>RCWM02000206.1:552500-1834928 GCA_003667255.2 Euschistus heros | reverse complement strand
TTGGGGCCATTTTCAATGGGTTCTCCGGGAGTTCTTTGGGTAGAGAAAATTCCAGATAGATAAGATGCTCACATTAGATAACGGTAATCTATTAAAAGGAACAGAGAACGGAGGTGGTACAAGTTTTTGACGCTGAAGTAGGTAGTTATCGTTATAGAAAAAGAAGTTTGTCAAGCTAAGTGGGGGATAGAAACGAACTCCACTTAATCAGACTTCTTGTCTTTTCGATTTCTTATCAGGGTTCCCCTTGTAGTTCAGTCAACGAGTGCTGAAATGAGGGGTGTAGAGACGTGCAGGGAAATGCGATGCGCTAATTTTTGGTACTTCATAGCTTCGTGAGGAATATGTTAGAAAGGTAAACATACTAAAAAGTACTATAAAACCCGCCCCCGGGGGGGGGGGGGGGGGGTGAGCTAAACGGTAGGGGGGATGGGGGAGAAATTAAATTTTTTGGTTTTTTCGATTTAATATCTTTGAAAACGGTTTTCTTATCGACTCTAGAAAATATGCTCGTACGATCAAGATTTAAAGCTAATTAAATTGTACTATAAATTTAATTATGTACAGTATTTGTCAAAATTCAACGGTTTTTGACGACGTCTACATTATTAAAAATCGATGATTTTAGAAAATAAAAAAAAATGTGTGACCTCACTTTTGTTAAAACATTTGACTTTCAAATACCAGAAAATCGTATATTGAAATAAAGTAAACATTTAATTGCTCAAAAATTTTTTATATTGACGTTTTTGTCTGAAAGTTAGATAGAAGCAAATGTTGACAAAAAGTGAGGTTACATTTGTTTTTTCCCGAAAATTGACGATTTCAATAAAACGAATATCTCGTAAAACGGTATTTAGAATTACGACAAACTTATATATTATATAAACTCAATTTAATTAGGACATTTTAATTAGCTTTATGCTTTTGAAACATATTTTCACTTATAGATAGTCAATAGTGTTTTCAAGATATATTAGTCGAAAACCCAAAAAAAAAATAAATTATCGCCCTTCTAAAACTATCCCTAACGAAAGCTATTGAAATAAAAAAAACATTAATGCACATTCCATACACTACTCTACAATGTGTTTATGACGGACTACTGTGCCAGGCGTGTTGATAAAATTTAAGATATCACAGATCATGAACACAATTGACAAAACTAACAAATGAGAAAAAAAAATGCTGTTTTTATTTCATGCGCCCTTCACCAATATCATTCTACAAGAATCTTGTAGTAACTAATATGACAAAAAAACTATACAGTAATTCTATAGAACAGACATATTGGTAGCACTCTAAAGAATGTTCGATAATCGGAAGATCTTATTTTCGGATTGACTTGTTGGATGCCAGGAATGGCCTAGGAAGAAAATGAATGAAACGAGTGAATTTGGGATGTATTGTACAGTTTTTTTATGAAATCAAAGATATCTGGTTCGTGTCTAATCACCGACATATTGGGTATTATCAAAGATTTTTTGAAGAAGTTTGGATTACAATGAGTGACTGGATACGGGAAAGAATTAGATATTTTTACGGTTTTGGAACCCTATGGACTATACCGTAAGAAACAAATAGGTCTGATAATGGTCGTATATCTGGAAAGTTTGTCGAATAAGTGTTGGAGAAGCAAGAAATGCAACGTACAGCTTGTCTTTCGATTTCTTACCGGGGGTCCCTTCAGTCATCATGTGTTAGATGAAATTCAAGATATCATATATACTCAACATTATTTAACGATGATTCATTGAAGGACGCAGGAAGACAAGATGTAAGATACATTTAGACCCAGAGGAAGTAAAGATTATCTGCTCGAAGATTTGCGAGGGAGTTATCTCAACTCTCTATGTATGAACCATTCTTCCTAGGGAGTGATATTTGAACAGCAGCTGATAGGCCTGAGGAGGATATAATATTAGGGGGTTGAGTCGAGATATCAGCTTTATACAAGGTATAAAGAATCGGACCCAAGAAAGATGCTGCCTTCAGGAATACCATCAGCCTGAGGAAAAGTTGATTGATTAGCTTAGAATTTTTTTAGGATAATTTAAAAGATGGATACAAATAGGCCCGCTTTCCGTAACAGTTTGACCAATGGTCTCGGACAATAACTGATAGTAATTAATTTGAATAGTCTTATTTATTTATAAATAATGCATACTTTATATATATCGATATATATATATATATATATACTATATATATATATAGATAATATATATATATAGATATATATATATATATAACTAAATAACTGGGCATTATTCTCAAAGATTATGCTGATGACACCTGCGTTTTATGCTGCACATTACTGATCCATTTATTTAATTTAATATGTATAACAAAAGCAATGCATAATTTATGTGTTAATCTCAAAAATCATGCCATAGTCAAATACTCGTAAATTTGACTTATTTATCATGAGCCATGAATGAGAAAAACAGTTTACTAATATAAAACAAGAATTAAAAAACATTTTTTATTTTAGTTCCACACAGGGGGGGGTTAATGCTCTGAAAACAATTGTAAATTTTACAGGTGATTCATGGACTCTAGGATTTATTTGGTTTTGGTATCGTTTCTTAAGATAACGTACTTCTTAATGCGGGTTTCATATTCTTTCAAAACGAATTTACAAAACATTCTTGCACAATTTAAAGGAAAGAGGAATGCTGATTCCTGTGGTTACGGTTTGCAAAAAATCTCTCTCTCAGTCTCTCTCTCTCTCTCTCTCTCTCTCTCTCTATCTCTCTCTCTCTCTTCTCTCTCTCTCTCTCTCTCTCTCTCTCTCTCTTCTCTCTCTCTCTCTCTCACTCTCTCTCTCTCTCACTCTCTCTCGCTCCCCCCCTCTCTCCCTCCCCCCCTCTCTCTCATTCTCTCTCTCTTTCCCACTATAGACATATATGTATATATTATGTTTTTTAAATAGTCAAAGTTTAAATTAGTAATTATAGTTTAAATTAGACTGTTTATAATCTAAGATTTTTTTTTTTTTATATATAAAAAGTCCTACCAAACTAGAAATTCGCAGAAACAAAGTATAAAAATAAAATAAACTCATCAGGTTTCTGACAGATCCTAGACATTCAAAAGTTTTAATAACTTTCTTTGCTGGTAGTTTGTGCCCCCGAAATAAAACTTTTCATGGCGGTGTACAAGAGCAATTATTTTTTTTATCTCGCAATCTAAATTTATCTGCGAAGGTTGGAACTTGAGACTTTTATAATTGGAAGGTTTGTGTCTGCGGTGTGACCGAAGCTGAAAAATAACTGAAGCGAACCAAAGATGGATTAAAGAAGAGGATGGTGACCTTGGATATTTTACTATTTATGCACTGAAAATAATTTTATTTTGACCATTAATGTGTGGATAGAACAGACAGTGTATATTAAGCTATTGTGAACAATCCACAACAAACTGTGTATTATGTTATGTATTCTGATTTTCAATGGAACCAAGACAAACCAAATAAAAAATAATGTATGCCCGCCATTAAATATAGTTCAGATTATCGAGATATATACTGTATACACCTGTATTACCTGAATTTCATTTTCAAAGAATCTGAAAAATATATATAAATTAATAAGTTACTAGCATTCCCTGTCGCGGCTTCACCTGCTTCCATAAGTAAGAAATGTAGACTATTTTAAACTAATATTAAGTTTTATTTTTTTTATCGATAAAAAAATCTGGTAATAAAGTTTGTAATTGAGCATTATTTCTTTAATGATATTCTCATTAATTAATTAAAAAACTGGTTGAATTAGAAACTGATTAGGTGTTTAAAAGCAAATTAGACATTCAATTTTTAATTTTAATGTATGAATTGGTAATCCAGATGGAATTGCGAATGCAGGGGAAGAGGGGGAGGAAATTCTCGAGAATAGAGGAGAGGATCGGACTAGGATGGAACGTTGGAATGCAGTACTTCTGTGGGATGGAGTATAGAGATCGGAAAGAAAGGAGATCTTGTATGCTGTGATTTGATTGAGGACTTGAATTGCAGGATACTATAGGGAAATAAATAAAGGGAGGTTGACGGGTGTTGATAACTTGGAATAGGTATGTACCAAGGAAACATATTCTGCGGAAAGAGTCAATTTAATAATGTATGTTTCGCATCTCTAATCGGTATAGAGATGCGAAACATGGGAACTTGAGGTTCCGAAAAAAAACTTAATGAAATTTAATGATGCGTTTTAACCTTTCCACGAGAGCCCGCCATATATTCACGCAACCATAGTCAAATTGGGGGAAGATAAGGGAGGATACTAGGAGTTTACGTGTAGGTAGTGGTAGGTGGTGACGGGAGCGGTGTGAATAGTTTTAGGATACTGATTGACCTTCGGGAGATTTGTGCAGTATGGGTATTTTTAGGAGAAAGTGTGATCAATGGTTAGGCCTAAAATTATAACAGATGAGTGGAAAGATATTGGATGATCATTGAGGGGGGTCAATAATGTAGGAAAGTTGGTATTCGAATGTGGGATATAGTTTATTGGTTTAAGGAGCGCACAACTTAACCCCCAATGTGAATGGCAAAATTTATCTCAGACCTCACAGAACGGCTTCCGTCAATTCCCCAACTTTCGAAATGTAACTTTCCCTCAATCTTGGCCAACTAAACAACTAAAAAAAACTTATTACAGTTTATACCACATACAGATAATGTAATTTTGAATAATTTGGTCCTAAACTCCTCAAAATCTATTTTTTGGGGGGATAAATATAAAATATTCCACGACATAGGCGGTACACTAGAATACAAATAAAAAAATTAATTTAATAAAAATCTCTTAAAAATCATTTATCAACCACTCTGGATGAACTCTTCCAAACAAACAGACATACCAAAACCTTAAAAAAAAGGTACTAATAAGGAGAACAATATTCTGTTGTAGTTTGGCCGGTGAGGAAAGAGCAGATGATTGAGCCGAGAAGACGTGGGAGGGGGGATATTGATGAGGGGGCGACGGTAGCGGATTGGCTAGCCGCTCGACCAATCCCGGCGACCCTTTCATGTGTAAAATGAGAATACGTGGATGGCCCTATCCCTTCCACGGCTCATTCTCAATTACCGCGACCAAAGGATCCTGAACTAAGACAATGGCCACCTCCATTCTCCTCCACAAAAAGCCCCGGGGCTTACACGGCCAAAATTAATCAAACTTTTATTTATCCTTTTTTTGTTTTAGAAAAGACTTATGAGAAAGGAAATAAAAATTTATTACTTCCTCCTAAAAAAAAGGGATTATAAAGATTGAATACATTATAACATTGTTGCTAAATGAAGGTTCAAGAAATGAATACAAAAAAAATACACCAAGATGAAAATGTGTTTATATACGTATATAAAGTCGAACCTCACTAATCCGACCCCTATGGGACCAAGTAGGTCTGTGCGGTCAAAAGGTCGGATTAACCGGAGATTTCAATGAAACACGTTTTTAAGTTAAGTTTTTTCTCATTTATTGATATTTACAACTGTACAAAATAATATACATTAAGTAAATGTGTTGATAGTGAATACTATGGCATGTAAATAACATGTGAAGAACTACTCACTAGTAGCTCTTCAATAAAATCTACACTAAAAGGTCTCTAGGCCATCATCTTTTCAGTCGCCTCGGAGGATTATAGGGAATAGAGTGGGAAGCAAGTTGAGAAACTAATGGATTAGAGTGGGTATGGAGCTTACAATTAACGATAGGTATCTGGTTAGGGCTAACTCAGCAACATATGGAACATTAAGGTCTTTATGGATAAGTTTATTGGTGACAAAGTAAGTGGAATTCAGGATTTTTCGAAGGATTTCGGATTGTAAGGATTGGATACGAAATGAATTAGATGGTTTAGTGGAGCCCCAAAGCTCAACTCCGTACGTCCAAATAGGTCAAATCACAGTCATGTAGATTAGTCTTTTGTAATTTATTGGAAGCTTTGAACGTTTGTCTATAGTGAATGTTGAAGTAGTCTGTAACGACGAGCAGTTTCTTGTCGTTTTAGTCTTGTATGTGGATTCCAAGTAAGACGTTTGTCCAAGTGGAGTCCTAGGTAGTGGATCTGTTCAACAGGGATTAGTGGAATATCATTAAAGGATACTGCAGGACAGGATGTCGTAGGTTTACGACGAAGAGTTAAAGGTTATTTGATGGGTTTTGTTTGGATTTATTTTAATTCTCCAATTTGGACACCATTCTTGAATGTTAGTAATATAAGATTGTAGTGATTGGGATGCAATGAAAGGATTATTATTTACTGATAACACACATGTGTCATCGGCATAAGTGGTGAGGACAGTGGTAGGATGAAGTTAAAAGTGTATTACAATTATATTAAAAGTTATATATTTGTTTTTTTATAAAACAATAAAGGAAATAAAAACGTGCGTTATATACACTGATATAATTTGGAGGATTTGTTAAAAAAATATCATACCACAACTTCATCACGATATTCCACCTGAAGTACGGAAAAATATAATTTTTCAACGCTATGGTGCTCCTCAACATTATTCAAAAATAAACATATACATGGATTGGTAGAAATGCCTTCCCCTGTAAAAACAGAGTTATCTGCCCAAAAAAATTTACCTCAAAACGTGGTATTCTTCAACATCATCTGCATTCAAAAGCTAACGGCAAAATTGATGTTTCACGCAGGATGAGGCAAAATGTTTACTCCTTGCAGTTCAGATAATTTGTTTTTGATCAAACGAGAACAATGCACAAGGGTATTGTAATGTAGCCAAATTTTATTTGATTCCTGTGCAGACCAAAGCGAAATACTTGACACATAAAACTGCATAAACTCTGTCTAATTGTACAGAGTACAGGTTTGAGTCCATGGTATGAGCATGAGAAACAAACTCAAAAAGAAAAATGCCTTTGAAGTTCTACCAAACACAAGGCAAACACTTAATTCCCAAACCGATCAAAAAAACTAACCAAAGTGTGCCAGCATTTCATTACATAACTAATTCTCTTTATGGAACAAATATCTTCTGCGGCTGCGCTTTGACCTTTTTCCTTCAATACATTATACGACTACTTTGAAAATTATATAAACCCATAAAGCCAACTCAAGTCAATGAATTTCGAAGTTCACATTGACACATACAGTAAGAACACACATTGACACATTCTTAAAGGAATAATTTTATAATTAACTCTCACGAGTTATTAATTTTATAAATTAATTTTTATAGCTATAGAGAAAGTCATAGAAACAGAATCCAGAATTAATCACACAGTAATAACAATGATAATGATGGCTTTATATCAATAGCTGCAGATTCTGTAAGTACCTTCGGATATAAAAAAAGCCTTGATGGAAATTAACGCTAAGACATTTGCAATTCATCAAGCAGACACTGTACACTACCTTGCTCTGAAGTTTGACCAAAGAACACATGGGGTCCACATATCAAGAAAAAAAAAAACGCTCAACCAAAGACTAAGACTTATCTTATTATTATCATATTATCTATCAACTCTACAACTGAAACAAAATGAACACTTAAACTCACTTACTGAAACCTATTTGGACATACAGTCTTCCAAGGAAAAACATTCAGGACAATCACAAAAGCACCCTGGTGCGTAAGGAACATAACTTTACGTACTGAACTAACATGCCAACAGTTAATGAAAAAATACGAACCTACTACAAACGATTCCACGAAAAATTAAATGGACATCTTAATACACTAAACCAAAACGACATGATCACAATACATATTCCGGACGACACCTAGAGAAGCCTAAAAAGGAGCTGGATGAGAGACCTCTTACATTAAAATAAAAAAAAATTAAAAATCAAGACGGGAGGTGTCGGTGGGTTTTCTGTTCCTCCTCATGCCTTTCACGCAATGTACTTTAACAGTCTGTATAGAAATAGACATATGTGAATAAAGAAATGAAATAAAAAAAAAAAAATCTTTGAAATCTATGGTGGGAAATAAATCATAAAGGAAAGATGGCTGAATTCTCCTGGTTTCCAGATGTTTGCTATGATGGGTTCTATGAAATGTTTAGCAGGCCATGAGTCACCCAGACCTGTAGTTTCAGAAACTAAACTAAACTTCAAGGACACTTTACATCGTCACATAAAGGATATCAAATCTTGTCTAAAAAAGTCCTGCTAATCATCTTATTTTTTCTCACCAAAACCAGAACAGCAAGAATGAATAAAAGAAAAACATTTAAAAATGTTATTGTGATAATAAATATACTTTAACAATATCCTATTAATTTTTTACACTTTTTCCAATATGGTATTTTTTATTTATACTCGTGTAAACTGATTATCGCCTTATTTTTATTTCATTCTCGTATCCAAGGGCTCTTAAAATATTTCCACATCCTGGCGATTGGAGGTCACTGTATGTTTGGCACTTTATTGGAGCGGCACCTGTGCCTCCGCCAACTTTATTGGAATTCCGCGGCCTCCGGTGTATTTATAAAAGCCGTTATACTGGTCAAGGTATCAATGTTGGTCAATCGAATGGAAACACGATTATCGAAAAAAAAACAACAACACACAGAGCCAATGAAAAGTTACACGTAGTCGCGTCTCTTTCTTCTCTATTGACCGATTAACATAGAATAGAATAGAATAGAAAAATAATTTACTCTGGGACAAAGTCCCTTAAGAATAACAGATAATTGCAGGTATAACTAAATTAAATCTGGTTAGAGACATAATGAGCTACAAAAAAGAAAAACAATAATAAATTAATGACACTATGTACATAGATGATATTTAAATAAAAAGAAAAGAAAAGAAGATAACATTTTACAGATTAGAGGAGATAGAATCAAATAAGAAAAAAAAAAAAAAAAAAAAAATGATATAGAAAAATCTTTTGGTACAATGATATGATTTGTATGTACAATAGAAGTACCCAATGTTATATTCATGGAAAGTTAAATTTTATTAAAAGGAGTCTCAATTATTCCAGAACTGAATCCAGCAATGCAATAATAATTTTTGACTAAGTAGTTAGATAGTTAGCAAGCGTCAGTCTGGATGAGAAGGAGGTATTGGAAATATAAATATTTGAATGTTTTCAGGGATTTAGCTTGTCTGATGTGAGGAGGGATGGAGTTCCAGAGGATTGTTGAGCGGAAAAGGAAGGAGCGTTGGAATATTGAAGTTCTATGGGACGGGGTATACAGATCAGAAAGACGGGATCTCGTATGTATTGGATTGACTGCAGATCTGAATTGGAGCTTATTGTATATATAAGAAGGTTGGAGGGTATTGATAATTTGGTATAGGAATGTTCCATGGAAATATTGTTTACGGAAAGTGGGATAGAGCCAATTTAGTTGGGAATAGAGGTGGGAAACATGGGAACGCCTCGGACTACCGAAGACAAACCTGACGAAGCAGTTCATGATTCGCTTCAGTCTGTCTTCGAGAACCGTCGAGAGGCCACTGTAAACCAGACAACCATAGTCAATGTAAGGGAATAATAAGGAAGAGACTAAAAGCTTGCGGGTTGACAGGGGAAGAAGGTAACGGTTTCGGTGGAATAATTTGAGAAGGCCTATGGAACGGCGGGAAATTTGGGCAATCTGAGGTTTCCAAGAGAGGGTTTGATCAAAAACAATCCCGAGATTTTTTTTACAGAGGAGTAGAAAGAGATAGGATGATTATTTAAGGTTAAAGGAGGGTATTGTGAGTAGGAATTAAGGAGGGAGCTAGAGCCAATTAGAATGGCCAGAGTTTTCTTTTCGTTAAGTTGTAATTTATTTAAAGTCGCCCAGGCACTAATTCTGTCCAGATCTTCCTGAACTTTAGCGAAAGCAGTGGATAGCTCTGAAGGGGAGAAGGAGAGATAGACTTGGGAATCATCTGCATAGAGGTGGTAGGAACAGTGATAGATTGAATTAGGAAGATCATTAATGTAGGAATTGAATAGGAGAGGAGAAATACTGGATCCCTGAGCAATACTTGAGGTAAGAGTGAGAAAAGAAGATAGGGGTTGGTTTGGTATTTTAACTGCTTGGGAACGGTGAGAAAGGAAAAATTGAAACAAGCGGATGGAACTGTAGGAAAAGTTTAATGATAGGAACATACGTATGATTCATTTAAAAAAAAAAACAGGTATTTATATTTCTCTGGCGTACAAAACAAAAATATAAATAAAATAGGAAAAGCAATAAAGGTAGGAGAAATTACATTAATTGTAAACCAGTAGTGTTTAAATAATGTTCCAAATTTGAAAACACCGAGGGTACAACGCAAGCATACCAAACTAAAAACCCTAAGTCAAATTTAAATGACCATAATACTTATAAATATTTATATAAAATTCTGATAGTTACACTAAAGTTCAATACGTATCGCTCATAGTCCAGTAAAATAAGGGTTACCGAAGAAAAAAACTGCCGAACTTTTATTCTCAACGGATCATTATGTTTTTTGGGGTGCTGAATCCGAATCTGAAGTTTGCTACCACGGCAAACGTCGGCTTTATACCCAAAACTGCAAAAAACGCCCAAAATATCGGTTATATTCATATTCATTGTAGCTGGAATTGTTACCAACGAAATGAAATAAACTACGCCGAAATCGGACGATTTACCGCGATGATATGGTCCTGCGAAAAAGTGAAGAAATTGGCCAACTGGCGGTTAGTCTCCAGCTTCTCGTACTTTTTTTTTCTGTAACTCCGAAACTATTTGTCCGATTCAAAATTAGTTTTTTCTGATTAAATTTACTATTAGACTATTAAATATGAAGTTTTAATAATGTCCCTTAAAAGCAGGCTAAAAAACCTGTACTGTTGTGAAATCCACGTTTTTTTGCACATTTTTTAAAAAAAATTTTCGTTTTCATGTTACAGGTAAAAAACCGAAAATAACCGGTATTTTGGGCGGTTTTTTGCGATTTTGGGTATGAAGCCGACGTCTGCCGTAGTAGCAAACTTCAGATTCGGATTTAGCACCCTAAAAAAACATAAAGATCCGTTGAGAATAAAAGTTCGGCAGTTTTTTCTTGAAAACGGACTTTTGGAGCCTTATTTCATTGATTATCACACTAAAACAAAATGAGGACATGTAAAGGTTTAATATATTAGAGAAAGCCAAATGTATTTTATAAATACAACTCAGTTTTAAAGTTGATGACAAATCTTTTCAAATAAAAAAAAACAGCAAATACCTAACAACTATAATGAATCAATTTTCAAGTTATTTATATTTAGAACAAATTTTTTTTTCCTTCCTCATCGAATATGTTGATATAAATACATTATAGAGAAAAAATTAAAAGAGAATTTTTTTTTTTTTTTTTTTTTTTTTTTTTTTTTTTTTAAACATTTTTGTTATATAACCTACCGTTTAGGAGCTAAATAGATTCGAATAAAGAAAGTTGAGTTGTGACGTTTTTTTTTCATCATCAAATATGTAACTTTTTTTGAATTTCAAAAATCTAATATTTTTATATGTTCTAGCTCTGTTAGTGGCGCACGGATCGATAATTTAACAACTGCACTGTCAAAAATGTAATGGAGAATACTTTTTGTTATATAGCATTAATGGCTAGGACCTACTGTCTAGGATCTATGTTGGTTTTAATGAAAAAAAGTCAAGTTTTGACTACATTTATTTAGTATTGGGTTTTTTTTTATACACTCTATTCTGTTGGTGTTGCTCAGATTAAAAATTTGACGACAGTTTCCTCATGAGAAGGAGTAGCTTATAAATTCATGATCTGTTGTATTTCCCAGCCAGGGAGAAATTGAGTTTTTAAATAAGTACGTGCTGGTTAAATGTATTTTTTCGAAAACAGAGGGTAAAATAGCACACACACTTAAGCGTAGGATGGTCTAATTACGGCGAGCCCTGGTATAATTTGGTGAGAGCCTCGCTACTTTTTAACTCAAGGACCTATTCAGTTTTCTTTATGACTTGCCTGCATTCACGTTCCTATGAGCACTTTAATTTAAAGCCACCATGATAATGCAGTTGGTATACTACAAAAACATTCAATAGTTCAACACAACAATATATTGTTGTGGTTTATATATTGTTGTACTTAATAATAATGATAAACAAAATTCCTTAGCTTCTTCTTTTTTATTCAATAATTTAAATTTACAACCATACAACAATATGCAACGAGTAAACCTGTTTTACAACGATTATATCTTATAGATATTATTATATAGATATATTATTTTTTATTCCGTTCTTCTTAAATCATATTTTTATCAAATTTAAAACCGCACATGAAATCTTTAAAATAAAATAATTTTTTTTTTTTTTTAATATTGACAGAAGTTAAATAAAATTACATATTTTCTGAGATTTTTTAATAACCGCCCTAAGCATCAGTTATATTATATTTATATTGTGTAAAGGATCACATCAAGATTTGAACTGTCAGCTAAGTGAACGAATAGTAGACAAAAAAATACAAAAAAAATATCTACTCGCGAAAGCAACACGAAATAATAAAGATGATAAAAAAAAAAAAAAAAATTCAAAATTTTACAATTCTGATATACTGGTGATTATTTTTAAAATCTGGTTTAATGATTATCTAGTTTAGCACATTCCTATAATTTTTCTGGTAGGCTAAAAGGAAAGTATCACAGAGATCCTTTTATTAAGATAGGATACAAGAAAAATCTTAATTTTATTATGTGCATTTATGGCATACAAGTTAATACCAATAAATAACGATTTAAATAATAAAAAAAAAATTTCGTTTACTAAAATATTTTTATATGATTTCATTTATTTTTATTTTCAATACTACGTGAACTGCTTCATTATCATTCTTCCTTTAGGGTGTGGCGGATTGAAATATTTGTCATAAAAATTTAAACAGTGCTAAACACAAAGTTATGCCATATTCTGAAAAATCTGAGTGATTCAACAAATCTATTAGTACACCAAAATAATCAGGGATTTTGTAATATATAGATGGGGATTTATATGAGAGCATTGGTAAATCGACCTGTTAGATTTAATTTCGATAAATTGACTTGAACGGGATTTGCTAGGACTGCAATAGTTCTTAGCATCGAACCTTTGGGTTACCTGAACCTTCTTTTAGTATTTCTATTTAGTTTTATATAAATGTAATATAATTTAATAATGTATAAGTATAAATTAATAATACAACAACAAATATTACTACCTCCTTGAGATCAATGTTGGTGTTCAGCATAAAGTGGAGTCACAGGAACACCTAGAGTACAAAAATATATTAATATTTTTAATTACAAAAAAAAAAAAAAAAAATTAATGAGTAGTGAAATGATATAGATACATATGAATACAAATTTTTAACTTATTCTTTAAAATTGTCCAAAAACTGCTATATCACCTTTGGTCTATGACACAGAATTAAAGAGTAATGGAGGACTCGGCAAACAGTTCACAGACTTATATCAAGTTTTGTTGTTTGTTTGTTTGGGCTTAACGTCCTTATTTACTCCAACTAGGGTAGGAAGGACGGGTTACCCTACAGGTACCCAACCTATTCTAGCCAAGTTGGGTAATTCAAGATTTAATTCGTGGGTCCGCCACGAAAAACATTCTACCTTCTGTATCGAGCGCGCTGTGACCCAAGCCTCTACTCGCACGGCCGTCGATTGCCAAATTTTACTGTAAAGGTTCATCGAATTCTATATAGAGTAAAACATTCGCGATGTTCAAATTATCAATAGCTTTAAAATTAATTTAAAAAACAATAAATAAAATATTCACTTGAAGACATTATCTGTAAGATTTACCTTGCTAAAAAGATTAATCACACAATTTATGTACAAAACGTATTCGCTTGTACTTTCAAAAGAGAGTTTAAACATTTCTGTCCCAAAATTGTTTCAGCAAAAATTTTATTTAAAGCTAAAGTCATTATTTATTCCTGAAAACTATGGTCACTATTTTCATGAGGTAACAAAATTTAAAAAAAAAACAACAATTTCTCGAGAAAATGGTCAAAATACCTAGAAATGTCCTGAGCAATGTCTACTCTCCTGAAAATTATTTCTCATGGAGAGAAAGATCGTTAATATATGTTAACCAGGATTAGCATTTAACCATTAATTTTTAATAGCCTGACAATTATAATCTAAACGATCTAATACAAACTAAAAATCTAAATATTCTTATGCATTCAACAACTTTTTCCCTATAAGATCCCAAATTCTTTCCTTTAATGATTTGTGCCATCCCGAACGAATTTCTTCTTAAAGTGATCTCCACTTGCACGAAATTTTACAATTTTTTTTTTATGATAGAAAAATCTGGAACTTTTAATGCAGGGTTGTACTTAATACAAAGCAGGTTAATACTTTTGTTTTTATACTTTAAAAAGTACACTTAGAAAAGAACAAAACATGCTTTCCTGGGCTATCTTATTCGTATGTAATATAGATTTGTTATGTGTACATATTAGTTATTACATGAGGTACGCATAGTTATTGTTTTTTTTCTTTATGTTTTCCTACTATTTCATAAAACAATGTAAAGATGTAAAAACCATATATTAAAAAAAACAAAAAAAAATGATGTAATAATTATGCTAAAATATTGAACCATACAATTCAAATTTTATTAAATGTATTTTAACCTTTCCATGATGAAATATTCGCCATTGAGCCGACAAATCATCAAATATAAATGTAATTTTAGCTTAAGTTAATTATGAACCATCGGAAACGGAATTCACAGATGAGAGAAAGTGAGTTAAGGAAGTTACAACGGTCCTGGCCCAGCAAAGTAGAGGACTTACTCAGAAATTCCGCTTTAGAAAACTTTAATGAAAGTACTAAGTTGACATTAAGGGGATTTGACGGCTATATCCACCTCCTCGGTCGGGGGGCTACAGATGAAATTTTCATTCGAATAAGAAGCCATTCTATTTGGGACAATAATAATAATAATTTTGAAGTTTGGTCTGTATATCAATAAAGACGAAACTGACAATGACAATTCCAATCGAAATGTGATCCGATCCAGATCAAATTTAGGTAAATATTGCTTCACAAGTATTTGTTTAGGCTTATATATTGAACTCATAGTATAACCAATACGTGTGTTCTCAGTGGGGATATTCTGAGGGCAAACGCTAAAAAAACATATGATGAGTACAGGGGAAGAACGGGCCGAATCCTATTTTAACTATTTTCCAGTAAGTTTTACTCAAAAAACGATAAAATTATCATAAATGTTTTTATTTTCTTGTTGTTTGTTGGGGTCAATAGGCATAAAACCCTAGGGTCATCAATGCCTGTGTAGTTCTATTTATATGTTTATTTTCACAGAAGATTAGTGTCACGAAGGGTGCCACGAACAGAGGTGCGATCCAAGAAGAGACGAGCCGCACCCACCGAGCAGGAAATGCATCACGGCTTGCTTATTTATATGAATACATATTTTCTTCTATTTAAATTATATACGAAGCTTTTACGTAGGATGTGGATAAAAACCATTTACAGTCCAAATCCTCACAAGGTTCGGAGCATAACTTGCCCAAGCAGCCATGTCGCACTTCCCACCAAGCGGGACCGATCCCGCTTTTGGGAATCCCCGTTTTTGTTTTTCTTTAATATTATCTTTATTTAAAAAATTCAAAATTTATAAAAAAAATAAAACAAAAACAGTCGAAGAACGGGCAATCAGTATCAGTATTTTGCGGGTTTGTTTCGCATTATACTCCTGAACTTAAGCACCACAAAATGTCATTAGGTGTTTCCAATCTTCTTGTTTCTTTAGTGAAATCCAATAGGTTTTTTTTGTATGAACGTTTTGGAAAGCGGAAAAGGTTTCTAAGAAAAGAGTAAAATTACTTCCCTAAAAGTCTGTTCGTACCCTGAACACTATTCAGACGCTTGTTTCACTTGTTTAGAACTACCTATAAATAGAAGTTTTTCTATTCCCCTTGATTCTGTCTATAATTACTTGGTTAAAGACTTAATATATCGCACCTTTACAAAACGAAGTTTTTATCGGAAAACCTCTATATATCGAAGTAGATATGTTAAATAAGTAGAGTTTAGACTGATCAAAGATTCTACGTAGGAATGACTGTAATACCCATCCTGACATTTTTTCCTGGTTTGTTTCAGTTCCTGATAAAACACTAGGGCGATACGTTGTTCCTTGTTAGTTTTTATTATTTTCGAAAATGGTAAAGTGCAAAACCCTTTCATATGAAATAAAATTGAAAATTATTCAAGTCGTAAATGCCGCAGTTGACTTTCACTATTAAAGAAGTTAAGAGGGCCCGAGTTCCAAGATATCAACGAGTGTGTTGTGAAATGGTCAAAGCACTGCCCTGGCAAAAACTTATCGATAAGTTGCCCAACCTTACAGGAAAAAGCAACAGAATTCGCTAAAGAATTTTTTTAACCATATTTCTGTGCTAGTAATGGTCGACTTCAGAACTTCAAGAAAAGGAATGAAATTGATTTTTTTAAAATTACCGAAGAATCTGCAAGTGTAGACGATAATGTGTGTACACAAGTTGTGAAAACCTTTTGAATAAAAAAAAAAAAAAGTACGATACATCGAGGTTACACTGTACTATCCCCACTACTGACTGCACCGCCCACAAGTATATAAAGAGGCCCTAAGCTCAATTAACCAAAAAAAAATAGTTTTTCCGTTATTCTCCTGTAGTCTTCATATCATAAAATATAGAGTGAAGTTTGTGAAGGAGAAATTAACATTTTATAGAAATATTGATATTATTAAATTCTCGAATTCACCAGGACCATAATAAATTTATAAGAGACAATTTTTTGGGTAAAGTTGGTGGATGGTGGTTGGTAAAGTGGTCGGTAAGAAGTCGACAAGTTTAATTACCCTGAGAACGAGTTAACTATGCCTTCAAAGCTCTATTTCAGTAGAATATTACATTTGTGAAAAATTGGTCAAGAATTACATTTCAAAAAGGCTTTAAAGTATCTAGTTTGACACAAATGCTGCTTTTGGAATAATTACAGGATTTTGGAAAACGATCGAACAGACAGGATTATTACTCTACATAACTGTATGTTCAAAAATTGTAAGAAAATAAGTTGTTTTATAAAGTTCAGTTTATTTGATTAAAAATAATAATAACAAACATAATAATAATAAACACTTCCGAAAATATTATATAAAAGTAAATAATACCGAGTTTTTCAAAATGTTTTGTGAAAATATATGATTATAGTTGAAATTAAAATAGGAATAAATGTGCTATATTTATGCTATATCGGTTGCAGGCTTCAAAGCTAGAAGATTATGTACTATGAGCCGTGGAAACAAGGAAATATGTAATTTCTATGCACGACTGATAAGATCTTCCTGGTGCCTATGCCTTTTTGATCTAGTCCTATTTGCATATCAATAGCGGCTGCACTATTGAGCCAGGGGAAACTAAGATCTTATTCAGAATACTCTGCTCATATCAAGTATTGATTCAGTGGTTTAGAGAATGAACACATTTAAACGGTGGGTATTTTGAAAATCATTTATTTTCCCATTAGTCCTAGGAAATCGATCGAAATGCATACAAAGAATGAGAGCCAGAACCTGTTAATACATTTTTTAAAAATGTTTATATTTATTGAATTTTACATCTATGTACAACATAATATATCCAATAAATGTGGAAGATAACGTTTATAATATCCGGTGAATTGCTTATCCAACAACTATCCACAAGTAACACTTCAACAAAAGATTAACCTAAGAAGTTCTAGAGGCCTTCTTCTTTTCAAACAACTCCAAGTGTTATAGTAAGAGAAGGAAGTTGAGAGGCTAATGAATTTGAATAGTTATAAAGAAATATATACTACTTTAAAAGGATAAGTATCTTTTTTATGGTAAATCAGTAAATGGAAGGCTAAGGTCTTTTTTAACGTATGTATTGAAAGATTTTGGATTGCGAAACCTCTGATCTCAACTTTGTATGTCCAAATAGGCCAAATTACTATTATTTAAGTGAATCTTTTGTAATTTGTCGATCTCTTAGTAAGTTTTTCTATTGAATAATGAAGAAATTGAAAACAACGAACAGTTCCTTGTCGTTTTAGTCTTGTATTTGGATTCCAAGTTAAATGTTTGTTCATTTGGAGTCGTAGGCAGCGGATCTGTTCAACAGGGATCAGAGAAATATTATGAAATGATACCGTCGGAGAGGAAGTCGCAGATTAACGATGAAGGGTAATGGTTGTTTGATGAGATTTTTTAAAATATTTATAAATCTTTTTCATCAGTAACATTATCTATTATGAAAATAGCTCACAATAGCTCTTCAAGATTTCATCTTAAAGCATCTTTATCATTATTTGGAAGGGATATATAGACATAATACCTATTATTAACCTAGCATAGCTTCTTCATCTCATATAATCTCTATCCAACTTTTAGACGCAATATTCATGGGATCATTTGGCCAACAGTTTTCTCCCTGTACACTAACAGATATATGAATGTACACTCCAATCAATAATACCTGATTTGTATGGTAAACTATAGGACCGAACCAGAATATAATAAACAAACACTACAACCCTTGGAAGGTACAATAATTATTAAGTATTGTTTCCTTCTCAAAGGTTTGTTCAATGAGGTGAGTTGGTCAGCATTCACTCTCAAACAATACGAAATAACTCAATCTTAATGAATTTCCATTACTCATTTTATAGAGATTATGTATGCTCCATCTAAAGCTGCTAAATAAAATATTCTGATTTTCGTAAGAAAAGTCTTTCGCCGAAATTTTGGAGGTGTTGAGGTTGGAAAAGAATAGAAGAGACGCAATAACCAAGAGCTATACATCGCCTTTGGACGGACAGATGTTATCAAAGATATTAAGTCAAAGTGATTCGGGTATGTAGAACATATTCCAAGGATGTTTAATGTTGAGATGCTTAAGATATTTACATGGAAGAAGGAGGAGAGGGAGACCAAAGCTGAGGTGGTCGGATTGAGTAGCGGAAGATTCTAAAAACGTTTTGGGAATCAGAAACTGAATGGCACAAGACCAATGGCGTCGGCACAAGTCCGCTACGTTCGGAGGAGCCCAAGATCTGTAACTGTAATCCATAAAAAAAGGTATCCCTACCATCGAGTCAATCCATGGATGAAACAACAAAAAATATAATTTCTGCCATATTTATATTGGAACCAGAGTTCAGGAATTACAAGTTCAACGCCTTACCTATTGAGGTTTATTGGCCATCATTTTATTGGATGAGACTTTCCAAGGGTTGATTGAAACTCATTGGTATTTTTAACAATTACATTCATTTGTTGAAATACAAATTAAAATTAAATTGAGCTAGAATGAGCGACGATTGAAATCAACAGGTTAATTAATATATAAATTCCAGTATCCAGTAAATAATTCGGAAAACTGCTTTTCTCTCAAGTTTTCCAAGAATAATTATACGATAACAAATAGCCGAAGGTACTTCACTAGAAACGGACAGAAGGGCCATTAAATTAAACAAGGGACACCAAATTAAAAATTTCCACTAAGTCGTCTCTTCGAAAAAAAAAAAAAAAAAAGGTTTTAGTGAGAATTTGGAAGGCATTACGAGAAAAATACAGCATAAGGGTTTGTTTTTAAAGAGAATTTCGTGAAAGCTTTGGCGGCCTTAGAGCACTCAGGAACGGATGACTGCTTGTTTTTAATTGCTTTTATTTCTTTGAGATTAATGAGGAATGAACCTGTAGGTTAACGAGCGAGCGTCATCGGCTCAGAATAATGGATCTGGAAATTGGAACTCGCCAAGTAAAGAGTCCTCCAATCATGGATTGGATATTAGATAATTATGATTTAAAAAATATAGATCAAGATTATAAATCCAAATAATTTTGATTCATAAATTTATATATAATATAACCAGCTTAAAAAAAATTTATTTATTCATTGAAATTTAGTTTTATATGAACTGGATAGTTTTATATAGAAACGTTTATGGAAAAAAAATTATATGGAATGGGAAGCAAGGTGAGAGACTAGCAGATTTGAAATTTACTATGAAAGGATAGGTATCTGGTTTGGGCAAAATCGGCAACATAAGGAATATAAGGTCTTTTATGGATATGTTTATTTGTGACAAAGTAAGAAGCATTAAGTTTTTTTCGATGAATTTTGGAGTGCAAGGATTGCATACAAGAAAAACTAGATATTTTAGTGGAGTCCCAAATTTCAACTCCTAATGTCCAAATAGGTCTTATTTCTGTCATTTAAATGAAGTTTCTTAGCGCATTTGCCTTGTAAATGTTAAAGTCGATAAACGGCGTACTTTTGTACTTATAGTCTTATATATGGATTTCATCTGTTAAACATGGTTAAAGTGATCTACCTATACATTATGGATTAATGATTGATACATTCTTATTTGTTAAAGGCGGGAAATATGTAAGATGTTCAACTGCATAAGTTTAAAATTCCTTATAAATTTACTGATTCTCATTATAATAAACTGTTCTCCTCCATTTTGCCTTTTAGAATTGTAACAGGAATAAAGTTCTTGGAGCAACTAAGAATAATATTATCAATAAAAGCAGTGGTTTATTCAATGGTAATGCTCGATTCCCGTTGAAATTATTCGGTTTTAATAATTTGCTCTATAAAGCCTGAGAGGCGAGTTGTACTCAGAGCCATTGTTTTAATCGAGTAAAGTTTTTAACGACTTTCCCGTCATTGCGGTAATTTAAAAAGATCGTTATGAGAAACCGGCACCGGATTTATGAGCCGTTAAATTCATGATTCATTAAAATTTTTAAAAGTTATTTGAAGTACACTTCAACTTCTATATTTCTGTTCTTAATGACTTATGACCAATCCTGAATAATTTTAATAGTCCAATATCGTGGAAAGAGAGGTACAAGCCTGGTCTGGGTTCCTACAGGCTGCGTAGTTGCAGATATTATATAAATAACGTATGATTAAATCTCATGTAAAAAGTAGACATTCTGAAGATACAGTGTTTATGATATAATCGTTCCAATAGCAAGATGATAATTGTTATGATTATAAAAATTAATTTATAAAAAAAATCATAAAATAAAGATAGATATTATTATTATAAATATCCTCTAGAGTGTCATATAATTGTATATATAAAACATTTAACAACAGCCTTTTAAATAATTGATTTCTGATGTTTGTGTTTAGATGGCCGAACTTTGAGTCGGCTGACGAACTCTTCATGGAAAAGTTTTTCAAAGTTGTTGAGAAACAAGCGAAGATACTGAAAGGATCCTTTTGTTATTCTTATCATATTATTGTTGGAAAAGAGAGAGAAAACAAGGATTGGGGTTATAACCGTTTGTGGATCAGATAAAAGACATTTTCATATTTTATCCTTTATTGTACTTTTTTCCCGGTTCTTTAAGGACATGAAACATGGATTTGACGAGAACAAAAGGCCAGAGTCCTTCATGGACAATAGTTAGTGTATGTTTTAAAATGATGCTGCTGAAAAACTTGTAAAAAAATAGTACATGAGGTAGGTATGAAGGTATACCGGAATACAATAAAGTCATTAAAAAAGTTCAATTGGATTTTTTTTATTCGAAGACTGATTTCGAATGTTAAACATTCATCATTTCTAAAAACAAACAAAATTTTTAAAAAAATTAGCAATTGATTCACAGATTATATATACAGGGTGAGTATCTCTTAGTGTAAAAAAAAAAAAAAAAAAAAAATGGGTTAAACTAGATCAACAATGTAGCTAAATGCCGCAGATCTCACCTTTCTATTCCAATCCGTTGGAGCTAGTCGATAAATCAAAGACTTTTTTGAGGAAATCACGTTTTTTCCCATAAAAACTCTAATATCTCCATTTTGTCTAAATATTTTTCAAATTTTGGCCAAATTTTCGGATTTAGCATTAAATTTTCTACAAGAACATAGTACACGTAACTTTGAATTTTACAAACTTGGTATCTAAAGAACAGCTTGATCTTTACCTCATTTGGGGAAGTCACAATGTCTCATTTACTCCAACGCTCACCATTTTTCGGAAAAACTATCCACAAAACTTCATATCTCACAAAAACTTGTAAATTTAATCAGCTTTCTAATGATATGTTAAACGTAATGATTTTGTTTCAATTTCATGGAGGTATTTACTTTTGAAATCGAAAAAAACATGGTGTTTTCATTTCGCATACATTATTATTTGGGATTTATTTTATTAGATTTTCAATGTAATGTTTAAAACCCAGTGATAATGAACATAGACCTTAATTTTGCTGTTAGCTTCTGAATGCAGATTGTGTCTAAGAATACTACTTTTTGAAGTGAATTTTATGGGCAGATGAGTCTGTTTGTAGAGGGGATGGTATTTCTACCATTCTGTGTGGAGTATCGTTGGTTTATTCTTATTTGTATTGCTGTCGAATAGTATAGAAAAATCAAAGTTTGTCCAACAGATTGAATGATGAAATTAGTAAGATTTGTTACAAAATATCCTACCACAACTTCATCACGATATTCCACCTGAAGTTCGGCAAAATATGATTTCCGAACACCATGGAGCTCCTCCACATTATTCGAAAGCAATACAAATATAAACCAACGATATACATGGATAGGTAGAAGTGCCTTCCCCTGTAAAAACAGACTCATCGGCCTATAAAATTCACCTCAAAAAGTAGCATTCTTCAACACAATCTGCATTCAGAAGCTAACGGCAAAATTGAGGTCTATGTTCATTATCATTGGATTTTAAACATTAAATTGAAAATCTAATAAAATAAATCCTAATAATAAATAAATAATAATAATAAATAGATAAATGTAATAACATAAGATCCTCTGTATGCCTCTGGTGTCGCTTTATTGACAGTTTTCCTTTATTTTATTTAACAATAATTTTTTCTTTACTTTTCATTTCAATGAAGACTGTATTATGTTCAAAATGCACATTTTTATTAAGGGATTGTCATAATATTTTATCTACACAAGTAACTAATTTGTATGACAAATGAGAACACAATGTTTTTTTTTTTTTCGATTTCGAAAGTAACTTTCTCCATGAAATTGAAATAAAGTCATTACATTTAACATATCATTCGAAAGCTGATTAAATTTGCAAGTTTTTGTGAGATTTGACGTTTTGTGGATAGTTTTTTCGAAAAACGGTGAGCTTTGAAGTAATTTAAGACATTGTAACTTCCCTAAATAGGTGAATATCAAGCTGTTCCTTACATACCAAGTTTGTAAAATTCAAGGTTACATATACTCAGCTTTTATAGAAAATTTAATGCTAAATCCGAAAATGTCGTCAAAATTTAAAAAATATTTAAACAAAATGGAGATATTGCAGCTTTTATGAAAGAAAAACGTGGTTTCCTCAAAAAAAAAGTCTTAAAAGTCGTATATCTGCAACGGATTGGAATAGAAAGATGAGGTCTGCGGCATTTTGTTACATTTTTGATCTAGTTTAACCCAATTTTTTTTTTACACTAAGAGATACTCCCCCTGTATATGTATATGTATATATATATATATATATATATATATATATATATATATATATATATATATATATATATATATATTTTCCTTATGTGAGGCAAGAAATCAAGCACTCACCTTAAGAAGGCAAATCGGGAAAGCTTCTTGAAGATATCGGTCTCTATTTAATAATAAATATAAAGAAAGGGGTGGGGTCCTTAGCTGAATAAATAAAATATTAGTTTGTTTTTATTTATTGGTCTACAACTGCTTTGGTTACAGACAAAGATTAACGCAATTAGTTTATTTTTATTTTTATATATTCATTTGTCAATATGTATTATTTATTTATCCTTTTTTATATTTTTATCTGAAAATTTGTTCTCGTACCTTTCATTGTATTGCAAGTAATATAGCTGAGATGAAATTACTTCATTTCAAGAATTTGAATAGTGATTCAGAGCTGCACTATTTATCTTAGAAGGCCGTTGAATAATCTGGATTTAATAATCACATGTTCTGAGCTGTTTGATCGAATAACTCAAAAACCGTTACTTTTAGCACATTATATGCTTTGTACATTATTAAAGCAAATCAAATTTGCATCAAAATTGGCTCTTTTTTTTTTTTTTTCAGATTAGTAGTTTTAGAGCTGTGGAGAAGGAAAAATTGAAGATATTGAATAAATTTCGATAAGTAGCACTTCTTTGCG
The DNA here is from genome assembly GCA_003667255.2 of Euschistus heros. Taxonomy (NCBI): domain Eukaryota; kingdom Metazoa; phylum Arthropoda; class Insecta; order Hemiptera; family Pentatomidae; genus Euschistus; species Euschistus heros. The sequence goes on along the minus strand of RCWM02000206.1, from coordinate 1,810,765 downwards.
TAAAGATGTTTGTTGGCACTCTTTTGGCTTCAACTCTGAAACTATTTGTCCAATCCACATTCCAATCGTTCCAAATTTCCGATTCCAATAAGAAATTTGGGATCGGGGAAATTTTTTACAAGGATTTTATAACACTACGGGGTTCTCAGTGGCATGGGTGTCTTAAGGCTTGAGCAATATTTCATAAATAGCATCTGATAGTAAATTTAACCGACTTTTAGGTGTAAAATAGAAATTTTGGGTCGGACAAAGAGTTTCGAATTTATAGTCAAAAGAGTACCAACATACGTGTTTTAGCAAGTTAGCCAATCTGTCCAACTTTTCCTTCACCTACATCTCTAAAACCATTGATCTTAGAAAAAAATTAATAGAATCAAATTGGTTGCAAAATTGATTTTATTTAATAATGTATAGAACACAAAATGTGCTCAAATTAACGATTTTCGAGTTATTCGATGAAACAGTTTAAAACATACGATACATCAGTCGGCGTAACCCACCGCGGTCTGCCGACTGATGTAACAGTTTTGCATAGTGTAATGTATAAAATTTCGAAATAATTATGTTTGAGCGTTGGATTAATTCACTGACATAAATTAAATTTTTAGAAATATTTAATGTAATAAAAATTGTATTGGTTTTAAAATATTTGATTATTTCAAGTGATTCATAAATATAAAATTTTAGATTATTTTCTACGTGATTTAGTTTTTTTATATCTTGATGGACAGCTCAACCAGAGCTATGTCATCATCATAAACAAGTAACTACACATTTTACCAAAAATACTGCCTGATTGATAAGAGCTCATTGGATTTCAACAATTTTATCATTTCTAATGATTCGTTAATATTTTATTATAAACTATTTTCTGTTTTTCTTTATTTTCAACAAGAGCCATGATTTCTCTTGCTATCCTTGGACCTTCACGAAGGAAACGGAAAGAGTCCTTTTGGTATGGGAGAGAAAAGTATTAGGAAAGATTTTTGGTCCGATTTGTCTAGAAGGAATTTGGAGGATCCGCCCAAATAGAGAGCTGAATACACTCTACGAAGACATCGACATAGTTTCTCCTGCCAAAAAAGCAAGTTTCAAGTGGCTCGGTCACGTTAAAAGGATGCCAGAACAAAGATTTCCCAAGAGAATGTTATACGACAGGCCTGACGGACAGAAAAAAAAAAAGGGAGGCCGAGTGTGACGTGACAACAAAATGTCGAAAAGGATCTCCAAAAAATGGGAATCAGAAGGTGGAAAACCAAAGCCAGGGATCGCCAGGAGTGGGCTACGAATTGTGGAGGATGCCAACAACAAGGAGTGCGCTACGAATTGTGGAGGAGGCCAAGGTTCTTAAAGAGCTGTAGAGCCCTTCAATAAATAAATAAATAAAAATAGGCAGTCTTTGTCTATTATTTTTTTTTTCCTCTCTCATTTATTTTACATTTATGGATTTTGCTAAAGATTTTCTTTTTTATTTATGTTTATTAAATTTATGGTTATTTTCATTTAAAAGTGTTCTGCGTCTTATTATTGTATGCCTTATATGTTCTATTAGGCTTTGATTTAGTGATCGTCCAGTTTTAGCTAAGTATTTAGCTTAATATGAGGGAAGAGATAATTGAATAAATAATCCTTATCATTTATTTTTCCAGTATTTTCCACAATGCAGTTTTCCTTATGTTATAACAATCAACAAATACATTGTTATTAAATATATTTCTATATTATTTATATTACATTGTTCAAGAATGACCTCATAGTACCAGAACAGGCAGGCTTCCGACGATTCCGCTCTACAGAAGATCAAGTCGCCTTCATCACCCAAGAAATAGAGGATGGCTTTCAGAAACAAGAGCACACGCTTGCGGTATGGGTTGATCTGGAAAAGGCTTTTGATAAGGTGTGGACAGAAGGCCTAATTATAAAAGCTGCCACCATGGGCATCCATGGAAAAGCCCTCATATGGCTCAATGATTATCTGAGGGATCGAAAAGCAAGAGTGAAATCTGGAAATGCAAGGAGCCGAGCCAAAAAATTTGAAAACGGTGTACCACAGGGTGGAGTCCTGTCCCCAGCACTGTTCCTAATATTCATAAACGACATCATTCAGGATTTTCCAAATACTGTAAAAGTGTCGTTGTTTGCGGATGACATTGCCCTTTGGAGTAGCTCGACTTCAATATACGCAGCGCAATACAGAATGCAAATGGCCTTGGATAGTATCTGCCGTTGGACTGAAGAATGGGCCATGACAATCAATCTAACCAAAACAAAATACTCCATTTTTAGCCTCTCTCCTAAAATACCGGACGCTCTAAAACTAAATTACAAGCATGAATCTCTTGCAAAAGATGAAAACCCCACTTACCTTGGTATAAAGCTTGCACACGCTTGCGGTATGGGTTGATCTGGAAAAGGCTTTTGATAAGGTGTGGACAGAAGGCCTAATTATAAAAGCTGCCACCATGGGCATCCATGGAAAAGCCCTCATATGGCTCAATGATTATCTGAGGGATCGAAAAGCAAGAGTGAAATCTGGAAATGCAAGGAGCCGAGCCAAAAAATTTGAAAACGGTGTACCACAGGGTGGAGTCCTGTCCCCAGCACTGTTCCTAATATTCATAAACGACATCATTCAGGATTTTCCAAATACTGTAAAAGTGTCGTTGTTTGCGGATGACATTGCCCTTTGGAGTAGCTCGACTTCAATATACGCAGCGCAATACAGAATGCAAATGGCCTTGGATAGTATCTGCCGTTGGACTGAAGAATGGGCCATGACAATCAATCTAACCAAAACAAAATACTCCATTTTTAGCCTCTCTCCTAAAATACCGGACGCTCTAAAACTAAATTACAAGCATGAATCTCTTGCAAAAGATGAAAACCCCACTTACCTTGGTATAAAGCTGGACCCAAGGCTCACATGGAAACCTCATATCGAGCAGTCTGTTCGTAGGGGAATGATAAGAACTGCCCTTATGAAGAAAATTGCAGGTTCAAATTGGGGCGCAGACCTGAGGACACTTAGGTCACTATATATGGGCTATGTCAGGCCCTCCTTGGAGTACGGCATCACAAGTTTGGGAACTGCTGCTGTCTCAAACCTCCGGAAAGTTTCGACCGTGCAAAACCAGGGACTAAGGATCATGACAGGAGCAATGAAATCTACGCCTATAGACAAAATGGAGGCCCTTACGAAAGTTCCTTCAATAGAAGACCGGAGAGATGTGAAACTCCTACACCTTGATGCTAAAGCCAGATCCACTCCGAAACATCCTTTCCAAAAAAGAGTGACTGAAAGAAATAGCAATCGATTAAAGCGGGAAAGCAGTATGCACATTACGGCAAGGTTACTTTCGGAAATCGATGGCAAGCGGCGGATCTCAGAAAAGTCTACAGCGGCAGAAGACAACCCTCCATGGCTTGAGGCTCCGAAACCCCTAATATTTCTGACAATCCCTGGTATCGCAAGCAAGGAGAACTCATCCGAAGAGCAAATGAGGTTTCTTTCCCTTCAGCACATAAATAATGAGTACCCAAAAGACCAGTGGACCCGCATATATACTGATGGATCGGCCACAAATGCAACAACAAATGGTGGCGCCGGTATCCATATACAATTTCCTGCAGGAAACATAATCGAGAAGGCTATTCCGACTAGCTTTGCTTCATCAAATTATCGAGCTGAGCAGGAAGCCATATGTGAGGCATCGAGAATACTTAGGATACTTAAGAGACCAAAGAACTCAAAAATAGTATTCCTTACTGATGCAGCATCAGTGTTGCAATCTCTTAGATCGAAGTGGGGCACGGGCCTGAAAAATCTCTCAAAGGAACTCGAATGCTTGATGGCTATCTACAAAAAGGTCATTCTGCAGTGGATTCCGGGACACTGCGGACTCACTGGAAACGAGAGGGCGGACCAGCTGGCCAAGGAAGGAGCTTCGAATGGGCAGTTCGAATGTACCCTCAGTCTCGAGGAAGTAAAAACGCTCAACAAAGCCGCAGTCAGCCAGCGATGGATTGGGAGACATCCACATCACGATCCTGGAGATGCAATCTACGAACTCACTCGAAAAGAGCAGGTACTCATCTTCCGATTGCGAACGGGACACAACAGGCTCAGAGCTCACCTGTTCAAAAAGCTTCATATTGGTTCCGGCCCCCTTTGCGAGTGCGGAGAGGGTGAACAAAATGCTGAGCACATCCTTCAGACCTGCAGGCTCTATTCTGAGCAAAGGAAGCTGATATGGCCCTCTCCAACCGATGTGCGGACCAAGCTCCATGGTGACCTGGAGGACCTTAAGAGGACCACTGAATTCCTCATCTTGACCCCCGACCTAGCCATCTAAGGGAAGAACGCAGAAGAAGAAGAAGAAGAAGAATATATTTCGTTTTAATTTGGGAATGATATTCCTAAGCAATAGTATTGAATTTAGCATGGAAATAACTGTTTTGCCATTCTCAGTGATAAATATGCCATTCTGCTTTTAATTTTCTTATCAGAGGAGCTATTATTCTCAATCATTCTTCAAAAATATTTAAATATTATATTATATAAGATATTTAAAAATTCCAATTAAAGTGGCTAATTATGCACCAATCAAGAAGTAATTGTAAAAATAATTATTAAAATATATAAATGAAGGCAGTCTTGTAAACAAAACACTTAAAGAAAAAAGTTAAAGTTTTAACTTAATTCGTAATTTAAAAAAATATTGTTGTATTATTGACATTTTATTTTTTAACATCTGAGTCTATAACAAATTACGTAACACTTTTTGAAAGCGCAATATGATTTTTCCATTTACTTGCAATCTAAGACATTTCAAAGCAGTTGATTCATCTTGGTGAATTCGAACGATCTTTGAATTACTGCTGATATAGAAGGCGAAGAGGAAATAGACGAGCCCCTTAGCGAACTTAGTTCCGGACTACAGAGGGTAAGCTCCTTACAGCTGGTGCCAGCCGCCTTGAAAAGGTAAAGCGTATCAGATCTGACATGGACAGTTCGTTGCGGCACTAGGAAAGGCTACATTTACCTTTTTCCAGGGCTGGAACCTGTAGTAAGGGTAATCCCTTTTTCGTGATAACGATACAGTATGTACGAGGTTATTCTAAAAAATGCTTGAAGTTACATTACTGTACTATTTCCAAGTTATAAGAAAGAAAGAAAGTAAAAGAAGAAAAAAAATAATCATTATTCCAGGGCACTTTGTTGCATATAAATAACATAAAATTACAACAAAAAGTTAATGTTGCCTGGCTGAGGACATACTCGACAGTGAAATTTGTAGATTATAAGTTAGATAAATATATAAACTAATCTTCGAATATATTAATTTATAAAATCTAATCTACAAAGTTATATACATAACATCCTTTTACTAATATAGTATTATATAATTTCGGCAGATTGATAATTGAGCAGGTGTATGAACAAATGATATTTATTTGTTTTAAATGTAACACATGACAGCCAGTTCAGCCGAAAACTTAATGCTATGTCTTCCATGGTTCTATTTGAGCACATAATTTATAATCAATTGTATAAACTTTAATTTCAATTTTTCTTTTTAATTTATGAAAATGAATTTAATACACTTACTAAAATATTACAATATTAATATAAAATAAAATATAAATATAAAATATCTGCCAATTCTTTTCCTTCTATGCTAGCCACACCAATATAGAAGGAAATGAATTGGTAGACATAAGCTTAAAGGAATCAAGAACCATGTTCCCTTTTCCCAATACCAAAGACACTCTCTACGACTTTAATAAATCTATATTTAACCTGTGCAGAGAGGCATGGATCAACTTCTGGGCAAATGTACATAAAACAAACAAAACGAAAAATATATATGAAAACTCTCTTCCAGCGACACCTCTCACAATAAACAGGAAAGAACAGATTGTAACAACGCACCTTAAAATTGGACACAGCAAGTTGACTTATCGGCACCTACTTGAAGGCAATCCTCCACCAGAATGCAGCACATGTAACTGCCTCCTGACAACGGAGCACCTTATCAAGGATTGCATCGACTTTTACCTTCCAGGACTTCATTGCATCTCCAAGGATTCTGTGAGGCTTCAAAACCCGAAAACTGGAAAAAACTGTTTACCCTCCTCAAAAAAAACAACTTGTATCAACTAATATAATGAAGATTCTAATAAAAAATTTTATGTAATGGTGCCACTAGCCTGAGTTGTTGTATACGGCACCTAAAATAGTAATTAAATAAATAAATAACATATCACAGATTTTAGATATAAACTAGGGAAGAAACATATTTTAACGCATTAAAACTGTATATGGAATATATAACTTGTTTATTTTTATTTTCGCTGAGAAATGTGGCTTGTTATAAATTCCTAGGATAAGTCTTATAATCTGATCCCATTTGTAAGGGAAGCCATGGCAATAATCGTAAATTTAGGCAATTCCGTTGTTAAGTGCCCTGCCATAACTGTGAAAGCTGAGACCTACTCTTACAACCAAAACAAAAACGAGTTCCAGTTCATTCTGCACAATCACCTCTTATGATTCGAAAAGTTGTGTTCGATTGACTGTAATATGCTTCAGTAATTTTTAAGTAGAATATGATAAAAAAATGAAGCTAAAAAGATGAATTGGTTGCAACTAATTTTTCATCTATTCTCCAATTGTTTTTTCAGACTTTACGTATGACCTTTATAATTTTTTTAAGGATGAAGGTTGAATGAGATGGTATATGATAATTATTTAGGTATAATCCTTCTATAATATTTTGCATACATCAAGAGATAATTCTTTGTTTATTCTGCGGGATTATAATGCTAAAGAACAAATTGAAATACTTTTATGCCAAATATATAATTACGTTTAGTTTAATGCAGCTCCAGTAAACTTATTAAACAGCAAAATAATTTATTAATAAGTATTGTATTCTAGGTAAGTTTGCTCTAAAGATGGTCTAGAAGGTTTGATTGAAATATTGGATGATCAGTTAAACAATTCAAAATTTTAATTAATTGTTTATATAATAATACAGTCTAACTGAAATCTATTTTATCTAACTGATAAATAATTATCTTATACAATTTCCATGCTTGAATCTTTTTTTTTTTTTTTTAACATGATGGGCTCATCATAATAATTAGTAATGATTAGATGTTTAGAAAAATCACATTTAAGGTTTAATCAATAAACATTTAAAACATTTTGGATATTACGTAGGTTTTTACGTTGTTTGTTCGAAATAAATTAATACTATTTCATCATTTTACTAAATAAAATTTATGGCTGTCACATTAGTCTGTAATGGTTATAGAAAGAGAAGCAGCATTACAACAAGGAATTAGTTCATTACACTTTAAAATTCAATTTAAATATCAAGCAAACAATCCAAAACCCATACTGTTTTTCAGATCTGCCAGAATCTGACGATTTTTGGCGGCCAAAGGACATATATTAACATATCCACATATCTTTAAAATAATATTTCATACACTTGCCTCCATCTCTGAATATAATATTATTATTAATATTGAATATAATATTCAAAATCCTAGAAAGATTACTAATCATAACTCTCTCCAGTGATTCACAGTGAATAAGTTATTAAAAATAAAATAGTAATATTTCTAGGCAGAACTTCTTAAAAAAAAAAAAAAAAAAAAAAAAAAAAAAAAAAAATGATATAAATAACAAAAAATAGATCCATGGTTCAGCAATTTATGCTCATGTGCAGAAATCTCGGGAGATGACAGCGACTCATTTTGATTTCTTTTTATTTAACAACTTGTTCATTGCGATCATATATATGATATTGATAAATAAACTATTATATTTATTTTTTTCGTTTATTTTTGCTATTTCTCTATCTAAAATCCTGTATTCTCAGCTGTTTCTTATATTTATTAATAAAATTTATCTGTATTATAATAATTTTTTTATAATCGATTGAATTTTATCAATTAAAAAAATAACAATTCTTCATGTTCATTAGTTTGGCAGATACTCGGATTTATGTAAGTACCATAAACACATTAACCCTGAAACATTTATATATTCTCAACGGACTGTTATCTGCGTCATCTCAGACAGTTGAATTTTCAGTTTGCTCCCCAGAGTATCCTCAAGGTTTACAGGAAGAAATCCAATTACCTCAGCTTCATTTTCAATTTTAAGATATAGTAATCCAACTCCTGCTTAATCACATCATGCTCGTTCAAACTTTCTCAAAACTCAACTTACTTTGGGAGACCATTATCTCGTAATTACGATCTCATGATTCTAAGCTTAGTCCATTCTTTCTGGTTATTTTCTTCCTTTAAATTGAAATGAGGGGTGTAGAGTGCATGAAATATGCGATTATTTTTGACCTCAGGGCTTTGTTAGGAGTAGTTAAAATATAAAAATACTAAAAGTCCCCGCCCTTGGGTGGTGAGCTAGCGGTTGTGGGGAGGGGAGAAGATACCACCTTTGGATTTTTCAACTATATCTCGAAAACAGTGGACCCTAGAAAAATATGTTTTAAATAAAGATTAAAGCTAATTAAATTTTCTATAAACTTTAATCAATACATATTTGTCGAACTTCCAACCGCTTTCAAGATATTCATTATTGAAAATCGATAATTTTCCCAAAAAAAATAATTTGTACCTCATTTTTCTTCAGACCATTGCCTCTAGAGCCTTAGTGATAAACAATCGTTTATCAAAAGAAATGTCGGAATCAAAGTTGTAAAGCATTCAATTTGTGAATTCAAAAGTGAGGTAAACATTATTTTGTTTCTTCGAAAATTATCGATTTTTAACAATGTATATCTCGAATATATACTCGAAACCGTTGGAATTTCGACGAATATGTATTAATTAATTTGACAGGAAATTGAATTAGATCCGTAGCATATTTTCCTAGAGTCCACTGTTTTCAAGATATAATCAAAAAACCTAAAAATGGGAATTTCTCCCCTCTCCCCCACCGTAACACTAAGTACGGTGACTTTTAGTATGTTTGCCTTCTAACTATTCCCAACGAAGCTGCGAAGTCAAAAATTATCACATATTTCATGCACACCCATTTCAGTAATGGGTCTGCATGAATGGGCTGGCGTCGCGTTATTACGTTTTTAAATAAATAGATGTTGTCTCTATATTATATTGATGATTATTTGAATGTTCGAATGAAGTTGTAATATTTGAAACTAGAGTTTTAGGAAACAAAATATCTAAGAAGTGACATTATATCATTACTTTTAGTAGTAAGAGAGGTAGATATTATTTACAAAGGTAGACATTATATCAAATACTTTTTATATCCAGAACTAGCGCCTTTAACAGCATATGCTAAGACAAGTAGTAAAAACATCTGATTTTCGTATTTCTCTGTTCTACAGCCTGTTTGATTTTTATTACTTTTCAAGCAAGGTAATAGTGATAGGGAACAATTAACGCGTTACTAAAAAAATATGGTAAAAATATTTTCCGTTGTATGTTGATATAACTATATTCCTAAATGTCTTGGATTCCGAAAAGATGTTTTTCATTAATATTTACTCAACGAATAAAAATTATATATACTTAATTTTCAACTATACAGGGTGTTCAATATTCGATGGCCACCCCCTTTTTTTTTTTTCCCAGAGTTTTTGAAATATTGAAACGAAACTCTTAGGGTTTTAACTGTGCCAAATAAAGTTTCTTTTCAGGTTATAGTCTGCTCTCCAATCTTCTCCAGCGGCCCTAACTTTGGAATTCCCAATGGGATGTGGTATTTTTTACGACGGATTTCGATAGGAAATCAAATTTTAAATCGCTTTTATACTGGTGAATTTATTTTTATCCAGGGCACCGTTTCGCCGCAAATCGCGAAAAATCATTTAAAGAAAATAAGCAGTCTAAACTGGTATTAAATAAATAAATGAATAAAAAATTACTGTTTTTTGAAAAACAAAAAAAAAATTCAATTACAGGAGGTTTTGGCTCTTAATATAGGTAAAACTGGTATTGCAAAAATCAAATAAACTTTGAACAAAAATATGAAATTTAGACCTTCCTGCGCGGTGAGAATAGGTCGACTTGGAAGGTTTTCCCCGAGAGGCTCAAATCGTCGACAAGCCCGTGATGAAACTTATATCATTTATGTGCTGGCTAAGGTGGAAGCGTATCCTCATCGGAGCATTCGAAACATAACCAGGGATACCCACTTAATGACAGAGCCTCAGTCTTTCAGTATCTTGGAGAGTTAGAGCCTGATGAAGTGAAATGCGGTACGGCCTCATACGGTGTTGTTTTAGTATGGCCCATACCGTTCCATATGCTTAAGTGGGTTTACCTGGCTATATCCCGAATGCTTCGATGAGCATACACTTCCACCTTAGCCAGTATATAAATGATACTAGTTTCATCACGGGCTTGGAAAACCTTCCAAGCCAACCTAATCTCACCGCTCGTCGTACCAGTCGCGGCAAGCCCTTAATTTCATATTTCTGTTCAAAGTTTATTTTATTTTCGCAATACCAGTTTTAGATTGCTTATTTTCTTAAAATGATTTTTCGCGATTTGCGGCGATACGGTACCCCGAATAAAAAAAAAATCACTGGTATAAAATTGATTCAAAATTTAATTTTCTATCGAAACCCGTCGTAAAAAATACCACATCCCATTGGGAATTCTAAAGTTAGGGCCGCTAGAAAAGAACTGCAGAAGTTTGGAGAGCAGACTATAGCCATAAAAGAAACATTATTTGACACAGTTAAGACCCTGAGAGTTTCGTTTCAATATTTCAAAATCTGTGGAAAAAAAGAGGGTTGCCTTCGAATATTGAACACCCTGTATATACAATATTTTTATGACAATATGGAAACTATTCTAGATTATTTTAAGATTCGTTCATGGATATGTATTCAGGTTATTTAATACACTTCAAATTTACATAAACACATATTTCGATGACAAGTTCCTATGAGAAGTTAATATATTTTGGGAATATAAGTTACGACTCCCAAAATATATCAACTGTTTAAGTCCGAATAATAAAAATATTAATTTTAAAATATAATACCAAATTTTACTTTTCTTTATCAACATTATATAATAGAGGAAAAGGTGTAAAGACGTGTACTGGTGTAAATATGTGCACTCCTCCATACTGGCTGAGGGAGATATTGAAGACTGGCGGCGAGGACTGTTTATGGAGCTATTTCCTAATATAAGATAGCAGTGAGCAGTTGGAACTATTCTTTCAACTAGTGTGGATGCAGTTTAAGTTATTGTGCAAATTGGTGTTCATTCAGGACTGTAAACGTTTGAGTGACATGTGAAATCGTTTTTTTTTCATGCTCTTATGTTTATTTAAGAATAATTTCACAATGATACATGGAATGAAGAGATCTTCTTTTTTCTTTTTTCTATTTATTGATATTTACAACTGTACATCAATATACATCAAGTAAATTCGATAAAATGATTATAATGACATGTAAATCACTTGTGAAGAACTACTCACTAGTAGCACTTCAAAAATATTCTAAACTAGAAGGTCTCTTGGCCATCTTCTTTTCAGACGCCTCGGAGGATTATCAGGGATGGAGGAGGAAGCAAGTTGAGAAATTAGGGGATTTGAGTGGTTATGGAGCTTACTATGAAAGGATAGATATCTGGTTTGGGCTAAATCAGCAACATATGGAACATTGAGGTCTTTATGGATAAGTTTATTCGTGACAAAGTAAGGAGCATTAAGGATTTTTCGAAGGATTTTGGATTGTAAGGATTGGATTCGAGAAGAGTTTGATGGTTTAGTGGAGCCCCAAAGCTCAACTCCGTATGTCCATATAGGTCTAATAACTGTCATGTAAATGAGTCTCTTGTAATTTATTGGAAGCTTTGATCGTTTGTCTAATAAATGTTGGAGTAGTCTATAACGACGGGCCGTTTCTTGTCGTTTTAGTCTTGTATGTGGATTCCAAGTGAGACGTTTGTCCAAATGGAGTCCCAGGTAGCGGATCTGTTCAACAGGAATTAGAGGAATATCATTAAAGGATACCGTAGGACAGGATGTTGTAGGTTTACGACGGAGGGTAAAGGTTATTTGATGGGATTTATTTGGATTTATTTTAATTCTCCATTTTTGACACCATTCTTGAAGGTTTATGATGTGGGATTGGAGTGACTGGGATGCAATGAAGGGATCATTATTTACTGATAACAAACATGTGTCATCAGCGTAAGTGGTGAGGACAGTGCTAGGATGGGTCGGGATGTCAGCTGTATACACTGTGTAGAGGATAGGAGCTAGGATACTTCCTTGAGGAACTCCGGCAGACTGAGTAAAGAGGGATGAATGGGCGGAATTGTGACTTACTCTGAATGTTCTGTCGTTGAGATAGGATTGCATAATAAGGAAGTATGTAGGAGGAAGGAAATTACGGAGTTTGTAAAGCAGTCCCTGGTGCCAGACTCGGTCAAAGGCTTGTTCTACGTCGAGAAAGGCTCCAGTGCAGTACATCCCGCGCTCCAATGCGGACGAGAAAACGTCCACCACACGATGGCATTGCTGGATAGTGGAGTGTGACGTTCGGAAACCAAACTGGTGATCAGGGATAATGTGATAGGATTCTAGGATAGGATTCAGGCGTTTCAGAATGAGTTTTTCCAGGATTTTGCCCATAATGGGCAAGAGTGATATTGGACGATATGAGGATGGGAGTTCAGGTGGGTTTTTTGGCTTAGGTATCATCTTTACTATGGATAGTTTCCAAGGATTGGGAAAGTATGTGGTGCGGAGAACAGCATTATAAATATAGGTTAGGAATAGGATAGCTTTCTGAGGAAAGAGTTTTAGGATTTGGGCTGTAATTAGATCATGTCCAGGGGCTTTGTTAGAGGGTAATCTGTGGACTATGTTAGATACCTCTGAAGGATGGAATGCTTTAGGAGGAGGAGACATTTGGAGTGGAATATTTAGTTCTGCTTCAACACATTGTAAGTGGTGAGGATTAAATATATCAGGAGGAGGGTTGAATGATTTAAAGAGGTGCTGGCCGAAAATTTGGGATTTTTCTTCGTCTGATCTTGTCCAGGTTTGGGAATCTGTAAGGAGAGGATGATTAAAGTTTTTGTAATTAAGAAGTTTTTTCGTAGTTATCCATAACGACTTATCAGAAGTATTAAGACTTTGAGTACGGTTTTGTAGGTTTTGTATTTTGAATTTTCTTATTTCTGTCTTAAGTTTGTTGGTTAAGTTGTTGTAATTATTTTTGTCTGATGGGTATCTAGTACGGTGCCACTTCGCTCTTGCTCTTCGTTTTTCAGTTAGTAAGGTACGAATATGTTGTGGCAGGTTATTCTGTTGTGTACTATGAATTTTTCGTGGTAAAGTATTTTCCTGTATACTAATTTTTACTGATGTTGTAAGTCTGTCAATTGCTAAGTTGATGTCTTCTTTTGTTTTAAGGGGAGTTTTTAAGTCTAGTTTGTTTTCAAGATCATACCGAAACCCGTTCCAGTCTACACGTCCTGTAATGAGTCTGGGAAGAGAGGGTTTAGGAACGGGATTTGAATGCAGGAGAAGCAGAACAGGGCTATGATCTGATGAAAGGTCATCAAGGGATTTGATGATGGTTTGAGAGGAAGAAATTTGAGAAGATATAAATATATCGAGAATATCAGGACGTTTTTTGAGGGATGTAGGCCAGTAAGTAGGGTTCAAGGGTGAGAGGACAGAATAACATTTGGAGGTTGAAATACGGGATAGAATGCTGCCGCGGGAGTTGGTTGTTCGACAACCCCATCGCTGGTGTTTGGCGTTGTAGTCTCCTCCAGCAATGAAGCGCGGTCCGAAGGATCGGAATAATGAATCAAGGAGGCTCTGAGAAAGGGAATTACCAGGAGGACAGTATACAGCTGAAAATGTTATATGGAAAGGGCGAGTAGAAATGGATACTGAGGTGGATTGAATGGCGTCAATTGAAGTAGAAGGGATAACAGAATGAGGAATTGTTTTATGGATAAGGATGCAAGATCCGCCATGTGAGGTGTTGTCTGGGTGATCAGATCTGTAAGTGATGTAGTCACGTATGTAAAAATATGACCGTTGAGTAAAGTGAGTTTCAGTCAACAGGGCAATGTCTATTTGATTGTCATGGAGAAAAATGTCAAGTTCGTCTCGGTGATTTTGTAGTCCGTTAGCATTCCACAAAATGACAGCTAGAGGCTTAGCGCTCATCTAGCTACATTGAATGGAATTTCCGAAAGGGCTCTGGTGAGAAGGATGATAAGGGGCTTGATGGTATCTTTCAATTCAGATAGGAATGAGGAAAGGATGGCGTTAATATCATTGGTATTTGGATGGGGAAGAGGGAATGTATCTGGAGCTTGCGATGGATGATAAGTCTGGGTAGGAGCGTTGATTAGGGGCTGGACCCTCTGTGGGATGCTAGGAACAGAATCAACCTGTAATGGTATTTGGGGTGAAGGGTTGCTATGTACAGGTGGATGGATCGGATTTTGATATTGCTTCTGAGGCGGAAGTTTAACTTTTAACGGTAAATTATGGATGAGAGTGTTCTGGTTTGGGGGTTGAAGTTGAGGTTGGGAGGTCTGGGGATGTGATTGGGAAATTCGAGGCGCCTGACGTTGAGGCTGATAACTGATTTTATCAGAGTACGAAGCTTCTTGTCGTGGTTGATGGTCCGGTGCTGAAGTTGATTGCTGTCCTATTCTCTGGAAATGGGCTTCTTGAGTTCTATTATATTTTTGTGAGCTGTTTATTTCAGGTTCTTGACTTCTTTGTTGTAGGGTTGATTTTGAATTTCTCTGGCTGTGCACACTTTTGTATACTAAACAGCCTCTGTAGCTTGCTGGATGGTCTTGTCCACACAGCGCGCATACTGCTGGTGTATCCTTCGATTTTTGGCATGTCTCAGTTGAATGTGGGCCAGCACATTTCACACACCTGGCTTGGTGATGGCAGTAAGTCTTGATGTGTCCGAGACTTTGGCATCGAGTGCACTGGACTATAGTGGCCCTTCTTCTTGGCTCTTCGAATCTTACGACTGAATATACCAGTCTGGTTACGTCGAATATTTCATCGTTGTTGCCAGCCGGCTCCAAGTCGACGAAGAATAATGGCAATGGAAATTTTTCTCTGGGGTGAAGCACGGAAGACACTTGCCTTACATTATGACCAATTGCTTCCAAATCATGTTTTATGGCGCTCGTGGGGGTGGTAGAATGAAGACCACGCAATACCACTCTATACGCTTTTTCTTCTTTTAATTGGTAACAATGGAATTCATAATTTTTGCTGGTTAGGTGATTGACCAATTTTTTGTAATCATCTTTATTTGTTGTTTTTATTTTTATATCTTTGACCCGAGAGAAGCAGTTGAAATTAGTTTCTCCGATCAGAGCTGATATTTCACGGCAAAATGACATGAAATTTTCAATTTTGGATACAAAGATAGGAGGTGGTTCTGGATCAGATGTGTGATGCGGATTTGGGTTATTATTGTTCGTTGATGAATTAGACGGATTAGATATATTTGGTACGGTGGTTGGCTGTGATTTTTTGGCTGCAGTAGTTTTACTGCGAGTTTGAAGATTATTATTATTATTTGATAGATTATTAGTGTTGCTGGTAGTCTTTTTTGATTTATTAGTTTTATTTTTCTTTTTATTTGGCGAATTGCCCGCTGAACCTGGGGCGGCATTTCTATGTCGCTTCTGAAGGGTTCTTCTGGACTGGTATTCAGTTTCACTGAATTCTGAATATGAAAGGGTTTCAGTCTCTGAGTCATCAGATGTTACCACTTCCATTATGTAATAGTATTAAAAAATAATAATAAAAATAACAAAAATAATTATAACTGTGAAGTAAATAATGAAAAACTAAAATAATGGCATAATTATCCACAATATGTTAACTAAAAAATACATTATTCGAGAAATATGATTATAAAATAAGAAAGAAAAAATAAACTAAAAAAGTTCTTACGTAAAAAAATAAACAAATAAATAAATTAAATTAAATATGTGGCTACGAACTAGAGGTAGCTGAAAACAACAACAGGCCCTTGACCTTGTCTGATAGTGCCGCTGTATTCAAACAAGCGGGAGGATTACGGGCTAGGCTGGCCAGTTAAACTGCCTCACCTATGTATATTAAATCAGTTCACTGTTAATAATGTTTTAACTCACCTCACTCAAAATGTTATTGTCCAAATGATCTATAGTTCATATTGTCACTATTTGATAAATACGAAACTGAAACATAAGTTGAACACACAGTAGAAAGTGTCACAAACAGAGAGCGATTCTAAATGTGATGTGCAGAAGCGGCTATCTTGTCTGAGACTCTATGAAGAGATCTTAAGCTACTTTTTAAAGCATACCTTTATTCACGCACGCTTTTAGGTTACATGTGGTACTGGCCATCTTTCTTAGGTGAAGCTGGTGTAAATATGGGCACCCTTTCTTGGTGTAAATTATGGACCCCATTTCCCAGGGAACTTCGACATATCTCTTGTTAGATATCACAATTTGCATCTTTCGTTATGAAAAGCTCTCTGAAGATACTCGGGGAGAGGTGCGGATAAAATGTTCCCAAATGTGCCGGGGCTGAAGGGTCCAGTTATGTAGTTTAAAATTTAAAAAAAAAAAAAAAAAAAAAAAAAAAAAAGGGGGGTACCCATATTTACACTTTCTCCTCTATTTATTTTATTTTTTTAAAATCAATTTTAAAGTTTACATACTGACTTACATCCACTGACAGTTAGTGTATATATACGGACTCACTACTAACGATTCCATCAAAATTTATAAGGACACAGAAATAAATTAATAGAAACTATGACCATCACCTATATGCCTGCAAATATAAAAATAAGACTGAAAAGAAGGTGGATAAAGATCTGCTTTAAAAACTTTCATTAAGTGAATTAATGCCAAGGAAGAGTTACCACTGGGTATCGTTCTTCCTCATGCCTGAAATGTTACCTGTAACACGTTTTATTTATCAAGCCAAACATTCCACTAATTGTCGTGTACATTTTTACAGGTGTGGATGAATAAATATAGTTTAAAATAAATCATAAGTTTTTTTTTTTTTTTTAATTATTTATTTATTTCGAAAATAAAACACGTAATTGCTTTGATCAGTAACAATTTATAGAACACTGATTCAGCGATAATGCTGTTGCTACAAAAATTTGGTTTGGAAATGTTTAATACACATTTAGGTAGTTATAAACCTAAATAGAATATTTATCTTTAAAAACGCCAGAGCTCTGAGCAATGTATCGTACATAACAGATGTGAATCAGCGCAGAGCGTCCAAGTTCTCGGGAGTTGCCGCTACATAAAGCAGCGAGGACGCCAATGTGCAGTCTACCATTTGACAGCAGATAGCAGCACAAGGCGGTTTTATATTCAGGGGGCTCTGCTGCCAATGACAGTTGGCTGTCCCTACGCCTTCAGCAGAAACCAGTCGATTGCAAACTAATATACAGCCATAGTTCAGCTCCAATGCTGTACAGCATAGTTTATCTATCAGTCACGGTTATTCAAGATTTTTTCGTTACAGCATAGTAAAAGTTAAACAAAATCTATCAATAAGTCTCGTTAAAGTTTATAATTAAAATACTCATCCTACATAATGTTCTTCATTTTGGTTCGATAACACAACACTGCAGACAGACTCACATAATTCAACAGTTCAATAACACTTTAAAAAGAAAATGATGAATATAATAGAGTATTTCTTCATACAAACAAACTTAAATAATATATTTAAAACAAATTATTTTAAAATAAAAGCAAAAAAGAGGAATGTTTTTAAAAACACTAAACGAAATCCGAGGGACCCACTATACTCAGACGTCTATGTCTTTCATTAGGGTATAAACCGTCGGACAGTGAATCGTTCAAGTGACAAAACAAAAAAATTGAAAATATTTTTTATCAAGTTTACCTCTTGGTATTCTTAAATAATCCTCAGAAAACTGTTTTGTAGTTTATATATAGTGTGAAAAATGGTATTTGATCGAAAAAAAAAATATGTAAAAATTATAGAGAGACTTTTTTTTTTTATATAATAAACTAACCGTCAAAGTGTTGCGATAACTTTTGATTTTACAAATATTTGAATTTTATAAAAAATATATATTTTTTTCATAATAAAGAAAGGTTCTGAAGTCTATAATAAACATTCCTAAACTAGACATAAACAATTTTTATTAAAATAAATTACAATATTTCTTCCAATAAACAAAAAGAAAACTTACTTTTTAAAATTTTCATTTTTTACAATTTTAATTTAAAATTTATATTTAATATGACATATCGCTCCCTCTGGCATACTTGTAAATAACGAAACGAATGATAAACATGGACTAAAGTAGATAAAAAAAAAATAATCTAAAATTCCACCGTTTTTTACTAACAGGGAGAAACATTAATGTGGTTATCCTTAATGTACCATGTTTAATAAATAATATTAATATGAATATAAGCCAAGTATGGATCAAGGTAAAAAAAAAAAAAAATCTCTAGAATTATGGGTGTTGCAATACTTTTGACGGGGAGTTTATATTAAATACAAAATAAGGAATTGAAAATTATTGTGGACGGTAAAAACTCACATCTCTCAATACAAAGTGAAATTTGGAAATTCGTTGACAGTCAGAGGTACGACAGGCATTGTGAATTAAAGCACCTAGCAGCACCTATGAAGGTTGTTCTATTAGTTCTGAGACTCGGCATTACTAACTTTACCGAACGCCTTCCGAAATTATTTTAGAATTGATTTTTTTTTTTTTTTTACGACATTTGTTCTTTTTAATTAGAGAAAGAATGTATTGACCTTGTTTCGAATGTATCTTCACATTTGGTGACGAAGCTTCATTCTCAGCCACTCAAAAGCTCTGATTTAAGGTATTTCAATCGTGATCTTAACTAGCTCACCGAGGAATCTTGTGAAGGTTCTCAAAAAACATTAGTGTCAAAAAATATTCATACAGTGCCTTGAATAATGTAAGATCGACATGTGACATACTGATTCAGTCTAGCGGTGTGAGTAGCATACATAATATATTACAGGAAGAATATATTATAGGAAGTTTTTTTAGGTTCCATGATTGGCATGAATGTTATAATACATGATTTGAGTGAGTCGAAAAATGTATTAATGATCATGAAAGTTACAAGGGAAAACAATGAAGCCATTCTCAATGAAAAATTACTAGTTTCCTTTCTAGGCTTAACACCTATCTAACAAACTATGTATTAAAAAGTTAATAATTATGGGTAGACTTCAACTATGTGACATGAATACGCAATCATAACTCACGGGAGTTTTCGCATACAACCTGATTTCAGTCTTCTTGTAAACGATAGGCATATTAACTACATATATAGACATATTTTCGATTCCCGTAAAAAGCTAATGTATGAAAATTGCTGCTTAATCCAAGTATTATCCTCAACACTATGGATTTAAAATATTAAAATTTAAATAAAATATAATGTATGAAATAAATATCTGTACTAAAAATTATAACTCTGAGTTCCGATGAGATGACCAAAACCAAGGCAAGACGAAGTTCACGGTCCTGTGGTCAAAGAACGATCAACTACTCGTTGGAGCAGAACCCGCAGATATTTAGGTGAGGTAGATAATGCTTAAACATTCTCTTGTTATATTATTATTAATATTAAAATTATAAACAAAAATGAACAAACAGGAGAATATTTATAATTAGCCGTTCTAGATATAATATTTCTAATTAGAAAATATGTTTATCATTTCAGTTCTTATTATTAGCCATATAGAATCTTTATCTATACTATCTGTGATATTATATTAAAAAAACAAGAAATTTATCGTTTGTGATCACTAACCGTGAAAACTACTGAACCAATCTGTACCAATTTTAACCACATCAACTTCATAGTTCCAGGAATCTTTAGCAATAATGAAATCTATTGATTTTCCATTATTTTGTTACTGAAAAAGCGATAAGTGAAAAACAGTAAAAGTTTGAAAATTGAAAGATAGGCGGCGGGCGACATTCTACATGACAGATTATAAAGGAACTGTGTTATATAGAGCTCGTAAAATTTACTTATTTTCAATTGAATTGTTCTTACAAATTCTAGAAATATGTGGTGCGACATGTGAATCCCAGTGAAGTTAAAAATCGACCAATATGTGGCATTCCACAACTGAGTTTACAATGGTAAAACTGATAAACCCATCTGTATCAAATTTTAACTATTGGGCTAGGAAATAATTCCTTTCGGTTTTTTCTGTTTTTTTTAATTCTAAGGTACATTTCTTATCTTATGAATTAATCCCTAAGGTGGATTGTTTACTCTGTTTGTAATATATCAACAAACATTTCTGCTGATTCTTGTTTAAATGAGCTTAGTATTGTGATTGCTATTGAACTCTGAATATGGAAAAAAAAATCATTCATTATCGGCATATTTTTCTGCATTATTTCAAAGAAGGTTACCGTGCTGCAGAAAACCATTAAAAATTTTGCAGTGTTCATAGGGATGATTCCTTAACCGCACATTTCAAAATTGGTTAGCCGAATTTCGCTCATGACGCTCCACGGTCTGGTCGCCCACAAGAAATTGAAACGAGCTATTGCCCAATAAGCCTCTGACGTTCTTTGAACGTGGCATTATGCAATCGGTTGAAAGATGGGAACAAGTTATACTAAATAATGGTGAATATAATGTAGATTAAAATAAATTTTATTTCTATTATACACAGAATTTTATTTCACCCTCAAAAATCGATCGAACTTATTTGCCAACCCAATACATCATCTTCATAGCTGATAATAAGCAAGGTATAATCATAATAATAAATTAAATATACAATACTGAGTGGTAGAATCGAGGTTTGCCACACCGTTATTCACTTTTATAATTATATAAATTGGTAACTTTCATACAGATAAAATCAATAAAATTATATCTGCCCAATAAAAAATATCAAGAAATAAAAATGTTGTTCCTTTGAATTTGAATATAGAGTCAAAATATGATTCATAAGCCTTTTGTTGAAAACACTGATAATGCGGTTCATTATCTGCGAGAGTTTCTTTATAGTCTCTGTCAATCTGGATTACAACTCGTAGATTACTATTCAAAATCGGATGTATAATTATGCTTTTACATAATCTTCAACCCCCTAATCAGTGCGATTTTAACCAGTTGCTTCATCACCCAAACTGTTTCACGTTTGAGACTTGGAGGGGAATAATAGAAATATACCTTTCACAAAATAAAAACATAAATCACTAAATATAATATTCGATAATTACTATATGTACAAAGATAGATTCTGACCCGAACATAAGGTTACAAATTACAATTTCTTTGCGTTAAAATGTTATTAGTCGAAAATAATAAGAAAAACTCAAAAAAGAGCGGGCGAAGTCGCGACGGGGGATGCTTGTACTAAAATATTTTGACTCTAGTAAATTATCACTTTTTTTTTTTTTTTTTTATAAAGGTATAATATATTTATAATAGGTATGTAGCAATATTTAAATATTTGTTAATGATAATAATACAAAAGATCGAAATTATGAACTGTCGATTTTGAAAAAAAAGGATAATTTATTATTTTAATTTACATTTCAATTTTTTTGCGATATTAAATAAAACGACGTTCATAGTTGACAAAACAAAAAAAAAAAAAAAAAAAATGTTGACTGCAACTTGGTTTCCAGAGGCTACTGTAAGAATAAAGACATTTTTACAAAGTGCTCCTCGAAAGCTAGTCCCCTCTCCTACTGTCGTCGGAAGAGCTCGGTCACGTTTCCAGAGATCGGGATCAGATCAATTTAGAGTTAGAAAAAACTACCCCCCACCCCAACACCACCCCCTCTCCCATAAGGGATAAGGATCGATATTAGAAAATCCACACCACAAGCAACAGAAGATTTATCTCTTCAGATTTTTATCATAGCAATACTATTTTTAAAATTAGGTGCAGCAATCGAAAAGTTTCTTATGCAATTTAGGACAAGTGCAATCGTTTTTAAGTGAAGTTTGATTACGGAGGCTCAATAATGGTGTCTTATGTTTCTAATATTCTTATTTTTAAAGGGAAATGGATAAAAAAGAAAGTAAAATAAAAACAAAAAAATGAATTGCATTTACAAAAGCTTACAACAGCAAGATTCTAATGACTCATAACATTGACATGCCAAAATGAGCAAATATTGAATAAACTTCAGAACGCTTACTAATTACATTTGAAAACAAAAAGTACCCATTAATTTAAATAATCGTATGAATTTTATAGGTCACTTGAGGTACGTATAGAGTGAAAGAACATATGAGAGCATTTAATAATAAATACAAAAATTCCAATTTCGCTATCCATCTATTAATGAAATCAACCATAAATTTAATAAAGACTCGGGCCCGTCCTTCCTGCTCTAGTTGAAGTACATAAGGACTTGTCCAACAAACAATAAAGACACGGCTGTAAAAATAATACATCAAGTAGAAAATAGCCTAAAATTAAATATTTATGTATCATTACTTACTTATGTATCATTAGAAATAATAAAATCGTTTAAAAGCGATCCAGATTTTTGTTTAAATCACCAGATAAACATTTCCAATTGCTCCATTTTAAACTTGTTTTGAATAGGAACGGAAAAATCCATTGAATCATAGGGGAAAAGCCATCGTAAATCTCATAAATTTAATTTAATTGCCCCCTTCCCCTTTTCACGATAGATATATTTCAGATATCCGTTAGATCTCCTCAGGTGAGTACCTATATATGATTTCATGTCTTGAATTTTTTGAAAAGGTTAGTATATGTAATCCACGTAACATAGTGCTGATGTGTTGAAAGTTTTGTATGCTTTAGAACTGAAGATGAATGTTTAGCATTCGAAACTCGTTTTCTAATAAAATAATTCGTATAAAAGTAGCAGTTAATTCATCAATCCTAAATTATTAGGTATTCCGATCCTAAAACCAACTTTATGCTGAGAAAGTTTTGTATACAATATTTTTAGATGTTTTTCCAACAGTATGAATCAGTTTGGTTTTCCAAAACAGTAAAATCTTTCCCTACGATTAATTTCTTCTTCGTCAAGTTTTATTTTATTTGAGCCCTTGTTTTCAAAAAATACTCTTTTTTAAATTACTCATTTTAATTTTTTTGTTCTTGCTTTCTTTTACTAGTTTTTTTTTTTTATTCCACTCTTTAATAAGATCTTGAGGAACCTTGAGCAGGTAATAGGAACACTACAAATCACAATTAAATATGTTGTTCAACAAACAGATAAAGAGGCATTTAAAAGTTTACGTTAGAAGCACACTCTACGACGCAGAGGCGTGGTATTTTAAAAAGTAGATTATTACTGGAGAGAGCCACGAAGAGATTACATAAACAAGACTGACTTTTGATAGCATACCTTGAGTTTGGTGGGTGGTTTTGAAAATCAATAATAGTTATTAAATTTCTAGTACAGTAGTCGAATAGTATTTTCTACAGGGTTAAATACTTCATACAGTAACCTTGTGATAAAATAAAAGATGTGGATTAGAGAAACGGATGTTTTTATTTCTTCTTCTTTGAAAGGATTTTTCTTC
Source organism: Euschistus heros (assembly GCA_003667255.2). Lineage (NCBI taxonomy): Eukaryota > Metazoa > Arthropoda > Insecta > Hemiptera > Pentatomidae > Euschistus > Euschistus heros. The sequence goes on along the minus strand of RCWM02000206.1, from coordinate 1,787,137 downwards.
GCTATCGAAGTTTCCTTCAACCAAACTCTTCCCTCAGCCGGTTCTTCCATTCTTCTCTATCCATTGTTTCTTCTTCCGTTAATCCTCGGCCAGCCAACTATCAGCCACAACATCTCTCCACCTGATGCGAGGCCTAACTCTCCTTCTCCACCCCTCTGCTTCCCATTCATAAACAATTTTGGGGATTCTTCTATTCTCCATTCATTTAATATGGCCGAACCATCTCAGTCACCTTCCCTCCATTTCCTCCAGAATATTTCTCTTAACTTCCATTCTTTCTCTTATGATCTCATTCAGGATTCGTTGAATCCTTGAGATTCTTGCTGATCTCCAAAAATCCATCTCCACAGCCAGAAATCTTTTGCCTTGCATTTTTTCTAGAGGCTATGTTTCTGAGCTGTATAGATTTCATATGAATTTCAGGTGATATTTTCGCTATAATATTTCTAAAATAACTATATTAAAACCAGATGATCAAAAACTTTTTATTCAATTTCATAATTGTCACGAATTCTTTATTTCCTATTGTCAAAATGTTATGGTTTGCGAATTGGTTATTATGGAACTGTTTGAGTGAAAGACGAAACTAAGTTGGAATCATTGAACGATCGCTTATTAACTTTGCCTTCCCAAGTTAGAAATTCGCCAGAGGGAGCGAGGGGAGGAGGGGGTAGTCAAGTTGGAAAACTTTTGGGTTCCAAGCAGTTATCTCTGGTTAACCATAGCTACTAAAACTTTATTCTGTCCTGTAATTGGCTCCAATTTAATAAATAATAAAGAAACCTGACGGAACAACAATGTAAAAAAGTTTACAAGTCATTGTAATATCGTTGTATATTGCTGTCATTTGGTGTATATCAAGACTGAATGGCCTTGATCTCAGATTGCGATCTACCACGGATATATATTTTTCTTGAGAAATCTTTTTGATCGTATTTAAATTTATTTATTTTTCATATCAGTTCGTTATTAATTTATTTGACATCATTATTTATTATATATAATTACACAACTCTCTCATAGGTTCATATAACGAATTAGTATCTGATTTCTGCCAAATTAGCATGAACACTGTGATCATTACTGACAACATTACTTAAGCCAAATTACGGAAAATTGAAGAGTTTGCGAAGGATTTAGGACTGTAAGAATTGGAAGGTTTTGTGGAGATCCTAAGTATAACTCAAAATAGGTCTGATTGCTGTCATGTAAATGAGTATTTTGTAATTAATTGGAAGCTATGACGTTTATCTCGTAAATCTTGAAATAGTCAATAAGCAGATCTAGTCGTTTTAGTCTAGTATGTGGAATCCAAGCTAGAAGTGTGTCTAGATAGATAATAATAAAATATAAATCGCAGAAATAACAGTCATTGAAGTTATATTTTATTAAATAAATTGTATTTAGAATTGAAATGTCCATAATGATTTTACTATTAAGAATTTTTAATTGCTAAAGAAATTTCATGATACTAATCTATTTTATTGATCATTATATTATATTATATGTATTTGAATTGATAAATTATTAAAAAAAAACCTTGGAACTAGAAAAATTAAAATATGACATTTTCCATAGTCCTTGTTTCCATTTACATCGTGTCAAATCAATTAAACCAATACATAAAAAGTTAATCATTCTCTCTTTAAAATAGTTTATTGAGACTAGAAATAGAATAGTGACACTGAATAATGAATCTTTTATATATTTTCTTAGAAAATTTGCTGATTCCAACGCTACACTAAGAGAACTGTTCTTATGTTTTGTACATTCTTTACGAAGACTTTAGCAGATATAATTTTTTAAAATGGAAATTAAATATTTAAACATTTATATTATAAAAGCAGATTTCTTTATGTTTTAAAAAAATAATTAATTATTGATATATAAGATTTAATTAATAAATATAATATTAATGTTATCGTCGTTTTGTTTTTTCATTATTTTATCTTCGTGATTCCTACATACAGGAAAACAATAGTAGTCAAATCACTTTTCTTTTCTTTCTAATTTTTTTTCTTTTCGTTTTTACCATCTTTGTAACCACGCTCTTTTTCATTTGGGTTTACATTTTTTTACTGTTTTCTCTGGTAGTGAATCCCATTTATCAATTTCCTTTCTGTGGACGTTCCTGTCAAAAATATCGGAGATCGCGATTTTTAATCACTTCAGGTCCTTCTATATTTCTCTGATCCATGTTGTTGTTGGCTGTTTGAGTAAAATGAGATATTAACTCTCATATTGCCGACTTTTTTTGCAGGTAATCTTCTGATTTGTCCATCAATTTTTTTGTTTTTAATTTAACTATTCTTAATGCTCAATTCAATGTTTTGGTGTGGTTCAAATGGTCGATTATGTTGAAGTCTGTAGCCGTCTTCTGTTTTTTTTTCGTGGTCTAAGAATTATACGTATAAGTTTACTTTCTTCTTTCTTTATGATCTATTAATCGCCATTTTTCTTGAGTGACAAAGTTTTGCTAACGTATAAAGGCAGGTTTAACGATGGTGTTAAAATATCATATGTTGTGACATACACTTTATATTGTATGTATATTGTGTTAATCCGTGAGATCTGGATTTTTGGAGTCTGTCTGCGATGATTTTTCCAGGACTGTCGGTTAAATAAATTCATCAATTTTAAATTTTATTATAGTTTTATAATTAATGATGGGGTTATAATGTCAGTGCTATTGACACGATAAGTTTATTAGATTAAATTTCGTTTGAATAAACAATTTTCTTAGATTTCTGTTTCAAACAACTGAAAATTAAGAAATTTAATCCTGAAATCCCCAGGGCCATCAATTTAAGTTTAGGCCAAGATTAATTGTATTTTGCCCAAGCAATTTACAAGAAAAATCAGATTGCTTTTCAACATCTAATTTAGCCGCAAGGAAGAGTGGTTGGAGGTGAACTCGACTCTAAACAACTAGTTTATCTATAATTAGTTATTAATTTGTTTAATTTTTAAAACTAATGTATTTTTCATTATCAACAGCTCTGAAATTAGATGGAAAATTTCTCGTAGTAAAATATATAACTCTTCTCAAAGTTTTATGTGTATATCTCCAGAAATTATTTGAAGGTGAGAGAAAGGTCACCCCCTCAACACTTGAGAGAGAAGAAAAATGAAATTTTTTAATGTCATACCAACCACTTTATAATGCAAATCTAGTGTTTTCTTTGAATTATTACCTGAAGTCTTTCAGGAGTTGAAATAAAATAAATAAAACTAAAATCATATCATTTGTTTTCTACCTTTTTTCTCTTATTTTATTTTTATCCCCTCACTTTACTGAAAAGCTATATTTTCACCAAACATCCTTAAATACCAATGATTTTACTACTTTAATACTAGGATCAGGTAGATTATTTTTATCGGTAACGTTTCATGTATTGAATTAATATATATTAAAATTATGTCAAAGTATGCAACGAAACGCATAATAAGCATATGATTTTCTAACTAGCACTTCAGCAGTTTTTTAGTCTTCTGAAACACCTACAGTCCTTACGACAAACAGTCAAAAAAGGACAAAATTGGAAAAAAAAAATTGATATCTTCTTAAATAATGTTCCTATCGAATTACAGTTAGTCTTATTCGATTCAGAATAGAAAATAGAAGAAACTAGAATTTCTCCTTGTTAAATACCAAAAATAATTTGGAAATGAAAAAAAAAAAAAAAAATAAAAAATAAATAAATAAAAGGAATTTTACTCTGAAGTATGATGTTATTGTAATTTCTAAAATGCATTTTACTATAGTGATTTTATTCAATCAGGAATTTCCTTAAGAAATGCGTAAAAAAAAAAAAAAAAAAAAAAAAAGTAAAAAAAATAACTAAAATAGAAAATAAAAGTATCAATAAATAAAATAGAATAAATTAAATTAAATTTTATGTAATTTTAAAATGTAATGAAATTTTATTATTATTTATAGCTATTATTTAAAAAAATATATTTTTTACAAATTAAATTAACTACTCTGAGAAAACTGGAATAGGTTTTTTCTTGGTTTGGGTCGCTTATATAAGTCGAAATGTATGGATAAAATGATTCTAAAACTTTTAGGTAAACATTTTCCCACAAATTACAATAAATATCCTATATAAAAGAATGTGTAAATGAGTTTATAACTATTTTCTCCGAAAATTACGATGTTAATACAATAAACGACAACTTAATGTGGGTTTGTGTGTTTTCTATAATCTTGATTCAATATTGTTCCTCAGTTTATTAGGTTTTCGGTACATTTAGCAAAAAAACGTCTCCAGCCTACAGTTATTGCTATTAACGGATTGGAAGTTAAGTACCATACCTGACTATACATCCAGAACATTCGCTGTGTCTTCAGTCAGAGATTAAAAATATATATAAAAAAATAAAAACAAGTGCTGTATACCAGAACGGTGCTGCCCTCCCTATATTTCCCAAACAAGGCTAATTACGAACACGGAGAGATATGAGTTTGAGTTTGAGTTGGTGTTTGGAGATAGTTAATTAAAAGGCGTTAATGAGACGAATGAAGTTGACAGGTATGGAGCTGATACACTGTGTCAACCTTTGCCCGCCCAAATTAGCTAGCCTGTGTAAGTACTATTAGCCACCTGCTCCTAGCCTCCCTGGATTAGGCTAATTTCTGTCAATTCCCTCTCGTTGTGGATTGTGACGTGCTGTTTATGCTCTGACGTCTCTTCTCTTAACTGGAAAATGAGTTCTACCCTCCCGACCTTCCTGTGCCAACTGTTTCGTTCAATTGACGTTATGCGTGTAAGTGCTCTAGGCCCACATACATGTAAACGTATCTATGACCTCAGGCGTTAATATGATAAAATCAAGTATTGAGAAATACTTAAAAAATGAACAAAGAAATATAAGGATGAAGTTAAAAGAAACACACAAACACAACTAATTGAAGCGTAGTATTCCAAAACCAGATAAGTCCATTTTAAAAAAAAAAAATTTCACAGCTGGTAGATAAAGATAAATTTTAGACTGGATTAGGAAGGGAAATTATTTTTTTGGTGGCCGTTTTCAAAGTGATTTCACTATTTTTTTTTTTTTTTTTGGAAAACCTTTCACCTCAAAAAAATCTTTTTTTTTTTTTTTATTTATTGATATTTACAACTATAAAAAAACATATACATCAAGTAAATGTGTTGATAGTGAATACAATAGCATGTAAATAACTTGTGAAAAACTACTCAGTAGTAGCACTTAAATAAAATTCTACACTAAAAGGTCTCTAGGCCATCTTCTTTTCAGACGTCCCGGAGGATTATCGGGAATGGAATGAGAAGCAAGTTGGGAGAGACTAGTGGATTGGAGTGGTTATGGAGCTTACTATGGAAGGATAGGTATCTAGTATGGGCTAAATCAGCAACATAAGGAACATTAAGGTCTTTATGGATAAGTTTACTGGCCACAAAGTAAGAAGCATTGAGGATTTTTCGAAGGATTTTGGATTGCAAGGATTGGATACGAGATGAATTGGATGTCAAGATAATCTAGTAGAAAAAAAACTATTCAATAATAAAAAATAAATAAAAATCTGGAAATTGGGCTTATCTGGTTTTTAAATTCAACACCTCAATTTATATTTATATTTTAATCTCCCTCGTAGGCTTATTCCAGTTTTAAAAAATAAAATAAAAATACAGCATAAACAAGAAATTGGTCAGGTAATAAATAACTTACCTAAGATTGAAATCTGAACATATGACATATTCTCTATGAATCTAAAAGAAAACTAATCAACATTATATGTTATAAATTCGAAATTAATGTTTGATAATTCTAGAAAAATTAAATAAAAAATTAAAACAAGGTGAAATTAGAGAGATGTATGCTTCATTGATACAAAAAAAAAAAAAAAAAAAAAATATTGTTGCCCAAATTATTGGGTTGCTACGCACACAACTTACTAATCTGTCTAGAAGATAACACTATTATATAAACAATAATTCATGATAGTTTACAATTCATTTATAATTCTAAGATAAAGTATATAATACAAGATAACTAAACAAATATATTTTTTTTTCTCTTTCCTTTTTTCCCCTCATAATATTTACATGTCTCGTTTTTCCCCCCTTATTTATATCCTTTCCCCCCTTTTCATTTCCCCCTCTTTCTATAATTTTATATAACATATATGCACATGGAATCAAAAATAAAATAAAAAAAAAATTAAAAATAATAGATAAAAAAATAAGGATGAAAAAAGCCGACAGCAATCGTCTAGTTTTCAACAGATTTTATAATAGATCAACACTGTTTGTTACAGAATTTGAAACAATTTTCAAAATCAATTATTGCTTGTCCGAGTCAAGTGTCAAATTGTTGGTTATGTAATAGGTTTTGAAAAATGAAAAATAGGATACATATACGGTTTCAAACTTCCCAGGATCATCAGCGCTAAAGAAATAAAAGCATACCAGCAATATCTTTTTTTTTTTTTTTTTGTTTTTTTTTTTTTCGAAAAATTTTAGTACCGAACATTACTCAGTTTTTTACTTCGATATTCACTGTAAAACTATTGAATAATTAAATGCGTGTAATTATGGTACGTCCCGATCAATAATTAGTTTGCTTTCAAAGGGTTACTTCGCATGGAAAATAATAAACACACTCATATACACTATTAGAATATTCGCCTTGAATGAGGCCAAAAAAAAAATCATAGTTTTATTGTTTTTTCATAATGATAATGATTGTTTACGATTAATTTATTTTCATATATACTTTATTATTTCATATAACATATGAAATTTATATAAAATATATAAAAAAAAAAATTATGAATAATTTAAAAAAAAATAAAAAATAAAAAAAATAAAAATAAAACAGCACTTTTGGACCATACACAAAATTTAAGCCACCAATTTGATTTTGAAAATGTAAAAATATCAAACCACGAGAGGAAAACACATAATAGAAAAATTAAAGAGGCAATTTACATAAATAAAAAAATAAATTATAAAACAGACACAGAAAAAATAGGAACCATATATGCAAATATTATAGACGAATTGAAAATAGATTGGCCAGCTTAGAAATAGTAAAAAAAAGAAAAGAAAAAAAAAAAGCAGAATAAGGAATGGACCCTTGAACCATAATAGGCAGGGCATTTTAAAATGTAACAGTTTAGATAGACAAGGTGAGACAACACCAAAAGAAAGAAGAGGTGAATTATATTGTTTTTGTTGTTGTTTTATTATTTAAGTTAATTCAGTTGGATTAGTATTGTTTAAGTGGAATGTGAGAGGAATTTAATGTAAAACATCATCAGTGTGATGATGGGATAACATATCCCGAAACATGTAACTATATTGTAGTGAAGATAAATGGAAATATGAGGAGTTAAGCTAAAATGAAGTATATATGAAAATAAATTAAATATTATATACTCCTTTATTGAAGAAATAAAGTAAATAATGATCTGTAAGGGGCGCAAAGTGGGGCGAGTGATAGGGTTTGCCGGACATTCTTTAATATCTCCGTTTTACTGGTCCTATAGTACTGCTCCTGGTGTCATTTTAAAGCATATCGAATGCTCCATTGATCTACATGATCATAGATTTAATCAATTTTGCTAATTTCGGTATAACCGGTAGGATGGCTTTTCAATCTGTACAAACATATTATGTATCTCTTGCTGAATAGAGCATTGTGGTTTGTAATGATTTCTAAACATATAATATCAACATATGTTTTGTAAATTTTTATTTTTTAATAAATCGAACTTCACAAAAGCATAAAAACAAAACAAGAAAAACTAAAACTATAAACAAAAATATATCTAAAAGTAAAAATTTTTGAAATTCGATATATTTAATTTAATAATGAGAATTTTTAGCTGGAAGAATATATATTTCAAAAATTTCAAGTGTTTTTTTTTTTCAATTAGGTATAATTTCTTGTACTTCTGAAGAGGTTGTTTTTAAACAATGCGTTGTTTAACACTTTACAATTAGTTGTTAAGTGTTGGCCTTATATGAGATATCAAAGGGTCTGAATTAATGATATTTATGGTTAGCCTCCTGAGCATCTTCTGACAGCATACGAATTGGTACAATAGCATGTTGACTATTTCCCGGCCATGTATTAACAGTTTGTGATCTGGTACTGGTATGTAATACCACCCACATAAATCCACAAATATATCAGCCGTTTCTCTTGTAAACTTTTCAATATCAGGCGTAGAGACCAAAACATTTTTCTTATCTATGTTGAGACTTTCCTATTGGATTGATCAATATATTCTGGATAGTTCTGCATAAAATCAAAAGCATAAAGATAATTTTCAGATTTGAATTTTTTTAAAGGACGAAATTAAATACTTCATTAGAAGAATTTCTGAAATCTTGGGTCCTTCTCCGTTTTTTTCTTACTGAGAAATGCTCAAATGATTTTAATCAAGTAGAAATACCTGGAGGGGATGAAGATAGAAGTTTTTGAAAACATACCTCTGGAAAAATTTAGATCCCTTCCAAGCCATCCGTGATTTTTCTCGAAAATGGTTCTAAAGATCTATTTGCATCATTCCTTACTTTCTCCCACAAACCGTTTTTTTAGCGCTATTTGTAATCGCAAAACCAAGTCAGTCCATTTTTTTCAAAGCCGTGTCGAAATCCTTAAAATTATTATTTTTGGATCTAAAAAATTGAAATAAATCTTCATTTGTTTTAATTTCAATTGTGTCGAAGTGCGAGACATCAGGCTCATTCCTAGTTCAATTTTAAAGAAAATGATCAAATAATAAATAGAAGCAACGGCTAATGGAATTAAAATGTTAATAAAGGCGCTTGGGTATTAAAATGCTAAAAATAAAAAATATCTAATGAATAGGCAAGTTAATATAAGATCTGACGACGCCATAAATAAGACAATACACTCCTGAATGCGTTCGAAATGGTATTTTTTAAAGCAAATAAAAGCGATTTGCGAAATCAATTAAATAATATTATTTTCTGATCCATGTAAAAAAAAAAAAAAAAAAGGAGGAAATTTTGGAAAACATTTTATGCCAGTTTTTTATTTATTATAATACCCTTATTGTGTACAGGAAGTAAAAATAATTTATAAAATGAAACAACAGTTCAGGATCAATTTAATAAGCCAAGAGTTTTTTTGACATAGCAATTATAGTAAGGCTTTATGTAAAACCCACTGCAATAATATGGGTAAAAACCAACCTGCCCAATTGAGAAAGGTTTATTTGTTACTAACAATGTAAAAAAAAATCCCAAATTAAAAGTTTTATTTTTTCCCTAATGTCCAACATTACTGTAGTATCGCCCCACTGTGGTGCGTGACTTTTATTTCGTACAATGACGAATGAAACTTCTATTCTTTTAATCAATGCAGTGTCTATGTGCAGGTATTTTTTTTTTTCAATATGGCGTGCAATTTGTTTTTAAGTAATGGTCTTTAAGGCAGAAAGAGTAGTCTAGGGAGGAACTTTACAGAAGAGCCGTCTAGAAAGAAAGGTGAAAGCCATGCCCTGTTGAGGGCGGGGTGGCTAAAAGGGTTTTTATGCTTTCTCAAAGTCTTCCCCTTCCTCAGCAATCCCGGCTATAAAATAGCAGTTTGTTACAAGCATGGTTCTGTATACAGGAATCCGTAAAATGGCTACTTTGTTACAAGCCAACTTTTTACAACGAAATGTTTTCTTCCAAAAAATTTCTTTCAACACTTGTATGGAATAATGTATTTGGCAGAAAAGAAATGAAGGTATGGAAACATAGAAAAAAAATATTACAGAAAATATTAAAGTAAATTTGATCTGTATAAATGGGTTATTCTCAGATTACGGTCAATTTTTAATAATTTTTACGGTAGTTTAATATTTTTTTTTTAAATATCAACACTTTCTAATGTCGTTTAGCTGTTAAAAAAACAAATGGTCACGATCAAAAGTCATATTTTCATGAGAAAAATAAAATTTTAATTGTACGGTAATGACAATATCAGCTAGGTAATGATAATCACTTAAATATAATTTTTTTAAAAGTATATAGGAGGTGATTAAAAAATTATATTGGAGGAGGAGCTATTGATGATAATGTTATTGAGAGCCTAGGGGAAAAAATAAAACAAAATAACTTTTCAGGCCATATTTCTAATAATTCAGTGCTGATCAAAAATAAAATACTAAATTAAAAATTAAACTTAAACACATTTAATTCAGGAGAAAACCTATGAATCTAAGGTAGAAATTGTTCAAACATGTTCATTTTAACACAGTTCATGTCATTACCGCACTAATAATTCGGGCACTTTATTAAAACCCATCCTATTGATGACTAAAATAAAAATTATTTTTTCCGCCAACTGTCATACAACAAATGATATTCTAAATTAAATTAAAGCCAATAAACTAATTTGAAAATTTACAATGATAATATAAAGCGTGGTAATGTCAACAAAAAAGGTGTGACTTATTTCACAAAGAAAAAGGTGGGCAAAATCTCCCTAACTCACTGCCTGACCGTTGGCGGCTGGTCTTCAGCTACCGGAGTACTACCACTACTGGAAAATATTTCCTCGCCGTGGTCCTATTTTCGAGGCTGTTTCTCTAGAAATTTTTTGCTTGGTAATCACACCATAATGATGGGGAAAAGTTTGGAGCTATGCAAACTTATATTATTACCCAAAATACAAAACTGAAAACATTTATAGTTGTTGTTTTCCTTTATGTGTAGAAATAAATTCCACAACTATTTACCTTACGTAACGAAAGAAATGAATAAATGTATACAAGAAAACTAAGAGTGGGACACACTGTGGTCATGACATTTGAGCAGCTCAAGCAATCATAAAATCAATTCAGTAATTTATACTTTTATTTTTAATATTTTATTATGGAGAAATATTTCTTCTCTGTTATAGAAGTGGGCAGAAATTAAAGAAGGATTTGATCAATTGAGTAAAAATTTTAATGGACAAAAAATTTCTAGTAATCTGAGAATCACCCAAATCGACTTTTTTCTTCTGAATAATTTTTCAATGTTTGTTAAAAATGCAATAATTTATTATTTTTTTATGGTTTTGTTTTTCTTTACATCCATGATTCTGCCATTTTCGGTAATCCTGCTTTCCTCTGGTCCCATATATGTCGAATTATCTAAACTATTCTGATATGTATGAGATTGACAGGTATGGAGATGGTACAACCGCCTTATTTTACTTTGAAGGGTCCGGTACCCACTTTATAGAAGTTGGATGAGCTAGAATGCCACTTAACTATAGAGTAGTTCCTTAGCAAGCAGAAACTAAACTTCTCTGATTTCCGATTTTAGCTCTGTGAGTAGAGGTTCATCGTCAACCATTATGACCAGCACTCTAGGATAATGCTTCCAGTGGTTGAAAATAAGTGTTAACAATTCACATTAAAATTAACGAGAAACTCGAATAATAGCTGTAAAATAAATTACTCGCTCAACTACCGAGGTTGAGGAAGCAAAGTAATTGGACAAACATTTTTTTTTCTTTTTTTTTTTTTTTTTTTTTTTTTTTTTTTTTTTTTTTTTTCAAGACCTCATTAAATTATAGAGCTCTTTGAGTCCAAACAGGTTTATTAAAAAAAAAATATGTCGTTACCGTCATTATTTTCGTCGTCTCCTGTTTTTAAAGACTCCTCGTTATTTTTGTATTATAAAAAAATATTTTTGAGGAAACTTTAACACACACACACACACACACACACACACACACACACACACACACACACACACACACACACACACACACACACACACACACACACACACACACACACACACGCACACACACACACACACACACACATAGGTGTGTATATATATATATATATATATATATATATATATATATATATATATATTTATATATATATATATACAACCTACCAAATGAAATTCTCAATTTTTCAAATCGAACAAAAATCACTTTTCTAGCTTTGTTTGGAAGAAGCAGTGCAATAGAGATTTTTTTATTTTTATTTTAGAAAAACAAATATTATTGAAAAAAATATTACATAGAATATATGAAGTATAAAGTTTCAATCCCAACCAAGTCTATTTACTGAATTTTTCACAGCTAGTCGATAAAGGTATAGGTCTGGCTGGGAAGAGATCTTATTAATTTTTATTATTTTGTTTTGGCTATTTAATTCTCCTCATTATGCAATTTAACTACTTTGAAGATAAAATCATCCACCTAATGACAATGAAGTAGAAAAACCTTCAAAAAATTGAGAAGAAAAATTTGAATATTCGACTTGGCTGGTTATCGAATTTAACGCCTCATATAAAAAAAAAAAATTCATGAAGATACGAATTATAAAACTGCCTGGTTAGAGATTCACTTACCGACTTTAAAACATCAGGGTTCTTTTGGAGGACAAGAAGGAAGATAGAAGACAATAGCAGTCATAGAGAATGAAAGATGGAGTAGAAGAAGGAATGCGCGTGCCATAAGTAGTTAAATATGATATCTGCGTGGTACTTAGTTGGCCAGACGCAAAACAGAAATCTTAATAATCAAAAATAAAAACTAGAAACAAAAAAGGTAATGCAAATAAGATAAAAATAACAAAATAATACGCAAGGATAGATAAGTTGAATATCCACATGATGGATTCCGAGCAGTTTATAATTGCTTAAGTTACTTGGCGGTCTTTTGTTTTTTATTTGTTTGTGTCTATATTATAATGCAAATAATACTGATAAATATATATATATATATCTATCTATAAACATGACACACATTTAAAACTTATATAAGACAATCCTCCGAGGTGTCTGAAAAGAAGATGGCCTCGTGATCTTCTTTTGTAAATATTCATTAGAGTACTATCAATGGGTAGTTCCTCTACAAGTTTTATTCATGTCATTACATCTTATATATACCGCATATTTACTAGAAGTGTTTTCTAATACAGTTGTGAATTTCTATAATTAAACAAAAAAAAACATTTCTCCCATACACGACTAAAACGATGAGAAACTGCTCAACTATTTCACAAACGTTCAACGTTTCCAATAAATTAAAGGAGACTAATTTACTTAACATTCATTAGACTTTTTTGGACATATGGAGTTGAAATCTGGAAGCCCACTAAACCATCTATTTTATCTCGCATCTAATTCTTACAATCCAAAATCCTTTGTTGCTCAAATAAAATTGCTCTTTATTATTTCCCAAGTAAACTTATACATAAACATCTTAATGTTCTATATTTTGCTGATTTGGCCTAAACCAGATACCTATCCTTTCATAGAAAACTTCCATACCAACTCGAAACGGCTTGTCTAATAACTTGTTGCACACTTGGTTTTCGTCCTAGAAAAAGATGGCCGAGAGACCTTCTAATGTAAAACTTATATTGGAGTACTACTTTGAGTAGTTATTTACATGTTATTGAAATGTCACTGTATTGATTTTTCTCAAATTAACTTTTATATGTAAAATACAGTTCTAAATATAAATAAATAGTTTGAAAAAAAATTAAATAACCTTTTTAGGTTTATACAAAAAAACATATATATTTTCATCATAGCAAGTTTCATATTGGAGGTAATAAAAAAGTACGCAGTTAAAGATTTTTTTTTCTTTCAAGTTCATTGATTCTTTAGAAGTATTCCATTCGATATCTTATAAAAAAATATCAATACAATTAATTGGTATGGAAACATCGCTTGATTATAGATGCTCGTATCGGCAACGTATTTTATCGGATTACAAGAAATAAAGACTCTTAATCCAGTTTTAAAACCTGTACGATGATCTTTGAAATAAAACTGTGAACACGACCTTGTGATTTCGTCATTATCATTTCTCAAAGGTGCCGTATCTGTGAGTTATTTTAAAGAGTTGTAAATGATTCTTGTTAAGGCAATCACTCCCTCACGTGATTTGGTTTAAGCTGTGGACAGAAATATTTTCACCAATCATTGATATAATAAACAGAATATCATGACAGGTCACACACTTTTGAGAGCGAGAAGACTAAACATAAAAAAAGCTCTCTAAAAAGAAACTTGCTCTCAATTACCTACTTGAGGACCAACTCCACAGTAAATGGAAAAGGCAGGGTGAAAGGCTCTCTCTACCTTCCTGAAAGGAAACTTCAAACGGTCAACCCACTTCAGTTGCAGTCAATGTTGTTTCGATGGTGATTTAATTTGGGACATTAAAGGAAGTGAATCTGAGGACCACTAAGTTTACCAAATAAACTAATAAAGAAGAAATATAAACATTTAAGTTTCAATGAAATTGCGCAGTGTAAATAAATCTATTTAAAATATTCATATCTAGTTATCTTATTTATTTTATGTACCACCTCATGCTAGTTCTCTCTCTCTTATATTTTCCCACCTTCCAATATTTCTGTGCTGTTTCCATGGAAGTTTCTAGGGATATCAAGGCAAAAATCAAACAACTACTTAATAGTTTTCTTCGTTTTTTATACAAGGTCCTAAGAAACACTTAGCTTTCCCATTTTTACGAGCAGAGTTCCTCTTCCTCTATTCCTCTTCCCTTGCTATTGTCGTCATTATTTTCTGACATCCTTTCATTAACAAGTCAATCGATTCCTTTCATTCCCAAGTTCTGAAAAATATCCAAACTACTTTAGTTCAAATCTTCTCTGCTTATCCACGATACTAGTTCCTACGATTTGTACACTCAGGCCTAGTGATTTCAAATACCTGCGCCGCTGCTTTCCACAGATCCTTTCTGATTCAATACTCGTCTCTAAGGAATTCTATCGCTCCCACTATTCGCCACTCTTCCCGCTGTCACTTAAACCACCAGTGACTCTAGTCTAAGAAACTCGTAAATAGGTTTCGTCTTGTTTTCAATAAATGTGACGACATTACAAGTTCATTACTATTTTTATTGTCCTCTTACAATATTTCTAGTTGATTCTATTTGTCTCTCTTTAGTAAGTTTACTAGGCTGTTACAAATACCCTTGTGGATAAGTATAGATTTATTTTAGATTACATACCGATTGGCCGTTTCCAATGTGATTTAACTACTTCAATAAAAATACTTAAAAAATCTGGAAATCGGACTTAGCTGGTTTTGGAATGCAAAGCCTCATATATTCTCCTATAAATTACTAGCATTCCCTACTACGGCTACGCCCCCTCTCATAAGTAAAGAACTAAGATAATTTTGACTAATAATTAAATTTTTATTTTTTATCGATAAAAATCTTGAATTGAACAATCGAATTGAGCAATATTTCTTCAATGATATTTTCGCGCATACCAATAATTTTTTTTTTTTTTTTTTAAACCTTTTATTGAGTAATTATTACAATCTGCCACAACTGTGGGCAATAAGTAATATAGATAACGTATGATCACATTCACACATTATATACAATGAAAAAAAAACAAAACAATAATAGTGAAATAAAGTAAATAATGAATGTAAGAAAAAAAGAAAAAGAAATAAAAGAACTAACCTATATATAAACAATATAAAATATACTATATACAAAATGAAATACTAAAAATTTAAAAAAGAAAAGAAAAGAGAGAGAGAAAAAAAAAAGTAAAAGATAAAACAAAGGTAAAAATACAATTATACTCTATTTACAATTTACACTCATCCTAGAGATCCCTCCACCAGACCCGTCTCTCCACTTGTAAAGGGACAGGCGAGGTACAGAGAGATCCCAGCTCTTCTCTCTCAGCTGCGTCACTGGTGTAAAAAAAAAAAACCCAGTGGAGGCTAAGTGAGAGCGCTATAACAATAACTCCGGACATGAGTGGAGAAGCTGGCCATTGTCAGAACTCCAATATAAGTAATTTTAAAAAAGATCTCGGGGCCACTGCCGTTTTAGTCTGCGAGGGGGGTTATCAGGATGGGTGGAGGCGGATAATGATTGAGCTAGTGGGTTAGGGTGAAAGGAAAGGTTGCGATGGAATTTTGAAAATTTAAGGGGTATAAGGTTGAGGACGTATGGTATATTCAGATCATTATGTAGGGTTTTGTTGGAAACATAGTACGGAGCATATACTATAGTTCGGAGGATTGGATTGGAAAGATTGAATGCGTTTGATATTCGACTTTTTTGCTGTCCCCCGTAGTTCAAGTCCGTAAGTCCAAATAGGTTTGATGACGGTTTTGTATATGAGAAGTTTGTTTTCAATGGAAAGATGGGATGTCCTATTTAGTAGTCTATACAATTGGCTGAAACGTCTGTTAAGTTCTTGTCTTTTGAACCAAGTATGAGGGTTCCATGTAAGTCTTTTGTCTAAGTAGAAACCAAGATACCGAACTGTGTCATCTTTAGGTAGTGGAATACCATTGAACTAAATAGGAGGACTGGATTTGCGGCGGAGGGTAAAGGTTATTTTGGTGCATTTAGATTCATTTACTTTGATTCGCCAGTTGTTACACCAGAGGGATAAGTGTTTGGATTATTGGATGCTATTAAGGATAGCAGAAAGGATGTCATCGGTAAATGTTGCTAAATCGGTAAAGTATCAGGAGTAGTAGGGATATCTGCTGCATAGAGGATATATAAAACTGGACCTAGAACGCTACCTTGTGGTACACCAGCCTCTATAGAATAGCAGTATTCCATTCCGCAGCGAACTCGGAAGGAACGGTTAGAGAGGTAGGACCTAAGAACTAGGAATAGCGATTGGGGTAAATGGGTTTTGAGTTTAAAAAGCAAACCGGCATGCCATACCCGGTCGAAAGCTTGCGCTATGTCCAGAAATGCGCCGGAGCAATACTGTTTGCTTTCAAGTGCTGAGGATATGTGATCAACAACTCTGAGGCCTTGTTGGACAGTGGAATGGCTAGTGCGGAACCCAAACTGGTGAGAAGGAATATTTTGCGATTCAAGGATGGGTAGGATACGTTTAAGAAGGAGACTTTCAAAAATTTTTGAAAGGATTGGGAGAAGGCTAATAGGTCTATATGATGAAGGGTTGTTGGGAGATTTACCCGGTTTGGGGAAAAGGATAATAGTGGAGTGTTTCCATAGCAAAGGGAAATAGGTTGTCCGCAGAATACAATTGTATAGGTAGGTGAGGAATATGACTGCTTTAAGAGGAAGTTGCCTGAGGATTTGTGAACTAAGGAGATCATATCCAGGGGATTTACGGGGTTTTAATTTTTTTATAAGGTATTTGACCTCAGAGAGAATAATTTTTAACCTGGTTAAAATTGATCTCATCCATTTTTCAATTTAGATATTTTAGTTGGTAATCCAGATGGACAGAGACTATTAAGAAACTCTTGCGGATAATGGACTGCATTATCAGTGCTTGCAACTAAAGGCCCATGGATCATATTTTTAGAAGCATTATCAGATAGCAAAAAATTGAAATTTTAATTTAGTAATATTTTTTATTCGGCAGAAATAATTTTATCGCTTTTGATCTGGTTGGATTTTAATTTCTAGTTTTAAAGGGCAATAACATGGGTGACAAACGTCGTGTCTATTTAGTAATACTGTACATTTAACTTATTATTATAGTAACTTATACTATTGTAAATCTTCCTAGAAATATGAAAATGTAGTTGAAATTTGGTTTAGGTAGGTTTATTTATTGATTTTACTGAAACTCTATTGCAGAATATCGCTTGCCACATATCATTCGATTTTTAAACCACACTAGAATCAACACGTCACACCAAATATTTATATCTTTCTTTTAATAACAATTTTATGAAATTAAGTTAATTTTATTACCAATTTCTAGCTATATATAATACCGTATCATTGTAACCTCTCTTGAATGGTGCTCGCCACCTATTTGTCAATGTTATAACTTCACTGCGCACCACTTTGTTTGTTTGACATTAATTTAAAAGAAAATATGTAAATTTTATTATTTCAAAACCTTCCTTAAACTATGCAGATGACCTAGTTAAAATTCGGTACAGATAGGTTCAGTAGTTTTCGCGGTTAATGATCACAAACGGAAAATGGTTTGTCCTTTTATATAATAGTACAGATTATAACTATTACAATTTTTTTATGTGGTATTTTTCCTTTATATCATAGCCAGTATATATTTACTATGTAAAAGTACTAGATCATTAATGTTATCCATTTTCCTTTCTATACGAATTTTTTAATAGAGGAGAGACTATCGAGTGAAACGAACTTTACTCCACAGACAGTTCGCCTGATCCAGCTTCTTAACTCTGCCAAGGATGAGCAGTACCTTATTGAAATTCAAATGTACTTCCGGATTTGCATATTTTCTCACCCGTAATTAATTCCTGTCACTGATGTAGGCAGTGGGTTCTAAAACAGAAGGCATCTGGGCAGGGTTTATTGATGACTATCAAATTATTTCAATTTTAATGATTTGTAATTTACACGGGTAAATTCATTGCAATATAGACGACTTTGATCGATTTAAAAAAAAAAAGAAATTGATTGCCTATTTTAAAAAAATTAAAAATATCCAATAATTAGAAACTTTTATTAGAAATTTACCAATTGTATATATATATATATATATATATATATATATATATATATATATATATATATAGCTTTTTTTAAAAAGAGTTATGAAGTTGGCTTTTTAATTTGTTAAAAAGTTCTGTTTTATCGAGCAACAGTCCTGACGAGATTACACCAGCGGATTGCGTTTTTCTTTTAATTGGAAAGGTAGTAGGTATTGTTTTTCTTTTTTTTAAGGTTTAACAGAAGATAAATTTATTTATTTCAACGTTTTAGTAGTAATATTTTATTAAATACTAGCATCCACCGCTCTTATAAATAATGAACTTTGATAATTTTAAATAATAATTAATAAAGTTTTATTCCATTAGTAATAAAAATCTTATATTGTAATATGTAATTAGTAACTACTATTTTCACGTAAATTACGTAAAAGCATAATTCAAACATCCAATTTTTATTTTATTCTATGAGTTGGACAGATGGACAGAGATTATTAAGAAACTATTGAAGACAATGAACTGCAATCATACTTACACACAATATCAAAAAGCAAAGGATCGACATTTTAATTTTGGTAATCATTTTTCACTTTGTTTACTTGTTGATGCTTCGCTGAACTCAAAACTTTTGCCCCTTAAATTTTGAGATTTTTGTATCTATCTTCTATTTAGTTTCGGGGTATATTTAAACTCGAATTATGAAGAAAAGGACTTTTATTCAACATTTTTTAATGTTGAAACACACATTTTCTTGAGATAAATAACAGTATTATAATTATGATATATTGGAATCTTAAAGTATGAAGTTTGGTAAGGTCGGTTAAGAAGGTAAATACGAACATACCTTTTGTTAAATAATGTTCAGTTTTCTTGAGTTCTTTATGCCTTAACTAACAATAAACTTATCACGAGAAAGGAATGTAAATATTTACCTAAAATGATAAATTATTCAAGTTTAGCCAAGTAGATCCTTTTATGTCAAAAGACAAAGCTTTTTAAGGATTTGTCCTTAGAAACCGCAGCGGAATAGTTCAACTTGAGAGTTACTTAATCAACATGTTTATCACTTGAGGAGCAACATTTTCTTAATAAATTACCGATTGAGAATTATCTGCTTAAATTTGGACACGGCTATATCCTAGTGTCTTCTGATGGTGGTGGCGAATTGTAAATATCTGCAAACAAACATAATTTTTCGATGCACTTTTTTTTTTTCTTTTTTTTTTTGCAATAAAACGCTCGGCAAATTAAATTAAAAAAAAAATTAAACTATACATTTTAAATGCTAGTGCTCAATTGACGATTTCATCAAAAAATGCTTCACCAGGTTTCATAGCAAGTTACCAGCGGTTAAAGGTGAAGTAGCCTTCATCATACGAGCTCAAACAACATCCCGCAGATAGAAACCAAGACTCATGCAATACGTTCTGATGTAAACACCATTACTATTTCATCCATTATTTAATTTTTCGTTTCAACACCAATCACTGTTCTTATTACTACAATTTGATTGTATTACTTCATTATTTCTATACTTGATGTATTTATTTTTTCTTTATTATTATTTTCTTGTGTATACAATTATCTGTTATTTTGTATTATTAATTTTTGTTAAGTGCTTGATTTCGCCAGTATATTACTATTATTATTTTTTACTCTATTTTATTTTTTATTTATTAATTTTTTCTGCCTATTTCATTGTCATTAGTATTTTATTTATTTATTTTTTATTGCTACGTATTTTCATTTTCTTTTTATTATTATATACTTCCTCTACAGTTACAATTTTTCCAAAATTATTAGAAAACCTATTTGTTATGGGTGTCTCTTGCAGGAGACTATACCCTTCCTTCTACTATTGTTAACTCATTATTAATATTGTTAAATCACCCATGTAAGGCTTACCAGGCCGATCTGGAAATAAAATAATAATAAAAATGATATTGTTAGAACTTCAACCTTATCGCACTGCGTTTAATGCAGACGAGAAGTACTTTCAAATACGAATATTGGCTTTTCAAGAGTCCAACAAAACAAGTTTTGCTTACAGTGAACCTATAATAAGAGCGGACTCATTTTCACACACACACTATAACTTCCACCAAAATTTTTCTCGCGCTATTATAACCAATAAGAAAATGTTTAAACAAAATTTAATAAAAAAAAACAAAAAACATCTATATACAGTATTGATATATTTCTTGAAAAAAAATAAATAAAAAATTTGGCTTACATACAAGCCGAAGGGGTCCTAGGACTAGATATGAGACGGGACCTTTGAAATATCCACCCTACAGGACACTATTCCCCTCTCTCCCCCCCCTCCGCTATCCTCCGGTGCACCAATAGGAAATCGATCCTCTGACCGGAACCGGCACTTGTGATTTATTTCAAGTATTCCTCCCTCGAAAACCAACAAACATCCAAACCGTCGACTTTCCGCATTCCCCGGATATTGGAGCACCTTCATCGGGGATGAAAAATAAACTGAAATGTACAATTTCAAACTAAAATATGACGAGCTATTGGAAGATATATCTTTATTGGGAAAACCTAGTTTACAGTAGAGGGTTCAATAGTCATAAATACCGAAATATTATGTTTCCATCTATGTTGCGCGTTTTATTGACATGGATAAGTCTTTTAGTTGGGGGTCTATAATTTTTCGGTGTAACTTTTTTTTTTTACATTCAAAAATATAACATTTTGACTAACTCTATCTCAGTTGTTTTGCTTGAATCGAAAAATTTCCAAATTTTCCTTGTCAGAAATTTAATGGAAAATATTTTTTGTAAGATGACATTTGTCGCTAGAACGTACCGTTTAGATACTATATTAGTTTGAATGAAAAAAGTCATGTTGTTACATTTTTTTTTAACCTCAAAAATATAAGAATTATTATTACATTTATTTTGCATTTCAATAGTTCTAAAAGCTCTGTTATATATGCCTCATTTTTTTATTATAAATAATTTTATTGAAGCTCTTGTATTTTGGCGCTCTTCAATGTCTATAAATAAATTTTTTACATTTTCTTTCGGCTGTTTTTTTGGTGTTTTATATTTTTTGGTGTTTTGGCAACATATAGTGGAAAATATATTTATTACATAACATTTGTCACTAGGACAAACGTTTAGGTGCTATATTGGTTTAAATGAAAAAAGTCACGGCTGAAACCTATACTTTCTCTCAACTTAGTTTATTTCTAAGAAAGATTAACTGTCAATTGAATTGAATTAATGATTGAAGTAATTAAATACTTTTAATTCTTGAATGTAAATTGGAAATAAACATTAGATTATAAATAGACATATCCACGATCTATTGTCTTTCCCGGTCTGGAAGAAATTTATTTTTTATTTATATAAATAATATATGAAATAAAAAAATAAAACAGGAGTTTTAGGGAGCTTTCCTTTCAATTAACGGGAGTTTAATCTTTCAGTGAACTCTTAATTATAATGTGAGTAATTATAATGTAAATAATTTTATTAATATTTATTTTGGGCATGAGTGCATTTCCTTCAGATTGTTAATCATTGATGACATGTTTATTTTTCATTTCACAGAATATACGCTTTCTGATCTGAATTAACTCTGTAATTTCTTCTTTTTTCCTTTTTTTTTTTTCTTCAATAATTGGTAGTCTTAGCAGACTATTCACCCCGGTAAATGTTAAGGTCATATTGAGTGGGAAACACATAAATTATATTTATAATGATAGTACTGATACGAGATAATACATTTGAAAGTCACTATTTTAAGGCGAATTATGAAATCAATATTTTCATTGCGATTGTTATTGTTAGGGTTGCATGACTTGGAAGTATGATAAAAAATAAAAAATAAAATTTATCAGAACATAGAACGTTTTTTATACTTCTGATTCCAAAAATTTAATTTGTTGAATACATACTATTATAATAGAAATGTAGAAATATTAGCCTTTGTGGATGATTTAGCAATAGTCATAAAAGATAAAGAGATCGCCAAAATTTATATTGAAAAATTACAAGAAATTGCGTATAAAACAGGTTTACAGATTTCTTTCGAAAAGACAGTATATATGTCGACTCATGTCAATATAAGCAAAAAACTAAAAACTAAATATGGTAACATTAAAAGGGTAATTAAGTTTAAATATTTAGGTGAAGTAATTCAAGATAATGGTTTAGATAAAGCAGCAAATCTCACAAGAGCCAACAAAATGGAATTGGCCTTCCAAAAAACTAAGGATATATATATATATATATATATATATATATATATATATATATATATATATATATATATATATATATATATATATATATACGGAAATATATAAAAATATTGAAAAATTAAGGAAACGTAGAGTGACATTTGATGAGAATAGATAAGAAAAGACTGACAGAAAATTTTTAAACACAGCCTCCAAAAACAGAAAAAGAAATCATGAAATCGGATGGTAAAATAAGATATGATGGTGGCGAATATACAATGGAATTCAATGCTGGACAGGAAGGAAGGAAACATCAGGCAGAGGTGATGAAGAAATATTGGAGAGAACGAAAGAGCAAGGAATGAATTGTTAAACGTGGTCTTCAGTTGACCGAACTCGAAAAAAAAAAATAAAAAAAATAAAAATGGAAATGGTTTGAATTTTTTTTTCCTGTCAGATTTCTAATGAATAAGAATCAACGTAATCATAATGTCACGGTTTAAAAATTAAGGATGACAGCGTTTGCTGAGTAATTTAATTTTTAGAAAGACTAAAATATGATTTAAATTTTGGAACCGCTCCTATTTCAGTGATGATTTACTTCCATCTTAGCCCAATCCACTGGTGTACCTTAAGGTAGCATCTTAGGTCCTATTTCCTGCATATTATTTATAGTTGATATTCCGACTCGTCTTAGAATTGTCCTAACGAGGCAATCTGTTGTCATGTGTGTGTGTGTGTTATTAATAATCTTCTATTAATTGCATCTAAAACGCTCTAATCTCATATCACAAATCTACAACAATGGGACCAAAATTAAGATTAAATTATATCTAAAACAATCTCATCAAATAACCTTTCCTCTTAAAACTAGTGCTTTTAGACAGTATCTTTTAATAATATTTCATTTATACCTGTTGAACGAATCATCTGCCTAGAACTTCATGCGTACCAACATCTTACTCGAAATTCACGTTTAGGCTAGGTAACATGAAAATATTCATCATTTTCGAATACTTTAACATTTACTGGACACGCATTCAATACTTCCAGTTAATTATTACAACTTACACGATAGTAATTAGACCCATTTAGACATTTAATTGAGTTTAATAGCTCCAATGTACCATATAAAACATTCTTCGAAACATCCAGAATTCTCCTTATTAATTCACAAGTTATCTTATCCGTAATGAGTTTAATGTTCCATAATTTGATTTGGGGATAATTTTGATTCAAATCCTTCCATGATATGCTTTTTATCTACTCGAATCCAATGGTCAAAATATTCGCTTTTTATTCTCAATACCCCTCTGAGACGTCTGGAAATAAATGACCAAGGGATCTTATAATATAGAACTTTTATTAAAACGCTACCAATTAATAGTTGCTTTACTAGACACTGACACGTCATTAATTCAAAATTACGATAATTTACTATTAGTATTATAGTGCATTAGTAAATATCATTCAATAATTAAAAGTAAAAAAAAAAAAAAAATGTGGGACATGACTTATTTTTGAAAGGAGAGATTCAAGAGAAATGATATTGCTTTATCGTTTTTAAGTTACTTGAATATAAATAATGTGATATTTGAATTAGTGAAAATTTGATTTATCATACATCATTGTTATATTAACACACACACACACACACACACACACACACATATATATTTTTTTTAAATTGACCATTTAATACATGATATACTCACACTTGTACCTGATTGTTATCTTAAAACATGATGACAAGTTTCCCTTACCTGAAACAAAAAACAGAAAACGAATATATTACTAAAAGCGCAATTTCTGAAGAACTTTAAATTCTTTTAGACAAAATTGTATTTAAATTTAAAAATTATTACCTCCGTTATTTCAATATGAATTGTCGATTACATAAACCGTATTTTTTAAAAATTTATTTGCTTATTTATTGAAGAAATTAAAAAAAAATGTTTGAAATCTAGAATTTAGTAGTATATCAGACATTGGATTTCTTTTCCACATTACTCTGCAGGATAAAAATGAATTTAATTTTTCAGATTGAGAAAACAGTAATAATTCAGTTTAAGTACAGAACTATAAGGTGAAACTTAATTAGTTGTTTACAAGGAGAGGTACGCCTTTCGCTTGCAGTAAAACCACAACGGTTAAAGGCTCACCGCCGTTTCCAACACCCCTGGTTATAACTCTCAAAACAAGAAGATAATAAAACACTTTCCAACCCCTCAAACTCTCCCATTGTGAATATCGAACTGTAAAAATAAATATTTGTTTTCCTAACTTATTATTATTATAAAATCAATTTTGTTGTATCCAAGTAATTTTGTGTTTAATCATTTTACAGGAATTTTCCATTAATGTTTAGTACTTTACTACTATAGTAATATATATATATATATATATATATATATATATATATATATATATATATATATATATATATATATATATATATATTTTAATAAGGTTTTTTAGGTTCAGTACATAAAAAATACAACTTATTTTGGCGACGTTTCGAGCTACACGGGCTGCACAAGCTGGCAACGATATAAATATATAAAAACATGCGATAGAATAAATAACTACATATAATTACAATATATGGAGAAGTATGATACGACTAACAATATTAAAGGTGGATACTGCTATTGGTTATCTTCTACTAAATTATAAAAAAAAAAAAATGGAACTGTGGAAATATGTGAAAAAGGTAGAGGGTGAGAGTTGATGTGGGCATTTCCGAACATATTGGTATTCCTATGACAGATGTAATTTCAGTTTGCTGTGTAATATTTCAATAGATAAATAATTATGTATGATGTATGTTTTATATAAATGTACGTAATTAGAATTTTTTAAATTCATGAATACGCCATACTTTTGTGGCTATTCCTAATCAACTAAAGCGCAAAAGCATCCCGACGTTTATATTATATGATTTTTAAATAACTTGATTAGAATATAATAAACTGTTTTTTATGAATGAGTATTATGAGTGGATGTCTATATTTCGCTAATCCAAACTTATTGTTGCTAGGTGTTCGGATTCATGGGAAATTCGAATTATAGAGGTAAGGGAAAAATAAACACTAAATCAGAATGAACGTTGTTTTTAATGTATGTATTAAATAAAATATATGCGTAATACATATTAAAATATTTAATAATTCCAAATATAGATTAAAATATATACAAACATATATGTACAAAAAATTAATTATCAGAAGTTAATGCATTTTTAAAATTAAACGTTTTTAAAGTATTTAAAAAAAAGCTTGATATAGTTGTCTGTGTTGGTTTATTTAATTGTATACTATTTTTCCATTAATTTGGAAACAGCCAATAAAATATATTAAAAAAAATATATATGCAAATATGTAAAAAATTCTGCTTACTCCCAAGTTCAGATTACCGGAGGGTTCGGATTACAGATGTTCTGATTAGCGATAGGTAATAATCCAATCTTTAATGACATAACAACGGTTTTCACATAATTTCGTTCTACAATTATAAACTCGGTCAGAATAGGGTCAAAATAGCCAGAAATATCAATAAGATCCAGGGTGATGATAGCTGACAGATGATGAGTGTACCGTTTGATAATTGTTAAAAAACTTTCTTTGACTTCAGCCTTGAAGGGAAACAGACTCTTAGCAGGTTTGATGACTTGCAAGGAAACACCCACATCGACCGCATTGAACGTAAAATATTTATACGTGCTTTGAAGATTCTACACTTCAGACCTATTGCCTAACAAATACAATTTTTCTTTTCTTTTTAGGCAACTTGATATCTTAATAAAAGTTAAAAACATAATTGATTAAAAGTAAATAATAAAGTCGGATAACTTTTTCTGGAGATAATTTAAAAAGAAAGTTTTATTGGGATCACGCGATTTACAACGCTTGCAATGTGTAAAGAGAAGTCATAATGTAAAATGAAATTTACATAGACGTATCTTGAATACATACTTTGAAGATATATACCCATTTCATTAAAAAATATAATTCCAAAAGGCTTAATAACGCTGGCATACAATTAAAGTATTTCTACTTGGACGTGGTGCTTCTGTTTAACTGCAACCCTGATTATCTTCTCCATTCATCTTAACAGTCAACTATACTTTTATCATTAAAATTAAAATTCACTTGAATGGAATATTCATTTAAAAAAAAATGATTTCACCTTATTATCCTTTACTTTTATCTTTAGATTTATTTGGGAATGTAGATCGGTCAGAGAAGCTTTTCTCCACCAGAGTGTGGCCCCAAGCACACCACTTTATTTTTTTTTTAGCCAGGAGCAGCCCGTACAATAAAAGTACTAAGGAACATCTGTACACAAAGATAAATGAAAATAGATGGTGATTTCAGCGATAGGGAAGACTGAAAAGGAACCAAACTTCAAGATGTCGGAGCTATCAATGGCCACTGGGGAACTGATGCTGAGTATTAATCTGCGGGCATTGTCCCAGGGAGGGAGGAAGTAGGGAGGGAGAGAGTAGGGAGGGAGCGATTTTTTATTTCCTCCTCACTAAAGGAGGAGAGAGAACGCTCCTTGAGAGTACTCCTATAAGAAACAGATGCGGGACAAACCCCGGTGAGAAGTCGCCGCTCCTCTCTGATTTATACTGCTCTTAGCTTATAGGCTACCGGCTGGGACCGGGAAGGCTTGGGATGGATCAACTTTCTTTGACCCCCTAAATAGTGGCTGAGTTACTATTTGGAACTTTTTAAAGGCTACCCCTCTAGTCTTTTTTTTACAACTCGTGAAGGTGAAAAGCTAAAGAAAGGATCTGTTTGATAACTCAGCAGTCACTATGAGGAATAGATGTTTTAGAACGGTGGACCGGAAACAGGTACTAAGCGAATACGTCTATATGTTCAACAAGCATCTAGTCTTTACTATTGGCTTTAAGAATTATTTTGATAAGAATCCGAAAAAAAAAAATATAAATACAACAACCTATGTATGCCGTTAGAATAAGATCCCATCTCTTAAAGAGAAGACATCCTCTGCAGGCCTAAGTTTTAATACAACAAAAAAAAAAAATATATATATATATATGACAAAAACTCATTATTCATATAATTATTGCGTCAGTTGTCAAAGTACAATAAAAACTTAAAGAAACAAACAAAGTCAATTAAAATTAATAACATTTTACATTGAATTATTATCGTAATAACTCTTTATTTTAAATTTTATTTATTGATTCACACCTGTCTTCATACTTAAGACAATCAGCGAATAAAGCTTAAAAAAAAAGAGGACCAAATGGAATTATTGATAGATGTAGTAAATAACGCGATTGTACCCATTTGAATGTTTTCAGAGGATGCGTAAGAGACAAATCATTAATACTTTGGTGCCTATAGAGAATATTTTTCTAGAAAAGCGAACAGAACGACCGTAATAATGTACTAAAATATTTTGATCTTTTAATTTCATATTTGATACAAACCACTTAATATTACATGTTAAAGAATTATGGTAAAGGAATTTGATGAACTTTCAATTGATGTATGAAATATTCATAACCTAAATATTTATATTTAAATTAAATTTCATTTTATATGTGTCTTTTTTAGTCCAGTCAAATGGTTTCAAAATAAGGCTTGAACTAGAAAGTTTATGGGTAATTGTTTTTGATGGCTTACTTTATATTTTTTGGGGTGCTGAATACGAATCGGCAAATAAGATAAAAATTAGAAAAAAGAAAATAAGCTTTAATTAAAAAAAAAAACATAAGAACATAAATTGTTGGTCATTTTCTTTTCTTTATTTTAATAGAGAGAAGTATTTTGCTTAAAATAACTACCTTGCATGTTACAAGCAAAATAATGAAAAAAATTAAAGCTTTTTTACTTTTTTCTAATTTTTCTCATATTTGCCGATGGAAATTTTGTTGGAAAACTTCAGATTCGTGTTCAGCACCCCAAAAAATATAAAGGAAGCCCTAAAAAACAATCACCCATAAACTTTCTAGTTCAAAACACCTTTTTACTGGACTATTTGTAATATTGACATTCTTTTATTTTATTTTTATTTTATTTTATTTTTTTATTTATTTATTTTTTATTGACCACCTAAGTTTAGATGATTAAAATACCTTTGAAAGTATTTTTATTGGATAAGTAGAAACTGGGATATCAATGGATGTCCAGTCATCATACGAATCTGGACTAATCGGTTTGAAATTTATTTTATTGTATAATTTTTAAATAAATCTCGACCTTCTCACTCTGGCTAGAATAGGATGGTAACCTGTAGGTTAACCCATTCTTTCTGCCCTTGTTGGAATAGGTAAGACTGTTATACCCATAAAAACAAACTACTTCATTTATGTGCTCATATAGAAGCAGGAAATGGGTGGGTAATCTTATTACCCTTATCTATCAGATGGGTTACACCGGAAGTGAAGATTTATTATATGGTGCCAATAGACAATCGGAGAACCAATTTTATAAGGAGAGGTAGCGTTTTGAAAACAATTCATTGACCCAAGTGGTGTTTGTTTTCATAGTAAATCAATTACCATCAAATGTATGCATTAATGATTACATAATTTATAATGTCTTATTAAATATATTTTTTTTGTATGTGTAATAACAATTGTATGTGTATTTTATGTAACATATTTTGTAGAAATTTGTATCAATAAATGAGCGAATTGTATTTAAATACATACTCTCCTACTCGGTGGTGTCCAATGTCATTTGACAGATATGAATAAAGATTCGAGAAAAAAAGATCAGTGTTTATTCGCACACCCACGTCGATAACAAATTGACAGTATGAGGGTTAACAACTTATTCCATTATTTTGTAAACTTTCAACCTCTAGTAGCTGTGGACAGATGGTCGAAGTGAACAAATGGCTTAAACGATTATATTGTAATTTTTTTTTTTTTTTTTTTGTGGAATTATATATGATATGATTAAAGCCACCATTTAATCAAAGTTAACGGATTTCATAAAAAAGGTTAAAAAATGAAAGCAACAAATAAATAAATAAATTATTTAATTTTCCACAGGAAAGATATTTACAAACATATAAGAAATATTACATTATATATAAAATACATCATATACACGCTATAAATATACACTAGCTACCTCTAATAATTAAAAAAAACTTTTCTCTAGAAAGCTCCATTTCCTAATAAAATAAGTATATTAATAAGTTTTATGTTTAACAAGGAAATATTGAGATAATACTTTAATACATATAAAAACTAATAATTTCATTTTCGACATTTTCAATAAAATACTATAAGCTATATCACTAACAGGTACAAGCTGACTAAGTATTTCACTAAAATATATAAAATAATATTTACAGTATCACATATTACGAGTATTTTATCACAACTACATAAATAGGTTAAATAAGTTTTGATAGTCTAAGTTGAGTGGTTATACTAAATCTATTCCACGGCGACCATTTAGACGTACAAGAATTTCTTGCAATGGGATACCTTTAGTTTCTGGGACCAGACACCAGGTGAAGAGGAAGCCAGCAAAACAAAATACTGAGAAGAACCAGAAGCACCCGGCTGTTCCTATGGAGGTGATGAGAATAGGGAAGATTTTTACGCTGACGAAAGCAAGTGATGTGCCCCACAGTATGATTATCGAAGTAGCCAAGCCTCGGATGTCTATTGGCAGAGTTTCGGAAATAACCACGTAAGGAACAGGTCCAGCGCCCAGAGCATAAGTGAGTACGTGTACAGATAGAGCGACTACTGGCACCCATCCGAGGCTGGAGACGTCGAAGCTCAGGCTGTCCATGTAGAAGTAGGCCCCGATAGAAGTCAATGACAAGCCCATGAACATGTATGATATCAGTAAAAGTATTTTTCTACCAGAACGGTCCACTATAACAGAGCTGACGAAGGAGGCGAACAGCTGGAAGAGTCCTACGATGATCGTGGCTCTTTCTGGTGGAATAGAACTGCCGGCCTTCTCGAAGATGAATGAAGTATAAGAGAGGATAGCCAGGATTCCACAGAACTGCTGCCAAGTGAAGAGTCCTAGGCCGATCAGCATTCCCATCCTCCTGCCCCTGTTGCTTACTAATGCAGAGTAACTGACGCTTCCTTCTTGGCACTTGGTATTGTAAATGAAGATCTCTTCTTGAACGCATTTAAGATCACCATTACGCAGCCAAAGTAGGGAGTTATAAGCTCTTTCTTTCTTACCCTTAGACCACAAGTATTCGGGAGATTCTGGCATCCAAAAGAACAAGAATATGAACAAGATTGGGATTGATAGACAAGCGTAATTCAATGTATCATAATCGACAACCGCTCCTAGGCTGTATGCGAAGACGATACCAGCGTTCATATAGAGAATGACGAACGATCCAAGGGCTCCTCGGACGCTATCCGTTGCTACCTCGCTGATGTAGGTCGGTGAAAGAATAAGCGCTCCTGATCCTCCAACTCCGTTGATGAACCTGGCTGCCAGTAGCAGGTACCGGTTTTGGCAGAAGGAAATCAGTCCCCAGCCTACGATAAATGGCACCGAGACTGAATAACCGCAGAACTTGCGGCCGAATTTGTCCGCTATTCTGCTCCAGAAGAAGGACCCGGTGATTCCACCGAGGAATGTCAAAGATGCCAGCCATGACACGTCCTCAGCGGTCAGTTTTCCAACAGGGCTTCTGTCGCTCTGCAGCAA
Source organism: Euschistus heros (assembly GCA_003667255.2). Classification (NCBI taxonomy): domain Eukaryota; kingdom Metazoa; phylum Arthropoda; class Insecta; order Hemiptera; family Pentatomidae; genus Euschistus; species Euschistus heros. Next base: position 1,755,815 of record RCWM02000206.1, on the reverse strand, counting down.
AGGCTGGACTGGAGATGGCCAGCCGACAGCGGATCCGAAGATGAATGCCAAAATAGAAACTGGAAAAAGAAAAAAAAAATAATGAAGAAAACTCGACTTGGCTGGGAATACTTAATATATAAAATAATAAAAGTGTGCTATCCATATTTAAATATGCAATAACATGGACCGACTACAATAAACGATATATTCTATTTAATACTTTTGCTGCATTAAAATGAGTAAATTATGGTGCTAAAGATGAAATAATAACCTAATTTTGCATTCCTGTTTTAGTAAGGTCTCATAATTAGCTGAAAGAGCTTGGGGAGAAAACTCATCTAAAAGAGAGTTATTTTTCTTTTGTGAAAAATAAAAAGAAGAAAAATCTGAACCGTAAAACAGCTAATTCCCTTGATTAAAAGTTACTTAGTTCTTGTAGCTACAGCTAATTTTACTAAAATAACTTTTGTTTTATTATCATAAAAAAATAAAGATTTAATAATTGAATAGGGGAGAGATAAAAAAGACAAAAAACGTTATTAATTAAATGGGATTTAATTTATTACAGTGGAATTGAGTTTTATGGTTAGTTTAGTAGTTCAGCGTAATATTTCTTAAGTTTATGATCTATGAAGTTAAACTTTAAGAAATATAGTAATATTTAAACATTGGAATTTTTAAGTATTAGTGTCATTTAAAATTATTATGGACTGAATACTGTAAAACTATAAACTTAATCGTGCTCAATCGGGATAATGGTGAAGGATGAACTGGGAATGCCCTGGGAAGAGAGTGGACAAGGTGTAGGGGCTGGGTGTCACCAGCCTCAGCAAGAAACACTCCATTAGTGTAATGACCTCCCTCTTCCTGACGTCATTCCTTCCCTTTTCTTTTCATCCCCCTTTCGGCTCTTAAGTTTCTCTGGAACTAATCGATAGCGTTCAGGTTCCTTGTCCGTCTTAAGGACATTTCATCGGATTTTTTTTTATTACATCACATAGCAGTTTTATGGAAAAGTGATTAAAAATAAAATTGTTTATTTTCATTAATTAATAAAATTAGATAATTCGTTTTATCCATGCCTATTTCTATGCTGAAAAATTAGCATTCTGTTTTGTATGATTTTTAAGGAATGTGTAGTTCAAAATTAACAAAAACGTACAACTTTTCGAATTTTAACTTTATTTATAAACATTCCTTTGAAAAGGAGATGTCGTTTTGAAAAGAGGAAAAGGAGGGAGGAAAGCCTGAGCGAAGAAGATAAGACGTAAAGATCGTGGGAAACAGATAATAGGCTCACAAGTGCTTTTCCTAATTCCGTCCCTTTAGCGGGAAGAAACTCGTTTTGGCAGAGAGACCGAGGTAGAGTTTCTCAGGGGAATTACTCTAATGAAAACTGGACTAAGACATAGATTTGTTTACAAGAACAATGGAGGTGGAACCTCGTTTTAAAATATTTATAATTAATAATAATATTACATATAATTAATAATAGTAGCAACTATGAGTTTTTTTTTCTTTTTTAATATATTGTCTTTTTAATATTTTAATATTTGAAATTGTAATTTTATAACTTGAAACAAATTTTATTATTATTATAAGTTATAGTCTTTCACTTTGAATTATTATAATACATTATAAAATAATTTTACACATATATGTTTTTCAAATATTATAAATTATTAAAATTTTACTACTTGTCTATTTAGATTGATATGTATGCTGTGTGAATTTTAGCAACCCATAACTAAATAAAGAATTTCTCCGTCTAATATAAAAGAATGTTAGAATTGAAATTAATAACAAAAATAGCGTATTTTCAAAGCTGTGATTCCTTAGACTAGACCACACCCAGATGTTTCTCCATTTCTAAAAAAAAATAAATACATACGATGTCGTAAATTAGTCGTGAAACCAGTTTTAATTTCACATAAAATAATGATGAAATAGACTAATTAATTTTTTTAAAGTCAAAATTATTTTTAAAAATCCCACTTCCTTAAATAAATTAATATGAAAATACATTCGTATTATCAAATTTTAAACAAGATTCTTAACAAGTATGTTTTTTTTAATTTTTTTTTTTTAAACTGTGTAGTACTGGTAGGAATATTGAAATTCCTTTGGATGCACGCCAGGCGGTAAGTAAAGAAACTTAAACAATCAATTACACATAAAAAAACTTTATAGAGCACAAACATACTGGAATCTAAAAATAAAAATAAATGAAACTATTCATAATGAGAGGTGTGGCGCCATATTTTGTTGTGGAATTAATTCAAATATTATTGTTAGTCTCAATGGCATGTATATTAATAAACTTGGGATTGTTGTTCATATTTTTAATTAATTAAATGGGAGTGTTTTAATTAATTAGTTGACAATCAAACGAGACGTAAGGCAGAAATAGTTACACATTAGTACTCTAAAAGTATGCGGAGTTTACGACATCTTACGTTTTATTATAAAACGATCATAATAAATTATTAATCTATAAGGAATTTATACAAAAGTTTTTTTTTTTTTTTTTTTTTTTTTTTTTTTTTTATAGTGCTGTGCGTAAACTGTAAATATTTACAAAGTTGTTGTTTACCTTACATCGATGTAATCTAATGTAAATTAGAACAGATCTTTAATGAAATATAATCAAAATCGGCTCGTGTGTTTGTTTTCTAAAATCGGATTACTTATATCAGGAAGTGAGCGTACACTTTAATCTCTTAATAGACTCATAATAGATTGTGAAGACAAGAGGTCATAAATCTGTAATTGACAATAATTACGAACGCGTCGATTTGTATTGGTTTATATAATTATTATTACGAATATATAATAAAGTGTAGTTAGTATTTTGATGGCATGAACTTTAAATTATAATTAATTAAAAATCATCTCAAAATTAATTGTGGTTGACGTAACATTTAATTTGATTTGAAAATAGTCAGACCTTGAATGGAATTTTTTTATTGCTTTTAATTTAATTTTTTAAAATAGAATTTTAATGCTTTATGCATCTTATTAACAAGTATGTTAGTAAATTACGTTATGTTTATGCAGTAATTTGATTTTAATCGCGATAATTTGTTTCTTAATTGTTCCTTGACATTCTGAATGCGGTAGATGAATTATCTAGATCTCCATTCGTCTCTCCTTGACCTCTTGCGGTTTGGAATAAATGTTTCAGTGGAACTGTCTATCTACACAAGTGTTTTCCAGCCCGAGAAAAAAAAAAAAAAAAAAAAAAAAAAAAAAGAATAAGAAAATTACTGGACGGTAATTTCCACTTGTTAATCCAGTGGAAATACCCTTCTGAGTTATCCGTTTTGATTAGTTTTACCGACAAATTTTTTTAAAGTTGAAAATATTATCAATGATATTATCAACAAAAAAAAACTCTGCTATTTTGAATTGACAATGACTCATATTTATCTAAAGGTGTTAGTCTAGACGTACATTTAATGTAAACAAGTGCTCCATCTAGAAAATAAAAATAATTGAAGTGTTGTTTATTGGGGATACATTTTATCAGTTTTAATAAATTAATGCCAATGACCCTTGGGTATCGCATAGGTGTCGCACTAATTCATCTAGAAGCTTCAAAAAAATATATGAATTATATCATATATTTTAATATTTAGGTCAAGCCTATATATGTGCCAGAATAAATATTTTAAAATTCATTTATACAAAAACCGGAGTAAATCCAATTTATTTGTTACATGATGCCGGATTAGATAAAACAGTGTAAAGTGTCATTTGAATATTAAAATGGCAGCATTTGCTTAGCAATGACGCCAGCTTTACATAACTGGAAAATAAGATTGTACACATGGAGAATTAAACAAATACCTAATGTAATGCGGTAAACAATTTTAAATCATTACTGTTTGACTAGCTTTGTTAATACAATTTTAGACGGTTACGTGCCCGTGTTTTGAAAAAGTAATTTTTATTTAGCTAATCATAATCTAAATGTTGACGCAGATATTGCAGTTAGGTAAATGTTATTAATAAAAAATGTTTTAAAAATAGAAATATTATGTAAAATGTTATCCAATGTTTTTTTGACTGACAGGGATACGTTAAACAAATTTTAGAACATGATTTTAAAGTCATACTCGAAAAAAATAAGTAAAATATATTTATTCATATTAATAAATAGATTTTTACATACGAGTATTATAATTTTAAAACATATGAAAAATAAATGCTTTTTAAAAAAATTAATTTGAGTTTTTTTGTCAAGGATATATCATTTGGCTGGGGGGTTTTATAGTTTTTTTTGTAGTTCTTACTAGCTCTGTTTGATGTTGCTCGGAACTAAAATTTACCGAAAGGTTTTTTAATAAAAATTTAATGGAAAATATTTTTTTTATATAGCATTTGTGAGTAGGACCTACCGTTTGGAAGCTGTATTGGTTTACAATGAAAAAAATCACTATTATCTCTAAATTTTTAAAAATCTCCTTTTAAGATTCTTTTAATTCTAGAATAAAAATTAGAAAATCAATAGATTATAAATAGACATGTCCATGATCTATTGTTTTTTCCCGGTTAGGGAAAAATTGTTTTTTCGTTGTTTTTTTTAGATTTTAAAATTATTTTTTTCTGAAAACTGAAGAACAATGAATATTTAATATTTTAAATTATTAATATAATATAATAATAAATATAATAATGATTAAGTCAAAATTTAGGTAATCTTGCAATAAAATATTATATTTACTGAAGGTTGTGGTTTCGAATCCCACCTAGGCGGGTTAAAATCTTGACCTTCCCACCCTGGAAAACAAGGGCTTTCTAGGACTTCAATGGAAGCTCCCCCCACAAAAGATTTTTTTAAACATTCTATTACAGATATACTAAAAATATTTTTCAAAATAAAAATAAATTTTACTGAACATATCGTCGGTACTGTGTAAAACTAATGAATGTGAAAAATTCCTCTTTTTTTTTTTAAATTTAATTCCGTTCGTTTACTGTTGTTTTCTACAAGGCCTTCTGGTAAAGTTTCGAATCTGATGGGCACTTAAAAGACCGAAATCATTAATGTAATTTTTGCTGATTTCTAGCATTTCACCGCAGGTACGACTTGTAGAATACAGAGTTAAAGGAACGAAATAAAAAATAATTTTTCAGATTCATTAGTTTTACATAGTGATAATATTAAGGGCTATTTTTAAAACATTAAAATATTGGTTAAACACAATTAAGACGTTGTTGGAATTTTGCAATCGGAGCAAAGCTTTCTAAATAAGTTCTGCATAAAATGATGCAGTGTCCATGTCCCAATATTATGTATTTATATGTTTAAATGACCCAAAATTCATGTTGTAGGTCAGAGACAAATGGTCGTGTGGGCAGGACGTAATGCACAAGTCAGCATGGAACAGAGGGCAATCTTATCCTGGAGAAAGATTTATTTCCAGCAGACCATCAATTAGGATTTAGTGTGACTTCATCCTCGCCTTTGCTATCTCAGCGTTGATGGACTCAACCTTCTCATCATCAACATTTTCAACTTGAGGACCCCATATTTTAGGTCTTATTTTAGAAAAAAAAAGTAAAGTGTATACTCTTAGAATTAACTATAGTTTAATTTATAAAATTAAATAAAGTCGAATAGTTATACGGCCTCATTAGATATTTCCACGAGGATAAAGGAATGAAGTCAACGTGCCAATAAAGATCTAATCCTTGATAATGACCTTCAAGGCACGGAAAAGTTGTTTGTTGTGTTTGACGTACTTTAGTATATTATTATTACAATAATGCTAATTATATAATTTAAAAAATATATTCATCATATGAATATTATTAAAAAAAAAAAAAATAAGCAGGTACAAAATCGAGCGGTGTTGAAAATGGTTTAAAAAATATTTGGATTTATTTTTATGAAAATCATTTAAAATACTATGGAAGCAGTGCCTGGATTTATATGTCGAAAACTATATGTTGGTTGTTAAAGTGTAAGTAGAAATTAAATAAAAATAGATAAATAAAAAAAAAAATCTATTTATTTCTATCGTTTATTGCAGTGAATCAGAAAAAAACATAGGAGCCGTAGAATTCCAAAACTAGCCAAGTCAAATTTCCATTTTTTTTTTTTTAAATTTATTTCTACTAGATTATTCTTTAGGTTTTCTCCAAAAAAGTAATCAAATCGCATTGAAAACGGCCATACAATTAATAAACCTAATCCAGCCAGACCATGAACTTTATTGGCCCTCTATGAAAAATGAAAAAAAAATGGACTTGGCTGGATTTGGAATTCTACACTTCATATATCCTTACTTTTAAAAATGATTAGAGAATTGACAAAGTAGTAAATTTGACATATTACAGAACAACAGGGACATTATTAATAATGTTGTTATTAATAATAAAAGTATTCAAAGGAGTAAATTCCTTTTATATTTTTTTTTAGTCTTACTCCTTTTCATTCAATTAACATTAAAACAAAAAAAAATGATTTTATAGTAAGGACATTTTTAATTTTTACTTTAATATCTTTAATAAAGAGTCTTAAAATTTTATTCTTCACCTAAAAATAAATGAAAATATTGGAATCATAGACTATATTATAGATTAGCGAGAAGTAAATAAAAAAATGTTCATATCTGATTAAAATTAAGGCTATTGTACAAAATGCATTGATATTCTGTAAAATGTTTTTGATTTCATACTTTGCCGGTTCTATTTTAAATATAACTAAATATAAATTATTTTTTTCTTTATAATATAATATTAATTCATAAATAAAAATTAATTCATACATACCTATGGCAGCAGCTAGAGCCTGACGCCCCCTTCCAGGCACGATCTTGGGAGGAACATAGCCGCCCGAGGACAGTGGTCTGATCTCTACCTTGGCCTTCTCCATTTGTTCTGAGCCAACGATCTGCTTGTTGTCCCCACTACTACAAACTCCTACCATCTTAATTTGAATCGTTGACGATAACGTTGCTAGTTCTTGTTAAACAATGATCTTCAACTCTCCCCCGAGCGGTATATGTATCGAAACATCACTAGCCGAAATCTCCAGATTAGCCGATAATAAGCCAATAATCTGAAGTGTGGCACTATCATGCAGCATTACGGCCACTGTTTGCATACAAATCTGCCCCGACGTTATGCCATGATGTTTCGGCGTGATAGGATAATCTTCTCCCGTATCGATTCCTCTCAGAGGCGGGAGCACATTTGTATACGTCACAGTTTTTACTGATACGGGATCCTTTCAGAGAGAATTAGGTATTTCAATGTATTAGGCATGCTGTGTAAATACATAACAATAACATAACCCCTGACCAGTTACACAAGGAGAAATGTTACTGGCTAATATTACTTGGCAATAAGCAGTTTTAACATTTCGATTTAATACTCAATTGTATGAAAATAATTGTATTACGATTGCTGATCGTAGCGTTGTATTACAGATGCAAATAAAAGTTTCAAAGCTAAAAACAAACATCAGGAATGTGATTGGAATCATTGACATCTCCGTTACCAATTTGCCTTTATAATTAGGCTTGATGAATTATTTGAAACTTCTTTTGGATTTTTTTATTTGAAGACAAGTTTCCTAAAGATCTAAAGGACAACGTTCCAAAGACCTGATATCTTTCAGAAGATATTTTTATTTTACATCCCTCGGCGACTACCAACATGTTTGATTTCTTTGTCTTACATTTATTAAAAATTTTGATATGCATGATATATATAGCCTAATGGCTATGTTTTGAAATTTTGTGTATGATTTAAGAGTTTATGGTGAATGCTTAACAATATGAAATATATAGTTGACTGTTAAGTAATTTAAGAAGAAATCTCGAAAGTTAAACGTTTGTATGAGAAAAAATGGCCAAGAATGCAGCCAGAAGGAAGAAAAAACAACACGTCCGAGTAAAAAACGTTTATGGAGTGCCGATGTTTCGACATGCCTTACAGTTATTCGTTAGGGCTAAAATCGACAATAATCTTTACCCTCCTTTATTTCTTGGCCATCTTATTATTTAACTATAACCTTTCCTCCTTTCCTCCTATTCTTTTTCATTTTTAATTCATCTTTTATTTTTTTTTATAATTATCAGATTTTTTATTTGGTAGCTCGGATCTTCGGCACACAATGAAAGTTTTTCTAGTATATATATATATATATATATATATATATATATATATATATATATATATATATATTTTTTTTTTGCATTCTTCTGGCTGCATCTTTTGATCATCTTTTTATATGAATGTTTAACAATCGAAATTTCTTCTTATATTTCTCAACAATAAACTATATATTTCTTTTTGTTAAATATTCATCATTAGTTCTAAGAACATACTCGTACAAGCAATTTCAAAACATCAGCACTTTGCTCCATAGATAAAATACGTTGAAACATTTAAAAATATAAGGCAACATATCAAACATGTTGATAGTCACCTAAGGAGACCAAACAAATTTTTATTTTCTGAAAAATATCAGAACCGATAGCCGATTGAGTGTAAAGAGGCAAAAGGGACAGGTAGGTTTTCCTTATGACTGGTTGTTTATTTCTCTTCCTACTGGAAACAAATTTAAAGCGGGACAATTGGAAATATTTATCTGGTTATCTAAAAAAAAATCTGGATTGGTTTTGAACGATCAGAAACAATTATTTCTAATTTTATACTATTTTCTACGCGAAGTTTCACTCCCGAGTCCAGGGTTGAGAATTAATGGTTATTTTCATTTAAATGGAGACCAAAGTTGAAATATTATTGTTTCAACTGTATGTTCTTCTAATCTTTGATATACAGATCCTCAACATTTTGATATTATTGTATTTGCCTTTAGGTAGGATAGCTATTATAGTTTACCAATAAATACAATTTTTCTAAATACACAATTACATATCAAACATGAATAAAAAATAATGATGAAACACAATAATTTAATAATAGGATCGAAATAAATTGAAATAATCCTTAGTAGCTCAAGTTCAAATCAGGCCTTTGTGGGTAAACATTTATTTTGTTGGATACAAGGAATGAATACCGTACTTCCCACTAAGGCAAGAATAGATCGGTAACCTGTTCTAAAATTCTTCCTTCCAACTTAAGTTGGAGTTTGGACGTTGTGTCCCATCAAAAAAAAAAAAAATTATTATTGACATAAAAACACCTGTACATATGGGGCTTCAAAATCTTTCTAAATAAACGACACATTTTATTTAAAGTACATAGTAAATATTGAAGTTATTATTGGAGAAATTATTTGAGAATAGTAAAGAATCGAAAGTCAGGGACAATATCCCTTAAGAATAACATTTGAACAACAGAACATTAAATCATATCCGGCCTAGAAATTTTTAAAATAACACAAGATAAAGTTAATAAACATTAACATTTCATGATAGCAGAATAAACAACTAGAAACAGAAAAAAAAGGTTAGTATACTACTAAATATTTCATATAAAATTGAAAGAAAGATTAAAATTGATGATAAAAGGAAGGAAAGAAAAAAATATTAATAAAAATAAATAGAAATATGATCATAATAATACATTTAATTCAGACTATGTATATGTCTATACACTAACTATATGCCTTAGATACTAGAAATACATTCAGTATGAAGCGTCCTTATAATTAGAGAACGTCAGTGTGAAAAGTGAGAGGGTGGTGGAAGAGGACTTTTTCGAATATTCCGATAGATGCATTGCAAATACAAGTTACAAAAAAAAAAAAAAAAAAAAGAAAAGATTTTTAATAAAACAATATTTGTTTTAAATTCTGGTAGATAGGCGGCCGTTTTTCGTCCATTAGAATAATTCTGAGAGGAAAATATTTTCAGAATTGATATTATTTTCTTTTCATTTCATTCTAAAACAATGAAAAAAAAAATAAAAAAATAAAATTGATTCAGCCCTTTAACCAGTTCTCTGCCTTTATTCGTCAAATATCGTTCGGTTATTTCAATACTACGGGTTTTGTCATTTAGGTCTGTATTTTCCTGCTGAGATGTTCAATCTCCGGCCAATCAACTTCCTCACATCATTGTTACTTGTATTAATTGATAACTCTGCCTATCATAACACTTGTAAATTATATTGAATTAATGTTATGTAACATTCGAATAAATGATTTAATTTCTAAATTGATTAATGTTTTTACTGTAGGATTAAAATAATGTTACTTATGAAATTATATGTTTCATAATGTATAAATCCTATATAAATTATTTAAATGAGGAGAATCGGTGATTCATTAAATAAAGTCACTGAATTTTTCTTTTTGTAGGACAGTCATTAAATTATAGGTAACGCTCAGATTTGTGTACTGTCTAGTAAATATACAGACTTCCATATAACTTCCTTATGACATATTACAATGCCCAAAAAAATGTCAACAATATTTACGTAAATTTTTTTCTGAGTTAATACCCACAATAGTATTTTAATTAATATTATTATGATAGAACACTAATACTGAATTTTTAAAGTTTTTGAGTAACAATTCGACGGCACGTCCCCTTCTACCCATCTGTTCATTTCGACTCCAACAACATTGTCAGATCTTGCAAAACAAGTATTGAATATTTTTTATCTGTGAAGAGACATTGTAAAACCATCCCTAAAAATGTTAATAAATGAATAAATAATTCTAATTTGTAAATTGGTCAGACTAGCCATACGGTTAGAAAATAATATGATTTCGGTTCTTTAATTATTTTTATTTTTTTCAATCCTCAACCATGATTATAATTTAGGAATTCTATGCCAAATCCATTTTTGAAAATTTTTAAAAGCTGATCGATTAAGGCATATGTCTGACTAAATTAGTAAGAGGCCCTATTATTTCTACAGACGCTTAAATGTGATTTGACTACTTTTGGTAAAAAAAAAAAAAAAAACCTTCTATTTAAATATAAGTAGAAAAATTATGAAAAAAAAAAAAAAAAAAAAAAAAAAAAAAAAAAAAAATGGAAATCGGACTGGTTTTGGGATTTAACGCCTATTTTTTAAAAAGTAAATAACTGATAAGCCATAAATTGGCCAGTTTTCAATTCAAAAATATTTTTTTCATATAATATAATTAATAAGTTTTGATCCAGATATCAATCGTTTATTTTTGTTGTCTTAATATAAATATTAATTAATTATGATCTTTAAATTATTAACTTGGCAAGGAAAATGTTGTATTAAAAAATTAATGTATTTATCAAAGTATTGAAAACAGATATCGTATATATATATATAGGTCATTCCAAAATTAATAATTAATTAGATTAGGAATTGTGTTACAATGACATGGGTGATAGAGCTGAATAAAGTTTATACTTTAACAGAAACACATTTGGTGGAAAATGTATTAAGAAACAAATGTATTATTTTATATCTGAGAGACATTTGCAAGGTTTTGAAATTAATGGAAATATGTTTATTATTATTTTATTAGAATTGTTTTAATTTATTTTATTATTTGATATGTGTAAATAACTCTGCCACTCGCATATACTCGCATTGAGTCATACCAACAGTATAAATTATCAAAGTTCAATAGTTATTGACTGATAAAAAATAATTTATAGTAAACTATTAGGCATGTATTACATAGTATCAAGTATTATATAACTAAAAACATAACATATACAATAAAATACATTAGTTAAATATTTTTAGCTTCGTTGTAAATATTTATGAAACATTTATATTTTTAGTATTTTGTTATTAAATATTGATACTCGACGTTTTCGACTCCTTCAACATTCAAACCTTCCTTTAAATTACAAAAGAATCATTTATATGATGGTGATTAGACCTACTTGGACATACGAAGTCGTGCTCTGAGGCTCCACTAAACCATTCAATTCATCTCGCATCCAATCCTTACAATCCTATATCCTTGTTAAAATCATTAATGCTCCTTACTTTGTCACCAATAAACTTATCTACAATAATCTAAATGAACTATACGTTTCTAACTTAGCTCAAACCAAATATCAATCCTTCAATAGTAAACTCCATAACCAATAATATCCACTAATAACTCAACTCGCTTCCTATTCTATTCCACACAACCTTCTGAAGAAGGAGTCTGAAAAGAAGAAGGTCTCGGGATACAGAACATATTGGGTACCACTGGGTAGTTGCTTTACAAGCATCCTAATATTATTTTGAGTATTATCATCTAATATACTAGATGTATTTTTAGTTTATTTTGTATGCAGTTGCAAATTTTAATAAACAGCTTAAATAAAAAAAATATATACCTATATTTGTTTTACGAAACCATAAACAATACTCACATATTTTTTTTAACGAAACTTATAAAATTATACATGTAATATTAAAGAGTATTAGATAATTAAATATTGCTTTTGATTTAGGCAATTTGTAGAGAAATTTAAATAAAATAGTTAGAAAAATTATTAATAAAAAATGTTCATAATAGTTCACTTCTTATGAATTGAAAAGGGTACTAATTTAAGAGATCATAAGATGTATATATTTAATAAAACATCATTGGGAAAACAAAAATTACGAGAACAATTCTTAAAAAAGTAATTGAAAAAACATTTTCTTATAATATTTAATGGTGAAAATAAGCAGAGAAGCAATCAGGTTGAAAAAAACAAAAAAAAAAAAAACATTTATATATTTATATTTTTTAATATAAATTTCGCAGAAGCAGTGCTATAATAACTCTAATAGTCGCGGATTTAATAGTTATTGATAAAAAAATATTTAGATACGTTTCAGATGGAGATTGGTTTATTGTTTCACAATAATGAACCTAAAAAATACAATTAAGAACCAAAAATATTTGTATAAACACGCAGGAATAATATAAACATAAACAAAGATTTTTTTAGTTGTAAATATTCTTTCTTCTCAGACGTAGCTCGAAGTCAAACGATATCTCACCTGGATTATAATTCTTTTGATGTCATCCACTCGTACAGATTAAGAAGATGAAATATCTCGAAGAGGTTCTTCAGTCGCGTGATAGTAAGCATCCATTTGTTTATTTATTAAATACGTATAAGCTTGCACAATTGATAAAATTTAATCGTGGGTTTGATCCCGCCTGCGATTCATGCAATAAGATAAAAATAAATACATTCAATGAGGAATTTATAACACTCGGGGACAGATGCCAAGGAATTTGCCTTATCAATGCCTGATATAAGTCAATGTTCTGTTGTGTTTACAACTGCCCATTGACTGCCTGTCTTAATACCTCCAGTCGCTTATCTTTGTTGACCCACATTACTCTATAACCGCATGCACATAATATAAACATTATTACAGAATATTTTACTATCATAAAAAGAAAATAAAAAAAAACCCGTTCTTTTTAATATTTGTAATGATATTCCCACTTCCTAAAGATGACACAGTTCGGCATCTAGGTTTCTATTTAGATAAAAGACATACATGGAACCCTAAGCTTTAACCAACTGTATAGAATTTGTGGTTAGGAAAAAAATCGAATTTAAAACGCATTACAACCTTCTTATCCAATGTTCTTCGTACTTACAAAATGAATCATGAAAATAAACAAAATGAAAATAAACCGACCACATGATTCACTTAGGAACTATAATATTTCCTTACATTAGCAACCTACAACATCTTTTAAAAATCTTGTATTGTTATAACTTTGTATTTATTATGTAATCTGTGCACAGGATAGTAAGGTACCTAATTTAATTACTTAAATAGTACATATATTTAATAGCTAGTTAAATTGTAAATATTTGTAATATGTGTTAATAATACGCGGGTTTCACTAATTAGTCAATTTTATTTATTTAAAGTTGATTGCAGCATAATAATTAATAAAAAAACCCATAACCTCATACATATAATTTTTATATCATCAAAACCTTTCGTAATTAATAATCCTTACCAAGCCATTAGCTCAATCATAATTGAGTGGTTTAGATGCAAAGGGGTACAAGTAACAAAACCTCATTGTATAGTAAAAGCCAATCAAAGTATCCGTTTACCACAAACACTTTCAGGATTTTCGGTAAGATTTCTTCTCTATAGATGGCATCACCTAACGGGATACTCACTTGTATCTCTTTGCCACAGAATTATTTGTAATTTTAAGTGTCACAATATGCACTTACTCCATTTTTTCAAAATTTGCCAATTTGTACCCCTTTGCATCTAAACCACTCAATTCAATTCACTCACTCTAACAACCTACCACGCAGATTAAAATGGCAGTTGTCTCGAGATTTTTTTTATATAATCAAATCATGTTGGAGTTCTGGCAATAGCCAGCTTCTCTGCTTGAGTCTCCACTGGTTTCGACACCAGTGACGCAGCTGAGAGAGCACCGCTGGAATCTCTTTGAGTCTTGCCTTCGCATATTCAGAGGACAAGCTTGATTCAAGGTTTCTCCGGGATGCTTGTAAATATTGTATGTATAGTATGATTTTATTTATTTATTTTTTTTATAATTTTTCTTTCTATATTTTAGTTTATCTACTGATAAGGTTACTATGTTAATTTATATTATTTTATCATTTATTAAATTTTATTTCTTTTAATGGCTTAAGGCTGTTTATTTTTATTAATTTTCTTTTTACTTTTTATCAATTTCATTGTATATATTGTTTGAATAGATTCGTTGTCATCCATATTACTCATTGCCCTTCGGACAGACAGCTTATAATATTTATTTAATCAAAATTAAGTTAAAAAGAAAAAAGGAAAAGTAACGAACAATCCATAACATATATACAAGATTGAAGAGTTTCATTATAATGAGTTGAAGATTGATTAAAAAAATTTGAAAACTCTTAGAAAATTCAAAAATAAAACCGAAGATAGATCGAAAAATAATAACTGATCTAACACTTTAGTAATACCTAATGCTTAGAGTATTGGATTGTTTGAACCTTAAGTCCCTAAGTAATCAAGGCAAGAAGAAAGGTTTATTCAATAGGTTACAACCCATTCCAAAGTGGGAAGACAGACTCATTTCTCAGGACCACTATGGAAAAACCATAAAATAAAAAATGGTAAAATAAAATAAAAAATAACTGACTCCGAAGTGAATTGAAACCATGACCTTCTGTATCCGCAGATCCTTCTGTACTCTCGCCCTCAACGCAATTGGCTATCATTGTACCCTTCAGAATGTTGCTACCTCTCTTAAATCCAGGAAAAAAAAAAAAAAAAACAATATATAAAAACCATTTAATATAACAGTCATTCTTGAATGCCCATTTACATTAAAGTAAAGAGTTTGGTTGTTGTTGCTTGTTAAGACTATGGGTATGAAGTGAAGAGACAAAATATGTTGCGACATCAGCAGTATGACCTTTGTAGAAGAAGATAAATTACCTTAAAGAAGCTAGGATACAACCTTGAGGTACACCGGTGACTTAAAAAAAAACTATAACTAATAGAATAATTATACCATTCGACTATTATCTTGTAATATCAAATAATTCTGTTTGATATCGCAAATTACCATATTTCAATAATTGTCTCTTAATGTTGTTGAAAGAAGTCAATGTTTAATTAAATAAACAAAAAAGAGACAAAACAATATTTCTCTAAATTGTGTCCATTCTGACCTTGAAATAATAGTTCAATTATTTATTTCTTATACAGTCGCCCATCGGGAAAATTATTTACAAAACTGTGCAACGCTTGATTAAACATTCAATGTCAAATAAACCACGCCTTTTTTTTTTCGAGAGAATAATTAGTCATTTTTTTCATACTCTAATATGGAAAAATAAAATAGCTATGCAAAGTCCTGGAAAATTTCGTAAGAAATGTTTACTAGGTTGTAAATACCTTTGATCATCCATAAAATTAATTTATCTTTTAATTTGTTTATTGATATTTATCAATAATTTGGTTTATTTTTTTCATTCTTCTGTGTTTGTTGTATACAATTCTGTTTTATTTATATTGCTAAATTTAATGCCTCTGCTCCAAATTAATGGACTATATAATTATGAATTTATGTTATTTTTAGTGGGCTATTAGTCCTAGAATAAAGTTTATTTTTCCGTATCATTTCGTAAAAATATATTTATAAATAAATAAAAGCTTTACTTCTTTTCTTGTTGATCCTTGGTTTTGTTGTTGTTCTTTTCATTAAAGGACTGGTAATGGTTATACTGCCCTTATATTTGAACTTAATTATACTCTCTGCATTGTAAAAATAACAGAAATTTTTTACATTACGATATTAACTTTCCAAACTTTAGAAAAATAAATTTTCACATAATTGTTCCATCTGAATTAAAATAATATCAACCAAATACACATAAATAAAAATATAATAAAAAATAAATTATCATCATAAGATTCATAGTTTTAACTAACGTTACAGTTCTTAATTTAATATATATATATATATATATATATATATATATATATATATATATATATATATATATAATTTTAAACAGATACAAGTATAATTTCTGATATTTTTTTTCTATAAATTTAGACTACTTTCCAACATTAATCCTATGAGAAATAAGAGCGGTATGCATAGTTGTTTAAACATTCTTTGATTAATACAATAAATATACAACAAAATTAGGTTTTCATACGGTTTGAAAATCTAATAATAACTTGTAAAAATCTTTTATTATATTATAAAGTTTGAAAAAGATAATAATAAAAACAACAGTTGATGTTTAGACAGTACTGAACCAGTTTGACAGATATTTTTGTTGTTGATTACCTCCAAAATATTAGTTTGATCGAATTCGATTAACAATCAAAATATCTTTGCGTTATTTATTTATTTTGGTATTTTCAGATATTAATAAAAAAAAAATATGTTATGTGATGATAAAGAGAAATACTTTTTTTTTATAAAAACGAAATTGAAAAATTATAGCATATGTCAATCTAATCTGGTAGATTTAGTTCCGAAAATATTTCAGAGATGAAAGAGACAGTAGTTTTCCTCTGCGCTGAGAAGCCATCCACCTGGGACGTGTATTTTTTTACAGCTGAGCCGCGTGTGGTATTGATTTCATCCTATCTTT
This sequence comes from Euschistus heros, assembly GCA_003667255.2. Taxonomy (NCBI): domain Eukaryota; kingdom Metazoa; phylum Arthropoda; class Insecta; order Hemiptera; family Pentatomidae; genus Euschistus; species Euschistus heros. The sequence continues at coordinate 1,738,809 of RCWM02000206.1, read as the reverse complement.
AGACTCGCAAAAAGACAAAAAAAGACAAAAGACGTGACGAAGTTAAGCCTACAACTCGACGGTATGTTATCTAAAAAAGAATATAATGTTTGCAAACAAACCCGAGCGATTATAAGACTTTTTATAGCTGGGTTTTCATAATTTCTTATCATATCCAGACGGAGTGGATTTCGGAGCAGTTGGCAATTAATACCTTTTCAAACAATAGTAGCATTTCTTACGATTCGATTTAGACAACTGCGAAGTTACCTTGATACCTGAAGCCGGTTTATTTTATTTTAGACTCCATCAAATACAGTTCAGATTTAATACAACGCATATCTAGAATGAAAAATCTTAAATGAAAATTTCTTCATTAAAAGATTTACATGGATCTTGGGTCGAGGCAAATATCCTTCAAACATTATTAGGCTAAAGTAATTGATACATCTAGTTACCCAGCAACAACTATTATGTAAAAGGCTTTCTGAATATATAGATTATATATAGAAGGTAAAATGCTAGAAATTCGTAAAAATTACATAATAGATTTTGGTCTTCTAATTGTCAATCAGATTCAAAATTTTACTACAAGTTCTTGTAGAAGACATCGTTGAACAAAAGAAATGAAAAAAAAAGAAGCGATTTTTCAAATTCGTTAGTTTTACATAATGTCGACAATATATAGAAGAAATAAAATTTTGTATACATCAATGCAACAAAATATGTAAACTGGTAATTAATCATTTTGAGGAAAATTTAATTTACTGAAGCAATTCATAAATATAAAATAGTTTTTTTTTTTTCTCAAGGAATTTAACAATTTACAATTTTGCAATATGTTCGAAGAATAAATGTTTTGGTAATAAAACAATTCACACTACAAGTTTAATAAATAAAAACTTGTATGCATTTTTAACTGTAGGAAAAACTTACACAAAAAAAATATTTAAAAAATAAGCAAAATTGTTTGTGATATGCGGTTCCCTGAGTTTTTTGTTAAGTTAAACACTTTCTGGATCTTGGTGTAAATAAATTGTAATTATGTTTGAAAATCTAAATAACAAGTTATTTTTGTGTACATTTGGTAGTCATTGATCATTATCAAACATAGGTTTTAAATCCTTTCTATATTTTAGTAGTTGAAGTCACATGTGTGGCTACATATCGGAGAGGCGTATGTCAGTAAATGATCAAATGACTGTTTTATATTAAATAATTTTGTTGCGAACTAATAGTGGATATTTTCTTCAGAAATATGGCGCCATTGTGCTGATAGTATTTTGACTATGCAGCATTTATTAATAATATGGAATCTCAAAAGTCATCGAATTAGAGACCTAGATAGGTAACAGATTGTGCTTGAGGTATTCGAATTTTATTGAGGATGATATAATCTGCTATAATAGGCCTCGTTTTTGTAAACATTACTGCTGCAGTTTTCTGTTCATTTATTTGAATTTTCCATTTCTTGGAGTACTTATTGAATTTAGAGTACAATGAATTTAATCTCTTTTCTATTGTAAATATCTTGTAGGAACTAGTGTAAAAGGCGGTGTCATAAAAAAAACAAAAAAACATATATGAACTAAAGGGAGATAAGTTATGTATACAATATGAAGCCATCCAAAAATATTTTTCTTTAGTTACCTGATTATTTACCAGTACTTGTAAATTTATTCACCGGACTTGACAGCGCTTTTGGAATTTATTTTTTATTTAATCTTTGACATTTTTTTTTCTCTTTTTAGTCGTTATAATTAGTTTGTATTTATGTGTATAGTTCCTTGATTATTTTTATTCATTTTAATTTCGGTGGTCATAGGGAATATTTTGGTAAGCACAAAATCGCAACTGTTTAGGGTAGCACTTATTGACATAAAAATTTTACTGTTAATCCAGTTTCTAAAATAATAATTTTTTGCTGACTTTAACCAAAATAGTAGGATAATTAATAACTTAAGAAAATTAGATTTACTCAAGCCATTCAAAGATTTTCCTTTAGTTACCTGATTATTCACCAGAATTTGCCAATTTATTTTCCGGGCTTATCTAACTTTGTTCTCACCTACCATATTATGAACCATGGTTTTTAGAATGTTGAAGGTAGAACCCTTTTTTTTTTAATTTAATATATTACAACGATTTTTTAAATGTAGATATAAAGAAAATGTTGATAGATACTACACAAAAAACAGCTAGATACAAGAATATTTTTTTTTACAATGGAATGTATCAAATTATTTTTAGTAAAAAGAATTATTGTTGAAAAGAAAAGTAACAAAATAAAAAAAATTAAATGTCTCATTACAATGCTTCTTATTTTTTAAATATTTATTTATTATTTAAAACATTTAATTAGCAAGAAAATGCTGGACTCTTCGACTTTCGCTAAATCGAAAATAACTATATTAACAGTTTATTACTAAATGAAGTATAGATGTTATCTTACGGTAAATTAAGTTACCAGAATCTTGACGTATTCTTGGAATATGATAATTGCCCATAGGCTGCTACTATTCTGGAAAGTACTTAATAATTAAGTTCAATTATTGATCTCTAAGAAATATTATTTTCTTAGCAAACCATATTTTCCAAGAGCTTTTTCCCTTCTCTAACAACATTGTTTCTCCCAGTTCCTTTCTACTATTGCCAGTTCAACTTTGGTTTTCATACAATTCAGTTGTTTTTTTTTTTTTTTTTTTTTCAATTTACTTAAAAATAATGTTTAACCGGAGAAGTGAATTTTTACGGAAGTTAAGAGAGAATGTGGAAAATAGATCCACCCCAAATGAAACTTATTTTTCACCAATCCCAAGTTGTTCGTCAGAGGGAAATAAAGAGAAAGAAACAGATGTGCTTGGGTCACCTCAAGAAATATTAAAAAATGTGGTTCCTGGTTTTGTTTATGAAGGTAAATATTCAAATTACTGTAATTAATTCTTTCAAGCTTTTATTATTTAAAATTTTATGCTATTGACTTATTATTTTAGATTTAAATTTGTCAGACGACAGTGATGCTGACCCGACGGTAGATCTTGACAATATTGAATCTGCTTCTTCTGATGAAGAAATTGAAGGTAATTGCTTTAAAAAAATTTAAACCTGTGTAAAATAAAAATGATACTAGTGGCTCTGTGAGCTAATATCTTTTTAAAATTCATTGTTACAGAAAAAACTAAGACAAAAAGGCTAGCTGCAAAAGATAAGAAGTTGGTGGAGAGCGTCTTGAATAGAGAAGAAGATCAAACAAACCAGCTTAGATGTGACTTGGAATTATCAACCGAGAATGCTGTTACCGTTTCTGCAACAGTAGACACAAATCAGAATAAACGGAAATTGTCTAGGAAAGAGAGAATTCAAAACAAAAAGCTGAGAAACTCAGGTAAATCATATATTTCGTCTACCAACAAACTAGTTGAAGCTCGTAGTATGGGTCCACTGAAAATGTGTCGCATGAAATGCAAAGATAACTTGTCCGATGAAAATAGATCTATCATATTTGATAAATACTGGAAATTAGGTAGTAGAGATAGCAGAGCCAATTTTGTAGCTTCCTGTATAAAAATTGAACCAAAAAAATCTCAGAGCACAAACGCGTCAAAAAATAGAGAAGTTAGTTGTAAATACATGTTTAATATTGGAAATATTGAAATACCAGTTTGCAAATCATGTCTTACAAGTACGTTGGGCGAAACCAGAGCGTTTATTGAAATCGTTATGTCACATAAAAAAAAATCTCCACTAGGAATTGTTCTTCCTGATCAGAGGGGCATTGCTCCACCAAAAAATAAAATTACGTCATCTCAAATCGAAAAAATAAAAGAAACATATTAACTGTTTCCCTCGATACGAAAGTCATTATTGTAGGAAAATTACACAAAAGCAATATTTGAGTGGAGATTTGTCCGTTTCAAAGATGTACTCATTGTACAAGGAAACAGATTCTAGTCCGGTATCAATGTCGGTTTACCTAAGAGTTTTCCATGAATTAAATTTAGCCTTCAAGCCGCCTAAGAAAGATACTTGCCATAAATGTGACCTGTTTGAAATGAAGATTAAATCGTGTACAGAATTGACCCTCAAAAATTCTTTTATTAAAGAAAGGGATGATCACCAGAATTTCGCACAAAACGCGTACGATGCGAAAAAATGTGACAAAGCCCAATGCAGTAACGACACTTCAAAAATGGTTTTCACTTTTGATCTCCAGCAATGCTTACCGACGCCCTATCTTACTAACTCAATTTCATTTTACAAAAGACAACTATGGTCATTCAACCTAACAGCGCATAATCTTTCCAACAACAATGCCATATGTTTTTATGGGATGAGACGATATCTGGGAGGGGGTCCAACCAGATCGCTTCATGCATTTACCGATTACTAAAAAATTTAGTACCTCCGGGAGTTAAGGAAATAACGTTCTACTCCGACACTTGTGGGGGTCAAAATAAAAATTTTAACGTAGCTTTGATGTTTCTACATGCAATCAAACATTTACCTAACATTGAGCGGATCAATCACAAATTCTTGGTTAGTGGTCACACGCATATGGAATGCGACAGCGATCATGCTGTTATTGAAAGGAAAAGAAGAAGACTAGTCTAAAAATAAACCATTTAAACGATTGGATGCAATTAATTAGGGGTTGTAAGAAAAAGAATCCCTTTGTTGTTCAACAAATGGAACCGAAAGACTTCTTCGATTTTGGAGCTCTGAAAAACAAAAATGGACCATTTCAAATTAAAAAAAAATACGGAAATGGAGACAAGTTTTTGTGGAGGGACGTACAGTGGGTCCAGTACAGGAAAAATTCTCCGTCTGAAGTATTCATAAAATTGAATTTGCAAGAAGATACTGAGTTTTCGCTGCATGTCGTTTAAAAGACGGAACAATAGGCCTAAGAATTACCAACTTATCAAGAAGATGCAGCAGGCTTAGGGGATTATCACTTTACTAATTTTGGCCATTTTTTGACTTCAATCAATTTATTCCCTGTTCGATTTTCGATTGAAAATAGATTTCACCATTGAATGTGGTATATGTGTACATATAATAATTCTCTAAGGGGGCTGAAAAGAAGATGGTCTCGTGACCTTTTAATATAGAACGCTACTGAAAAGCTAACAAAGAATAATTACTTTACAAATCATTGAAATGATATTTTATACATTATACTTAATATTTACTTGATTTATTCGTTTATACATTGTTAAAGTTTAGTAAATAAATGTTATAAATAAATAACTTTGCATTAGGAAAATAATTCACCAGGGATTTCTGCCGCAATTTATCTGATTGCTACATCAGACTGCATACTTATCAGTTATATATCAGATATTAGTTTAACAATTCATACCCATAGCATTATGTTATTTATAAATATAGATTATTTTCTAAATAATATTAGATTTTATTTTTGTTTTTTTATTCCTTCTCAATTCATCACTTGTAACTAATGACAAGTACTCATCTTTTGTTGTAATATTTTTTTCTAATCTAAAATTTATTTATGTTTTCTGTCTTTTATGTATGTTATCATATCGGTGTGCTTTTAGAATTCTGTGTTTCAAAGCTCGACTTTCAATTAATATTAAGTTGTGCTTCTTAATAACGGCTGGAAGTTTTATTTTTTATTTTTGTTTTCGTATATACAATTGTAGAGCAATTGAAGGATTTTTAAATACGATTAGAAATTTGCAGTGTCCTGCTGACAAGTACACAATTTTGACTTGACGGCCAGGGAAATAATATATACTTACTTTATTTAGGTCTTTTTTGTTTTGATTTTTCTTGTAGCCCTCATGAAAACTTTTAATGTTAATCGAAACGTAGGCATTAAAAACTAATGTATATTTATTGTGTTGTTACATTTAGGTTTACCCCAATCATCTACTATATTTAATAGTGGTCAACCAATCAATATCATTATAAAATAATAATAAATAAATAAAAAAATAAGTCTAACTACTATTAATATATAATTTTAAATGTTTTCACATTTATGTCACAGGACACAATGTTACATGTAATTCACAATTAAAAGTTTTCTATACATATTTTTTTTTTGTCTTTGCATTTATAACTATAATTTTAATTAATTATTTGGTACTGAATGGATATTAAATTATGTGCCAGTCGTTTGCAGGCTTAACCAATCACATCCTGATATGTTTCTCGGGGAATATTGTATTTCAATTAATTGTGTGTAGTATTTTGCATATTCTGACAATCCTTCTGTTTATATTTCTCTTAGCTGTCTCTATAATAATTTATCTTGATATTAATCATAGCGTAGTGACTCCAGGGACAGAAACAGCTTTGGTAATGTCTCACTCATGTTAAAACTGCTTGTTTTTAAAATTTTCATGGCTGGAGAAATTCCTAATGTTTTTTTCTTCTTTATAATTTTCACAAGCTTCTCCCTTTCCGCAAAATGTCTGCGTTGGACAGATCTTTCGATATTTCTTAAACAAGCTTATGTAATCCCATTCCAACCCCGGTCCACTTTTCCCTCCCTTTAACCCACTTTATTACCATTTTTATTTTATATATTTATTTTTCTTTGTTAAATTATTTTATGGAGAAGTTTATTATTGAAAGTATTAATTAAAATATAAATCATATGCAAGAATTACGGCCAAAAGTTTAAGGAGAATAGACTTATTAAGTCTATGAATCATTCTAACTATATATTAATGTGGTTAGGAGAAAAAAATCACTTTAATGTTCACACTACACTAATGTAAAAGACTAATAAACATTTTTATTAGATTTATTTTAGGGATGTCCAGACGTTCTCACATTTCTCACAATTATTCTGAAATTGGGTGGCTTTCCCTGATTTCCGACGTCAATACCTCCTAGGCGCACTCTCATACCAATCTTAAAAAACCTAAAAACCCATCTATATTCACGACCTCCTTACTCTGCGCTCCTCTATCCACTTTTTAAATACTAGAGCCCAACCCATCAACCTGTGCTCTCCTGCGCATGGAACTGCATCTTCTGAAAAATCATTTATTATCCGCGCTTCCTCTTTATAGAATTCATTGCCCATCTCAATTCGAAAAAGCTCCACTCTTACTTACTTTAAACATCGTCTAATTCTTTACCTTCTGAATTTTCAAACTTCCGAGCAAATGTAAAACATGAATATTTATGTAACATAGATTATTATAGTATATATAAGTTGTACTATTTTACAAGATTTTTCATTTATTTTGTAACTCATAATTAATTATTAATCAATTGTCAGAGCCATATGATTGTCCCAGAATAAAGTTTATTTTCTTCTTCTTTTTCTAGTTGATGTTGGTATTCGTTATGAAAGACAAATTATTTAATTTAAAAATGGAATTCAATAACGATGCGGTCTAGTTTTCCCGCACTAAAGTTGGGAAAAAAAAATTCATTTTCGCCATTATGTAAATGCTGAATGTGTACCAATGTATATCTTCATATTAGAAGTCCGTTTTCAGTTACCAGTGAAACTGAATTTTAGTCGATTCACTTTAAAGCAGCATAATAGGCCTGTTCCTGTATTTTTCTAATAGTACATTAAAGTCTTTTTTGTTTTGATTTCGTGATGATTAGCAAACAGGGTAAGTATTTCGTTTCCCGATATTTAAAAAAAAAAAAAAAAATTATTTTATTTATCAGACATTTTTTCACAGTTTAGTAATAAACAAATGACGACAATGCACAATCCCTTGTGCATTGTCGTCATTTAGGCAACATTTTAATTTCCAATTTACCACTCAACATAATCTAATAATAATTGCATAGACATAAACTCCTGATAGCTATGCCAATTAACAAGCTACGATAAAAATAGGACCGGTAAATTTCCATGAATATTTAATCAATGGATGTTTGCATAATTCCAAAACCGGATTTTCTCGTTCGATACAATAGGCATCGACATTCACAAACACATCCGTTGGCATTAATATAAGTGAGTTATTCAACATGAAAGGAATTTTCCATTACAGCTGTTTTTGTCAAATGAGTTTGTGAAGTTAGGTAAGAACTACTTGTTATGCCTTAGAATAATATGCACAAGAATAGGAAATGTCAACAAATTTCATAACTTTTTGCTATGATTTCCTGTGAAGCATATGCAAATTTAAGGTTTTGTATCGACTATTTTAAGGGAATAGCAAATTTTTTATTGTTTTAGAGTCTTCTTCCTTTTAGAGATTTATGCCTTTTCCAATAAGAGTATCGTAATATAATTAATTTTTATTGGTTATATAACACCTGTATTGTATAACACTTCCCACTCGAATTCACTAGTCCCCCAACTTGCTTCTCACTTAATTCCCTGTTCTGAGGCGTCTAAAAAGGTTGGCCCAGTGACTTTCCAATGCTGACCAGTTATTGCAGTATTACTAATGAGAAGTTTTTCACAAGTTATCGATGTCAGTGTAACAATTATAACGCACATTTACTTATTTTATTTATAGAATGCAGTTGTAAATATTGATAAAGTATAAATATAAAAAAAAATATAATTATATCTTACTTCGAATTATTAATAATTTTGGGATTTCTACGTTTCTATCATTTAGCGTAATTATGTAGTTTTATTTTAGAGAAAAAAAAAGTTTTTAATTTTTCTAAATGACATTATTAGAAGCATAAATTAAATACTAATTTAGAAAAATCTCGATTTCATAACGGGATTCGCAAACTCAAAATCATAGATAATTGGACCTGTAACTAAACAAGAACTATGCCTTGGTAGACTTTTATGAATGCAACTCAATTTTTAAGAAATTGATAAAAACGTAATTGCCATCACACGACTTGGCGCGAATTTTTAATGCATTGGTCTGTCAGGAAAATTTAAAGTTTGCGATTTGATTTTATATAAAACTTTTTTATTATATTTTTGTTTTTAATGCTACAATATATGCTTTATATTAAATGATGAATTTATGTTTTTTGAGTTCAGCCGTTGAGTAATCTCTGTGCAGGCAGTTTCGGCTTGGCGTAGTGCTCTTGTGGGGTTCATGCTGCTGCTGGTAATGGCAATATCATCGGCAAAAGCCGCTACTGTTGCCCTACCATAGTTTTTGCCAACTACGTCAGCAGTGTAGATGTTGAACAACACCGGAGATAATACTGCTCCTTGTGGCACACCGCAAGTGAGGGGTACTGACTTTGAACAGACATCACGAATCCTCACAGCGAGACTTCTCTCACTGAGAAAGGAGACAATGACTCCGTATAGCTGCTCAGGGCATTCAAGATCTTCCAATTTTCTGCAAAGGATCCCGTGAGATACCGAATCAAACGCCTTCGTGCAGTCTATGGATATAAGCGCTGTTGCAGTGTTCCTGTTAAAGTTTGTGCATGCCTCAGTTTGCAGCTTCATCAGGTTGTGTTCAGTACTGAGACGTGCTTGGAAACCCGTCTGTTCAAACGGAATTACTGAATTCTCCTCGCAAAAGTCACGTAGATAATTGAGAACAATTTTCTCATAGACTTTCCCGAGGTGGGGCAACAGGCTGATTGGTCGGTAGTGTTCTGGCTTGTCTCCTGTCTTAGCCGGCTTGAGGAGTGGAAACAGTATAGCATGCTTCCATTGAACGGGGAAGTATCGCAACCTCAAGCAGGAGTTGTACAGGCTTGTGAGGTGCATCATTCCTTTTCTTGGGAGCTGCTTTAGCAGGACTGTCTGTATCCCATCATATCCAGGAGCTCTGTTTCCTTTTGTTCTTCTTAGAATTGTTTTCAGCTGTTTAGGGCTGATGAACATGAAGTTTTTCTCCTGGGCCATGATCCGGAGAGGCTCGGCATCTATGGTTCTGTTTGTAATATCCTGTCCGTAGTACTCAGCAAGCAGCTCCGCTTGGTCAGTGGGGGTAAGGAGTCGATCTCCATCGTGCAGGCGGATAGTGGATGTTTTCTTTACAGCCGATTTTGTTAACTTCCAGAACTTCCGGTAGTCATCATGGGTCGACCTCAGCTTGTCCTGCCAATTGGAAGTTTTCCATTTGCGGAGCAGATTTCTGATCTGGGTGGTAAGGGCGTTGAGGGCTATCTTGACGTCTTGGTCTCGGTTTCTGTACCACCTATTTTTGAGTGTTCGCCTGCTTGATATGAGTGCCATGATATGAGGAGGGGGTTTTTGGAGGTGAGGAGGGGAAGGACGGAAGGTAGGCATAGAGGAGTGGGCAGCCTCGAGAATGGTGTTGGTGAAGGTGTTGATGAAATCATCGACTTCCTCTTGAGAACGGAGTGGTTGCACCGACGGTAGTCTATGGCAAACTTCGGCTTTGTATTTGCTCCAGTCTGCTTCTTGATATAGGAATTTTTCTGGGGCTGGTTCCTCCCTTCTTCCTTCTAATTCGTAAATCACTGGTCGGTGGTCTGAGGTGATGAATTCAGTCACCGTGCAACCAGTAATTCGATGAGGTTGTTTTGTCAGAAGGAGATCAATGGTAGATGTATATCCATTGGAGTAAGAGCGGTAGGTATGAGTGTCAGGGTGGACCACTGTGAAGGGGGTCTTGACTAACACCCTGCCCGCCACATTTGTCCGTGAATTGTGCCATAGACTATGCCGAGCGTTGAGGTCTCCGATCACCCAGTGGTTGGACTTTGTCCCGCAGGTTTGTAGGAGGTTTTTCAGCTCCACAAGAGAGCCCTGTGGACGCCGATATACCCCTGTGATGAGGGTTGGCTGCCTCATCAACACTTGAACAGTTAAGTGGCTTATGCGTTTGTCCGTGATTGCCAGAGGTACGGGCATCTTCTTCCAGGATATTCCATTGCGGACAGCGATTAGGACTCCTCCATGAGGGTCTTTAGAGCTATCCGTTGCTACGGTATACCCTTGCAGAAACGGTGGTGGTCCGAGCACTCTGGTGTCCGTGAGTACGGCCACGGTGGGCTGTTTCAGAGCCAACAGTGCTCGAACTTCTTCTATCTTCGGGCAAAGTCCGTTACAGTTGAAGTTCATGACGGAGAAGGAATTCATTGCTGATTCTTTTTCCTCATGATTTGTACCAGGAGGGTCATCTGTTCCGCTAAGGTCTGGAGTGTAGCTTGCATCGCGACTGCCCAGGGAGGAGGGATGTCACCCCAATGGTGTCTGGTTGTAGAATGAGGGGTTGGTGAAGCTGCTGGTAGGGGAGTCTGCGGAGGTGGTAGTGGGGGGTATGATCCGGGTGATAGGAGAGGGGTGCCTTGTGGAGGGGTTACACCCTGTGGCTTCTCTCCCACCTGTCGAGCTCTCTCATTAGTCTGTTTCGCGGGAAAGCTGGTTGGCTGTTTTCTCGCGGCTGTACGTTTGGCCACCTGTTCCTCTAAGGTTTTCCTATAGGGGCATTGTCTATAAGATGCCACGTGACTTCCATCACAGTTTTTTTACACCGCATCTGTCCTTCATTTGGGCAGCTTTTTATGTTGTGTTCGCCTCCACAGCGAACACATGCTGGTTTTTTTAGATTAAATATTTTTAAAACAAATCAGTCATTAAATTCGAGATTCAAACCAAAATATTTACTGTAATTTAATCTACATTATACAGAAAATAAAACAAAGTAGTTTCATCCACACAAATAGTGAAACATCTATCGAAGTATCAGGATATATGAAACTTCTTAACAGCCATACTTAAAACGATTCGGAACCCTTCAGTCTAAGTCAATGCTTTCCCACCCATGAGGCGCCCATTTAATCGAGGAACTAAGTTAAAAAAGGGTTTCAAATACAAAAGGGAAAAAACAAAAACAAAGTTCTACATTTGCATATAATTTAAAAGGTGGATTTTTGTACGATGTGGGAACGTTTGAAAAAAAAATTGGAATCTGGAGTTTTTGAGTTCTACGTCTAATTTAACAATTTGTAGAAACACTATTTTCAGGAGATATAAAAAATCTTTTAAAAAATAAAATTTAGTAATAGTATGAGAAGTTATTTTATAAGTTGTAAATTTTATCAAAAATAGCTCATTATGATCAAGGGTCTTTGAAAAATCGTCTGATGAGATCGGTGTAGAACACACTTTTATAGTTAAAATATTGTTTTCCTCTCTGAATAAAACCTCTATCTACAACACCATTTGATGTATCTTATGATACAATCAAAATTTTTTAAAAAAAATATGGTATAATAAATAGTATTAGGAATGAAGATGGAGGGAAAATGCAACGAATAGGAAGATCTGTGGAATAGGATTGTCACCGATGCCAAGGCCTGCGCGTTAGAGCTGCGCAGGAAGGGAGGAATAAAATAAATATTTTATAGTTAATTTACTATATTTTATACATAAGTATATATTAACTCGCTAAACAAATTATAATATTAGATGATTATCAATTAAAGTAGAATGTTTTTTCTAAAAAAAAAGAAATAAAAAAAAAGAGGGTGAAAATATTCAAGAAAATAGTTTGGTATCACATTTTTTTGTTTTGGTTATTATAACAATTTATTGGAATTTACAACTGCACAAAATATATACATTAAGTAAATGTGCTGTTAACTATAACAATAACGTGACAAAACCTGAAAAGAACTACTCATCAGTAGCACTTAAATAAAAAATCTTGACTAGAAGGTCTCTGAGCCTCGAAGGATTATCGGGAACGGTGTGGGAAGCAAGTTGAGAAATTAGGAAATTTGAGTGGTTATGGAGCTTACTATAAAAGGATAGATATCTGGCTTGAGCTAAATAAGCAACATATGGGACATTAAGATCTTTATGGATAAGTTTATTGGTGACAAAGTAAGGAGCATTGAGGATTCTTCGAAGGATTTTGGGTTGTAAGGATTGGATACGAGATGAATTGGTATATCATATTAAATAGGTAATACAATAAATTTATAGATGAAATCATCACAGATCTTATGCCTGAAAATACCGAAGGCTGAAAAGAACCAGGTTGATAGATCTGCTAACGTAAACAAGTAAATTAAAGCCAAGGAAAGGGTTCGGCTAGGTACAATTTTTCCTCCTGCCTAACATGACATTTTCTTACATTAGATTGTCGTGAATAAACTAGATTATTATTAACTTATGTCCTTGAAAGCCGCGGAAATAACAATAAAAGCAAAAAAAACAATGTTGGTCATGATGTTGTTTCTTGTTGATTAATAGTTCTTTTAATGTTATAGTTGATTTCACAATTGGCTGTAAATTGTAATTTCAAATTAAATTGTTTTTCGATTAAACTTTTGTTACGGTTATAAATTTGTATTTTTTCAATTAACAACTTTATTTCTATCAATTATCCCTGCTGACTTTAACTAATAGAATAAAAAAATGTATATATATATATATATATATATATATATATATATATATATATATATATATATATGTATGTTTGTGTGTGTATTTGCTTCGTAAGGTTCTTGAGGTTCAGTCAAGAACAATATTAACCTTATCTGAGGTTATGGCAAACGTATCAAGGAAACTTAAACTCAACATGAAGGTGCGAAATCAATATCGTTTTGTCGTGCTAGTCTGATAATTTGAGTCGAGAAATGTTATTATTTATACCAAAAAATAACACTTTTTTGTTTTACTTGCGGTGCGCATAATGGTATAGAAGGATCAATACAATTAAGATTGATGAAGTAATTGACACTTCTATTCTAATTGAGGACGTGAGATGCAAAACACGTTCCATTTTTTTAAAAATTGATATGTCAGAGGATTCTAAAATATATTAACTATCTTTATATATTTATCAATAAATATATGTATACTATATATTATCTTTCTAATCTAATAATAAATATATCTTCATATCTTTATTTATAAATATCTTTATATATATTATCTTTCTAAGAGATAATTAATATCCAACTTTTCAAAAAAAATGGAACGTACGAGTTTTGCATCTCAACTTCTCAATTAATTAATTTGGTTTGGAAACAAAAACCAATCCAAATTGTTGTTTAAACGACCAGATACACATTTCCAACAGTCCCATTTTAAATTTGTTTCCAGTAGGAACAGAAAAATCTGATTAGTCACAGGGAAAATCCAAGGAAAAAATACCAAAAAATTAAGCCTACCTTGTCCTTACCCTACCATTCCGGATATATTTCAGAAATCCGTTTGACCTCCTCAGGTGAGTACCAATATATATGATTTCTTGTCTTACTTTTTGATAACTTCAGTACATAGAATCCATGTAAAAAAGTACTAAAGTTTTGAAAATTTTGTATATTTTAGAACGGAAGATGAATATTTAACTTTCGATACTGGTTTTCAAATAAAATAATTCCAATAGAAGTGGCAATTAATTCATCATTCCTAACTTATTTGTTTTATTTATTTATTTTTTTTTTATGTTTACTTCTGATTTCCGATAAAAAATGTTTTCAATAATGTATCCCACAACCTCCATATTGCTTTACTACTCAGAAGTTCAGGAAGACAAAGAAAGACTTTGAACATATTAAGGTGATTATGTGTCCGATATAATGTGAGGTCTTAATAGATAAATGGGATATTTGGATCTATTATAATGGGATAGATAGTCCTTTCTATCCTTCCTTAGAATATAAAAGCCTTTCATGATACAATAGCTTGTAAGACCTGCTAAACGAGCCTTAAACCCTTTCCCGATTAAATAATAAATCACATCAAAGTGAAAGACGCTCATGTTTCTAATCTATAAGATCAATATAAAGGAAGGGAGGGTATACCATTAGGTTAATACATCGATCTATAATACTTAGCCCTACAAATAAGGGATCAATATCATAGTTAAAATATCTAGGCGTATGTTAATGCATGTATGTATACAGAAACAGAAAAATCATCTGGCACTGAGACAAAATACCTTAAAAATATCAAATAGTTACAGAAATAACAAAAATTGGATCTGGTTAGATAACGAATCTATGGTTACTAAGAATAAATTAAAAAGGTCGAAAAATTACAGTGATAATTTCTTATGCATCTCCTGCACATTGCAAATATGTTGGTTACTCTCATGCCTATTTGTTTCTGATTTGATTGAAGTTTACGACATATGAAGTTCTATAAACCATTGTTAAAATAATATATAAAAATCATTGAAATAAAACATTCAGCTAAGTGTGGTTAATGAATAGGCAAGTTCAGGTGAATAAACATATAACTATAAATGTGGGAAATGATTTTAATTGAGCAGGTTAATATCAAGTGAACGTATCTTTGAATAAGAATGAGGTACTGAAAAAATGGATACTTAAATGTTCGATGAAAGTATGATCATCTGATATAACGAGGGAGAGAATTTCAAAGGGTGGTTGAGGGGAAGAGAACACTAAATGTGTAAGAGTTTTTCAACGGTGGGAAATACTGGATCGAATATAATGATGACCTGATTTAAAAATTCTCTAAGGGACTCGATGGCCGAGTGAGTTGGGGCGCGGGTCTCAGAACGCTCGGTACTGAAGGTCGTGGGTTCGAATCCCACCTGATGAATCATGGTCTTCCCACCCTGACTAGAATAGTTTGGTAACCTGTAGGATGTAATATCTGAGGACGTTAAGCCCAAATAAACAAACAAACAAAACTTCACTGATTTAAAAGTTTATAAAACAACAGAACAATAAATTAACGCTATCATAGTGTGAAAAAAAATGTTAAAATTCTATAAAATGGAATAATTAATTAGTTCTAAAATTTTAATTATTTCTAAATTTAACTCTGGAAGAAAAAAAATGGTGAATAAATAAATTTTAGAATACCCAATAGATTATTTTTATTATTATAATTAGATGTGTATATTTATCAATTAATTATCTTGATATTTTAAATTTTCATCTACTTAAACTATATTTCTATACGGTACTTAATTCATGAGTTTTTTTAGTATTTTAATGAAAAAGGAAATGTATATTTACTCGTTCATTATTAATAATACTTACACTGCTACCCTAATATCATCACATTAGGTGCCTTCTATATTAGGAGATTTTATAAGGAAAATATTAGTAAAATATATTTATTTTAGTGATGCTAGAAAATTTGTAAGAAGCAAACTTGATAATAAAAATAAATTCTCTAAAAGTGCATCAGTTCCTGTCACAATTGATTAGATTCTACATACAAAGTGGTGCATATAGATGAAATACAATTATTATCCAAAGAAGAATTGATTACAGATTTCTTCGGATTTAAATATTCATTTAATTATATCTACTGTTACAAAGGAATTAATCTACTCTGATTGCAAACTTGAAATGTAAATAGGACACTCGGATTAGCATACCAACCCTGTCCTATTTAACAGAATTCTCCCTCTTTCGAATTAGAAAAAAAAAAAATCCAATAGCAGATTCCCTCTATTCTCTGACAACGAAGTAGGGTACGCAGATGAATGAAAAATATATACATTTTTTGCTATTGCAATCTGTGTAACTGCACAAATCTATAGTAAAAACAACTCTTTGATCATCTGATAACATAAATTAAGGTCAGTTGTTCCTATTATAAAAAGGCCTGTACTCACTAAAATTAAAAAATCTTAAAAAATTACTCTCCTAGATCATACGGAATCTAAAATAAAATCACTTGAGGTACGCATGATAGTATAGAAGGATCAATACAATTAGGATTGATGAATTAATTGCCACTTCTATTGAGATTATTTTATCAGAAAACTAGTTTCGAATGCTAAACATTCATTTTCAGTTCTAAAAAATACATTTTTTTTTCAACAATTGAGTGAAAAGTGTTCAACACCCGAGGTGTTGAAAAAATTTTGTATGTTTTAGAACTGAAGATGAATGTTTAGCATTCGAAACTAGTTTTCTAATAAAATAATCTCAATAGAAGTGGCAATTAATGCTTCAATCCTAATTACTAAAATTAAATATGACAGGATTAAATACAGACCAGTTTATTTCTATTTCGAAATTAGAAATATGATGAGTAGACCGGTTTATTAACATTCTTAAAGCAATGGTACACATTCACACTCAGACATAAATTAAAAAAAAAATTAATTCAATTTGATATTTACCATTCATTTTTCTGGATTACTTTACTTTAACTTACAAGGGGACGTTTGCAGTTGTAACTCACAGATTTGAATGCCGATTTCACATATAAGGGTTTTATGGTATGTTAAATCGAGATTTGAGGTCAGTTGTTCATAAAAAAAAGTTTCCACTGATTTACAGCGGATTTCCTTGGAATTTTGTCATTTTTTAAGAGTTTTTGAGTACCCTAAAGCCGGGTGGTGTCTTGAGCATAACGAAAGTATTTTTATATCAAATACCTTACATAACTGCAATTAAACGTGAAAAAATTATTTCTCTATCTTGACTGAGAGCTGTGAAAAAAAAAATAAACCGTGATTTTCATGTTTTATTTTTTTTCTTGGCTCCTTATGCCCATTGGCGGCTATAACTCTAGTTTTGCACTATTATAGGTCTCTGCTACCCACATACAAATCGGCATTCAAATCTGTGAGTTACAACTGCAAACGTCCCCTTGTTAAATAAAAACTCGAAAAACTATCACAATTAGACGTTTTACCAATTAGTGAGAACAAATAGTAAAAAATCATTCATTGAGATCATCTTTTAATTGAAAACATAATTAAAAATTCTTTAACGCAGGAAGTATATATTATATTTTTTTTTGTAATAAAATGTATAAGTTATAGTATTTTTTTTTAAATTAAAGATCGGACAGTATTTGAGATATTAATAACTCTAACACTATTTATGCTTTAACAATATTTTTTTATTCTTATTAGGATTTTATTTATTTAAATATATTGCGAAATGATAATGATATTATATCAAACTTATAAGTACAGTATTAACCCAATTCAGGTCAAACATACATAATTAAAAACATTTAAATTCAGTTTTTTTCTTTTTTATTGGTCTAATATTAAATAAATATCTATGTATTTTTTTAAATTGCTTTCATATAATACCATTTTTCTGCTTTTAACTATTTAATGTTTTTGAATGATGGGGCCCCACCAAACAATCTATCGAATTATGGTGTACTATAGTACACTGTGTTCTAAAAAGCAATGCAAACATGAATAATTTGAGCGTTCTGATGTTACTAGGTATTAGTTTTAATAAAAGTTTTACTTTTAAAACTTTTATTTGTAATTATTTTTACTTTTGAAAGTTATTTATTCGCTAATGCTTTTTTATTTATAAAATGCACAATTGTTTGCAGGCCAAATACACAGGAAAAAAATAGCTTAAAACTGATGCAGTTTTCAAATCCATCTAAGATGTAATAAAAACAATTCTAACATAAAACTCTATTAATAGCCTCAGAGCTGAAAGAAAACAAGTAACAATATTATGTGTTCCGGCGCAGGATTTCACTCCTATCTTTTTATTACAAAAAGGTAAAAAAATAAAATAAATAAATAAAATTGTAGAAATATTGTATTATTTTTGATTTTTAAATCTGTGCCTAGATAACAACTTTGAGCAACAGCCTTGTATACTGATAAAACGCAATTTAAAATTTCAATACTTTTCAATGTTACCGATTTTGTTTTACTTCTGTAGTTGCTGTATGTAAATAATTTTAAATTTTAAATAATTATTGAAGCATTTTTTGCTGTTTCCTATTTATCTGTCTGAATCACTGATTTTGTACATGTTCAGATGCCAAGCTAGAATTTATATTTTTCCTAGATTATAATTTTTCCTAGTTACTATATTAAATTGTTTAAAATATATGTGCATTGTTTATGTTTTACAAAAATCAGTATTCAGTTATTCACTTCAACGCTCAACTTATTACATATCAAACGAAGGAAATTGGTGAGAATCTCTCAGATATAAGGACAAGAATCAATATTTTAATAAAACTAATGAGAGTAATGGACTGTAAACCTTTAATGTTAAATTCAATACTTAAAGCCATTATTAAAAACTTTGGTATTACCATTTACCGATAACAAATTGTCTGATGGGCACTCAAAACTCCTCATGAATTCCGGAAATTACCGGTATTTGCTGGTATTCGTATTTAATCCATTCCATGACAATAAGTACATTTCAGCTTAGAATTAGACTACTTATAAACATCCACGTAATCCCATCTATGGACGGGTGAACTTGAACTCCGTACACTTTGCATACTCAAGACAGTTTCCTGTTTTTTATCTTTCCTTCTATTCCGTATCCAATCTCTTCCAATCGTAGACTATGTTTTTCTAGGTGAACATTTTTACGAGAATTTTCAACATCACTCACAACCTTCCTAAAACTAAAATCTACCATAGTTGTTATTGAGTCTAATGGTCGATGAAGCCTATCATTCCTTTGTTCACTATCACAGATAACTAAAGGATTTTATGTTCTTTTCTTACCCCCTCCACCTCTCCCCACTTTTCTACGTATTATCAAGAGTACTAGTCTATTCCAAGTTTTGATCTATGTTCAAACAGATAACAATTAATGCCCGAACCCACCTTTGTATTGACTTTTCTGTAGCAAAGGAAAAAAAATGAAAATATTATTATACTGACAAATCAGTCTTATATCCGTATGCTGCAAAGCTGTTGCAAAATACGTATATAAAAAAATAGTCGATTGAGTAATGAACATTTAAAAGTGAAAAGCAATCAGTCATTAAATTTTATAGATGTTAAAAAACCGAATTGCCTCTTGTTGAAATATCTTAAATGATTTTAGTCGAAGTAAATAATAAAAAAAATGAAAACAAAAATGGGTTCTTTCGACACTCTTTGCAATATCCCATTCACTTAAGTTTTGGAATGATTGATCTCAGATAATTCTCCAATATATATAAGCGTTGGCTGGATAATTCTCTGATAGTATGGTACATACATACACAAATAATATCCCAATTTATACAAAACTGTAATACAGAGCTTCAAATTTTGAACTTTTATTTCTTGTATTTTCACTGTAACCCTATATTTTACTTCAATTCAGGAGTACTAGTCTTTTTCTAATATTGCTCAATAGGCCATATAGATGCTCGATTTCATTTTTGGCCAGATGTACCATTTAAAATTATTTTATGTTAATCATTGTTATAGACACAATTTTTCTATTAAGATAGATTGTTTTTTTGTTTTTTTTGAAGGCTAGTTTGGAATGTTAGACATTTATCATCAGTTGTAATGAGGCAAAATAAAAAATAATTCTAAAATATATCAGTAGTATGATTCTGCATAAATTGTAAAATATAAGTTTCCAAATTTGAATTTAAATCATTCAAGCAATATAAAAAAAATCTAGGTTATAATACTGTAGAATGAAGGATAAATTGTACACAACACAAAACGTTAATTTCAAATACCGTTGAAGGAGAGATTGAAAAATGATGTGACCAAGCAGAATCATTCTCACATTTGCGGTTCCAAACAACCGCCTGTATGTATGTAACCATTTTTTTAGAATGAGGGCATATAAATTAATTTTGGAAAGAGACATCATTAAGTATAATACACGTACATAACACTTATATGTTGAAAATATAAAAGAAGAAGAAATTTTTTAAGTATGTATACAAACATCAAAAGAAAAATAACTATTAACTTAATTTAAATATTTGCTGGAGGAGATTGATGTAACATTCAATTTGAATAGCATAGCTCCTCTTTTATTCACAAATGTAAACTATAAATAAGCAACTATATTAAATAAATTAATAAATATCAATGGCGCATACTTAAGAGAAGACGAATAGAAGGGACAATATCAAATGCAGAAATACAAATTAATGTATGCACATTAATTTTTTTGTTTTATTACATAATCAATCACTGTTTTTCTCAAATGATGTAGAAAGTGTAATATTTAGAATTAAAACAATACTTTATTTCTCCTCTACCCTAAAACTCTTTTGAGCCCTATCACTAGAAAGTCTCATAATTACTGGTTTTTTAAGCAACTGCTCTCCTTCGAACCCCCTTAAAAGCGCCTTAGATGCATTTAAAAAAGAGGTAAAATCGTTATAATTAAGATTTTTTTATTTATTTGTTAGTTATAGTAGCTTAGGGGGAAAAATTCAATCAATAATAATGTGACTGAGAGCAAAGGATTTCATTATTCTACCGGCTACCGGTAGCGACGGGTTGTTCTGAGTGGAACGGAACTAGGAACAAGTTCGAGCTAGTTTGGAACGGAGCGAATCACCCAAGTTTTTCGTTCTACCTGGATTTCTGCTTTCGCTTCCTTAGTGTCTTTTTTAAGACCAGCAGCACTGGGTAACATCGGAGTTCAGATACAGTTATCATAATCGATTACTAGTGAATGCAATCGTGGGCAGCTCGACTCCATCTTCTCGTCTCTCACTCTGTTTTTAATTGATATTAATTTGTTGTAGTTTAAATTGATTCCACATTTTTTTTCTATCTTGTTGTTAGTTTTAAATATAAAAGACCCATTATTTAGTTACTTGCTATTGAAAATTAATTCTGTATGCATCATTAGTTTTGATGCATTTCGTTATAATAATTCATGTTATGATTCGATTGTTATTTAGATTCAATTTTGTCAAACAGACGCCAATATTTTGAATCTTGTGATAGTAGAGAAAAAGATCAGGGAAGCATTCAGGTATAATTAACACATCCAAGTTTATTAATAATATTTTTTTTATATTTTGAGTGCCGACATTCCACCTTTCTTGCAGGTCTTCTTCAGGGCTAAAATAAATTTTTATTAAAATACTTGGATGTGTTAATTATACCCGACTGCATACCTGACCATTTCTTTACTATTTTAATTTCAATTTTGGACTCTCTATCAAAAGACAAACTTAATATTGAGGGGATTTAAACAATAACTGCTCATGCATATATTTATATGTATCCAATGATTTTTTTTAACCTATACATTCCTCAATTAACTTTGAATTGAAACATTCAATAATAGCTGTATGAAAGAACAGGATAAAATTGACATAGAGATATTTTAATAACACTACTGTTAGTTTCAGAAAATACTTAAAATAGAACGACGAGCCTTCTACCAGATGCTGATGAAGACGATTCAAACTGAAACCAGCACACTAGGAGAAGGAGACTATAACGAAGGAAGATCCAGGGAGAGAACTAACGATTCTAGTTAGGGCCGGGACAGAGGAGAGGAGAGACCTGCTGGGGGCAGGCAACTTCCCTGATCACCTCAGCTCCTGATTGTCAGCTGTCCATTGTCTTTCCATCCTAAGGGCAAGGGGACAACTCTCAGCTTATCTTGTGGTTTGAATATTCCTTCGGGGCTAAGGACGTCCCTCCTTATAGTCTGATCGACTGAACAATAAATATAGTTGTTACCGCATGAGGTATGCATGATGGTTTATAAAAGATCAATGCAATTAGGATTGAGGAATTAATTGCCACTTCTATTGGAATCGGTTTATTTGAAAACTAGTTTTGAATATTAAATTCATTATCAGTTCTAAAACATACAAAATTTTCAAAACATCAGCACCTTGTTACATAGATTATATTTATTAAAGTTTTAAAAACGTAAGACAAGAAATAAAATATATTGATACTCAACTGCAGACGCAAATTGGACTTTTGAAATATATCAAGAAAGAAAGTTGAGGAGAAAAAAGGGTCAGGTAGCTTAAACTCTTGGTTTTTCCTATGACTGATTGGTTTTTCCCGTTCCTATTGGAAACAAGTTTATTATATTTCCAACAAACAAATTTATAATATTTCCAATAGTCCTATTTTAAATTTGTTTCCAAGTAGAACGAAAAAAGAAGTTGCAATTTACCACCAATCCTTTATTAGTAAAGAAAAAATATTTATAATTCTGTTGATAATAATAAGGAAATGTTATATAAGATTGCTAGAGCAATGAGCTTTCATGATCGTATATAGGACATAACGATTATTTAATGTCACTTGATCAAAAATATGATATCGCGTTCTGTCTGTCATCTTCTCCTGATGTGGCCAACACATTAAAATTAATAGTAATAATTAATATTTAATTAATTTTTCAAAACAAATATTCAAAAGAAGAAACCGCACTTCAATATTTAGAAAAATAAAAAAATGAAAATGAAATACATGATTGCAGTATGTAAATAGTGCAATAACTAAAGAACTTATAAAAATCACTAAGGAATAATATAAATACAACTATTAAACAAATATTAAAGTGTACATTTAAAAAAACCGAATGTCAACAGGATCATACGCGAGCCCGCAGATGATAGAACTTGTATGACTCATGTCAACAGAAAACTGAAAAGGAAGAGGATAAGCGATCTACTTTCAGTGGAGGACGTATTCAAAATACTAGGCCAGTTTTATATTTTTCTCTAATTGTTGCATAAAATGCCAAGTACAAATACAACGACTTATCTCTTCAGGTCTATAGAACCTTGTTTGTCGATCTAACGGGCCATATCTTCACTTTACTTTTCAAATAAAGCACCAAGTAAATATAACCTGTTGAACATTGCATCAGTGTTGGTGTGAGATGTATCAAGTACAGAGAACGATCACCTACCGAAGTGATGATCGTTCTCACACACGCTACCTAAGTTTAATCTTAATCTTATCTGCGAAGTGCACTCGCTGTAAAGTTAAAACGTATCACTTAAGGATAACATAAAAAAAATTGATGATTTAAGTATTTATTTTATAAAAAAAAAAAAAAAAATGAAAATACTGTTGTATAACCATCTCTCCACACAGCCATTGGATTGTGGATGATAAGCGGTAGTCCTCTGCCTCCGAATCCCCATTATTGCTGAGAGCCTAAGAAAAAGTTCCGCCTCAAATTGTCTGCCTTGGTCTGTCGTAATCCGCTGAGGAGAGCCGAATCGTGTAACCCAATTGGCCTGTGCGACAGCCGAAGCACTGATCTCAGCGAGTGGAATCGCTTCTGGCCAGTGAGTCGCTCTGTCTACCATGGTTAGGAGGTAGTTACCATTCCATCCATAGTGCACGTGTTGAAATCTGGGTGCCGGTAGCTGGCTAGGGGAATCACTTTGTGGCGGTGAATTTTAGACTTTTGGCAAGGAATGCAGGTCTTTGCCCATTCACCAACATCCCGATTAATTTCCGGCCAGAAGTAGCGACTAGCGAGCAACTTCCTACTACTAGCTCTGATACCTGGGTGGCTCAATGAGTGAAGGCGGTCGAAAATGACGCGGCGAAACTCTTTTGAGATGTAGGGTCGAGCTGTCGAAGTTGAAGTCTCGCAAAGGAGCTCTATATTTGTACCGGGGATGATGATATATTTTAGTTGCAGCCTGGTATTTTTCTTGAGGTCTTCTATGCTACTGTCCTTCTGTGCCTCCTCTATTTCTGAGAATTCATCCGGTGATTGAATTTCTTCGATTCGGGATAGTGTGTCAGCTACCACATTTTCGGATCCGGGTCTGTATCTGATATCTGTGGTAATCTGACTTATGAAATTTAGATGCCTAATTCGACGAGGAGAGGCTGTCTCGGATCTTTGTTGGAAAGCATGTATTAATGGCTTATGGTCCGTTATGATCTGGAAATTTAAACCTTCTAGGAGAGGCCGAAAATATTTAATTGCTTCATAAATCGCGAGGAGTTCCCTGTCGTAAGTAGCATAATTTCTTTGTGTATTTGACAGAGCTTTAGAAAAAAATCCAAGGGGTTGCCATTCACCGTTCTTTTGCTGCTGCAGGGCACCGCCAATACCTTTGTCGGATGCATCATAGGTTAAAGAGATTTCCCATGAAATTCCATTATGGGACAGCCTAACAGCTTCAACGAGACTCTGTTTGCATTGTTCAAAAGCTCATAGTGTCTCTTCCCTCCATGCAATGGGAGTTTTATCTCTCCGTTTGCAGTTGTGAGTGAGTTGGTTCAAGGGTTTTTGTGTTTCGGCAGCGTGAGGGAGGCATCTCCTGTAAAAGTTTATCATACCTAGAAACCTGCGAAGTTCACTGATGTTGTTGGGTTTCGGGTACTCTTGAATCATTTTAACTTTTGCTGAAAGAGGCTGTATACCAGTCGCGTCCACCCTGTAACCGAGGAAGTCGACCTGCGGTTCTCCAAAAACACATTTTCTTACGTTGAGGGAAAGGTCATATTTATTCAACCTCTTAAAAACTTCTTTGAGATGATGTTCATGTTCCTCCTGCGATTTCGAAGCTACTAAGAAGTCGTCCAGGTATGGAAAAACGTATGGCAGATCTCGCAACATGTTATCCACGAAACGCTGGAAAGTTTGAGCTGCGTTTTTAGGCCGAATGGCATCCTGAGAAATTCAAAAAGGCCGAAAGGCGTGATAATAGCCGTCCTTCCAATGTCTTCCTCAGCAACGGCGATATGATGGTACGGACGTACAATATCTAGAGTAGAGAATACCTTGGCGCCATCTAACTGGATTGTGAAATCCATTATGTTTGGCACTGCGTACCTATCAGGTACCGAATCTCCGCAGGTTCTGATTTTTCCGTCTTTTTTTGGAACTACATGGAAAGGACTTGACCAGGCACTGCTTGATGGTCTGAAAATACCTTCGTCAATCATGGTTTGGAACTCCTGCTTCACCGCTGCATACCTTTCAGGTGGAAATCTTCTTGCCTTGCAGGTAACTGGATTTCCTTTAGTCTCGATGTGATGCTCGATGATACTTCGAGCGGGTCCACGGATTGGTGATGGTCGAGTAATCTTCGGAAATTCCCTCAAAAGGTGAGCGTAACGACAATTTTGGGGTACAGTCAGTATGGTCGGTGTAGTGACCG
Source organism: Euschistus heros (assembly GCA_003667255.2). Taxonomy (NCBI): domain Eukaryota; kingdom Metazoa; phylum Arthropoda; class Insecta; order Hemiptera; family Pentatomidae; genus Euschistus; species Euschistus heros. The sequence continues at coordinate 1,713,152 of RCWM02000206.1, read as the reverse complement.
TAGACACTGTTCCAATAACTGATAATCCGGATTGCCGATCGGTCAACTGTTTCTTTCTAATATCGATATTGATGCCATGATGGAAAAGAAAATCGGCTCCGATTATTGCCCTCCCTACGTCCGCCAAGAGAAATGTCCATGGAAGAATTCGTCGCAGTCCAAGATCAAGTTTGAGAGTGTTCGCTCCATAAGTAGGTATTGGGGTATTATTGGCCGCTACCAGTGTGAATTCCGTTGGTTTCTTGTGTATCTTGGGGTTACGCGGCAATATTGAGATTGAAGCACCTGTATCAATAAGGAAACATATCCTTGATTCTCGATCCGTTATAAAAAGGCGGCGTTGAGGTTGGGTTCCGACGACTGCCGCCTGCTCCGTCGACCCTTTCAGTTTAAAGGACTTTAGAATTTCCAACCACACGTCCAACCACACGGTTTGATACATTTCTTTGCCTTTGGCCCAGATCGTTTGTGGTAGAAACATATTTTACTCTCCTGGGGACTAGATTGAGTGCTGTTTCGCCCTTTGTGTCTAAATTGTATTCGAAGCTCGGCCACTTCTTCTCGAAGGCTCAGCAGTTCCTCAAGAACGGTATCGCTAGTTTCTGTATGTGACACTCTAACAGCGGCATTTACTTCTGTTGGCGTCTCAACTTCCATAATATTGTCTGCCAGAGAGGCTAAAACCTCAATATCATCTTGGCTCCTAGCAGCCAAAATTTCCTGAACTCTAGTAGGTAGTTTTCTTAGCCACAGGGTCTTCACTATAGATTCCCCCGTCAAAGAACCTGCCAATAGCAGCATACATCTATATAATTGAGAGGGTTTTTGGCTCCCCAGCTGCGTATCACTTAATAATTTATTAATTTTGGAAGAATTGGACTCACCATAGATCGAAACGAGGCGTCTTTTGAGTGCGCCGTAGGGATCTTCTTCCGTAACTGCCAATAGGTCAGCGACCTGGGTTAGGACCTCAAGTTCCAGCCCCGCGACTACAGTCTGAAATTTGATCTTCGAAGAGGTTATACGTGAAGTAGCAAACACAGCATCTGCTTGTAAAACCACAATTCCGGGTTGGATTTGTAAAAGACTGGTAGTCTTGTAGTCGGCCTACCAAAGGCTCCTATTTGGTAGTCTAGTACCGATTTTGAAGTGATTTGAAACTCGGAGAAACCAGGGCTTGCAGGCGTTGCCTTACTTGGATCGCTCTTTATCTCCGTTTCTAGAGGCATCTCGGTAAAAAAATTCACGTCGAGGTCGCCAGTTGTCGAGAATGATTATTTTTAAGGTAAAACAGAAGGTCTCGACATTAAAAACTACGTGTTCAAAATTTAACACAAAATACAAAACACTTGATTTTATAATGATAACAACCAAAGTGGGGAGGTTACAATTAAAACATTATTAATAATTATATACAAAACTGGTTGCCATCGCAACACATAAAAGTAGTCCGTTAAAAAAAAATTAGTAAAACTAATATCTGTTATGCTTAATAGCTACCGCTACAATATAATTATATTTTATTACAATAATATAATTTTATTAGTGTGTATATATCGTTCCTACAACTGCAAAGTATTGTATGTGAAAAAACACATTTTTTGTATTACTTTATCAATTGCTTCAGGAAAAATATACGTTTTAGCTAATTCTTAAACCTGAATTTCCTCTGTAAAGAGGAAGAATAACCCAACCAAAAGGTTAATTGTACAAAATATTTGTTTATGCCAAATCAACGTAACGAATACATAAAAATGTAATGCAAAATCCACGTATTTTCACATTCGATACTTTGCGGCTGTAGGGATGGTATGTATAGTCCCGTAAGACAGAACAAACCAATAAACAAATAAATCTACATCTTAATATATTTTGTAATCTTCACATTTTAAAAACGCATGATATCGATTTTTAACTAATAAATAATTGGGCATCACTTTAGACATTCATAGTATATGAATAATCAGACTAAAAATAACACTGTAATTTGCTCATATTAACGGAATGTATTTATTGATTGTACTTAACGAAAATTAATAACTATGGCAAAAGTAAATGAAAACATTCGGAAAAAATCTTCCTTCTATATTAATTAACTATTATTATTAATACTTCTTTTCGCGAGACAACAACAAACTAACTTGTTTAATACAGGCTGGTAACCATAAAGTTTTACCTGCCTGATGTACATAATAAAAAAAAAACTACAAGTTAACATTTAATACGGTTAAATGTTAAACACATTAATTAGGAATCGGTGTGTTGTCAAGAAAAACTGGTGGGCATGTTTCAAGTCGAAGTGTAAATGTAATGTGTTGCGATTTGTCGTAATTTATTTGTACTTTCCAAGTATTTAGCCAGTCATGTGTAATTTTGACAAGTGATGCTGTAGAGTCAGTGAAGCATGATTCGGATTTTTATCTCTGTTAAAATTGCTGTGTCGTCTGCATATGTCGCTGTAAGAATGTCAGAGCTAATTGGAATGTCGTGTGGTGTATATGATATAGAGTAATGGAGCAAGCACTGAGCCTTGTGGCACTCCTGCTGACGCCAACTTAATAGAAGAAAGCTCTGAGCCTTGACGGACAGAGAAAGATCTATTAGAAAGAAAGGACTGTAGAATAAGATAGTAGGTCGGTGGGAGTATCGTCTTTAGTTTAAAGAAAAGCCCTTGGTGCCAAACTCTGTCAAAAGCTTGAGCAAACATCCAGAAATACTCCAGTTGCATACAGTTTGTGCTCCAGTGCCGTGCATATGTAGTCGGTAAACTCTGTGTAATTGATGTATAGTCGAATGTTGTGTTCTAAATCCAAATTGATGATCTGGTATTACGTTCAGTTTTGTTAGTATATCAGAGAGTCTTTTGTATAATAAATGCTCGAAAATTTTGGAACAGACAGGAAGTAAGCTAATAGGTCGGTATGATGAGGGGATATTTTATCTTTGTTTGGTTTGTGAATCATTGTAATATGTGCGTGTTTCCACTGTAGAGGGAATTCAGTAGTCCTTAGTATTGCGTTGTAAATAGTAGTTAAGAACACTAGACCTTTCCTAGGCATTTGTTGGAGTACTCTAGCAGTGATCAGATCATAGCCAGGGGCTTTTCTTTTCGGTAACTTTTTTATTTGTTCGGCAACTTGAGCTGGTGTGAAGGGAGGTGGAGGTAATGTCAGTTGAAGGGGTACATCTAAAAGTGCTGTGTATATGTTTGTCATGTTCAATGTTATTGCAGTTCGTATGTGGTGTAAACACAGTTGAGAGATGTTTAGCAAAAAGTTCTGATCTTCTCCCATCGGTCACGGCCCAAGAGCCATCCTCCGGTCCGCGATCTTAAAACCGTTAAATATTTTAAAACAGTATCCTGGAGGATAACAGTGGCAGAAGTTATCCTTCGGATAGCTTAAAAAAAACCGTTAAAACAGCATCCTTAAGGACGAAAAAACTAATTCTAATTTTGGAAGGAGATAGTTGCCAAGGATGTCCTTCGGCCTCGAAAAATCGTCAGATCCTGGCAGATCTGTAAAACAGTGTCCTTAAAAACAGAAGCCATCTCTTAATCCCGCCCCGAACCCCCACCGCCACTCTACTATATCGTACCTTTTTAGCAAAAAGAGTAAACGGGAAGGAGTCGTTAGCGTTGAAAAAAACTATCTTCAGCCCTTCTGTAGAATGGGTTAACAACGAATTAATATCCTTCCGCCGTCTTAAAACAGTTAAATAGTGGAATATTTTTTTAAAAAGTGTCCTTTTTAGGTCCGCGATCTTAAAACAGTTAAATATTTTAAAACAGTATCCTGGAGGACAACAATGGAGGAAGTTATCCTTCGGATAACTTAAAAAACCGTTTTAAAAACAGCAATCCTTAAGGACGAAAAAGCTAATTCTAATTGTGGATGGAGAGAGTGGCCAAGGATGTCCTTCGGCCTCGAAAAATCGTCAGATCCTGGCAGATCTGTAAAACAGTGTCACTGTCGTGCTTGGACTTCACGATGCCCGGTAAGATTTTCTAGTACGCCTCCATAGGCTTCCATCATCAGATTTAAGGTTACTAATGTAATTTCGTAATTCGCTCTTTTAAATTTTAGTATCTGTCGCTTGAGTTCGTTATTAAGTCTATTAAAGTTCGTTTGTCTGAGGGCAATCTGTCAGTCTGCCATATGTTCCGTGCTCTTCTCTTTGCTCTGATCAAATCCCTTATGTATTGAGGGTAAATGGGTAGCTTTTCTGACTTTCTATGCGTGGGAACTGAAGAAGACCACGCAGCTTCTTGTATGTTCTGAGTGAAATATTCTACTGCATCATCCAGTTCATTTTCAGTCTTGATAGATAAAGGAATTGAGAGAGAGTCGTTCAAAAAGGTTCTAAATGCATCCCAATCAGTTTTGCCGTTAGTAAGAGTCGGCTTTTTTTTTTGCTTCACAGGGTTCTTCAAATAGTAATAAATGCACAAGAGAATGATCAGAACAAAGATGTGAGCTTGTACTTATGCTGTAAGGTATAGTTCTAAGTCCTCTAGTAATGAAAAAGTCTAGTAAGTCTGGTGTTTTTTGTCTAGAAGTTGGCCAATAAGTAGGTGAGTCAGGTGATATTGTATCCAATGAAAGCTCATGGAGGGCACATTTTAGGTTTCTTCCTCGTGGAGTACTCAGTCGTGAACCCCAAGACTGATCCTTGGCGTTGTAGTCACCTCCTGCAATAAAGCATCTACCAAGACGTCTGAAGAAATCACTGAACATAGTGTGCGTCGAATCAAAATACTAATTTCTTTTATCACAGTTATGATTATTACAATTCTTTAACTCACAGTATAACTTAAGAATAAACCATTCAAAGGATATTTAGATATTCAATACCGCAACACGCAACAGTTAAGCTGGTTAGTATCACTACTCCCTCAAGGCACCACTTCAGCGAATAAGATATTTCTTGATTCACATATGCAAGATGTACGTTATTAATCAAAAGAAAGATTTTTGTTTTGTAATAATTTGATTTAAACATAAATCATATTAAAATAATACAGACCTCAGTTAATGATTTGGGTAGCGGGATTCAGGATAGAAACCTTCTTAAACAAGCAGGTACTCATAACAATGTCCCAGGTGTCAGTTAAGTACCAATGTCGATGCCTTAACTTACAGATGTTTTAAGTGCAGAAAATAAAAATTTACAGTGTTCAAATTTGAAACTTTGAAACTCCAAAAGTGGTATTATAATTTGATTTTATTTAGTGAACAAGAGTTATTCATTAGCACTTCAAACAAGATTTTAGTCAATACCTACAAGTTTAAATCTTTAATGATGCTTTTAAAACATTTTTTTAATTTATAGAGGTTTTTATGGTTTGAAATAAGAATACATCTAAGAAGTATTGCCGCCGGATGGCTGGTCATGTCATACCAATGCATAGTCACTCAACAGTTAAAAAACTACAATTTAGGCAGAACAAAAAAGAGAGCACGGCTGAGATAAGAAGCCGATGCATAGGTTTCTAAGCACAAGAGCTTGACATTGTGAAGGTATTGTGTTGATACGACCAGTTGTGGCGACTGTGGTAATCATGATGGTTCTTTTGTATACCTTCAATGCTGTGTGGACTAGGGTATGTGCACTGGTAGTTGACAGTTTGGTAATAAACTGGTAATAATAAGGTTTCTGTTTGTACTTTCGTTTCTTTTTAAATTTTGGAGGGTAGTTCAGTTATTTCTGTTTGCAAAAAGTGACAGCTATGACTTCCTGGACGGGAAAACTGTTTTCAACACCAAATGTGTTGTCACAACTCCAGTTCAGTTGACTAAACGCCTCCATCCTTATGCAATCGTCTAAGGATGCTCTGGTATGTTTTCTGTTTTTTCTCTATCAAATGCTTATATCTGTCCAACTTATTAATATAATTCAGAATAGTAGGTATCTGTACTATATTTTACTAGATCCTTGTGGTTATAGATGAAAATTTTTTTGGGTTTCAACTACAAAAACATATTTATAACCTGTTTTATACTGCTTGACACCTCTGTAAACTACTAGATATTTCTCATTTCTCGCCTTCTTTATTGAATTTGCGTTCTCTGCAAAGGAAAAATGAAAACCAGATTTGGCTAATTTAGAACTCAAAATTCAGCAGTTGACAGGGGGCGGGGTGTCAACTACCGAGCCTCAGCAAATGGAGAAGACCCTTGATGACGTCAAAAGGGGAATTTCTGTTGCTGCGGCTGCAAGAGGCAACGGAGTACCTCGAAAACTAGTACTCTGTCAACTGCTAAATATTGGCAACCAGGGCGTGTCAACTACTAATGCAAAAAGGTGATTTGGAAAATTAACACTTTTTCAACAATCTATTAATACTATTTCAAATTAAAAAAAAAAATAGGATAACGGACGGGATTCGCACGTATCTGAGGATGAAAGAAAGAAATTTGTCACATGGTCACATGGTGGAAATATTGCTAAAAACGTGTGATATCTTTCTAAAAGTGTCAACTACTAGTGCACTTAACCTAATCATTAAATTTTCTTGTTGTAACTTTGTAAGAAAAAAAAATTAATAAAAAGGCCCCCTTGAACCTTTCGGCTAAAGAAAGAATAACATGAAACATGTGTTAGTGGTTCCCCACTTGACCGTCGACACTCGTATGTTCCTCATCTTTTTTCGTTTACCTGTGATTCATTTATCTGTAGGAGATAAATTTTCAAATTAAAAAGCACAATCCTCCTGACCGTTTATGACCTTATATTCTGTAATTTTTCCGTTTTAATTGTTTAAAATTATACTAACAGTTAACGATTATTCGAAATAAGCAAAGTTGAGAAGAAATATGAGTTTGTGAAATGTGACTTTTCGCAATCAAGCAATATATCCCATTAACAGTAGGTCTTGAGGATAAATTTTATAAAACAAAAAATATTCTCTATTTCATATACTAAATATTCACACTAGTAATTGTCATAGTTAAGGGGACTTGTCGATTTAAAAGGGAATTTCGTTGATACACTACGTAATATGACATTTTTGGTTACATATTCAGATTCTCAAAAGTTCATTCTATTGAATGTAAAATTGACAAATAAATAATTCCTTTCAAATAAATATTTATATTTTTTTAAAAAGAGCTAAAAATACCAGTTATGGGCATGTTTAACCAGTAATGGTCATAAGCAAGATTAGTTATGGTCATGTGACAAAATAATCTTTAAATTAATGTTTTTAATAATTTAAAAAATACTATTAATCAATGAACAATTTAACCAATAAAATAACTTACAAGGTGAGGACACACTCAGTCTCTCATGGATCTTGTTGGCAATTCTTTTGGAGGTTTCTGGTCAAAAAATATTAGACACGTATTTTGCCGTTCCGACCAATAGATTTTGGGTTAGGTTAATTAAATTCTAAAAAAATGATTAGATTTTCAAGCAAACTACCTCTATAGATTTTTTACACAAAAATTGACGTCAGATTCTAAATCAGCATCCTAAAAAACATTGAAAAACGCTTATTCAACAAAATAAAAAAAAATCATTTTTTTCACACTTCTAGGAAAATGAAATGTTTAAACCGATTATTGGTTACATACTTTTAAATCGCCATTACTTTGTCACACAATTCATTCATTGGTATCTCTGGAAAGAGGATAGCCTCAGCTTTTTTTTTATGTATATTAATGCAAATTACGATCAACAAAATCCTATTTAAAAAAAATCGCAAATCTGAAAAATATATTCATTTTTAACTTGAGTTTGAAACTAGATAGGGAACTAAAACCAAAGACATTTCAAGAGTATTACCACCCTATATTTTGTATAAAAAAATGAAGTTGATATGTTAAAACATCTAAGCGTAATTCATGTTTTTGTCAATTTAAACAAAAATTGTCTACCATTTGGTCAGGCACATTTTGAAGCTTACAAATTTTTATTTTTATTTTCGGATGAAATTTTGTATTTAAGAGTTCTTTTCGTTCAGACTGGTGGAGTGAAGAGCTAAAGGCTATCATAAGGGAGAAAAAGACAAAATGGAAAATGTTCTGTATGGAGAAAAGCCTCAACAATTATGAGCTATATAAGGTGGCAAAAATAGTGTAAAGTTGGCTGTGAGGGAAGCCAAAAGGAAAACATGGGAGGAATTTGGCCGATGTCTGGATAATGATCACAAAGAGAACATCAAGTTCTTCTGGCGAAAAATCAAAACTCTTAGAGGCAGGAAGCCAAAAGAAATAAGAAGCATTAAGAATGAGAGGGGAGAGATAGTGTCTGAGAGGAAAGAGGTGCTAGAAGAATGGCGTAGGTACTACTCAGAGCAGTTTAAGGGAAACATGGAAGAAGAGGAAGAAGAAAAAGATATTTCTGATGGTAGACCCGGGCCAGAAGTCCACGGTAATGACCCGATCGAGGAAGGAGAGGTTGAGGACGCTATTGCGAAGATGAAGATTGGAAAAGCAGCTGGCCGCGATAACATAGTCCCAGAATTCATTAAATATGGAGGTCCTACATTAGTAGAAGCTCTACAATGTTTCTTTCAAAAGGTATGGGAAGAGGAAAGAATCTCTCAGGACTAGGAGTATAATGTTATAATCCCCATCCACAAGAAAGGAAGCCAGAGTGTTTGCTCCAACTACAGACCTATTTGCTTGTCTTCCGTACTTTATAAAATATATACATCTATTCTTGAGAGCCGGTTAAGACCACTGGTGGAACCTGACCTGCAGGAAGAGCAAAGTGCTTTTAGGCCCAACCGGCAAACTCAAGACCAGATCTTTGCCCTGAGAAATGTGATTGAGAAGTCATGGGACCGCGACCGAAACATCTATCTGGCATTTTTGGATCTCAAGGCAGCGTTCGACTCGGTGCCCCGGAATGAAATTTGGGAGTCATTGAAGGCCAAGAATATACCAATAAAGCTTCTGAAGGCTATAAAATCAACTTACCAAAAGCCAAAGGGTGTTGTGCGCCTAAACGGACAGGAATCAGGTGCGTTTGGACTGGAGAGGGGAGTGAAACAGGGAGACTCTCTGAGCCCCCTCCTCTTTATTGTTTATATGGATGGGATCGCCTCTATTTGCAAGAGACGTACAGCTAGATTGCATTTGGGCCAATGGAACTTACATCCTGTTGTTATACAATTTCTCCTTTATGCAGACGACATAGTGCTTATAGCCGACAGTCCAGAACGACTTCAACAAGCAGTGACAGATTGGGATGAAGAACTGAAGAGAAAGGGTATGAATATTAATACCAAAAAAAGCAAAGTTCTTCAAGTCGGTAGAACCCCAGAAGATGTCCAGATTATCTGTAATGAAGAAGTGATGAAGGTGGTAACTGAATTCACATACCTCGGTACAGTAATCAGTAGATCTGGTAAAGTGGATTCAGAAATATCAAGCATAATTTCTAAGGCAAATTCTGTATTCTACCAGATCTGCAATTCTGTCATTGGGAAAAGAGAGGTAGGAAAAGATACAAAGCTCCACCTATTTAAGTCTGTTTTCTTACCAGTCCTTCTCTAAGGAGCGGAGAGCTGGGTTGTGAATGAGAGGCTGCAAAGCCGTGTTACTGCAGCTGAAATGAAATTTCTTAGGAGAATTGCAGGGAAGACACGGAGAGACTGTGTCCGGAACGACAGTATTAGGGAGGACCTGAAAATTTGCCCGGTAAGGGAGACTTTAGAGAAAAGACAGTTGAGGTGGTACGGACATGTCTGTCGTATGGACAACCACAGAGACCCCATAAAAACTATGGAAGTGAAGCCGATGGGAAAAAGACCAAGAGGAAGGCCAAGAACCTCTTATATCCACCATATAGAAGGAATAGGGAGGCGTAGAGGAAAGACTCTGGGAGAAAAAAAAAAAAAAAAAAAAAAAAGTATATGAGAAATCTCGCCAGCGACAGGGAGGCATGGCATAGATGGCTGGAAGCACCCCCACGCTGAGAGGCAAATGGGTGGAAGATTAAGAAGAAGAAGGGTTCTTTTTAATGCTGAATTCGAATCCGATGTCAGTGAAAAAATATATTGAACGTAGTTCTATGAAAAAATGATATTGTTTGTTTTTATTGAATAAACTTTTTTCAATGTTTTTGGGGGTGCTGAATTAGAATCTGACGTCAATTTTAGTGTAAAAAATCTATAGAGGTAGTTTGCTTTAAAATCTAATCATTTTTTTAGAATTTAATTAACCTATACCAAAATCTATGGAGCAGCTATATTTTTTCTTAAATCCGCATCAAAAATAAAAATCTTGGTGCAAGAATCATGTCGATACCATTTTTTAAACTCGAGATATAAAATATTTTAATTTAATGCTATTTTATTTTATTTTTTTCGGCTTCTATTGGTCGGAATGGCAAAACACATGTCTAATATCTTTTGACCAGGAACCTCCAAAAAAATTGCCAACAAGATCCGTGAGAGACCGAGTGTGTCCTCCCCTTGTTAGTAAAATAAACGGAGTACAGAATATAACTAGATTAACTATTAATCTTATGAGATGTAAGGTTTAACAGGACTACTACTAGGAAATGATGTAGTATGAGAGTTTTAAAATGACATGTTAAAATTAAGAAAATTCTTTGTTTTTATCTTTTAGCAGAAAGACAGTTTGTAACACCAAAGAAAATCAAAACGGATAGTTGTGACCTTAACTCATACTTCGTATATTTATAAACTGGTGATGATCAGTTCAAAATTATTGTTCACTAAAATCAGATACCTAGTTCAACATAATGGAACTTATAAAGAAACCTAAATTCTAATGAAAAGCTATATAACTCAAAAGCTAAAAAGTAATGAAGCAATTTCAGAATAACTCCTTATTGTGTATATTGTAGCTTTTAAAAAGTTCTCACTAAAACAAAAAAGTGATATTTCAGGACACTATTTCAGCAACATATTTTTTAATCATTACTAGAAAGGGATAGGAGGGAGAATTTCCTAAGTAAATAAATCTTAAATCCTTTTTAGAAATATTTCTCCTGGTGATATCACAAATAAATGGATTAGATCCTTATTATTGCGAAATTGTATTAGCCTGCCCATAACTGGTCAGTTGACCACATCTAGTGATTTGCTCTAAATAAACTGAGGAAAACTTTCGATCCGAGCAGCACTAATACAGTTAGAGCATGTCAAAAAAGCCACAAAACTTGAAAAAAGTAAGCAAAACGTGACTTTTTCCCCTTAAACCAATATAACTCCTAGTATGTAGGTCCTACCGAAAAATGTATAACATACAATATTCTCCATTTAATTTCTGATAGGAAAACTATCGTCAAATTTTTGATAATAGGAACACCGTCAGAGCTACGAGTGTCAAACTATGTCCGATCAGTGCCCTTCGCGTTCCTCCAATGCCTATTACTTTTGACCAACTAGGCCACGGGTAATAAATGTTCTATGTTAATAAAAATGAAAATTATCTACACTGTTTTACATATCTACTTTTATTTACTGATGGCACCGAAGTTGGATTTAATCACTCTTCTTTCTCTATCGAGAGTGGAATAAAAGCGAGAATCCTAGAGCGGTAATTGGCTCAGCGGGGCGAAACAAGCTCACCTCGTTAGGCTCATGTCAACATTACGTTCTCGTCGGGGTCAGGGAACCTCCAGCTCTCGACAAATATCAATCCTTTTCATCACGGGGCTGCGTCTTTCTACTTTTGTCCACTCAGGTTATTAACTTACATATTTGTAAAGGACAGCCGTGTTCAACTGCTATATTCTAAAATCAAATATTTAAAGAATCGTGAAGAACGAAAAAAACTGGATTATAGAATAGAATAGGAAATAAACTTTATTCTGGGACGATATCCCCTAAGAATAATATAATGTACATAAATAAATGTAATGAATCTTGCTTTCATAAGATGAAATAAAATAAATTAACAATCTGGTTAACTATTTACAATTTTACAAATAAAGAACAAAGACAGACACAGATAAAATAAAATTTACAAAAATCCAATAATTGTAGGAGAAAAAATAAAAACCTATATACATCTACTGAATGCTTTTTTTTTTTTTTTTTTTTTTTTTTTTTTTTTTTTTTTTTTTTTTTTTTTTTTTTTTTTTTTTTTTTTTTTTTTTTTTTTTTTTTTTTTTTTTTTTTATAGTGAGGTTTTGCTAGTCAGTATCATTCTGGAAGGAAAGGAGTATTGAAAAAGAAGGGATTTAAATGTAGCATTACGGATATTACAGGGTGGTGAATTCCATGAGGAAGTAGCACGGGAAATAAAGGAGTGGTCAAATAATGTACTCTTATGGGAAGAAGTATACAGGTCTGAGGAGCGAGATCTTGTACTACGGGAGGAGACCGAGGATCTGAACTGGAAGATGTTATAGATATAGGAGGGATTCCGAGAATTAATGGTTTGATTGAGGAAGGAGGCTAGGAAATAATTTCTGCGGGAAGAAGGATAAAGCCATTTTAACTCTGTATATAGATGTGATGTGTGGGACGCTTTTGGAACCCTAAAGATAAACCTAACGAAACAGTTCATTAGTCTTCTTAGTTTACTCTCGAGTTCCGCCGACAACCCACCATATGCCACACAGCTGTAGTCAAAATGGGGTAGGATAAGGGAAGAAACTAAAAGTCGACGAGTAGGTTTCGGAAGGGAGTCCTGGGGAGAATGGAATAGTTTAAGGATGGATATAACCCGTCGAGAAATTTGGGAGATATGAAGTTTCCATGAAAGGGTTTGGTCGAACGCAATACCAAGGTTTTTAACTGTAGAGTGGAATTGAATAGGTTGGGAGTTCATAGACAGGATCGGGAGGTAGGGAAGGGATCGCAGGGGGTATTAGAACCTATAATAATAGCCTGCGTTTTTTCTACATTTAATTTTAACTTGTTATTATAGGCCCAGATGCAAATGCTATTAAGGTCCTCTTGAATAAGGGAGAATGATTTTAGTAAATCAGAGGAATGGAAGGATAGATATATCTGGAAATCATCTGCGTATAGATGGTAGGAACAATGGTGAATGGAATTTGGTAGATCATTTATTTAGGCACAAAAAAGGGTAGGAGAGGCACTGGATAATAAAAAGATTTTTTCACATTCACAACTGTAACATTTTGTCACGCTCAAGCTCTTATGGTGTTGCGCGGATCGAAAATTTGTTGGTGGTTTTTTTATAAGAAATTTAATAGAAAATATTTTTTTCGAAATCAAACATTTCTCGCTGGGGCCTAGGAGCTATAGTGGTTTGAATGAAAAATGTCGAATAATTTGTTTTGATCATGTAATTTACGTTTATGGTTAAGAACGCATAGTTCGAAGTAAAATATTCATATAATGAAAAGTTATCGTTGATTTTGACAATTTAATTATTCGCTAATTCTTTAAGTATATGATTTATATAAATAGGTGCAGTTAGCTACTGGGTGAAATTTCGCACCTTACATGAAAAATTTTTAGTATCTCTTCTTGAATATTATTCTCAAAGTAAGCTGAGTGAAAATGTTGCTTATAACGGAGTAGAGGCTGTGGAAATTATGAAAACTTGTACATTGATGGTGTTTGTTGCTGAGTGAGATTCTTTTGCTTTGATTGGCTTCTTGAAACCTTTAAGGTTTGATGTCAGTAAGATATTATTGATTATAACTTTGGCAATTCGCAGGAATATAGTGAAAATACATAAAATAAAATATGAAGGAATGAATAGATTAAAAATATACAGGTATATAAAACAAAAATGAATATAAAAGCAATGCTGATTATTAACCTGAAAATAATTATTCATGAAGTTGTATAAAGTGAGCCGGGGAAGGCAAAAACATGGATTGAAACAGAAATTAAACATAATGTAAAACAAAAAAAAAAAGTAAAAGGAATGAATAAAAATGAGAAAGAGAAGAACTAAAGAATAAAGAAAAGATAAGGAATAAAGAATAATTAATCAAGTGTTTACTTCCACATTATTATTCTTGTTTCTCGTTTGTTCCAACCCCTCTTACTCATATTCATTTATTCATTATTTGTTTTGTTAACTGATGATAACTTTCTGTCTGAATTCATGGCTATCCTTTTCTCGTTAAACCTGTCTTTATTTCTGATGAAATTATTTGATATTTAGATTTCGCTTTCTATTATATTCAATCTATATACTCATTCACATAGCTTTTATTCTTCGTTCTCCACCTTATGTGATTTTTAATGTGCGTGTATATGTATGGTATATATAAATATATATATATATATATATATATATATATATATATATATATATATATATATATATATATATAGCAGTTGTACGTCTATGACTAAAATTCCGATGATGATAATGATATATATTTATATTATTATACATTATACAAATCATTTATCCATATATAGATATTTATATATTGCAAAGGGATATGGAAATCCCTTCTTCCTGTACCTGGGAATTACCAACCCTTACCTTTCTTCAGAATTTCCCCAGTTCAGTTGTGTACTAGAATTGTTATAATTTAGTAGTAGATATCAGTAGCATATCCACCAGTAACGTTGCAAGTAGTTTCATACTCCTCCACATTTTGTAATTATATGTAGTTAATTAATCTAAAGTATGTTTTTATATATTTATATTGGAGCTAACTTTATGTTTTAAAATAACCTGTATAATTTATGTAATTTTATTACATAATACAGTAACCTTTGCTGATGTGTAATACATTGTTAAGGTTTAAGATATTGTTAAGTTATATGTTATTCAACTACTCTTTGCCATGATCTCGTAAAACTATCTATCAAATATTTAATGAACTAATTTATTATTTTCTTTTTCATTTGTAAAATTTATTCTAATTCTTATATACACTATTGGCGACACTAAAAGTGAGCAAGTCTGTAAGCAATGTCTCAGTAAGGTCTAAAAATATATAATTAGTAAACTTAATTTAAATACGTGACAAATTTATAGTTTGGCGATTCATTTTTAAATACAAAGTGTAGAGAAAGATTGGTACATATATTTTTTATTTCTGAAATATTTAATTTACTATTTTTAAAAAGAATAATAATAGGAAAAATCTTTAATTATATTAATTAATATAAATTTAATTTATTTATTTCGTTCAGAGAGAAAAAACTCACAAACAATTTGAGAGAATAATCTTTCACAATGAAGTCACAGGCCAAGTAGAATCCGTAGTGCGGTGATAATTGAAGCAGATAAAATTCTAAATTAAAGTTTTTGAGTAATCATTTTTTTCTTTTTATAATTTTTTTTCTTTTGTCCTGATTAGTATTTATATTATTCTTAGTAGTAGTATGATCATAAAAAATATATATATATTAATTTATGTTTCTTGCACAAATTCATTATCAGAAAAAAAAAAATCTAGATCTCATGAAAGGTTATTTATGTTTTCAGAACTTGATAGGGAGGCTGATGTGATCATCCACGTGTACTACCTTTTTTTTCGTCAATTCGTCTGGTACCTACTAAGTGTACAGGTACTAGTGTTCCTAAATATTCCTATTCACATCTGATGAGGAATAAAATATATTATGTTTTACATCAGGGCTCAAACCTGGCTTTAGGTTAGAGAAGTCCTGCAATAACTCTTTTAGTTCTAGCAGCACATATCTTAGGAATACTGATTTTTTTATTTAGTTTCAACAAGTTAACTTGGGCTTAGTGCTATTATTCTCTTCATGCATAGGCCTCAGATCCCAGGTTCAGCTGTGTGTCTGATTGTTGTCAACACAATGAGGAGGTGTAATGTAAATGTTACATGTTGTGAGGTCTTGATTATGTTTCCGCTGCTTAGACCAGGTTTGCATCTTGTAACATTAGGATAGCTTGTATAATGAGTAGATTATATAGTGATAGCGGTGATGTCAACCCATATAATAATTATTTACAATGCTTATTACTTACAATTAATCCTAATATTATTTTTTTATATTGAAAAAAACAAAAACAAATATCGGCTTCAATATGGGGCAATAGATAATTATCTTCTGAAGTATACATTCATACCTTATTTATACAGAAATTATAAAATAAAGGCAAATCAGAATAGAAAAAAAAAATCAGAATTATGCACTAGATGAATAAGTAATACACACAAATTAAAAAAAAATGATAAAACATTCATAGTTATAATATTTATAATTGAGATCACATCAAACATTGAACGTCCACCGGTCAATCTTCTAGTTCCTGTACTGTTTTTGTCTGTAGTGTAGTTCTGTAGTCAGTAAGTAGTCTGCATTCATATATATTTGAAGATTTTATTTATTTCTTTTTAAAATTCCATACCAAAATTAGAGGTTATCAATATGAAATAACTTTAAAATATTAAAAATTTAAAATAAATTTTCTCTATTAAATGTTTTTTAAGTATTTCTGATAAGATAATTTTGATGCTTGGTTTTATTGAATTTTAATACTGCATAACATTTTGTTCTTTATTTTATTTTATTTTGCTAGTTTTATTCTTTTCATTTAACTTTCTACACATGTACTGTGTACAGAACGAAATTCCAACAGGATGTCCAACTGCTGAAAGGAAAACACTGAAAAAAAATTGAGATCAAATAAGGAAAACAAGCAATGTTCCAAAAAGAAAACTTCACTTCTGCTATTTTTGGTGTAATTATTTTTAATTATTAAACTTACTTATATTTATAAGCATTGAGAGGATGTATGTGCGACATGAAGCAGTACCTCATCATGTGATGATCAGCAACCATCTCTTTATGATTATATTATTGTAATTTTTCGTGGAATCGATAGTAATAGGTAGTGGGAAGAGCAGTACATGATATTCGGTTGCTTATTATGTACACTATTTATGTGATTATTCCGAATGTTTTGGTCGAAAGTTTGATGTTTTTATTGTGTACACAGTTTTAGCTATCTCGTATATCTGAGATACGAGGTCCCGAATTGATTTAAGTTAGTAAGCAAACTGTCCAATATCTTTGTTTTTTAAAGTTGGGATTTATAAGACATTTTTTTTTTCTCGATACGTGACATCTTGAATCTTGATTCGTATCTAAGGCCTAAGTTTATTCGTTATTTTTTAATTGTGGTTACAATTTTTGTTCTGTTTGAGAATTTCAGCATACCTTGATTTATGGTTATTCGCTGTGAATAAAACATAAATTAAATGGTATTGTTTTTTATGTTAAAGCAACACAGCCAGACTTCATCAAGCTTTAGCTTCTAAAATAAAGCTCCTGGCAATTCCCGAATTCTTATTAATGCACGTGGTTTTTTTTTTTTATAAATTTTAAAATTCAATTTATTTGATATTAATATTTTCAATAAATTTCATAGATTGAGATGCAGATCAGAGAGATGCAGATGAGACAGTCAAATTCCTATATTTTTGCCATTGATGATAATAAACTTTAAACTAAGAGGTAAGGTACTTGTATGTATACATATTAAAATAAATTAAAAAAAAAAAAAAAAAAAAAACTGTAGCAAACATATTTATCCTTTTTCTTACAGTTTCTAATAAAATCTTTCTAAAATAGTATTTTTTTTTAAATTATAACATATCTGTTTTCATTTTATATAAAATTATTATTTTACATATGTTAACATTAATTACATATGTTTTTTTTATTTACAATAAAAAAAATGGCATTTGTTATTTACAAACTGAAATCATAATATGACTAGATAATTACTACTTAGTAATTAATTCGCAGAACCAAAATGAAAACTGTAAGCTATTTAAACTAAAATGACACTAACCCTATATCACTGCATTATTGGATAGGAGTTATTTTATCTATTCTAACATTTCTTAGAATAAGATAAAAATAAGAAACATAGATAATAATCGAATTACAGATAAATAAAATATACAGTATCACAGTCACCAGCCTACTATTGTAGGCACAATGTTAACAAATACACATTTAAAACTATTAAGTAACAATCTAATAGAACTAAATATATATATAAAATATATATCAACAAAAATGAAGCAATTCTTAGTTTTTGAATAGACTGCAGTAATAATTTGACACCGTATATATTTTTAAAGATTACATTTTTTTTTTTTTTTACAATTTTTAATTGATTACTGTTGTTTATAAAATAGGCCAGACCACGGTTATCTCTACGCCACCAATATATTCTAACTATGAAGATCATATCCAACTAAACGCTTTTCAACCTTTAATGACATTAAGAATGTATGATTTTGTTTGTTTGTTTAATTTTTATTTATTTTCTCCTTCAATAATTGTTATCATAATGCATCAGACAGCATATGTTAAGTGAATAAGCGATGATCACACTAGATAATTATAATATCAATTTCCTCACTACTTACATTGGGTTGATCCCACCGTCTAAGAGTGACGACAAACATCGTGAAGATTTAATACGAAAGTAGACTTAAAAATCTCGTTTACTAAAGAATTTTCGTTTCTTCACTCTCGTTTTGAAAATGGAACTCACACCCCGCCTTTAGTGTCACCATTCAGACGAAGAAGAATATCGTGAAGAGGGATCCCTTTTGTTTCTGGAACGGTGCTCCAAACGAACAAACAACCCGTCAGGCTCAAGGCGCCGTACGACATCAAACACTCACTCAGACCTATTTTTTCTATTAAGACAGGAAAAAATTTTACATTTAAAAAGGCAAGTAACGTGCCCCACCAAATAACGACCGATACGGCTAACCCTTTGATATCTATCGGCAGTGTCTCAGATGTAATGATGTAAGGTATCGGGCCAGCACC
Source organism: Euschistus heros (assembly GCA_003667255.2). Lineage (NCBI taxonomy): Eukaryota > Metazoa > Arthropoda > Insecta > Hemiptera > Pentatomidae > Euschistus > Euschistus heros. Next base: position 1,694,455 of record RCWM02000206.1, on the reverse strand, counting down.
GAGGCCGTAATTGAGAACATGTACCGACAAGCAGAGGACAGGAACCCATCTGAAGGAGGATAAATCAGTATTGTAATTTTCCAAATAAAAATACGAGCCTAATGTTAGCAATGCCAAACCCATGAATACATAAGATATGAGGAGAAGGAGTCTCCTTCCGCATCGGTCCACGATGGAAGAACTGACGAAGGAAGCCATGAGTTGAATGACGCCAACAATAATTGTAGCTCTTTCTGGGGGAATAGAACTTCCCGACTTAGCGAATATGAACACTGTGTAGGCGAGGATAGGAACCACGCCACTGAACTGCTGCCAACTGAACAGACCGAGGCCTATGACCAATGCTTTCCTTCGACCTCTCGTACTTACCAAGGCGGATAGACTGGCTCCTCCTTGATCACTTTTAGTAAAACTATCCAGCTCTTCTTGAACACACTTTTCGTTCTCAGAACGCAGCCATAACAGCGACAATTCTGCAGCATCTATTTCGTTCTTATTCCACAGATATTCAGGAGATTCCGGCATCCAAATAAACAATAGAATGAATATCAAAGGAATCGCTGAGCAGATAAAGTTGAATAGTTGGTAAGAAAGAATCGCTCCGAGGGTGTAAGCGAACACCACACCGGCATTCAAAGCGAGCATGACGATAGAGCCGAGTGCACCGCGGATAGCAGGCTGAGCAGTCTCGCTGATATAGGCAGGCCCAATAATGAGAGCCCCCGATCCACCGAGTCCATTGATGTACCTCGCAGCGAGCAGCAGATTGTGATCTGCCGTGAGTGCTGTGAGGCCCCAGCCCAGCAGGTAGGCTCCGCAGACCAGGTAGCAACCGATCTTCCGCCCGAACCTGTCGGCGATCCTGCTCCATAAGAAGGGGCCTGTCAATCCGCCCAATAATGTCAACGAAGCCAGCCAAGAGAATTGATCATCTGAAAGTCTGCCGATAGGGCTCTCGTCGCTCTGCAGTAGGGACTGGACTGGTGAGGTCCAACCCATCGTGATCCCGAACAAAAGCGCCAATATGGAAACTGAAAATACATCACAATAAAAAATTATAAAAAGTTTATAATTACGGAAAGCAAGTTAGTTGTTGTCAGGATTGTCAGAGTGAAGAAGTGCCATATGTGAGAATTTTTAGAATGTTTATTATTTTATTTTTTTATAAAAATGTAACAATGAGTCAATTGCTGAACATGGAGCAATACCGGAAGGCCTTATAGATATGAGGGAAAGTAGCAATCAACAGTTTCACCTCCTGGTATGAATTTAAAACGGGCTTATTAAGCGGATTATATCCATGAAGTCTGTCATGAAACCTCCTATAAAAATTATGTACATGTTCGTTTACTCTGGGTATATGTAAATCTGAGCGAAGTGTATGACGTATCAAGGTGATTTCGCTATTATTTTAAGTATTTTTAATCGAAATATTTGTTTTTATTAAGGTGAGTGTTTTAAGCAGTCCTATATATTTCTGGTGTACGTCCAGTAAGTGTAAGTATTTAGTCCCTGTCGGGTTTTGATGTCGAATATTTTTGTAGGATTGGTTACAAGAGATTTAGTCTTATGTTTAAACTAAAATTCTTTTGTTTTACGTAAACGAAAAACCAGAGGCAAAATATATTCGAGTTTATGTAAACTTTCCAATTTTTCCCATGATCCTTTTAATTAAGTCAGATAACAATAAAAATAACTTTACCAATAATTAAGGCCTTGTTTAAGAACACAATGTTTTGCTGATATAATTATTTAAATCATGATTATAAGAATGTGATAAATAGATCTGGCAGCCACAATTTTATACTAAAATAGTAGAAAACATAAAACGTAATTATATCAACCACATTCTATATAAAATACAGTAATAATGTTATGATAGTTATTACTTAATGGCAGGATTATTGAATAATTAATATAGTCTATTATTGAAATTTAGAGCGTTCTTTTTTTCTTAAGAGGGTAATTGGAAACAGGTAGCTGTGGAATTTACGACTGTCATCTGGCGACCCTGGGTGTATTAATGAAATTACTATAATTACTGGTTATGTAATGAGGAGTCTTGTTAATAATAAAATATTATAATAAGCAATAGAGTAAATGATTAAAATTCAATAAGTTTGCAAAGTTTTAAATAATGTTTCCATTATGCAGACTAGCACTGTTCAATATTTAGGACTAATTTTCTCAATTTTTATAGAAGGATGACACGGGGCCCATGCGACATGATGACATGTGAAACAGAGGCGCCTAAGCTTTTACAAAATATTGAGACTTTTATGTACACTTCTGCATAAACGATCAACATTGCAAACAACGCAAAGACAAATGCTAATACTTACAGACAAAAACCTATATAGATTTACGCTTCAAAAACTTGAAGAATAACTAAAATAAAACACGCAAAAAAATACAGGCTTTCCTGCCAAAAACATTAGGACTTATAATAATCACCCTGGTACTTCAATAACAAAACATTTCAAGCAGGTTTACGCATACCCACTGTACGAGATCACATTCAGGTATCACGCAAAACATTTCATGGCAAACTTATAAATTAATAAGTACACGGTAAAATTAATTAAATGATGTTAGGATTGAGTACTGCTGGGTGTTGACCTCCTCATGCCTGACGTGTCAGTTATCTTTCATATCATCATCGCATATTCTTGTTGTCACCTGATAAGAGCCCGGTGTGAATTTCAAATAAATAAAAAACAAATAACTATTTTTTAAACTAAACCTATAAGAAATATGTCAGCAACACATCTCTATTCAATAATGAAAAATAATTAAATTATGTATCAGCGACTAACAAACAATAAAACAATGCGACCAAGGGGGGTTGGTATATAGTTGTTATTATATCAAGAACCTCTTAATGACTATTTATCTTTCTTGAAACATATAAAAAATCATATAAAAGTTTATTAAACACACGCAGAGATTAACCTGAAACTCGAGGTTTTAAACACAAACTCCAATGAGTTTAATTATGTACTAATAACCCCCAAATCCGTTCTGGAAACTGAATAAAATCAATATTGACGCAAACTTTGGTATTAATTTTGTTGAAGACAAACGTTTACCTTAGACATCCGAGAAAATCTAACCAAGCTCTTGATTGAGTAATTATCCGGTAAATCAATATGTATTATAAAAACCGTTATAATATGTCAATAAAACCAGAGTAAGGTAAAAACTAATATAGCAATAATGCTTTTATAAATTATATCAAATTATTTGAGTAAATAATTAAGGAATACAATTTATATTTTATCTAGTAGTGAGTTAAAATTAAGAATTTTATCCATAATTAGTAGTAGTAATCCACAAAATCCTGTTTAACAGATTAGCTGCTTATAAGGATTCAATGACAAAAACCTTACTCTGAATCCACATATAAAAAACTCATTTACGACTTCGTAAAAATTTATTATTTTCTATTAATTACAACTCGCTAATATGATAGTAATCAGGACAATTTGGACGTGTGGGATTGTAATTTAGAGCTCAACGGAACCATTAAATTCATATTGTACTCTATGTAATTCAACATCCTTCGAAAAACCTCAATTCTCCTTAATTTGTCACAAATAAACTGATCCATAAAGATCTTAATATTCCATATGTGGCTGATTAGACCCAGACCAGATACCTATCCTTTTATAGTAAATTATCTATAACCACTCAAATAAACTAGTCTCTCAACTTGCTTCTTATTCTATTTCCAATAATCCTCCAGTTTATTTTCAAAGTAGTGAAATTTTATGTTCAAAAAAAGCGATAAAACGAAATAATTAATAATAATTCTGTTCATATTAGATGACTAATTTAATTCTTAATTTTCTTTTAGTTAAATTATAGTAATTTCATTTGTGATTATTTCCTTTATGTTTTATTGTTTGTACTCATTAAAATAATGATAATTATTAAAATAAATAAAAAAAAAAAATTATAATTTCTAGTATTTACAAACACAAATAGGGTTTATGCTAATATTTGCAATCGATTTAAAATTTTAATTACAAAATCGGATTATTTGAGACATTAATAGACCACGTTATATACTAAACGTTTTTAAAGGTCAGCATCTAACTATTTTTTCGAGAAACCAACACTGGAAAAAAATCCCCTACACCTAAAAATTTATTCAAAGCAATGTTGCTCCTAAACGGAAATTTTGAACAGCCAAGAGGGGTCGAGCAAGATACGTCAAATCCAGGTTAAAATGTTTTATTTCGTGAATCAAAAGGAGCTCACCTAACCAGCCTCCGAGTAAAGATAGTGTATATGTTAATTAATTAATCGTGTCAAGACAGCTTCTAACTGCTTCTACTCTCCTAATATCAAACTATCAAACTATTAAACTACGCGTAACGCCATCGCGCCCCCTAAAAATGTTTTTGATCAACTAGGTCACCGGTAAAACATGTTCCATCTTAAAAAATTAAATACCTTTTTTTCGAAACTACTAGTACATAAAACTTTTATTTTAACAAACAATACGCTCTGTTGCAATTTTGGGCAATACGTAATATCAATAGAAGATACTATTTATATCTTGTTTAAAAAAAAACCAAAAAAAAAACGGAAAATATTAAGTGTCTCTGTTTTGAGTACCTACAAGGTACGGAAATATTTTTCCACAGTAACAGTGATACAGTTATAAGTATTAAGGTCAGTATTTTGGCTTAATCGCCAGGTTTTCCCTTCCCTCAAATTAAGGATACTAACTTTATAGGGTCTGACTGATTCTTTAAAAAGTTGGTAAATAAATTGTCAATATTTTTATCTATATAACACTAAATTTACTGCCTACGATAGTACTCAAATTTGACCGAGAGCTAGAAGTCCGCAGCCATTCCTCTTATTTTATTTACAAGAAAATACAAATACATACAAATTATGTATTAACATTTACGAATCTTTTAAAAAGTATTAAACTTTTTGACATTTTAATTAATTAATAATCGGAGAAAAATTGTTAATTTTTTTTAAATGAAAACATAAGTATCTAAACAAATCTGTCAAACATACTAAGAGAATATCTATTAAGATGACCCGATCTGTTGGCGCTTAGCCAAGTTTAGATCCCCATCAGGCCCTGTACAAGACTTTAATGAGACTGATCGGGGTTAGCTGTTGTCTTAAGACCGCTTTACAACAAGGCCTGCGGTTAATAGGTTTCGACAAATTGGATCAGGTAAAAAGTAGAATGCATTAAAAAAAAAAAATATTATCATAATAAATAAATAACCAATAAAAATATATATTTATTTTTATCGAGTTACATCAGAGTTCCGCTAATAAGTTTCTTTAAACAGAACAGTGAACTTGAAAATGTTTATTATTTGCTATAAATACAAAAAGGCCTGTTATTGATATTGTATATAGTAAACATAGAGTTTTCTGTTAAACTGTGTAAGATTATTTTATTGTTTTCGAAAAATATTTAAAAATAAAATGGGAGTAGTAAATTTGTTTAGGATATGTAAAGATTACCACAAAATAAACATAATGAAAAGTAACATACAAGAAGATTCCAGTTACCTAAGAAAGCTCATACAACTATCAAGAATATAATAAAATTCAAAATGAAAGAATGAAACGAATAAACTTTCTTTCCTAGTGTGGCGGAGAATAAAAATGAGACAGATAAATGGACAGTAAAGATAAGGGTGGCAAATATTTGGATCATAAAATACATTTCAGCTATTCTTACTATGAAACTTGTTTATCTAAGATTTCTACTATTATTTTCAAGCTGAAGAAAGAGTCAAAATTGTATCTAATTGTCTTTTCTGCAGCATTAAATACTACTTTAAAAAAAATATGTATTAATTGTAATTATTTCTACTGTCTATACTTATTAAAAGAACAAGCCATTTTTCGATTTTGACCACTTAAACTAGAGAACCAATCTGTACCAAATTTTAACCACATCATCTTTATGGTTCTAGGAAGTTTAAGTAATAATAAAATCTGCGGATTTTCAATTAATTTGTTATTAATAAAACGATGATATGTAGAAAACAGTTAAGTTTGAAAATTCACCGATAGGAGGCGATCGCCATTCTAAATGAAAGGTTACAAAGGTACAATGTCATATATAGCTTACAATCGATAATAAAATTTATTGCATTTAAATGTGTGGTGCGAAATGAGAATCTCAGTGAAATTTGAAAATCGACCGATATTTGGCTAGCACCATCTCGCATTAGAGTTTACAATGGGAAAATTACTGAATTCATCTCTAATAAAATATTAACTAGATCATTTTTATAGATCTAAGAAGGCTTCACAATGATAAAATTTACAATAATAAGAATTAACCTGTACAATATTGGGTGGCATAAACGAGATTCGCCTCTCTGTCATATACTTTTATTCTGTTTAAAAAAATGATTCCCGGGCATTTAGTTGTAAGCACTGATAATGTAGTTTTCAGCAGGAGTTTCATAATAGCCTCTGTCTATCTGGATTACCAACTCATACATTAATATAAAAAAATGGATGTGTAACTACGCTCGTAATATTCAACCACTTTATCGATGGAATTTTAACCAGGTATTTTTCTGATAGGCATAAAAATATTATTTAAGAAATAAAGCACAATTGCGTACTTTAATACATGATTTTTATCTATAAACGCTAAAACTTCAATTAAAAGTCAGATAGTTAAAATTATCCTAGTTCTCTATCTATGAGAGGGGGGAACAAGGGGTGCTAACTAGAGTTATATATGTATAATTAATTGGAACAGAACTAATAATATTTTATAAATTAAACCTTCCTTAAAACCTGGATATATTGAGCCCAATTCGAGGGGAAAGGGAAAATCCCCGAGGGACTTAGCGGTCTGTGCCTTTCAGTTAGCTAGGGCAACATTAAATAATTAAATCCCCGAAATAGAAGAGACGGAGGGGAGAACCCTTCAACGAACCCCCCACTCTTAGGCCTTAGGTTGAAGCTAATGCTTCTCATGTTTTCCACAATTTTAGCTTTTATCACGCCTCTTAGCTACCAAATTAGCTCTCTATCCTTTGATGTGGCACGGAATCTTTGATTAGGTGTTAACAGCTTTTTAGAAGTTTGAAGTTTATACTTTTGCCAACTGGTGTTTATGAAAGAAATAATAGAGCCAGGGATAATTTATACGTTTTTTTGTTTTTTTTTGTGGTTTATTTTATCCCACCACAAAGTACATAATTGCTGAATAATTCGGATCCCGAATAGTCACCACAAGCTCATTCATCATTAAATATACAGACAGGCATAAAGTCTATGGAATTAATTTTTTTCCTCAGCTAAATGTTTTATTCTCCCCCCCCCACTGTATACTTTAAACAGGGTATATAATATTTAGAAGGATTAAATATTTCAAAAGCAAGCAGTATTTAAATAATTTATTTCTTTAGTTTTTGTTTCATTGAATATAAACTCCCCGTCAAAAGTATAGCAACACTGAAATATTTGAATTTTATAAAAACATTTTTTAATAATAAAGAAAGGTTCTGAAGTCTATAATAAACGTTCCTAAACTATACATAAACAATTTTTATCAAAATAAATTACAATATTTCTTCAAATAAATAAAAAAGTTAGAAAAACTATTTTTTTTAATTTTTATTTTTTACAATTTTAACTTTAAAATTTCTAATTTATATTTAATAGGACATATTGCCCCCTCTGGCTTGAATGACTGCTTCTATTAGTCTTGGCATACTTGTAAATAACGAAACGAATGATAAACATGGACTGAAGGAAATTTGAAAAAAAAAAAAATGATCTAAAATTCGATCGCTTGTTATTAACAGGGAAAAACATTGATGTGTCTAATCCTTAATGCCTCACGTTTAATAAATAATATTAATATGGATATAAATCAAGTATGGATTAAGGTAAGAACCAGGCAAAAATCTAGAAAATTATGGGTGTTGATTGCCTCTCGAAAGAGCAATGAGTGATATGGATAACAATGGATCCATACATATTGTATGTACAAGGAAAATAAATTAAAAAAAAAAAAATAAATAAAAAAAAAAAAAAAAAAAAAAAAACCTTTAACTATCCAGGGTAACGAAATTCATAATAAAACAAATTCTAGTAAAAAATAAATCAGAAAAAAAATAGTAAAAATAAGTTTTAAAAATAAAATAAATATAGCACAACCACACTACATATCCAATATATACAAACATTCCAGGAAAATTCAAAATAAAGCTTCTTCACCCAAAGTAACGTTTACTAACATTCAAACACTCAAACTCTGTTGATGTTACTCGGTCAAAGATATAAAGAAAACTTCTTACCAGAAATTCAATGGAAAATACTTTTTATTATATAACATTTCTCGTTAGGACCTACTGTTTAGGAGATATATTGGTTAGAATAGAAATAAGTCTAGTTTTAACTACATTTTTTGCGCTAGGTTTTATTTTTAAACACTCTATTGAAAATATGACGACAGTTTTCTTATCAGAAGCAGTAGATAAATGTAGTAGATTATAGATAGACATATCTATAATATATTGTTTTTCCTATTAAGGGAGAAATTAAATTTAAAAAAAAAAGTTATCATTTAGCAGTATTTTAAGTTTGGTATCTTTATTGGGAAGCTGATATAATTCAAATCGTTCTAAAATTAAACATTTTTACATATTACTATATTTAGTTTGCTTTATTAACTAAGAACAACAGAAAATGCAAAAATTAAACATAATAAAATAGTTATTTAGTCAGTGTTCTAATATTTTTAGTTTTTTTTTATCAAATTGCATTCATAATATCGAATGAACATGAATTCAGTCATTAAAGACACTTTGTTTTTAAATTATACAGTTATGCAATATTATTATAATTGTATGTACTTTGTTTTGATTTATTTTAATATTTTTTGTATAATGATTTGGAAAACAATATTTTTATTTTTAATGAGAAAAATATAGGTTCACTTTTACTTGATGATTCTGTGACCATAGTACCAGTATGAATAAAAAATAATTGATTAATTTTATTTGAAATTCTTAATTGTGAAAACATGCATTGATGTTTTTTTGATGCTATTTTATGTAATTTAATCAGATTATCTCACCTAACAAAGGGATATCATATAAAACAATATATATTTGTATAATATTATCAGAAGATATAAACTATTATCATAAACAATGCATTGTATAACAAACAAAAAAAATCAGACCATCTATTTATATAATAATTTTTCGTGATAATTTATCTCCACTATTATCATTTTTATTTGCATGGTGCTACGCTCCCTTATCACTATAACACAATCGAATAATGACGTGTTAATATTTTAGCTTAAGTAAGAACTACTCATGCAATTTTTTTTTTTAAAATATAACATTATTATATTGAATTATATATGTTGGATTCAAATGCTTCCAATATACATTTAAATATGTAAAAAAATAGTCAGAAGGGTGAGGGGAAGTCGATATAAAATCTATTTTACTTATTTATTTTTATTTTTTTTTTTTTTTTAAATAAACAAGACTGAAATGACAACAAACAGCCCGTCGTTACAGACTACTTCAACATTTACAAGACAAACGTTCAAAGCTCCCAATTAATTACAAAATATTTATTTACATGACTGTGATAAAACCTATTGGGACGTATAGAGTTAAGCTTTGGGGTTCCACTAAACCATCCAATTCATCTCGTGCACAATCCTTGCAATCCAAAATCCTTCTAAAAATCCTCAATGTTCCTTACTTTGTCACAAATAAATTTATCTATACAGATCATAATGTTCCTATGTTGCTGAGTTAGCCCAAACCAGATACCTATCCTTTCATAGCAAGCTCCATAACCACTCAAATCCACTAGTTTCTCAACTTTCTTTCCACTCCATTCTTGATAATCCTCCGTGGCGTCTGAAAAGAAGATTGCCGGAGACCTTTTAGTGTAGAATTTTTATTGAAGTGCTACTGAAAGTGTAGTTCTTTTCAAGTTTGAAATGTTATTGTAATCGTTATCAACACATTTACTTGATGTATGTATACCTTTAGTACAAGTGTAAATTTCAATAAATTTATATTAGAAAAAAAAAAAAAAAAAATACAACTGTACAAAATTACAGATCTCGGAAATATGCTTTATCACGAATACATAAACATAAAATCAACTAGTTAAGAAACTACCTATTGGTAGCACTCAAATGAATATTCTACATCAGAATATCCCATATCCACGTTCCTTTCGCATATAATTTCCTATAAAAATAGCCTCGGAGGATAATCAGGAATGGAAAGCTAAGCAAGTTAAGAAACGAATGGATTTAATATGGAAGAAAGGATGTCTAGTTTGTAACAAATAAACAACGTATGGGGCATTAAGCTAATTGTAGTTATGTGGTTTTGCCCAATGTTTTTTAATAACAAAAATCCAATAGAATTGGCAAATAATTCATTAATCCAAAACCAAAATTGTTATGTCAATACTTTGGTATTTGTTACATTAGATTTTTAAAACTAGCCTGATTCTTTCAACAATTAAGTTAACCATTAATTATATTTTCCTATAAATGTGTTTAAAAATTTTATAAAGAGGTTTACGTTATCAAATATTTACAACGTACAAATAATTACACAGCAAGCAAATGAGCGGAATTGTTAATTAAATTATTTAAATATAAAAACACGTTGTTAACTTGGGTTTTACATCTATGTTGGTTTAACTCTAATAATATTTTATATGATTTTATACAAAGAGAATTCTAAAGATTTGGATAATAGAGTCTATGGAAATGAAATACCTAAACGCGGGTATCCACTATATTAGATAAACACCAGAACTCCAAGCGTGTAACAAGTGGATACGTGTCAGCTTTCTAAGCTTGCAGCAGTTCGCGAACATTCTAGCTGAGGAGCGCAGTATGTTCGCGGACGGTCCACACAGCGTTTGATGAAACGTTAACTTTAATCTGTTGCAAGCAACTTCAGTTTCATGTTTCTACAAACCAGTTTCTCCTGCGCCTTAGTCTGTAAATTTGTAGAACAGCTTGATTTGTTTAAAAAAAAACATTTTTTACTTTTACTTATTATCATTTTGTTTTTAATGCAGATATCATGGCTTCACAAACTTTAGAATCGAATCTGTGACTGCTTGCTTCGAAATTTTGATCAAATACTGCTAACTTGTAAATTCTATGTTAGCTGACCATGTAAAAGCAAGATTATCCTAAGCCGATTTAGTCTTTCGAAACTTAAGGTTTTTTTCTTTGAATAGATAGAGCTACCGAGTTTTGAAGGTTTTCGAATTTTGAGGAAGACATTCGAAAAAAAGATCTAAATTGCCCGCTAAATTCTAGAGTCCTGATATCAGTTATCTTTAGCAATCTCTTCATAAAATTTTGCTCACCAAAAACGAGGAGATCTTCTATTGTCTTCAACCCAAATAATTAATAATAACGTAGGTTTTACATGCCATTAACTCGGACGACATGTTCCTTCAACGATCTTGATCACAGTGTAGGGACTTAGATAGCAAACCTCGTTCCTATTTCCAGGGTTACAGGAGCATGGAGTGCTGGTGGTTCGCGAATATAGTGGATAATCGCCTTAAGATATGACAGGTAAAGTAAGGATCCTACTATCAGAGTCTATTAAAAAACTTGCCGATGAAATAACCTAAAAAAAATTGCCTGAGGAGGTACGAACATGACCCTAATGGCAGAAAATAGTTCAGCAAAGGTTATCAGCCTAGGCTAAAGAGACCCCGAGGAAGAACCAGCATTTATGAGGCGAAGAATGAAATGGAGGAGAAATAACCAGATGGCATGCGGCGATGCAGTATAAAAGTAAAAAAGAGTAAAGACTAAAGAAGGAGAATAAGAATATTTTTTCTTATTTATTAACTTTCATCAATTTATTTATTTGTTTTACTGTTGAGGTTTTTTATGATAAGATTATCCAATACATGATTTCATGATTGAACAGTTGTTGAATATTTTGATCTTTGATTTTTTTTTTTTTTTTTTTTGACAGTTTCTTTTATGAATTTTGTTAATACATATGTCCCAGTGAGTACCCCTAAACAAATATTTCTCAGCTTGTTCGTTATTGTTAATTCAACAATAAAATTTTATTATTAATAACATGATTATATTACAAATTGATATAACAATAGACCTAATAATAGATTAAATCGTACGCAATTGAGCAACAACAGTTCTTATCTGAGATATTGACCCCAAATTGCTAAATGGAATACGAATGTTAAGCGATCCGTCATACTCGTCATATTCAACGACCCACTACAATTGTGTTATTATTTTTTTTCACTAACGTATTCCAACCTAGTTAGATAACCATGATATCTTATATCCGGCCCTTATTCTCCATTTTTTTTCTTTACTTAAAAAAAAAAAAATACGTACTCTATAAATTTCATAAAAAAATACCTGGACATTTATAACCGACATATCCATAGCACACATCCCAGGAATTACTCTGAGAGAGATGAATAGTAGCTGAATGAAACATCTGTTAAAGTAATTGTTAAAGAAAAAGAAAAAAAAAAAAGTCAATTTGGGAAGAGGTGCCACAGGGTTTTACACCCCCTCATGCATTTTACTCCAGGTAATGCAGGTTTTAAACAAATTGACTGATTGCTAATCACTTCGGTGTGAGTAGAAAATTTAAGTTTGAAAATAAATAAATAAAAATATATTTTAACTATGTTTTAAAATGTAATGTAGCATATAACTTTCTTTTTTTTTTAATTTATATCTTCGTTTACACTTGTCTATTATAATACTGAGTATCAATGAATCTAATGAATCTAAACCTCTTCCTGTTTTGTGTATTATTTTTATGTTTTCTAAGACGGATATCTTATCAGCCTTCTTTGGATAAATTATTGTATTTGAGTATGAGTATTTCGGGATGTCCATGTAATTTTAGATATATCCAAATATATCCAGCAATCTCAAAAAAAGGGTCCATCGAACGATCCTTCAGCCGGTTGTTATGTACAGGAGTGAGACATGGACCCTGATATCACAGGAGGAATAGGTATTACGTGTGAAGGAAAGAAAAATCCTTTGAAAATATAGAGTCCAACCTAGTATGGACTGAATCTTTTGCGAATGAGAATAATTGAAGAACTGAAAACTCTATATGCATCCCCAGATATTGTAGCCAATAAATAAAGAGGCAGAATAAGATGGCTACGGCATTTACAAATAATGGAAGCTGGTAGGCTCTCTAAGAGCCTATGTTGGAGGCCTCTACTTCATTGGCTCGAAGATGTAGAGGACGATCTTCGGACTCTGGATGTGAGAGGATGGAGGAGGGCTGCCGAGGATAGGTCTGAATGACAGAGGAATTGTAGAGGAGGCCAGGGTTCTACAAGGACCATAAGCGCCATAAGACGATGATGTAATTTTTACTAGAATCGATTCTGTTGTGGCCATATTTGTTCATTAATTGTTGGCATACCAAGGTGAATTTGTAGAATTTTGTTGCTTACGTACCAGGGGGCTTTTGTGACAGTCCTAAATGCCTTGTCCTGGAAAATTTTGAGTTTTTTAATATGTGCACTTCTAGTTGCTCCATATATCCTCAAAGCAAAGTATGTACAAGAAGGTTTCAATAAGTAAGTATAAATGTTAATTTTTAGTTTAAGATGTAATGTTGATTTTTTGGAGAGAAGTGAACACACAAATCTTAGGGATTGGTTGAGGGATTTTCCTTTTTTTCTTGATTATGTGGACCTATAATGATGGGCTTGTTTCACGTCAAAGAGTAAACGCAATAGCTTGTGATTTGTTATAATTTATATGAATTTTTTGGAGACTATGCCAGCCATGTAATTTCAAAAAGTAATGTTTTATAATCTGTGAAGTCTGAGTTGATTTTTTTTTTCTTTTTAAAATTGTAGCGCCTCAGTATATGTTACTGTTAGAATGTCATAGCTGATTAAACTATCATGTTTGTATGTGATATTGAGTAGTGGATCAAGCACAAAATGAAAATTCTAAATCTAACATACTCCACAAGAAATGGGAACAAAACGATTCGCTGTTTGCAAGGAGTGTATTGGCAATAAAGGTGGCGCAGTCAAATGTTGCCGTTAATATTCATGACGTACTGCCGCCCTCGGCAGGAATGAGAAGCAGGAGGCGCCACGAATGGTGGGATTACTCCATTACTAGTGGGAAGAGGCAGAAAGGTTTTTATTTCTTGTTCACATTGTTTACAATAATAATAAATGTGTATCGTATTGTACAATGTTGATATTTTACAACAGGCAATTACATAAACTCATTACACGGAAAATATAATTAATAAAAAAATATCGTACATTATGTTTTGTAAGATGTCAAAGCTTTTGTTCCAACCAAAGGAAGTCGGAAATGTTAAACCAATAATATGTTTTACATTGTCGGGAACTGTATCAGTATTTAGTTTATTTTGCATTCATATTAAACTCATACATAAGAGAATAAAATAAAAAAAAAAAGTTGTTAAGTCTCTTGAAATGTAAATTATAAGAAACTCAATTTCTCCCTGAAAAGGAAAAACAATATATCATGAATATGTCTATATATATTCTACTATTCTATCCTAATTTACATTTTAAAAAAATATAATGAATATAATATAAAACTAACCCCTTTAGTACACTTTTCAGGTAACAAATATTGCGCAACATTTGATGTTTCAAAGAACAATATAAATCTATCAACTACGCTAATTGGTCTGTTTCCTAAACAGAAAAGTAATATATTCAATAGGTATCTTGAACATTTTAACAACAAAGTCAATATTATTATCAAAATGTTTTTACAGAACATATAAATTATGAATTATGTTCCTGTTAAAAACAGAATTATTTAAGATTCAATTTTAAATATCTAAGGCGCAAGGCATTAGAGGATCAACAGAGTTGCGTTGTCAGTTTGCAGAAGATAACTTATCATACCTACCGGGCACACAATAAAACCAAATAAAAGATCTAAAATATAATATAGGTCTAGGTTTCATTTTGATATATAACCATAATTCACTATATAAAAAGAATAAATTTCAGCTTTTTATGTTTCTGTTTAACAGAACATCAAAATTTAATTGGGAAGTCAAGATTTTTTGTTCATATGTTTAATTTTATTTACATTTTGCTGTAAGTTGTGACGTGTTAAATATAAATTAACATATGATATATATTATTATAAAGAATTTAATGCTGTACAACTTTAATTTGACGACTTTCCTCTAAAATGAACGAGTGAGGGTTTAGAAGACAAAAATATACAAAAAAAAATAAGTGAAAAACAATTTTTTCGAAAATTACAACTTGTCCGGAGCCGGTAGCACGAAAACGGTCCAGTTGTTCGTAAAAACGTTCAGAACTAAACTTGTAGAAAATTTAATAAGCTTTAATTTTGTGCAAAACACTATTTTAATGCAACGCACCGTTTTCGAGTTATAAGCGAAAAACGTAAAAATGTAACATCTAAAGCCCCCTTCCCTCCAGCGGCAACGGGATTTGGAGGGACTTTATATGTTCTTGTTCAGGGGACCATACTCTACACATTCCTGAAAAACTGAAACTAGTATTTTTTGTTCCTCTTGGGTGCCCATTTTTGTTCTCGATTGACTGGACTACTATAATTTTCTGGTGTAACATTTTTTCACAATCAAAAATATAAAATTTTGACACGCCCTAACCCTGTTAGTGTTGGTCGGATCAAAAATTAGGTGACAGATTTCAGATCAGAAATTTAATGGGGGCTAATGTTTTGTAATATAACATTTGTCACTAGGACCTACGGTTTAGTCTACATCATTTTGAATAAAAAAGTCACGATTTGCCTAAATTGTTGCGGCTTATTTGACAGGCTCCATGTCTGTTGGTGTTGCTCGTATCGAATGTATGCCGAAAGTTTTTGGATCAAGGAAAAATTGAGTTTTTAAGTGGTCCAAAATGTCAACTATAGTTACCACTTAGTTGATCGCAATTCGGTATATAATCTAAGGTCTATGTGATGCAAACGTCATGAATTCATAAAGGAAACCAATCGCATATTCATTGAAATTTTTATTAATGGGAATAGTTGATATTGCATATCGGATAAACTTTCCTTTCATCATCACTTAATCAAGAATGTAACATTTTGACACGACTGTTGGTGTTGCTCGTATCGGAGATTGGACAATTATCTTGATTACAAACTCAATGGGGAACATTTTTGGTTGTTTGATTTTTGTCGCCAAGATCTACTTTTTAGGATCTACATTGGTTTAAATGAAATAAAAGTCATGTTTGTCTACATTAAAATGTCCCAAATTTTGACACGCTCTAGATCCTTATTGCTGCTCGGATCAAAAATTTGACAACTGTTGCCTGTTAGAAATTTACTGGAAAATATTTTTTGTTATATAACAGACGTCACTAGGATCTACCATTTTGGAGCTGTATTAGTTTGAATAAAAAATTCAACGTTCTGCATACAGTGTTGGGGCTTATTTGACTCGCTCTAGCTCAATTGGATAGATATACATAACTATAAACTAGTAATTTTCCTAGTTAGGGAGAAAAGGAGAGTTTTTTTTTTTTTTTTTTTAACAGACTCAGATATTTCATAAAATTTTAAATATTTTTTTAATATATTTAATATTAAAATAGTTAACTAACTTTTACGGATTGCTAATAATGGAACGTACGCAGAAGATACACCTTTCTGAATACCTGACATAACAATACCAATTAAAATCATCAAAGGAAAGGAAAAAAAAAATTGTAACATGATAAAGAATAAAATAACAAACAAATTTTCAATTATTTTTACATTCAATTAGTGCTTTAGGTGTTAGTTAAATTTATTTTGTATCGATCTCTCATTTTTTTCATTGAAACCCTTGCTTGAAAGAGACGTTAATAAAACCCAAACACAAGTATTAGGTACGTTATTTATTAAAATATTTCAATATACGATGCTTTTATTTCATTTATGCAAAGAAGCGTTTTTTTATTGTTTTTTTTAAAGCTAATCTCCAACTACTTTCTTTTAATTTTATTGCTATATATTTTATATAAATTCGAGTGTATGTGTGTGTGTTAGTGAGTTTGTTTAAAAAAAAAAAAAATTACATGCGAAAAATTAAATTGTTTAGTTAAAAAAAAAAAGAAAGAATAATCGGCCAATATGAGAGAACAAATAAAGTTTGCTTATGGAGTAAACATACTTAATTACTCATTTTTAAATTAACGTTTTTTAGTTTTAAATACTAAGATCCTATATATTTCTATTTAAAATAAAAATCTTATCATATTGAGAAATATTACTAATTGAGCTGAACAAAAATATGACTTTATTGAGAGGAATAATTTACTTGAGGTAAGCATGATGACATAGAAGGATCAATACAATTAGAATTGGTGAATTAGTTCCCATTTCTTTTGGAATTGTTTTATTTGAAAACTAGTTTTGAATGTTAAACATTCATTATGAATTCTGAAGTAGACAAAATTTTTAAAACTAGGGTAAATTTTCCTTGAGTTTTCACTCTAACTAATTGGATATTTCCGTTCATATTAAAGCCAAATTTAAAATGGGAGTATTGGAGATGTTTATCTGGTCATTTAAACAAAAATTTGGTTTCATTTTGAACGATTTTATTCTTTTTAATGATTCATAAATGTTTTATTTTTGACTATTTTCTGCTCAATGCATCGTTTTCACTGCCGAGTCTCTTTTGAATCTATGGTTATATTCATTTAGATGGATAGCGAAGTTGGAATTCAGGGTCTTATTATTGTATGCACTTATATGTTCTTTTACTCTTCGATTTACCGATCGTCTAGTTTTTTCCGTGTTAGTTTCACAGTCATTGCATTTTAGTTCATGTACCCTGCTTTTTTGGAGAAAGGTCTATTTCGTCTTTAATAGACAAAGCTATTATCGTATTAATTGTAATATCCTGTTAATACATCGTTGACAAATGTATATACAAATAATATTTACACAAAGTTCTAATAACTTCACCATAAACACCATAATACGTTCTCATGTTTATCAACAGTCAGAGGTTTTCGATTGAGTAATTGTAGTAAATGCGCCGTTTATTGTAAAACAACTCACGAAGAAGAGTTGGCGAGAAGAAGCGGACATTCTTGCCCACTTTGTGTGTCGTAATGTTTCACATGATAGTAATCACAATAAGACTCTAGTTATACTCACATTAAAAATATTATTGTTGGTTTGAAAAAGAGCTCTAAGATAATTACAATTGTAAAGCATTTTTAGCATTGGATATTTTAATATATATATTAACTCTCAAAAGAAGAGCAAATATTTTTTTATCAAAATAAGAATTTTTGTATTTTTCTTTGTTAATGGTCATGCTGAAATTCAGGCAAATTTGTTTTTTAAAAAATCAGACTCACCGTTAACCGTGTTTGCTGTGTTCATATAATCATGCTAGACCCTCCCCAAGATGATTTGTTCAGTATGCAAAGGATGTTATAAATTTTGAAATTTCATTATAGAAACGCTTTAATTAACAAAATGTTTTATTTTTATTTTAACGAATATACATAAGGAACAAACAAGAATTAATTTTTTTTTTTTTTTTTTTTTATGAAACCCCATCTAACATCTAACAGCGGCCGTTGCCTGGGCTGGTGAAAAAAAAGAAACAACCTCTAACTGAGAACAACAAGTTATCAATAGGTTAAAGTCGTCTTCTAGCAATTTCAGCTGAATAACACAAGAAATGCCAACCACAAGGTGTATAACAAAAAAAAAAAAAAAAAAAAAAAAAAAAAAAAAAAAAAAAAAAAAAAAAAAAAAAAAAAAAAAAAAAAAAAAAAAAAAAAAAAAAAAAAAAAAAAAAAAAAAAAAAAAAAAAATTTGAAAAGGAAGTGGATGTGAGATCTGGTTGTGTAAAAAAATAAAGCTTGGAAGGTTAATCCTTAGGTAATGTATGTCACTATAACTGACACGTATTTCATTATTATACATGGATTATACCATCCGTTTGTAGTTTATTGTCTAACAGCTTTATCCAATTTTCATACAATACGAAAATGAAAATGAGATAAATTGAAAAACACTATAATTCAATCATTATTTTTAATATAATACATTTATTCAAATTTATTATATTTTGACATAAAATTAGTTTTCTTTTTAATATGGGTAAAAAAGTTTTTTTACCTGACATTCAAAAATAAATTTTGGTACCAAAAATAAAATAAAACAGTGTATCATGTTGAATGAATATCTTCCCATACCTATGGATACCTTTCCCAATAGATTGAAGAAAACACTGACGAATGAAAAAGTTAATTTTATAGTGATAATGAAAGCAAAGTTTATCCGATATGAAATTTCAACTATGCCCATTAGTAAAAAAATCTATGAATATTCGATTGGTCTACTTTATGAATTCATGACGTTTGCATTTCATTGACCTTAGATTATATACGGAATTGCGACCATAGAAAGTGGTAACTATAGTTGACATTTGGACTACTTAAAAACTCAATTTTTCCTTTACTCAATAGATCATGGATTTGTCTATTTGTAATCTACTGTTTTTAACTATTTGCGTTTTAGAATTTAAATGATCGAATTACTTCAAAAAATGATTAAATTAAATTCGATATTCTGACAGTAGTAACACGGAGAGACCTGGAGCTAGTCAAAAAAAGCCCCAACACTTAAACAATGTAGGCAAATCGTGACTTTTTGGTTCAAAAGCAATAGCTCCTAAACGGTAGGTCCTAGTAACAAAAATTATTAAATTATAAAGATTTTGCTATTGTTAATTATAAGCATAACGAAAACAAAATCTTAGACTTAGATTATATTTATTCAAAAATTACGTTTCTAGAATTAAGAATCTAAATAAGGTTCTACATTATATTATTAGAAATTAAATTTTATTCTTTTTCCCAGGCTTACAGCCCCGGTAATAATAATGTCAGTAAAAATATTACCCTAACTTGATCCGGGTTTAAAAGCCTACTATGACCATGGATAAGTTTTGAATAAAATTAGAAATTAGATTAATTATATATTCGTTCAAACAAAAAAAAAATGAGCACATTAATAATCACTAAAAAAATGGAGGAAATCCATTCAGACCCAAACGAAAAATTAAATCCATCTAAAATTATTAAAATTCAAATTATATTGTTTAAGACTTCATTTTAGCTAAGAAGTTTTAAGTCACTGAAAATTTAATCTCCCTCCTGTTTTATTTTTGATTTTATCCATTCTTTTATAATAAAAAAAAACTCATTTCTCCTTGAATAGGAAAAACAATGTCTATTTATTTATTTGATTACTGTTTTAGGTGCCGTGTACAACAACTCGGGCTAGATATGTCTATTTAAAATCAACAGTTTTTTTTTTACAATTTTCATTATAGAATTAAAAGGATAAAATAACTTTCATTAATGATTAAATTAAATTAACGATTAATAATTATTCACAATAAATAAAGTTGAGAGATCGTATGTGTTTCAAACGTGGCGTTTTTCATTCAAACCAATATAGCTTCTTAAAAGTAGGTTCTAACGAAAAATGTAATTTAACAAATATATTTTCCATTAAATTTCCTATAAGGAAACAGTCGTCAAATTTACGATACGGGCCACACCAACACAGGAGCATGTCAATAAACCCCTAACACTTGAACAATGTAGGCAAATCGTGACTTTTTCATCCAAGACAATATAGCTCCTAAACGGTAAGTTCTAGAGACAAATGTTTTATGACAAAAAATAAGCTCTATTAAATTTCTGATCAGGAAACTGTCGCCAAATTTTCGATCCGGCCAACACTAACAGAGTCTAAGCGTGTCAAAATGTTACATTTTTTATCGTGGAATAAACGGTACCCCAAAAAAAGATAGAACCCAAGATAAAAGACATATTCAAAATATTTTGTATGAATATGGTTGAACATAAAAATACAAAACCTTAAATAAAATGATCGATATGAGGCAAATACAACAGAAATTTTTGAAATATTGAGAGGCAAAACAACTCAAATACTACTTTCATAAGCGACACTACAGAACTATAAATCTACAAATCGAACTATCATAAAGCTATACGCACAAATATATGCAAAATGTACAGTACAAAAAATGCCCTTAAATAAACATTATATGTTATGATTTTGAATTATAAACTCAAATTTTTTTAAAGATTTATCTTTTTTTAGTGCTTACACATACCTACTGCAGCTGCAAGGGTCTGGCGTGCCCTTCCAAGCACGATCTTGGGAGGAACATAGCCGCCAGAGGACAGCGGTCTGATCTCTACCTTGGCCTTCTCCATTTGTTCTGAGCCAACGCTCTGCTTGGTGTCCCCCCACCTCGAATTACTACTAACGCTGTTTTGATGATAACGATATCTCAAACTGGTCAGTTCCATAATAAACAGTGTACGCGCAAATTACGAAAGTAAATTCTTTCAATTGTAGAAGATATTTGTGTATTTATTTTATTTTTTTTATAAGTACTTAAAATGTCACTGATTCTCAAGTTTTAAACACTTACTTATAACCAAATGCTGAATA
This sequence comes from Euschistus heros, assembly GCA_003667255.2. Lineage (NCBI taxonomy): Eukaryota > Metazoa > Arthropoda > Insecta > Hemiptera > Pentatomidae > Euschistus > Euschistus heros. The sequence continues at coordinate 1,672,884 of RCWM02000206.1, read as the reverse complement.
TTAATAAATTAGTGTACAGTAAAATTGATTTCGTTTTTAACTGATAATAAATATAAAAGTAACAACAATAACAGAGTTTAAAAATCAATGAGTAGGTACATAAGCTAGGTAATATAAGCTAATTTTATGATGGTTACACGACTTCTTTACATTGAACTGACACACAATTCAATTATGCCATTTTTTATTTTTTTTTAATATGGAAAATTTTTACCGGTGATCTAATTGGTCAATATTGGTTACGCGCAGTTTGATAGTTTGATATCAAGAGAGCAGAAACATATATTTCTCGTTAATTTAAATAATAATAGCTCGTTTCGACTTTGTTTCTTCTTATACAAAATTAAAAATAAAAATAAAAATGGCCATAGACGGTCAGCAGGGTTAAGTTATTTAATTTGATAATTTATCTTTTACAGAAAACTGAATCACAGTTAAGCGAAATAAAAGAAAGAAAATATATCGTCGGCGAGATTACCAATTTTGCTATGTACATTTTAGCACCATCTACGACGTTAAATACAATATGTGCTTCGATGCATATCTACAATTATATTTTGGGCTAAGCTCACAAAAGTGTTTTGTCAAAACCTGATCCAAATAAAATTTTCGTATTCGGGTTTTTATATTAGAGCGAAATTTTATTTTTAAACGAAACCAGCAAAAAAAAAAAAAAACAAAACACCTAAATCGAAAAAATGCACATACCGGAATTGAAAATCTCACCGAAGATATGACTATCATTGACATTCAAGGGGAAATGTTTTATGTTATTATTTTTATTATTTTTTAATTTTTAAATATCTCTCCTCTTATTTATTAGGGGGTTTATAATTTAAAGACAAATGGCCATTTATTTTAATTTAAAAATAACTAACAATAATAATAATATTCTTTTACACTTCAACATGATACCTGTCCTCTGTTTACATTGTAATGTTCCCATTAAACAGACTAACACTGTTAGATATTTAGGATAAGTTTTCCACAGAAGGATTACATGTGAAACAGAAACGCCTAAGCCTAATAAAAAAGCCGATACTTTTATATACGCTTTCATATGAAGGAAATCTTCATTGAAAATTATGCAAAGGCTGAATACTTATATTTAATTAAAACCACTATGTGCTTACACCTCACAATTTTTCGGAATAGCTAAAAGAACACAAATTAAAAAAATGCAGACTCGCTTCACAATTACTGTGGTACACCAGTAACACAGCATTGCACACAGATCCATGGCACAAGATCACATCTAGACTTCATACAGAAAATTTCATAACAAACTCTAAGGGCTTAAGTTAATAAATATCAAGTTAGAAATAAGTACCGCTGGGTGCTGACCCCTTTATACCTAATAGGCCAGTTACCTTTCAGATTATGTTTGCTAGTAGAATTTGCTAGTTGTCGCAAGATAAGTGCTATGTATGGATCATAAAAAAATAAAGATAAAAAAATAAGGTTTTCAAGTAAGTTATCAATATTATGCACCAAGATTATCCTCAAATGCAAGAATTCATCTAGGATTATAATACTTTTATAACTTTCATGCCATTGTCTAACAAATCAGCTAATTCGGAATTTTATTTCCAAGCACATTAAAAAAACGATAATTAAAAATAAGTAAATGAGCTAAGCATTGATTTTGATGTCATGAAGCTACTAATTACACCCCTGTAGTGCCTCTAACTTTGGTATCCAATCTTTCATGAAAAAAAAGTGAGACTGAAAAGGAGTTACCTGAGAAAAAGGATCGGTAGTTTACTACTTTCTCTAAGACATAGGAGTCGCATAAACGCTTCTAGAAAACTAGGAGAGCCATCGCTACAAACTTTAGAACATCAAGTCCCAAGTCGGATGTGATCCAGAATCAGAAAAGTTTATCATCAAGGAATTAAAAGGACTTGACAAATAGTGGCCCTATGTAGAATAGAATAGAATAGAATAGAATAGAAACATAATTTTATTCTGGGACAATGTCCCCTAAGAATAACAGATATGTACAAGTATTAACTAAATTAAGTCTGGTTAGAGACGTAATGAGATAAAAAAACAACGATAATAATACATTAATGACAGTATGTACATAGATGATATTTAAATAAACGGAAAAGAAAATAAGATAACATTCTACAAATTAGAGAAGATAAAATTAAATAAGAAAAAAATAAAATAAAATTATATAGAAAAATCTTTGGTACAATGATTAGTTTTGTATATACAATAGAACCTAATGTTATATTCATGGAAAGTGAAATTTGAATTTAAGGAATCTCAATTATTCCTGAACTGAATCCAGCAATGCAACGGTAACTTGATTAAGTAGGTAGATAGTTAGCAAGCGTCAACTTGAATGAGGAGGAGGTATTGGAAATAGAAATATTTGAATGTTTCCAGGGATTTAGCTTGTCTGATGTGAGGAGGGATGGAGTTCCAGAGGATTGGTGAGCGGAAAAGGAAGGAGCGTTGGAATGTTGAAGTTCTATGGGATGGGGTATACAAATCAGAGAGACGGGATCTTGTATGTATAGGATTGACTGCAGATCTGAATTGAAGCTTGTTGTAGATATAAAAAGGTTGAAGGGTGTTGATAGTTTGGTACAGGAATGTTCCATGGAAATATTGTTTACGGAAAGTGGGATAGAGCCAATTTAGTTGGGAATAGAGGTGGGAAACGTGGGAACGCCTCGGACTACCGAAGACAAACCTGACGATGTAGGTTGTAAAAAGGAAAGGATTAGGCTAAAATCACGCTCAACCGTTGGGGTTTTTTCCCCAAATGAAGAGTACCCACATTAAAGAGGCTAGGTATGAAACCAGGAGAGTCCCTCGACCTCGAAGCCAATCACGGCTGAAATTACAGAACATAATTTTCTGCATTCAACAGGACTCGAACCCGGGCGCGGGAGCATGACAGAGAAGGGCCCTACCCACTGGGCTTCCTAGTCTCCTAAAGTTCAATTTGCTGAATAATATTCTTGATTTAAGGATTAAAATTTAAAAAAATAATTGAAGAAAGTGGCAATTTTTTTTATGTAGTACGATTGTACTACTCAAATGAAATCATTACAAGCATATACAAACAAAAACTAGATAAATTTTTAAGTGGGACCGTAATAATACTGAAATAAAAATATATCAAACAGTTCTGAATCTTTATTTCCTCACATACAAAATACTGAAAATAAGTGGAATATTCATGTGGGGAGAATGGTAAATAAAATAGATGGAAAATTTTTTTACCCTTAAAAATACTCCATTTAATTTACTTGCCTCATAAACTGTATAAAATTTACTTTATGTATTTATGTATCACTGAACTATATTTCAATTATTAATAAAATACTATTGACCCCACTATTTATATCTGTGTTATCTCTGACCGATATGTTTATATCTATCACTCCTATTTTAATCTATTATTATCGTTCCGTTTAGATAATTATCTAAGATATTTACATTATACCTCTCAACACATTGTATAAAAACAAATTGTATCAAAACAAAATTTAAGTATTCTTCCGTCATTTATTTTATAATCTGTTCAACAAAACCCATTGACTTCTGTGGAATGTTTTAATATTTGCAATATATCATATAAAATTACATTGCCTTGGTTCATAGAACAGCGCGAAAAGTATCAAATTGAAACGGATTTGAATCTTTGAAGTGGAAATTCCTTTTATTAATGAAAACCTGTTTTCTGGGAACCCTTTTTACTCTATTCATCAATTTGCTTTATGGAATATGTTACCGAATGAATGTTCCTTTCTTTAAATTCTTAGAAATTTTGTACCTTCTTTTAATGGAATCGATGCCCAGATTATGCTGAAGAAGAATACGGATAAGCTAGAAATTCTGTAACTATTACTTTGAGAACCGTGAAGTATGTTTCGGGTATTGTAGAAAAAATTACCTCTAATTCTTCGTATAATTAAATAAAAAATAGGGCCAACATTTTTGAAAAATAATGTATGATAGCTCGATAAATATCAAAATATTGGTCAACATAAACAGTTATTCTTCAATGTTTAAAGGTGAATTTATTATATATGATTTCATAAATAAAGTTCTGTAACTTAGACAAAAAACGTGAACATCTCACTAAGCAATAGACTTCAAAACATATTTATGCTGTATATCTAATTTGAAAAACTTCTTACAAACATTGGAGATCTTCAAGAATTTCAAACCTAAATTTTAATTTTATATGAATTGCAATATATCTAGGAACAAAGGCCTGCACTCCTTTAAGTAGGGATCCTTTAAGTAGATAAGCTTGGTTCGCAGTATCTTGAATATATTGTGTTCAACTTTTTTTTCTCTAATTTTGTTTATTTCTTTCTGATGCTATTCTTATAATTTATTTTATTATTTATTATATTTTATAATTTATCCTAATGTAACGCTGGTACACAATCATAGTTTTTATACTATGATTTTTTTGTATTTTTTTTTTGTTTTTTTTTACTGCATCCCTGATCATTTTCTTCTTATATCTGACTTAACAGTCAACTGTACTTTTCTCATTATTATATATCTTAGATATAGATTTATTAGTTTTTATTTATTTTTATTGTAGGTACATATTGTATGAATGGATTCATTGTTATTCTTGTTGCTTATTGCCCAGTTGTATAGGTACATGAAAAAATTACCGATGAACAGAATACAGAAAACGACCTGAAAGTGAATTGTAAGTAAAAAAGTGATCCGCTATGATCATAATTATTTTTTAAAAAATAATAAAAAAAAATGTTTAAGCAGCTTTGACTAGCCTAAGTTTTAAATGAAATATAAAATTCAAATATGTAGTGGGTTGAGATTGCACTTAAGATCATGAAATAAAATATGTCCCCATTTTTATTAGTTTTGGTGATATAATTTTTTATATCTCTACTTATAAAATAAAATGTAATTTTACCTGGGGTATTTCCGATCTTTTTTAGTCGACGCCATTAACTTTATTCTGCACTTAATTTTTTTTTTGTTAGAAATCTGCATATGAGAAGTACATATACTTTTATCATAATATTTCAAGTTCATTTAGTTCATAAGTAACAATCAATTACAACTTAAAGTCTACTAGGTTAATTGATTTTGTATTGTTTAAAAATAAATTGTCACATTGTTAAAACTATATTTACAATCCACATCTATTAAGAAGTTTTAAAACCAAGTACATATGGAAATTATAAGGTGATGAAAATTCTCATTTTCAACACTAAGATACTAGAAATAGATGGAAAGAGTGAAAACATGATAGCAGTGTTCTAAATCCTAGCTACTGCAGCTTCAAACGACCGGAGGCACTATTCAAGTAATAAAAAAGATTGAAATTTGAAAAAAAAGAAAGTAGAATTTAAATTCATTATATCATATCTGATTACCAATAAAACCATGATAAAGTATTTTATAGTAACCAATCATAATAATAAAAAGATATATAATAAAACTTACTGTTATCTTTTCAAGTCTAATGATGTTTTATATTAGTGGTTCTTACCTAAAAAGGAAAACAAAGTCTGGATTAGAAACAATGAATAAATACATTGATATTTATGTACAATAATAAATTTAGAAATATATAAAGAAATCAATATTATGTCAGTACCATTTTTTTCGATTATGGATACAAGTATCGATACCGAAAAATCGATTCTTGATTTTCAATACTGGTCTAGGTTTTAAAATAAATATTCGAAACGTTCTGGCTTTATTTTTTTATTTCTCTATTTAGGCCGTCTAGGACCGCGTGAAGTAAAAATATGCAATCATTTCCGTACTTCTTTTCCTGATAGTTTCTGATTGTTTAGTATCATTCTTCTAAAAACTGTTCTGTCTCGTATTACGTTATCTGTTATACCAATCTTATCTATGCCATGTCTTTCTCAATTCCCTGAATCCATTGGTTACCATTTTTGCTCTTATGAACATATTGAAAATTTGTTGTTATTTATCCTCATCATGTGATCAAAGATTTCGATTCTCCTTTTCCTGATTGAAATTGACATCTTTTCATTCATGTTCTCTTTTGTACAGGTCCTTGTTTTTCCTGTTTTTAAATTCTACCTTGTTTGTTTTCAACGGCCCCAAAATTTTCCGTAGAATTTTCCTTTATTTTTCTCTGTACATTCTATTTTTCAAATTTTCATGGTGAACATACATTCTGTAGCATAGAGACTCACTGGTTTGATTATTGAGTTGAAATGCTTAATTTTAGTTTTCTCAAGCATGAATTGTTTACTTCTTTGTCTAGTCCATTTAACTGAATTATTTCACATTGATACTTAAATTTAGACTTTAATTTATTACTTAATACATCGAAAATGTTACTATAGCCTTTAACTAAAAACTGGAGGTGGCAGGATGCAATGAACGTTTCTAGATGTTGTTTGTATTATTACGAGTCGAAAACCAGTGAGGACATGTAATTAAATTAAAAAAAAAAAAACAAGCTTTATCTAGGCAAAAAAAAGTATTATAAAATGTTAATATTGTCTGGTTGAATTTATTTCGTCATTGCTTAAGTTTTTGTTGTTTGAAACAGTAATCATATTTATTCATTCTCCAATAGTGAAAATGTTCGAAAATCTTCGAAAATTTGAAATTTGGCTGGCAGTAGCAATTTAGTTATTTTGTAATTCTATATCATGTATTGTTGATGGAGTTGCATAATTGAGTATCACAAAACTATTACCTGTAAGAACAGTATCCTACCGTTTCTAGGAATCAATTTTGAATTATCGATTCGATATCGAGTATTTTATCAAGAATTTATAAAATCGAGAATCGTCACGAATAACAAACTTATATGAAGCTTTTTATAGTAATATTTATAGTAATTAGTGTTTATAGTATATTTATTTTTACAGAAATGTTTCTAAGTCCAAAAAATACATATTAAACTTTAAAGATATACACATTATTAATCAAAATTATCATAAATTATAACAACTTGTTACAGCTGATAAGTTTGCTCGATAACCACGAGCAATAATCGAAAGATCGCGTAATTCGGGACAGAGCTATTATTAGTGTGAACTTAAATGCCCTCATAGCCATCAAACGGAGTAATTATCTTTATAACTTTATTTGAATCCAACATTGATGTTTTGTATAAAAAAATATTTGCATTCTGATTTCAACAGTAATTTTTAAGTTTTAAAATCCTATTTTTAAAAATTAAATGATAGTATATTCATTAATATAAATTATTTGAAAAAAAAAATCCATAGAACATAAACCTAACCGACTAGTTATGATTCAACAAAAAATTCAAGCTGTAGAGTTAAAAATTCCTGTTGAAGGTCAATGCCAAAAACCTACGAATACCCTGAATTAGTAAGCATTATTTAGCATTATATTTATCTAGAGCTCTTTGTAATACAAAAGTCGGATGTAAAGTTGAATGAACTTTATCTGATATGGAAAATTTAAACAAAAAACAATTAATAAATAAAAATTTAAAGATTTATCCAGGAATAAATTTCTCAAGGGAAATAAATTTAAAATCACTGTATGTCAGTACCAATTTTTTCCCCTCGATTCTCGATTTTTAATACCATAACTTGGTATAAAACACGGGGATGAGTCAAATTTACTGACATATCCCACCTTCATGATTTCATTAACGCATTAGTTGATATTGAGCGGGTTCACAAAATCTCTTCCTTTGTCCCCTCCCACACCTCAAAATCTTTAATTAAGAACCCGATTTTTCTATATGCAAATTTACAAAACTATTTATCTGATTCCTCTTACATCTAAAAGACGAATTTATATATTCCCTAAGATAAAAAAGGTGTTTTTATTCAATTATTTTTTTGGAATAAATACTTTAATATTAAGTTCTTTTTTTTTTTTTTTTTAATTTTATTTATAAAACCATGCTATTAATTGTTTCTACTATGCACTTCAGTAGATAAATTAATAAAAAGATTATTGACTTTTTTATCGACACATCTAAGAAATTTGCATACAATAATATTTCTGAAAATAAATAAATAAACTACTTATTTTAAAAATAATTAATTTTAATTAATAAATTATTTAATTCCAAAAAATAATTAAATAAAATATCTTTTTTATCCCAGGGAATAGATAAATTCGTTTTTTAGATGTATGAGGGATCTGACAAATAGTTTTATAAATTTGGAATGGGACATAGAAAAATCGTGTTCTTTCCTAAGGATTTTGAGGTGCGGAAGAGGGTGAATCAAAAAGAAGATAATTCAAATTTAATACTTATTTATTTAGTGTTCTTTCAGCATTACAAATTTGTGATATCTAATTTAAAATTTGTCCAAGCGTTTTTATTCAATGTTGAAATTCATTTTTTGATATCCAGATTTTAAATAATAAAAATATTTAAAGTAATCTATCAAAAATTACAGACAAAATAACTATGGATAATTTAAATGTGCTAGATAAAAAAAATTCAACAGATTTTAACTCAGACAAAATTTTAAATAATCACCCATTTTTATCCAACCAAAAAATAACCTTTTTGTTGGATTGTGTAATTTATTAATCATCCTTACCATAAAATTTTTATAAGTTAATAATTTTAATGAGAAACAAAAAGAAAAATTGTCATTAAAAATATATCAAAATTAATTCTTATTCGCAATTTAAGATTAAAAAGAATTGGTTAAGAATTTTAAAAAATAAAAATGTAATTGATCTTTTACGTTTCGATCATTAACCTTGTACTAGGTGCTTTAGGATAAAATAAATCGGTTTTTAATTCCTACTAACAAAAATAAAAAGACAATTTACACCTTATCGAAACTTATTTTACGTTTCGTGCGGAATGCGTATAAATCGAACTGAGTTAGATCTAAAAAAAAAAAAAAAATGATAAATCTGAGATTTTACCTTGAGGAAAATATTTTTTTAAAACAAAATATATTAAAAATAGAAAAAGCTAAATCAAATATAAAATTACAGAAACATTGTAATATAAAGGTTATATATTTGCATTTAGATACGTTTAATTTCAAGGTTGACAAAATCAGGGTGTTTTCATAATTTCTTTTTGTCATAGATTAAGGAGTAAATACCTAATGTGAGATTAAGAGTAACTAGTGAAAGTGAAAAATAAATACAGCTAAGCCATACACAAACATTTCATCAATCATGATAGTGGATAATTTAATGAAAAATTAAAAAAAAAAACATTCAACTGATTGGAATCAATATCATATTTTTTTAATTTACGAATGATTACAACAGTGCATTATGTAAACGTGAGCGATAATGAATATAATGTAACATGTAAATGATTTGTAAAGCAACCACATATCGATAGCTCTAAAATAAAATTTTTTTATTATGTTTATAACTGCATCCTCCCATCCCATAGCGTTAAGTGAAATATTTTAGAACCATTTGCAATGCCTAAACTAATAAATTAAAACAAGAACTTTTGAAATATTCATCATTTGAACATATTTTTTTAATTTTCTTTAAATTGTTAGAATCGTAATAAAATTGTATGCTAAATGTGTATGATATGTGCTTTTTGCTGCCTAGTGGTTCATTTCTTGAAAAATTATTGTTTGTAATTGATATGTTTTTCATATGGATTTTTTTTTTTTTTTTTTTTTTTTTTTTTTTAACAGGAAGGTCCTGTTTAATCTAGCCCTGCATAAAGCAATGAAGAATTTGGGGTCTGGTGGAACATTGGCGAGTCGAACCTACCAAATCTAGTGTATGCTGATAATATTGTGGTCCTGGTAAGAAATGAGAAAACTTTAAATGGAATTTTGGACAAGATGGTTTAATATTGCAATGTGGTTAAATAGGTCTTGAAATTAATGAGGCGAAAAGTATATGGTATCTTCGGCTTCTGGAATTAGAAGAAAGCCGTGTAACTTATCTCTTGACACTTTTAAAGCTGTTAATTACTTCGTGTATCTTAGTACGGAAATTAACTCCGAAAATATAGTGAGCGATGAGGTTGAAAAAAGAATAATGAGAGGCAATAGAGCTTACTTTGGCCTTACAAATATGATAAAACCTGCTATCCAAAAGGACCAAACTCAGACCCGTTGTATGCTATGCGCAGAGCCATAGGCACTAAAAGCAGCTGTCCAGCAAGCATTAAGGATCTTCGAAAGGAAGATATTGAGCCGCGTGTTTGGCCCTGTGTACGCTCAAGGAGCATGGCGAATTATAGTACGATTTATAAAATCTAGACGGATCAGCTGGTTATGACATCTAGAATGGATGACAGACACAAGAATGGCCAAAAAAGTTTTCCAGGGGACCTACTGTGGAAAGAGAAGAAGGGGACGCCCTCATAAGAGCTGGATTGCTGACGTGGAAGAGGACTTGGAAAAGATGGGCGTGACTAACTGGAAAGGAAAAACTTTGGATAGATATTGCTGGGGACTAATTGTTAGGGAGGCCAAGGTTCACCATGGACTGTAGAGCCGAAGAAGAAGTTATTAGGAAACGAGAATAATTTAATTGGTGCCCACAAAAATAAAAAATATCAGTTAATATAATAGTAATTTTTCCAAATTTCAAGTCAATAATTTGAAAAAGTAAATCATGAATGGTGTAATTTAATGAATTTTAATTCGTTTTTTCCTACGTTGATGATTTTTATTTGCTTTCCTATTTTTAATTAGTAATTATTGGGTTGTTTCACATGAAATGTCCGATTTTATAATATTTGAAATACATAGAGGATTTTGCGAGTCTCTGTTGTTGAAAAAGCTCGATACATGGGTACCTCACGATCTCACTGAGCGACAGCAATTGAAACGTCTTGAGACCTGCGTTTCGTTGCTTGCTAGGCAAAAAACCGACCCTTTCCTTGAAAGAATAATAACTTGCGACGAAAAATGGATTGCTTATGACAATCAGCGTCGGTCAGGGCAGTGGTTAGACATCGACGAAATCCCAGGACAAATGCCAAAACCAGATTTGCACCCGAAAAAATTGATGGTTACAGTATGGTGGTCCATGGCTGGAATCATACATTATTCCTTTTTGCCTAGAGGTGAGACCATTACCTCTACAACCTACTGCAATGAAATTGGCCAAATGCACGAAAAATTATTGAAAAAACAACCTGGATTGGTAAATCGGAAGGGCCCTATACTCCTACACGACAACGCTAGACCCCACGTTTCAAAACTTACCATGCATAAATTAAAAGAGCTGGGGTACGAAGTTCTTCCGCACCCACCATATTCTTCCGACTTGTCTCCAACAGATTATCACCTTTTCAGGAATTTAGACAACTTCTGCAGAGGAAAAATTGTTGCAAATGATGCTGAAATCAAAAGTGCGTTTTCAGATTTTGTTTCACTTCAAAGCTCAGAGTTTTTCAAATCCGGGATAAAAAAGTTGTTGGGAAAAATGTGTAGAAAAAGAAGGTAAATACTTCGAATAAAATTATATTGTTTTCATATTGTATTTTTACTAAAATCCCTATACCTTGAAAACGGACATTTCATGTGAAACAACCCAATATATAGTTATTTAAATATATTGTTAAATTTTATATTAATTATTCTTTCATGCTCGAACAAAGTAGAAATTTTCAGTTAATTTTATAACGAATACTATCGGGTTTAACACACAGTTAATGCTTACACAAATAACACTTAAAAATAACTAATATTATTTTATAGTTAACATTACAGTTATGAGTTCTTAAAATTATGAGACTGACACTCCACTTTTACGAATCTTAATAACATAATGGCTAGGCTTCCATTAACAGTAATGAAGTATTTAAAAATAGCAACCATTAAAACAATTGAGTTAAACTTGCCCATTCATTGTTTACAGGATCGTAGCCTTGCTGATAAAACAGGTAGACTATTAAGTAAATATTAGTTTCCTCGCCAGCTTCATAAAATTTAGCTATAACATAAAGCCCAGAATAATTTAATTTCATAAATAATTAATTGAAATGATCTGAAATAATTATGTCCGTGTTATTAAAAGTGGGAAAACATCAATAATCAAAGCTTATTGGAAATACAAACACGGCTAATGAAATCTGTTTTCCTAAACAGGGACATCCTAAAAAAACGGGCGAATTTTATCTGAAAATGGAACAGCTCACGTTTGCAGACTGCTGCCACAGATATCAAAAATTTAACATCAGTCAAACCCATCCGTCACATCCCCCTCTAATGGATCAAGTTCGATCCCCAACAGAATTCGTTTACTAAAAAAGGGTACTCGTTAAGCCAATGCATAAAAGATTTTTGCTTTGGCTCAGTGCTTTAAGATTCAAGAACAAATAAATCAATACTTTTTTACAGTACTGTAAAAAAAGATCCTTCTAATAAAAAAAAAAAGAAAAAAATTTTTGATGAGTATTTTTCACATGAGGTACACATGATGGTAAAGAAGGATCAACACAAGGCAAACCATAAAAAATTAACCTATCTGCTCCTTCTTTTTTACCGATGGATTTATTCCAGATATCTGTTAGATCTCCTCAGATGAGTACCAATGTTTGATTTCTAGTCTTACATTTTTGAAAACTTTGGTATATATAATCCAAGTAACATAGTGCTGATGAGTTGAATATTTTATAAGTTTTAGAACTAAAGATTAATGTTTAGCCAATTCGCCGATATTCTGAGCTTGGGTGGCTCTTTCCTAAATTCCGACGGCAATACTTTCTGGGTACTTTTCTATTCCAATGTCTAAAAACCAAAAAACCTTCCTATATTCTTGATCTATTAACTCTGCGTTCTTCTACCCACCTCCTAAATACTAGATCCCAACCTTTTAACCTATATATCACCTCACATAAAACCGCTTCCTTTGACAAATCCTTCTACATTCGTGCTACCTCCTTCTGGAATTCCCTACCCACTTCTATTCTTAAAGTAGCTTCCATAACTTTCTTTAAAAATAATTTATTCCTGTACCTTTTAGACAATCAATCTTCCGCAAATATGTCAATAATCAAATGAATACTTAGAATTACTTTTTCTTTTTCTTTTTCTTTCTTTTATATGTTCATATATATATACGATTGTATTTTATGATATAATTATTATTTCATATATTTTTTTTTTTATTTAATTTAATTTTTTTTCCTGTAAAAAATGTATGCTGTAATTACAGAAGCATCTAATTTGTAAATAATAGGCCAGACAATTGTACTTTTTTACTGAGCATTATATTTATTCTAAAGTTTATTTTTTCATTCCATTTCATTTCATTTAGCATTCGAAACTAGTGTTATAATAAAATAATCCCAATAGAAGTGGTAATTACTTTACCAATCCTATGGTTATTTTTTTTTTAACGAACAATTTTTTTTCTTTTATTAACCTCTATACGTAATATTGATATTAAACTTTAAAATATAAATTAAATTTGAATTATTAAAACAAAAACAGTATTTAATTATGAGTAATATAATTTTTTATGGCTCAGCACACCTACGATCTGCATTTCATACTTATTCTCTTAATTAGAATTCAATAAAAATTTAATAATTACTATAAATGATTACTATTTTAATTTTAGAGAAGAAGATAGTCAGGGATGCAGTCAAAGTAACACCACGTTAAAGAAGGAATTCTTTTATACGTGCCAACGTTTCGACCTGCGTTGCAGGTCTTCTTCAGGGCTATAATGAACAAAATACCAGAGGTGACAAAAAATAACAGACCGATAAACAGGTGACAAATGGAATACAGAAGTGCATAGATAAAAAACAATATACAGAAACCGCATATGTACCCTTCATCCAGTCAACTATACTTTTATCATTATTTTAATTTTAATTCATAAATGCAGACACTGAATGACAATAGTTCCGAATCAGTTCGATCCAACGATTACTGACGGCCAAAGGTTATCTCTGGCCTCTTGTTCCTAAAAACTAATTTTCGTCTTCTTAAAAATTGTCAATTTTTTCTTTTATTGAAACGTAAGGGAAAGTTGACACTCTATTCTAGTCTTCTCTACTTTTAAGCTGGTTGATTTGGTGCAGTGCCACAACAATGGCAAAAAATTATCTGGAATGGACGACATTCCATTAGCGCTTATAAAATTGTCATTAAGGAAAGGGAAGGCATAGCCCTTAAAGAAATGAGCTGTTATAGTGCTATGTCTCAAATCAGGTAAAATGGGCAACAAAAACATACTTTAGTTTTGGAAGGTGAACTTGCTACCTTAGTAAAACAGAATTCGTAGAAATATACATATTTCTACCACAATTTCTCGGTAAAAAGAACAATGATAAGAGAGGCTTCAATTTTTAGTTTTCGAACTCTTTTTATTAAAATAATATCGATAAAAAACGAAATAAAACCACCTTATAGAATGAGAAACGTTAATCTTACAAGGGAACTTTCTCAGGTACTTTTAAATCGAGGTGTGAAGTGAAAAAAACATGGCCTGTACAACTAGATAGTAGTATGGAATTCTTTAATTTTATGTTAACGTAATGGACAAATGGTAACTGGCAATAACGGCGTTGTGCATTTTAAAATGTACAATCGTGAATGTAGTGTTGTTCTGAAAAGTTTAGACCGTTTCATACAATTAGGTATTTTTATATTTTCAAACTCTGAAATTCAGAGGTATTTTTTAAGTATAACAGCAAAATCGTCAAATATTCCATCTGTGTTGTAATTATTACAAATAAATTAAATTACATACAGAATTGATGATTAATGCTATAAAAAATAAAAATAAAAACATACGGTTTAATTATGACAAGCAATAGGAATGTTCCTCAATCAAAACTTAATTTTCCGTTTGGCCTAATGAAAGAAATTAAATCAGGACGTTGTGCTGAAAGAGAGGAGTTATTAGACCCTTGGCTTTCATGAGGTTATTGCTGGTGGGGAGGGATGGGGGATGGAAGGAGGGGGTAGGGAGAGAAGGGGTAGGGTTGAAGGTTCGAGGAGGCTCATTTGTCCGGGACAACCCGACGGCACACATTCCATCCAGGATTCATTTCCTCCCGGATCACTTTACGACCAAATTAGTCGGCTCAGATATACCTCTGCCCACTTCTCCCAGAATGGGATGAAACGAAGTGATTACAGCTTAGGTGACTGAGAAATCCGTATGCTACCTAGATAGGTACATTTAATAATACAGGAATAATTTATATTTGTAAGATAAAATATATTTGTATACAACAATAAAAAGTTTCTTTCTATCTGTAATTTGTATTAACTGACTGTATTGCCGAATATATGACAAACTTGATAGACAAAAGATCATAAAACTCACTAGAAAATACTTGGAAGAATGATCATTTTTTTATCTCTCTTCCTTGCCACTCGTCTTAACGGACTTTGCAGAGATGACAAGGTAGCTATCACTGCTGGTAAACATTTGTTTCATTTGGTAATGAGATTGTCGTACCATTCTCTGTCCAGTTGTCTTTTTGGGTCGTGGTCTCTTCCTTCTAGGTTGAAGTGCTCTCCTCCCGCGGAAGAATCCAAACCGTAGTCTATCCTCTCCACCAACTATGTATTGTAAGGTGGAAGTCTCAAGAACCTTTTCTACCTTTACCAATACTCCAACAATTGCCTTCTTTTTTTCTTTAATTCATCCCTCTTTCCTGAAGATTCTTTGTGTTGAGCTAAATAAATAAATATATACTGTATACACTGTGTTTATTATTTTGGAAAAACGTGATTTCCGATTCCTTATTTATTGGTTAATTCCCTTTCGTCTATGATCGAGAGGAGTAAGTCAATATAAGAAGAAGTACAGTTTTAGACTGCGACATACAATTAGATGAGGAAACCAAAAAAAAAAATCCCTTTAGCGATACGAAAAACGAAAACATTTATTTGGTCAGTCAATGTGTATAGACTAAAGTCTTGTATATTTAGATTTTTAAAAATGTTAGAACTTAAAGTATTAAGGCTGATAATGCATCAAGATTTGGGAATAGGTGAATAATTGTTTGATTTATGTTTAAAATCAACGAATATTTCTAATGACTTTTATTATATTTACGTTGCAATAGGACAGTTTTTTAAGTCATAAAACATTTTCAGTGAAATTCAGAACAGCAAAGAAATATTATTTTATTATGATTTCACATCTGTCAAATTATCCTCATTAGGAGAAAATATTATGTCAAGAATAGAACTAAGGGAGAAAAAATCCTATGTGTATCTGTACAAAAGCATAGTGATTTGTGCCCCATTTGGATCGCGGAGTTGAAAGACAGTGTGACACAGTCCAGGAATCATCTTTTTTTCTCGGGACAAATGCCTGATGATGTTTCTGGAGGCGTCAGGTGTTTCTTAGCTGATCAGCTGAAAGGTTTTCCTATTGTTAGAAGGAGTTAGTTTTCAACTAAACTTCATTAATTAAATCATTGATTTTGAATGGCGTATTAAAAATTGAAATATATATATATATATATATATATATATATATATATATATATATATATATATATATATATATATATGTATGTATGTATGTATGTATATTATTTTTTAATAACAAAAAAATAGTGTTGCATCAAGTATTTGCTGATGTTATCATTGTACTTTCGATAGCTGTAAAAACATAATCGATTGAAATGCTCTTAAAGCACTTGAAATAAAATTGAAAGCAACACTTATTTAATGTTAACAAAGAATACGATATTTTTTTCCTGTTTCATATTGTTGTGATTATGAAATTTTTGATAATGTCATTTGGATTAATACTTTAATAGCCAAACGGGATTCGTTCATTTAGTGTATTGGTAGTGCAAATAGCTGAACATAGTTTAGAGAACTTAAGGTGTATGATTTTACGT
The DNA here is from genome assembly GCA_003667255.2 of Euschistus heros. Taxonomy (NCBI): domain Eukaryota; kingdom Metazoa; phylum Arthropoda; class Insecta; order Hemiptera; family Pentatomidae; genus Euschistus; species Euschistus heros. The sequence goes on along the minus strand of RCWM02000206.1, from coordinate 1,656,107 downwards.
AATCTTCAAACACCTAATCAGTTCAATTTTAACCAGGTTAAAAATTACTGCTATGCGTGAAAAAAACCATTAAATAAATAATGCTCAGTAGCAAACTTCAATACAATAGTTTTTTCGTAAAACTAATAAATTAATTATCAGTTAAAATTATTTATGTTCTTTACTTATATATTCTTTTGCTTTGAAAATTCTTTAACTCCTTAAGACTTGGCTTGACTTTACAAAGTTATTTAAATTTTTAAAACGAACGTGCAATTTCATAAGAAAGATACTCGTATAAGAAGGAAAAGGACCAAGACACCGAAGAAATTCGTACCATGGAAAGAGAGTCAGTTTGGCAGTATCCTTTTTGTTTAATGTTTTATTTCAGATCTGCCAGGAGCTGACAATTTTTGGCGGCCGAAGGACATCTTTCTCTCCTTCTCCACTTAGAATTAGTTTTCGTCCTTAAGGATACCGTTTTGAAATATTCCAGGTTATAACGGGTTTTTAAGTTATCCGAAGGATATTCCGCCACCTATAAATTAATAACAATGTGTACAAATCACAGAAAAAAGTTTTCGAATCCTGAAGATAGGAATAAAATCTCGAAACATGTAGAAGCATCAAAGTAAATGAGGAGTTTTGCTACTGAATTAAATTAAAAGTTTTTAAAAACTGAGGTTTCGACGCATTCGAAACATCTTAAATAAATACTAGTATACAAATTCATATTCTCAATCATTCCTTCTAGCGGATTGGTATTTTAAAATAATATTGTGGGAGTGCTTTTTACACCATTAAGAAATGCAGTGTCTTAAAGTATAAAATAAATAGAAATTTACTCAACTGGAAGGCTTAACACCTCACTGAAAAATAACCTTTAATGTTATGTCTTAGAAATTAGCTATATACATTTTTTCTATAATAACAAGCGATTTTGCTTCAACTAAATAGTAAACCGAATCTAGGAGGGAGTATTCAACAAACCGAGAAGGAATCAGTGGTTGACATCGCTACCAAAGGACTGACGTAGAACATGAAACTGTCACTACAGCATTTAGGCGTCTGTCACCAGCACGCCCCCACCGATTGCCAGCAACTTGCTCAATTATACCCTTCAGCCATCAGAGCTAATTGGATCATTGCTGAAGAAAAGAAAAATTAATAGTAATGTTAATAAAATCGAAAAGACGCTCTATAAAATACAAAAATAAATACGCATATTCTTTGAAATTCTTAACCAGCGATAAGAAGCTCACGCAGTCTAATGTAATTTATTTTTGTATATGACATAATACCTTCATTAATTCTGTAAATTTCTTTATTTCGTTTATAGAACATTATAATTCAATTCTCCTGTAAGGTTGTATCTCTGTACTTGGGTACCTCTTCTATACGACCAATGACTGGAGTACCGCAGGGATCGATTCTTGCACCTTTGTTATACACTATTTACACACAAGACATGACCACTTATCCTAACACAATTATAGCAACATACCGCAATTCTAACTAGACATTCAGGCTTCACTCACTCTCCAATAATACTAACAACATTTCCAAGATAGGTTCAAAAAATGGAAAACTAAAATCAAACGACAAATCACAACAGATCACTTTTACAGTTCGAAATAATATCTGCTCGCCTTCCCCCCTCCCCTGTTCACTTCAGGATGCAATTATACCAGTGATACTTGAAGAACATTTTTTTTTATTTTAAGAAGACATATAAAAAAATTAAAAATGTTTTTGAAGCTCAAAATATCACACATCGTTATTATATTCTTCATAGGTGAATAGCCCTGTTAAAAAAAAAAAAAAAAAAAAAAAAATGTTTCAAATGAGCTGTAGCAGAAGGAATTAAAAGCTTTTAATGTTTCTTAGGAAGCTTGTAAGCATTTTACTTTGGTGATATATCAAAACAAAATTTTGAAGTATGTTACTAGAGATGTACATTCGGTGTATTTATTTATCATGCTGTATTGTTTTCTGGATGATTTATAGCTTTTATGTTGTTATTAATTAACTGCTGCTCAAGGTTTCGTCACTTCACACACGTTCAAAACTAAATAAAAAATAAAAAATAATCCAGTATAGATAAATTATATCGCACTATTTAGTACAGACTTCTCGTACTATTATACATTAGTATAATAATTGAAACATTATAATCAAATAAGGTGTATAATAAATAAACACTTATAGAAATTATTAAACAATTTCATAAGTGGCTGTGGGATTGAATGAATTCATCCAGACAACGTTATCTGCAATTTCAACAATAAATAAATATTTACTGTTTGCTATTAATATTTTGTTTCAACACTTATGTACCTTTATAGTCTTAATGGAAAGGAATTTATTGACAAAGTCTGAAGCGTTCATAAATTAAATCTAATTGTATATATACATTTTAATGTATGTTATGAAAGTTCTTATGCGTTGCTTATTTATCTCAAAATAGTTACTGATCTTTCCACTGTAAACTCGCCTACAAAAAACCGCTTGTTTATTTTTTTTTTTTTTTAATTTTATTTTCATAAATATATACATCCTGCGCTGTGATTGCGGCAACTAAATGTTATTTTTCTTATAATGTTTAATGATGAAATATAAACAAAATTTTAATGGAACTACAGCTTAGCGGGCAGAGGCACTTTAGTTTTTGCACTCATCCATCAAGGCTGACGGTGGAGTCTTTGTAATACAAGGCTTGAGGTCGAGATAATTACAAGAGGCTGTCAATATAATCTTGAGTAAGCATCGCCCTTAAAGAACATTTTCTAAATTAAGGCTCCCAAGATATAAACAAAATCTGAATTATGGAGATATTTCAAGGTATCACATAGAATACATGATAATCTTAATATTATTACATCATTACTAAAATGTTTAAACAAAAAGTTTTGACATGGATTGGTATTTTGGCTAGGGATCTATACTTTTTGCTGTAACGTTTTTTTCACCTTTATTTTGGCACGGTTAGTGTTAGTGTTGATCAGATCGAAAATTAGACAATTCTATACCCAGATATTTAATGGAGGATATGTGTGTCCCTCGGATTTACCGTTTAGGAGTTATAACTAGTCCAGTAAAATAAGGCCGTTTTTAAGAAAAACTGCCAAACTTTTATTCTCAGCGTAACTTTTTGTATTTTGCTTAATCTGAATCTGAAGTTTGCTACCAGCCCAGCCGTTGGCTTCATGCTCAAAATAGCAAAATAACCGTCCAAAATACCAGTTATTTTCGGTTTTCTGCCCATAACACGACAACGAAGCGTTTTTCGAGGAAAGTCTTAAAATATTGACTGTAGCTGGAACCAGTAACTACTAAGAGGAAAAACAACTCCGAAATAGGATAATTTTTTCGCAATGTTATGGTCTTAGGGGAATTGTAGAAATTGAACAAATTCCGCAAGAAAACACGTCGTATTTGTTTTTTGGCTATAACTCCGAAACTATTAGTCTGATCCAAAAGTACTTTTTTATATCATATAGCTGGTTTAATTTACAATTAACCTTCGTCATAAACCTAGGACCTCCTGTCCTACAGTATCCCCTAATGATATTCCACTAATCCCTGTTGAACAGGTACGCTACCTAGGACTCCACTTGGACAAACGACTAACTTGGAATCCACATACAAGACTAAAACGACAAGAAACTGCCCGTCGTTTCAGACTACTTCAACATTTACTAGACAAACGTTCAAAGCTCCCAATTAATTACAAAAGACTCATATACATGACTGTGATTAGACCTGATTGGACGTACGGAGTTGAGCTTTGGGGCTCTACTAAACCATCCAATTCATCTCGTATTCAATCCTTACAATCCAAAATCCTTCGTAAAATCCTCAATGCTCCTTACTTTGTCACCAATAAACTTATCCATAAAGACCTTAATGTTCCATATGTTGCTGATTTAGCGCCCACACCAGATACCTATCCTTTCATAGTAAGCTCCATATTCACTCAAATCCGTTAGTTTCTCAACTTGCTTCCCACTCCATTCCTGATAATCCTCCGAGGCGTCTGAAACGAAGATGGCCTAGAGACCTTCCAGTGTAGAAGTTTTAATTAAGTGCTACTGATGAGTAGTTCTTTCCAAGTTTTAACATGCTATTATAATCGTTGTCAATACATTTACTTGATGTATATATTCTGTACAGTTGTAAATTTCAATCAATGCAAAAAAAAAAAAAAAAAAATTGCAATTAGAATCCATATAATTAAGTCCCTTAAAATACTCATGACAAATATGCTAAAAATCCTGTACTGTTGTTTAATCCTGTACCTTGCCTCCAAGTTTTTATTACCTCTTCTGAGAATAAAAATTGTTATGTCTATCAACAGAATTATTTTTTTTAACCTTATATGTTTCAAAGTTTCATTTTCATCTTACATATTAATAACATTATGAAATAAATAAATTAGTTACTCATATAAAACACCAGTTTTATAAACTATGTAAAGAAAATTTCAAATTTCAAAACTAAATAGAATGTTTTTAATTTCATATAAAACAAAATACAGATTTCTGCTTGAGCTTTTTATCGCTGGTTTAAGAATTTCAAGGTTGATAATGTCCTATCATCGAAACAGTCTTTAATATCTTTTTAAAGATATAAATAAGAGTTGATCGATGGAATAAAAAAAAAATTTCACCCAAAAAACATAAACCGAAGTTATAAAAACCATTTTAATTTAATGCCAAATATTTATCAGCGAACATGAAAGCAAAACATTTGCAATCTTAATGGATACATTAAGACGAGTAAATAAATCTGTTATTAATACCAACAATACTAATGGCTCTTATGGGTAAAATACAAGGGAAAGATATTAGTGTTTTTAATATTTATTTATTATTTTTAATTTATTATTTTTTTAAACTGAAAAAAGATTTCAATCGAAAAAAAACTTCAAATTCTGATAACCTGTTATCAGTACAGATATGTTTGTACTTGTTCATATGGTCAGAAATTAAAAAAAATATTTTGGATACAAGTAATCCATGTTAGTTCAAACTTTATACATTTTCTAATTATTTTATATATCGTTTTAATTTTTCTTTTTCTTGTACTAATAAAAAGAGATGCAAATAAGTGAATGACTATCGTTAACGAAATAACACTATTGTTATTATTTAAACGTTAAAATCATGATTAAGAACATAAGGAAATCTTTCTTAAATATTTGTATAGGGTTGGTCGAAAAGACCGTGATGTCACTGGCATCTTTGTTTTGACAGGATAACTTTCTGAATTTTTACCTAATCCTTTCGGAAACTTGAATATAAATAATAATGAAGGGGTCTTCAGAAATTACTCAGTATATTTATGGCTTTCAATTGTGACGGTTTATTATCTGTTTAGTAATGAAAAACGGAGTGTATGATTTTTTTATTTCCGTAAAGGTCTTAACACCGTCATAAAACCTCATAAGATTTGATGGGGTTATCGGTTTGATGACATAACAAATTGTGTTTAGAAAATCGTTTGCACACTTCCATGATAGAAATTTCGACTTCAGAGACATCGGTCGCTCTTCGACAGTAAATACAAAAAAAAAAAAGAAGAAAAAAAAACAACAAAAAAACAAACAAAACAAAAACGCTTGATAGGACGCACAAATGAGTTTAAAGGATATTCTCTATGTGTCGTTTCCAACCCAAGAGACGCTGGAAACGTAAGCACAGTAGATGTCTTTATGCAGTACAACATCTGACAAAAATTATTTTCTGGTCGCTGCGAAATTCCTTAGAAGGAATAAAATTTCCGAAAAAGGACACTATCATACATCATCTTGAATATTTCTTTGATGACAAATCCCATTCCGGGAAAAAGACATTTTCGTTCTCCTTACACGTTGGTTATTGAATGTGAACAAAAGGGTGTATAAATACTTTAAAACTAATTACATGAGGTACTCATGATGGTATAGAAGGATCAATACAATTAGGATTGATTAATTAATTGCCACTTCTATTGGAATTATTTTATTTGAAAACTAGCCTAGGAACTAGCTAAAATTAAATATTTATGAATCGTTCAAAATCAATTCAGATGTTGGTTCAAATGACTAGATAAACATTTCCAATAGCCCCATTTTAAATATGTTTCCAATAGGAACGGAAAAATCCAATTATTCATAAGGGGAAAACAGATGAAAATACCAATAACCTACCTAGCCCTTCTCCTTTCATTATGGATATATTTCAGACTAGTATACTCCGTCTCTGCTTCGCCCGCTCTCATTAATAAGGAACTTGGATTATTTTAACTAATAATTGAAAGGGGTCACCTGTGCTTTAGTGGTTACCATAGCAACCTACTAAACCCAAGATCGCGGTTTCGCAGCCCAGGAGATAACCTTAGGATTTTTTAAAGGAACTAAAAAAATCCTTAGCTAAGCCGTCCTTCGGAAGGGACGTAAAATGGGGGTCCCGAGCCTGTGCGATGTCAGGTACTCGTTAAAGATCCCTATCCTAATTATACCTGTATAGGAAAAATTTAGGACTCCCACCGTAGCATCGTCCGATTAGCCATGGCAGCATAAAGTGACGTTAAACGAAATAAACAAAACAAACTAATAATTGAATATCATATGTTTATTGATCTAAATCGTAAGTATGGAATTTAGCATTATTTGTTTATGTTATTTTCAAGTATGACAGTAATTTTAAACTGATTGAAACTGCATTGATTAGGTGTTTATAAAAGTATATGACAGTTTGGCTAACCTAGTTTCTGGCACTCAAGGCTATACATGTTAACTATTATTATAGTGAAATTTATTATTCTAAACCTTCCTAGAGCTATGAAGATGTTGTAGTTAAAATTTGGTACAGTTAGGTTTAATAGTTTTACCATTGCAAACTCTGTTGCAGAAGGGACACATATCGGTCGATTTTTAAACTGCTCTGGGATCAACATGTCGCTCCATATATTTATAGCTTTTTAAATAACAATTGAATTGAAAATAAGTGAATGTTATCATAAATTTCTAGCTCTATATAACATTGTACCTTTGTAACTTCTCTCAAATGGTGCCCACTACCTATCGGTCGATTATTAAACTTCACTGCGTACCATATATTTGTCTCTTATTTATGGCAACATAATTAAAAATCTTTAAATTTTATTATTGCTTAACTTTCCTTGAACTATGAACATGAGGTAAAAAATTTGGTGCAGATTGGTTCAGTAGTTTTCGCGGTTAGTGATCACAAACAAAGAATGGCTTGTCCTTTTAAATAATAGTATAGATATCCGTTAGATCTCCTCAGGCGAGTACCCATATATTTGATTTCTTGTCTTACATTTTTTAAAACTTTAGTATATATAATCAATGTACATGAGTGCTGATGTTTTGAAAATTTTGTATGTCTTAGAAATGAAAACGAATGTGTATCATTCGAAACTAGTGTTCAAATAAAATAATTACAACAGAAGTGGCAAGTATTTCATTAATCCTAATCAGAACTAATTAGATATTTGCAAAAAAATAAAAAAAATTGAAATTAGATCAAAACACTGCACGGCCTTTTTTATCGATTCTATTTTTATTAAAGAATCTTTATAAAAAATTTAAAAATACTAGCAAAAAAATAAGAGAGCTCAAGTTGATTTTTCCTTAGTATCTAAGAAAAACTGTGCGACAGAATTATTTCTAGTCCTATGAAACCTCTTTTTTTTTTTTTTAATATGAATTTATCTAAAGCAGATATATATATTTAAAGAAGAAATAAAAACATAAAATAAGGTAGAGATAAGCTTTACCTGAGAGTTGAAGGATAAAGCAGACGTAATCAATATACGATGTAACAATGGACGTGATTTAAATTCAAATCGGAGCTGGGCAGTGGATACTCAGCAGCCCCAACCCTAACGATTCTAGTTAGTTCTGACTCGGCAATCCTCCCTTCTGGGCAACTACTCTGCTGAATCAGTTAGTAACTATTCCCCTTTTCCGCCTTGTATTTATTTCTTTTCTACATAGTTTCTAATGTATAACGCTAATCAAAAATCAAAATTCAATTTTGAACTGTTTTTATTACGAGTATAAATACAAACACCAAGATTGAAGGAGATCTATGATTGGAGTATGAAATTGTAACTGATCACATCAGTTACATTTTTTTTTTAAATATATAAATATAATAACTTTTAGATAAATAAGTTATAATTATTTATATATTTTTTAAGTTGTTTACAGCAACCAATTTTACTACTTTGAATACAATAAATGTAAATTAAATTATTTTAAAAAAATGTAAATTCGATTTTGTTAAAGAAAACAAAAGGTTATTATTGTATTTTAAAAGTAATATTTTAAAATGTGCTGTTAGTTAGCATATTTCAACACTTTTCGATGAACCAGTTCTTATTTTTTTTTTTTTTTAATAATTATGTATCGATATTTGTAACTGTATAAAATACATACAAGTAAATGTGTGGACTATGATAAGAACTACCCAATAGTAGCACTTCTCTATAAAAGTTCTACATTAGAAGGTCTCTTGACCACCTTCTTTCCAGACACCTCGGAGGATTATCAAAAATCTAGTTTTAAGAAAGTTGGGAGACTAGTGGATTTGAGTGGATATGGAGTTTACTATGAAAGGATAGGTATCCAGTTTGACTTAACAACATAAGGAACGTTAAGACCTTGATAACTTATAGTTGTGACATTATTAGGAACATTGAGAATTTTACGAGGGATTTTGGATTGTAAGGAAAGGATTCGAGAAAAACTAGAAAGTTTAGTGGAGTCGATCAACTAGCATAACAAAAAAAAATAGCTAACATATTGTTAATTAAAAAAAAAGTTTATAATCAAGACTCTGTTTCTCAATGTTGTTAGAATTAATATAAATTATACCTTAGAAGGATCATGCATGATAAATGGTGGTGTTGAAGAAATGAGCGAAAAAAAAGAAGAAAGAATTCCTAAAAAAGAAGCTTCACTTGGTTTTTAAGATCAAAAAACTTAGATACATAACTTCTATCTTTTCCATAACTTTTTAGTGCCCAAGTCAATAGTAACAGACAAATTACCTAATAATTTGGAAAAGTTTCCAGTTAATTTAAACGGAAAAGTAATGATTGAATATTGGACGAATAAATAAAAATAGGTTATGAATAGTTGAATATACAGAAATTTAATTAATAAAAGAGTGGAAAATTGTTAATTAATTAGAAGAAAAAACAACAAAGAGGAATTTTTTTTTTTTTTTTTTTTTTTTTTTTTTTTTTGAAAGTTCATATAGTGTTCTGAATTAAAAGTTACTATTTGATTTAATTAAAAAAAAAAAAAAAAAAAACCTATTAGGTATATAAAGTAAGTTTAAATAAAATTTATTTTAAATTGAGTGTTATTAAAGTCAAACATGATATTTACTTTAAGATAATATTTGAACAAATAGTTTTTAAGTAATAAAAATATATATAATAATTTCATCTCTGTGTTATTAGGTTTTAATTCTGAAATCAAATGTATAATTTCGTTTTAATATTATATATACACTGCAAATATAGTTTTCAATCTGTAAACAATGCCTGTAATTAGATGGTAAATCCTCTCTTAGACATTTAAATTAATTTACCAATAGCAAAATTTTCTAAGCTCTTCCTATCATTAATTTATATGTTTAATTATAAACGGTCATTTACACTATACCGAATTATTCACAACTAATAAAAATAGTTTAAGTTAGGGTGCTTTTATGATGGATCTGCTATAACGATAAGAACCACGATACGAGCACATTTGAAAAAAAAATCTCCCGCTATTAATTTCCCACTGTGGTGTTTTAAGTGGAGTTACGTTCCGAGCAGCGTTAAGGGCTTAATAATCACTTTTCTCTTTTTTTTAGTTTCTATAGAGAATAGAGTCGTGGATGTGTTTGTATAAAAAGGATTTAGTTTTATTATCGTTATTATTAGTCGTATACATTGTAAAATGGGACTCCGAAAATAAAAATATTCTACCTAAATTTTATATGAAAAAGTTTCTATTTTCATTTAAATAAGATCAGTAAATTTTGTTGGTTGCAGCCCAAAATGCAAAAAAATGGTTAACTTTCTTTGATTTATATCCTCTAATACGAATAAAGTTGTTTAGAAAAGTCGCGTTCTTTTCACATGTCTTCATAAAACAATATTTTTTACATGTTATTAAAAGCATTACTTCTTTCTTTAAATCAATCATATTTTTTTATTTCCTTTATTTATCTTCAAAAATATGTCAGCAGTGTTTAACTTTAATGTATCAGCCGTTGATAAAAAGGCGCTATATTTTATTTTTTTTACTTATTTAAAAAAAAAAAAATTATTCATCTATGCGATAGCATAAATACAAATGAATCGACAAACTAATGGAATGAAATTTTGTGCAATATATAATTAAAATGGACAATAAAATATAATATACACTATAAATTGATATTTCAAAAATTATTATTTCAAAAACAAAAACGGTTTTCATATGTATACTTTAATTGAACATAATAATTTTTTCTAAAAATTTAAAATATATTGGTTCGCAACAAATGAAGAGTAAGTTATAACTTTAAATTGTTCAACACTGTTAAATTATAATTTAATTATATATATACATTGATTTACGAGTAAATCATCTGGTTCAGTGATTGTAACTAAAAGATGCCGGTAAAGACGCCTTGTCAATCACTCCGCAAATCACATCATCATTGCGGTTTAGTATGACAAGATATTCAGGCGTTAAATAAATATTGGTTGACGACTTTTCCGTAAATTTTTTTTGTTTTTTTATATGACAACATTCATATAAACGTTTTTTAAAAATTATATTAACGTTAAAAAACGTAAAATATAATAGTTATCTACAACGTTGAATAACAACAATTTTTCATTAATATAATATATTAAAATCTATATAAGTAAATATAAGTTTCTTTTTGAGTAATAAATGTAATAGAGCTATCAGTTAATGGTAGCATAAAAATGTGAAAATGGTAATAATAATAAGTTTATATGATTTTATAGTATTTATATTTATTTACTAATCTATTTTAAAGTCCAGAAGTTAACAAAGTTTAAAGAAATTACTTCAAAAAAATTCCATCTCTTATGACGTTGTTGCTATATACGAGTAAATTCACACATAAGTATATCCTAATTCATTCATAAATAAGCTTTTCATAAAATAAAATAAAAAAAAAAAAAAAAAAAAAAACACTGAAAAATCGATTACTGAATTTTGGAGAAATATGTATGAACACAAGAGAATGTATCACATATATCGTCCCTGAGGAAAACGCAAATACGTTACCATGCTGTATAATACCACTATCAGTAACGCTAATATCTATGAAAAGCCTACTAAAATATAGATAGATTATAATGAATTAGGTTGAATCAGAACGATTTATAATTTTAATTTTTGAGTTGCAGGAATCAGGCTCTGTTGATTTGCCAGTGCATTTAGCATCTTTTTCCTCACCACATTACTTTTTAATCTCTTGTAAAATTCTAGGGAAGTTTTCAGTTTAAAAAAAAAAAAATAATTAAAAAAACATGAATAAAAGAAAAATTAAAAAAAAAAGAAAAATGCACTCACTAGAAAAGATAAAACAAATCCTTATATGGTTGGGTAAACAGTTGGCTTTGCTTAAAAAAGCTTGGTTTTAGATATTCAATTACGAAAAACGTTACAGGTGCTCATTAGAATAAATTTGAAAAGGTCAAAGGAGAAGGGTACTTAGTGATTAAAAGCAAGTGGGTCGGAGAAAACTAGAGAGGAAAATATCTGACTGGTTGACATAGTTAACTATTATATCCGGTTTACGGTTAAATTCATATGTACTATAAGTAACTGCTACTAATAGTAAGTTACTATATGTAATGGACGTGAATAAAAAAAAAACAACACACTAATGTTTAAATATTTGTTCCACTTATAACTAAAAGTTTTTCTCTAATGGCAAATAATCGCCGTAAACTGTGAAATAAAGTAAATATAGAAAAGTTTTATATTTTGGAAATTGATTTTTCCTGAGAGTATTAAAACTGATTCCCTACAACTAAAATTTGGCAAGGCTCAGAATGTATTGGACATGCGCCTCTGGCATCGTCGGTAAAAGACACCTAAGTACATTTCCTATTTACCCTATGGTGGTGGAGGGAGGGCGGAGGTTGGAACCCCCGGGGCGATGCATGGTCTATAGGAAGGAATATTTCCTTTTCAATTTCCAAGCCTCCTGAAAGAAGCCTGAGAAATGAGATGGAAAAAAGCATACCTTTACCCCTTTTCCGATGGACTGCATCCCAAAGGAAATAGATTTCCCGATTCGCTGGTGGGGAAAAGATGGATTGTTGGTTTACCAAAACATCCATGAATCAATAAATATTTTAATAATTGCATTTCTATAAATAAATCATCAGATTAACGGAATTAAAATACTCAACAGTATCTTTCTCTCACATAGTGCACTCTGCAGTTGTATAACCCGTACTCCATGTCCGGACAAACAACATCTACTGCATGTGCACTATTACATTTTCTGAAATCACTTTCATCCTTTCTTAAGAATAGAAAAGCCTTTAAAAACGCCAGCACCAAAATCAGGTAATCATAAGCTATTACAGTATCTCTACCACAACCCCATCTTAATTATTCTCTCAGTCAATGCATATTACTTTAAATACTCGTACTCTTTGTATCACAGTTTCACTATGTCGTTAGTTTAGCTGATTGTATTTTATGACTTTTTTTTTTTTTGAAGTAGATGAGAGAAACTATTTATTTAGCTTGAGGCTTGAAAGAAACATTGGCTTGTGAGAAAAATATGCTAAGGACGAGGAATCTCTTCCGATCTCACGGAGCGTGCTGCTAAACACAGTAAATGAAATACTATTGAATCTTAGATGATTAGATTTTGGTTTCAACATTTCAGGCAAACAGAAACAATTAATATTATATCTAAACCAAGTTTTGAAACTTTTTCCTATTAGATTTAAACTGATAACAATAGAGAAACAAAAAAAAAAAAAAAAAAAAAAAAAAAAAAAAAAACCAAGGCCATCTCTTATTTTAACATGAGTTAATTCTAATGCCACAGGCGAAATTATAGGAATAGCTGCCTTTAAAGTAGACAAACAGAAAAGTTTAATGCATTGATCGGATTGACTTTTCATAATAATGCTAAATATCTTCTATATTACATTCCATTGAACACAGCTGAATTGATCTGATACCTAGGGATACATCTAAATAAACTTCTGACTTCGGCCCCAAATAAAATAATAACTAAAACCACAAAATAAAACTATTGCTATTTTTTGTCTTCTTTAACATATACTAGACAAATGCTCTAAGGTGCAGATTAATAAAAAAAGACATTCTTATCATGATATACTAAGTTCAGCTTTGGAGCTCCAATTAACCATGGAACTCGTCTCGTATTCAATCCTTGCTATCCAAAATCCTTCGAAAAATCCTTAATGGCCCTTACACTTGCTCACAAATAAACTTATCCTTCAAGATTTTAATGTTCAATTTGTTTCAGATTTAGCCAGAACAAGATACCTATAATTTTATAGTAAACTACATAACCACACGAATCCACTAGTCTCCAAACTATATGTCTATAGTTTTCTTGTATAACATTTTTTTTAAACATTAAAATATGTAACATTTTGATACGCTTTAGGTCTGTAATTGTTGGTCGGATTGAAAATTTGACGAAAATTAACCTAACAGAAATTTAATGGAAAATATTTTTTGTTTTATAAAAAATAAAACTACCGTTTAGGAGCTGTATTAGATTTAATGAAAAAAGTTTTGCCAACATTTGTTTGAGTATTGGGGCTTTTTAGACAAGCTCTAGCGGAGTTGTTTGGATCAAAAATTTCCTTACAGTTTCCTCATCAGAAGCTGTACATATAAAAGCTATATATTATATATTTGTATACAATCGTAATTTTCAATAAATAGATAAAAAAGAAAATTTTATCTATAAGTTTATCTCTTCAATTCCTTAAATTAAATATTCGAACATATGGTGATAACATTGATAAAAAACCTAAAATAATTTTGCTATTAACTAAATACTGTTTTCTTACGAAAAATAGCTAATTTTGGAGCAAATTTGATTATCTGAAAACCTAATAAAGCGTAGGAAAGTTGTAGAAGAAGTGCGTGCGCGTTCATCGCGAAGGCCATGGTTGACCAACCTTCCACTTCAAAGGCCAGCAATATGGAAGTCATTCAAGAGAATGAAAGTACTCAAGGCGGAGAATGGCAACAGGTAATTAATCGAAAAAGAAATCAAGAATACGACCGAGATCCTAGAAAAAATAAAAAAGACTACCCCAGTAACAACAACTAAAAATAAATTTGAAATTCTAACAACCCAATCTGAACCTGAACCAAAGTCAACATTACAAAAGACTGCGACTGCAAGACCACCACCTATATTTGTGAATGGGATTGAAAATGTACCAGCTTTGGTTGGTTTTCTTGAAAAAATGTGTGGACCTGCTTCATTTAACCTAAAAACAAATTTAAAAAATATTTCTATATACCCAAACACACCCAATGGCTATAGAACTATAATCACTGCCCTGCGGAAGGAAAATGCCGACTTCCACACTTTCCAGTTACCTGAGGATAGATGCCCACGGGTGGTGATAAAAGGTTTGCATAACTCAATCCCACATAATTTTATAATAGAAGAATTAAAAAACATAGGCTATGACGTAGTCAATGTTACAAATGTTCTGTCTCGTTTTAAAACACCATTGCCTATGTTTTTTGTAGATATTACAAAGCAATCATTCAACGAACATATCTTTGATATAAAACGAATTTATTACACAGCGGTTACTATTGAAGAACCGCGTAAAAAAAGAACAATACCACAATGTATCCGATGCCAACAGTATGGTCACACAAAGACCTACTGTAACCATCCACCAAAATGTGTCCGTTGTGGACAAAACCACGAGAGTAGCAGTTGCCTAAAAACACGGGAAACGCCTGCAACCTGTGCAAACTGTGAAGGAGCGCACCCTGCCAACTACAGGGGTTGCCAAACTCTCAAAGATTTAAGAAATCTGAAAAAACCTAAAATCTTCAGGCCTGTGTTAGTTCAGCAACCAGACCCACCTTCATTACAAGAGTACCCACCTCTACCGCAGTATTCTGAACCAGCTCATCGAGGACAAGACAAGTTACCAAAGTTGCAAGAACCCTCAAGCTATCCACATTCATCAGCTACGGTACATCAGCAATGTGCGGATCATTCAGATATGAAGCGAAGAACAACTCGGCAGGTGCTTCCTCCTGAAAATATGCCACATCAAATGGTATCCTTATTATGTGGGTTACATGACCTCATTCAACCTCTTTTAAGCCTTCTGCAACAGATTTCTGATGTAAAACAAGCCTTATTCCCATCATATGCACCCTAATTCTTTAACTGTGGGTTCCTTGTCCATTCTTCTATGGAACACTAACGGACTTCCTCAACATAAAAAAAATGAACTTGACATATACCTACATGAGAAACGAACGGACGTTGCCCTGATAACCGAAACTCACCTTACTTCCCGACATAAAATTCACATTCCTGGCTACACTATTTACCGAACGGACCATCCAGATAACACTGCTCACGGAGGCACAGCCATTGTCATCAAATCTTCACTTCGACACAATTCAGTACATACACCCCATACACCCCACATACAGGCCACTGCAATCACACTTTACACAAAACATAACACTATAACACTGGCAGCTGTGTATTGTCCTCCCAGGTTTGCCATTTCATCTCACATGTTCAATAGTTTCTTCGAGAAACTGGGAAAATGTTTTGTCGCTGGTGGAGACTATAATGCCAAACACCAAGCTTGGGGCTCCCGTTTGTGTACTCCGAGAGGTAGAAATTTAAGATCTGTTCTCCATAAACTTTCGTTAGACACTATATCCCCAAATACTCCAACTTACTGGCCCACATCGAGACAGAAAACCCCTGACTTACTTGATTTTTTTCATCACTAAAGGACTTCGCGCCATACCTTACACAATAAGTAGCAGTTCTGATCTCTGCTCTGATCATTCCCTGATTCATTTGACACTTTTTGATGAACCTATAATAAAAGAGAAAAGATTATTCCTAAATCAAGGCGTTATGGATTGGGATAGCTATCAATCCAGGTTAAATTCGAAACTGCTGATACCAATGCAACTAAAAACCGAAAAAGAAATTGAAGAAGCAGTTGATGTATTTACCAAAGCTGTACAGGAATCTGCATGGGCCTCATCCGTTCCTAGAATGAACAAAAGAGGTTCTCTACCGAGTTACCCACAGTACATCAGGGATTTGATCACAGCAAAGAGAAGGGCGCGAAAGGTATGGCAAACAAACAGACTTCCTTCAGACAGACGAACATTTAATAAATTGAATAACGAACTGAAACGACAAATTATGAAAATCAAACAGACCAAATACGATTATTACTTATCCAATATCACGACAGACGACGGAAGCTTATGGAGGCACACTAAAAAACTTTTAAAGCATCACGAGGTGATAGCGCCTCTCAGAAAAGAAGATGGGTCCTGGGTGATGTCGGACAAAGAAAAGTCTGAACTCTTTGCTGAACATTTGTCGACAGTTTTTACACCACATACAGACTACCAAGACAATGAACATGAAACTTACCTACAAGAAACTCTAATAGCTCCCCTTCAATTGACATTACCACCACTGTCTTTCACTCCTTCTGATGTATTGCAAGTAATCAGAAAGCTATCACCAAAAAAAGCTCCAGGATTTGACTTAATCACCGCTGACCTTCTCCAGAAAATGCCCAAAAAAGCTATAGTCTTTCTAACTACACTTTACAACGCAATTCTCAGGACTACAAAATTCCCAGTTCAATGGAAATATTCTTATATTACCATGATACATAAACCAAACAAAAACACCGATTCACCCTCATCCTACCGACCAATTAGCCTACTTCCTTTGTGTTCTAAAGTTTTTGAAAAATTATTTTACCGACGAATACTAGACATACTGACAGATAAACAAGTACTGCCTACACATCAATTTGGATTCCGTGCTTTTCACTCAACAGTTCATCAACTACACCGTGTAACGGATTTCATATCAATCTCACTCGAGAAAAGACTATATGCTACTGGGGCATTTCTAGATGTAGCTCAAGCTTGGCATGACGGACTTCTTTTTAAATTGAAAAATCTTCTTCCTTTTACCTATTATCTGATCATTCAATCTTTTCTCTCTGATAGATTTTTTTTCTGTCCGACAAGGTTCAGAAATCTCCTCTATTTATCCAGTAAAAGCCGGAGTACCACAAGGGTCAATACTAGCTCCATTGTTATATATTCTTTACACTCACGATATGCCACTTAGCCCTCAAACATTGACAGCAACATATACGCTGATGATACAGCAATATTAACTAGACATAAAGACCCCACAATTGCATCATTAACTCTTCAACACCACTTAACAATACTACAAGACTGGTTCAAACGATGGAAAATAAAACTAAACTACACCAAATCACAGCACATAACCTTTACACTCAGACAAGACTCTTGTCCACCTGTCTTCATCGACAATCAACCCATACCACAAACAAACGAAATTTCATTACTTAGGACTTACATTTGATAGAAGAATGACCAGGGGCCCACATGTAAAAACAAAAACGTCTCAGCCTAACCAAGAGATTAAAAATTCTATATCCAATGCTTCATAAACGGTCAACATTAAAACTCCGACAACGACTGAATACATACACTTACTTACTTAAACCCATATGGACATACGCCACACAAATATACGGGACTGCAAAAAATACACACCTTAAAAAAATACAAATATTCCAATCAAAATTACTCAGACTAATCACGAAATCACCTTGGTACGTTTCAAACCACACACTTCACACTGATTTAGAAATACCCACAATAAAGGAACACATACATGACCTTTATAGACGATTTCACCACAGACTTCATGGACATAACAACATACTCATTAATGACATGGCCACGACTGACATACCTGGAAATACTCACAGAAGGCTTAAAAGAAGCTGGATGAGAGATTTGCTCAATTAAATTTCTTTAAACCCATGCCAGGAGAAGGTACTATTGAGTACTAGTCTCCCACACGCATACAAGGCCTGAAGTATTCAATTCCACCACATTCACTAATTGTTACCATAATAACAGGTGTGAATTAGAAATTGAAAGAGAAAAAAAAAAAAAAAAAAATATTCGGTTTCAGATGTGATAATTATTACATAAATTTTAAAATTAATCATTCTATTGCATTAAGTTTTTTTCGGATAGAAATATGCGTTTAAAAACATTAATATAAAATTTGAATTAATACCTAGGTAAATTAGTTCCAGATATCACTAACTGGAACAATATGTTACCGAAAAAGAAAATATGGATCAATCCTAGAAATAGAGTATTATCAAGTGGAACTGAGTCCTTAGCACACGGAAGAAGTTTTGTTAAGTTTATGAGGGTTTTCCTGCCAGAGGGGGACCATAAATTTCTGGTTATTGTCCCCTCTCCCGCCAACTTCTGCTACGGAAAACTTAGATCCTTCACGGTGGAAAGTTTATCGTTTAATTTTCATTTAACCTAAAAAGAAGAAAGAGCCATTTAGCCAAGTAAATTATATTTATTTGCAAAGGTAATGAGATATTTCTGATAAATGGCGCCAACTGTAGCTACTTCGGGCGCCCTTAAGAATGGAAAAAAAAACTGCTTTTTGTGATAGAGTGGTTATGAAGAGGCTCTGAGAAAACATTTCTGAACAAAGTCGAAGAGCAATAAATCATAGCCCTTTATAACTTGAAATAAAAAAAAATCTTTGTGAAGTATATATTTTTATGGTTTGGAGTTTATCGTAAAAGTTTAACTACTTCTTTATTTATAGTGTTAATCTACGGCTTGATGGATTGATAATAAATATTGTTTTTTACTTTTTATTTATTTATTTATGTTTTTAATATTAATTTAATATCTGGCTTTCTTTACGATTCTTATCATTGATATATAAAAAAAAAAAAGTGCTCAGAATTTTTATATATGTTCAACCAAACTTTCCTAATAATAATGAAAGTGAAATCAAGTGAGGGCCAATTGGGGAATGGAGGAGTCTGAAAAGGAACAGATTGGCCATTCATATCATGAAATAACCCATCCTTTTTTCTCCCCCTATTCATCTATTTTTATATATATATATATATCAATAAAAAATTACATATGTAGTATATTTTAATGATAATGTTATGAATAAAACTTTCTCTTATCTGATTTATATTTTTTTGCTTCGATTTATTTTTTTATAGCTATTTATTGAAATTTACAACTTTATACAATATGTGAGGAGTGGAGATGCAAAAGGGGGTAAATCCACTTTTTATCATTTTTAATTTTTTTAGTTAGTGTCCACAATAAGGTGGTAAATCGTCGACCCTTCAAATTTTGGGTTGAGTTTATGTGTATGTGTATGTATGTTTCGAAGTCATCATGGGTTCAAACTTTGAAGGGAGGACGATTTACCACCTTATTGAGGACGCTAACTAAAAAAATTAAAAATTATAAAAAGTGGATTTACCCCCTTTTGCATCTCCTCGCCTCATACAGGGTAAGTATCTCTTGTAAAAAAAAAAATGAGTGAAACTAAATCAAACATGTAGCAAAATGCCACAGATCTCACCTCTCTATTCAGATATATGATAAAACAAAGACTTTTTTGAGGAAACCACGTTTTTTTTCTATAAAAACTGTAATATCTCCATTTTGCTTAAATATTTTTTCAAATTTTCGGATTCAGCATTAAATTTTCTATAATATTTGAGTACCTGTAACCTTGAATTTTACAAACTTAGTATCTAAAGAACAGCTAGATCTTCACCTTATTTGGGAAAGTCACAATGTCTTATATTACTTCAACGCTCACCGTTTTTTGAAAAAAAAACTATCCACAAAACGTCAAATCTCACAAAACTTGCAAATTTAATAATCTTTCAAACGATATGTTAAATGTAATGATTTTGTTTCGATTTCATGGAGAAAATTACTTTTAAAACCGAAAAAACATAGTGTTCTCATTTGGCATACAAATCAGTTAGTTGTGTAAATAAAACATTATGACAATCCCTTAATGGAAATGTGAATTTTAAACATAATAAACTCTTCATTGGATTAAATAGCAAAGAAAAAAAATATTGTTTAATAGGAAATAAAGAAGAACTGTCAATAAAGCGACACCAGATCAGAGGGTCTTATGTTATAACATTTATTTATTTATTACTATAATTTAGGATTTTATTTTATAAATTTTCAATGTAAGGTTTAAAACTCAATAATAATGAACATAGACCTCAATTTTGCTATTACCTTCTGAATGCATATGGATTAAACAATATCACTTTTTGAGATTAATTTTATAGACAGATGGGTCTGTTTTAACAGGGGAAGGCATTTCTACCGTTCCATGTGGAGTATCGTTAGTTCATTCATCTTTGTATTGCTGTCGAATAGTGTTTGTGCTGTAGTCGAAAATCATAGTTTACCCAACAGATTGAATGATGAAATTAATAAGATTTGTTACCAAATATCCTATCACAACTTCATCACGATATTCCACTTAAGTTCGGCAAAATATGATTTTCCAACACCAAGGTGCTCCTCCACATTAATCGAAAGCAATACAAATATAAACCAACGATATACATGGAACGGTAGAAATGCCTTCCCCTGTAAAAACAGTCTCTATCTGCCCACAAAAATTCATTTTCAAAAAGTGGTATTCTTCAACACAATCTGAAATCAGAAGCTAACCGCAAAATTGAGGTCTATGATCATTATCATTGTGTTTTAAACCTTACATTGAAAATTTAATAAAATGAAATCCTAAATTATAGTAATAAATAAATAAATGTTATAACATAAGATCCTCTGATCTGGTGTCGCTTTATTGACAGTTTTCCTTTATTTTCTATTAAACAATAATTTTTTTCTTTGCTTTTTAATCCACTGTAGAGTTTATTATGTTTGAAATTCACATTTCCATTTAGGGATTGTCATAATGTTTTATTTACACAAGTAACTGATTTGTATGCCAAATTAGAACACCATGTTTTTTCGGTGAGGTAAGATCTGTCAGCATTTTGCTTCATGTTTGATGTAGATTCACCCAATTTTTTTTTTTTACACTAAGAGATACTCACCCTGTATATAAAATACAAGTAAATGTACCGATTGATTTATTTTGGTTTTTTTTTTCATGGTGTTTGGCACAGAGTTATATATTTTTGTCGTCAAATCTTTTGTTATAGTGAATCTCCTTAGAACAATGTAATGAATAAAACAAGAGTAATAGTTTTTTTACTCTAAAAAATATTAATAAGAGTAATTAATGTTTTACTACTGATGGTGGAGATTTTAATTTAAATAATAATAAGAATCTTTTTTTAACATAATTATAAACAAAAAAAAATATTACTCTTATTTTTTTTATTATTTAGTACTGAGAACATTCCCTATAATAAAAAAGTTGACCACAAAAATGAACTCTGTGCCCACCATCATTAATAAAAAAAAATCGAATCAAATAAATATAAATTAGATAAGAAAAAGTTCTATTCTTAAAATTATAGGAACTGATCGCGTTCCTATAAAGTTTCGGTTTCTATTAACCAGATGGTTTACCCAGTTTCAAAGTTGATCCTTATGCTATGCATGCACTATTTATCCTGTTGTTTTTATATAAAAACATTATATATAATCATCCTAAACAGGAAGGATACTTTTTTTTAAGATATACAAAAACTAATTTTTTTTAATTTTAATAATCGATATTTTTTTAAAATTGCCACTTTTAATTATTTGTTGCATATGAAGTATATCTATTACCAAAAAAAGTATTTTATTTCTTCCATTAAAG
The DNA here is from genome assembly GCA_003667255.2 of Euschistus heros. Lineage (NCBI taxonomy): Eukaryota > Metazoa > Arthropoda > Insecta > Hemiptera > Pentatomidae > Euschistus > Euschistus heros. The sequence goes on along the minus strand of RCWM02000206.1, from coordinate 1,634,127 downwards.
TCAAAATTTAAAAGATCATTCTGAAGTTTCTGATATTTATTTGTATTTACTTAACAGTGGTCTTAGCAAAGGGTACTTGCGACAAAAGGGTTCTTGCAAGAATATAAGGTGATAGATAATCCCAAATGATTAGATATCTTTAGCTGGATATCCAGGCAATCTCCGGCAAAGGAATACAGAAGAAAAAGAAATAGAATAAATGGGTGATTCTCAGTAGATAACAACACCAGTAATGGTGTACATTGAAGAGGTACTTTCGACTGTCTTTCGGAAACCCATCAATGACCACAGGAGTCGTGTGATCGTTGAATAATGTTGTAGGTGAAGGAGGTCAAAACTAATAAATTTATAATTTTAACAAAAAAATACAAGGAGTTTATTGACATAGTCGACTATACATAACATACATACATTGACATTGCCCGCTGAACATGTCAAAACATACGCATTCAGCGTGCTGGCGTTGGTATTTTACAGAATTAATCCAAATTTTATATACGAGATCTAGTAGTAAATGTAACCAGCTTTGAGATGGAAAAATGAAATTTTGGATCAGACAAATAGTTTCGGAGTAATAGCCAAAAGAGCACCGTTTTGGCGGAGAGGTCCATGTTTCAAAATGAGTGTCAATAAATGTCAATTAAGTTTAGTGTTTCAATAATTACGATAATAAAGTAAATTCTATTTAAATGTTTTTTTAAATTTTTATATTAGATATAAGCAGAGCATTTAACTAAAAGTATAACCCTAAGTATTTGTAAGTATTTGCAATTTTAGTAACTCCAAGCCAGAAAAATATTTAACATTCAATATAAATATACAAAATTAAGAACTGTTAGTCAGCTAAGAGTGTGTAATAATGAATATTTAAGAATAGTTTATCAATGTAAAGTGGTCAAAGTGGTTGATCTGTGTGAATGGTGCCATAGAAGCATTGAAGACTGAAACGTTTGCTATTCGATTGTCCTGCAATCGCTCAAAAGCAGCGATATCTACATAAGTATATTATTGAAAAGGACTGTTTGCAATCTCTTGACTGGGTATTGGAGTTAAATAGCATCGACAAGCTAAATAACATTTTTTTGTTCTTTAGATCTGTCATTGAATATTGAGTTGATGGATTTACTTTAGATTGTGTACTTTCAGTTGTAATTATTTGTTTCTTTTTTATGTTTGTTATTGTCATAACTAATACTTTTTTTCTTCTTGTTATTGTTAGGCTGCCAAGCCAACCCCTGTTTGTATGGTAAGTTTCCCAAACAATAAAAATATTCATTCATTCTATTTTTATATTATAGAGGCAAAATAGTCAAATTGATTTGATGAACATTATTTCCATATACGCAAGGTTATCTTTTGCGAATTTCTCAATTAATTAAAAAGAATTTGCCATTGTTCGCAGAAGAAGATAAATCGCTTCGCAGTTGGTGAGGCATCTCGTGACAAAATGAATCCCTCAGTTCAATTTCTCTTTCACAATGATCATCACAATGTAGATAGGTATGAAAAAGGATTACAATGAACCTAGCTAGTTCAAGATGATAGAAATATTATTATTTAAGTATTTATGTTGAAAGTTATATTGAAAAGTATAATTTTTTTTTTTGACGTAGCGTAATGAGCGAACAATTGTATAACAAAATCCATAAGTTACACTAAATATATTAATTATAAAATATTGCAGTCACCTATTTGGGGAAAAAGTTGAGACATTTTTCATTCCTTAGATATTGAAAGAATATTTTTCTGGATACTATCATTAAAAAAAAGAATTAAAGAAATGTGGTACCTCAATGGGTACTATGCTCCTAGCCCCTAGGCTCAGTTTCTAGACTGGATGATAAACATTATTTTTTATTTTGTTATATCAGCCAAGGATTGACACACTAGTTGGAATAATATCAGGGGGCTCACTCAGGCTGTTAAAGTGGGTATCCTTCATTAGGGAAAAACCTTGCGGTTGAATATGATTCTGGCCAAATGGCTCATTGGTCAATCTACCGTTGACCAAGAAATAGTACAACCTTACCAAGGACTAAAGACAAGATCCTTCATGGGCTGTAGTGGTACATGTTTTTATCTAAAAAAACAAAATTAAGTTATTTATTTTCAAGCCCCAGTGAATTTTCAGCAATGCAAATACTTCTTTTATATTATACCTTATTAAGATTTTTGAGAGCTCTGTTATTCCTTAATTTTGGTCATTTGTAGGAAAGAATATTTTTTTTCTACATTTTCCTTTAAAATGTACTTGATTCCTTAAGGATCCTAAGAACCTTTATCCTTCAGTTTTTCCATCTCAATTTCCTCAACATTCATGACTTTTATTTAATCTTTTACCATCACATTTGCTAGTTGTAAATATTTTTCTAAAGTGATTTAACTACCTAAATTAAAAATAAAAGAAAAAAAAAATTGATCATATTTCAACTTAACATGTTAAGTTAGTTAATGGTTTATACCGTATAAAGTGCATAAATAAATAGATATACTGAACTATAAGTGATTAATATTTATAGAACAACTATCGGTTTTCCATATGACTGGTTGTTTTTTTCGTTTCTACAGGAAACAAATTTATTCTTATTTAAATATGAAATATGTATAGAACCACTATCGGTTTTCCCTATGGTTGGTTGTTTTTTTTCCGTTCCTATTGCAACCAAATTTAAATATTTCCACTCAGACTCCCGTACAGTCTAGCAATATTATTTAATAAAAAAAATATGGACGCAGAGCTATCAATATTCTTTGATAGATTTTGTACATTTTTTTTTAATACGATGATCAGTACTACGCTAGATTCTAAAAACAGTTCAAATTTTTTTGAGGAAAGGAAGTCAAATCTGTTGACACATCTTTAGCCATCATGTTAAGCCGAAGTGTTCTGCCGCTCTTTTTACTGCTTTATATCACGGATAAAAGAGTGCATTCTATTCTGAGTTGATGGAAAGATAAATGTTTTATGTTTCTCTAAGATTTTTCTAAAATTGTATTAGTAGTATTTTTTAATGTAAATTGCACCATTAGACTGTGTATATTAGAATTAAAAACAACAAACAAAAATCAGGATTGATTTTGAATATTTTATTAGAGGTTCATAAATATTTAATTTTAGGCTATTTTCTACTTGGATTAGTTACATTACCGAGTCTTTGTTGAATTTAAGGTTATTTTCATTTAGATCTTTCAAAACCAATTCAGATTTTTGTTTAAATTATCAGCTAAATATTTCCAATAGTCCCTTTTGAAAATAAATTTGTTCCCAGTAGAAACGAAAAAACTACACAGTTATAAGGAAAACTGATAGGTGTTCTACCTGCTGACATTTTCGGCTCTGCACAATTGAATTGCTCTTGTTCCGGATATCATTCAGAAGTCCATTTTGTTTTGCTTTTTAATGTGAGGTTTGATGTCTTGTCTTACATTTTTGAAAGTTCAATGAAGGTAATCAACCTAGCAAAGGGCTTATTCTGAACTGATTATAAATGTTTAACATTCAAAACTAGTTTTCAAATAAAAATAATTTCTCAAATAAAAATAATAATAAGTAGGTAGTGGGAATTAATTCTTCAATTATAATTATTTCACTTTCCATATTTTTAACCCTTCACCGGTCGAGCCGTTGTATTTTGCACAACACTCGACTTGTTTTCTCTCTCTCTCTCTCTCTCGCTTCCCGTGAGCTTCCCGGAAAATTGCCTTCAGCTGTTCCTCAAGATACTTACAGGAGGGATAGTTTCTTGATTAAAAAATATTTAGCCCTAAATGTTGCACAAAGTACAACAAGCGACAGCTCTCGCTTTGTTTTTTTTTCTGGTCCCTTTCTTGGCAATCAGCTGGATTCGATATAATGCAAGTAGAATTTATTTGCATTTATTCTTTTGTTTATCTTAGTCAGCGAAGCATTGGAATATATTCCTCATTTTTTTCAGAACTAGACGAGAAAGAAAAAAGAACCGGAGAATCAAAAAAAAAAAATTTGTAATTTGTAAGAGGAAATAGAAAATTTTCTAGATCATGATACAGAAATGATAGCTATGTTAAGAGTAGAGATGGGGATGAGGGGGGAGGGGGCAGCCAGACGACATCTACGTTTTATTTGTAAAAATAATTTCTCCAAAAAATTTGTCGGACAACCATTTTAGACCGGCAAATAATTAAATTTTACTGTAATATTGTAAATAAAAAAATATCTAGTTATAAATTTGTTTTGTTTTTTTATTATCTTCAGTCACATTTTAAAATATTATTCTGTCAGGTAATATTTTGTACATATACTTTACTTTGAACGTAGAATGGTCACAATATTTTATTTAATACAATTAATACATAATTTGAACAAAAACGGATAAAAAATAGGGTGTTGTACTTTGTACAACGCGCGACCGCTCGTGTTACAGAAATTGGCGCAACCGGTGGGGGGTGAAACAATAAACCTGCATCAATTCCTGGACATTTAAAAATATCAATATTAACTTATAGGTTATTTTGTTCGAAATAAATTAATAATACGGACAGTAGTAAATCTTTTTTCTTTATTATTATTTTTTTTTACGATCTTGTATCTCAGTGACTGTAAAACTGAAACCCATGTAAAAATATAGCTTTCCGATATCAATAAAGGGATACGAGAAGGAGGAAACTGAAAACGCTATCGGAGCGAAGCAATATTGAACAAAAGAAAGCAAAGATTGATATTGTACTTTTATAGCTTCCGAATCGCATTCATCTCCCGGCAAGTGTAATACCTTTCAGCAAACTGTTGGTTTTCTATCTCCTGTCTCCACCTTTCTTTCTTTTACGATGCTAAATGAACATGGAAGAATAAATCATAAAAAAAGTTATATGCTATTGAATCTCAATAATAGAATCATTTGTCAACTTTATAATTACTAAATTCTTCAATGAAGGAGTTAACAATTATTGAATTATTACACTTATTATGGCATCACTCCTTTATTATTCATCTATTAAGTTACTAAAATAATAAATAAAATGTGGCATAAAAATGTTTATATTGTAATAAATAATGAAACAAATGTAAATAATAGAAAACAAACATTCAAAAATGATATAAAGGATAATAATAAACAGAAACCAAACACAGATAATAATAAAAACACGAGAATAATAAAACAAATGAAAATAACAGAATATTATAGTAATACAACGAATAAGGAAAATAATATAGAAGAAATGGAACAAAAGTGTTAAAAATAGTGATAAATTAACAAATAGTATAAACAATACAACATATATTAAAAAATATAAAAAAATAAAATATATACCAGAATTAACACAAAAAGTAATTAAGAAATTAAAAAATGAAAATTTTAAATAGATGTAGCATTATACAACACAAAGAAATTAAAAAATATAATAACTAAAAACGAAATAGAACATTTGAATAAAAAAGACATCATATACAGAATTGACTGTTTAGATTGTAATAAACACTATATAGGTGAAACGAAGCAAAATCTATATAAAAGAATAAATCAAGATAAATATGACACGAAAAAAAATAAAGTAAATCTAACAATAATAAAACAGCCTTATCAGAACATGCACAAAAAACTAAACCACAGATTTAATTTTGAAAAAGTAAAAATCCTTCAACATGAAAGCAAAACACATAGTAGAAAAATAAAGAGGCAATTTACATCAATAAAACAATTAATAATACTGTTAACTACAGAACAGACACAGATAAAATAGGAACAATATATGCAGGAATAATTAATAAATTAATAATATAGATTGACCAACTATGGACTAATAACAATAGTTTTGAGATTGACCCTTGTACCCATAAGGGAGAAGTATTATCATTTTAGATATGTAAAAGGAACAGACACGGTGTGATAACACCATGGAGAAATAACTGTTAAAGGAAAAATTATAATGATATGTAATGTGCTAATTAATCCAGGAGTTGTATTGATTGATGTTAATAATAGAATAGTAGTGTAATTATAATGAAATACTGTTTTCGGTCTGAGGATGGGACAAAGTTTTTTCCGAAACATGTAACTTAATAGATGAATAATAAAGAGGAGTGATGCCATAATAAGTGAAATATTTTTTATAATAATTTTTTTTCCGAATTTATTCATAGGATAATACACAGCAGTAAATAAATAAAATGCTCGAAAAATACAGGATGGTCGGTGCTGTTAAACCTTACGAAAACCTTTACCTGTAAACTCTGTTCTTGGAATTCAGTTACTATCAAAACCAATGATTTTATGTACCCATTTTACCTGTTGTACTGCCACCATTTTACCTGAACAAACCCACAACATAAATACCACGAAATTCTGCACTGTGCTGGGCCAACACAGAAAGGAAACGTTTAAGGCGTTATTGTTATTAGAACGTAAATTATCAAATTTTGTAAACTGTAAAGAATTGTAGGCTGGAGAATAGTTTTCGTATTTTTCTAATTTTTAAGTTTCCGATCAGTTGAGGTGAAAGTGTTTTTAAGACCAGGAAGTAACAAACGTTTTACTTTAATCTTTTTTTATTTTTTTATTTTCTCTTGTATTTGTTTTTTCCTGGATATTATAGACACTATAAATATTGATCATTCTATGTATTCAAATAAAACCCTGATGTATCTATTATAATCATTTCAACTATTTATCATATATTAAGATATATTTCGGTATTCTGAAATAAGCAAAGGACGAAGAAACAAAAGAAAGCATAAGAGGATAATTTGTTGATTTATTTACAGCTACATTTATTTCGTTAGTGCTTAAGCTACGGCAGATTGAATAGTTCTCCATTTTTTTTCATTTTTCAATAGAATATACATACATATAACATCTTTTTCGATTTGACATTTTGATTGGGGTAGCAATGTTTGATTTTTAGACTCTGATTGAATTGTTTAAAATTCTGTACCAAGCTGTGCTAATCTAGTACATAAAAAATATCGTTTTTTTTTTTTTTTTTTAATCATTGAGGGAAGAGAATCTATGTATAATAATCACAAAACCATTGTAAAGTACAGTGGTATCGATAGGTTTCTAGGAATGGACTTTGGATAATCGATTATTGATACTAATAATCGATTTTTCCTTAAGACCCAATGTCGAGGCCGACACTTTAGTATTTAGTATAGATTTAGTTTAGACTTAAGTTTTCAAATTATTTTTACTGTTGTATAATCACATAGCCTCATAAAAATTTAGCCTGAAACTGTATCTTGCAACTTCGTTGATCTTCGGGCAATTACGTGAGTCACGTGACGTGCTACAAGGCCCAGAGACATCAGTGTGCGACAAGACATTGAAGGAAAGAGGCATGTCTACCCTGGAGTGGGGTTATGGCGGACGAGAGAGCTCTCTCGCTGCATGTTTTTTTTGCATTCGGAGCGCAAGGCTCGACAATCCAGATGTGATACTAAGTGACTATGTAGTATCAGCTATAATCGCTTTACTCACCACGGGTCTCTAAACGGCATCTACTATCATTATTCACACACAAAGTCAAGCCATCGTTGAACCATAGTTTCTTGAACTTTACCTTGGTAATTTATTAATTTTTATTGATTATAAAATGAAAGGTTATATTTGTATGTAATGTTAAATTAGTTATAATTGTTCATTAACTTATTCATAATAATTTATAAGCTTTATTTATTTATAAGATGATGAAAAGAGGCTGCATGCTATTTAAACTAACCTTGTTAATTATGAAATAAAGTTACAGGCAAAATGTTTATTTAACGATATTTATTATATTGAGCTACCAGCTTCACAAAAGTGGACGGTTTCGGCTGAGTTCACTACGAACCCCTAGCCGCCGCAACACCCAACGTGGAATCGACTTTTGGATCGGACAAATTCCTAGTGCATATTGCTGTAGGATAGTCCGAATCCAACAATCTTGAATCTCAGGTTATATGTAACGGTTAAAAGTAGTAGTAAGAAAATATTATTGGGAAACTGTTATCACTTTGGCCAGATAAAATATTCAAAATCAGTGTAATGACAGAAGGAATTAAACGCTTTTTATATAAGATTCTCATACATCTATTTATGTATGTATTTAGATATTATTATATCGCAAATACACCCATTACAGACACCTTAGCTCTCTTGGAGGTGATGAAAAGTATTTGGTCATGAATTCAGACATCCAGAAACTAAGAATTATCGCACAACTCCGTTTAGCTAGCTCCAGGGTCTCCAAAATATATTACAATAGAAAAAGCTACAGTTTTAATACAGAAAATCCCTGCCCAATGTGTAACTCAGGACCAGATTCTCTTCACCATTTAATAGTGAATTGTTCAGTTTATGAAATATACAGGAAAAGGTTTTTTAGAAGAATTCGTTCCGCAGAAGATGATGACTTTTGGTTATGTTCATGGCTGACAATAGATAATGAAAAACATTTAAATAATTTATTTTTTTATATGAAATATTGTCTGAAATTAAGAAATAGTTTGCTTTAACTTATTACTAGTTTTCCATTTACTTTTTGTTTTTGTATTAAAAGTCTGCCATTTGTTTTTTTCATTTTTATGTATACTTATGCATTAATTTATCATGTATATAGTTAGATCAAATTTTGGGTTAATATCTCTTGTTTAGTTTGTAAATAATTTTCTTATTTTATTTTATTTTTGTTAAAATAATTCTAAATTGTATAACAGCATTATATCGCAAATGTATTTTTAAAGTGACACTACTAAAAACCTGCATTAAAGAAAATGTAAAATGTTCACAGTTTTGTATGAAATATCGAAATTTTGTCTGAATTATCTTTTAATCCCAACCGCATGTGAGATGTATCAGGTGGTATTCGAAGTTATTTCGTTTTGTTTCTCTCTCGTATCTTCGTATTTTTGTTAGGCAAAATACAGATTGTTTTTTTTTTTTATTTCATTGTTAATCTAGTTTTAGACCCAAATACTCTCTTAAAACATCAGTTTCATTTCCTCCTCCTAAAGTGAAAGGTTTTAGTCATATTTACTCCAAAGGTAATAAATAAAAACAAAACGTTCAAAATATTTGTCTTCTTAAGCAGTAATTTTTAAAATTTTAAATTGATATTCCACTAATCCCTGTTAAACATATAACATTGAACATCTAGGACTCCGCTTGTTCAAACGTCTTACTTGGAATCCAAATACAAGAATAAAACGACAAGAAACTGCTCGTCGTTACAGACTACTACAACATTTACTAGACAAACGTTCAAAGCTTCCTATAAATTACAAAAGTCTCATTTACATGACTATGATAAGACCTATTTGGACGTACGGAGTTGAGCTTTGGGGCTCCACTAAACCATCCAATTCATCTCGTATCCTTCGAAAAATCCTCAATGATCCTTATTTTGTGACTAATAAACTTATCCATAAAGATCTTAATGTTCCATATGTTGCTGATTTAGCTCAAACCAGATATGCATCCTTCCATAGTAAGCTCCATAACTACTCCAATCCATTAGTCTTCCAACTTGCTTCCCTCTCTATTCCTGATAATCTTCCGATGTGTCTGAAAAGAAGATGGCCTAGAGACCTTTTTGTGTAGATTTTATTGAAGTGCTACTAGTGAGTAGTTCTTCACATGTTATTTACATGCTATTGTATTCACTATCAACACATTTACTTAATGTATATTATATTGTACAGTTGTAAATATCAATAAATGAAAATAAAAATCCTAAATTTGTACTTTTTTCTTACTTTGTATATAACGTTTAGATACTTTAATAGATCTTTTGTTTGCCAAATGGTTTTTCATTTCATTTGTGGACTATTTTTTTTTTTATTTATTTTTTTTTTATGTCCGTATCTTTAATTATTAAATATGTATATATTATCTTTACTATTTTAGCTAATTAGTTCTCTGAACTTTTGTAATTGCTTCTATGTATGCTTTTGTTAGTTATTCTTATGGACCTCTTTTACAGACTAAAATTATTTTACTATTCTGTTCTACCTTTACCTTACACTACAATTAAGATATAATGTTATTACTTTTTGTATATAGCCATATAATTATTATGTTAATGCGATAAGTGAAAAATAATTAGGCAAATGTTTCTTAGTCGAAGATAAGGACGAGAACCAACCTTGAAATCTATTAATTCATTATCGAGCCCACTGCCGACTCTGTTATCAAGAGATTCCTATTGAGATGGGCTGGGCTTGGGGCCAAGATGAGGAATAGGAAGGAAAATCGGTCCCTAGATTGACTTCGTAGCTAGACAACAAAGCTTGATACCCTGAATCTGGATGGCAGCAACAATAAACTATTAGTCGCTGCAAAATTAATAAAGCCTGGACGCTTCGAGGTATTGCATTGCCGATCTAACCAATTAAAGGATGTTAATGTATAATTTAAATGCATTGACTTAAAATGTTAACTAGAACAATTGTACATGTTAACAGAGCCACTAGTAATAAATAGCTAGTCAATTGAACAAACAGCAAGCCTCCAATCGTTCCGTAACAATTGAAACCTAATGCATAACTATACGCAACACAATAGGGACCATGCAGACATTATTATTATTTCATTTTAAAGCATATTGCTATCTTTAAAAATTTAAAGCTTCAAAATAACTGTTATATCTTTCAAGTGATGATGTGTATTATCATCTATAATATTACATAAAAGAACAAGGCTTTTTTCGTTTGCGATCACTAACCGTGAAATCTACAGAAGCAATCTGTCCTATATTTTAATCACACCATTTTTATAATTCCAGGAAGGTTTAGCAATAATAAAATATACTGATTTTCTGTTAATTTCTTATTAAATAAATGAATTAATAATACGTGGATACCACTGATATATGGATTTTCTCACAGTAAATAATATGTTAAACTTTACAGAACTGAAAACCGTAAAAATCAAATCATCCTTATAAGGTAAGGTGGGGTAAGTACATTCGTCCGCCGTTATTTCTATTGTCACTTTGTTACATCAACTGCCATTTTTTGTATGTAGACAGAACTTCATACCCTCCAAACCTAACATAATAGAGTGCTCTACTGTAGAAGATAACCTCTCTAGGAATTTCCATAGTTCAACCTGTTGATCTAGGTGTTGTGTAGAGTTGAGTGAGTTAAAATTATAAAATTGTAATATATGTATTTTTCTCTATTTTTTTTAATTTCAAGGAGTAAAATGATTTCTGGGAGTTGCTTATTTTTGCACTTACCCCATCAAAGAATCAATTCACTGCTAAGGAGTTTACAGGAGATTTATGCACATACCATGTTTAGGTGGGACAAGTGCGTGAATGGGACTTAAAATTGATTTTCCTTTGCACTGATAATAATTTTTAGGATGTCAGGGAAATAAACTATATTGCTGAAAAGAGTATAGTTCAACGTTTGCAATATAACAAAAAATATTATCCTAGCATTAATAGCTGATTTTTTATGTTAAGTTAAAGTTCAACTTTGCACTCCATATGACGCACTTACCCCACTTCACCTTAATATTGGGAAACAAAACTTGATATGTAGTTTTTTTTTGGATGTCTTATAAACTTTTTTTTTTTCCATGCATGCTACAAGTTTTTTTATTTATAAAGAAATAAAACTTTAATAATCAGATAAAATTATATATACTTGGAAGCGATGGCAAAATCGCGACAGTGGATGCTAGTACATTGTATTGATGGTTGAGAAAAAAATGCATAAAAGTCAAATTATAATTTAATCTAGTTAATTATTAACAATCAAGGTAGGATTTTCAAATAAATGTGAAGTGAAAAATTGTTCAAGTTTTGCTTCTGAATAAGAACTTGAACTATCTATTTAATAAATGTATTTTTAGAGTCGTTACAGCATTTTGAAAAACCATCAACAATGGCTTACTGAAAGGGGCACAATTTTGACTGACTTCTTAACAGCCTAGGATATATGCTTATGTTTAAGAGTAACGGCTACTTTTTGTATGATTTCCCCCATTATTTTTATATTTATTTGTCCTAAAGTTTCTGTAAAAGAGGTAAAAAGGAAATAATGATAAAAAAAAAATGTAAACACTCCACTAGATTCCGAAGTTTTAACATTGATGCAGCTAGAGAAAAGCGTACGCCGCTTATAGTACAGGATAAAATTAGCAACGAACCTTGAAATCTAGAAAAAAAAAAAGAAAAGAAGGCCTGACTAGTAAGAGTTGTTCAACAGCCTTAGCATTGAAGGTGGTAAAAAGTTGTCTTCGAAATAGTGCCGTGTTTGAGCGGAGGATGGCGGAAAGGGTTGAAAATTGTTTGTTCTTAGCAGTTTGATCAAATAACTCAGACACCATTACTTTTAGCACATTTTGTAACATATACATTATTAATGAAAATCTAATTTTCAAAAAATATGGTTTCATTAATTTTTTTTGCTCAGATCAATAGTTTTATCAATGTTTTATTTATTTCTATTTATATGATAATTTACTCTTCTTTTTTTTTAAATATAATTGTTATATTCTAATTTTCATTCACATCATTGAATGTTTTATTTTATTTTATTCACTTTTTCACCCTCATTACTAACTATTTTTTAAATGATCTTTTTAAAAATAGATCAATCTATAATTTACATGTATTAAATTTTTTGAAGCATACATAACAATTTAAAAAAAACAAAACACGGCCCTTTGATGAAGTTTATACGTTTGTATGAGAGACAACAATTTAAAATGAATATTAAACAGTTTATAGAAATACAGAAAGTGAATATCAAACGCTAAAACAATAAAAAAAATGCTTATTTAATACGCTTTTATTTTAATATATACAATAACTCGTATCGTTATTCAATAAAATTTAACATTTACTTTATTGACTTAAACAAGGACAAAATAGATGATTTAGTTGATTGTCAGATTGTTTTGTGCTTTGTGGAAATGAATACCCTTTTTATTGAATTTGTTTTATGCTTTATTTGCCAACATATGCTTATCAGCAATCGATGGGAATTTTATTATATATATATAATAAAATGTATATATATGTGTATATAATGTATATAATGTATATAATGTATATATATATATATATATATATATATATATTTATAAATATGTATGTTCAAATAAACTAAAAACGACGACAAGTGTTGAACATTATTTCATAATGGGTTATACCTTAAAAGCATAGGAATTTGATGTTCCTATCCAGTTAAGTACACGTCATGAAGTATATATGTCTACAGTGGAACTCTAACATATTACAAGACGTTTGACGTCAAAAGACTTTGGCCTTTTGATATCTGACAATGTCTACAGTTAAGCTATACTGGAAAATTTATAAGCTGTCACTCGAACTTCCAACTTGTTTGCCATGGCCCTTTGCTGAAGCCATCAAAAGTATCCGGACGTAGTTGAAAGGAGTTACGATGCATGGATTATTAAAAGGGATTAATTGAGAATGTTTATAACAGAGTAATGATTAAAAAAAAAAACTTGATGATGGTTTAAATAATAAGGATCTGTTTCGTAAAACGCTATTAAATAAAATACTCATAACATGTGCATATTTATAAACCTACCCGAACCTTTTCTTAATTATGTGAACACATAAGGAGTGAAGAAGATGCCTTCAAGTTCTTACAGAGTATGAATATTATACCTACCACCAAATTATGTGAAAAAGGGCATCCGACGAAACAAAGGTGAAATGAAAAAATGACTTCCAAGTGGTACTGTTATAAGACGTAGCGTAGAATTCATATGGAGGAGAATGTTTGTTTACTAATAAGGTGACGTTTTGATTTGTAACACACAAATTTTAATGCCGATTTTTGTGTAGGTAGTAGGGACGTATAATAGTGCAAAACTAGAGTTATAGCCGCCAATGAGCTTTGAGAGCCGAAAAAAAATCTCGTTCTTTTTTTTTTTTTGTTTCCCACCGATTGAAACAAAATTTTAAGGGCATCTAGAAGCCGTAAAACTGCATAGTTTAGCCCAAATCCGGAGGTCGCAGGATTTCTCCTTATTGAGATATCTCAAGTTATAGTTGACCTTAGAAATTTTTATTCACACCAGTTTTTGTCCACTAAAATCTGGAGTGAACCCAATGTTATATGCATGGATAAAAAGCATAATGACGCTAAGTATTGTGATGATATTACTATTGTAATCGGTTGAGCAGAGCAGTTGTTATGGCCGTTAGAAGTTGTTGATGAAATTATAACTTCAAAATTGTAACGTTATAAATATTTTTTGATTTTGGTAAAATTTCACACATAAGGGTATTTTTTTTGGTACGTTAAATCTAGATTTGAGATCAGTTTTTTATGAAAAAAAAAAATTTTCCACTGATTTCCACTGGATTTCATTGGAATTTTGTCATTTTGTTTGAGTTTTTGAGCACCCTAAAGCCGTCTTGCGTATAACGAAAGTTGTGTTTGAAATATTTATTAGAAAAACTTATTAAAAAGAAAATTTACAGTCGATATCATATAAGAATAGAATATTGTGAATAAACATTTATAAAGTGAATAGGTTTGGTTGGTGCGAACGATGTTGCAGAAATGTTATTCAACTCCGTTTCATTCATATTCAATTTCCTACAACTACCTCCTTCCCCCTCCCTCCCTCCCCAACCCCCAGTCGGAGCGAATACCCCCTCCCCATTCTGTGTCGTCTTGAAATGTATCTTAATGGAATTCACCCACGACCTTTCTGCTTGGAAGTAGAGGGAAATGTATAAATGACATAGCAAATTGTATTCAAAAATGTATGTGGGATCTTATATGATTTGTAAAAACCTGATACATCTTCAAATTGATATTTTATACTTAGCAATATAAGGAAATCATATTTTGATGTATTCTCATATTTAGATTTCTATTTCTTCTTAATAAAGTCAATTCACGTATTTATAGAAATGTATGTATGTTTATACATTACATTAACATATTGTATTAATACATTACTAATAATAATACAATTACTTAGGAATTAGGTAGTTAAGAAATATATTTTAATCCAAGTCAGGTAGATAGACAGTTCTTCAGGTTTCTCCTATAGTTAAACGGTGTTTCGGTTCCTTCTGGAAACATATTTGAAATGAGACTGTTGGAAATATTTAGCTGGTAATTTAAACAAATATCTGAATTCGTTTTGAACGATCTTATTACTTCTGATAGTTTGTAAATATTCAATTTTAGAATATTTTTTATGAAATGTGTTTGTTTTACTCCTAGTCTTCGTTGAATTTATAGTTATTTAAATTTAATTAACTAGAAAAGTTTGAATTCTGGGTCTTATTATTGTATGCCTTTATATGTTCTTTTAATTTTTGATTTACCGATCCAGTTTTTCCAGTGTATTTAGCTTCACAATCATTATGTTTTAGTTCCACTACAGAAAAAAATGTTCCTCACCCAAAAAAAGCGGTGTATATGAATTAAAATGTAAAGAACAAAACCTATACTGTTTTTTTATTCATTACATTGAAATTGTAAAAGTAGCAATATAGGTTTGTATATTAATACACTAGTTATAAACTTCATTCTAAATAGCTAAAGTTGAGCTTTGGGGCTCTACGGAACCAATCCAAATTCATCTTACATCCAATCCTTAAAATCTAAAATTATTTAAAAAATCCTCAATGCTCCTTACTTTTTATTGAAAATTGAGCATTCTGTTTAAAGAATTCATCCTGTTGAATTTCATCATTTTAATAACCATCAATTTTGGCTTGAGTATAGTCAGATTATAAGTATACGAGATTTGAGTTTTGGTCATCCCTGCTGTTAAATATATATATTTTTTTTTTGGTGCTACAGACGTTCTTTACGGTTTAAATAGGAAACCCAGATCCGCTACCTAGGACTCTATCAGGACAAACGTCTTACTTGGAATCCACATACAAGACTAAAACGACAAGAAACTGCCCGTCGTTATCGACTACTTCAACATAACAATAATTAGACCAATTTGTACATACGGAGTTAAGCATTGGGGCTCCACGAAACCATCCAATTCATCACACATCCAATCCTTACAATCTAAAATCCTTTAAAAAGTCCTCAATGGTCCTTACTTCGTCACAAAGTTATCCACAAAGATTTTAACATACCTTTGTTTCTGAGTTAGCTTAAACCAGACATCTATCCTTTCATAGGAAACTCCACAACCATTCAAATCGATTAGTATCACTACATGCTTCTCATTCCATTCTAGATAACCCTCCGAGGTGCCTGAATAGAAGATGGCCTCGGGACCTTTTAATATAGTCCTATGAAACTTTTATGAGTGCTACCAATGGGTAGTATCTTTAAAAACAAGTAACGTGTCATTTTTAACTTTATCATCACATTTACTTGATGCATTATATTTTATATTGTATAAAGTTGTCAATTGCAATTAAAAAAAAGGTAAAAAAGTGCTGAAGTTTTGAACTTTCCCATGTTTATATAACAGAAGATTAAAGTTTAACTTACAAAGCTAGTTTTCAAACTCAGCACTATGGAAGTGGTACATGCATGTCCATGATGTAAATTATTAAAAATAACTAGGACCATTAGGTTCAAGATCCTGGAATAGAGCTTATTACCGTTACAGGTTACTGAAGTAAGGTGCCTGAAGGAGAATATACCGCAGCGGGAGTTTGCTAAGGTGCAGCTAACAAGAAAGTGAAATTAAATCAGGCCGCAACTGTTCGAGCAATAGCCCCCTAGCAAATGTTGATATTGTTCCAACCTTATCCGCAAAGCTGTTTGTTCTAATGGTGTGGTCTTCTGTTTGCCTCCGGGATCCCAGGGCTCCGTAACGAGTCACGAACAAGAATGAACTAATTGTTTATAATATTTATTTTTTATATTTTACACCAGCAGAGAATGGAAAGAATTTTTTTCAGACTTGTTTTTTATGAGATCGTATTGGTATAATAATAAAATAGAATTTCATAGACGTAAAATTAATACAATGTTATTTCCTTTATAATAGAAAAAAAATATATTTAACTTTTCTTTACAATTCATAATATATTTTTCTTGGATGTATAAGAATATGAATCTTAAGCTATCAAACATCGGTATGAGATTTGAGTATTAAAATTCAAAATTTACCTTGCTCAAGCATTTCGAATTTCAAGAGCTTCAATAAAAACGCAATAAGATATTTTTATTAATTTAAGAGCTGAGAATAATTAAGATACTTAAATAAACTAAAATAATAAAATTAAAAGATAAATAAATGGACGAATATTCACAATTGAAGGGTTCGGTGGATGAAGGAGCTATGTAAAACCCACATTTATACATTTATATACAAAACCCAATTTTATGTAAATTATGTTCAAAGTTTTGTTTATACGTTTTCCTTTAGCAGGACAATGTTACATAGCCCCTTCACCATCTTCATAACTCTTTTTATAGTTGTTTAAAGTACCTGGATTTCGCTACCTAACACTTCTGCACATAAATCCTTCATCCAATCACTAGAGTGTTTTTAAAAAAAATGTATTGACTCCATCATCCACCAAACCCTTCAATTTTATTTGTAGAAAATATTAATTACATTGAGGATTCATAGTGATAATGACATACATTATGAAAGATCTTTCAAAAAATATATATAATTTAAAATGATATATTTCTTTGATCGTGTTTATCAGTTTCAGCCTAATTACATCTACGAAGCGTACAGATGAAAGTATTTTTATCCTCAAAAAGAGGTTTACATTGTTAAATGTTTTATTTTGATTTGGTTCAATATTGAGTGAGAAAATAAAGATGGTACAATTCAAAATATCTATGGTTATAGTTTGAAAATAGATAACGTAAAAGGTGATTAAGATTTCCTGATTCCATTTTGCTTAAAATAGCGCTCAGTTTCGAATCACCACTATAAACGGGTATGTCAACAGAAAATTTAACAAAATATATGGTTTTTGTAACCTATAATATAAAATCGATTAGAAAACAGCAAAAATTAAGAAGAAGAGTGTGCTATATAGACTCCTTGTATTAAACCACAAATGAGAAGAAAGAACTGTTCATTGGACGTCTAAGACACTCTAACAAAGGATAAAATCAAAATCAAAATCAACTACTTTACTATTGACTATAGATGCCTTAGCGATGGTAGAAATTCTGTTAAAGTTTTGATAAATGTCAAAATTTAGTTATTTTAGATAGCGTTCTCTGCTGAGTTGTGCTTGACACCTAGACTATATGAAGAATTTTCGTCATAGAATTTTTTTATATAATAACTAGCATCCCCCATCACGGCTTTGCCCGCTCTCATAAGTTAATAACTTAAATAATTTTAACTAATAATTGAAGTTTTATTTGTTTATCGATAAAAATCTTGTATTGAAGTGTGCAATTAAGCTTTATTTCTTCAATGATATTATCACTCATATAAGTAGTTTTTAACTTGGTTAAAATTGTACAGATTAACTGGTTGAAGAGTACGTATAAGCATAATCGGACATCCAATTTTTAATTTTAATATATGAGTTGGTAATCTAGAAGGACAGAGACTTTTAAGAAACTCTTGCGAGTTATTAAGTTCATCGCATTATCAGTGAAAACAGCCAAAGGGCTATGATTCATATTTTTACACACGATATCAAAAAGCAAATAATCGACATTTTGATTTGGTAATAATTTTTATTTGAAAGAATAATTTTATTGATATCATCTGGTTGGATTTTAATTTCTAACCGTAAAAGGATTCGTCAGTGTCGCAAACTCGTTTTTACCACTCAAAATTGAAAATTTAAATTTTTATTATTGCTAAACCTTTCTAGAACTATGAAGATGATAAACATTTATAACAGATAGATTCAATAGTTTACCATAGCAAACTCTATTGCAGAATAGCGCTATTGTCCTGCGATTTATAAATTTCACCGTGATCCATAAGCCACGCCTCATATTAATAGCCTTTGTATAACAATTTAATCGAATTAAGTAAATTATATTAACAATTTCTAACTCTATCTTTGCAACCTTTCTTGTATGGCGTTCGCCACCTATCGGTCATTTTTCTAACTTCACTGATTAACATATATTTTAGCTTTTTTTAACAACAATTTGATTAAAAATATGTAAATTTTATTATTGCTAAACCTTTCTTGAACTATAAAGATTGTGTAGTTAAAATTTTTTACTGATTGGAACAGTAGTTTTTGCAGTTAGTGATCACAAACGAAAAATGGCTTGTCCTTAAATATAACAGTATAGATATTATTGTTATCTGAAATATTTTGCAGGATAATTGATAAAGCTGGCAGTGTGTTGCAGCCCTTGTTTTAGTATGTGTCAGGAGTTAAAAAAGTATAATATACAGGGTGTCCCGAATTTAAATGGCAAAACTTCAGGAACTTATAGGAGACCAAAAAACTAAGACAAAAAGTCCTTTAGAGATTTGCTCGTTTTTGCTTAGTTTTACAGAAAATCGCAAAAAAAGAAACAAAACAAAAATGTTACAGGTAGCGATTATCACCTTTCAAAGTTCGTCAGGCTAAGAAGTAAGATATGTAAACACTTAATCTTATCCTTTACATTCTTTTATTTGTTTACATTTTGGCTTCTTTCTAGGATTATAATTCCTAAAACCAGTCTTCAGTCAGTTACTCAGATATTTTTGTGTGAATAGCATCAGCCACAATGCCGCATACATATTCTAATGTTAAATACGCTGATATGATTTTTGTGTACGGTTTCTGTAACGGTAACGCTTTAGAAGCGGTGAGGGAGTATGCGCGCCGATTTCCAAATAGAAGAGTGCCTAATCGACGAGTCTTTTCGTTAACTTTTAATAGACTACGAGAGACTGGGTGGGTCATTCTTAATACATAATGAAGGCGACCAATTCCAGGCTGCAATAAATTGTGTCCAACGCCACTTCGATAACAATCCTGAGACTAGCATCCGAAGAGCATCTGCTGCATTAGTAATATCGCGGCAAGCAATATGTTGAACTTTGAAAGGTGATAATCGCTACCCATACCATCTTCAAAAAGTTCAGAATCTATTACCTCAAGATTATGTCAAGAAATTGAATTTTAGTAACTGGTTTCTTGACTAAATTCGCGATGATAATTTATTTCCATTCAAAATTATATGGACCGATGAAGCCACCTTTACAAGAGGAGGAATAGTTAATCAAAGAAATTATCATGTATGGGCTCTTGAAAATCCCAGAGCTATTAGAGAGAATAGGTTTCAGCATGAATTTGCTATTTACGTTTGGCTTGGAATTTGGAACGGATTACTGTTGGGACCATATTATTTACCTGGAAGATTGAATGGTATCACATTTACACATTTTTTGGAGAACGACTTTTCTAATTATTCAGATGACATTCCCTTACAGCAGCGGATTGAAATGTGGTTCCAACTCGATGGATGTCCAGCTCATTATAGCAGAGCTGCTCAAGCTTGGCTGGATATAAATTATCCACAACGATGGATTGGACGTGGAGGAGTAGTACCTTGGCCACCCAGATCACATGATATGACACCCATGGATTTCTTCGTATGGGGAACCGTGAAGCAGAAAGTTTATTCGGTGTCAATCAACTGAAGAGAGCAATTAAGAGACCGAATCATAGATGCATTGCACCAAATATCATCAGAACAATGTTTAGCTGCAATTTATCAAGTGAGTGCAAGATGTAATGCTTGCATTGGTGCAAGAGGACAACAATTTGAGCAATATTTACATTAAAAAGAACATAACATAAATATAAATGCAAATAAATAAGTATAAAAATGAAAACTTGTTTTGTATCTTTTTTGCGATTTTCTCTATAACTAAGCAAAAACGAGGAAATCTCTAAAGGACTTTTTGTCTTAGTTTCTCGGTCCCCTATAAGTTCCTGAAGTTTTACTATTTAATTCGGGCACCCTATATATAAACTAGACCAGAAGTTATCTTATCTTCGAATAAGAAAGTGTCTTGATAGTACTATAGTATATCAGTGCCCTGGTGCAATGTTGCATTTCTTTATATTTACCGGATGATATTTCAACATTATAATAGTCTTGACCCATTAAAGTTTAGTAAAAGTGAGTTACTAACCTCCAGTGAGTTAGTAACCTTTTTACTCTTGTAAATTATTTTATTAAATAATTAAATAACAAATATGACAACACTTATTCATAATATTTAGCAACATTAGAGAAAAATTAATATAAACCTGAAAGGCTAGGATGTTTACATCTGACCAGGACCTGATAGTGGGTCAAGCTGCAGTATTGATCCCTTTAGTATTAGTAAACATTATACCTTAAACATGAGGTTGTATCGCACTAGATGTATATGATAACGGAATAATTACATTATTTCAACATAAATACATAAATATCAGGCTTAAAATTAGTAGTTGCACTGCACTATTGAGATTATTAATAGATTTTGACGTGATTAGACTTCATGTAATAGTAAATAGGATGAATATTGAATGTTTTTGAAATTGGTATTGATTGCATTTCAAAAAAAACAAAAAAAAAATAATAATAATAAAGATCTGCATTTTTTAAAAATACTTTGGTTCCTTTCTTCATCTCTGATGAATTTTATATAAGCTTTAATCAGAGTCCAATGAATATTTTACTTGAGCTGATGAGTACCAAACCACTCTCATTCCTCAAATAAGGAAGGAAATCAGATTGAACTTGGGTGAACCAAGGGCTGTGTTCAGATTCGAGATAAACCAACCAGGCTATTATAAAAACTATTATTATTTAATGATAAATCTATTAATTTATATAGCAAGCATAATATTGAAAGTCTTGCTGCGAGGAATGGAATGCTCTTGGACTGGATTTGGAATAATAAATAGGTGCTAAAAGCTAACTTACATTAACTAATAAAAAAATCGAAAAGAAAGTGTATTTTAATTAATTTGATGATTTAAAATTCAACTGCTAAAGTAGAATTGACTAGTCTGTAATATTATATAAAAAGCAAAGCCATATTTCGTTTGTGATCACTAACCGCGGAAACTACTGAACCAATCAGTACCACATTTTCCAGGACGGTTTAGCAACAATAAAATCAACTGATTAATTTCTTTTAAATTGGCGATAATAAGGGGATAGCAGTAAAATTTATAAATTGACCGACAGGTGGCGTTATTGTGCATGAAAAGTTACAAAGGTACGGTGTTACATAGTGCTTGGAATCAATAATAAATTTTTCTTATGTTTAATTAAATTATTAAAAAAGATTTAAGTAATTGCTACAACATGTGAATCCCAGTTTGAAAACTAACCGATATGTGGATAGCACTATTCCACACCAAATTAATATTAACGAAAAGAAATTTTTGTTTTGTAATGTAATTTTTTTTTTAATATTAGGATGAGTAAAAATTCCGTTTTATTTTTAGAAACGTGAACTCAAAACTATCTTAGTATAGTGTAATACATGTTGCACGTGGAGTTGATGTCGGTGCTTTCCAGTATACATATTTTTTTCCTTCCCAACTAGGCATCACAGATTTTCTTCGCTAGGATGGCGGACGTAGGAAATTAAATACTTAAAATGAATTCCACATCAGTAAGGTCCAAATATGGAATTTTTATTCTATCATTGTTGCTATGGTAACGCAATTCCGTCCCAGTCCCAAGTCCGTTACCTCAGAGCCAGGCCCCGCTCTTTCCAGGAGAGTACTTCAGCATTAATGGATAAGGCGATGGTCTTAGGAGAAGTCAGGAAAGAAAACGAATCCTATCATGCAGCGGGGAGATTAGACTATATGGTGGATGAGGCAGGAGTTCAAACCCATGAAGCTCTGTAAACTTTTCTTTGGTTCGACGTGAAGTGTGTGGATGAGCAGGTCTTTTTCACCTTCCCCATGAAGAGAAGATGGCGACTAACAGTATATTTCGACTCACGACACTCCCTGGCAAGTTCGTGAGTACTTGTGGACGGATTTGACTCAACAGCTTCCTTCAGAACCGTATAAATATCCATTAATGTCCGCCCGGAGCCCTTCTTCCTTTTCAACATCGTATCTCCACTTCTTAATTTTTCAAACCAACGCCGCGCAGTGCGCTCTTAAAGGACACTTTCCCCTTTCTATTTAATAATTTCACGAGTTGCTTCAGCGGCGGTGATTTTTTTTTTTTCTATAAATGTCTTAAAATTACGAGACTTTCGTAGGACTCTGTCATGTTTCTTCTTTGAAATAAATAACTGAACTGAGAATTCTCTGAATGAATTATTAAATATTGGTACATAATAAATAGCATTAAAATATTTACAGGCTTTTGAACTCGGGAATTTGATAAAACGGTCATTTTTTTTTATACGCCCTATTAAATAAAATGACACAGAACTGAACATGTTAAGGATTCAACAAGTATTGGGATTTATCGTCAATAAATATTTGAATTATTAAAGGACAATTCTTATACTTACCATAAGCAGAGCCTATTGATAAAAACTATATACTTATCACACTCACTACTTTCAGGATGGGTTGAATATCATAGCTATCCTAGATCCATAATATACCCTCGGATAGCTATTTCAGAGTGAATTTACTCCCTACCCAAAATATCGGGTAGATCAGTAAGGGTTTTAGCTAGTGAATACAAAAGAACATCTTTTGAGTAAGGACTCAAACTATAGAATTACTATCTTAGAAAAATGAGATAACAGCTTAGTCTGCTGCTAGATCCTATTTCCTTCTATTTAGATCAAATTCCTGAAAAACGTAATTTATAATACAAACATTACAAATTTATACAAAGATACAACGGGTATAGGAAAGTGGTTGTAAGACATATGCACCGCAAAAAATATTTCTAATTACTGATATTCCAGAAATCTGGGTACATACCATCAACATAAGGGAATAATACTTTCCATAAACTCATCATTTTTTTCAGTATTAAATGTAAATTGTAATGTAAAATTGTATTCCATACAGAAAAATAAGGAAGAGAGAAAAGAGGAATATTTTAAAAGCTTTTTAGAGCTGTTCAAAGCAGATACTGCAAAATATCAGACGTTGTAAGAACGAAGTAAGTTGTGGTTATACCTCAAATAATCAATTCACTCCTAGTCAAAACAAGAATTATTTATTTTTAAAGATTATTTTATTATTAAATTCCTTTATATTTTTCATCTGAACTCTGTTAAATATTGCTAACTATAATATATAATAGGTATCGTTCTGTAATTACATTAAAATTGGCATGCAAAATAGCTCTACATCTGGTCACAAATGGGTACGTTTGGGGCAAACGACACAAAACCTGCTGAATCATGCATTCAAGGCTGAAATGAATAATGTATTTCTCTTTGTTATTGCAGTGAGAATTTCCCGGATGAAAGGACGAAAGTAAGGAAGCGACGGCAGGCTTAAATCAAAATATTAAGGAATGAAAGAGAGGAGGTGAACATGCGAGTCAACAGATAGAAAATTCGCCTGCATTATTTTATTAAAACATTTATAGAAAAAGAAGTGTTATGAATTTCTCAATAGCAGATAATATGGATAGTATTATGTTGAAAAGTTCGTGATAAATTTATTTTTTCAAAGAATCAGAGTTGGACAATTTATGCTTTTATTATGGACCATTTTTATGAGTTGGACCATTTACTTCATTAAAGGATCGTATTAGATAGATATTGGAATCCTTACAATAACGATTATAAGGACTTCTTTAAAAATAAATAAAATGAATAGAAAATTAATCGCATAAATTCATACAAATCATGTATATCACATGATTTGAATGCATTTATTTATGGTTTGCAGGAAGAAAGGCTAAGAGCATTTTTTTTTTCTTCATATTTTTATTTATACAAATATCATTAACATTTCCCATAGTCGTAATTAAAAAAATAAAATAATATATATGTAGGATCTAAAATATGTGGAATTAAAAAAAAAAGATTACGGAACATAAATATAATACCACGTATTAAATAAAATAAAAAGTCAGGAAAATTATGAATAATATATTTTGAAAAGCTATTAATTTAATATTGAGTATTTAGGTCAAAAACGACATATTCATTAAACTCGGAAATTATTCCTGAAAATTGGGTGGTTTTCACTCATTTCATTTAGCGTTGATAAGAAATAAATATACTGAAAATTTAATTACATAAAACCTTCCCTTCCTTTATAAGGATATAAAAAGTTTTTTTTTTTATTTTATAAAAAGTCCTTCACGTAATTCTTTCAAAAGGGTACCAATCAACGAAATGGTCTCATTTCTTGTTTTTTTTAAAAAAGGTTTATATTTGATATTTTCTCTGTTTCATTATATATCATACATTTAAAATAACGGTTAATAAAAAATCACAACTTGTTCATATAAAGGTTTCGGCAAAATGAAAACTTAATTAACCGCCAGCTTGCCAGTAATTGCGAAAAGGCCAGATTTTAATTAATGTAAGTAAATTAATTATAAAGTACTCTATAAAGTACCCCGTGAATATAAACTTGAACTATTGGTAACAATAAGTTGATTAGCATCAGCAACCCAGGATAGGTCAATAACGCCCACTCTCAGAGGTCAGTTAATGATTAACCGACGTTTCTGCACTTAGCTGTATTTAGCTATTTTTTGTCTATTGACCTATTTTCTTCACTTAGGTATATAATATATTCATAAGCAAGAGAAACAAGGATGTTTTAAAGGACCGGGAGGGGGGAAGCAAAATTAATTTCCTAAATTTTATTTCTTTCTGCGGACGAGAAAATATTAAATATAAACCATACCTCATTTAGTAATAATATTTCTCCATAAGTTATTATAATATAGATAATATAATATAATATGTTCAAATCAATCCTTTTTAAGTCAGCAGAAATAGAATCGATGAATTAAGTCAAGATTGTGGAAATGTTTTGTTGTTTTCAAATAATAAGTAATCTTGGAGTTAATGTAAGTTCGAAAAATCATAACTTAGGTGCCCAAACTGTTGCATGTTTCAAGAGAGTACAAAAGATAAGAAATGTTAAAAACAGCTCAATGAAAACAAAATAGTTAGTATTTAAATATTATACCTACTTCATCAAATCAGAAAGAACATTATAAAAACTATTAAATACACGGAAATATTGGGCGTATAAGTAAACAGCCCACGCTTAAATCACTAAATATAACATGGACAATTTATTTTTTAATTTTAATTTTATTTTTTGTACTAGACAAATGTTCAACACTTCCGATTTACTATAAAAGACTCATTTACAAGACAGTAATTAGACCTATTTGGACATATAGAGTAGAGCTTTGGGGCTCAACTAAACCTTCAAATTCTTCCCGTATCCAATCCTTACAATCCACAATCCTTAAAAAAATCCTTAATGCTCCATTCATTGTTACCAATAAACTTATCCATAATGATCTAAATGTCCCATATGTTGCTGATATCCTATATCCCAGACCAGATACCTATCCTTTCATAGCAAACTCCATAACCACACTAATCCTCTAGTCGCTCAACTTGCTTCTCACTCCATTCCCGATAATCCTTCGAGGCATCTGAATAGAAGGTGGCCTAGAGACCTTCTAGTGTAGAATTTTAGTTGAAGTGCTACTGATGAGTAGTTCTTTTCAAGTTTTTACATATTATTGTAATTGTTGTGAACACATTTACTAGATGTATATATATTGTACAGTTACAAATTTCAATAAAAAAAAAAAATAAATAATTTTTTTTTTTTGTAAAATGAGGAGCGAATTGCATAAACATGTGTGTTTATTTACATTCTGTCACTTCTTTTTCTTTTAAATTTTTTTCTCGATTAGCTTTTTAGCATTTTAAGAAGTCATATTTTATCGATCTTGATTTTTATTTATCAATTGATAGTATTTAAAAATAAAAAATAAAAAGATGTACTGCCAAAACCCATGTAGGGCCTTGGGTTCAAGCATTTGTTAAGGAAGTTTTCTTTGATGGCTAACGGTTATACAAGGTAATCACGCTCAACCTCCAGGTTTTCTCCCTAATAAAGGGTACCCAATTTATAGAGGCTGACTGTGCCATACACACTAAAAGAAACTTAATATATATATATATATATATATATATATATATATATATATATATATATATATATATATATATATATATATATATGGATACATTTCTTGACTGTTACTATTAAATGTATAGTAAGGTTCTTGAGGTTCAGTCATAAAATAAAAAAATCAACTATTTTGGCGACGTTTCGAGACTATATTGTTCTCATAATCATACCAATGTTACTGGTGGATATGAATAGACTAATAATTCTAGTACACAACTGAGAGTTGTGAACTAGAATTGTGTACACAGTTGTGTACTAGAATTGTTAGTCTATTCATATCCACCAGTAACATTGGCATGATTATGAGAACAATATAGTCTCGAAACGTCGCCAAAATAGTTGATTTTTTATTTTATGACAGAATCTCAAGAACCTTACTAAACATATATATATATATATATATATATATATATATATATATATATATATATTATATTTTTTTTTTTTTTTTTTTTTTTTTTTTTTTTTTTTTTTTTTTTCACGAAAAGCCCATAGAGACCACGCGAATATTACGAAGATAGATTTTTAATTCTGTTCCTTATCATCATCCATATCTCCTTTATTCTTTCTGATTGCCTCTGTTTCCTCTCTTCTGTCCAGGCCATACCCTCCTTCCTTTCCACAAGAACCGCTATTCCTTGTAGTTTCCTCCTATATTCTTCTTTACCAAGGCAGTCACGGTCCTCAATCCCCAGTTTGCTGGTCTCCTCTTTTAGCTGTTTTATGTATCCTTGTCAACTCTTGTAATCCCAAATTATCTGAAAAATAGCCTTATTAAGTCTTTCTTCAGACATTCTTACCATATGTCCATAGAACTTCAGTCTCTTAATTCTTATCTCCGTCTCTATTTTCGTTGTTTCTTTCTATATCTCCTCATTTGATCTTAACCTGTATCCTTCCTGGGTTTTCCTAGGGCCGTAAATTCTGTTCAGGATCTTTGTTCTACTTTCAGCATTCTTTCCAGGTTAGGGAGGTTCATGGTCTCTTTCCCATACAGTATAACTGGCTTTACTACAGTATTGTAGTGCCTGATCTTTGCTTTTATGGACAGGCTCTTTTTATTGTAAATGTTACTGATTACAAAGCTTAATCTCTCTAGTTTAGCGATCTTTTCCTTCATGCTCTCTCTTTCCAATCCTCTACTGCAGACGATATCCCCTTGGTATTTAAATTTCTGTAATACTTACTTAGTGTATTTAAACCAACATATTTAGTTTCCACTTTTTTCTTTCTGAAGTTTGTATCTGTGGTCATCAGTTCTGTTTTTACGAAAGATATTAGTATTCCTGTTTGTTCAGCTATTTCTTTGAGTGTGTTAATTTGGCCTGCTGCCTCTTCCTCTGATTCTGCTAGCAGAGCTAGATTATATGCATATGCGAGACACTTAACCTTGATGTGGTTGTATGTTTTGAAAATATTTTCTGTGGCCGTATCGGTGTGTAATTGTATTAATAAAAATAAATGAGGAGTTATGCCACAAAATTAAATTAATATAACCAATCTTTTTCTACACAAATTGAAATAAAATAGGAAATATATATATATATATATATATATATATATATATATATATATATATATATAACTGGATAAGATACGAATAAATCTGGAAATGGATTAATCATGGCTAGAAAATGATTAAACTATTCTGAAATAGGTTTAAGTAAACTTGGAAATGGTGTATGTACCGGAGATAAAATAATGCAGAAATCAAAAGGAGGAAAATATATCCTTGCGAGCTCAAATTTTCTTTTCCTCCATTACCACGATCATGTCGCCCATGGCATTTCAAAGTTTAATTTTAACCTAATTACTTAGCGGAGAATTTCTGATGAAAAAGATGAACAGAAGCAGCGGTTGAATTTCCATCCACTTATCCCGAAACTGAAGGCTTATGAGCGGCTAAGAATTATGAATTCGAGGGGGGAAGGCTGGCAGAATTGGACAGAGCGGTAAAGAGTTGTGGAGGAGGATTTGTGGGCCTGGCCAGAGTTGGGAAGTTTAATTAAATAAAATGGAGGAAGGTGGGGGACCGGAAACTGGCCTCCTGGGACCCCCCTCCACCGAAAGTCAGCCCCTACAACGGCTAATTATTATTTTCGGAAATTTCTAATATTAGTCCCTATTTGAAATTTGCAATAGTTTAAGAGTTATAGATATTTTTTATAGTTTATTTTGTACTTATTAACCATTGATATTTCCAAAAAAAAAAATTTACATTTTTATTACCTATCTATTTATTTAAAGTTGCAAATGTAAGTAAATGTCCATGAACGAGGATTTTTTAAAAATCAAAATAAGATTTTGTGTATTTCGCTTTGTTAATGGACATGCTAAAATTCAGGATTTTTTTATTTATTTTTATTTTTTTTAAATCAGACTCACCGGCTCATAATTGACCGTGTTCATATAAACATCCTAGGCATTTCCCAAGTGGATTTGTTTAGTAAAATAAAAAATAAAAAATATTATAACCTATTTTTTTAAAAATTCATATACATCACGAACAGACTAAACATAATTGAATCGTTTATTTCAGAAACCACTTAAGCGCGCTTTTTTCAACTTTCAGAAAACTAAAAAAAAACTGCACTTGGATTCTTTCTGAAATAAACGGATTATTTTCACGGCTGCCAAAAAGCGTTGCTGATACGGAACATAAGTTATTACTGCACTAAAAGATCTATTTATCTTTAAATTGTACAGTACCACAAAAAAAAGCATGTTTTGATATTTTGTCCCTTAGGTGGTTTCTGAAATAAACGATTCAATTATCTAATATAAAATTAATTACTTTCTATAAAACCCCGCAAGACATAAGTTACACAAACCTACATCACACTTTTCACACTGCACGCATAAACCAATAGTACATCGGTGACGATCTCCTTCAACCACAAACTGGTCGATCCTATCATATTTACAATAAACAATACAATTTCTGATCGATCAACAATTAAAAAAAAATTTCTTGAGAAAGGATGGGTGATGATAATGCGATCACGGTCATAGTAACGGCAATTTCAAAACCTTCAGGTTTATTATATTTTAATAAAACTCATAATAGAGTTTATGCGCTCATACATATATGAGCTCATACGACAATGTAGAGCCTAACTCTATAATCCTATCAGTTCAAAAAAATATTAACAAAATTACTACAGTTATGGCTGAAAATCTATTTTTAAAATTTGACTAATTTCAAAAAACTTTTCTGATGTGTGAAGTGCTTAACTCGTCACAGTATTGGTCACAAATCAACACTGGCTCCCCTTGGAGAAGGGCTGCAGAGGTAAATGCAAATAAAATAAAGGTGTTATAAAGGTGTAATACAATAACAATTACTTGTATTGCATGCACCCACTAGTAGCACTTTAATAAAAGTTCTATATTAGAATGTCACGACGCCTCAGAGGATTGTCGCTTATAGAATGAGAAGGTGAGAGACAAGAACATTTAGATGGTTATAGAGTTTACTAAGAATGGATAGGTATCTGGTTTAGACTAAATCAGCAACGTATTGAATATAAAGGTCTTTGTAGATTATTTTCTTAGCGACAAAGCAAGGATTTTGGATTGTAATGATAGGATACGAGAAGATTTAGTGGAGTCGATCAAATAGCAATCCAAAAAAATAAATAAAAAAATAGTTTACATACTGTAATTAAAAATTTTGTTTATGGAACTGTTTCTCAAGGTTTTTTTAATGTGGTTTAAATGGACCAAGAGGTAAGGAGAAACAGCCAGAAAGTCTGATCAACCGGATATTTCAAAGAAACGTGTTTTTCATAGTTAAAAGTTTATAATCATTTTAAAAGTTATATGTTAATATTTTAAAAATAAAGGAAATAAAGAAAATGCAATTAAAAAAAACTTTAAACATTAATTACTCAAAATTATGTATTGTTACATGACATCTTCATCTACCAAACCCTTCAATTATAAGGTGAAGTGGGGCAAATGCGTCATATGGAATGCAAAGTTCAACTTTAACTTAACATAAAAAATCCGCTATTAATGCTAGGATAATATTTTTTTGTTATATTACAAACGCTGAACTATACTCTTTTCAGCAATATAGTTGATTTCCCTGATATCCTAAAAATTATTATCAGTGCAAAGGAAAATCAATTCTATGTCCCATGTACGCACTTGCCCCACCTAAACGGGGTAAGTGCATAAATCTCTTGTAAACTCTTTAGCAGTGAATTGGTTCTTTGATAGGGGAAGTGAAAAAATAAGCAACTCCCAGAAATAATTTTACTCCTTGAAATTAAAAAAATAGAGAAAAATACATACAATACAATTTTATAATTTTAACTCATTCAATTCTACACAACACCTAGATCAACAGGCTGAACTATGAAAATTCCTAGAGAGGTTATCTTCTACAGTAGAGCACTCTAGTATGTTAGGTTTGGAGGGTATGAAGTTCTGTCTACATACAACAGATGACAGTTGATGTAACAAAATGACAATAGAAATTATGGCGGACTAATGCACTTACTACATAAACGCACTTACCCCACCTTACCTTAACAGTTAAGTGAAAATTCAGTATTTTAGCGACTTGTAGTTACTAATAGATATCTGATTCGTTCTTGTCCGTTACTCAAAAATGTTGGGTTATGATGTTATTTATATTAAGCGTAGTTCATAAATTTAAAAAAATTCTAATTAAAAAACAATTAAATTTAAATGATTACTTACAATTCGGACAACTTTTCTACTGCTTGATAATTAGACTGCTTACCTGGAAAAAGGAAAAAAATATATTATTTTTGTTATATACTTATAACAGGTAAAAATGTAGAAAAATACTTTTTATTAATTTATTTAAATTTAAAACAAAAACTTAAGTAACTTTTAAAACAACATACAATAAAAATAAAATTAAAAAACAAAATTCATATTCAATGAGCAAAACAGCATCACTAAACTTTCACACTTAAATTTCATACAAAAAGAGAAATAGCAGACAGATATTGAAGAGAGTACAGAACTCAGCGACACATCCTAGATCTTGAAAAAAAAAAACGTTATTGACTTAATGGTAACGCTTAATATCGCCAGTACGAAAATGTTAATTTATTGTGAAATTATCGAAAGATTTTTTTTAAAATTACATTTGCAGAGAATTACAGAGGGTAACTCTTGAAGATTTAAAAATTTCCCTTCCATGGCCAAAGCAGTATTGTGCTTACTCCAGGAGTTGTGAATTGTGCCTGACGCAATACAGAGAGCACAGTAACAAGCAGTGACACGCCGACACCTATCGTCAGCATAATGAAAACAGAACCATTCAGAAGAAGGGTCTATTTTTTTATACCACACGCCACATTACGATTCAACAAGAAAAGGCAGTTTATACATTTCTTGTTCTTATATGTGTTCATCTTATTTTGACAACCTACTTAGGAAACGACAATGTAATTTCCAGACAACGAAATATAAAAATTGCCTTACAGCCTTTATAATGTTACCAAGTAGTACAGTCATGAGCGATGTAGAGAACACGAAATATGCGATAATTTTTTACTTTGAATTCTGGGGGTGATCATACAGTGGGGAGGAGAGGAGAAAGTTAGTTACATCTTTGGGTTTTTCGATTATATCTCAGAAGCGGTGGACTTTAGAAAAATATATTTAAAATAAAAACTGAAGCTAAATAAATTTCCTACAAAGTTATTTCTATACATACTCCTATTTGTCGTACTTCCATC
Source organism: Euschistus heros (assembly GCA_003667255.2). NCBI lineage: Eukaryota > Metazoa > Arthropoda > Insecta > Hemiptera > Pentatomidae > Euschistus > Euschistus heros. The sequence goes on along the minus strand of RCWM02000206.1, from coordinate 1,601,401 downwards.
GGTTTTTGAGATGTACGTTATTAAAAATCGATAATTTTCAAGAAAACAAAAAATGATTTTCACCTCATATTTTATTAAACATTTGCTTCTAGTGCCTCCCACGACCGATTCTCAGAAACGTAGTCAAAAATAAATTTGCAGAGCATTAAATTTAATTTAATTTTATGCAAACGCTTGCTACTTTCTTCAACTGGATCAAAAGGTCAATATTGTTTACAGATATAACGTTTATTTAAATTATTATTAATGGAACAATGACAATGGAAATATTTACATGTGCTAATTATTGTTTAGAAAAAATATATATATTGAAAAAATAATAATTTAACGTTCGTCGTCTATACACAATTAGAGCAAATGAAATTTGCTACAAATTCGGTTTTATTATTATTTTTTTTTTGTTAAATCAATAGCTGTGGGGAAGGGAAAAATACAATATTTGGTCAACAACTGTAAAACGTCACCTGAAACTTAATTTACTTTATTTTATAACATTAAAATCGGTTCAGCGGTTTGACGACCACAACAAAAATTAAAAATTGGTTGTATATTTATTCTTTTATGTAATTTTGAAACACCGAATCAGAACAATTTGAACCAGGTTAAAAATTGCTGCTATACTTTGAAATACCATTGAAGAAACAATGCTCTATTGCATACATCGATACAAGATTTTTATCGATAAACATTATATGTATAACTTCAATTATTAGTTAAAATAATAACTTTATATCTTATGTTTAAAGTATAATATCCTCTTCATCGTTTCTTTACCAAATCATTCTTAATTTAGGGTGATCAATATGAAAAATGGCAGCAATCATAAGTGTTTGTAAAAAAACACAATAAATAATTACACATATCTTATAGATTGTTTTATAAATGTTTACATTACGTATACGTATATTAGTGGTTTGTTGTTGTGGGGTCCCCCCCCCCCTCTGAATTATATAGCAACATGTACACATCAATGATCTTGAATCAGCGAATCATAATCAAATTTCTAGCTTAATAAAAGTCGTCATAAGAGCTTTGAATTGAAAAAAAAAAAAAAAAAAAAAATCGGCAATTTCGTACATAACAATACTAAGGTTTTGGATTTCTCACTCTCGATTAATTCAATTTGAAAGTGTGACAGTGAAACCCCGCTTGTTTTTGTTTTTGTTTTTTGGTTGGTCCATTTGAATGACTACTAGCCTAGCACTCGACTAGTACTCTCTTTATTTTTGGTTGTGGCCTGGACCCCCACACTCTCTCACACACTTTTCAGCCCCCCCCCCTCCTGCACAGGACGTGGAGTGTCAAGTCAGGGAGAGAGGAAGAAAGAAGATTTGGAGATGAGTGATGTGGAGATGGGAGACTCATCGGAGCACCATGCAGGTGGCGACCCCACTGTCAGTGCACGAAGAGGTGCCCGCTCTAGGACCGATGCCGAGGGCTTCATTACCCCAGACCCGAAGAGAGTCTTCAAGCCTCGGCCAATGGCTGAACCTAGCTCAGTTCCAACGCTCAACCGTTATGATGCCCTGCCGGCGGAAGTCAGCACCGAGCCAGCCAAGGAGAGACCACCTCCTCCTATTATCATCTCACCGCCGATATCTTTCACTCATATGAGGAGGAAACTGGCAGAAGTTGGGATCATTAAATTTGGCTTTAACAACTCCCGGCGGGAGTCCAGGGTCTACCTTAACACCGCCCGGGAGCATAATACTGCTACCTTGCTGCTTCGCAGCGACCAAGAGTGTCAATTCCACTCGTACGCTCCCAGGGGGACCCGGAGGTCAAAGAAATTTGTCCTCCACGGATTCGACCTGGATCATTGCCTCGAGGAAATGACTGAAGACCTCGCAGCCAGACTACCAGGCTTTAAACTTGTACGACGACTAACCCGAAGAGAAGGCGCCGGCGGGTCGTACGCAACTGAAGGTGTCCTCATTACAGAGCACACAGTGAAAATCGAGGCGATCCAGAAGCTAAAAGAGATCAATATGGTCCGTTTCCGGGTGTCTAACTTTAAGGAAGACGGGGGCCCGGTTCAGTGTCGTCAGTGCCAGCAATACGGCCACAGCATGAAATACTGTGGTCGTACCTGCGCCTGCCCATGGTGTGAAGGACCACACCTCATTGAACAATGCCCGAAGAAGACCACAGCCGCTCCAGTATGCGCTAACTGCAAAGGACCACACGCCGCCTTCTCCAAGGAATGCAGCTACCGCCAAGGGCTAATAAAACAAAGGAGGGATAAGACCAACAACGTCCCGGTCTCTGTTCCAGCTCCGGCTCCGGCTCCGATAATGGACGAAAAGAACTTTCCTCAGCCTAAGCCTGCACGAGGCAGCCGCTCCTTCGCCGAGGTATCCGGATGGGACCAGCAGCAGCCGTCGACTACTTCGAAGAAGTCAACCAGCCAGCCCCGGGTCAACGTCGAGGAACTATCTGAGGTGGTACTATACGCCGCTCCTATAGTTGACAACAACTTACTTTATAGGGTCATCGGACGTATGGACCAGATGATGGATGCTATGACCAACCTGATGGGGCTCGTATCCAGACTCCTTCAAAAACATGATGGTTGAAGCCTTAGTGATTAACTATAACATCCGAGGTTTCGGCTCTGCGCAACCCGAACTGGAGGTACTCCTGCTACAATACAGACCGGCGGTGGTGGCCCTGACCGACACCATGCTCTCCCCAACGACCAGACTATACATCACGGATTACAACGTCTATAGGGAGGCTGTCAGAGATGGTGAAAGGCAGGGAGTCGCCATCCTGGTGAGAAAAGACCTGTCATCGAGACTCGTTCCGAACCCAGTGGATTGCTGTGATGGTGTTCACATGATCACGGTGGATGTGCGGCTCAATCACAGGTATACGTTTGCCTGTGTCTACAGGAGACCCCGGGCGGCAAATACACCTGTTCGTGACCTATTGCTTCACGCACAGTCGCGTAGCAGGTTTGTCGTCCTGGGCGACCTCAATGCCAAGCATCCGGCGTGGCTGTGTCGCAGCAGCAATCCAGTGGGAAATATCATCACAAGGATGCGACTCCAGGTCTACCACCCTGGCGTTCACACCTTCCGCTCGGACTTCGACCCTACTAAGACATCGACTTTGGACCTCCTGATCACCAGGGACATGCACAGCGTCACCGACTGCCGAGCACTACCGTTTAGCACCTCTGATCATCGCCCTGTACTCTACATCTTCGAGGGCACTCCAGCCACACCACCGGCTACAAAGTACAGGCTACAGAAAGGAAAGGGTACAGGACATCAATCGGGGAGTGTCTCCCTAAGGTGACGCCTTGCCTGACCCCTGGTGAGATTGATGCAGCAGTGGAGACCATCACAACCACCATCCTTGATGCAGCCGACGCCAACATCCCGAAATTTGCTCCTCTACCAAACTACCTCCGACCTCCACCCCCGCACATCCTGGAGCTGATAAAGCAGAGGAACAACCTCCGAAACATATTTTGTCGCACTAGAGACTATAGCTTGAAGCCGTCCATCAACGCCATGACCAGGCAAATTGCCAGGCTCATGAGCGATTGGAAGACGGCTTTGTGGCACGACCAACTGCTACGGACTCACAACGACCATGGACAGTTTTGGAGGTTGGTCCGAACCTTTGTTAATAAGAGGAGGGCGGTTTTCCTGACCGACGGGGACCAGCTGCTCACATCTACTGAACAGGCTGAACAACTAGCCCGCGCATATGCCGCCAAGGATGCTGAGAGAACGAGTGATGCTCCGCAGCCACCACTTGGACCTCTACCGAGCCCCAATGAGACGGCCATCTTCTCAACTTATAAGGAGCTCGAATCAGTCCTACGCCGCATCAAAGGGAAGAAGGCATCCGGACTGGATGGTATTCCCACCACGCTGCTGGTGATGTTACCCAGGAGGGGCAAGGCCTTCCTGCTTAACATCTTCAACTCATGCCTCCGGATCGCCTACTTCCCTGTGGCCTGGAAGAAAGCTGTGGTGGTACCACTCCTGAAACCTAAGAGGTCCGGGAATGTTGCGGAGCATTATCGTCCGATCAGCCTACTCTCCCACATCAGCAAGGTGTTCGAGCGGCTGATCCACTACCACATCCTTGACCACTGCCGCCGTGAAGATGTTATTCCACCAGAGCAAACAGGCTTCCAGCGAGGTGTCGCGTGTGAACATCATTTGGCTAAACTCCAGGCGTACACCATCGAACAGATGCACCGGAACAAGGCCACGGCGCTCATCTCGCTGGATTGCACTCAAGCCTTTGATTGTGTCTCACACCCCCTGTTGCTGCACCGACTGGAGGAGTACAGGTTTCCCGTCGCACTGTGCCGACTGATCGGAAGCTACCTCAGTGGAAGATCATTTGTTGTGCGGGTCGGTGGGAGCCTGTCTTCGCCAGTCCCCACCACCTGTGGTGTACCTCAGGGGTCAGTGCTGGGCCCAATCTTGTTCAACATCTTCACGGCACCAGTCGTATCCATAAAGCACCCTGAGGCGGTAGTGGCTGCATACGCTGACGACATTGCGGTCTACGCGTCCAGCCTCAACCCCGGCCGGGCCCTCAAGATGGCTGAGAGGGCGACCTCCACCATCGTAGAGACGCTGAAAACATGCGGCATTAAGGTGAATTCTAGAAAGACTGACGCCATAGTGATGTCCTTCAGTAAGCGCGGCAAATATCAAAAACTGCCGAAGAGCTTTACAGTGGATGGCATCGAGCAGACCATCTCCAAACTCCATCGTATACCTTGGCGTCAGTTTCGATAGGCACCTCACCTTTTCGACGCATGTTAGAAGCAGGATAAAGCTGGCCCGGGCGCGGACATACCGCCTCCATCACCTCCTTACCTCACCCCAGATATCCCTTCGGCTGAAACTCCAGATTTATAAGTCTATCATCAGACCCGCCCTCCTCCACGGTGCTCCACTGCTGCATCATATGTACGAAACTACACTACGCGCCCTTCAGACGTTCCAGAACACTGTCCTTCGGCGAATCGTCCGCGGCACCAGCCTTCAGAGGGCCAAAAACACCCGGATCCTCGAGGAGCTGAGGATGCCCACGATCCCGGCCTTTATCAGTCGCCGGCACGTCAAATTCTTTGACGGGCTGAGCTACTGTGCCAACCCTCTCTTCAGGGACATAGCCCCGCCTCCCAGGCCTGGGAGGTGGCAAGGCACGATCCCCTTAGCGTACGTACTCGCCGAGGGAAGGGGTTCAGACCATACGGACTGACCCGATATGACTACCATCGCCGGCAAAGTGTATCCTCCGCACTCGACATGTAGACGGATTGCCTCCAGCAGACTAAGACCCTCCAGAGATGGCAGAGCTACAAATAAGTCTTAAAATGCCGAAAGGCAATAAAAGATCCAATAGTCTAATTTCCTTTGCATGTATTTATAATTTAGTCGGAGGTTAGAAAAAAAAAAAAAAAAAAAAAAAAAAAAAAAAAAAAAAAAAAAAAAAAAAAAAAAAAAATTGAATTGAAATATACTGGATACCTTCTGAAAAAATATAAAATTCATATATTACCGGTATATTCATTAAAAATAATTTTGATAGTTATTAATAACAATTAATAAATATATGTAATGAGTAAAGTATCTAAAATATTGGAGAAAGGGAAAATTTTACCGGAAACATCATAGAGAAATTAATCAGAGAAATGGAGCATTATTACTACTAAATGGCCGGCCAATCAACAGGTAGATCTTATCAGGGGGATTATATGGTTTCATAATGAAAGGGCCATAGGTGGTTCCCAATTGATACAAATCTGTTATTTTAGGGCCTGTAATGGCATCATCATTCCCAAATGGGTGTCCGACCGCTCCGGTGGTCGAGAACACGTGAACACTTACCGCTGGTTTGAATGTTTTGATTTCATTACTGCTTCCATTACCTCCGCTATAGAAGGGAACACCGCAAGTGGGGGCGAAGTGGGGGGGGGGGGCTTTCCTGGGGTATTTACTTTAAAGTAAGCCATTACGGGAGTGTTTACCTTCTCATTTCAAAATATATTGAAAAAGGGAATAAAATGTTTTCTCGACGAACGTTCTATTATTCTACCTGTTTGTTTTAGAATATAAAATAAAAACAGTTAGAATGATGAGAGTTTTTTTAATTATTTACATTCACGCAGAGGACAGGTCTATATAGCACCAGGTCTTTCAAGAAGTCCTGTCGTTTTGTAATGCAATACAATTTATAATGTTCATGTATTTGCCAGTATTGACAGGCATAATTTCTGGTAAATACATATCGCTTTCACCAAATCACAACAGGTATTGACTTGAGCTACGCATGATTGTGCACAGAGGGATCAATACAATTAAGGTAGATAAATTATTTGTCACTCCTATTAGAATTTTTTTTATGCGAAGACTTGTTTTATGGAATCATTGTATTGTGATGGTAAACCAGAGTAAAAATTGCATGTTGTGATCTGTTATAATTTATTAGGACATCCCATCGGTTATGCAAGTCGGAGAATGTTAAAAATCAATGTATATTTGCGAAGCATGAGTCAGTTTTTTTCCGGCTTTATTTGAACAATTGCTTGATGAATAATATAGAACAGCTTGATCAATAGTGTTACCTATCGCAACTGATGGCGTTGGATGTAAAAATTAATAAAGTGCTTTGCAGGTGCTAACGTCACATGTCTTTAAGGTGTTTTCAATACCAGGAATCGAAGTACTTTACACTTCCCATATGTGTAAGTTACAAGAGTTTCAGGACTAAAACATAAATCAACAAACAAGGAAGCAAGTAAAACATGCGGAACCAAGAAGTATTCAACACAAACAAATAAGTAGAAATGGCAACATTTTACATAACGTTCCATAAATCCTAATGGCTATGAATGATTAATAAATAAATTAGCTATTTCGTAAGCAATAAAAAAATATACATGTGATTTACTATATATAATCTATACTATTATATAAAAATACGTCATTTTTCGTTTTTGATCACTAACCACGAATTCTGGTGAATCAATCTGTACCAAATTTTAACCACATCATTTTTATAGTTCTAGGAAGGTTTGGCAAAAGTAAAATTTACTGATTTTCAATTTCAATTTTCAATTTTTTTTTTTTTTAAATTAATAACGCGATAGTAAGTTGATAACAGTGAAGTTTGAAAACTGACCGATAGGTGGCGCGCGCCATTCTACTTGAAAGGTTACATGTACATATCCATTATCCACAAGCGTTTCTTAGTAGTCTATCAGTCCATCTGGATTACCAATCATATCTTAAAATTGATGTCCAATTAGGCTGTTACGTAATCTACAAACACATAATCGGTGCAATAGACCCTGATTAAAAACTATCGATATGCCTGAAAATAACTTTGAGGCTATATACAAGATTTTTATCGATAAAAAAAAATAATATTTTATTTATTAGTTAAAATTATCCTTGTCCTTTAATATTGAGAACGGGCGAAGCTGCGACGGGGATGCTAGTATTGTTTATTTACACTATACACCTCTCTCTCACTTTCTCTCTCTCTCTCTCTCTCTCTCTCTCTCTCTCTCTCTCTCTCTCTCTCTCTCTCTCTCTCTCTCTCTCTGTCTCTCTCTGTCTCTCTCTGTCTCTCTCTGTCTCTCTCTGTCTCTCTCTTTCTCTCTGTCTCTCTCTTTCTCTCCCTCTCTCTCCCACTGTCTACACACACCCATAATATATATATATATATATATATATATATACACTCCCCGTCAAAAGTATTGCAACACTCATAACTCTCGGGATTTACTTGGTATTGACCTTAATCCCTATTTTCTTTATATTTATATTAATATTATTTATAAAATTTGAAACATTAAGGATTAGACACATCATTGTTATTCACTGTTTAATAACAAACGATGAAATTTTAGTTGATTTTTTTTTTTTTTTTCAAATTTCCTTTCAGTTCATGTTTAATCATTCTATTCGTTATTTTCTTCAAAATCTTTTTACAAGTAAGCCAAGATATGGGGAAGCAGTCATTCAAGCCAAAAGGTAATATGCCACATTAGATGTAAACTAAAAATTTAAGTTGTAATTTAAAAGTTAAAATTGCAAAAAAGGTAATTTTTTGTTTATTGGAAGAAATATTGTAATTTATTTTTATAAAACATATTTATGTCCAGTTTAAGGATGTTTAGTATAGACTTAAGAATCTTTCGTTATTATGAAAAAAAAAAAAAAAAAAAAAAAAAACAGACGTTTTTGTAAAATTCAAATATTTCAAAATGTTGCGATACTTTTGACGGGGAGTTTGTTTACTTACTGCTAAAATTATGCCATTTTAAAATGCGAAACGGTCTTTTATATAGTAGTAGAATTAAACCAAGAATATTATAAAATTTTATAGGCTTTAGGAGAAAATAGAATTTATATAATATCTCGATTGATAAACTAAAACAAAATAAAAGAAAATAATAAAAAAAGTAATTAAAATATGAAACTCGATATAATATAATAGAACAACATGTAGGGATAAAAATCTTCTGTGACTAAATCATCACTTCATATTAAATTTACCAGTAGAATCTATTAATAGATATTTTAAATTTTATTAACGGTACAATAAATAAAAAAGGTAACTGTTGGAATTTTATTATTATTATTTCGTTATTGGTTTTTATTAACATAAATCTTTTAATCAACATATTAAATTGCTTTCTATATTTGAAAAAAATAGAGGTTTTTTTTTTTTTTTTTTTTTTTTTTTTTTTTTTTTTTTTTTTTTTTTTTTTTGTAAGATTAAGTGTTTTACCTTTGAAAAATATTTTCCCCGACTTCAGAGAAACTCTTAGATAAACCTAATCGATCACTAAAGTTTTTGACGCAGGCACTTTTTTAAGAAATTCTTATCTCTAATCGTAAATCATGAACTTTCAAAGATTTTTTTTTGTAAGGTTCCTTCTTTCGTAGGCGGCCAGTTTCTCTCTATCTTATTATATTATTAACTAAGCTCAAAAATAAAAGCACTAATTTTTCAAAAAGATGTTTTGAATTATTTTTTTTAATATTATTATAATTTTTATAATAATTAACTCGTAAATACTATAAATATTCAGGATAAATATATACAAACTAAAAATAATTCCAGATTTTTATCCAGCCAAAAAAATAATCCAGTAATAACGAATATGTGTTTTTTAGGTAATGAAATATTAAGTTTATCGTAAATTATATAAAATTATAAAAACTCATTTCCTTTATGATGTATATAAAAACATTAGATGAAATGTCTACCATCATTAATAGGATCAGAAAGTTAGAAAAAAAAGGTGATATTCAGATTTATGTTATTATATTTCAAGAAAAGAAAAATTCATATAACATAAATAAATATAAATCTTGAGCGATATTTAAGCTAAAAAATAATTGTATTACGGGAATGTCATGCACAATAAATATAAATCTACAAATTTGAAAAAAAAAAAAATAATAATTTATTAATTACGATTATTTTAAGAGAAAAAAATGATTCATTAAATTACATACTTTTATTTTTCGTTGCAATATATCTTCGATGTCAATCATCGTTATAAAATAAGGGTTTAAACAATTTTAACCAAAAAAAAAAAAAAAAAAAAAAAAAAAAAAAAAAAAATATTAAAAAAAATGGTATTATTATATGAATCAATGCAAGAATTGAGGCATCAATCAACACTTCGATGCTATCCAATTTATCTTCTAAATTTTCATATTTTATATATTTTGAGAATTAGCGATGAGTATTTCTGTAATTTGAGGTATAATTTGAAAATTAGTTAGTAAAAAAGATACTTAATTATACGAATGTACTTATGTAGACCAGAGTCCTCCCCTATAATCCTCCTCGCAGGTTAAAAAGGCAGTGGCCTCGTAATCTATTATAAATTTCGACATGGAGTCCTGGCAATGGTCACCTTCTCCACTCATGCTCTGAGTGACTTTAGTTTAGCGCTCTCAATCAGCCTCCACTGGTGTTATCTTATACTAGTGACGCAGCTGAGAGAGAAGCGCTGGAATCTCTTGGGGCCTGTCTTGTCCCTCCATAAGTGGAGGTACAAATCAGGTCGGGGGATCCCTCAGATGCGTATATATTGTAAATAAAGTATGAATGTATTTTTAAGATTCAATTTAATTTTAATTTTTAATTTTTTTTCTCTTTTTTTTATTATTATTATTTTTTTAAAATTTATTTATTATAAATTTTTATTATTATTATCATTCTTATTTTTTTTATATTTATTTTATTTTATTTATTTGTTTTTTTATATATATATATATATATTTTTTTTTTTTTTTTTTTTTTTTTTTTTTTTTTTTTTTTTTTTTTTTTTTTTTTTTTTTTTTTTTTTTTTTTTTTTTTTTTTTTTTTTTTTTTTTTTTTTTTTTTTTTTTTTTTTTTTTTTTTTTTTTTTTTTTTTTTTTTTTTTTTTTTTTTTTTTTTTCCCACTTTATGTATTGTATAGTTTGAGGTACTTTGGTTATTTAATTTTTTTTGTTTTTGTATTACATATTATGAGATTCTTTACTTATTTTTATTTATTATTCACTTTTATTTATTGTCCACTCCCTTTGTTTTTATTTTATATTGTACATATTGTGTGAATGGATCCATTAAGCCATCCATATTACTTATTGCCCACATTGAGGCAGATTGTAGTACTTTCCTTAAATAAATGTTTTTAGAAAAAAAACAACAAAAACAAATTATGTAGACATCGATCAACCAACACCTTTTAAGACAGTCAAAATATGTTTCTTTCTTATTTTTACACTCTGTACATATAATGTGATGCTATAATTGACTGGGACTCTTCTTTATACAAAATAAATTTTATAAATACTATACTAAAGAAGTATTATACATATTCAATATTAGCTGGAAAAATAAATCTAGAAAAAAAATCTGTTATTTAATAAAAAGTTTAGATGTGTCGATCCCTAAGAACCGATTAATATCGCTGACTTTGGCAATGGTTTTGTCATTTATAATTATGTTATTGTTAAACATAAATTCTTCTCCTAACGACCAAGCCTCTTATGTTCAGAATTGTAATACAATAAGAAAGACAACAATGCCATTTTATTATGTATTTTTGTTATCCTTAAGGGACGATATATCTAACAATAAAGATTCTCTTCAAGTTTATTACTTATAAATACTAGTTTTCGAACCCTAAAAAGTCATTTAAAACAAAACCAGTGCATCTATAGGGTGAAATTTAGTAACATTTTAAATTCCTAGATAAATAAATGAAACCGTGGAATGGTCATCTTTGTAAATAAGAATTTGTGAATGAATTATATTATATGCTTTGGATAATAAATGCAACCAGTGGATTACTGAATTACTCCGTGAATTATTATCGTTTTCTGAATAGCTTTGTTATGATTTTTTAGCTGATATTTTTTATTATGTTTAGAAAAATATTTTATTTTTAAACTGAGGCATCGACACCGAGAATCGAAAATCGAAAAATTTTGGTAAAAAGTATATCTATTTTAGAAAATAAAATAGTGTGTCAAAATTTTTGAACTTATCAATGAGTAAACTTAAAAACTAAAAGCTACTGTTTCCTATAATTTTTTTTTCCATTTCTAATAAAAGATAGACCGATGTCTTGTAGCAGAAATATCAAGTGCTGTTAATCTGAATCGTCTAAACTTATGAATTAGTTTTCTGAATTTTATAATATGACAAATAATCATAAAGTCAGTTACTATTTACAATGAATAGCTAATGTAAAAAAAAAAAAAAAAAAAAAAAAAAAAAAAAATGAAAATAAAAGAATATTAAACTAAACGTGTTATTCACTGTTTAATGTTTCACTGTGCCTTGGTCAAAATGGAACTGCTAACGCGAGCACTAAGCTACACGAGACCTGGTGACTGGTCCAGGGGGTACAATTCTAGTCGTTAGTTCCCCTCCCTCCCTATAAAGGCTAAAGGCTAAATTCTTTCTTACAAGAGCGTATAAAAGATATATCAATAGCAAGTTTAGGAAAATGTCCCAGAGAGAAAATTTTTTATTCAGTTTATCGACTAAAATATTTAACAATTCACTTATGCATATAGCATTTATTTATAACACTGTTCGGCATCAAAATACTCCCTTGAACAAAAATTTTGTTTTATTATGTTTTGAAGTGTGCTGTGTACGAATCCGAAGTCAAAAAATCTCAATCAGGCACCATGTCTTGTTAAATTTTTGTTTCAGGTCGAAAAATAAAGTGTTTCTTGACATTTCGAGCATTTTTCTTTTTTATCATTGAAAGTTTAAAAAAAAGTAGAAAAACCTCTTTGATTTTGAAACTTTTATAATGTATTACAAAACGAAAAAAAGTATAAGGCTTTGTTGCATAAATGACATTGTAGAAGAATTGCTTGTATCTTATTAACTTGGGAGCAGTTTTAGATGAACACGAAGAAAGATTTCATCAAGAGATAGCACAGATGGTAAAATGACACTGCAACGGGGGACACAAGATGTAGAGTACAAAAGAAAAAAATATTCACATTAATTATGTTTAGTATTAAATATTATTATTTTATATATTAATGATTTTTACCCAAAAAAGCGTTATAAAAATATATAAAAAAAAGTGCTAGTTCAGTTGTTTTTTTGAACAACCTCCAATCTATAAAAAATGGTGATTGATAGAATTTTTAACCCTAAAGTACCCTATAACCTAAAAAAGTACCCTATTTTAGATTTGAAAAAAAAAATAAGTCCAATTTTTAAGAATGATGCTAGATAGAATTTCCTGCCTTCAGATTTTAAATTCAGCACACATAAAAATTAAAAAAAAACAAAAACAGGAATAATATTTCTTCTCTTCTTCTTTCACTTCTCCCTATGGTGCCTCTCGGCGTAGGGGAGCTTCCAGCCAGGATTTGAATTTGTCGCGGTCCCTCGCCATTGTTTTAGTTTGTTCCAGGGTCTTTCCTCTTTTCTTGGTTAGGAGTTCGATGTATTGGAGATAAGTCCTCCTGGGTCGTCCTCGCGGCCTTTTCCCTTCCGGCACATATTCCATCGTCTTCAGTGGGTCTAGATGGTCCTTCATACGCACCACGTGCCCGAACCATCTCAACTGTCTGATTTCTAGGGTATCCTTGAGGGGGATCATATTTAGCTCCTGCCTTATTTTTTCGTTGCGGACGCACTCTCTTCTTTTCTTGCCTGCGACTCTTCGTAGGTACTTCATCTCAGCAGCGGTAACTCTGCTTTCCTGCTTCTCCGTGAGTATCCAGCTTTCAGCTCCGTACAGTAATATCGGCATGTACACCGACTTGAAGATGTGGAGCTTGACGTTCCTTCCTACCTCTCGCTTTCCCACTACTGTGTTGCATATCTGGTAGTACACTGCATTGGCCTTGCTTATCCTATTGGATACTTCTATGTCCAGCTTACCAGAACCGTCCAACACTGATCCGAGATAGGTGAAGTCCGTCACGACCTCCATCTCCTCTCCGTTGCAGTGCACATGTACGTCTGCATGCCGCCTACCAGTTAGTAGGATTTTACTTTTCCCAGAGTTGATCCTCATACCTTTCCGGAGAAGTTCTTCTTGCCATTCTGTTACCGCTTCCTGTAACTTCCCAACTGAGTCCGCGATCAGCACGACATCATCCGCGTAGAGAAGCATCTGTATAACAACTGGGCTTAGATTCCTTCGTCCCAGGAAAGTCCGCTCCGTTCTTCTTTTACAAATGGCTGCGATCTCATCCATAAATAGCAGGAATAGCAGAGGGCTCAAGCTGTCACCTTGTTTAACCCCCTTTGCTATATGAAAGTACCCAGACTCAGCCCCATTGAGTCTAACGATTCCCTTAGGGTTCTGGTAGGTCGATTTGATGGCCTCTATCAGGCTCCTGGGTACGTTTTTATTTTTGAGAGCCGCCCAGATTTCCTCTCTTGGGACTGAATCAAAAGCTGACTTGAGGTCAAGGAAGGCGATATATAGGCTCTTGTCTCGATCCCATGTCTTTTGGAGGATGTTCCGCAATGTGAAGATGTGGTCCTGGGTTTGGCGTCCTGGTCTGAACCCGGCTTGCTCTTCTCCTATTTGGTGTTCCACCATTGGCCTCAGCCTGCCTTCCAGGATAGAGGTATACAACTTGTACAACTTATAATAATATTTCAAGGGAGCGAATTAATTTTTTTTTTTTTTTTTTTTTTTTCAGAAATGTGTAATCAGTCAAGAATTTTTAAACGGAAAATTCAAAATCACGAACAAAATACTGTAAAATAGACATAAAAAAAAATGAAAACTATTTGTAAAAACCAACCAGTTACTTTTTATTGGTAGTTATATGAAATATGTATATAAATGCAATACAAATGATTTTCCTAACTATATAACTGAGAAAATCATTTGTATTCAAAATTTGGCTTCTTCAAAATACACTTTATATAAAAAGTATAGTGGCCCTTTCCTAAAAAAAAGATTTTTTAGATGTAGCTAGCAGTTTAAAATGAAATGTCAGCAGAAAATTCGAACATTACAATAGCAAAGATATTTCAAGAAGAAGAACCACAATATCGAACGCTCAAAAATAGTAATTGTAAACCAAACAATATTCTTTTAAAAATAATTTTAACACATTTAATACTTAGAAATCCAATTTGTTTGATAGCTTTTATGAACAATCATGCAAGTATTCGAATACCAAAAATACAATATAATGAATAAAATACAAATACAAACTAAAATATCAATAAAAAAGTATTCAGTTTTTAATAATGGTTGTATTGAAGTGAACAATATAGTCTCTTGACTGGACCTCAAGACCCTTACTTAACATCTAATAGTAATACTCAAGAAATTTATCCATTAATAAATATATATATATATATATATATATATATATATATATATATATATATATATATATATATAATGTGTGTGTAATTATATTCATAAATTACATAAATGGAGTCAGTTTCGCAAAATAAAAAACCGAATAGCACCAGAATTATAATTGTTTAAATAACTTATAAGAAAACTATTAAGTTCTTTTGAAACATTCTCTTTTAAAGAAAAAAAAAAAAAAAAAAAACAGGAGAGGGAAAAAAACCCTTTTAATCTTGAATTCTTTAAATTCTTAGGAAAATGGTTTTGGACTTCATCCAAAATACGGATACGGTTTAAAGCTTATATAAATTCACAGAGCTTAATTTTATCTTCTAGTTTGCTCCAGGCATTTAAAAAAGGAATGTTTTATGAAACTGTTTCCATCTTATTGAAGTAAGTTAAATTCAATTAATTAACCATTAAAATATTTCAGTGGGTAAAAAAAAAAAAGCATAAAGATAAGTTACTTAGTAGATTTAAACATATTTTTAATTAAATATCATTACGGATTATATTATTAACTTAAAGCTTTTAAAAGGACACAAATTGAACTCAAAAAACTAAATACCTATTATGATGTAATAAGAAATATTACGCTCTACATATGAACTGATTTTATATTTTCGGTGGTAGCTTTAAAGTCATATTTCATTTTTACTATTTTAATGTAATTTAAAATCTTTAAGAGTATTAAAGAAAAATTCTCTTAAAAAGAGTTTGCTATTAAACATCAAAGCAGGGTTTTTGATATCTGCATTGCGAAAAATTGTGCTTCTTAATAATGCCTTAAAGTATTTATTTCGGTGAAAACGGCATTTTTGGAGAAATTATAGGATTTTGAAAAAAGATCAAAAGTGACCTACTGAAAACAAGACGATTTTGACTTACCCACATCTTCAAGACATGAGGGTCCCCAGACCCTGCAGATGATCCACGGTATATTTTAATGATGTATAAATTCTTTATTGTGGTAAGGAAAAAACAAATGATTTCTTGTTTCAAAATTAATTTATTTATTTTTTTTGATCAATAAATTCTAGCTTTAAAGGTCGATTGTATTCCATGGTTAGTCGTTATCTAGAATTCAGCTATTTGCTACTTTTCCCATCCACAATAGGCAGTCAATGATTTTTATTATTACTATGCATGGAATGAATTGTCTATGCACACTCAATATTATAAATAAATATATGAATAATAAACCAGACATGGAACAACTGTTTTCTAGCAAATTTGTCCTGATGATGAATAATTACGGTTTAATTTTTGTTTGCGATATTCGTAACTTTTAACCATAAAAATAAGAAATTGACTGTAAATAATGAGTCATAGCTGAAGTATTAAGCATTGAAAATAAAATATATGAAAACATAACTTGTAATACACAACTAAAATATTATTACTATCTAAAGTAAAATATTCATAGCAAAAGTATATGTAAATAGCTACGTATTGGTTGAAAATATACATAAAAATCACGATAAAATAAAAATAGATTTTTTTTTTTTTTAGCAAAATGTGAAATAAATTATACGAATGAGAAAAACTGGTAAAAAACTAACCACAAAATAATTACATAATTAATTTATATACTATACAATAATTTAAACACAATACATTATTTATAAAGTACAGGGTTTAAAAATACCTGTAGGAATAAATTTATTATAGTAATGCACATCAACTGGACAGTGGTTTTATATCATCTCTTGAGTACCCATGATCCCTTTTTAAGGAGATGAATAAGGATGAGACATTTTAAAAATAATTATGCTTTAATCCCATTTCATCTTTTGTGGTTTTAAAGCCTTAAAGAACGCAGATAACAAACTTCTTCATCTTGGGTTTCTCCTTTCATTTCATTTAAAAGGAGCATTAAAAGTTTATCCTTTTAGTTCAATAACATCAAAGTTATAATCGTTATTAAATTTTTAAAAAAAAATACAAATTATTCAGCAAACAAATGCTAAAAATCTTTGAGCAGAATAAATTATAAATTTTTCTGGAATGGAATAATGCTATGAATTTTTAATTGAATGTTTTGTACAACATACGGATTGTGGTCGAGACAAAGGGTTGAATAAGGAGAAAAAGAAATTTGTATGTCTCTTCTTTGAATTTTCTTAAGTATCTCGGGAACGTTAGCGAAATACGCTTTAATAAATTCTAGTAGGCTTTTCTTACCTGAGCACTTAGCTATCCGAGACCTGGAAACTAGTCTCGGGTGTACAATTCTAGTCGTTGGTGCCTCTCCCCATAAAGGTTAAAAGCTATTTTTTTTTTTTATTTTTTTTTTTTCCAAGACAAAATAAAAGATGATAAATAATTATTTTTTATTAATTTCGTAAAATCAATGAAATGTACATAGAGAGGAAATTTTGTCAAACTTTATTTAAAAACTTAATTTTATTTTACTATGTCATTGAAATTTATTGACTAAGATAATTACCATTCCAATTTTATAATAACTTATTTAAAAACGGGAGATAAAAAATAATACATTAATTGAATGAAGAAAGAAAAATAAATGGTATAAAAAATAAATTTTATACCAATTGGACTAGAAAATAATCAAATGTGAACCATTTTATTTATATTTGTATGTATATAAACAATATTTTATCAAGTATATTCAAAGCCTTTAGCAAAATACACTTATTTAGAGACCTTCCACCGGGCGCGCCTATTTCTGTAACACGAGCGGTCGTTTGTTGTACAAAATACAACACCCCATTTTATCTCCATTATTTTCCAAATTTTATATTAAATCTTTTAAATAAAATATTTTGACCGTTATAGATTTAAAACATAATTTATGTACAGTATATTACCCGAGAGAATAATATTTTTAATGTATATGAAAATATGTTTATGATTAAAAATAATGACAAATGAATATATACTAAATTAATTATTATTATTTGAATGTCTAAAATAGTTGCTTTATGAGCAATTATCGCAAACAATTTTTTTTAGAAATAAAATGCAGTAACCCCCAGGCTTTTTTCCCTTCGTGTCATCACCAAGATCTAGAACATTTTATAATTTTTTTTTACTCAAATCCAAATTTTGATTTGATTCTTTTTTCTTCTAGAGGAATATCTTTTAATTTTATAGGTTAATGAACTATATAAAATTCATGAAAACATTCCCATTAATTAATACTCCGGTAACTGTAATTAACAAAAGTAAAAATGCAAAAGAATCCTACTTACATTATGTAAAATCCAGCTGATTGCCGAGAATGGGATGAAAAAAAAAACAGAAACGAGAGCGGTCGCTTGTTGTACCTTGTGCAACACTGAGTTCTAAATATTTTCCAATCAGGAAACTATCCCTCCTATCTCAGTGGAATATTACTTGAGGAAAATACATGAGTATCTCGAGGAATAGCTTAAGCCGATTTTCGGAGCGGCACACCGGAAGCGAGTGAGAAGGAAGACAAGTCGGGTGTTGTCCAAAATACAACGGCGCGACCGGTGGAGGGTTATAGAGATATTCAAAATGATCTCATTCACTTTAGAGGCTATTAATATATTGTAAAGGGCACTTATAGGAAGAATACCAAATTCCAGAACTGCTCGACTTTTACCTTGTTTTCTTCATTGCCATCATAACACATATCGAGAAAGTGGGAGGTTTCATATAAATATATATATATATATATATATATATATATATATATATATATATATATATATATATGAAATTAATGAATGGACTTATCGAACAACATTACCGAAAATGTATACTAACTAAAAATAAAAAAAAATTAGCATTT
This sequence comes from Euschistus heros, assembly GCA_003667255.2. Classification (NCBI taxonomy): domain Eukaryota; kingdom Metazoa; phylum Arthropoda; class Insecta; order Hemiptera; family Pentatomidae; genus Euschistus; species Euschistus heros. Next base: position 1,582,760 of record RCWM02000206.1, on the reverse strand, counting down.
GATTTTTAATGAAGGTTGTATCGAATATGTAAATAAATACAATTCAAACGATTTTTCTCAAGTATGTTGGGAACCATTTATTTTAGCAAAATACACTTGATAAAAAAAAAACAAAAAACATAGAAGGCTTCTCCAACAAGAAAGAATTCATTGGCATTGTCAGCAGTTTGAGAGATAGATAGGGACAGTAGAAGATTCAAGATCTTATAAAAACTCACTAAAAATGAATAAGTTAGACATGTGCCTACTTTGCAACATTGAAATTGCAATTTTTTTCCCTATTGATAAACCTATTGGATCTATAAAGAAAATAATAAAACTATTATTATAGAGAATTGTGTGTTTATTTTATTTTTTTTACTTTTTACTTTGTAGTAAAGCTAATAGTTCCCGATTTGTAGTAAAAAGTATTTAATATTAAATAACTACGATTAAATAATTAATAATTGAAATCGTCTTTTCTAATTTCCTTGTGTTGGGCACTTGTAGCATGTTTTGCAAAATAATTCTAATCAATATTTTTTTTTCCTTAGAACCTATGATCAAGACACGAGTTGATTAAAGGTATATATATGTATATATATATATATATATATATATATATATATATATATATATATATATATATATATATATATACATATATACATATACATATAAAAGGAAAATACCAAGCTAGTACTGCGAAAAATAAGAATGTGCCATACTCATCCCGCTGCAACTGGAGGGAAAAGTGAAAAGTGTAGGTGGCAATTCCAGAGAGGTTCCCCTCTCTCCAGCGCTGGAAAAATTGCTGAGATGGGTTCCATCTTCAACCCATCTGGGCAGAGAACCGCATTTTATTAAAATGGGAAAAGATGGATTTTCACTGGAAAAAGTTGTAATTGCTTCGACCACGGACCGTCTCACGTTCTTATTTCCAGAGAACTTGGAGGAAATTTATTCAGAAAGCTATGGCATTTGAGCAAAACTCCTGGCTACAAAGCCATTATATGAAAAAAACTTTTATATATTATTCAACTCCTATCATCAAATAGCAATTTGAACTAATCGATATTTAATGAAATTTAGAATGTTATTTTATAATTTGGATCTTTAAAGTAGTTTTAAAAATTGTCAAGTAGTTTTTAAAATTGTCAACACTATATTAATTTTAATATAATTTTAAGGGGAAAAGAAAGAAATTCAAAACTTGTATTAGAAATTAATAATCCTTGCCGATCACCGGATATTTCCTCAATTAATAATAATACAAATAGAATAAAATTAAATAGGGATGTGTCGATTCGAAATAAATCATTTCTTACAGATAGAATCCTGAGCAACAAATCGCAATATGCAACTCATAGAATAAGTTAATTAAAAACATAATAATAATAAAAAATAAAAACACTTTTTACATGTTCTTTTTCTTCTGAATTGGAATAGATAAAAATTAATTTTAATTTTAATTTCTTTGATTTAAATACATATATTTCATATTTTTATAGCTTTTTCAAAAAAAGCGTTGTGACAAAAGGCATGCTTTAACACCTTTGAATATACAATTATTATGACTGTTAAAAATTAAAAAAAAACAAAAAAACAAACAAATCAAGGGTAGCAGAATCAAGAAAGAAAAAATATATTGATCATTCACACCTGTTTGAAACATCGAACAAAATAAATAATTTTATAAAATAAACTAACCAATTTAAATCCATTATATGATTAATGCTACCGAATTAAAGAAAATAAATAAATAAAACAAAAAAACTTTCTTTGAAAGTGCACAGAAACTTGGCAAAAGAAATAAGATTGCGGTGTGAAAAAAAACAACTAAAAAATGAAAGTAATAAGGAAATTGAAGAGTAAAGAAATTTTATGGCGCCCAAGGCTAGGCAGTTTCAATTTGTTCCAGTAAATATTTTACTCCAAAGACCAGAAAAAAAAAAATGAATTCAGTTTTTTTCCTTCAGAATATTCTTAAATTTTAAATAGTAAATATTAGTTTAATTTATAATGCACTTACAATATTTTTATAATTACGTTACTGGCTCAAAATAATCTTTTTTATACATAAAAACAGAAACGGTTTTTCTATCGACATGTCCTAATATTAGAATTGATTTCCTGTGCTTTCATTCTAATATTGCTTTTTTAACGTATATTGACAATATATTATAATCTGCAATAAATTAGAAATAATAAATAAATAACGCTATAATTTCACATTTATTAATAATATGTTATCAAATTAGACCCAAAAAAGGTAAATTAATAAATTTATACGATAATAATAATCTAGTAATAATTACAAAATAAAATAAATAAGAAAAACAAACAAAAAAAACAAGAACACATTCAATTATATTAAAACATAAGCTAGACCCCCCGCAATCAACTTCCCTGCCATGTGAAGGTTTAAATAGGATTTAAAAGTATCGAATAAATTAATTATTGAATTAAATAATAGAAATTACTGCGTTACTTGTAGTATTCCTATATTTACTTAAATAGGTCAGTTTATATCGTGGTTCTAATATGTGGCAAGTATAAACTTCGAAATACTTACCTATGATTGGAGAGTTCTAGCTAATTCCCCCTAGTGATGTTTGTTGAACTACGACTGCTCAACAAAAAACTCAAAAAAACTTGATAACTTTTATTTATTCTTTAGCTTTTTATTGATTTCTAAATGAGGGGACTTATTTGAAGTTAGGACAATGTTTTTATCCAAAGTTTTTAGAAAACTATTTTATTGAATTAATAAGGTTCACAACGAACTACGGTTTTGAGGCTAATGAATTAGGACCATAGCCCTAACTCAAATAAACACATTAAATTTTTAAATGCATTTAATTTTAATTTTGATTATATTATATACACGTATAACTAACTATATTTTAGTAATTCGATGTTTCTCAGAAATGAGGTAACTTTTTCTTTTTTTCTAAATTCATGGTATTTTAGATCGAAAAACAAGGTTGTTCAAAGCTAGAGCACTTGACTTTATTTGAAAAATAAGTATTAAATTTTATTTTGAGCGGATAAATGTATTTAAAAATTTGATGAAATTTTTGATGTCATATATTGAAATAGAGATTACCTGTTGTTTTGATTGAATTAAAATTACACAAAATATATATATATATATATATATATATATATATATATCTGATATATATATATATATATATATTTATATACATTTGAAGATAAAATCGACTATATGTTATTTATACGAATCACTACAAGTGTTACAAAACCAAATTTCAGAAGAAGCAGAGGATAAACAATTTGAAACAAAAATTGAATACAGACACGACATTAGTGAAACGTATGAAATTTATACTCAGAAATGAAACGTTTGTTCAATTTTTAGATGATTAAATTGATCAAAAACAAAACATTTTGACTTCACATCACATATCATGTATACCACAATCAGATGAAACAGTCTTTCATTAAAAAATTAAGCTTCATAAAAAATTATCATTGAACTTCAAGTTCAAATGTCTACTATAATCGTAAAATATATACGTTTGATTCGTTCTTATTACTTCAATTCATAAGATGCTTAAAATATAGTGAAATCCGGAAAGAAATTATACATATACCAGCATCCCCCGTCGCGGCTTTACCCACACTCAGAAGAAACCAAATAAAATAATGTTAACTAATAATTGAAATTTCATATGTATGCCGATAAAAATATTGTATTGAGCATTGTTTATTTTTTCCATGGTATTTTTACGCGTAGCTGTAATTTTTAACCTGGTTAAAATTGCACTGATTAGGTATTTGAGTAATACGTAAAACCATGATTGGACTTTCAACTTTTTTTTTTTTAAGGTACGATTTGGAAATCCAGACGGACAGACTGTCAAAAAACTCATGCGGATAATGGATTGCATTACCAGAGCTTACAACTTAATGCTCATGAATCGTATTTTTACACACAAAATCAAAAAGGAAAGGGTTTTGAATTGGTAATAATTTTTATTCACAAAAATAGTTTTGTTGACTTCTAACCTACCTGGCTTACCTTTTTCAGCCATTCAACATTCTACATTTAAATCTTTATTATTGTAAATATTATTGATAAACCTTCCTAGAAGTATGAAGATGATGTAGATAAAATTAGGTACAGAGTTTGCTTCAGTAATTTTACTTTTGTAAACTTCGGAATGGCGTTAACCACACACAAGTCGATTTTCTAACTTCACCTGGATCAACAGATCGCTCTTCGTTTTTATATCTTGTTTATTAATTTAATTTAACAAAGGTAAATTTTATGATCAATTTCAAGCTCTCTATAACACCGTATCTTTCATGTAACGCCTCATGAAGAATGGCGCTCGCAACCTGTCGGTCATTTTTTAAACTTTATTGGTATCCACATACTATCGCATCTTTAATAACGAATTAATTGAAAATAAGTAGATTTTATTATTTCTGAACCTTTCTGGAACTATAAAGATGTTGTGGTTAAAATTTAGTATAGATAAGATCAGTAGTTTTCTTGGTTAGTAGAGTAATAGATGGTTAGTAATATATAGTAATAGTAATAGATTTTGAGCGGTCTTCTGTGTATTTTACCTGTACACTCATGCGGATTACTGGTGTCTATTTTGAGTATGGTAAATAGAGATAAATAAATAAAAGATTTGAGGTACGCGTTGTTATAGGAGGAATTGAATAGAAAAATAATTTTATTCCGGGATTCTGGGACTAAGTCCGTTAAGAATTACAGTAAGTACAGGTATAAAAAAATTAAATTAAATTAAATCTGGTTAGAGACATAACGAGATAAAAAGAAATTAAGAATAACAATAATACAATAATGACACTATATACATGCATATATATATACATATATTTTTTTTTTCAAGCTAGAACAGATATCTGCTCAAGTCCCTGATATCTTTAAGAAGCCCTTTTCATTTTGCCTCCTTAGAACTGATGATGAATGTTTAACATTCGAAACTAGTTTTCAAATAAAATAATTCCAATAGAAATAACAAATAACCCATCAATCCAAATAGAGTATGAGTTGATTGCCGAGAGCAGCCATGAAAAGTTTAACGATTCTGGATGTGACCAGTTAAAGCAGAGCGGTAAAATGCAGTAACGATTTGGAGGCCTGTGATAACTGACGCCAGTGCCGTTAAATGCGCTGGTCGATCATTAAAATAAATTAAATGTGGACAAAGATTTTTCCATCTGTAGTAATTTAAGAACTGGTTTCAATATACATTGTCCGGTTATAAGCTGCAATGATCAACGAACCTTGGCAATTCAGAGTCAATGATTAGAATTCAATGCTCCTATCTATCCAAGAGATTCTAGAAATATATTTTATTTTATTTTATATCTTATGCTTAAATAGTTAGACCGATCTCTTTGTTATTATAAAAACATCATGTTGACAAGGTCAATATATTCAGTAGCGTAATCCTGAGAAATATACAACTATATGTAATAGAACTAAAATCCAATAATCAAATAGAACAAAAAAGTGTAATTAAATTGCTGATGGAATAAACAAGATTTCACCTGAATTAATCAAGGAATGATCTGAGAAAAATCTTAGGTTCTACTCCTATGCTTTTTAACTAGTTCTAAGCTTTTAACAATCTCTCAAGATACAACTAGTTGAGGACCATACATATCTAACCCATATGCTTATCAGTTACATAGAAAATCTAGTATCGATTCAATTATTAATGCACAATGATTCTTCGCACTGCAGTACTTCTGTCATATATTAAATATACTTGAATAAATCGCTAATCAAGATTCCAAAGATCTAATACGATTCATTAAAATCACAGAATTATCATAAACATATCAATTAGGTAGATATTTCTAACTAATTTAAATGTTTTACAAAAAAAAAAAGAAAAAAAAAAGTGTTACTTTTACATTAAGCTCCTATTAAAAATTGTCCTTTAGCAGTTTATCAACGGGAACCAAAGGATAACAAAATATCAATAAATGAATAGGAGGATTGATAATTAAATATAAAAATAACAAACATACATTGGTAGTACATAACTTGGTAGTTTGATTCTTGGTAAATGTTAAGCAAAGAGGTATAATGGCAAGAATCCCTCCCAACCTTCAGGTTTTCTTCATTTAAAGGTTAATATTTTAGAGGGGTGGCTCAAGAGGGTCTCCCCACTCCATATTTGATTCTCGGCTTATAAACTCCAATTATAATAAATTATGTAAGGATTTTAATTATATAGTGATTATTATAAAATATATAATAATTAATAATATAATCCAATTATATCAAATTTTAACCATATTAAATTGAAAGTAACAACATAAACAATTAAAGTTTGGTTGAGTGTGTTATTGTATTAAGCCCAAAAGCCATTGAAGGACACTGGCTTCAGATATGCCAGCATCTGACGATTTTTTAAGCCCAAAGAGCATCCTTGGCCATGCTCCTTCTCGACAGTAGTTTTCGTCCTTTAAAAACTGGATTAAATTGCTTTAAATTTTAAAAGGGCACATAAGAGTACTATTTTGATATCTTCCAGGATCTAACGATTTTTAAGATGGCGGCAGGATATTCCGCCATTATCTTCCTTTTGAAAATTAAATAATTTTTGTTTTTTCTTCTTCGCAGACCCAAAAGCCTCTGAAGGATACTGGTTTCAGATCTGCCAGGATCTGACGATTTTTGACTGCCGAAGGAGATTTTTAGCCGCTCCTTCACGAAAAATCAGTTTTCGTCCTTTGACGATTAATTGATGTCAATGTTTTAATTTTTAAAAGGGCACTCCCTCTTCTCGTTAATTTTTTTTTTTTTAAGGAGAATTAAGGATACTATTTTGAAATTTGCGAGGATTTAACTATGGTCAAACGTTATTCCGTCTTTTTTGTTCTCTCTTTTTAAAAATTGAACTAATAATTACGGCTTTTACAACGAATACCCTTTCTTACCGTTGGATTTTGGCTGTTTTAGTCAGTGTCTAACATATTTGTCGGGAGGTCGGAGGAAGTCTATCTACCTCTTCTTGTCAAAAGTTTTTACTAAATTGGTACAATATAGAACACGGAGGCGTGATAGTTGGTAAGGCGCTACCAAGCTTCCGGACCCAATTTCCAGTCCAACTGATGACAACAAAATTTATAGTCTGTCATTTCAGCTGTGGATCGAATTCGAGGTCGGGAGAACCTCCCGGAACAGACTCAGCTTCTTAAAAAATAGGTTCCCTTAATTGGGTAAAAAACCTGGCGGTTAAGCGTGTATTCTGGCCAAATCACCTCCCTTCACAACGGTTGGCTCAGAAACAATACAATACTGAAACTAAGACCTAAGAGTTTGGGTGAGAAGCTGGAGATGTATTTACTAAAGCTATACATGATTCAGCAGGGTCCTCATCCGTTTCTATAATGCACAAAAGAGATTCCCTACCGAGTTACCCACAGTGCTTCTGGGGCCTGAACACAGCAAAGAGAAAATCGCGCTAGGAATGGCAGACAGACAGAGTTCCCTCAGACAGTCAAACATTTAATAAAACTATTTTTTTTTTTATATTGACTGGATTTTAATTAAGTCATTTGTTATAATTTTATAAACAATAAGCGCTATTAGCTGTTAACTATGTTTTTTTATTCATTTTTTTTAGTAACAATTATTTTCAAAGAGATTTGTTTTATTTTATTATAGATCTCAGAAGGATTATTTATAATAAGAGTAATTTATTTTAAAACCAAGGTATCGGTTTCGAGAATCTAAAATCGACTTTAAACTGATTGTTTAAGATACATAACCATTACAATTTGTAAAACACCCAGCAGTAGTTTGTAATATAAGTGGTTAATTTACAATTTACGATAATTGCTAAGGATTTTATTACAAGACAATGCTCTATTTATCCAGGTTAATGAAGATCTCCTACATTAGAGGAATAAGATTACAGAAGGGCTAAATTTAAACTCCATTAAGAGAGAATGAAGGCCGTGAAAATGAAGGGAAACCTCCTCAGTGGTGACAAACTGATTTAATTTTCCCGCTAGGGGTTCCCTGTAGAGGAAATCCTCCTCCCCACTCCTGTTATAAATGCTGCTTTTTCATAAGGGTGTTATTTATTTTACGGCTTGGGGAAAGGGGAAAAACGAGTTTTCCGACCAGAATTTTTAGAATTGGTCACCCGGGAATAGGTAAATTAAAGCAGGAGGCGGCTAATATTACTATTTAAGGCCTATAAATTAACTAGTTGGGAGGTAATTCTTAATTTGTGCCTACAAGAGGAAAAAATGGATGAAAAAAAAACGGTGTGAGTATATACTCTGTTTAAAGGCATATGAATAATTTAGTGTTTATGAAAACTTTAATTTTCTCTGTGTTAGCGTGTAGGTTTTAATATCGTACAACTTGATATCCCTTTATTAAATTCTCTTATCTAACAATATGTTTTTATTTGCATGTTTTCCTAAAAGAAAAATTGAATGGCTTTTGCATACAGAGGATTCTGAAACTGTACTAAACTAAATTAAGCAAAAAGAGTTATCATTTTAAATTAATTTTTTTTTCGTTGTTCCACTAATCACTGTTGAACAGATCCGCTACCTAGGATTCCTCTTGGACAAACGTCTAACTTGGAATTCACATACAAGACTAGAACGACAAGAACTGCCCTTCGTTACAGACTACTTCAACATTTACTAGACAAACGTTTAAAGCTCCCAATTAATTACAAAAGACTCATTTACATGGCAGTGATTAGACCTATTTGAACATACGGAGTTGAGCTTTGGGGCTCTAATAAACCATCCAATTCATCTCGTATCCAATCCCTACAATCCAAAATCCTTCCAAAAATCCTCAATGTTCCTTACAATGTGACCAATAAACGTATCCATAAAGATCTTAATGTACCATATGTTTCTGATTTAGCCCAAACCAGATACCTATTCTTCCATAGTAAGCTCCATAACCACTCCAATCCACTAGTCTCCCAACTTGCTTCCACCTCCATCCCTGATAATCCTCCGAGGCATCTGAAAAGAAGATGGCCTAGAGACCTTTTAGTGTAGATTTTATTGAAGTGCTACTAGTGAGTAGTTCTTCACAAGTTATTTACATGCGATTGTATTTACTTTCAACACATTTACTTGTTGTATTTTATTTTGTACAGTTGTAAATATCAATAAATGGAAAAAAAAATTTTGTTTTCGTTCTAATTAGTTTATAATTACTTATTGAATTATAAAAACCGATTATATGATAAGGTAAAATTTGTTATGAACGTTCAACAACCAGAGACTTTACTGTCCCACATCAATTTATATTTCTTTCTTTCTAGTTTTGGTCTATTCTTTAAATTTTATTGCATAGGTCATACTTTTTCAGGAATTTGACAATTATATTATTACTATTACTGCCAAGAATGTTTGAAAGGATGTTTTCCAATCGTGCTATCTGAAGTTAAGTATCCCATTGAGGACAATCCTCTAGAATGTTTCCAGTCGTCAGTTGCATATTATTGGACATAATGCACTTTGGTGGATTTTTCTTCGCTATAAGATAACTGTAAGTAGTGTTTGGCAGTTAGCCTTGTAACATTATAACAACTTTTTGTAACATTAAATTCTGTTTTTGCAGTTAGAACTTCTCTGTATTTTTCTTTTTCTTTAACAGACAGATTTTGTTTCGCCCCTTAATGTTTTCCTTAAGTTGGATCCAGGTCATTTCGACTCGATACAAATAAATGCCATTAGATGTATAGCTATTAAAAGTAAAAGAGATACTTATCAAGGGAGAAAATGTACATCTTAATTTGGTATAAAAAGGGTTCATAAAAAAATGGTAAATATTTCAAGACCTCACAAAATTGCCAAAACAAACCAGTAGGATCGATACTAACCTTGAAGGATGGATTATTATTATAATTAAATATATGATTGAAAAATATATTTTTAATTCTAAACATTTCTAGAATATAATAGTCTTAAGCTGTTAAATAAACAATTACTGAAACAGCATTTTGAATGTTTGGACGTTAACTTTGGTAATCATTACTGGAAATATTAGATACTACAAAATTAATTGGAAAAATTCTTCTTCTAAGTTTTTAATATAACAATTTAATATTTACGATATTTTTTTTGTTTAAGGGGTAACATCAAAAGGAAGTCATCTTTTTTTTTCATTTCTTACAAACTACCATCCTCTCAAAGTGAAATGCTGTGGAAATTCAGTTAGACAACCTTTTTTTTTCCCCTAAATAATAGACTCTGCTGGCCCTAACAGGCTTCACAATGGGCGAAAAACCGTTCTCAACTGGAGTACGTCATTAGCTTAATCTTTATGGTAATGCCGTTGTTCTAAACTGTGGCATGTACTCTCAATCCCTCTGTAAAATAGAGGAAGAATAATAGAAAAAAAAAACAAAAAAAACAAGATTTGTTTAAAGTGCCGAAGTTATTTTCACATATTGTCCCGAAATGTTTAGTATATAATGTATAGTATATAATAAGGCCTACCCCGGCTTTATTCCACCTTCCGTACACAATATTTCCTAGAATCATTCCTTTTGTAAAATCATCAATACCCTCCATCCTCAAATATTTACAATATATTTCAGTTCAGATTTGCAGTATATTCAATGCACGCAAGATCCCGTCTTTCTGATCTGTATACCCCATCACGTAGAACTTCTGCATTCCACCGCTCCTTCCTTTACCGCTCTACCATCCTCTGGAATTCTACTTCTCCTCATATCAGACTAGCTGAATCCCTGGAAACATTTAAAGACCTCTTTTTAGAGTACTTCACTTTTATCCAAGGTGATGCTGGCTAACTATCCAACTACTTACTTAAATGAAAAATTCTTTAATTCCTGGATTCCTATGAATAACTATTTAAACAATTTAGATTCCATTTAACTAAAACATTTCTTACCATGAATTTAGGTACTTATATTATATATACAACATTTATTTTCAAAGGAAAATAATTTGTTTCGTATTTCATTTGTAGAGTACTCACTTATTTTCCTTTCTATACATTTAATTGGTAACTATGGATTTGTTATTGATGTTATATTATTAGTTTTTTATTTTATTATGTCTGTGACCAGGTTTAACTGTAATTATTTCTGTACTTGTATGTTATTCTTAAAGGACTTTGTCCTAGAATAAAATTATTTTTCAATTCTATTTTTATTATCAATTATTTCTAGCATATAATATCCAACTAGAGCATAAATGATTTTTTCAAGTGTTATAATAAGTTAAAGTTAAAGTTACCTATATTAGCAAGATTGGAGAGCCTATATTTTGTTGTATTGCAATGGGAATCCAACGTTCTGGGTCATCAATTCCCCGTTAATAGGGTAGTTATTTCAGTTCAAAGCCCAAAGCTGTGCCGAGTTAATGAATTTCACTGGACATTTAATGAAATGGATTTAAACATCAAATAAGTTTGCAGACTTATAAAATTCAGTGAATATTGATTATTTGTATCTTTGTTTTTGGTCAGACTAAAACATATTTGAGTTGATCCTCTTTCATTTTGTTTGTGCGGAATATTTGTAATGAAATTTTTTAAAAGGGTAAATTAATCTAGTCAAATAACAAATTTTTCAATAAAATTTAACCGCCAATCCTTTGAATTAGAAGCTTCCAAAATCTAATTATTGACACGGGTAATTTTTATTTTTATTTTTTGTAATATATGCATTCTTAAATTCCTCAATCAATAATTAAAGAAGCTTCGATGAGTTACTAATTTCAATTTATGATTTGGAATAAGATCTTATTTCGTCTACAGATGTTGATCTCGATTAAAAAGTGAAACGACTGATATTGACATGCAGGCTCCGTAGTGCCAGATCAATACTATTATGGAGATATGCAACCTTATTCATAGATGCAACCTTATACATTTTTATACCTTTTTTTTTAATTTTTTTGCAATATTTATAAATGTAGACCATTAGGTAAAACTATTGATTCCAGCAGTTACTGAAATAGCGACTGAAAATGATAAGACAATTTTTTTTTTTTTTTTTTTTTTTTTGCAATTATGACTAACTTGGTAAAAATTCAAGTCTTGGTCTATTTTCTAATATATTTCTGAACTGGAGATTTTCTGATATTGGAATGTAAGTGTATTTCTTTCTTTTTTATTTTATTGTCTAGTTTGTGTTTTTTCAACAAATCAGTTTTGTTCATGAGAACATTTTTTTCTCTATTAACTCGAGAGCTTAAGTTTTTAAGTTTATTAATTAGTGCTGACATTTATATGCTGAGTGCTTAATTGGCTTTTCTTTTTCTTTATTTCTTTATTATAATTTTTTTTTTTTTTTTTTTTTTTTTTTTTTTGGAAAAAAATGATACCGAAAATAAGTTATCTCGATCATACAGGAGCAGACTGTGGACATTGATGAATTATTTACCAATTTTTATTTAAAGACTAGTTTTTAAGGTTAACCATATATCAAAAGATCTCAAAACATACATAAATTAGAAAACTAAGAATGTAATAAGTAGATGATATATATTAATATTAAAAGGTAAGACAAGCAACCAAACATGTTGTTACTCACAAAAGGCAAAGCAGAAGGACTTAAAGATAACGGATTAATAAAGATAAAGATAAAAATAATTTAATCATAAACTGAGTCTAATCTTAATATGTTAATAATTAAGTAAATATTTAAAATTATTTTATCTTTTTATATACCGCTTATTTTCTGCAACAACTAAATAACTCAATATCAAGAATTGAGTTTTGCCAAGCTTTTGACTGTATAATGAACCATTCACCAACGTAGTTTTAGTCGGCAGAACGTTATATTTGAGCTTCAACTATTCACTAAGAGAGACCAGGATATGTCACCATTGTATGTCTACAGACCGTCCTGTAGTTTATTCACAAGACTCTCCTTCAGAAAAATTGAAGTTTTTGAGTTATGCCGTTGTTGCAGCAAATGAGCGATTTGATTGTATTTTATATATTTTTTTTTTTTTTTGTATTTTATATTTTTTTTTTTTTTTTTTGTATTTTATATTTTTTTTTTTTTGTATTTTATATTTTTTTTTTTTTGTATTTTATATTTTATTGTTTACTTTTAATTTTGTTTTTCCTGTCGACAATATATGCCGTAAATACTGAAGCATCTAATTTGAAAATAATTTTTATTTATTTATAATAGAGCGCTACAGTCCTAGTCGGACCTTGGCTTCACTAAGTACAGACAGCCACTCCTGTCTATCTTCCGCCTTCCTCCTCCAACCATTCACACCCAGTTTTCGCAGGTCATCTTGAACGTTGTCCAGCCATCTCAGCCTTGGCCTTCCTCTCAACCTTTTTCCTTCCGGCCTGCCGTTCATCATCTTTTTTGGAAGTCTATCTTCCGTCATCCTTTGCACCTGGCCGAGCCACCTTAATCTGCCTGCTTTGACTATTGAAATTATGGTGGGTTCACCGAACAATTGTTCCAGCTCCAGGTTTGTTCTTATTCTCCAATTCCCGTGGTTATTCACCGGACCGAAGATTTTTCTGAGGACCTTCCTTAATTTGAAAATAATACGGCCAGAAAATTGTAATTGTGGATTATTGTTATTCTTAGGGGACAGTAATCTTCAGAATATTTTATCTATCATTTCATTTCATAATCAATTAAAAAAAGATACCTTCTCTGGTTTTACTTATGGCTAGTCGGTTTTTATTTTCACACAAACAAATTTAAATTTGGACTTTTGGAAATCCTTATTTTGTCGTTTAAATAAAATATTTGGGTTGTTTTTTTAGGATTTTATTATTTGTAGTAATTTGATTTATCTTTTTATATACAATCTGTGTATTAAATTGCCGATGTTTTAAATCATTATTATATAAAAATTGATAACGAATGCTTAATATTCGAACTAGTCTTTTAAAAAAATTTCAATATAAGTATCTATCAATAATCTATACCATCTTTATTTCTTATACTAGAAAATAGAGATTTTATATAACAGTGCATTTTATTTTTTTTTTTTTTTTAATACTGGAAAAGTTATTTTAATTGTTTCCTATTTTCTTTAAAATACAATAAATACATTATTATAAGTACATAACACCTATAAATCAAGTAGATGAATGTGTTGATAATGATTACCATTACATGTCAACACTTGAAAAGAACTACTTATCAGTAGCACTTCAATAAAAAATTCTCCACTAGAAGGTCTCTAGGCCATCTTCTTTTCAGGCACCTCGGAGGATTATCGGGAAAGGAGTGGGAAGCAAGTTGAGAAATCAGTGGGTTTAAGTGGTTATGGAGCTTACCATGAAAGGATAGGTATCTGGTTTGGGCTAAATTAGCAACATAAGGAACATTAAGATCTTTATGGATAAGTTTATTGGTGACAAAGCGAGGAGCATTGAGGATTTTCGAAGGATTTTGTATTGTAAAGATTGGATGGTTTAGGAAACCCCAACCTCAACTCCGGACGTCCAAATAGATCTAATCACAGTCATGTAAATAAGTCTTTTGTAATCAATTGGGAGCTTTGAACGTTTGTCTAGTAAATGTTGAAGTAGTCTGTAACTTAAAACAATTTATAAATAAAACATCATTTATGAAATTGAGGATAGTTTAAAATGGATAAGGAAAATATTCTGACATATATGCATAGTAAATGATATTAGTTCTGCCGCTTGAAAGCCCTTATCCGTACAGGAAATAAAGGATACGAGTTAGTCGGATAGGGGTAGTTTGAAATTGCTCTGTAATCAGATGAAAGTTTCACGAACTTAAGCGAGGATACTCGCTAGTATTGCAGCCCACAAACCTCTAAAGGCTATATCAACATCGTTTAATCATACATGAACGGTTCACAGTAAAGTAAATGCAATATCTGTATCAATACTTAGGTATGGTTTAAAACCCATCATGTCGATTATCTAAATTATTAAAGTATTAATGATTGTATAAGGGAATTAATGATAGCCAAAAAGAAATTAAAGCGGATGTTTTTTCGCTCCTCAAAAGTTATTAAAGTTTATAGGTCTTACCAACAGAGCGAAGATCATCCCATATAAAATTGTAATTGTTATGGTTGTAAGTGAGACCTAGGTAATTACAACAGAGTGTGGACACATTTTAAGAATATGGGAAAGTAAACTGCTAATGAAAATATATGTGAGAACGGGGACTAGAGAATAAGAAAAAAAAAAAAAAAAAAAATATTAAACTTGAAATGTTGAAAGAACCAGATCTGGTGTCCGTTGTTAGGAAAACCAGTTGATATGTCTGGGACATGAGGAACGTATACGATATTAAGGAAACTTTTGATGGGAAGCCCTGGATCAGGAAGAATGGGGGGCCTCCTACGAATAAGATTGAAGGATAGTATAGAAAGGTAGATTGGAGGAATGGAATTCAGAAATGGAGGAGGCTCGTCCAGAATGGGGTGGAGTAAAGGATTGTGGAGGAAGCCCAGGCTCTTGCAGGCAGATAATTACTTATATAACAAAACATATTTTGTCCATGTTATATATGATGATTTTTATGTAAATAGTAGTTCGATGCTTTCCTATTCCGTTTAGATCATCATGTCCGTTCAAATTCTCCGAGACATTAAGAGACGAATCTGCCCAGATCCACAGTTTATGGAAAGGCTACATCAAATTTTTTCTTCGGTTTAGCTAAATGACATATTAACTACATAAATTCAATTATATATAAAATAAAGAGTAATCAAATCTGAATGTTATTTTTTTTTTTAAGTTAGTATTATTTGATCATTTAATATGTGACTAGAATTATTAAATAGGTGTAAAGAAATGTATTTCAATAACTCAACCTTATATAGAAAAACATAAAACTTGAAGACCCCCCCCCAAGGTTTAATATCCATTTTATGTCCTTGAGCTCCTTGGAGGGATGTCCCACTTTCCTAACTATTCAATGTTTCTGTGTCTTTCTGGTATTGTCTAAATACAACTTTGCTTCAAGTTTTTCTGAAAAACGATCGTGGAAGTCACAAGAAGCAAATAATTGACAAAAAGTGATTATTTTATTGCAAAAATGAATGATTTTCGATAAAGTATATCTTGAAAACCATTGGAAGTTCGACAAATACGTATAGGATCAATTTTATATGAAATTAGATAAGCTTTAATTTTTATTTGAAACATATTTTTCTAGAGTCCATTTTTTTCTAGATGTAATCGAAAAACCTAAAAATGGAATATTAGCCCCTCCCCCCTACCGTAAGCTCATCCCAGGGGCGGGAACTTCTAGTATGTTTACCTTGTTACGAAGCTATATTTATAAAATAATCGCATATTTCATGCACTATACACCCCTTATTTCAGCACTGTGGACAATTTATTATGAATGGTTCTAAAAATGAGTTAATTTGCTATAGACCAAACACAATACCTTATCATTATAACTAATGCTTCTTTACATAAATATCTGGCTGAAACGTAAGTTATAATTTACTTTAATTTTTAAAAACGTTAATACATGACTTTTAATATAATTATAATACACTTTTAACTATGAAAAACTGTAATCTTAGGTCAATCCGACCTTTTTTTTTTTTTTTTTTTTTTTTATTGAAATCTACAACTCTACAAAATATATACATCAAGTAAATATATTGACAACAATTGCAATAATATGTCAAAACTTGAAAATAACTACTCATCAGTAGCACTTCATTAAAAATTCTACACTAGAAGGTCTCTAGGTCATCTTCGTTTCAGACGCCTCGAAGATTATCAGGAATGAAGTGGGAAGCAAGTAGAGAAAGTAACGGATTAAATCAGCAACATAGGGATAAGTTTATTGGTGACTAAGTAAGGAGCATTGAGGATTTTTTGAAGAATTTTGGATTGTAAGGATTGAATACGAGATGAATTTGATGGTTTAATGGAGCCCCAAAGTTCAACCCCGTACGTCAAAATAGGTCTAATCACAGTCATGTAAATGAGTCTTTTGTAATTAATTGGGAGCTTTGAACGTTTGCCTAGTAAATGTTTAAGTAGTCTGTAACGACGGGAAGTTTCTTTTCGTTTTAGTCTTTAGTGGGGTTCTAAAAAAGAAATTTGTTTTTTTATTCAATTTCTTTTTCTTCAGCAATTTAACGAATATGAAATTTCTTCTGCTTCCGAAGCTGGAAATATATTTATTATATATTTTTTTCCTGATTCAATATTATCATTTTAAGATGGCTAGAGGGCGATAAAGTAGGGGAGAGGTGGGGTCAGCCAAATAGTTGACCCCAGTCCCCGGGGCTTGGAACGTTCCAAATAAATATTGCCTTGGGCCCGCCCTACCTCCACCAACGGTAACTCTTACTTTAAAAAACTTATACCTCTCTTAAATTCACTATATCAAGTGGGGAACCAACTCGTTTCAATTCTCAACAGCAAATTTCCAAATACGCTAAATTTAAAACAATCACAACTAGAAGCTAATATTGACGACAAATGTGCCTAAACCATGTTAAAGAATGCTGCTAATTTTTAAAA
The DNA here is from genome assembly GCA_003667255.2 of Euschistus heros. Taxonomy (NCBI): domain Eukaryota; kingdom Metazoa; phylum Arthropoda; class Insecta; order Hemiptera; family Pentatomidae; genus Euschistus; species Euschistus heros. The sequence continues at coordinate 1,565,281 of RCWM02000206.1, read as the reverse complement.
AGTACAAAGAAATAAACAACGAGATATCTTATTTAAAAAGTATATAAAATATAGATCTTAAAATAATAAGTAAATAAATAATTAAATTCAAAATCAATTATATAATCAAGTAAATAAATCCCAATTTAGGTTATTATTTCAACTAGAGATGGACCAAAAAGATTTGACTTGTCGCCCATTTATTTGTATCCTTAAAATTGATGGAATAAAAACAAGTCCTTTATTGATAAAATTTTATTTTTTTAGATTTATCTTTACAGTTTATTACAGGGAGTAAAGTTCAAGAAATTAAGTTTCAAGTTTTTGATTTTAATTGCTTTCAGTATGTTTTTATAGTTTTAATTGTAATGGTTGTATTTCATTTTTTTTTTTATTTCGTTTGCGAATTAAAATATAAAATGTGTCCAAAACGGATTGTTAATAATCTAAGGAATAAAGTTTTAGTGAAAAAAATTTAAACATGAAACATTTATGTTTGAGTGATGAAATGGTCTTTATTGAATTTTTCAATAGTTTTAGTAAAACAAAATTTCATATTCACAAATTTCTAATGCGTATCTCCCCTTTTTCAGCTTTCTTCCGTGTATGGGTATCTTTCAACCACTTGTAACTAACTTACCAACCTCTTTTCTGGCTGATACATTTCACAATCTTATTCTACTGAACAACATGAATATTTTGATTTATTATTGATTACTAGGCCGACTAATCCGCCATTTTGCCAACCGACTATAACCGAACAGTGACTATATAGACAAATTCATAGTCGGCCCTTATCTAACTACAAAAAAAAAAAATGCTATTAGGCTTATTCATTGTGCTTATAAATTTAGAACGAACCCCGAGCATTGAACCCTTCCCTACGGCAACAAATTAAAGTTCTTGAGTTTGTTTAGAAGAAAGAATAAATAATTGTAAACATATTTAAGTATTTATATAGTGACACGTATGTTATTATTTTTAAAGAGATACGAATTTAAGAGGTAAACACTACGTAATCGTCTCCTTGCGATTGTTCTTCAATGTGGGAGATATTACGTGTACAACACCAGATTATTTCCTACCATCTTTGTTAACAAGGGGAAGAGGGACATTAAAGAAGAATGTTATTTTCTGTAGGTAATAAGATACAGTCTCAATTTTGATATTTTTTCTGATAAGAATATTTTTTTTTTTTACAGCACTTTCCTCTAGAACTTATCATTTAGGAGATATATCGATTTGAAAAAAAAAAAAGTCAAGTTTCAAAGAGGTTTGAAACTCACATTTTCTCTCAACATTGTATATTTAGAGTAATCATCGATTGCTGTTAATTCAATTAATGTGACCTTTAAATTTTAAAATGTAAATTGGAAAAAGCTGCAGAATATAAATAGACCTATCCATGATCTATATTTTTTCCTTGTCAGGGAGAAACTAAGTTTTTTTAACTTTAATTTTTTACCTACTTAAACCGTTACATTTATGGAGAATTCGCTTCAGCCCGAATGTCAATATTCTATATATGTAAATTTTTTTTTTTTTATAAATATAAGTTTTTTTTTTATTTCCTTTTAAATTAGCGGGTGTATGAGTTCATTATACTAAAATAAACGACCTATTAACCTTAATTGTAGAATATTGTTGAATTTCTGAAAATAAAAGTTTTCAAACAGCAATAAAAAAAATGAAAAATGAGACTTGTTGCCTAGTGTGATAACTTTGTAGGTATTTAATATATACTATTATCTGAAATAACAAGCTATTTTTCGTTTGTGACCACTAACCGCCAAAACTACTGAACAAATCTCTGCCAAATTTTAACTACATCATCCTCATAGTTCAAGAAAGGTTTAGCAATAATAAAATTTAAATATTTTCAATTATATTGCCATAAAAAAGCGATAAATATGTGGTGCACAATGAAGTTTGATAATCGACCGATAGGTGTCGAACACCATTCTGGGATGTTACAAAGGTACGGTGTTATATAGAGCAGGAAATTTATGATAAAACTTACCTGTTTTTAATTCAATTGCTATTATAATCGACCGATATGTGGCCATTCTGCAACAGAGTTTGTAATGGTTAGACTATTAAACCCAACTGTACCAAATTTTTACATCTTCATTGTTCTAGAAAGGTTTATATTAATATATTTTACTATAATGGTAATTAAAATCTATGGTCTTGAGTGTCAGAAACGAGGTTTGCAAACTGTCTTTTGCTTTTATGATTAGAAATTAAAATCAAACCTGTTGGATTTATAAAATTATTTCTGCCAAATTGGATGTCTAATTGTGCTTTTACTTACTCTTCAAACACCTAATCAATACAATTTTAACCTGGTTAAAAATTAATGTCGTGTGCGAAAATATCATTGAAGGAATAATGCTAAATTTCATACTTCAATACAACTTTTATAGATAAACTAATCTATCAAAGTTCTTATTTATGTAACCTCATTATTAATGAGAGCGGGCTAGGCCGCGACTGGGATTGCTAGTAAAAACTAAAATATAAAAAAACAACATATATTCAAAACTCATCCTTTCCTCATTCACTCCCAAGAAATAAGGATAAATTAATGTTCTATAGAACACTATAATAAACAACTTGATTCGTCATAATTCAAAACTATTTGATTTTCATTCTTTTATTGCTAAGACAAATTTCATTCCTATTAAAATTGATTAATAAAAAACTTTTAAATAATTTTTTCCCATGAAATTTTAAGTAAAGCTACACAGCTCGTATCAAGCATTAATGACGTTTAAGAATTAACGATTCGTCAAGAACTACAAAACCTTAAACTCATCTTCGGAGTTAGTTGTATCAAAAACGAAAATTTCAGATTGTTGTTTAGCCCGATCCTTCAGTTAGGTGAAGAAACATCAGTATCTGATCCTTCCTATAAACGGTAGATTTAAAAACATGAGGAAATCTCTGCTAGAAATGCACTGGATAACTTTAAGGGATCAGACTGAAGTTTATATAGGTCACTGCAGATCCAGTAAGCACTTCTATAATTTGAAATCAACAAAGCGGAGCATGCGTGCTCACACCACATGATACATAATGTGATGACCTAGCATATAGGGTTCCTATACTTTAGCTGAGTATACCCTTTACCCAAAACTTTTCCAACCAATTAACCAACGAAGTGTGAGTTGTAGAGGCTGTAGAGGCCTGTTGGTTAATGTGTAAAATCGTGTACATAGGGAGTGTATTTCACTGTTGTAAAAAATATGCAAAATTTGTATTTTTAACCATATTTAGCTTAGCAATAATATTTAAGGATTCCTCTTGGGCCAAAACTATAAAATAAATAGCTTAGAAAATTTTTCGGAATTATCAAATACAACAAATCCTCTATTCAAAATTGGGGACTCGATTGCCGAGTGAGTTGAGTGAGAGTCTCAGTACGCTCGGTAGTGAAGTTCGTTCGAATCCCACCTGGGCGGTTTAAAATTCATTTCGTGGCCTTCACAACTTGGTTAGAATAGGTTGGTAACCTGTCGTATAACCCGTCCTTCCTGCCCTAGTTAGAGTACATAAGGACGTTAACCCCAAACAAACAAACCACTCAAAATTTAAAGATTAGTTTATTCTTCCTTCATTAATATTTATTGTTCTTCTGTTTTATGTATTTGTTATTTAAAGTAGATAATTATAGTATAAAATATAACTTTATTTTTATAAATTGATGTTTTTTTGGGAAGGATTAGCTGAGAAGGATATTTTGGAAAGGATAATCTATCTATATTATGTTCGTCAATATTGGATTATTGAAGATTAGTGAGAGAGGAGTTTTTAAATTTAGATTTAGAATATACAGTATGATTTGGCGATTTTTTTCCCTTTTATTTATTGGTATTTACAACAGAAAAAAGCATATGTACATCAAATAAATGCATGAAAATATGACTGCAATAGGTTGTAAAGAAACTAAAATTAGTAGCACTTCAATAAAATCTATATTAGAAGGTCCTTAGGCCATCTTTTTTCTTTTTTTTTTTTTTTTTTTTTTTTTTTTTTTTCAGAGAAGTAATGTGACTAGTAGATTCGAATGGGTTTTAAGCTTATCATGGAAGGATGATTTAAGCCAATTCAACAACATATGCGACATTTAAACTATCATGGATAATTTTATTTTTGACATAATAAGAAGCATTAAAGATTTTACGAAGAGTTTTGGATTGTAATGATTGAAATGAAATGAAATGAAAATAAAGTTTATTCTGTGGCCATTTTCCCTTAAGAATTATTATAATGAACAATATAATGGCGACCTAACTGTATTATATAAGGTTAAGGACATAATACAAGCAAGGAAAAAATAACAGTATAAAAATTAATATTACATGTTATAAATATTACAACATAAAACAAATTATATCTTAAGGTTAGAATTTAAAATAAGGTAAGAAAATAAAATAAAATAATAATACAGTTGACAAAGCTAAAAAATATATCTTATCCGGAGAAATAAATGTTTCTTATCAGATATAATAATATAAGTTATGACAAAAACAATGATACAAAATTAGTGCAATAGTAAAAATTATAGTTTAAAGAACTAAAAAAACACGCTTTAACAGCGAAACGAACTAAACCTATCTTAGACATAATCTAATGATCTACAACTATTACTATATAACATTTTATTTGATTGGATTAGCCATATTTGTTTTATAAACTCTTAAAGATGACCAAAACTAACTTTTTGAGAAATTCGCCAATTTTCGACAGTCGATTGTGGTGGCTAAACACCTTAATAAAATTCAGCTTAAGAGATGTCTTTAGAAGTAAAATTTAATAAACTTTAATTTTGTAAATGACACATTTTTCGATTTAAAGCATTTTGTATATGTTTTTTTTTTGCAAAAATCTGATAAAAGTGCAAAAATTTTGGGTTATATTGTCCCCAAACATTTTCAGCTTATCAAATGTAGTCATATATTTTTGATATTTTATTCTTTGGACCATAGCGAATCATAAAACCTACTTCTCCACCTTTTGCAAGGCAGACCCCCTTTTGGGGGGTATTTTGACTAGATTAAGTATATAGAGAGAGAAACACTTTATTAAGTGGTGCTGCCTATTTTAAATGGGTTGCAAAAAAACACAGCATACTTAATCAATCTAAATATGACATACCAAAAAAAAACCCGTAATAGTCATTATTTTTAAAATATAAGAATCTACATATTAAAATGATCAATCCATGCGGAATATAAAATAAAATTAAAACAAAATTTAAAATATTAAAAAGATAATATAAACCTTATTGATAACGATATAAAATATAATATACAAAATAAATATAAAACTATTCACATAAATAACAATAACTGTATAACTAATAACAATAACAATAACTATATAACTAATATCAATAACTAATAACATTAAAACAAAGTTGTGCAGTTATTGTAGTGTCATTGGTCCTTGACGTGTGCAAATTTACAAGATAATCAGATAGCTGGAAATCAGTGAAAATTACGATTATATTGTGAATATTCATATTTCATTTTAATCAATATTTTTTTCTTGAATATGACTGTGAGATTAAATACCTTAATTGTAATTGATTTAAACCTATTATGAGTGGAGAAATTGTGAATTTCAGAAGCGAGGGAGTTCCAGAAATTAGATGCACTGGAAATAAAAGAGCGTTTGAAGGATGTTTTGTTGAAGGGAGTTAGGTAAAGGTCCAAGGGACGGGATCTGGCTTTGCGGTAACTCACTGATGACTTTAATGTTAATGCTTAAAGAATATAGGGAGGTGATTGAGAGGAAAGTGATTTGTAAAGGAACGAACCAAGGAAGTAGGAAAATAACCATTTTAATTCTGTGTAATGGTGAGATACATGGCGTGATATCCCTAGAACCAATCTTAGGCAACAGTTCATAATCTTCTTCTTAATGGTTCGATTCCAGTTTGAATCGCTCCTTCTACACCATCATGCATACCTCAACTGACACTATAACTAGTATGATCATGAAATGTTTGAACGAATTTCTTTTTAAACAACAGTTAGTCTTATACTTTTACGGAATATTATTTATTCTCAGCAGTGAAAAGTGTTGCGATAGAAAAATGCAGGTTAATTTTTCTATAAATAGTTATTATACTTTTATTAATAGTAAATCTTCATTAAACTATGTAAATGGAACAGGACAAAAGCAGATCATAGATGTCGAATTATTTTTTCAACTTATTTATCCGCCGCTTTGAAAAAATCAACAAGCGATTTTAATATTCAACGTTTTAGAGGTAACGTTGTGAAAACTTAATAGTAATCAAAATTTTACTATGAATGGATTCCAATATAGAAAGTGGTATATATGGTTATATAGTTGACCTTTTCAGTAATCTGAGAGATCTGTGATCAGCTATAAATGCTTTAAAAAAAAACTAAACTATAAGCTGTGACCTTAGTTGATACGTCCTAATCCTCGTGGTATGAGTCAGAGTACCGGTTTGATATTTTCAGATCCTCGTAAGGTAGGCGGACTGGTCATGCAAGTAGCCCCGTTCTTCCCCACAACAGGTGACGTCCTACGTTTCGGGTCTTCCCGGATTCAAGGAAAAGAAAGGAATGCGGCGCTATGGCAAAACTGTCAAGCAGACTGGGTATTAAGTTATTCTGGAACCACATTGAAATAAAAAAATTACAAAATTGTTGAATAATTTTAGCAATTATTAAATATAAACTATTGGTTTTCCACTATATTCGTACTGTGTTCCTAATGTATCTAATAATTACTTTTATCCTTATAGTGTAAATAGGATAAAAAAAAAAAGGCGTAGAAAATTATATTTAAATATACCATAAAAATTTCTTAAATTTAACTATCAATTGTTGCGTATAATTCCAAATCCAGCCAACTGCATTTTCCTGATTTTTTTTTTTCGTTAATAGTTTTTCTACTAGGTAGATTATCTTAAAGAGGAAGGATTTTTCCCAAAAGTAGATAAATCACATTGAAAACGACCAGACCTCTACCTTTATCGACCAGCTGTGAAACATTTTTAAAAAATGGGCATGGTTGGATTTCGAATTCTACGCCACAATTACAACAAATAATTAGATTAATTAATTATTAAAACAAATAGAAAAATACTTAAAATGGAAAAAAAAACAAATAACAAAACAGCAGTACAAGCCATGAAGGATCTTATCCAGAAAGTACTGCTTCTTGATTGACGGTTGTACAAAGTGATTTGGTAACAATGAGGCTCTTCATTGTCAACCATTTTTCCCAATTAGGGCATCCAATTATTGGAAATTAAGTTTTATATATATATGTATATATATATATATATATATATATAAGATATATATATATATATATATATATATATATATATATATATAGATATAAGTTATAGCGAAATAAATAAAAAACGGAAAATTTTATATTAATTCTTCTTCAGGCCTAATAAAAAAAAAATGTGACGAAGGACGGTAATGAACAAAATAAATAGAAAAATAATATAAGAATAATGAAAAATATAACAACAAAATTAAACCAAGAAGATACGGTGAATACTAATAGTAACAAATAAGGTATTATAAAAGAAAATGTGTAAAATTATGAAATTTAAAACTTGTTTATAAAAAAATGCTTACGAATAGAGGAATAAAATAGAAAGTTTGTACAAAAAATGTATAAAGATGTAAATGATTAACAAAATTTTTATAAATAATTACAGACGTTAGAGGTTTTGTAAAATTGATTATTTCATAAAATTACAAAAATGTTTTAAAATAGATATAATAAAAATACAAGGTAAAGTAAAGAGAGTTAAGCCTGAATAAAATGAAAAAAAAAAAATTTAAATAATATAATTATCAGGATATTTCTTTTATGAATCATTGCTGTTTTTATTTTTTCACAGTTTATGTATTAAATGGAGATTCCATACAAACGAATTTATCCAGGTCAAACAATAAAATAAATTTAAGAAAAAAATGTGATGAATGAAACGGTTAATAAATACATTTTCTTTTATTATTTATGATATTACAGAATAAATAATTATTTGCTTTGCCCAACTCGTGAGATGCAAGTATCAAAAAATTAGTGCTCTGGTCAGTGTGCTATCGCAATTCCTATATTATCTTATGCCAATGAGTCTATGGAAGAAATAGAAATAGTCAATTGTTACAAAACTCTAGGGAAAAAAAAAGTTTTAGTGAGTAATAAACAAGACAATATAAACAACCTTCTAAACTTTTTTCCACAACTTAATACAATGAAAACAAATTTCCCTTTATTATTCAAAAAATACTTCGTAAAGTAATTGTTAAAGACCACAGCTTGTGCTTAGATGAAGAATTTTTAATATTTTACCAAGCGCTTCAAAGCACCTTGAGTGATGTAGTTTGTTTACTGTTTTATAAAGCACCGGACTTATAAAATGGAATTTATGCTCCAGTTGTGCTATATATGAGGAAAAGACTTTTAAATTAAATTATTTTATGAAATGCCCATAACGTTTACCGGTAAATAGGGTTTACCTACAAACAGATAAAATTTTAATATCGGAGTGGAATTCATAATAGGAGGTTGTGAAGGTTTCATAGTTAAAATAATTCAATATAATTAATATTTTCAAGACCTCATTTACGTTAATTTAAATTGGGGATCGATTCCAAATATCGATTCTCAGTTCCAACGATTCTTGAGATTAGAATCGGTAGTGAGAATCGATGATCCCATGTCGATTCCTAAAAATCGAAAAAAATCATTACTTCTTCTCCTAATGAACAAGTCTCGTTTTTACAAAATAAAAAAATCTTTACTACTGCAAGTTAAACTCAGTTTTCTGAAAATATGTATTTGTTTCTGAAAAATGGAGAAATAAGATCTCCAACTATTTCTTCCATAGTTCAGTTTTACTATATTTTTTTTTTTTATTCTTGTATGACTTTTTCTATCCCACAAGAAAGATCATTTTCCGTTTTATTACGTGTACATACAGGTTTCAGACCCTAATACGAAATTTTAAAAAATCCTAAGATATATAAGTGTAACTCCAAGTTTTAATGAAATGGTTTAATAACATTTTCAATCGTATCACCCACTTCCTCTATATTATATAAAAACTTGAATCATAACCTTACCTGCAATAGTTATATAAATAGTGTCCTACAATTTAAAGATATTTGTAGGATTATGAGAATCAGGAAAACTTCTAAATTTGAACTCCAAAAAGTATGGCACAGATACAGTAAATTTCTTGACTGTTACTATTAAATGTTTAGTAAGGTTCTTCAATAAATAAAAACAATTATTTTGACGACGTTTCGAGATTATATTGTTCTCATAATCATGTCCTGCATCTTAGTAGGAATATCCTAGTATTTTTCACACTTCCTAGTTTTCTGTTGGAATTCTGGAGTTCCTTTTATTCTATTTTTAAATAGTTGTTTCTATTTATTGACTGGACCTCAAGAACCTTGCTAAACATATAATAGTAACAGTCTAGAAATTTATCCATATTAACATATCGAGTCAATACTGGAAAATATCTACAGGGTGAGTATCTCTTAGTAGGAACGGTAGAAATGCCTACTCTTGTAAAAACAAACTCATCCACACTATAAAAGTGGTATTCTTTAATATCATCTGCATTCAGAAGCTAACGGCAAAGTTGAGGTCTATGTTCATTATCATCAGATTTTAAACATTACATTGAAAATCTAATAAAATAAATCCTAAATTGTAGTAATAAATAAATAAATGTAATAACATAAGATCCTCTGATCTGGTGTCACTTTTTTCACAATTTTCCTTTATTTTCTATTAAACAATATTTTTTTTTTTTGCTTTTTAATCCATTGAAGAGTTTATTATGTTCAAAATGCACATTTCCATTAAGGGATTGTTACAATGTTTTATTAACACAAGTAACTGATTTGTATACCAAATGAGAACACCATGCTTTTTGGGTTTCAAAAGTAAATTTCTCCATGAAATTGAAACAAAATCATTGCGTTTAACATGTCATTTGAAAGCTTATTAAATTTGAAAGTTTTTGTGAGATTTGACGTTTTGTAGATAGTTTTTTCGAAAAAAAGTGAGCGTCTAAGTAATCAAGACATTGTGACTTCCCCAAATACGATGAAGATCAAGCTGTTCTTTAGATCCCAAGTTTGTAAAATTCAAGGTTACAGGCACTCAGCTGTTTTAGAAAATTTAATGATAAATCCGAAAATGTGGTCAAAATTTGAAAAATATGTTTTAAAAATGGAGATATTACAGCTTTTATGGTAAAAAACGTGGTTTCCTCAAAAAAGTCTTTGATTTATTTTATGTATGCAACAGATTTGAATAGAAAAATGAGATCTGCGGCATTTTGCTACATTTTTGATCTAGTTTCATCCATTTTTTTTTACACTAAGAGATACTCACCCTGTATAGTGGAAGAATGGGATTTTATGAAGAAATCAAGAGAACCCACGGTCTTGAAGCAATTACAGTCATGAAGGAACTCCAAAAATCTAACAGAAAACTAGCAATTGTGAAGGACATCCCTACTAAGATGCAGGGCATGATTATGAGAACAATATAGTCTCGAAACGTCGCCGAAATAGTTGTTTTTATTTATTGACTGAACCTCAAGAACCTCACTAAACATATATAAAATTTCCTAGCGGTCTGTTCTATCTTAGGGAACTCAGAGTATAATTTCTGGGAAAAGCGTTCCTTAATGAAGCAGAGGCACTGAATATTTTAAATGGTAAAAGTTGGCTCGTATTTATCAAAGTATTGTCAAGCAGCACGGAAGTACTATTAAACTTTAGGTCAAGAAATTAATTATAGTTAAATATCGAAAAATTTTGTTGTTTTTTCATAGTTTTTTATTTTATTAATATAAAAAAATATATAAATTTGTTATAATGATTTATATCATAAATATATAAGTTTTCTCTATTAATTATACCGAATACTTAAAAATAAAGCCATAAAGGTCAAACTCCTCTGATGGCAAATGCCGAGAGTAGTATTTATTGAACTAGCATTACTAATAAGAGTACATGTTTGTATATAAACATTGTGTTCAATAAAGTCATTATTATAATTAGTAATATTTTCAATAACTTAATCAGTACATGGAACCTTGGAATGTTCATAGTTTATATTATTACTCATTGTCTAAATAATAATTAATAACTCATTTTATATGCTATAGATAATAAATCATACCAGCAGTTTACTAATATATTTCTTGAATAATTATTTTTTAAAAATCGATTCGTTTAGCTTTTCTAGTTAATTTTTAGATTATTTTTTAAAACTATTTTTACAAGTATGAGTACCGAGTATTGAAAATAGATTTCTTAGTACCGGTACAGGTATCAAAAATGGGAACTAGGTTAAAAGTGGATTTGCCATACAAAGTCACTGTGAATTATCGCTGCTGGAGGTGGGGGGCGGGGGGGGGGGGGGCTCTAAGTAAATGTTTCGAGCAGGTGTGCAAATTAAGAAGACATGTCAACCAAGTTTCTGAGTAAGCGGAGAAAGTGAACTCCTGGTCCAGTTTGGTTTCAAGATAAACAATGTTTCTTAACACCCAACCAGCGTCAGCCAACCGATAATAGGTAGGTCAGTATAGAATAGTATTGTGCTGTTTAAAATATAAAGATGAAAAAGGAGGAGTATTTTCTTTTACGATAATATATTAAAACGAGAAAAAACACGCAATGATTTTTTTTTCACGTAACGGCCACTAAGGAACATGCGAATATCATTGGTTAGGCTTCTTTGAGAATTCTGATTTTCTTTCTTCCCATCGCAGTTTCATTATTTTCGACTGCATTTCTTTTCTTTCTTCGGACCACTTTGTACTAATATTGGTGAGATTTTTCAGTGCTACCTTAAGTTTAAGGTTCTTTAATTCTTCTCTTATTTGCTTCTTGTATCCTCCAATGATTTTGTAGCTAAAAATTTTTTTAAAGATCTTTTAGTTCAATCTTTCCTCCTTCATCCTTTTCATGTGCCCATAGAACATCAACCTTCTGATCCTTCTTATCTTGGTTTCCAGGTCTTTAGCCGGACACTCAAATCCGAGTGTGTGATTTCAGGCTTTAAGACTAGGAAGGTCTTGAAAGGACTCTGTCCCTTGATGACGTTCTGGGAGCTTCTGTCAAAGAAAACCTCAGAATAACTGTTAGTCCGCAAAGTTACCGACATTGACCACCTCAGTAGAAGTATACAAAGTGACTGAAAATGTTCCACGTATGACTTTTTTTTCATATTCTTGATCAAAACTGCGCGGTAAAGAATTTATAATATCCTTCTAAAAATTCAAGTATTACTACTGCTAACTAAATGTCAAGTTGTTAAAGTTATGTATTTCCTATTGGAAAGTGGAGACATATGAATACTATTTCCAACTACCAAAGCTAGAAGAAATAAAACAGAAATAAAAAAACAAAACAGACTAAAGCACTTAAAATGTTTTAAGTTTTTTCATTAACCTCAAAGGATTTTTGTCACCTCAAATTAAAGATTGTTTTTTGTTCCATTAAATACTCATACTGGCTTTTGAGCCCTTATACACTATCAAAAATAACACCCAGAGAAATAGGACAAACTCTTTTTGGGTTATTATTGTTTTAAAGGAAAATTTGTCATGCTTTTTTAGCTCTCAAAACGATGATTGTATATGACAGCAATGATTTTTAAACTGAGCTACCGTTTGCGGTATCGAAAATCGAAATAAAATAATATTTTAATTTTATATAAAAAAATAATTAATTATAATATATATAAAATTTAGTTCTATCCTGCTGTCAAAGATTCAAAAATTAGAATTTATAAGCCACATTTTTTATTTAACAGTTCTTAGTGGATGCGAATAATGGCCACTAATGTTAAGGGAAGAATTTAATGCGCAATTAATTTCTTTTATTTTATTTTTTTTTAAAGGTATATTTGGCTCTTAAGAATTGTCGGTTGTTTATTTTGTGGGTTCGTTAATTTGTGGTCATGGGTATCAGCATAAACGTACGGAGTTAGTTATTAGGATATTACAGAGATGAATAATGATTTTGAATTTTTTTTAAAAAAATTGCGTTTTTCTTAATATTAGATTTTTGTACTCAACCGAATATTCACATGTGCCACAGATATAAAGGGTTTTAGTACCTGTATCAATTTTATTAAAAATATATTGCTGACAGATGTATGAGAACTCATACGGGAGCTGATCTTGTTGAAGTGATTCGAGAACGGTGGGGAAGCCCCCTCCAATAACACACGAGCCGGCTATGAACAGCTCAGTCCTCGGAAGGATGTGTTCTAGTGAGCGATGAAGAGAGACGAAATAGGAAAATGGAGGCAATTCCTCGCCGCGATACTCGGTGAGCAAATACTTTTTATCTTAATCATCATTAATCAACAGTTCTTATAAAGGAACAGGGGTTCCTCAGGTAGCGGGCAAGGAAGAAACGTTAATTTTAGTTTTAGAAACGTACTTTTAGAAGCGTGTATAACGGATAAGAGAAGTAATAAATTGCAGTATAACAGGGATCATGTGACGTTATAAATTATTAGACGAAACAAATCTCTACATAAAATCGGACGAATACAAGATTAAAATTATAACCACCACTCACACAAAAAATATATTTAACATCATAGGATAAACCAGACAGCTATTGACAGCCTTAAGGAAATATTCGGAAATATTGATTTTAAAATTATAGAAAGAATAGTTCAATAAAGTTGAAATATCCAGGCATTTATCCTTAATAGCTATACTTCAAGCTGAACATTAAAGTTCACAGCAAACATTATTCCTGGAATGTAATTACAAGATAGTGACAATAACTGATGTGAAATCAGTAATTGACACCCTAAGGATATCTTTTAAAATAAGGACAGAATTGAAAGTACTTTTACACGGTTGAGTTGTAGGATTTAAAAGGAATTTTATAACTTTGTGTTTACATATTTTTATTTTCTCTTCTTTGTAAGTAAGTGTGCCCACAACTATCAATTTTGCATTGATAAGGAATTACAATTTTAACTAAACTAAATTCAAAACAATTTCAACTAAAAACACGGTCAAATCTAATGCAGCCCACTAATCTACATTATATAATAACCTAACAGTTTTGAGAGGCTTATTTCCTCCATGACGTATCCAGAAACGATTGACTTAGAGATGGTGTAAAATTCTTAAAGGGAATAATCAACATCTTGCTTGGACGCCGAAATTTATAATAAAACAAAATTTCAGAATTTCTTCTGTTCCCTTCCTTATCTTACTCAACTCACTTCCTGATATTTATAAAAAAAAAAAAAAAAAAAAAAAAAAAGTATTAATAATAAGTACGGTACTTTTAAATATTATATCGAAGTAAATCAAATCTAGCGTTTATTAATGAAAATATTTTTTTAATTACAAAAATCATTATACTTGATTTATTGTTTTCTTTCGCTGTTCACACTATTGTGTTAGTTACATTTTGTTGTATTTTGCGTCGTTGGATGAAATGTTGGCAAATAATAAAAATATTTAAGTTTTTTTTTTATATTTACAACTGCATAAGATATATGCAATATGTAAATTTGAAGAAAACAATTAGAATGATATGTCGATAATTATTAATGAACTGCCTATTAGTATTACTTCAATTTAGAAATTAACCATTCGAAGACAAAATTATACCACGACATACTTTTCATACAGTAAAATAAATCGTTAAAACTGCAATTGTTTAGTTCAAACCGATAAATCATAATAACACAATGCCACCCACATAACTAACACGAGTAATGAGCAGCGTTAGTATAAATACAGATTTTAATTTAGAGAGAGTTTACAAAGATTAGGCAACTTGATATTTTACTGAATAGTTTACCAAACAGTAAAATAAGCCTTTATTTCTGTACCACTAGTGAAGTGGCTTAGCACCCAATAAACAACAAACAATGTATGTTTGTTATTTAAATATCGTTAATTCTATAGGTAAGCCAATAGTTTTAACGTTTATGACATCAATTATGATATACTTTTTTCACAGCTAGCGAAAAAAGAGGAAATAAATCAAAACATTTTTTTTTCAAGTAATCTGTTAAATTACCATTCTCAACATGATTTAAGTCCAGACCTAAGATTTTTATAAAATTAAATGGTTTCGGTTAACTAGTGAAGTGTCTGAATTATTTGCTAAAAACTAGCAAAAATTCATTAAAGGAGAAAATCAATAATTAATAAGTGTTTTAGCTGACCAATCATGTGATTTTTTTTCCAATAATAGATATTTATATTTTTATAAATAATTATTAAAAGTTATCAGCATGTCATTTTGACATAATTTTTGTCAGGATGCCTTCTAATGTTGGGAAATTTCTGACCTAGACGAGACGAGTGACTATGGAATGTATAATGGAATAATATATAACAAAAAAAAAAAAAAATCTACTAGAACGAAAATCGATGATTTTAATGAAAAATTGTATTTGTTATAAAAAGAAACATTAAGGATTTCCCAAGAATATGAAATCGTAAAAATCGATTTTCGAGAAATTTCATGATATTGTGCACCCATGAACTTAATTCTGAATGTCCATCCCTGATTATAAAAATTGAAATATATATATTTTTAATATATAATTTTAAAGTTGATAAAAATATGTTTCGATAAATATTGACAACTGTTTCAGGTGAGGTCAATACGTAATAATGCTGTAAACAACCCATTTATGTTTTATTAATAAGAAATTAAAAAATGTAAAAAAATAAATTAATACTATACATAATTAATCTTAATGTAAGAGAACAAATATATGAGGGATTAAGCAGTACTCCATGAAATCCTAACGTTTCTCTCGTAACCTATTTTAATATCAATGCTTAATTTTGAAATGGAATAGATTAAAAAGAAGTGGATGTGATGGGAATTTATGAGCACTTTCTTATATTTTCAATCTCGTAAGAAAATATTTAAAAAAACGTAAACGATTCTTGGGTCTTATATATACTTTCTGTATTTGCATTTTCAATTCGAATTTCAGATCAGGTGAAATGTAGATTCCTTTAATAGCTACAATTGGTGCTTTTATTTTGTTTATTTATGTAAATTTTTAGGTACAAAACAAAAGAAATATATATATAAATTTATGTGAATAATATAGTAAAAAAAAAAATGAGATTATTTTGTTGAATATATAGTTATTATAAATTATAAATGATAAGCGAAAGAAAAACGACGTGAAATAGGTCAAGGTTTTATTTATTTGCAATTAATTCAGGTCTAATTCTGTAGGATAGAATAAGATCTCAGGATTAGTTTTTTTTTTTTTTTTTAAATATAATTGACTTGAAATTTTAAAATTAAATCTTGGCCATTGCCACATGATATGTTAATTGGACATTTAATTGGAATTTAGACATTTGAGATTGAGTTGGAACACAAAAGAAAAATTTCTTAAGTGTCACTAGACTCTGTGTAGGAGAAGATAAGGAGATGATGTAATTCATAAGATAAACTGTACCATAACGCTATTAACACAAACAATGCGTCGAAGAATCTTTAAAAAGAGAATAATCTTTTTTTTAACATGAAAATTCCATTAAAATTCCTTGACATGAACCAAGTTTGTAATCTCCGAAATAAGCTCCCTATAGATATTTGGTAGATCGATCGATGAAATTAGAGTAGTGGAAGCGATAAATGTAACTAAGACATTAAACAAACAAAACAAATATTTATTGAATATAATTGAATTACTTTGTTTCGTTTTTTTTTATTTTCTGGATGAATTGTTCGAAATGAACTTCGAAAATTAATCTATAATGATAACATAAAAAGCTAGAGCTTTGCGGCCGAGTTGCAAGAGAAGGGAATAGTTACGAGAAGTATGAATCCCGCCTCTAACTTGCCCGACCAGCCGGTCACCGCAGCAAGTTGGGCCAATACTGCCTTAATTAGAGAGGTATGAAGCCTGATGCTCAGATATTGATCAAATATTTAAAAAATCATTAAAAAAATAATTAAAAAAATTGTATTATTTTATAGTTTAAGAGGTCAAGAATGCAATATTTAGTATGTCCCTATCGAATTTATTTACCAGCATCAATTATTAAACATTTCTTTCAATGATATTTTCAAGCATAGCAGTAATTTTTAACCTGGTTAAAACTGCACTGATTAGATGATTGAAGATTACAAAAAGCATATAATTAGACATCCGATTTTTAATTTTAATTCATGAGTTGGCGATCCAGATGGACAGAGGCTTTTAAGAAACTCTTGCGGATAATGGACTCCATTATCAAAGCCAACAACAAAGGGGTCATGAACCACATTTTTACACAATATAAAAAAAACAAAGAAATAATTTTATTGATTGCATCTGGTTGAATTTTAATTCTTAACTATAAACGGATACGACAATGCAGCAAACCTGGAACTATATAGATGAGGTTAAAATTTGATACAGATTGATTCAGTAGTTTTCGTAGTATCAAAAACGAATAATGGCTTGTCCTTTTATATAATAGTATAAAATATGGCATTAACATTTAAGGCAAAATACAATAATGCTTTTATATATATATATATATATATATATATATATATATATATATATATATATATATATATATATATATATATATATATATATATATATATATATATATATATATCATCTGGCACATTACAGGTATAATTCATGTGAACTTGTGGGTTGGCCAGACTTCGTTTGTACCGATGTATTATAGCCTGTTTACACCTGTTTAGTAAGCAAGTGTTACTGTAAACACTTTAACCTTTGTCGTGTTAAGTCAAGTGTGATCAGATATTTCTGATCTTTTCTACTTCATTACTACCAAAGTTTGGTATTCACATTGAAGAAGCAATACCGTTTATTACTGCATGTTTTTTCTTTAATTCAGTAATAAAAATGTTTGAAATTCCACTGACATTCGTGAGAGAGGTATTCCTCAACGAATTTCATTGTCGTTTCCTCGTTCCGAAGGATGGTCATTGAAATTATTCTAATTAAATTAGAAAATAACCTGAAATGGAATTTCGATCAAAATGAATAAAATCATCAGATAACAATTTCAAATCTCAACTTAGTTTATGTCGAATAATTATTGATTGTTAATCACAGAGAAATGGAGTTCTTTTGTTTTTGTTGTTTTTTTCAGCCAATTTCGCATTGGCGTGTTGTTTCACCGGATCAGTGATATGTCTATGCTATAGAGAAACGATTTGAAGAAATAGTTAATAACAACCTTAAGCAACTTTCAGTATTAAGATAAACTAAATATATACAAAATATAGCCTAAAATAGGATTTTCCTACAAAAAACATATTTTAATATTGGAGTAAAATTCATAATGGGAGGTTGTGAAGGTGGTAGTATTAAAATTAGATCAATATAATAATTATTTTGAACGTATCATTCACGTTCATTTAAATTAGGGATATGGCCATCCCAATCACCCGGAGGTGAAACCTCTTTAAAGTGTGCAATTAAGCTAACCCTGATACGGTATGAAAAAATTAATAAAATAAAATAAATATTAATTATTATAAAGTCTAAAGATATAAAGTCGTAATCGTAAGACAAAACAAGTTTTTTTTCCATACATAACTTCTACTATGTATTTATATATTCATTATTTAAGTAGTATAAAGAAATAACATTAAGCTGAAAGAAAATTTTAATTCTTGATATAAAAAAAAGTCACTGAAATATTTATTATATGCGTAGCAGACCTTAAACTGTCCATATTCGAAGGAGGTTTTTTTCTCATGAACTTGTGATATTTTTAAAGATATAAATATTTAACCATTTACATTTTTTTCTTAAAAAGGAACTGGCTTTTTCATATAAATAAAAATAGTACAATTACATGAACTGATTTTTTTTAAGATATAAAACGTGATCAATTGAAAATTGTATAAACGATTCGTGTTCAGACGCAAAGTGGAGGTAAGAAATATAATAATAAGGAAAGACTTCTTAAAAACTAATAGTTGAAAAAAACATTTTTTTTTTTAACTTGTATTTTTCAAAATACCTAATAAATGTAAATTTTTAATAAATAAATAAAAAAAATTAGTAAAGGATGAAACCTTCCTGTACAGACATGAAGTTGTAAACAAGAAGTAATGAATTAAAAATAAACGACCTTAAAGCACAGAATATATATTTGATTGATTTTCCTGAATGATATATTGCTTTTAAAATACATTTATGAATACAAAAATAAAACCTCGACGTTACTAAAATTATGACTTTTATTTTCTTGTTAGTTCATACAAGAAAATAAAATTCAATTCTCACAATCCTCATCTGGCTGTTTACTAACATTTTGTTATTTAATATAGATTTCCCTATTCCTAATAATTTGAATGAACCTACTCCTATGATTGGTTTAAGTATACTCAGAAAAGTCCGTTTGTTTAAATTCTTTTAAAATTAAAAAAAAAAAAAAAAAATATACCACCAACTGGAGGGAAATTCCAGCTGTGAGCTAACCATTCAATGATTCCATTCGCGAAGGTGACATCAGTTATCAATCAATGATGAACAGGTGGTGGCAATGAGCGAGACACGATCGTTAAGTTGAGTTTACTATGTTTACCATTGACCTTAAGATGGTCCAAGTTGATTTTCAATTTTTTTTAACAATGATTCTGAACTAATCCAGGACGTTTCATTGTTTTTATAAAAATAAACGTGTTTTGAGACAATTACAGTGTTCGCTTGTCACTGCCTTGACGTTAAACTTTCCCACGATTGTATCAGCTTTAACAAATACTCGAATTCAAGGATTTTTCACATTAATCATAATACGAACATTAATAGTGAGTTAATAAGTATAAATAACTTCATTACATTGCTAATATATATATTTTTACCTGTCATCATGAAGTTCAATTTTAACCTGGATAAGAATTACTGTCATGCGTGAAAATATCATTGAAGGAATAATGCTAAATTCCATACTTCAATACAAGATTATTATCGATAAACAAATGAAATTCAATTATTAGTTAAAATAATTTACGTTCTTTATTTATGAGAGCAGGCGAAGCCGCGAAGGGGTATGATGCTAGTAGAAAATAAATTTAATTTATTTTTATTTATATACAATAATACCAAGCCTGTTATTTGATATTCGTTGTTTTTATGTATTTCAAAATTACTTCATTTGACAATTGTAGTTTTTAATTTTCTGAAAATAGTCATTCTTATCTATAATTATATATGTGTGGACATACTAGGTTTTGACAAAAGTTCGTAAGGCATGAACACAACCCTTGATGGTAGTGTAGCGGACTCAAACCTTTACTGTGAGCAGCTAGACCGAGTCAATGCAGTTTTGAGTGTAACGTAACTTTAGTTTGAAATGGAACCATATCATTTTGAAACAAGACAATGTCTCTTGCAAATCGTTCCCGTTTGACCAAGAAAAAATTACCAGAACTGCAAGAAGTGTTCTAGAAACATTTCTTTTCTAGCGTATAGTCAAGATATTGCGCCATCAGATTATGATATTTTTTAAACAAACAATTCATTTTTTAAAAGGTTGGATGTATTATAATTACGAGGATGTGAAGAATTATTTGCCTCACAACCGGAGTTGAGTCAAATCCAATTACTTGCAGAAAGGTAGGTGGAAGTATTTGAAAACAACGGACTTTAGGTTGAAGAGTATTATTCCATAATGCTCAAAAATATGTAATCTGAAATAATATACTTATGCAAAATGACATTATTAACCACCTCGTATGGTTATATATATATATATATATATATATATATATATAAAACAGGATTACATAATAGGAAATATCTGTTAATATAGCTGTGTTAAGTCACTGAGGGATTAATTCACAAATTATTTGATATATCTCTGTCACACAACAATATATTTATTTAATTAACTAATTAATATATTTGGAATCATAATTATTTATTTAGCTAATGGATTTTAAAATATAACTAATGACACATATTAAATATTACAACAGAAAATATATTTAGAGCATAATGTATATGTATATATAATGGATTTATAATGTAAATCCTTAAATTTTATGTTTTTAGAGAAATACAATTATTAATATAAAAATATTTCTTAAATAATAACCATTTATTACAAAGCCTTATACAATAATTTTTAGTGGAACATATTATTTAGCTCAATAACATTGTATGACGATTGATTTGATAATTAATTACTTTTGATAAAACCAAAATCGTATTTAAAAATTGACAGTAGTGAAATATCCATTTTATTTTTTATTTTTTAATCCGACTGTTTTTTTTCTTTTGTTTTTTTTTTTTGTACGTTTGTTACTCGATTATTCCAGTATGATTCGTAGCTCATATTTTAGAGATGATCCCATAAAAAGTTATTGAAATGAACTCAGTGCTTTTAAAGAAAAAACCGACTTTATGTTTATACCTACATACAACTTAAATTTAGCACAAACTTGAACTAAAAAGTCAGACAAAAACAAAATACAATCACTTAACACTAGAAATTGGGGAAATAAAGTTAATTTTTAGAAAAATAAATAAAAACCGATTTCGAGATTAAACCATGATTTAAAAATTAAAAATCCCCCCCCCCCTAAATGGGAAAAAACAATAGATCATGGATATGTCTATGTAAATTCTACTTCTTTTCCTAATTTGCGTTTCAGAATTAAATAGATCGAATCACTTAAATTAAATTAACAATTAATAATTATTCAAAATACATAAAGCTGAGGGAAAAAATATGAGTTTTAAACGAGACTTTTTTTCATTCAAGCCGAAATAGCTCGTAGACGTTAGGCCCTAGCGACAGATTTTATATAACAAAAATATAATACAATTAAACAAAAACAAATTAAAATTTTTGATCCGAACAACAACAGAATTAGAACGCATCAAAATAATACATTTTTGAGGGTGAAAAAACCGTTACACCAAAAAAGTATAGGACTCTCAGCCGAAAGACAAATCCATGTTTAAAAAAAAAAAAAAAAATTGTCTATCCATATCGTTTTTCTTGATATCTTGTTCACCTAGCCTGTTAAGTCTGGGCTAAGTATTCTCAAGTCAGAATTTGGAACTTCCATCTGTGGTTACAATAGGATGATACCTATAGGATAACTGAACTTCCTTTCTAATTGAGGACGTTATACCACAGTAAACAGGCAAGCAAACAATTACCTTCTCACCCTTGATATCAAGGAAAACATATTTGGTGTCTATTCATGAGGAAGCCTCCGAAACATTCATTGTCAACTACGGGAAGGAAATGTTATGAATAATTAACTTTAGTTAATTATTAACTGAACTAAATATTAACAAAACTACTCTGACTTTTGAGTTATTAAATGGCATTTATTTTGTTGTAAGATTGCATTTTATACTTATATAAATTGAATCTAAGTTAATTTCAATTTATTTTTTTCTAACATTTACCAATCTAATTTAACATGTATAATACTAAAATAAACAAAGATAATAAAAAAACAAAATTATTTAAAAAATACCCCTCATCAATTAAATGAACAAACATCATTAATCATAAGATTCCTCACAAAATAATAAATTTTAAAAATTTGTTTTTCCTCTAATACCAGAAGGAGAAACAAATCGTATAATTAGATAAATAACACTAAAAAAAAGATAAAATCTCTCAGAACTAAATCAAATAATTACGTTTAAGAGGATGTAATTAACTAATAGCTTTGATTAAAACCAGGAAAATGCTAATACTGATAATCTTCCAGACAGTTTACTATCAAATGAACCATTACTAAAGTTTATATATTAATTAAACAGTATTTTTGGAGCAAATTAGCTTTCATATAAAAATTGAGAAAATTATAACTTGTTTAAATATCATCATTATTACAAACTATATTGAAATATACATTTGATATGGATATGTTTTTTTTGCTGGGGTATATATTTTTCTTGTAACGTTTATCACACTCAAAACTGAAACATTTTGATGCTCTTGTTCTTTTGGTGTTGCTCGTAGTTTTGAGTTTGACTGAGTTGACTCAGCGATTTTGTCTGTTTTGTGTAATTGGTGGCTTTGAAATCATAGCATCTATTAATGAAACATATGAATGTCAAAATGTTTTGCTATTTAATACATAAATAGTCTGTACCTGCCTGGTCCCTCCATGAGTGGACGGAGAGGTCTGGTTGGGGGATCTCTAGTATGAGTATACATATATTGTATTTATAAATAATGATTGTATTTTTGGCTTTTAATTTAATTTTGTTTTATTTATTATTGTACTACTATTTATTTATTTTTTATTTTTATTATTTTTTTTATAAAAACTACTCATCAGTAGCACTTAAATAAAAAAAATAAAAATCTACCTAATAAGATCTCTAGGCCATCTTCTTTTTTGACGCCTCGGAGGATTATCGGGAATTGAGTAGGAAGCAAGTTGGGAAACTATTTATTTTATTAACTATCTATTTAATTTATTTTAATTTTACTATTTGATTTTATTTATATATATATATATATATATATATATATATATATATATATATATATATATATATATATATATATATATATATATATACATATTTTTTTAATTTATATATTTCACCTTTATGTATATTGAATATTGTTTATGTATAGTTCTTTTCTGTTTTTTTCCCAAATGTTTATTTTTTTCTCACTGTACATAATGTGTGAAATCATACGCCATCTATATTACTTATTGCACACAATAGTGGCAGATTGTAATAATCACTCAATAAAAGGTTTTAAAAAATACCTTCACTAATAAATATTATTATTTTTTTTAATAAATGGAAAAAAAAAATAATGGCTATAAAACTCACTTATTATCAGCAATAGCTAGGAAATTTCGTCTACTTACCTGAAAAAAGAAATTATGAATTAAAAATGATTGAACAAATGAAGGGTTTAGTGGATAAAGGAGTAATGTCACATTTTATTTTAAAAACACAATCTAGTTATTTGGATGAAGAATTTATTCTCTCTATATATATTCTATATATTCTATATTTATTCTTATTATAGCGGAAGTGATAGGTAGCGAATTTGAATATTTAAAAACAACTACAAAAATAAATGTGAAGAAGATGAAGGGGCTATGTTATATTTTCCTGCTAATGGAAATTGTAAAAAAAAAAAAAAAAAAAATTTGAACCCGGCTCGAAATTATCTTTTGTTACAGAAACCCTTTATTCACCTACACAAACCCCTCAAGTATATGACATCAATTTAACTTTTTATTAAATTTCAAAATTTAATGTATTTAATTTTAACGAAATAATTAATTGATTGTGTACAATTAAAGATAAAGAAATATTTATGTTTATCCAGTTATACAGGATTAAATCAGTTATTCGAGAGAAAATGTATTTCAAAAACATTTTTCAAATAAACAAGTATCCCCCTCAAAGAACCCAGCTATTAATAAGAAGGTGAATAGAAAACCATTAGGTTGGAGATTGGCTGGAAAAGAAGCACCTGATGCCCCAATTCCTCACGGCTTCTCTGGATCGCTTCCCCGTTTTCCTAGTCAATTACGGATCAAAAAGGAAAAGGAAAATACCTCTGTGATTTATGTCTTCGAGCTTTGATTAATATATTATCCTAGGTGCGATCATTTGTTTAATACGGCATTATAAAGGATCATTCTTAAATTAGAAAAGTTTTTGTAAATTAAGTTGAAAAATGAAAACAAAAAGTCTGAGAAAAACAAAAGAAAAAAAGGGCGATTTAATTTTTTTTTTCTTTATTTTATTTTTTACAAAAGATTTATTTCGTTTTATAATATTTACTTGGTTGTTACATAAGCCCCTGTTTATAATTATAGATTTTTTTATTATTAAATTATAGGTTTCTTACAAGAAAAAAACTCCGTTTTTCTCAAAAACTATTTTTGATGATTTTTTTTTGAAGAGGCTTCATATTAACACCCCAATTTTTTGTTGCTATTTTAAAAACAATTTGTAAAGCATTGTTTTTAAAAGAAATACTTGATGATAATCATTGTTTTTCTTTATCGCATTTGAGAGCCTTTTTATAGTTGTTAATAAAAGACAAAAATCTTCACTGTTATGTAAAAGGACAAGCTATTTTTCGTTTGTGTTCACTAACCGCAAAAACCAGTGAATCAAGCTGTACTAAATTTTAACCACATCATCTTCATAGTTCCAGGAAAGCAATAATAAAATTTACTGATTTTCATTTTATTAGTCATTAAAAAAAATAACGATAATATGTGGAAAACCGTGAAATTTGAAAATTGACCGATAGGTGGCGAGTGTCATTTTACATGAAAAGTTAAAAAAGAGATTGAAATTGATGATAAAATTTACTAATTAAACTATCAAGTAAATTATCAAAAATAAATTAAATATTTGGATCCTAGTGAAGTATGAAAATCGATTGTGTTTAGCGCCATTTCACAACAGAGTTTACAATGATAAGCTGAACCTTTCTTTACCAAATTTTAACTACATCATTTTCATATTTATAGGAACTTACAGAAATAATAAAATTTACAATAATAAAAATTTAAATGTACAATGTCGAGTGGCAGGAAAGTAAGGCCGCACCCTCTTATACTATTAAAGTTCGAAATTACAATCTAACCAGATGAAATCAATAAAGTTATTTCTGCCGAATAAAAATTATTACTAAATCAAAAATTTAATCCCAAGCTTTTTAATGCTGTGTGTAAAAATATGATCCATAGGCCTTTAGTTGTAAGTACTGATGATGCAGTCCATTATTCGCAAGAGTTTCTTAAAAGTCTCTGCCCATCTAGATTAACATTAAAATTAACTCAAACATTAAAATTAAAAATTGTATATTTAATTGTGCTTTTACGTAATCGTCAACCACATAATCAGTGCAATTTTAGCCAGGTTAATAATTACTGCTATGCATGAAAAACTCATTGAAGAAATAATGTTCAACCCGATGCTATAATACAAGATTCTTATCGATAAACAAATAAAACATTAACAATTAGTTTCAATTATCGTTACTGATGAGAGCGGGCGAAGCCTCTACGTGGACACTAGCCTAAAACATTTCAACTTAAAAGTAACTTTAATTAAAAACAAAAGAGAATCCCCGTATTTATTACACCTTTTTATGTTTATGTAAAACATACATTATAACATTGCCTGGATATCCAAGCAAGTTCGTCATCTAACGAACAAATAGCAACTGCGGCAGTTTATTGATAATCTCAAGGATAATAGTTATAAAACAAATGAGCTGTAAAAGATTCACTTATTATTCAATTTATATTCACTCCATTAACATAGTAACCATGAGGAGACGGATTAGCTTTACTTATAATAATTAATGTGAAGCTAGGGCAGAGAGGACGGGTTATCCTACAGGTTACCAACATCTACTCTAGCCTTAAGCAGGAAATGTTACATAGCCATCATTTTCTTCGCATCTCTTTTTCTAGTTGTTTTGAAGTATTCAGATTTATCTACCTAGCACTTCTGCTCATATATTCTTCACCTAACGACCTAGGTTGTATTTTTAAAAAGAATCTGACATAACCCCTTCATCCATCGAACCCATCATTTTAGAAGTTTTCTTTTCCCTCATCGCGTGGCTTCTTTTCAACGACCTGCTTCAGCCTGCATCATTCTCAATTAATCTTCATAATGTAAATCTCCCGCCTCCATTCGCCTTGGAGCATTCACCCAAATTATACACGCAAACGATATTCGTGAATGATAAATGGGTAGTCAATGGGCAATGAGATTAAAACACCTGATAATATAATCGGAGGATCTAATTGGATACGGCCATTGTGCTAGTTACAAAGAAATTTGAGCTGAAGAGATTGCGGCGTAAGATAAGATCTGTGGGAAACAAAATAGTGTCAGTTAGGAACCACTCCCAAAGTCGTGCAGTCACGTGAGGCTCCTAGCACCGGTAACCTTGATGTGAAAATTAAAGTAATGTTTCAAAGCCGATATATACAACAAAAAATAAAAATTTTGAGGAATTTAAATGAAAAAGGATATATTAATTTATGGAAATATGAGTTAACATTAATTGCCCTTGTGGAATGTATGTCTGTATATAATAACCCGGAAAAAACATGCAATGATTACAAATTGTAATACCCTATCTGTCATAACTTTATAAACGTTAAAATCATGCTTATGACATCATGAATAAATATGGCAAGATTGAAAATGAAGAAAAATAATTAAATAGAAATAGAAAAATAATTTTACTCTGGGACCAAGTCGCTTAAGAATAACAACGATATGAATTTACAATAAGTTACATCTGGTCAAAGACATGATGAGTAAATAAAATTTAAAAAAATAATAAAATAAAGAAGAAATAATAATATGTATAAAAATGATAATGTATAGATTGTGATAGTGTATAGATTATATGAACAGGAAAAAAAATAACATTTTACAAATAAAATAATAAATAAATTATTATCATAGAATGCTTACTATTTACAATATAAGAACCCAAATGTTGTATTCAGAATGAGAACAAATTATTTTGATTGGTAACACTGAGTGTGTTTCAGAAAGAGCTAGTCCGTTATGAAATATCATGCTCAAATTATGTCTTTGATTATAATTATTTCGTAATACATTTATAAAATTTATGAAAATGGCAATCTTAAAAAGAAAAAAGAAATAAACATTAAAAAAAAAAAACATACACACATATAACTTATTATATATTTTCATAAGATATTCTAAAAAAAAAATAAATAAATAAAAAACAAATACTTATTTTTACACATATCTTCTGTAACTTGTATATTTCTAATTTATTTAAATTGGCCTTATATTCAAGTGGACATTTTCCGTATAATTAACTATTTCTTGGAAAATATAGAATTTTCGTTAACATTTACCATATGTAAATAGTCATGTATTTTCTATTGTCGTTTTATCTATTATGTATTTTTAATTTCCTAATAAATATTAAGCATATGATATTTCTTATCGATAAAAAGATTATTTAATAGTGAATCTAATTTTGGTGAATTCATTGAAAAGCGTCAGCAGTACTGACAAATAAAATAAATTTTTTTTTTTTTATTTTTTTTTTTTATCAATCGGCGATAAATGATAGTTATCAAAATTCTAAACCGAAATGAGTATTTTAGCTAAACTTTTTTAAAAAATTCTTGGAATGTTCATATTTTCTATATTTTCTATTACTACAGTTTTTCCTGTAACTACTCAGTGCTCAAACAGACAAAGAGAATGGCTTTCCTTAAATTATTTTTTTTTTCAAAAATGATACCGTTTCTGGTTTTTAAAATCTGAAAACCTAAATAATATTAAATCTGTAAAACTTTATAACCTTAGATAGCTATGAAAGTAGACGTATTTCTAAAACTAAAACTAAAAAAAAACAAAAAAAAAACTGAGTTTTCAAATTTTAAATAGTATTAGTTTGTATTTTTATTCTACCGATATTCAACAATCACTGAAAGAACGCTTAAATAAATTGAGAGACAATGTCGCACTATTTAATTAGAGTAATTAAACCATTTACGCTTAAGTCGTAATAAAACTAACTTCAAATTCGGTGGGCTTAAGTGACATTAATTTAATGAGTATTATTTAAAAATCAATCTAGCACATATGTATTTATATTTTTTTCTTTATAATGTAATATAGAGTACGTCTTATTTATAGAAAAATATTATGTACTTTGTCTGAAATATTTTAAAGTAAAATAATTGGAGATAGAATAACAAAAAATCAAAAACAGAATTAAAAAATTAAATTAAAGATAAAGAGTTCTGGTTGTGTTTCAAATATTTTTAGCGCTAGATAATTTTCTCAACCTAATGATATTGGACCTTGTCAAAAAGTGACATGTGGTTTATTAAGTGGGTCACTGTTTATGTTGTTCAGTTGCACTGATAAGATGTATATATAAATATTTTTAAGTATTTGTTGAAGGATTTGCCTTGTTGAACCTGCAAATCTGTAACAAAATGCTCAGTATTTTCTCATCAATAACTTGCTTCCAACCTATTATTAGGAAATAATCATACGTTACTCCACAAACCGGTACAATTTCCAATCACTTACTATGTCTTTTTTTAATGCTACTTTTTTTTATTTAGTTTTAAATTTAACACTCCCTTGTTCTACCAGTTGTTTGTTTTATTACTTTTACTGAGAGAATAAACTTGTTATGAATTTAACTTCCTAGAGCGGTCGAGAACTACATGTGAACCATTTTCTACATTTGCATACGGTCTTAACATACGATGCAGTAATGTATGCAAATTTAAACACTGCTTAATCAATCTCGAGCAAACGCTACATTAGAAATTGTTTTCCAAGGTGGAAGCTCTCCAGGGGGAAGGAGATGTGGCAACTCCTCTTCAAACAGGTTCCTTATTCGAAAGGGAACTCGATCAAATGGCATCGCTCAAATTAGTATGTGCGGCTACCAAATATGTGGATATAAAAAGCCATTTCTATTTTTGGAAGTTAAAGGTTGTATCAATTCACGAAGCAGATCTTAGTATGATAGAAGCATGGATGGAGAACAAATAATTCTAAAATTAGTAGAAATCGAAAACGATAGAAAAAAAATGGAACAGGAGTGACTATCGAGAATGGAAGACGTATAAGGTATCCTTGTTAATCACAGTTTATAAAAAAAAGCTGTTAAGTTAATATATATATATATATATATATATATATATATATATATAAGTCAAGGTCCGAAGCCATACAGTATTAGAGTTAATCCCAAATAGAATAAACAAACAATGTAAAACTGTATATAAGCAGCCGCATAAGAGCAATAAAGTCAGTTGTTATCTAACAGTCATTGCGTGTCTTTATTGAGCCCTTTTTATTCTTTTTTTTTTAAGTTTTATTTTTCATACTATTTAACTGGTACCGAAACCCGGGACTACGAGGAGCAGAGGACCGAGGTAGGAGAATTTTTTCTTTTTCTTCCTTTACCGGTCAGAAGAGTGCGGATGGAAGAAAACAGCATCCTGAGGCCACCCATTCTACAGGTGAACAACGGATTGCCACCACTTCCAAGAGAGACGATGGCGGAGGCCCATGCCAACACACTCGCCTGGCTCAAGGTCAGAACAGCCACTGCTCAGGACCTCAGAAAAGCGGTCTCTGACATAGAGAGGTTCACCGGGGAAATAGGTGAGCTCAACCACTTTATTAAGAGTGTAGATAGAGTGTTGGCGAGGATAGAGGCCAAGAGGGCAGAAGACCTATTGGACGGCCACGACGCAGAATCGCTGCGGGCAGACCTTATCTGCAGGGTTAAAAGAAGCGTTCTGAATTTAATTCAGGCGGATGAAGAGACACCCTGGGAGGTGATAAAGGATCGGCTCAAGAAAGCGTATGGTGGCGGCCGATGGACTCCTGAAGAGGACTTGTTCCAGCTCTTCAGGGAGACGAAGCATCCACGACAGAGCTGTGGTAGATATGCAGGGGAACTGTTGGCCAAATTCAACAAGGTCACCGATAAGTTACGGGAAACAGCAAGTGCAGCGGAAGTAGAGGCCAAGATGGCGTTCGTCGGCACGATTCTCAAGATACAGCTGGCCCGAGAAACGGGAAAAAAGGAAAACTTCTCCCGAGAAAAGAACTTTGTCGAGTGTGCTCAGGAGCAAATGGACTTGAGCGCCCGAGAGGAGGAATTTCGGGCTGAGAAGGAAGACACAGGCGGATGGACCAAGGTAGAGTATAGGAGATCTGGTGGGGCGCCATGGAGAAGAAGGGAGATGGAGCCACGGTCAAGGGCGGCGGAGCAGAGAGGGCGAGGTCCGAGGAGAGCAGCGCCTAACTCCAGCAAGAAAGAAGACCGGCGTTGCCATGGGTGTGGAAAACCAGGACACCTCGTGGCAAATTGTCCCCGCACCAAATGCTTTGAGTGCGGGAACGAGGGGCACATAGCAAGGCAATGCCCCTACATACATCGAAGGTTTCCAAAGGGAGAGCCAATGGAAGTAAACAGAGTATGGAGAGGACAGAGGAGGCCATCTGAGTCTCCCTCCAGCATAACGGAGGAGTCTGGATTATCAGAGACGGAGAGGGACGAACCAGGAGGTAGCGGAGAGGATGGAGCCGGAGCCGCTGGGAGCCGGAGGAGAAGCAGCGGACGGAGACGAGCAGGGACGACCGGACGTGTGGCAGCCTGAGGAGGGTGTCAGCAGAGAGGCGGCCGCATACTAGAGGTATATGGAGTGAGGGCGAGGAGCGGCGGCCTGCCTATCATCAGGGTGGAGAGAGGAGTGAGGTGCCTTGTGGACACAGGGAGCTCTCCAGCACCATTCTGAGCCGGAGAGCGGCTGAGAGCTTGAGTTGCGGCGGCAACGGGGCACTCCAGATCAAGATATGTTCTTGTAATTTAATCACTCTGGGTGGCCCCTGTAAGATAGAGGGAGAGGTGGAAATTGGGTTGGACAGGTGGTCCGAGAACGGAGGGGGATTAAAAGTACACATTATGGAGGGAATGTCGAAATCGTACGACGGGATCTTGGGATGTGATCTGCTAGAAAGAGTAGGGGGAAGAATCCGGAATAGTAAGGGGAACTGGACGTGCAAAATCGGGCGAAGAAAGTATAAGTGTCGCGCGATAAAAAAGTGTGGCGATCAAATCGGGGTTGTGAACAGAGAGAAGGATTGGAGGGAGGTTATAATGGGAGAATTCCGGGATATATTCTTTAAAGAAGGAGATAAGTTAGGGGTTACCGGAAGAACGGTACATGAAATACCGTTGAGGGAGGAGCGCGTGTCTTACGTGAAGGAAAGGAGGTACCCGCAAGCGCTGAGGGCACATATCCGGGAGGAAATTAGGAACCTGCGGGAACAGGGGATAGTGGTAGATAGTACTTCTCCCTATAATAGTCCGCTATGGGCCGTGAAAAAGAAGAGTGTATCCGGGGAAGAAAAGTATAGAGTCGTTATTGATTACCGCAAGCTGAACGAGAATACGAGAGATGAAAAATACCCAATCCCAAGGTTTGAGGATATCTTGGATAGGCTAAGCGGGGCGGTGGTATTCAGTACCCTCGACCTTAAGGCGGGATATCATCAAATTAAAATGGACCCGAGGGATCAATGCAAAACTGCCTTCACATTCGAGCGTGGGCATTATGAGTTCACGAGAATGCCGTTCGGACTTAAAAATGCGCCCATCACGTTCCAGAAACTGATGGATGAACTTTTGAGGGGGGTCGACGAAAATTCATGCCAGATCTATATGGACGATCTCCTAGTATTCAGTAAGTCCGAGCAAGAACATGTCGAACACTTGAGGGCGGTGTTTAAAAGGGTACGACAATTCGGTCTAAAACTCTCGGTGGAAAAATCGCGGTTAGGGGAAAGTGAGATTAAATTTTTAGGGCACTCTATTTCTAAGGAGGGTGTGAAACCAGATAAAGGGAAGGTGGAAGCAATCGCGAAAATGGCGATCCCACGGGACGTGAAAGGAATCCGGCGGTTAATGGGGTCCCTTAATTATTATCGTCGCTTTGTACCCGAGATGGCGCGTTTTTTAGTACCCATTAATAACTTGTTGAAGAAGGGGCGGAAAATTTTTATTTCTCCAGAGATCGAAAATAACATTCGTAAATGCATGGAAGAGCTACAAAAGGAGCCAATACTCGCGTTTCCGGATTTTGAGAAGACGTTTACCATAACGACCGACGCCAGTGAATACGCGCTAGGGGCAGTTCTGTCACAAGAGGGCGAGAAGGGAGATAGGCCGGTGGCATACGGCAGCAGACGGTTGACCGACGCCGAATCAAGGTACAGCGCGTTGGAGCGTGAACTACTCGGAATTGTATGGGCTGTGGATCACTTCCGGCCGTACGTATTCGGGAGGAGGTTTCGAGTACACACGGATCATAGACCCCTACAGTGGGTAGGTAAGCTGAAAGAAACCTCTGCGAGAGTGACGAGGTGGAAGGAGTTTCTCAGCCAGTACAATTTCGAGGTAGTTTATAAGCCGGGCAAGGAGAACGTAGTGGCCGATTGGTTGTCGCGCGCGGTTATGGTGAATGCGGTAGAGGAAAATGAGCCGGGGCCGTCAGGGGATATCAGGCAATTTCTAAGAGAATGGACTCCGGAGGGTGAGGGTGGCGAGGACACACAGAGTGTAAATAATGAGCCCCATGAAGAACACGTTGAGCCCCAAGAAGAGGGAAATGAGTCCCAAGAAGACGGAAGTTCCGCGGACGAGAGACCCACAGATATGGAGGAAATAGATGACATAATCAATGACAAGAAGGAACAGATCATCTGGAAAACCAGGACTGAGGGTCTCCCGAAGGCGGACTTTTCAAAGTATGGGAGGTGTAATATTATAACCATATGGACAGAACCGGGGATCAGGGAAGAACCCATGGTGAAATTATTAAATGGGGTGACCAAGCCGAGAAAGACGTACCACCTATTTATTGGAAACGCGACCATATGGGATAGGGGGAGGCGACTGTGGAGAGAGGAGAAAATAGGGGTCGATCGGACTTTTGTCAAGTGCGCGAGGTCGGTGGAGGTGGTTCAAGATGGTGAGCGCCAGAAGGAGATAACCCTTTCATATCATCAGGGAAAGACCAATCACCGGGGGACACAAGAAACTCTCAGGGCGCTGAAACGGAGGTATTTCTGGTGGGGCATGAAGCGGACGATTCAAGAGGTCATTGGGTCGTGCGAGGTATGCCTCACCACGAAATACGACCGGCATCCCCCAGGGTGGATTCAAGAGGAGACGCCCACGGTAGCATTCCCACTAGCGGATCTTCAGGTGGACACATTTACGTGGAGGGGTTATCGGTGGGTCACTATCGTAGATACATTCAGCAAGATCGCCCAAGCCTGTCTGGTGCAGAGCAAGTCCGCGGAGGCAGTATTAGGAGCTTTGCGGGCGTGGTTTAAAGTATACGGAGTCCCGGATCGAATCTCATCGGATGGGGGTCTCGAGTTTGACAACGCTCAGGTTAGGGCAGAGGCTAGGAGAGGTTAGGAACTCGAGATCGTGTGGCACGTGAATACCCCAGGGCACCCCAAGGGCAGAGGGGGTATTGAGCGGTTGCATGGGACCCTGAGCGAGCATCTCCGGATTTATCAGGTAGATAAAGGGCTAGAACCGGATGTCGCGATGGAGAAGGCGATCGCGGCATATAATAATTCGATCCACACCGCGACAGGGTATTCGCCGGTGGAAATTGTGTTCGGGCTCCGGGAAAGACGCCGCGACTTTCGGGACACGGTAGTGGGGGAAGAATTGGTGAACGTGATGACCAACCGACATTGGGCTTTTGGAAAATTGTGGGAAAAGGCGCGGGGGCGCATAATGAAAGAAAAAAAGCAGCGAGTGGAGAGGGAAAACGTCCGGGTGCGGGACGTCACGGGGAAGTTGAGAATCGGTATGGTGGTGTACCGTAAAAAGAGTAGCAACCGCGGCAAGGAGATCTGTCGCTACGAGGGGCCATTCCGAGTGATTGCTATTAGAGAGCACAACGTGCTCACGCTACAGAGTATTAAAGAACCGCGAAAGCGGAGGAATGTGCATATAGAGCAAATTAAGCTCCCGATGGAGGAGCAAATTAGTAGATAAGTTGGAGTGTTCCGTTGTGAGCAACGGAAAGGAAAATTGTTTTTTTTTTTTTTTTTTTTTTTTTTTCTGTGAAAAGATATTTTCTTTTTATTATAATTAATTGTTTTGTACTAGAGAAATGAAGAGGAATAATTTTGGTTTTGTCCAAAGAGCGTAATTGTTTATTTTTATTTTATTTTAGCGTTTATATAGTAGAAATAGTGTATATAGAGAATAGTAGTTTTATTTGTGTAGATATTAGTATAAGGATAATTTTATTTTTTTAAGTGTGTGCTATTTCATTGTAAAAAGAATTTTGTTTTATTTTTATGTGTGTATATCTTAGTTGTAAGTTAGGTTTAAGATGTAGTATTAATTTTAGGTATTATTGTATAAAGGTCATTTTTATGTTAGTTGTAGGATTAGGAATTAGTGTAACAGTTTGTTTTAATTTTTAATTTTATCAATTGTACTTCGTACCAAACAGGATTACAGTATTTATTAAGTGTTATCTGTGTGCTTCGGCCTTTGACCAAGTGGGAATTAGACTATGGACTCCTTAATACCCAATTGGTATTAAGCGACCATTGTATAAAGTTTATGAGAATTAGTCATAAACTGGGGAGGGGCAGTCAAGGTCCGAAGCCATACAGTATTAGAGTTAATCCCAAATAGAATAAACAAACAATGTAAAACTGTATATAAGCAGCCGCATAAGAGCAATAAAGTCAGTTGTTATCTAACAGTCATTGCGTGTCTTTATTGAGCCCTTTTTATTCTTTTTTTTTAAGTTTTATTTGTCATACTATTTAACTTATATATATATATATATATATATATATATATATATATATATATATATATATATATATATATATATATAAAAACAGTTGCTGGAGTATTTTTCTTTATCTTTCTGCTTCTACTTGCATTGCTGTGAAATCTGAAGTCTGCATACAATAAAATTTATACTGCAAGCATTATAATTAATTTTTTTTTATGATGAGTTCCAAAGGAATAAAAATTCTTATTTCAGAGCGTGATTCTTATTTTTGATATTTAAAAAAAAGCTAAATTTATTTATACTATTATGTAAAAGCACAAGCCATTTGCGTTTTGATTTTGTGTGCAAAAGTATGATTCACGGGCCTTTAGTTGTAAGCACTTATAGTGCAGTCCACTATCCGCAAGAGGTTTTTAATACTCTGTCCATCTGGATCTGTTCATTACCAAAAAAAAAAAAATAAAATTAAAAATTGGATGTCTTTTTATGTTTTTACGTAATCTTCAAACAACTAATCAGCGCAATTTTTAATAGGTTTAAAATTACTGCTAAGCGTGGAAATATCATTGAAGAAATAATGCTTGATTGCATACTTCAATACAAGATTTTTATCGAAAAACAAATAAAACTTCAATTGTTAGTTAAAATTGGTGAAGCCGCGGCGGGGGTGCCAGTATAAGTATATTTATTTATAAAACAAAATAGGAACACTGTTTTACCTTGAAACACATTTCTGATTTTCGGCTTTGGCGCCCCCAGTTTAGCTGATATAAGTATTTTTCTTCTGGTGGCCCTTCCTGATAAAACTAACCAATTGTTGTAGATGATCAAATTTCTAATTTCCATTGAGTATAAGTAGCAAAATACGAAATAAGGTTTTTGTTTCAAGGTTTAAAAATGCTTCTGTATCTTGAAACAGCAACTGTTGTTTCTTAAAACAGTAGTAATTAAAATTAAAAAAATAAAATATAATATAATAAACTACAGAATAAAATATAATAAACTATAGAACAAAAGAATATTTGTATTTTTCATCAATTTAGTGTTTTTCTTTTAGTAAAAAAGTAGACTTGAGCAACATAGTTATAGAATTAGAACTTGAACGACAAACTAGAAAACTTTGATATCTAACTCACTTCTTGGCATTTTCAGGTATTCTGCAAAATCAAATGTGAAAAAAAATGTTTCAAGTTACAAGAGGTTTTTAAACTCCTTACATGCCTGTTTCAAGATACAAGACCCTTAATTTTTAATGCCTTTAAGTACAAGATGACAAGCCGATAGGAAAACGTGCTAACGAATCAGACTATATTTTTTCTTTATCCCGAATCAACTAGGTGCCTTCCCAAAGAGTGTCTAATAGTGAGCAAACATTCGATCAAATACCTCCGAAAAAATAGTAGGGATAATATTAAATACTTAACGAATATTTAATATTAGAGAAGCTTTATACTTTTAAATATAAATAAAAAAATATGGAAAATGGACAATCCACTCACTGTTGTGCATATTTACAATGTATTGTAACTTTACAAAAAACCGCATCTTCGTTGCACAATAAACTAATGAGGATTTAAAATGTGTGGTTCCGGTTAGTTTATTTTAAAAGGAACTACAGAAGAGTTGATACACATTATTTTTTTTAATGAAAAAAAAAATAAAGTAAAATAACCTTAGATAACATAAAAAGAACCTAACATTTTTTTTTTAAAAAGAACATATGGTATATATGAGTTTTGGAAAGATAAGAAGGAGAGAAGGTTGTAAATTTGAATAAAAAAGTTGTGTTCCAAGAAAAAGGTATTTTATTAATTTGTGAAGTGTTTGACTTATGTTACTAGGGTAAGTCCTTCTTTTTTATTAATAGTTTTCGCTATTTTCCTTTTAAAAAAAAATAGCGTGGCGTCCGAGACTGTTATAAGTCGAACCTTGCCGTCTCCACTGGGCTTAAGGCAACAGTGTGCGGTGTAAATTTTTATAAGTTTCAAAACTTGACCGTAACAGAGTTCTGCATTTAATCAGAATATATTTGCTTAAGCACAATCGAATTCCACTCAAGATGGATCGCTAATCCAAGGATACAGAGAAAAAATAAAATTTCCATTTAAGAATACGTTATTATGATAAAATTATGTTGTTGTTTTTTGTTCTCTTCATACTTCTGTTAGCTTAGATTATTAATAGGCAGTAAGTATATGGTATTACGTCTCTTTTGCAAAGAAAAATTCTTCGATCAGAATCTAGAAAAAGAGCTTAGTAGGTTATGAAAAACTTAACATATAATTAGGTTTATTAAATTAACAGCCCCAAATCGCTAAATGTAATCTTGCAAAAACTATTTATGAATTATATTGATATCTACTTGGTAAATCAATAAATCAATAGAAAGAAAAAACATTTTTTTTTTTTTTTTTTTTTTTCTTTATTGAAAATAAATTACTTAAGACCTAACTAAGCTAATAAAACATATGTACATGTCTACATCCATCTCACATGAAACAATAAGGATAATAATAAAGGAATCTATAAACAAATGAATAATGCAAACGAGATAAAACAGT
Source organism: Euschistus heros (assembly GCA_003667255.2). Lineage (NCBI taxonomy): Eukaryota > Metazoa > Arthropoda > Insecta > Hemiptera > Pentatomidae > Euschistus > Euschistus heros. The sequence goes on along the minus strand of RCWM02000206.1, from coordinate 1,527,336 downwards.
AAATTAACTAAAATATTTTTTTTTGTTTCTCAATGAGAGGATCCAAACGAGTCTATTCATATTATGATTCCAGGAAAATATTAAAGGTATTTTTAAAATTACGTGAGGGTAAAATTTGTTGGACTTGTTGGCAGCACTGCTAATAAATTAAAGTTTATATGACAAGGTTACAGCGGTGTTTTATATTTGTTGTTGCAAGTTTGTTGGAAACTACGTAAAAAGACTGGAACATTGTTCGGTTTTCTATATCGCTTATAGGTGTAGCATTCATTTGAAGTGTAAAAATTTACATTCTTTTTACATTGATTTTAAATATTTAACAGATTTATTTCTGATTTCTTTTCCTCTGAAAAATAATTTTATAGGGAATAAATTAACAACAAGGAAATGTGATCCACAGATATACTCTTTCTTGGTAAAAGTTAAAAAAATAGCATTTTTTGCACGTGTCGCCACTTTTCCTCAATGTCATTTAACAAACTTCATCACTTTTTACTCTTTTTTTTTTTTTTTTTAAATTAATTTAAAATCATGTTTCAGTGATTTTTGCTGTCTTTATATACAACTAACAAATAGTCACATGAATAAAATGTAATAATTTCTTCATTTCATTTTTTTTTCTTATTAATTATATAAGTAATATATATTTATGATAGGATATGCTAAATGAAGAGGCGATAAAGATTTTTAACTGTATAGGCATAAATTGTATTTTTAAATTTTAAATTTTTAAAATCCTGGCAATTTTTAGTTTTATAGTATTTATTTTATAATATTTAAACGAAAATATTCTCTTATATATTTTTTTTATTTTCTCCACGTTATAGAGTAATGAAAACAAATTATACAAAAAAAAAAATTATCTCACAATCGCAAACCTATAATTTTCTTTTTTGTTTTCAATACTTATAACCCGGTTTGAGATCATGATACATTAATCTTTTTGTTTCAATATTTTAATGGCATATCATTACCTGTTCCCTCTTATTTCTTATTTCAAGGTTATCAATTCTTATTCATACCTCAAGCACTTCCAACATGGGCTGTAACAACAAACGAGTTGTATCATAAATTAAATCAATTTTAAATGCAACATAAATACTACATATTTTACATCGAATATGATATCAAATGGTGTTCAGTTCACTACTTTATGCATTTTAACTTAAATTACCCAGCATTTCTCACTTCCCCAGAATAATTCGCAAAGTTAAAAATGATTCATAATTGGTAAATATAACTCACAAAGGCAGAATTTTCTTTATATATATTTCACTTGATGCAGTTTTAAATATCATTAGGTTAGTATTGAGTCCTATAAGAAAGTAATAAATAAAACATTAAAAAATATTGAAATTATTATTTCAATTTGACATAACGAGAATATTTAAGGCCATAAACTTGCAATTAATAAATAGTCAGCATGAGTTTACTTTTAAAATACGTCCAAACTCATCCTACCACTGTCCTCACCAATATGCTGATTATACGTACAAATGTGTTATCAGTAGACAATGATCCTTGCTTCCAAAGCAGTCTAATTTCATACCACAAACTTTCATAAAATGGTGTTTAAAATGATGAATTATAATAAATCTTAACAAATCTCATCAAGCAACATTCACCCTTCGGTATCTACGAATTCCTGTCCCGCAGTATACTTTAATAATATTTCACGGATCCCCGTTGAACACATCCGCTACATAGGACACCATCTGAATAAATTATTTACTTTGAATCCACATACGAAACTTAAAAGATGAGAAACTGTTCGTAATTTCCGACTATTCTAACATTTACAAGAAAAACGTTCAAAGTTCCAAATTAATTACAAAAAAACTTATTCTTATTGCAGTTATTAGACCCATTTGGATATAAGGAGTTGAGCTTCGGGGCGCCAAGAAACCTTCCAATTCTTCTCGTATCCAATCCTTAAATTCCAAAATCCTTAATGCTCCTTATTATGTCACAAACATCTTCATTCCTAACTTAGTAGGTACCAGTTATAATATTTATATGAATATTTTATTTAGAATATGATATATTTATAGAATCTTTTATTTTTACTTATTTACTCTTTTAATGAAAGCATATATTAAAAAGCTATTAAAAAAAAAGAAATCTACAAAGATATTATATTGTTGACTAATATTGCATAATTATATTATGTAATATTAATCTGTGTACACCTTACTTTGCAGTTTCTTGGACGTTAAGATCAAAGGTTAAAGTTAACTAAATTTTATAACATAGTTTAAACATATTAATAATTTAATATTTTACATAAATTAATACCTATATTACATTTTAAGTAATTTTATTATGTAAAAAATCGTACGATAATTATTTAACATGTTTAAGTTTTCTACCCAATCTCTGGACCATAGGAGTAAACCATTGACCGGAACAAAGTATAGGATTTATAGAGTCTGGGGCTACATGGAAGGGGCGATTGATAGTTTAGTCTATTAGTTTTATAACATAAAATGGTAACAGCAGTGTTATTTTTATTTATTTATTTTGTCTATTTAATTCTATAAATATAATGATAAATTACCCATTATGACTAGAAGAAATAATTAAATAAATAAATAAAATTTTAATTCAATATTTTAATTGAAGTTACGAAATTCACAATTTATGTTGAACGTACACACACAAATCATTTGAGACATGTATTTACTGTTAGAACCACTACATTTAATACAATTGCACCAAAGTGAATATTTCAAATTTAGTACCAAATTAAGGAAATTGGGTTGCACAAATAGAAAATTGTATTTTCACTCCAGAAATTTCAGATCTAAGTCACGAAGGACCATTGCTCATTCAGCGAGATTTGTATTCTACCAGCGCACCGAATGTATTAATGCAATACTAAATTTAAGTGTTGACTCGAACCTCTGCTTGATTTATAACTCTATGATCTATTAAACTTTTAGATTGTCCCATCGAAAAAGACAAATAATTCACATAGATATGTGTCAAAGATACGTCAAGAAATACATGAATAATGGCGTAAAACAATACTTTTAGCTGTTTCAACAATCTTCTTATGATAATGTTTTCACTGTTACTCATATATTTTTAAATCAGATTTAATTTTTTTTTCTGTTCTCTCTCAAACAAATATTATTTATCTTCATACTTCACTATGTTTAATATCAGAAATCTACCGTTCAATCAACTTTGTATACATATATTTTTTCTATACTGAATGTATATATGTGTTTTTTTTTTTATATTGGTTATAGATTTTTTTTCTTTATGCTATTTTATTATAAACTTGTATTAACTTTATGTTATCTTATTTCATTATTTTATTTGAAATATTTCGGCCAGATATGATTTATTTCCTGTCATTTATTTGTTGCTATTTTTAAAGTAATTTGTCCCAGAATAAAATTTATTTTCTATTCTATTCTAAAAACACCATTTTTAAATTCAATTCACGTGAGGTTGCTGAAAAATGAAGCAATATTTGATTTATTAATGATTGTCCCTTTTTCTGAGATAATTAACAAGATAATTTTAGTTGAAATTTACAAAAAATAGTTTAGGAAATATGCAGAATAACTTTTTTTTTGTTCTTTCATTGTAGCAAAAATCAGAATATATCTTTAAGTACGAGCTTTTTCAATAGAATCACATATAAAAATGTATTATTATTTGTGATATTTATATTAATTAATACGATTAACATGAATAAACCAGTCAGTATTTAATAAATCAATAAAATGGCCACCAGTACCATACACACAACTACTTATACATAAATATATATATATATACTAAATAACGACCAAAAACGTTTAAAAAAATGTTTCGCTTTGATTATTCATGATTCATTAATTCAAATTTTATCAATCCTTCTAAACCGTCATGCGTACCTCAAAATATTCAAATATATCAATTTAAAAAGAAATTACCAGCATTCCAAAGTACGAGACAGTTCAATCAAGATCAGACTATTAAATTTAAAGAACTATTTTCATGCCTTAATCACTTCGGAACTGAATTATCATCGATTTATCTATCGTAATAATGTAATTTCGAGTCTCTAATAACACCCTTTTCAGTAACTTATCGGAAATAGCTAACTCTGAAGCAACCTATCATTGGCCTAATAACATCAGGTTGCCTATAACTGGATTCTCTTCTCGTCTAATAACAGCTATTTAAATTCTCACTTACGATTCCTCTATGATTTAAGCTACTCTATGCTTCTTCTCTGCCTGGAGAACTAAAATCTTCATCACTCAAACATATTAGGGTGATACTAAACATGTAAATTAAAACCTTGATATCATCAAGCATCTAAGAGAGGTGTCGAATTTAATAAGGTTAAAACCTATTCATCGTACTTAGATATCCTACCTGCATGACTGAAATTATTGATTTTATAATTTTTTTTTTTTAATTTTGAATAAACAGTTGAAAATCCTAGTAAAAAAATAAACTACTTTACGAGATACAACAGGGACTTAATTAGCAGACGAGGTTGGGACTGGGATAGGCTCGGATCACCGAATATTCGGTTAATCGAGAATTCAAAAAATTAAGGAAAATACATTACAAAAAAAACCTAGTACGAATAACGTAATACATACATCTATTTAATTAAAAAATACTGCTTATTACTCGTATTATGCCTTCCAGATTTTTTGTCTTCTCCAGAATGCTCATACAGAGACTACCTAATATTTTGCTAGGCGATCGAAAGATTTTGAAAAAAAAAACAACAATAATATTGTATTATATAGTATAATTTAAAAAAAAAAAAAATAGAAGGCTCGGTTGATCGAGTCTTCGGTAGGTTGAAACTCAGTCGATTTCCATGTGTATAGTGATTCATATCATTAATTCAATAATGAAGAATATAGTGAGAGGTACATGAATAAAACAAAAACACATAATGGGTGAAATTACTTTGTTTGAATGCTGAAATTTTTGCCTACAATTTAATCCTTCTTAAAGGCACTCACTTTTACTGGTCATGGATTCGAATAATCAATTTTTTACTAATATTTTCATGCCATCATATTTTCATGTTATTTTAATATATTTCGTTTGGTGTTCGAGTAACTTTAGGCCCACAGGCTCATGTTAAACTCAAATATTTATATTTCAAATATTTCTTGTTTCTTTTTCTGAATTCACCTACCCCACTCTCATCTATTCACAATAATTAAATTAATTACTATTAATCTTTGAACACTGGTCAAATACTACTTCAATATTGTGAGGTGAATTGGCGTTAATTTGGTATAAATTTAAAATTATGATAAAAGTACACTGTATTTATGGTTTGATAATGTGTGCTTCATACTGCGTAACGATTAAATAAGATTGTAATATTTAGTGTGAATGTCACAAATACTTTAGAACATTTTTTTTTTGGACTGAAAATATGCATCTAAAGCAAAATTTGAGAACTTACTCAAGGTGTGAATCTATAATATAATCTTGATTTAGATTATACACATTGGGGCTCTACTAAATTATCCAATTCATCTCGTATCCAATCCTTACAATCCTTCGTAAAATCCTAAATGCCCCTTACTTTGTCACTAATAAGCTTATCCATAAAGACCTTAATGTTCCATATGTTGCTGAGTTAGCCCAAACCAGATACCTATCCTATCATAGTAAACTCCATAACCACTCAAATCCATTAGTTTCTCAACTTGCTTCCCACTCCATTCCCGATAACCCTCCGAGGCGTCTGAAAAGAAGATGGCCTAGAGATCTAGTGTAAAATTTTATCGAAGTGCTACTGATGAGTAGCTCTTTTCAAGTTGTTAGATGTAATTGTAATCGTTATCAGCTCATCTACTTGATGTACATATTTGTATAGTTGTAAATTTCAATTAAAAATAAAATAAAAAAAAGATTATACACAAATATTGTTACATATTTAAAAAATTATCAAATTAATACATAGAAATAATGTGAATAACGACACACATTTGTAATTTCATTAAATGTATTAAAACAAGAAAAAACTGGTTTTGAATCAACGATTCAGCGTGGAACGTGACTTATTTGCAAACTCAAACAAGATTCTAGATTCATTGCAATGCTCTAAAGAAAGTAGTCCGTACCTGAGGAGATGAATTGGTTTTGCTTAGCGCGATAATGGATGTGACACCAAACGACAACAGGAAAATGTAGGTTAATTATGAAATGAGCTTCTAATGGCGATTGTTCCCAACTATTTTACTTTTCTTGTTTTATTTAGGAGACTTTCTAGACAATATCTAGAAACTGTGAGAACAGCAATCACCGCTCATATCCCTAGAGGCCTTGTCAAAGATCCGAAAATTCATAACCTTTAATTTAAGCTTATAAGGAACGTGACCATCGCAGTTATTTATTTAACCTAATAGATACCTAATAGTTTAGTCCAATCTAAGTATAAAGGAAAACAGAGAAACATATCATTGGAGTAAAAAATCGTATAATGGACAAAAGTATTTTGTTATTTTTATTTTTTTTTTTTTTTGAATCCCCAACGGACTAGTTAAGTATTCTATTACTTATGATAGACGACAACTCAATTTCAGTTTTTGAAACAGGTGAAAAAAAAACTATAGAAAATCCCTGGGAAACACTGTATTTCGTAATAACAGACTCAACCTGTATATAAGGTTTATTCATTAATTGGAGTTGAAATAAATCCACAAAAGACAATATCAGGATTAGTTAATGAAATGGTGAAATGAATAAAAAAATTACGGCCATATCAGCCATTTTTTACCACGTTTTTTTTTCCCCTATGAGAGGAAAATTATTTGACAAGTGGTAAAAAACATGAAATAAATTTATTTATGAAAAATAAAATATTTGAATTAATAGGATTATATTTTGAATTTATCGATTTTTCTAATTTAGTTAACAATACAATCTTGTTAGAAAAAATAAATGTGCCGTTCGATGTTCGTTTAAAATTATTTTTCTATTTAATTAAAAAATACCAAACATTTCATTTAACGAATCGTAAAAGTTTATGTTTTTTGTCACACTTAACCTGGTCGTATTCTCGTAGTCTCGTTTTAAAACCTACCGACACGCACTAAAGATGCACGATAAAATTAAACTATGCGAAACATAAAAAAGTTTCGAAGTGACGTAGCCTTTTTTTTCTCAAGTTCGAAGTTGCATTTTATATATATATACATATATGTAATATAACATATATATATATATATATATATATATATATAATAAATAATGAGAAACATTTCTCAAAATCAGTTATAATTTATTGGGTGGTTCTGATTTTTTTAACATGACCACTCTGGCCGTCAATAGTAATTCTTCTTCCAGTTTCTATCTAGATTTTTATTATAAACTTTTGTCATAACTTTTCAAGAGTTTTTTTAAAGGTCGTGATCTATCATTTGTTCTCTGATAAAATCATTGAAAAGTTTGGAGGTCATTTTAGAGTATTTTTATTATCATGCCTTTTTTTAATGGAGCTGTATAATTGGGCAATATATTATCACTAATACCGACAGGTCACATATAAACTAAAATTTAAAAGAGGTTTTTGATTGAAAAATAACCTGATTATTATTCTTTCTATCTCTCTGTTTCTTTCTCTTTATCTCTCTCTCTCTCTCTCTCTCTCTCTCTATATATATATATATATATATATATATATATATAAAATCCTTGAATAGCATTTTAATATATGCGTACATATCTTTCTAATGAGAAATTCAGATAGTTATCCAACTGCTCAATTTATTATGTTATCTTAAATCTTTGCTGTCGGTATATGACGTTTCTGACCCGTCAACCGTTGGTTCTTTGAAATATAAATTTAAAAGCTCCACCCACAACTAATTTGCATGAGCCCTTGTTTAAATTTTAGTCGCGTTAGATTGATAAGATCGGATCAAGTTGAAGCTGACCCAGATTCTCGACCCAACCCGTACTTGATTCTTAAACGGAACCTTGACTGTTCATGGCTTTGTGAAATGTAAAAGTAAAATGCTTAATTCTCAAAATTTCTTGATTTTATATTTTTAATATCAAAAAAAAAAAATAATAATAATTAAAAAAAAATTAAACTTAATTATTCTTGACGATCGTCTAAATTTTATAGTTAAATAAAAAAACTGCTTTGAAATCTTGATTTTTTTATTTTCTATATGTAAGGTTATTGAACAATAATTTCAATGTTTTTAATGAAAAAAAAAAAAAAAAAAAAAAAAAACAGCTGGAACACTTTTTTTAAAGATAACTGTAAACTTTTAATAAAATAAACAAATTAACAAATCTTTGTCAGACATTTACGGCTTACCATACTTTCTTTTGATCTCCGCTTTTCAAACTTTCGTCACTACAAAAAAAAAAAGAGACACACTAATTGTGAAGTCTCTCTTGATACACCACACACAATTTTACATACTGACTTCAGTATATCAACAAGTATGAGCTCACCACGAATGATTACGACAGAAATTAAAGGGGCATAGCGACACATTAATAGAAGTAATGCTTCTACTCTCGCAAACGCCTGGCATGCTATTTGGATCTGCCGATTGATAGCCGAGGATTATTTTTTTTTTTTAATCTAATGTTATGAATATCTTCCACGCTTTCTGGTGTCAAGCTCAACTTTTTAAAATAAATATCCTAAATTCGGCTTATTTTTTAAAAATATTTAATTTTTCATATTTTAGTTGGAATGAATTCAATATTATCTGATATAATTTTCGAAGTTTAAAAATAAAATAATAGTAATATGAGAAACTTCTAATAACAAGTTACATCAAATATAATACAACTATGGAATATTATTTTAAGTTAATCTTAAAAATTAAAAAATAAATAAAACTATTAAATATTGCCAATCAAAATATACTTGCTATCTGAGTGAAAAAAAATAACAATTATTATTTAAAACACGAGAAAATATTATTTAACATCTTTGAACATCATAGGAAATAAATTATTTATCAAATTTCCACATACACTAACTAATGCAAAAGGCATTTCATCATTCTCCAATGATGTTCTAGCGATTTCTGAGCCTTCGTGTGAACTAACACTATGGCCACACTCCTAATTAGCAAATTAGTTAAAACCGTTAATTAACTAACAGGCTAATCGTGTGCGTGATTGAGAAACATGTCCTCATAACCTTATAATTAAAAGTAAGCTACTAATAACATTGCTAATATTATGTTATTTTAAAATTAAAAAAAAATTTTTAACCCGTTATAGAGGGAAGCACTTTAGCTTACAATGTAAGGAAACGGAATTTTAGCTTCAGACCTTGGTTCGGTTTTGGCTGAGGCAAATAATTATTTGTACTGTCGTATGAGCGTAAGATCGACCCAAGTTTGAGCTGACCCTCCTGGGGCACACTCAGGCACTGTACCCTCCTGGGTACTTTTATGGGGAAAACCTAGCGGCTGAATGGGGTTCTGGACGAATATCACTAATGCACAAACGTTAGTTCAAGAAACCGTTCAAGCTTCTCTCTCTCTCTCTCTCTCTCTCTCTCTCTCTCTCTTCTCTCTCTCTCTCTCTCTCTCTCTCTCTCTCTCTCTCTCTCTCTCTCTCATTTATCAATAATCTCAGTGATGAACGAACTTCAGAAATCCAACAGAAAACTAGCAAGTCTGAAGAATACTAAGACATTCCTACTAAGATGCAGTCTATATTTTACTTTATTTAGACTTATGTGTGGAAAGTGTTTTGCTCTTTTCAAAGCAAGCTGAACAAAATCTGCCGCGTTTTAGAACTTTTTTTAATAATGAATTTTCACACAACGTAAAAAGAACGTGAGCTGGTCATTCAACATTTTAATCACGGGAAATCTTAAAATGAAATCGCCGAAACTTTTTTAAAACGCCGTTCAACTGTCCAGTATCTAGCGGAGAGATCCAAGATGGGAAATTGCATGGCCAAAAAAAAAAAAAAGTTAAAATACTAGAAATATTTTAACTGATTGGGATGATACTTGGATCGTCAAGGAAATTAAAAGAAATCCACTTTTGGATGCACCCGAAATAGCAACATAACTATGTCACTGCTGAGGTAAGCCAGTAAGTGTAGAAAAAATAATTTTTATGGACGAGTATCTCGAAAGAAACATCATCAGCAATAAAAATCAAAAAGTTGGGATGCCATCAGCAAATTCGTGTTTACTGAAAGACCCTGAGTTATGGAAAAATGTAATATTTGCTAATGAAAGTTATTTTCGAATCCGATGGACGTTGCATTGTTGCGGAGGAAACCAGTAACTAGCGAATAAAAATTTATCCCTAACAGCGAAACATTTTCGTTCTCTTCACAAGGTGTATAAAAATGTCACTGTGAGCCAGTAAATATATATTTTATTATTTATTTCTCTTCTATAGTAACCCTATGGAAAGGTCATTTATTTTTGATATTTTTACACTGTATTTATCAGGTGTAATATTATCTTTGATTAAGATAATTCAAAAAGTGTAAGAGTTCTGAATAAAAATTAGAACGAACAAACAGAGAAAATAATAAGAAAAAAAGTAATAAATTCCATTAACAAAAAAATAGTATTAGGCAAAATTAAAATAAAAAAAAAAGAAAAGAAAACATGGAGAGTGAATCAGTTGATTTTCTGATGTATGTCTTCTATTGTTTTTTTTTTTTTTTTTATTTTGATGTGGGGTCTTCTTCCTACATCTACGAGAATTGATATGCTCAATTAATATTTATTTCTTTTTATTCATATCAATTAATATAGCAAATTCGACCCAGTGTCGCTTGTATTTTTACTAAGTAAAATTAAAAAGAATGCATATATATGTTTAGCAGCATTGTGGATTTACGGGTGAACCGATTACTTTTCCCAAGGAGTGTAGCAATTAATGCGATTTTTGTCATTGTCATCCTACCTAAAGGAGGTTGTAACCTTTACCACCACCGCTGCTTTCAATTTCAAAAGGGCCCAAAGGGAAGTGAGAGTGGCTCATTTGTAATTTAAAAATGACGTGGGTGGGGGGTGGGGTGCTGAGGGAGGGGGAAGGTAGGGGGCAGTGAATTATGCAATCTGAGGGGCTCACTGCCATTAGGGCCGCCATCCATCTAGGGCCTAAGTTCATTTTCTTATGCCTCCTAGGGCAAAAACAACCGACACCATCGCTCAACCAGACCTACCTCCCATCTTCAACGACTATTACCGCCCTCTAACCCATCTCCAAGCATCTCTGGTATCTTCTTACGGGAGTGAAACGAAACGGGATACCACTCCCCTTGCTGTAAAGGAGACTAGGATCCTGAATTCTTTGAACATGAAAGTACAACTAGATGTGGAGATGATTATGGAAACATCCATTAGATTGCATAATGAATATCTTAAAATACAATCGAATAATTTTCTTTCCTTTTTATTGACAAATATTTTAAGTATGTATCTCCTTTCAAACACAGCGAAATATAATAAATTTTATTACAGAAGTACTGTATTCCAATGTTCCTTCCTTGTCTATTCTCCGGAATTCCCTCCCCTCCTGAATTCGCAATGCTTCTTCCCTCGGAACATTCAAAACACTTTTCTTACACCATCTTCTCTCCCCTCCCTCCAACTCGCTCTCTAATTATATGGATGCATGTACTATGTATGTTATCATCTAATTTAATTACTAAGTCTGTTAGACATAAAACATTAGCATATATCATAGTTTGTTTTTTTCCTACAATTTTTCACTCTCTTTTTATCTATAGTTTTTTCTTTTTTAGTTTTTCTCTGTATTTTCTTTCATACATATTTTTATTCAGTTTTATCTATGTTTTTTTTTTATTTTTAATAGCTCTCGGCCAGTTATGATCTTACTTTGTGTTAGGATCATTGTCCCAGAATAATTTTTTTTTCTATTCTATTCTATTCTAAATATATTATGTACATACATGCCAAATTTATATAAATGTAAATCAATTAGGAAAATGAGACTAATGTTCTATGGGCACATAGACATTAGAAAGAATGAGTCCAAGCAGATTAACAAGAAAAATTGTATAAAATTTTGAAAGATTAAAAAGTAAACCCAATTTGCTTCAGGAGGTACATGAACATTTCAAAGAAATCGGCTTAAATAAAGAAGAAATTGGAGACAGAACTATAAAAACAAAATTAAAGAGTGGGAAGACTTCCAAAACGAAACTGCTCCAATAAGACAGGGAAGAAAATGGACGGAATAAAAGAGGAAAGAGAAGGGTGGACAGATTAAGGAATATTGGAGAAAGTGTATACCTAACTCGGTGACTTAAACGTGGCCCTTAGCTCCTGTAACGAAATTAAATAATAAACCCAAAATAAATAAATTTTATTAACTGAAGATTTAAAATCTTCCAAGGCGTCTAAAAATAAGATGGATATTCTAATCTAATGCCATTTAATATTTGCCAATGAGTAGTTATACAATCAGTTAAAAAAAAAAAAAAAAAAAGGACGCTGAATAAATAAAAATACAAGTATAGTACATATATATTATCACATAATATACACAATTTAAACACATTATCTTCAAAAATTTCAAGTTTCTTGTTTGTGAAAAATTGAAATTTATTTTTTTTTTTTAACAAATGCCTCGAGTTTTTTATTTTTATTTTGTTAAATGTATTTTTCAAATATTACCACATATTTTTTTGTTAGTCATATATCGTCTGCTTGGACGTAAATGTGATTAAGTAACATTTTTTTCAGGGGAGCGAAATTTTTAATGCTCATTAAAAATTTCTCAGATAGTTATATAGTGAATTTTCTCATTCTCTAATGTAGATACATGACAGTTATATTCACTTGGTGACTTTTTGGAAATGATAGAACAACACACAATGAATGTTTGTTGAATTTAGAAAAAATTGTACTTAGTGACTTTTACCGCAAGCAGACGATATATTTCGCAAGCACACCGAGAATGAAAGGTGCTCTACTCAAAAAGTCCCATTTTTTAGTTGTTGTTGTTGTTGCTTGTTTTTAAGGGCAAAAAATTGCTATGGTTATTAATGCCCATACCTAAAATTTAGACAATAACAAATTCCTATTCAAATTATATTAACCTCCAAAAAAAATAAAAATAAATAAATAATAAAAAATAAAAAATAAAAATAAATAAATAAATAGAAAAAAATAATAATAATAAAAAATAAAATAAAAAAGAACATTAAATTTTATCATATAATCCAATTTGCTTGATAAATTTTATCGTATTACAAACGTATTGTTTGCATCACCCAAAGCCATACAGAGCTGCGAGGCACACCACACTTATCCATATCTCTCCTGTACTGAGGACACTTCTCGAAGATATGCCTCACTGTTAGGGCAACTCTGCAGAGTTGACTGCGGGGATCTCAACCCCTCGCGACGGCCGATTGTTCTTAACCATTTTTTAGTTACTAGCATTTTACGATTCAAAGAACGGCTTTTATATTTGTAGCTTACAGGCCTAGTAATGTAAAAAGGCACAACTTAAATTCTGTTTCTTGTCTTTAAAAAAAATTGGAGAGGGTCGGATAATATTAAACTAGAGTTATAGAGATACAAAACAGAAAGGAAGAAAAAAAATAAAAAGCAGACTAAATATGGGGTTCAAGAAAATAATACAATAACAGGAGTTCCTGAAAAGAATCACATTTTGAGTTGTGCCATTTCCATTCTGGATGTGCTGTATATCCATTTCATTTAGTTTGCATAGAAAAATCTTAGTTATATATTGCGAAATAAATAACCAAAATTCATTGCGAAATGTTTTCTTGTTTTATCCACTATAATATTACTAATATTATAGCGATTTAACAAACACTTCTTCTTTAGAATGTAGATTTAAATAATTACTGGAAATTTTATTTTCAAATATAAAAACTCTATTGAATATTTAAATATTGTTGTTATGTAAATTACTTGCAGTGAACCTATTGTGTGCTAATTATAATTGATTCGAGGTCATGTACATTTCTTTTAATTTTCTTCCTGTAGATTCCAATAATTATTTTTTATAACATTAGTTTTTAATTTTGTTTTAAGCTAAATATGATTTTCTTCTTTCTATCTATTATTTTTTTTAGTATTATTTCAGTTTATAACTATCGTATTCGTTACGTTTTATACTGCAGTATAGTTGTTCAATATTTACGAATAATTTGGCCTCCAAAAATGGGGACAGATGACTCTTGCATACAAGGACGTAATATTGTGGATTTATTTTCCTCTCTACAGGACCATATATTTAACGTAATTTCAAGATTGGCATTGATTAAATTCGATAAAAAAAAATTTATGGCGGTTGTTGGTGTGCAGTAGTTACGACAATAATAGTGAGGGGGAATAGAACCTGTTAAAATAATCTTGAGTTATATTTTGAATCCTTTTGTAACAGTATAGAGGCATTTTTTCCTCTTTCTTATCTTTTGTTTTGTATCTTTTTTTTTTATCATTAAAATAAAAAACTGTTTACTGTCCTTGTCGAATTGCAATCTTATAAAATATATTGAGCTAAGTTGAGTGGGTGCACTCGAAATAAAACTCAAAGTAGATGGTTGCAATGTGTCTCTACTTTGCAGAGCTGAAGATCATAACATAACACTAACAAATAATATCATTTATACTTTTTAGTATATATTTATATATTATTCTATGGAAAAATCAAATTACATTAAAACTAGGCATAGTTTTCTGTTAGAACTGGATTTTATGAAGAAATCAAGACAACCTACGGTCCTGAAACAGTTACAGTGATAAAGGAATTCCGGAAATCCAACACTATAGAATACTAGGACAATCCTACTAGGATGGTATGATTATGAGAACAATATAGTCTCGAAACATCGCCAAAATAGTTGATTTTATTTATTGACTGAACCTCAAGAACCTTACTAAACACACACATATATATATATATATATATATATATATATATATATATATATATATATATATATATGGATCAATTTCTTGACTGTTGCTATTAAATGTTTAGTAAGGTTCTTGAGGTTCAGTCAATAAATAAAAACAACTATTTTGGCGACGTTTCGAGACTATATTGTTCTCATATTCATGCCCTACAGTGGAAAAACAGGTTACAATAAAATTATATAAGTTACATAGGTTATTTCAAAACATAAAGTTAGCTAAAATATAAACATATAAAACATTTGCCAGAATATATTCTACATATAATGGATGAGTATGAAACTACAATATTACTGGTTGATATTTTATTGGCATCTATTACTAAATATAACAATACTAGTGTACAATTGAACTGGAGAATTTCTGAAAAAAAAAAAAAAAAAAAAGTTTGGGATGGGGATTTTCAAAATACTGGTATTCCCAGGACAGCTAGAAAGGGATTTCCGTATTTCTGTAAAAAATAGATAAATGGTTCTTGGTTTATGTTGTATATTACTATAAATATATATATATATTGATCAAAATGTATTAAATTGGAATTACATGTGTTGAAATTTAGGACGTCTGATTTTTTGTTTATTGGTCGATATTTAAATTTTTCTATGGCTATCATATCAATACAAAACCGAATAAATCTGGCAAACAACTCTCACCACACAATACAGAAATTCCTCAGTTCAATTGTACACTAGTGTACAATAACATTATAAGCAGTTTCATATTCATCCATATTTTTAAATTATGCTCGTATGTAGTACATATTCCGACGCACGTTTTTATATATTTATTTTGTAGATTACTTTATGTTTTGAAATATCCTATGTAACTTATATAATTTTATTGTAACATTTTCTCAACAATATAGTCTCGAATCGTCGCGACGTTGAAAAACGCCAAAATATTTGTTTTTATTAATGTATTTAAAATATATGTATATATATTTTAATGTTGAAAACAGCGAATTCTTCTCATGCTTTTCAAAAATCTTTTTCATTCAAAGCGTCACCCAACTGGTTCTATAACTTAGCATGAACTGGAATCATGCATACAAATCTCCTCATTGTGGCATTCAACGTCTAGACTCGTGGTTCTTATTTCAACGCAGTTCTATTCAAATATTTAATAACGTTTTTAAACACAATTTAAGTTGCATTTCCTCTGATCGCGTCCTTGGGGATTATATTTTTACGAAGGGTCCCATAAATCGCACAGATATCTCGAATGGTTCAGCAAACAAACCATAAATATCGGCCCCACTTACATAATCTAGTTAGCATTTATTGCATGCTCTCGCTCCGGCCTTCCGTTCATCGTCACCACGCATGTTGAACCTTCGCTTGTTTGTGTTCCGTTTCACAATCTAATCCATGCTACGTCACGAGCTAAAAATAAAATTACAACCTGAAGTACAGAACCTGATCGTTCCCTCGAGTTCGAATGGTATACTGATTTGTTTTAAATCTCCAAAAACAATGTATGAAGCGTAGAATCCCAAAATCAGGCAAGTCCATTTTTGACAATTTTTCACTGCTGGTCAATATAGCTTTGATTGAATCAGAAAGAGGCCTTATTTTTCATATTGCAGTCTCAATGTGATTTAAGTACTTTTTGCAGAAAAACTTTCACATAAAGATAATCTAGTAAAAAAAATAATTAATTTTTTTTTAAATATTAATTTATTGAAATTTACAACTGTACAAATATATACATCAAGTAAATGAGCTGATAACGATGACAATAACATGTCAAAACTTAAAAAGAACTACTCATCATTAGCACTTCAAAGAAAATTCTACACTAGAAGATCTCTAGGCCATCTTCTTTTCAGATGCCTCGGAGGATTATCAGGAATGGAGTGGGAAGCAAGTTGAGAAACTAATGAGTTTGAGTGGTTATGGAGCTTACTATGAAAAGATAGGTATCTGGTTTGGGCTTACTCAGTAACATATGGAACATTAAAGTCTTTATGGATAATTTTATTGGTGACAAAGTTAGGGCCATTGAGGATTTTTTGAAGGATTTTGGATTGTAAGGATTGGATACGAAATGAATTAGATGGCTTAGTAGAGCCCAGAGCTCAACTCCGTACGTCCAAATAGGTCTAATTACAGTCATGTAAGTAGGTCTTTTGTAATGAATTAGGAGGTTTGATCGTTTGTCTAGTAAATGTTGAAGTAGTCTCTAACGACGAGCAGTTCCTTGTCGCTTTAGTCTTGTGATTTGGTTTAAATTTAATTTAATCGACAAAACAATTATGCATACTTTTTGGAATAGTAAACTGTTAGCACATTCAAACGGACTTGTCTTTCAAATTGTTTATATTCCTTGTGACTTCAAGACCGTTTAATATAAAATTATTATTTGATTGTAAGTTTCTTCAAAAAGCATTGGAATCATGAAGAAATGAATTTTCGGAACAGTTCTTGTTGTTGTTCCAAACATTAAACTTTAGTTTGATTTTTTCTTATAGTGATTTTTTTCAATCAAAATTTTAGTCTTTTAAGGGAAGAAAAAAAAAAAAAAAAAAAAAAAAAAAAAAAAAAAAAAAAAAAAAAAAAAAAAAAAAAAAAAAAAAAAAAAAAAAAAAAAAAAAAAAAAAAAACCTATACAATTACAAACAATGAATGGTCTTGGGCTCAGTACTATGGTAAAGATGTATTGTCAGAAGGCTAACTACAGTGAAAGGAGCAGATGTGGTAGAAATCACGCTCAACTGACAGGTTTTCCCCAGTAAAGGGTACCCACTTTATAGAGAGTTCGTGTGCCCCAGGAAAGTCTCCCGACCTCGAAGTCGATTCACGGCTGATATAACGGAAAATAAATTGTCTACCTTCTGCTAGGCTCGAAAGGTCGGTAGTTAAGTGAACTAAACACTAAACTACTTTGACCTTTAAGTGCTTTTGGTTATTTAATATAGCGAGTTTTCGAATTGTTTAATAACGAATTTATTGAAACAAAGGGTGATGAAAATGATCTTTTAATATTTAAAAATAAATCTTCCAAAATATTTCTAAAGAAAGAAGCGACGATAGAACCAGGAGGAGCTTTACACCTTGCAAAATTATTTCAATCTTGTCGCCTCTAAGCTAAGCTCAGAAGACTAGCTTGGGACGGGTACGTTTTTAAAAACGCAAAATTCGTAATAATGTACTTGAATACAGCTTAGACAGAACCTAAAGGAGATGTAGACCGAGACTAAGATGAGTGGACTATGTGGAGGAAACTATAACTTAATCTTAAAGACAAGATGGAGCTGGATTGGAGCAGCTGATGAAGGATACTTCTAGGTTGTAGCGCTGAAGATGATGAAGCGAAGATCTTGCAAGAGATCATCATGCATGGTATAACGCCAGTGTGCACTGATGGTGCACCAATTTAAACAATATTTTTTATTTTATTTTCTATGTTTTTACTATGGTTCTTCCTTCATGTACTCACTAACAATTGGACTTAACATGGCTAGTTTGCTGCCTACATAGTTGATGTTATTGGAGTCTTAAAATTTAAATCAATTACTTAATATTATTATTTTAATTCTCTAATATCATTCGAAAACAACAAATGCTAAAATAATGGATTTGTAAAAATGAAACGAGTTTGAGAAAACAACCATTTCCATAAGTAACAAATATAAAGATGAAGGAAGGTCACGTACGGTACTCGACGAGTGCATTATTATGAAATAGTCCACTTTATTCTTCCCTTTATTACTTCATTAAGTCTGGAACCCACTATGCTATTTACCTCATGTAAATATATACTAACTTATATTTATATACATACACAGCGTTAATATTCTAAAAGCTCGTGCATTCTCTAATTTCGTGTAAATTAATCCTATTAAAACTAATGTGAACGCATGAATATTGAGCAAACGCAGGAATTGTTCCGACGATTTAACCGAACAATTTGAAATTCAGAATATTCTCCTACATGCAAAATATTTACTTCTACGATAAAACTGCCCTCATTTTATTTTATTGAAACGCGACCAAATTATTTCATAGAAATTTTTAATTTTCCATTATACAATGATGTAGGTGATTTTAAATAAGCAGAGAACAGTCAGAGTAAAAACCAAAAAAAAAAGAAAAAAGAAAAATGTTTTTTCTTCTTCACCACCAACTTACTTAATTTTGCTGTTTACCGAATTTAAAATTTTACAAATGTTCGAAAACTTCAATTTTCATTATTAGTACAACGCACTACGGGAAAAGTACCTGCTGGCTGGACTATTAGTAATTATTTTTTCTCTTTAATTTTGTATCCACACCTGTCACTTATCCTGTGACAACAAGTAGATGTGATGATTGTGATGATGAGGGAGGTCAGCACCCAGAGAAACTTACTCCTAACATGAAACATATTTTATCAATTTTAACGGAATAGATCTCTCAACCAACTGCTTTTTAGTCTTCTTCGGGTGTTTTCTGGCATGCTTCTCGAGGTCGTGAAGTCTTTTGTATGAAGTCTGGATATGATCTTGTACCATGGGTATGCGTAAGTCTGTGTGTAATGTAATGTTTTTGACTAATGTAGATTAGTATGTAATTCGTGATTTATCAGGCCGCACCTTTCATTTTTTGTTAAATTTATTTGTCGTATTTTCCAGTATTCATAAAGTACGTTTGTATTGTATTTTATAAATTTTATTGTTCAATTCAATAAAATTTAATTAATATTGAGACTGATATAGATAAGGTAATAATAGTATTATTTTAATTTTCTTGATTAAAAATTGCGGTGCGTATTATGAACCAATACGTTAAACACACGGGACAATGTGATAATTTTGCTTTTTAACAAAAACAAATAAAATTAATAACTTTGCGTTGTAAAATGAAATTGCTATGTAAAAAATTTATTTATTTATTTATTTTTAATTATTGTACTTACAATAGGCATTCAATATTTCAGAACATAGGAATCTGCTCTTTAACACATTTTTATTTAGACTTCCTATTCAGCCTAGCGGTTGAATTCATCCTGTTTAATGCCCACAACTCCTTCTTTCACAACCGTTGGCCAAGGTTTTTTTTTCCATATCAAAATTCTTTTCTTGGACAACCATTATCACTGATGACAAATATAAGACTGCTAAGAAATATACAAATTCAATTTTCAACGCAAAACATGAAGATATAAATTTTCCAATATGTTCTACAGCTATGCATTAATAGCGTCGCAAGCTTGGATCGAATTCAGTTTTGTTTAGATAGAGTTGATTTATAAACAGATTCACATCAATGAAATAAAAATCAGATGGCCCTAGTAATATTTCAGTATGTCCCTTAAGCCCTTATGAGATCAATTTATTATAAATAAACAATAAACCACGGGATATACAATTCAATATTGTAAACACCTGCTGAACGAGAGCTTACTAGTCTGAAGTGACATTTAAGATAGCGCCACGAAATTCCTGTTGCGTAACATCTAATCGCGTGTTGAAAGCCATTCGCATGTAATGGCTAGGTGTAAATTCCTGCCTAATTTAATACTCAAAGCATTCAACACGTGAATATCAAGTTGATAAGTGCAAGTTGAACTGTATATATTTAACAATAGGTCACATGGTATAAATCGAAAAAAAAATTATATATATATATATATATATATATATATATATATATATATATATATATATATAAATCCGAATGGTAAATGTCATTTTTTAGTGACAGCATATTAATAGTTTTTTAATTGTACATTAGATTTCTTTTTTCTTTTTTTTTTTAAATAAAAATCTGTGCCATTTCATCTCAAGAGTTTTAGCAACATGGTATGGCAATTAGGGTGCAGGGCCTCACTCGAGGAATGATGGTCGTTGCCTGAGCTATGGATGCTTAGTTTGTGCTCTGCGATGTCATTTAATAGCACCCTTCAGCCATTGTAAAACAAGCATTTATTTTCAATTTATTATTTATTTAAATTGTAACTAATCAAAATACTAAGTCGAATCGATTTTCAATGGAACGATACTTCTGTTTAGACAAACGATGTTGAAAATATAAAGAGGAAATGTGAGATTATTCTAATAAACAAATTAAGATAACAGCTAATTCGATAGCAATAAATTAGGAAGATATAGTCACTTAAGGAGATGTCGATTGAAGATTATTTCTTAATCATACAGCAATGTATTCCTTTCTAGTAACATGAATTCCTTTCTGCTAACTTTTAACAACAAAGCATCATACCGCTTGTCATAGTACGTAAGTACGTGTAATAAAATTGAATGTGGTTATGTCTCCAATGTCTCTAACCCATTTAGGGCCAATGCAAGAAATAGTTGACAGTTTTTTGTTCTTTTTATAGAAATATTTTAGGGTAGTTTTATGTAAAGAAAAAATGGGAAAAAAAAATTGTTCAACTGTAATGGCGGCAGATTAAAAAAACAAAACAATTTTTATAAGAAAGTCACTATTTTAATTATGTTATGCGTAGTATGCTTTAAAGCAATCTGGGTGTAATTTTATCATTAATAGGAGCAACCGTTATTTGGCTAAAATTAACATTTAAATGTTGCTGCTCATCAGTGTTTATAAAATAACTAATTGTACAATTATTTTTCAATGGATTGAAAAAGCACAAAACTGAATTACTATTATTTTAAATAGTTGAGAGTTTTGGTGGATAAGGGGTCATGTAACAAAACCCAATTTTGAGTAATTTATGTTTAAAGTTTTTTTTTTTGACATTTTCCTTCAGCAACAAAATATAACATAGGGCATTCATCTTCTTTATATATATTTTTTCTAGTAGTTTCGAAATATGCAGAGGGGCAAAGACAAGTTTCGGACAGCAGTCAACAAGATCAAATTTTCCGAAGTGGTTAAAACACAAATTAATAGACAGTGGTCAGAAGAAAATATCTGGTAGAGACGTTGGAGAAGTATTGGAAAGAACGGAACAGTAAGAAATAAATTGTTGAACGTATTCCACAGATGGACTAATTCGAAAGAAGGAGAAGAAAATAGATAAATATTTAATCATATAAAATAAAAATAAAAATGTTAAATTAATGTCGCATCTACGCAACACTGGATTTAAATGGGTTCAATGGAAATGAAAACTGATATGAGCTATTTCAAGACAGAGTATATAAAAATATTTTGAATCAGATTGATCTTTATTCCTGTAAAACCGCAATGTTTTTAGATTCTTAAAAAGTGACCTAAGAGACGATGCAAGAACTGGCAAAGGTAAGCACTAACCCAATTGAGTGCTATCTGATAGTCGAGTCACGTTGCAGTATCTGCAACACGTTGTAAGTCGCGGAACGTCCCAGAACCACTGCGAGGAGGAACAGACCATAGTGCTCTCCTCCCAATCTCACTTAGGCCCCTCACTCAGCCCCCTGGAAGGCTTAATAGCTTCCCTACTTCCCTGTTAAGTAGTCTTTTGTTCCCCGCGCATTTTCCCAGCTCTTGGTCGGTAATTACACCCAGTCATGCAAGAGCTCCTGAATAGGGTCTTATAGCCGCTATTAATACAAATTTGGGTCGCTATTTAACAGGTGTTTTAAACAAGAATCAGTTTTTCCATTTATTTCTTCTTGTATTAAAAGTAGACGTTTTAATTACAAGATTTAATTAAGTTTTGCCATTCGGGGTACTAGCAGTTCAGTTTCATTAGAGATAATTATGGGTTGATTAATCAATCTATTTTTTTTCTTTTAGCTTTTAACTGCTAATGAGACTAAAATATAATATAAGATACCGTAAGCGTGCCTCCAGCATGTATTTCGGTGTTTTGGTTGCTACTTTTCGAGGGGAAAAATAAAACTCCTTCATTTACGGAGAATCTCTAAATCCCTGTTCAAAGTAATATTAACTTTTGTTTACTTTCTAATGAAGTGTAAATAGGAAAATATCAAAATATTAGACACTAAATTAGTGTTGATTTAATTTTACATTAAATCATAATTATTATAATGCTAAATCACTAGTAATGTTAACTTCTTTTAAACTTTCTGATGATAGGAAAGTGTAAATAACATATTATAAATATATAAAACATAGAATTATTGTTGAAAGTTGTGATGTTATTTTCTGCTATATTTTCTCAAGAGAAGTGGGAATAAGAACATATGAAACCTGTGATATATTTTCTCATATTTATTTTTAGATCGATGTGTTTTATTGAATTAATAATACAATATGTCTCACATTAAGGCAATATGGGACGACAAAGAATCCATTCACATAATATATATACTAAAGTTTTCTTACTTAATTGATACAACTAATGAAAATATATTTTATATATATATCAATTTATTGAAATTTACAACTATACAAATATATACATCAAGTAAATGAGCTGATAACGATTATAATGACATGTAAAAACTTGAAAAGAACTACTCATATGAAGCTTTTCAATAGAATTCTACACTAGAAGATCTCAAGGCCATCTTCTTTTCAGACCCTTCGGAGGATTAACGGGAATGGAGTGGGAAGCAAGTTGAGAAACTAATGGATTTGAATGGTTATGGAGCTTACTATGGAATGATAGGTATCTGATTTGGGCTAACTCAGCAACATAAAGAACATTAAGGTCATTATGGATAATCTTATTGGTGACAAAGTAAGGGGCATTTAGAATTTTTTGAAGGATTTTGGATTGTAAGAATTGGATACGAGATGAATTGGATGGTTTAGTAGAGCCCCAAAGCTCAACTCCGTACGTCCAAATAGGTCTAATTACAGTCATGTACGTCTTTTGTAATGAATTAGTTAGTTTGATCGTTTGTCTAGTAAATGTTGAAGCAGTCTCTAACGACGAGCAGTTTGTCCTTGTCGCTTATGTCGCTTATGTAAAAAAAAAAAAAAAAAAAAAAAAAAAAAAAAACAAAAAAAAAAAAAAAAAAAAAAAAAAAAAAAAAAAAAAAAAAAAAAAATACCGATCAATAACAGAGATACGTAATAAAAACAAAAATAAATAATGCGATAATGCTACTTTACCCTCTGATTTTTCTTTTATAATCATTCCATTATGTGTTCTCCTTACCTGAAAAAAAAGGTTAGATTAAAAATTAATTTTTTTTTTTTGTCTTTCATTTATGTAAATTTACAGTTGTACAACTATATACATTTAGTAAATTTGCTGAATTGCGATATAATTAATAATTACCATTTTGATTTTTCCAAAATCATATTGAAAAAATACATACTGGTTTACGTTACATGAACTTACATAACAATCCCTTATTAGAAGACCCTCTTATTTTTTAAGTCCTTAGAGGATTATCTGAAATAAAATTGAAATCACTTGGTTTTGAGCGATTAGGTAGTTATTATAAAAGGGAATCTAGTTTATTTATACCACATCTGGCAATAATAGAACATTGCCATTGATAACTTCAGTCGTGCCATAGTAAGGAGTGTTGAGGATATTAATTGTTAGAATTGTTAGAAATATATTGGAGAAACTGCATGTGGATTACTTAAATACAATTTAAAAATGGAAGGTTGATTTTTTTGGGAGGCCCAAGACTCCCATTGAAGTCCTATACTGCCCGAGCTCCTATTTTTATTATTCACA
This sequence comes from Euschistus heros, assembly GCA_003667255.2. Classification (NCBI taxonomy): domain Eukaryota; kingdom Metazoa; phylum Arthropoda; class Insecta; order Hemiptera; family Pentatomidae; genus Euschistus; species Euschistus heros. The sequence goes on along the minus strand of RCWM02000206.1, from coordinate 1,502,876 downwards.
AGATTATAATAAAGAAATGAAAGAAAGAAAAAAGCAATACCAATAAAAACCTTGAAAAGTTTTGATTCCCTTACACGGTAAGACTGAAAATATATTAAATGATAAAAACAGTCGGTGTTCAGCCCGTGTCGGGAGACAGAAGACCAGTATTGTGGATCGTACAAATGTCATTTTTTTTTTTTTTTTTTTTTTCATAACATATATCTTGTTTCAAAACATATTGATCAAGAGTTACATGCTAGTTTTGATGAAGTAAGCAAAACAATTCACTCAACTATTTAAGAGTGATGCAGGTCATTTTTACTTAGGCACCAATTTAATCCAAATTTTTGAGACGTCCTAAAAGATTTTTGGTCCATAACTTCAAGTCAAATATTTAAAAACGTACTTATTTATATAGAATTTTATTAAGGTAATGTCACTGGAATCTTTCCCACGCGGTACCCGTCAAAATTTAGATGCCTTCCTCATTCTTTCCCACTTTGAATACTGGTGCTTAGTAAACGGAAGATTATCCGTATTTATTATAAATAAATGTTATATAATTATAAAGAATAAATTAAATTAATTTGGAATTATTATATAAGAATCGTATATGATACCCTCAGGGTCTCTCAAATCACTTAAATCAGAATAGAAGTTTTAATATGGCATTATCAACGTATTTAGGGACCATACTTCCATGATACATTAAAAAAAAAAAAAAAAAAAAAAAAAAAAAAAAAAAAACTTTGTGTATTTATGATTTCCTGACACTAGATTCTATATCATAGCCTCCTGGTGTAAGGATACAGTTTTAAAGATTTGCCAGGATCGGACGATTTTTTGAGGCCGGAGGACATCCTTGTCCACTCTCTCCATCAACAATTAGAATTAGTTTTCGTCCTTAAGGATGCTGTTTTCACGGTTTTTAAGTTATCCGAAAGGATAACTTCCACCATAGTTGTCCTCCAGGATACTGTTTTAAAATATTTGACGATTAAAGTGGCGGGCTTTCGCCAATGTTGTCCTTAAAAGGACACTTTTTTGAAATATTCGACTACTTAACTGTTTTAAGATGGCGGAAGGATATTCATTCGTTGTTAACGCATTCTTGATTTACAACCTCTTTTCAACCAACTTCATTCTTTGAAAAAATACTTATGATTCGTGCTATCTTATTACTGAAGTCCTTACTCAACTAAATTCGCAATGCCTTCTCACTCTCTTCCTTTAAACAACACTTATTTATCCACTTTCTCAACCTTCCGAAAATTTGTAATAATACAGCTCATCCGATACGGAGTTTGTTTTAAACAAAGTCAAAAGGTTGGGAAAATTATGAGAAACTCATATATCCGAGTTGAATAAATAGGAGAGTGTTTCCAATAACTCTCAACTTCTCCCTTCCAGAAGTAAGGTTAGGAACCTTCATTATAACTTGGAGGAATACTTCCCTCCTCCCTCCCCCCTTTTGCCCTTAAGCAGTAATATGTTCAAGTTACCCTGAGCCGCTACAAGTTTTATAAGGAAATCTACATCTTCACTCAATTCTTGTTTAATGATATCCACCTCAAACATGGAAATGTACTCAATATTTAGTTTCTCGTTCCGAGGCTTCCATGTTTGGAACCTTCAGACATATTCACTGAATCGAAGTATATTTGATTTTTCTTCTTTTTTTATTAAATTAAGTATTAAAAGAAATGAATAGAGTTACATATGAAAATTTACAAGTGATTTGAACATTTCTTTATAACAAGTGGATAAAGTATTGCATTCGATATAGCATTAGACTTCTAACTTATGGCAGCATTAGAAGAAGCTAAGGAAATATAGGTCAGCTCCAGATTCTGGAAGCTGGTTAGAAAATACCTGATGATTGAATGTGGATGATGTCCAAATCATCAAAAACAACTTGAACGCTTTAAGGGTTTTGGTTGTACAGGTTTCTTATTTCACTTTCAAGCCCTTAATGGTATTCTTTACTGTCGATAGAATAGCTTTTATTTATTGTATCGACGTTTCGGATTGCATTGCAAGCTATCAGGCTAGAATAAAAAAAATAAAGAAAATAAATTAATTTTATTTATCTTCTTCATCGTAAATTTCTACAGTCAAATAAACCACACTAATAAAAATAAATTATGTACATAGAAACAAGCGAAGTTGTTAAGAAAAACATAAGTAAATGTTTTTCATTGTGTTTCCATCTTTAAAGATTGTTTGGTCTGTCAAACGTCAACAAGAATATTAGACACGAATCTTTGTTATATATTTATCTTTGATATTATAAACTAGATAAAAAATGTAGCAAAATGCCGCAGACCTCACCTTTAAATTCCAAACCGTTGGAGATATACGATAAATCAAACGCTTTTTTGAGGAAACCACGTCTTTTTTCCCATAAAAAATGTAATATCTCCATTTTGTTTAAATATTTTTCAAATTTTGGCCACATTTTCGGATTTAGCATTACATTTTGAATAACGGCAGAGTAAATGTAACCTAGAATTTTACAAACTAGTGACCTAAAAAACAGCTTGATCTTCACGTTATTTATGGAAGTTACAATGTCTTATATTACTTCAACGCTCACCGTTTTTCGAAAAAACGTTACACAAAACTGCAAATCTCACAAAAACTTGCAAATTTAATCAGCTTTTGAATGATATGTTTATGTTGATATGATAAGAAATGATTATGTTTTAATTTTATTGAGAAATTTATTCACAAAGCCGAAAAAACATGTTGTTCTCATTTGGCATACAAATCAGTTACTAATGTAAATAAAATATTATGACAATCCTTTAATGTAAATGTGCATTTATAACATAATAAACTTCATTGGAATAAACAGCGAGGAAAATACTATTGTCTAATAGAAAACAAAAGGAAAGTGTCAATAAAGTGATACCAAATCAAAGGATCTTATGGTATGTTATTACATTTATTTATTTATTATTATCTAGGATTTATTTTGTTAGATTTTCAATGTAATGTTAAAAACACAATGATAATGAACATAAATTTTAATTTTGTCTTAAGCTTCTGAATACAGATTGTGTTGAAGAATACCACTTTTTGAGGTAAATTGGGCAGAAGAGTCAGTTTTTACAGGGGAAGGCATTTTACTACATTTTTAATATAGTTTGACCCAATTTTTTTTTACACTAAGAGATACTCACCCTGTATAAGAAAATGATAGGATAGAATGATTTTTATTTACAGAATTTTTCTACTTTTAAAAATTTTATTTCCGTTACAGTCATTTTTCAAGTGAAAATAAAGTAATGACGATCACTTACACAATGCTTATTTCACAATCATTGTAAATTTTTACAGGTAGTTTTAAAACTTCTAGAACAAGAATACTGCGTGTGCTAAATGCACTTCATTAAATGATAACAAGTTCTAAAAATATTTAGAGAGTAATAAGATTATTCCAATTTCAATTTAAGCTAAACATGTTCTATGCTTATTTCCATTCAACAATAGTTCAATGCGAATGTTGGTAAAAAAAAAAAAAAGTTCGAGTAAATCCAGATTTACCCAGGCATTCTCATCTTGAATTGCCACTTGTGCAAAAGATCAGCCAATCCGATCACTCCTATCAAAAGATCTATATAAAAGAAATCTAGAACATTTTTAAGCCTGTCCTACAAATAATAAAAATGCTGAAATTAAATTCAGCCAGTAAGAAATAGAGAAATCGAATATTAAAAATACTGAAATTCTTTTCTCCTACAAGTTTAATAGAAGCTAGTTGAAAATAAAGCTATAGTTAAATCATACAATTTTAATATTGCTGAAATAAGGAATACGTTTTGCGGTTGCCATGGAATCGACGGAAAACAAGTAAATAATATATGCATGAATTTAACATAAATATAAAAATAAGCAATTTCCTATAGTGAATAACAAAACAAAATAATTTCTTATATTTTATTAACGAAATATAAATGAACGGAAACAGATGTCACATGTCATAATTCCAGGATTGTGTGGAAATCTGTTAGACCTATTATTCTCCAACCGAAGAGGCAGGGTACCCACTTCGATTCGGGATTCATCAGTGTTAATCAAGCAATCTAAAAAACATTTCAAGCGTCCTTGAAATTTCCAGCGACCATATTGGACTCGAGAACATCTTCAATCCTCCAGCAGTAAAAAAATTTATTGGTCACGGGTGATACAAAATATATTGGCAAAAAAAATTTGTAGGTTCAAACTATAAAACTAAACGTCTGCGTAGTGATTTATTCACTGAAACTATTTTTTTCTGTCTGATTTAAAGTTTTTTTTTTTTCTACTTATTTATTAAAAAAAAAAAAATTCTAAACAAAAATATTATTATTCATTAAATCAATCATTGTAATTTTCTATGACTATTTACCTTTTCCAAAACATATTGGTATTTGAAATTGTTACCAATCAACGTAAGCTTTTATTCGTTTCCTGAAAAATCTTTTCGAATTCAAGTTTAATTTTAGATACAGTGTACGTCAGAGACATAATTAACAAAATATATTTTTAAAATAATAATTTACATGACTAATTGGCATAATAGCCAGCTGTCGGTAAAAGTCATATTTCACTGATAACTAACTATGGAAAAAGTCATTAATTTTATTTAAGTAAAAATTCTATTTTTGGAATGCTCCCCCTAGCTAGAAAACAGCCTAATTTTCTATCTCTATATAAATTTCGATGGGATAAAGATAAGCCTATCCTAGTTAACCTCTGCGACGCACTGGTTGCATAATGAAACTCAACCAGTAACAACTAACAAAGCACGATTTAACAATCACAAAAGGACTCAAGTTGTAAACACACTGAGTGGTTCAAAGCTAAACAATCCAGGATTTTATTTAACCTCACGCTTTGTAAACACGACGTTCGAACTTACAATTAGTAAATATAAATTGCTGCGTTATTTACAGAGTTTTAACTCGCATTGTATTGATATTGACTTCAGAATTAGGGCTCAATAACTGTTATAATTAATATAAATTGTGATAGGATATTGATATTTTGTATAGTTTTGTTTCTTTTTTCTTATTTAAATCAAACCTAAATTTAAGTTTTTAATTTTTCGCACATGTGAAACAAAAAAGCCTAAGTCTTTACAAGAAATTGAGATTTTTATATTCACTTGAACATAAACGATCAATATTGAAACAATGACAAGATTGAAACACTTTATTTATTTACTTTCCTTAGTTATTAAAACAACTATGGACGATAAATGAAAAGATTTACATTAAAAACATACAGACGTTCCAGTCAAAAACATAAAGACTTATTACACAATCACCTCAATACGTCAATAACATACCATTACATATAGACTAACACATGACCATGGTACAAGATCACATCCAGACTTCATACAAAAGATTTCATGACAGATTCTGCAGCCATATCAACAATCTAATACAAACCATGGTCTCGAGAAACATGCCAAAGAATTCCCAAAGAAGGCTGAAAAGGTGTTGGTTGAGGTATCTACTTTGTTAAAATTGATTAAATATATTTTTAGAAGTGGTTGCCGCTGGTCGCTGACATTCCTCATGCCTGAAATGCTAGTTGATTCCATGGCATGATCACTTCTGATTTTTGTCACGGAATAAGTGACAGTGGTGGATTAAAAAAAAATAAAAGGGATACAAAATTCTATTTCAGTGAAACTATTTAAAATAAAAAGCCACCTTAAGCCTGTCGGCTGAAAGAAGAATGACATGGAACATGTTTTAGGGGTTGCCCCTTGACCGTCGTTGCTCATACGTTTTCTATTTTTTTTCCCATTACCTGCGATTCATTTGTCCCCAGGCAATAAATTTTCAAAGTAAATAGCTACCCGTCTATGCCCTTATGCTCTTTATTGTTTTCCGCTTACCTGTATGATTTCAAATTCTATTTTATTGTATTCTATATCGAGCGCTACAGTCTGTGAAGGACCTGGGCCTCTGCACACAGCTTTTTCCACTCCTCTCTGTCAGTGGCCACCTTCCTCCAATTCTGGATATTTAGCCGCCGTATATCCCCTTCCACAACATCCATCTATCTTTGCCCGGGCCTGCCTCTTCTTCTGGTTCCATTTGGCGCTCTCGTCCACATTTTTCTTGGCAACCTTTGAAGTTCTATCCTCTCTAAATGACCCAGCCATCGTAACCTCGCTTTTTTCACTACAGTGACAATATCCGTTTTATCATAGAATTATCTCAGCTCTGCTTTGCTTCTGATGCGCCACCTTTGTTGCTATTTGATTGGGTCATATATCTTTCGAAGAAATCCTCTCTCTTATACTAATAGAGACTTTTGGTATTCCTTTTTTAGAGTCCTTGTTTCATTAGCATAGGTCTTAAGTCTTAAAGTTGAAGAAAAATATGGATTTCAAACATGAATTTTTTCATTAAACCATTTTAGCTCCTAAACGTTAGGTCCTAGTGACAAATATTAAATAACAAAAAGTATTCCCCATTTAAGTTAAACTGTAAACTGTAGGCTAAGTTTCGATCCGAGCAACACCAATAGAAATAGAGCCTGTAAAAAAAAAAGCCCTAAATAGGTGTTTCAACGGGACTTTTTTCATTCAAACTAATTAAAATCCTGAACTGTAGGTCCTAGCGATAAATTTTATAAAACCAAAAATATTCTCCATTAAATTTTTGGTATAGAACCTGTCGTCAATTTTTTTCGATTCTAGCAGTGCCTACAGAGCTACAGCTTGTAAGACTACGCGTAACACCCTTACGCTCCCCAAAAACATCACTTTTCACTAACTAGGCCACGCGTAAAATATGTTCCAAGTTAAAACATTATCGATAAGGAGAATAAATCTAATAAATAGAATCCGACACATTCATCAACCTAGACCTGAACTACTTCGAAACAAATTTTCCTCTCATTTTAGCGGAAATCGCCGTCGTCAAACCTGTTTATCGGCCAGAGCGAAAGGGCAAAGCGTAGGAAGGATCAGGGCTCTGCCCTATCGATCGACGGAGCTACACAAACGGCGGTCGTACGACTACAAATCTTGCAGCGGGGCCCTAGGGACACTATTTATGGCTGGTGGGGTTATGCCTACAGCCGGGGCAAGTTGTAAACATGCTCCTTACAAATATTAGAAGCAGTAAATAAGAGCGGGTTCATTATAGCTCGTCGTGAGCGAGTTACTTAATCACGAGGCTGCGGCTTTTCGAAAGTACCGGCAAAGGAGAGTGGGGAAGGGAGGGGGGCGGAAAGCTTGTAAAATAGGGCTTGTGTGAAATAGGGATGACAGATTCTGCCACAAGTAATTGGACCGATTTTATCAACTTCGTGCTATCTATCAAAGTACTAACGATCAGCTAGGAAGCATCAAACCGCTTTAACGACTAGGCTCCACAGCTAATTCCATGTTCTTGTCACTCATGCAAAATTTATTTATTTTTAAATATATTGAATAATTTCATACGAAATATCTATTTTTATTGCTTTGGAAATTCATAGTAGGCAGAAGAAAACAAAGAAAGTCCACTAGTTTTCTTGTTTACTACGTATCAATAAAATCCTTCGTAAAACCTCAATTCTGCTTATTATGGCATAAATGAACTAATCCATAAATATCTAACATAGGGGAAAGGAGATTGAGAAAAAACGCTGAGCTCTTGAATGTCTATAAAGACCTGAATATTTTGCAGTTTATAAAATCCAGACGTCTGAGAAGGCAGGGTTGCTAGAATGTTGCTAGAATGAACGATATTGAAATCCCCAAAAGGCTGAAAAGATATTTGGACGCAGAAAAGTTGGGAGACCTTGCTTGCAGTGGTTGGATTGTATGGTTGCAGACGCAGAAAGAATGCTAAGAATAAGTAACGGGAGAGTAGCAGCACATAACAGAGAAGTTTAGCGGCACAGGCTATAAGAGGCCTTGACTCTCCACTGGTTGTAGCGCCAACAAACAACAATAATAAAATATCTAAATGTTCTATATGTTGCTGATTTAGCCAGATACTTGTTCTTTCATACTAAACTCCATACCAACTCGAATCCACTTGTTTCCTAACTTGCTTTACGTACGGTTCCCGGTAATCCTCCGAGGCGTCTAAAAAAAAGATGACCGAGATTGCTTCTTGTACAGAATTATTTATTAATTGTTATTACTGAGTAGTTCTTTACTTTTTATTGAAGTCATTGTAATAATTTCCTTATTTTATACATGTATACAACTGTAAATATCAATAAAAAGTTTTTGTTTTTTTAATATTTTTGATAATAGGTATTCACAACTTCAATTTATCGCACACTGTTTAGTGAATCAACAAACATGGCCATGAAAACAAGCGATTGGTGCATTTTTTTTTTTCTTTCTTTCTTATCAGTTTATGTTTAGACACTTGGCAGTCAAACCTGCAAGAAACACAACCACGGCGTTTTGGGAAGGATGTATTGACGAACGGATCATTCTTCGGTGGTTTGAATAAATTTTTAATAAAATTGATTTGGTTGGTGACTCAATTTCGGATAAAAACCTCAGAGGAAGACATCCAGCAACAGTTGACGACGATGAACTTAGGCTTACTATTGATAAAAACCTTCATCAATCAGTAATACTGTCATAACGTATAAAAAATAATAACCTGAATTGGTTAATCGGAAGGGACCTACATTCTTACAGCTACGTTAACGCCAGATCTCATGTTTTACGGCAGACAGCTAAGTAACTAAACGAGCTGTTTAACTAAGTCCTTCCAAATCCACCTTATTCACTAGACTTATCACCAACAGAGTTTCATTTGTTCAGAAATTTAGACAACTTCCTTAGAGGTAAAATTTTAAAAATAGATTCATAGATCAAAAATGCGTTTTCTGAATTTATTTCTTCACAAAATCCCGAATTACTATGTTCTTGTTAAAAACACGTTGGGTAAAATGTATAAAGGAAATGAGGGAAAATATTTTTAATAAAAATGTTTTAGTTTTATAAAGTTGTTTTACTAAAAACCGTTTCAAGTGAAAACGAAAATTGAAACCCAATATTTAATGAAATTTTAAAATACCGTGCCTCTTGTTATCTATTACTACAATGATACTTGATGAAACTAGTCATAGATATAATTCCAATTTCTGTCCTAAATCGAAAAAAACTTCTTTCAAGTCACCCCGCAGAATTATAGCGGAATCCAATGGGTACCAAAATTTTAGTGGGTATTTTGTTATATTGTTTACGTAAGGACACCATTAAAGTTATAATAAATACATGTTTCGTGTTGTAACGAGCATTACTAAATTAGTCAATATAAGCATTAAACAATAAATTGGAAATTTAGAGCTTTAAGAAATGAAGAAAATAAATTATAAATATCATATGAGAATATACCATTATCATATGAGAATGCCCCCCCCCCCAAAAAAAAAGTGGTTAATTTTTCAAGTTGTACATTAAATAATTAAAAATTGTCTGAATAATAATTAATCCAGAGCTAAGAATGTTGATCATGTAAATGTAAAAGTAGTTAGTAAAAACGTGAAAAAAAAAAAAAAATTATTTTCGTAGCTATAAACCCAGAGCTTACAACTGCATATAGCGTTAATAGTGCCATAAAGATTGGTTATCAATTATGATTATTTTATATATATTCCAAACAAAGAATCGTAAATAAGTATGTCAGTTAAGTAGTGAGAAATATATAAATATTTAAAAGTTTCTAAAAATTACGTTAACCTTTTTTTTAATTACACTTTTCTTTGAGATGGGAAAGGAAGAGGAATGTTTAAAAAAATATTCATATTTTACATTTGCTCGGAAGATTTAAAATTCAGAAGTTAAATAAATAGATGAAATGAAATGAAATGAAAAAAATAAACTTTATTCTGGGACTTACTGTAGATGATGTTTAAAGGAAGTTAGGGAGAAGCATTTTAATTTTTTTTATATAAGAGTGTACTTTACTATTATTATTTTTTAATTAAGACGAAAGCACAATTAAGGACAAAGTTACAGGAATATAAAATCACAAATCCCCAGCTATCTCAGAGAAAACTACGTTAAACAACAAACTAATTAGGATTTAAACGAGATAATATAAGTTCGAACCGATTTTATAAATTAATTTTTAATTTGACTATTTGCAGAATATAAAATTAAAAAGAAAATAGTAAGAGAGGAAAGTCGTATAATTTTAGCTGACAGATAATTTATTCTAAGCCCTGAAATGTTTTTGACTTGCGGCTAATTTGCTCGTTTCAAACAACATAAAAAAATCAATAAGAATGCAGGAACATTCAAAACCACATTGCTCATTTGGGAAAACCCTTGTTACTTCATGTTTCTGAAGAATGAGTAAGTTTTTCCTAAAAAAAAAAGTGCGGTTTCTATAAAAATAAGACGTCTGAGAAAGAGGAAATGGCCATAAAAAAAGAACATTTTCTTTTAAAAATAGAAAATATCTAAATGTCACATCAAGGATTCTGGGAAAACCAACAAAGCCTGCTTGTTTATTACATTATACTTACAAATGATTTTATAGATATAAGTTAAATTCTTCATACATATATAAATTAAGGTTGATAACTAATATAGATTGTTATGAATCCACTCATACAATAAGTAATAATAATAATAATAATAATAGTAATAACAATCATTACTTTATGTGCAAAAAATAAAATATAATAAAAATATAAATAAAATATAAGCCTTTTGTTATGTTAATTATTCAACAAAACAAATCTTAAATTCAAATAAATACAATAAATGTAATTTTAACATATTTATAAAAAACAAAACAAAAAAAACTCTATAATTATTAATATATTTACAAATAAAATTCTTAAGTGAGCTTGAACATAGGCCTTCCCTCAGACAGTATAGGTTTAAACTTTCCTAGGAGACCAGCCAATTGGGAAGCCGGGTTTAAGATTAGGATCCACTTTCCAGGTATCTCTGTCCCTTGCCATTCTCCACCATAGTTGTCTGGCCGTCTTCTTAAATAAGCCACTCCATCTTTTCATCTGTCTTTCTCTTCGCCTTTTGCAGCAATAGGGTGTCTAAACAGTCACCTCCATTGACCACCTTTTATCTGTTCCCATTTTCGTTTCTTGATAAGGTGGATTATGTCCTTCAGGCCAGTCTTCTCTCTGATGATACAGCTCCTAACATTCTTCTTCCTCTTTATCTTAGTCATACTTCTTTCCATTGCTCTTTGCCAGCTTATCACTTTTCTTGTTCGGGCTTTCGTTAGGGTCAAAGTTTGGCTACCAAAGGAGACGGCAGGAAGTATACAGGCTTAAGAAACTTTCTTTTTTACCTCTTTCGGGAAATCATTTTTCATTATTTTTCTCAAAGACCAGTACTTTGCCCATCCTATGTATGTATATATAATATATACAATTTATTATTTGCATTGTTACATTATTTCAGAAGTATTTTTGAATTAAAAGCTTCTTTAGAGATAAAGCCAACATTCCCTACGACAATTTAAATGTAATCTATATTCATTACTATTAGGAGCCTCCCTCTTAATGGGCTACTCTTAATATAACTAATTATGCAATGAAACATATTAAATCTTTCCTTGGCAAGATAATGTAAAAAATTTTTTTTTTTTTGAACAATCCAAGTAAAATCCCTTTAAAAAAGATTAAATAAGACAAAAACATCTGGGATCGTAGCTATGCCGTCCTTCGGAAGGGACGTAAAATGGGGGTCCCGAGCCTGTGCGATGTCAGGTACTCGTTAAAGATCCCTATCCTAATTATACCTGGATAGGCAAAATTTAGGACTCCCACCGTAGCATCGTCCGATTAGCCATAGCAGCATAAAGTGACGTTAAACGAAATAAACAAACAAACAACATCTGGGATCGTATCTCAAAGAATACCATGCCAATAAAAGGGTTAATATGTATTGCCATACTTGTATCAATAGAACATCAGAATTTATTTATTTTTTTTAAGTTTCAATAATATTTTTGTAAAATTTGTTCATTAGTGTTTGACCTCTGCGCAAATGAAATAAAATAAAAAAAAATATGCGTGTATAGATATATCATTTTTCACCTACTAAAAATTACATTTCATAAAGTTAATATCACTTAAAATTTCATGAAAAACACTTCATACTTATCGAAAACAAATTCTAATTATTGGTGAAAACAAATTCTGAAAACAAATTCTAATTATTGGTGAAAACGAGGCCTTTATTAAATTTTTGTTAATAAATGGTTATTTCCTGCGATATATATTTGCATAATAATTTAAATTACGAAATATGTAATTATTAATTAAACACAAACCATTATTGGATTCATTTAGTATAATTATAAATATTACCAAGCTGTAAATAATTACTTTCATAAAAGCAGAATAAATTAAATTAACTTTGACAGGGTCAGAATGATTCATGTTATAAAAATATCCTGAAAACCGTGTAAATAATAAAACGTAGCGTTTGAATTTTTTTTTCAAGACTAAAACGACAAGAAACTGCCCGTCGCAACGAGGCGTTACATATCACTTCAAAATTTGGTAGGCAAACGTTCAAAGCTCCCAGTTAATAACAAAAGACTTATTTACGTAACTGTGTTTAGACCTATCTTGGTACGAAGTTGAGCTGTGGGGCTCCATGGAAACACCCAATTCATCTCGTATTCAATCCTTACAGTACAAAATCCTTCGAAAAATCCTACATGCTCGTTACTTTGTCACCAAAAAACTTATCCATAATGACCTTAATGTTCCATAAGTTTCTGATTTATCTCGAAACAGATAAATATCATTTCATAGAAAGGTCCATAACCTCTCAAATTTCTATTTTCTCAACTAGCTTCCCACTCCATTCCCGATAATCCTCCAAGGCGCCTGAAAATAAAATAAAATAGTCTAGAGATCTTCAAGTGTCGAATTTTTATTGAAGTGCTACAGGTGAGTAGTACATTTCAAGTTTTGGCATGCTATTTTAATCGGTATCAACACAATTATTCCATGTATATATTTTGTACAGTTGTAAATTTCAATAAATTAATAAAAAAAAAATAATTGAAAGAGTACTAGGAAAAGATAAAGCTTCCAATTACTTAGGTATAGATTGAGGGTTTTATTTGGGCGATCAACTTCCAGGTTATTACGCCTTTTTCATTTAAATGTTGGAAACTTATTTTTCTTCGTCTTGTGTCATCATTTTCGTATTATAGTTTATGGTAAAGTGATAGTTCTTTAAAATGGTTTTTAATTTTGTTTATAGAATTTCTTGAGTCCCCTAGAGCCAGTTCTGTGGATCGGGGAATTTTATATTTTTCTAACTGTTGTTGTAATAATGTGCAATCTTCTATTGTGTGAGCAATAGTTACTGGTGATTGACATCTTTCACACCGTGGTTGGGCCTCTTTTGTGATTAAATATGCGTGAGTAAGGATCCTCAACCTTGTTGTAACAACTTCTTCTCTTCAGTTACCTCTTACAGCGCTTGTCCACTGCTTCGTACTTTTTTTTATATTTCTTAGTTTGTTCGTAAGTGGATTTTCGAACCACATGATTTCCCACTTTGTTTTTACTTTGTTCTTCAAAAAAGCTTTTACATCGTTTGGTTCATATATTTTAAGTGGAGCGGTATTCATCATAGAAGCCTCTTTGGCAGCTTTATCCGCTGCTTCATTTCTAGGAATTCCGGAGTGTCCAGGGGACCAGAGGAAAGTTACGGTCTTTTTATGGTATTTTTATATTTCCAAATGACTACGGATCCTGACAATTGTGTGGCTAGTTTTGCTAAAATTAGCTATACTTTGAAGTGCTGAAATTGAATCAGTACAAATTAATTACTTATAAAAGACTCCTTTACATGACGTTTATCATTGTAATTATTGTCTTATTTTAATTATACCTATTTGGAAGAACAGGGTTAAGATTTGGGAGAACACTAAACCTAACAATTTTTTTTCATATCCGATCCTTACTATCCAATTTCCTTCGTAAATCCTCATTGCTACTATGACAAGAATAAACTTATCCATAATGACTTTAATGTTCCATATCTTGCTGAATTGACCCAAATACCTATTCTTCCATTAAAAGCTTTGCTCTCACTCGGATCCTCTTGTCTCTAGCATCTCGATTTCCACAAGATTATTGACTGATGGCAATGGGACCTTCTTATAAATATTTTATTTATGTGCTACTATGGCACACTTATGGCCATTTTCTAGGCAGGTTATTGTTATTCCATTGTAATCATATTTCAACTCATCTACTTGATGAATATATTGTATACACCAGTTAATACCAATAAATAAAAAAATATAAAATATGGCGATTTATACAATACACAACACGGCACTCTAAAAAAGAAAAAAAAAACAGTGTAAACATTAACGATGACGATTTTTACAACATGCATGCAACGAAAGTAGGTCGAACAACAGAAAAATTTATTAAGAGCGGTAGCAAAATATGTAACATCAACCAGCCAGTCACCTTGAGAGTTTTATATCAAGAGTCAATAAAAATGAAACTGTGTCAAAAGACCTAGGGGTTATCGTTTCAATGCCAAACCTCTCATATCTATTCTTCAGATGCAGAATTATCTTATATAATATTTCACTAGCCTTATCAGTAATATTAATAATTAGAATAAAAGAAAATATAGAGATTGATAACTTAACTACTAGTCATAAAACGGAACACGTAAAAGGACCAATATTTCGAAAACCCAATACCTCTCTTGTTGAAATTAGACCCTTCAATTAAGGGATCTAAGTACTTATTGTAATACAAAATTTAAAAACAAAAACAAATTCACTTTGAAAATGTAAGAAACGATGAATTTAATAGCTATAGTCTTATAGCTATGATTTATTTTAAAATCAACAATTAGTAGCACTTAAAATTAAATTCTTGACTAGAAAAATATGAAATTAATTTTAAAAGGTTTGGTAAAATTAAGAGACTTTAGGATATTATTATGAATAAGTCAATTTCAAAAAAAGTAAGGAACATGTAGGATTTTACGAAGGATTGTAGCAAGTTGTGATTATTATACTTATATGAGAATAATGCAATGGTTTAGTGGAGCCTGTAAGCACGAATATGTACGTTCAAATAGTCATATAAATTAGCCTATACAATTATTTGAAAGTTTTGAGCGCTCGTCTAACAAATGTATAAGTAGTCGCAAACATCAAGCAATGGCGCTCCTGTCTTCAATCAGTATTCAAAGTGAGAAGTTACCACAAAAATGGTGCACTAGAGAAATCCAAAAGGAATCAGGATATTGTAACTAGAAGAAAAAGTAGGACTGGAAGTTTAATCCAAAAAAAAAAAAAAAATACAGTTGAAATATTTATTTTGAATTTCATTAAACTCGAATCCACTTGTATGTCTTTAGATTTCCCAAAATCGTACGAGACGCCTGAAAAAAAAAATGGCCAAATAACCTTCAAATGTAGAACTTTTGCTGAAGTGCTAACGGGTAGTTCTGTACAAAATAATGATATGTAGTCGACTAAACCATCCAATTCGTCTCTCATCTAATCCATACAATCCGAAATGATCTTCCACACATAGATATGATGTATATGTTATACACCGTATTAAATATTAATAAATAATAATAATAATAATAAAAGGATTTCATTGAAACACGATAAACCTTTTTTTTTTTTTCTTTTTTTTTTTTACTCGATTTTGTCCAACACCGCGTAAAGTAACCATATGCAATGTATTTCTTTCCTTGATTTCCAATAATTCTTCATCCGTTCACATTGCTGTCTCCTACTCTCTTCTGTCCAGATGCTAATTCTTTCTATCTTTTCCTTCTTCTGGAAATCCTTATAATTCAGTATCATTCTTCTTAAAGCTGTTCTGTCTTGTATTACGTTATCTGTTATACCAATCTCTGCCATGTCTTTCTTAATTAATTCCCTGAATCCATTGGTTACCATTTTTTCTCTTATGAACAAGATTGAAAATTTGATAATAAACCTTTATAAATAACCTTTTTCTCATAAATTACAATATTCTAACAAGCAATTTCTTAAGTAAAATAGGCTATCGACTTTAGAATTTAACGAAGGATTTTGGATTGTATGGATTATATAAGAGATGAATTGGATGGTTCAGTCGAACATATGCACGTCCAAATAGATCTAATAATAACCTTATAATTCATGTTAATGAGTCTTTTATAATTAATTAGAAACATAGTGTATTTGTCGGATAAGCGTTAACATAGTCGTAAAATATAAGTAAGTACCTTAAGTTCCAGAATCGAAGTTAGAAATAAAAGAAAGTAATTAGATAGATCTGTCAAAATTAGAAAGTAAAATACTTTTACAAAAGTCTGAAATATATAATGTTATAAGTAAGTAACATATAAGTATCAAAAACATGATTTTTTTTTTGCTATTTTAGCAAAAAGGATTTTTCAGTGGATTGAGGAAAATCCGGCAAATGTAGGCAATGTTAACCAGAAATATAATTTTCAAATCAGTTATTGTGACTTAAATCCTCTTTCTGCAAAGGTTTATTTTATTTATTTATTTTTTTTTTTAAATACATCAATTTTGTCATGAACAGTCGATTCATGATATAAATAAAATCTAACTTAATTATCTTAAGAAACATTGAAAAAGATTATTTGTTATTGAAAAGGGGAACTATATTTATATTTGGTTAAGTACAAAAGATGTGTTTTTAAATTTCGAAAGAAATAAGTACTAATAAAAAATTAATTTATACTAAAATTTTGCCTTATCTTAGGCTATTTCTTCAGCTTAAGATGATTTTTCAATAACCACAACCATTTTATTGTTCAGTTTCTTTTTAAAATAAACCCATGTTGGACGACTTGTTTGAGAAAAGGTGTTGACTAGAACTACTACTATTCGATTATATGTTACAAATCTTAAACAACTATGTGGTTTGCGACGTTTCGTAATACGGAATCTAAGTTACCACATGCATAGATGTGGTTTCTTTTTTCTCATTAAAGTGTATTTAATTCCTAGTGTTTAAGTTACAATATACACGCAACCGAAGCTTAATTACAGGTATTATACACGTATCCTGTAAAGTAAGATTTCTCAAGTGAAATAGCTTCAGACCACTTCGAGAATGATGAAAACATTATAAGATTGAAAATAATTTTTTACCACAAATAAAAAAAAATAGTCATATAATAATCGTTATGTTATCCTGACATTATGTTTTCTGAATACAGCTCATCTGAAAAATATGTATCGGACTTAGGACTCATTATTTACTAATAATATATGTTTTAGTATTTGATGTAGTACAAACAAAACAAATTTAGAAAGTACTGGAGATGAATTTTTGTTAAGTTCTAATTTAATATACGCTTTCATAAAAATTTAATTACGATTTACCACGCAAAATAATAACTTATTATTAATGGTTCGAACTAGAGTTATTTTTTCAAGTTAGAGCTAAATATTATTTATTTCAAATTGGAAAGATTTCTTAATTTTTAAAAGTTATTTTGCTAATCGGGTTTGCTAAACTAAAATGTTAAGTCCGTAAGAGCCATTGCCTACAAGATCTGACATAAACACGTCTCTCCCTCTTCATTTCGGACAACTGGTTAACTTTTGAAATTTATGCTCTTACCTTATTTTGTTAATTCAAAACTTAGATCCAAAACTATTGTAATTAATTTAATATTTTCCGTTTCTTTAACAAACTAGAACTAATAAGCAGCATTGCATATCAGGGGTATATTATAGAGAGAGAAAAAAAAAAGACATCTCTTTTTTTAAACATTCATTGATACATTCATAGATGTTGTTATTATAGAGCCTATATCTGTGGACGAACGTGACAGAATACCACTAAAAACACTAAAAGCTCTGCACACCATGCCACTTCCTGTTGCCCTCTACTATACTGGTTTTAATTACGACACCGCAACCTGGTGATAACCATGAAGGGTCTACCACTAATATTAAGGACGTCACCTTTCTTATTCAAGATGGAGCTCTAATTTTGGATCAGACGACACTCACGGTGCTCACAAAGATAACTCTGGAAACTCTGGATCCCAGGGACTTCCTTCGATATTCGCAGTATTTTTTGCAGAGATATTATGTACACCACTTGTTGGTCTCAAAACGACATAACGCGTATAAGGACCTTATTTCTCCAGGGGGAGAGAAAGAGAGAGAGAGAGAGAGAGAGAGAGAGAGAGAGAGAGAGAGAGAGAGAGAGAGAGAGAGAGAGAGAGAGAGAGAGAGAGAGAGAGAGAGAGAGAGAGAGAGAGAGAGAGAGAGAGAGAGAGAGAGAGAGAGAGAGAGAGAGAGAGAGAGAGAGAGAGAGAGAGAGAGAGAGAGAGAGAGAGAGAGAGAGAGAGAGAGAGAGAGAGAGAGAATTTAATTGTATGAATTCATACAGGGGAAAAAATAAGCAAAATATTGTTATAAATATTATTATTAATATATTCCATATAGGATTAGACCTTATAACACTATGAATAAATTTCTTTTAGAAGAACCACAAGGAACAAAGGTAAGGGAAGTATTAGCTTCTTCATAAAAAAAAATATTATTCATGTCATATTTACACACTAACAAAAACTGATTTTGATATAAGTACATTCTTTTATTTAGCAATTTTATAAAAGGTTTGTTTGCTCAAAAAATGACTAACCAGTCGCAAATACAAGAAACAGACAATCCTAATTCCCAAGTCACTGTTTTTTCATCGGATACGAACTAAAAAATGACACAGAATTTTTAAATGGATTAGGACCAGCTACAATTTTTTATCCCAAAGGGCGCTCAAACCTTCAGTCCCAATTAAACCCAGCTTAGCGACTCTGGTAAAAAGTTGCTCGTAAATAAGAAATACAGATCAAAGACTTAATTTGTTTTTTTGTTTTTTAATATAATTTATCCTGCAACCAAATAACCCCTCAAAGTTTATGTTACAGAAATGTTTAGGAAAACGAAAGAGGGGAAATAATATAAGGGAAAGGGTGGGATTGAAGAAGGGAAGAGAGGATGGTAGAATTATCTACTCCTAGCCTGGGGTGGCCCAAATCGGATTGCATAATTTATCAGGGTTTAAGCAAATCCGAGGAAGGTTAGTCCTACTGCTGGCTATTAGCCTCACACCTCTGAATAGGATCCAGTCCACTTAACTTCCCTTTTGGGATAAAACAGGCTGCCCACGTCTACAAAGGGTTCGAATTGAGTAACAAGAGTTCGTACTTTAAAAGGTTTTCAGGTAAAAACGAAACGGTTTATTTCGTACATTCATTACTCTATATCACTAAGCATCACTCAATGTATGTAATACATGTCCAGACATCAACTATGGATACCCAATAGTAAAAAAAAGAGGTATCATTGAAAATAACATTATAATTATTTTATTTAACTAAGTAAATTTTGATTTTGTCTTTATGATTAATTAGCATAATAAAGATGAAGGTAAAATAAAATACTATTTGGTTCATTTTCCAATTGTTATTTCTATGCAGGCTGGTGTTCCACAAGGTAGCTTCATGAGTATCGTTTGAATTTTTTTCAACACTCATAGGCGTCAACTTTCAAAATTGGATAAATCCACCATTTGTCAAAAAAAAAGAAAAGAAAAGAAAAAAAATAACTAATTTTTTTTCCTATCTCTTAGAAAAATTGTTTCCATTCAATAAACGTACTAATGATACAATCGTCATTTTCCCTCTCGGATCCATAAATAGCTTCTTTTAAGCCTCAAAGATAATTTTTCCAGTTTAACGTTTTGTACAATCTATGTCGCTTCAAAGCGTAAGGATGAAGATATAGCCTGTGAATCTTGTCCTTTGTTGCATAGCTTCCTCGTCTATAGAGTCCAGAAAAACCGTTCTTCTCTTATCCAATATAATATCCTGACTTCTCCTTGTTAATATCTACATGGGAACCTAGTACCAGATTCAATAGACAAAATTCAATAAACGTTTTAGTGGACAAGTCATTCTGACACTATGATCAGTTCGTTTTAACTACCTAGAAACAAATTAATCAACCTCTCGCTAATTGAAATATTTAAACTCCAAACTTAGAACCTAATTGATCTAATTTGATAAAAATATTTTAAAAATGAGATTTCATACTTCTTTTCACGCCAGAGAAATAAATGTATAGTTTGAAAATTTTATTTTTATTTTAGTAATATATTGAGGCCGATATTTTTTGAGGCCGAACGACATCCTTGGCCACTCTCTCCTTCCACAATTAGAATTAGCTTTTTCGTCCTTAAGGACTGGTGGAGAATTTAAAGGATATGAGTAATTCACATCATAAAGAGTATAGTATATATTTATAGTTAGTTTTTTCAACGTAAAGCGTTTAAAGTTTAATTTTACGGGTAGATGAGATGTGAAGGGTTTTGTGGATGAAGGGGATAAGTCACATTTTTATTTTTAAAATACAATCTAGTTCATTAGAGAAAAAAAAATATATGCAGAAGTATTAGATAGCAAGTTCTGAATATTTCTAAACATTTCTTGCTAAGAAAAAAAATCTTTAAACAAAAATTATTCGAAATCGTATTTTGTAACATAAACGTTTCATCTACCAAACCTTTTATTTAATAAGAAATGATTGAAATCTGAAGTGTTTAATAGTTCTATTAGTTAGGGACAAATTTATATTTAAAATCAAATATAAAGATAAAAATTCCAAATTCTCATCTTTATATTTTATCCATTTCTCGAATAATCATAAGTATCACAGAATAATAATACAAAGATGGTTCAAAGTAGTTGAAAACAATTATTTTTTTATTTATTTTTTTTTTAAGAATAGTATTGAACAACATTCATTATATGTAAAGTAAGCTCTACTTAAGTACAAGGATTTTTATAACAACCTTGTACTTAAAAGTACAATAATTAAAGTCGTTAACATTCATTTCATAAAGAACATTTTTTTTTTCATTTATTTATATTTACAACTGTACAATAACATATACATCAAGTAAATGTGTTGATAGTGGATGCAATGGCATGTAAATAACATGTGAAGAACTACTCAATAGTAGCACTTCAATAAAAATCTACACTAAAAGACCTCTAAGCCATCTTCTTTTCAGACGCCTCGGAGGATTATCGGGAATGGAGTAGGAAGTAAGTTGAGAGACTAGTGGATTAGAGTGGTTATGGAGCTTACTATGAAAGGATAGGTATCTGGTCTGGGCTAAATCTGCAACATAAGGAACATTGAGGTCTTTAAGGATAAGTTTATTGGTCACAGAGTAAGGAGCATTGAGGATTTTTCGAAGGATTTTTAATTGCAAGGATCGGATACGAGATGAATTGGGTGGTTTAGTTGAGCCCCAAAGCTCATCTCCGTACGTCCAAATAGGTCTAATCATAGTCATGTAAATGAGTATTTTGTAATTGATTGGGAGCTTAGTCGTTTGTCGTGTAAATGTTGAAGTAGTCTATAGCGACGAGCAGTTTCTTGTCGTTTTAGTCTTGTATATGGATTCAAAGTAAGACGTTTGTCCAAGCGGAGTCCTAGGTAGTGGTTCTGTTCAACGGGGATTAGTGGAATATCATTAAAGAATACTGTAGAACAGGAAGTCTTAGGTTTACGACGAAAAGTAAAGGTTATTTGTTGGGATTTATTTTATTTCTCCAATTTCGACACCATTCTTGAATGTTAGTAACGTGAGATTTTAGTGATTGGGATGCAACAAAAGGATTATTATTTACTAATAACACCATGTGTCATCAGCGTAAGAAGTGAGGAAAGTGATAGGATGAGTCGAGAAAAAAAAACATTAAAATAATACTGAGGGAGTGTTTTTAATACTAGAGAAGTAATTTCATAAAAGGAGAGACCATGAACTAATACCAAGCTTATATCCTACACAACCTTGACCATAATAAATCCAATTACGTATCAGTAAGGCAAAGGATTAAAACTTCTTTGCCATGAATTTCGCAATATAACAGACGGTTATAAGTCTCGCTACGACCAAGATAAAAATAAATAATGTATTACATTTTTTATTTCTTGGCTAAAATTAGCTCACAAAATTAAAATATACACCCTAAATGCTAGGGTTACAATACTGTTACTAAACAACTTATTTTTTTAGCAAAACGTTAAAAAAATAAAGTACTGATTCAGAAAATGCTACCGTACAAGCTTTTAAACAATTTGTTTATATCGCTTTTATAAACAAGTATGAGATGAATATTTAAAAACAATAGCCAATAATTTATTCATTTCTAAATTTTGTTCCTACCTCCATTCACATTGAATTCGTTTGCATAACACAACAACTCAAATACTGGAATAATGGTTCCGATTGACGCATTGTGAAAAATTGTGGTTTGTATTCCGTTGCTAATGGCGTTATTTCAGGCTATTTTTAACCCGTTGTTTAACAGGTGGTAAAATTAATTTTATTAATTCCATAAGAAACAAAATTAACAATACTATATTTCGGCAAAAATATTGTGTATGTTAAAATTTAAGTGAGTATAATTCCTTAACCTCAATAATGATTGTTCTAACTTGCAGGTTATGGATTTAACTTTCTGTTAAAATATTTAAATCATACCGAAATTGTAAAAATTTCAAATTTAAAAATCAGAAGTCCTCCCTAGCTGTCATTTCCCATTTTAATATTTTTAGTGGACAAGGGAGAGAAAAATTGAGTTAATAGTAAACACCTAATTTCATTTGGTGCCTATTATGGTATGACAATATTTGTTTTTATTGAACAATTTTTCGCAATCAAATACCTTTGACATTTCTTAGCACAAATATTGATCGTTCGAAACTCTGATTGGACTAAACGGGTAAAGAGGGAGGGTTCTATCAAAGGGACTTCAGTTTTGATACCAAATAAGTTGGTTCTTGTATAACAAACTTAACTTTACAAACGCCTGTTTAAAAATGTTTTACTTTTATGGGTTTTTTTATTTATTTTTATAAATCAAATGTAGGAATTTAAGAAATTATTTAGGATTAGTACATAGCATATTTCCCCAAACCAGACGACTATCCTTCCATAAAAGACTTCGTAACAATTCGAATCCACCAGTCTCCCAACTTGCTTCCCCCTCGATTTCTTATAACCCTTCAAGAAGTCTGAAAATAAGAGCCTAGAGCCCTTCTGATGTAGTACTTTTATGAATAGAACTGCTTATTTCCCCAGGGATATGTATAATAAGATTAATTAATTATTTATTGATATTTACACCTGTATGCAATATACTACTAGTACATGTGTAGAAAATGATTACAACGACAAGCCAATATCTTATTAAAAAGAGATAATGACGGGAAACAGACTAGAGTGAATCGCATGTAATGATTCTGAGAAACAAATCAAGCGTTAAATATTACGCATTTTTAATAAAATGCTATTCATGGTTTACATACATTTTTCAAACAATATTGCTATAAATAAATAATCGAATAGTAGTAAAATGTCTACATTAGATCTAGTCATCTTCATTTCAGGCAGTGAGTGTAATTAAGAACCGATTAAAAAGCAAGTTGGAAGACTAGTGGATTCGAATGAGTTTAGAGTTAAATATGAAAGGATGGGTATCTGGTTCGAACTAAATCAGCATCCTATGGAACATTAAGATCATTTTGGATAAGTTTATTTGTGACACAGTAAGAAACACTGAGTATACTGGATTGTAAGGATAAGAGAACGTTTAGTGGACTCCCAAAGTTCTACTCCATTTATCCAAATAGGTCTAATTACTGCCAAATAAATGAGGCTTTCATAATTTTTTAGAAGCTTTGAATGTTTGTCTAGTAAATGTTAGAATTGTCTGTAATGACGAGCATTTTCGTTTTAGTCTTTTGTATGAATTTCTTTAGTCTTTTGGATCTGGAATGAAATGAGAAGCTGTGATACTAATGGATATGAATGGTTGTGGAGTTTGCTATGAAAGAATAGATATTGTGTTTGAGCTAAGTTAGAAACGAATGGTGTATTAAGATCTTTTGTAGATAAGTTTGTTTGTGACGAAGTTTAGGATTTTTGTAAGGATTTTGGTTTGTAATGATTGGATACGAGATGAATTGGATGGTTTAGTGGAGCCCCAAACCTCAACTCCGTATGTCCAAATTGCTCTTATTACTATTTTGTAAATGAGTCTTTTGCAATTAATTAGAAGGTTTCAACGCTTGTCAAGTAAATGTTGAAGTAGTAGAAAACGACGGGCATTTCTAATTATAAAACTGAAATCAAAAGAAGAATCTTTCTAATTATTTCAATTGTTGGAAATACAAACGAAATAATTACGAGAATTTGAATAGGTTCATCGCAGTAAAAATTCACACGGACTGCCCAAGAGCTCCTACTTAAGACAAGAGAAGACAAACAGACTTGACATGACAGCGCACGACTTGCCCGGTTGGGGTATTTATTAAATATGTAGGATGGGACGCAGGCTCGGTAACTTGCCCATCTCCAGGCCACATAAAACTTTCCTATGGTTAATTATTTAACGTTAATTATAACTGACGGCTTGTTAGGTCCAGGGCACTCCTCTTAGAAAGTTTAACGGCCTATCGGCCGGAAAATTCAACCGATAACTTGGTTAAACTAGTTTATTAACGGGTCGTTGCTGTAATCAGGTTGGGATTTACAGGATGTTGTGTTACACAAAATATTCCTTATCTACATAAACATATTTACATATCTGTAATACATGTTTATTTTTATCTGATTCTATTTAGAATAAATGTGTATTATTATGATCCATTAAACATTTATCAAAAAACACTTTGTTAGTAGCAAGTCGGCAAAGCCGGATGTCACTTGACAACTCGCGTGAAAAGCATTAAAAATTATTTTGATATCATTTATGCTAGAAAAAATCGATTAGAATTATCAGAAACAACATATTCTCAATTATAGAAAGTATAGCTTAATGTATTTGAAGTATAACGAAAAGAGGCTCTGTACTTTTGACACAAATTGTACACGATATTGAGCATAAGCCAGGCGGTTTCTGGAACTGTTTAAACAATTTAGATCAACAGGAAAAAGAAATAATGACGGGAAACAGACTAGAGTGAATCGCATGTAATGATTCTGAGAAACAAATCAAGCGTTAAATATTACGCATTTTTAATAAAACGCTATTCATGGTTTACATACATATTTCAAACAATATTGCTATGAAATAAATAATCGAATATCGAATACAATATCTGTTTTATTAAATTTTATTTATTAGATTTAGACTAAAGCGACAAGAAACTGCTCGTCGTTACAGACTACTTCAACATTTACTAGACAAACGATCAAACCTCCCAATTCATTACAAAAGACTTATTTACATGAGTGTTATTAGACCTATTTGTACGTACGGAGTTGATCTTTGGGGCTCTACTAAACCATCCAATTCATCTTGTATCCAATCCTTACAGTCCAAAATCCTTCGAAAAATTCTAAATGCCCCTTACTTTGTCACCAATAAGCTTATCCATAAAGACCTTAATGTTCCATATGTTGCTGAGTTAGTCCAAACCAGATACCTATCCTTTCATAGTAAGCTCCATAACCACTCAAATCCATTAGTATCTCAACTTGCTTCCCACTCCATTCCCGATAATCCTCCGAGGCGTCTGAAAAGAAGATGGCCTAGAGATCTTCTAGGGTAGAATTTTATTGAAGTGCTACTGATGAGCAGTTCTTTTCAAGTTACTACATGTCATTGTAATCGTTATCAGCTAATTTACTTGATGTAAATATTTGTATTGTTGTAAATTTCAATAAATTGATTTATAAATTTAAGAAAATAAAATGTATTGGATTTATTATTATTATTAGTAATTTTATGATGAATTCTTATATTTCTAGACCAAAAATATGTATGTATTTGTCGATGAAACACCCCATATCCATTTCACATACAAGCCATAATTATTCACTTAATTTTCTCTCTTTTTTTTTAATAGCGTAAAGTAATTCAGTCTATGAGAAAAGCATGGACATAAAGTCGATAATTTTTACTAACAATAAGTATGCGTATTGAAATTAGTTTCTTGCTCAAACTTCCCAAACTCGCAACGTACAATTTAAACGTTTCTCCATCACAATATGTATCTACATAACTAATGAATTCCAGCCAAAAAATAAAATAAAATGATAGAAAAACAATTCCTACTAACCAAAGCTAAAGGGTTAATTTTTGACTTAAAATAATATTATGTATAATCTTAAAAATTCCAGTTACTTCAAGGATGATTCTGGAGATCAATAGTGTTAATAAGAATTAAGTGGGATCTTTTAATTAAATGTTATTGAAGATCTTACTGGCCCTTTGGGGATATTTTTAAAAATATCTTGCTACGAGGTAAAATGAATTAATTTCCAAAGCAAGATAAATCAAGGTTGTAAATTTTTAATTCGTCCATCTTCCGTTGCTATTACATTACTTTTACGTACAACCAATATGTTTATAATTTTATATAATTTTTGTTGAATCCTATTGTATATAATGATCACTTAAGTCAGCTCAAACAAATAACAATCATATAAGTTTAAAGAAACCTATATATACTACCTATACCTACAAGAGGAGGACATACTCAGTCTCTAACGGATCTTGTTAGCAATTTTTTTGGAGGTTCCTGGTCAAAAAATATTAGACACGTATTTTTCCGTTCCGATCAATGGGTTCTAGAAGCTGAGAACAAAAATAGGATTAAACTAATTTATTTTATATTTCGAGTTTAAAAAATAATATCGGCATGATTCTTGCACCAAGATGTTTAGTTTTGATTACGGATTTAAGGAAAAATACATATATATTTTTTTCACAACAACCGACATCGGATTCGAATTCAGCATTCAAAAGAACCCTTGAATACGAAATTTCATTCAAATAGAAAAATAAAAATCCGTAAGCTTAGACGGTTAAACGTATCAACTTCATTTTTTAACCCGAAATATAGGGTAAGTAATACGCTTTAAATGTCTTTGGTTTCATCATCCTATCTGGTTTCAAACTCATGTTAAAAATCAAAAAATTTTGGATTTTCCAATTTTATTAATAGGTTTTTGTTTATCGAATTTTGCATTTATATACATCAAAAGAAAGCTGAGGCTCTCCTCTTTCCAGCGATACCAACCAGTGCATTGTGACAAAGTAATGGCGATTTAAAGGAAAATAACTAATAATCGAAGAGGGTGAAAAAAAAAATGATATTTTTGTTTTTATTGAATAAACGTTTTTCAATGTTTTTGAGGGTTTTGAATTTTAATCTGTCGTAAATTTTTGTGTGAAAAAATCTATTGAGGCAGTTTGCTTTAAAATCTAATCATTTTTTTAGAATTTAATTAAACTAACAATATAATATAATATTTAATTAATACAAATAATATAATATTCAACCTGTACCAAACAAAATCTGTATATTCCTTAAATCCGCTATCAAAACTAAAATCTTGGTGCAAGAATCATGTCGATATCATTTTTTAAACTCGAGATATAAAATAAATTATTTGAATGCTATTTTATTTTTTTTCTCGGTTTCTAGAACCCATTGGTCGGAACGGCCAAATACGTGTCTAATATTTTTTAACCAGGAACCTCCAAAACAATTACCAACAAGATCCGTGAGAGACTCAGTGTGTCCCTTGTTAGTTAAGATTAATATTGTGAATTTCACGAAATAGGATCTATATATTTTTTAGGCCCTTAAAAAAATTTAATGTTTTCCAATTAATTTATAATGCATTCCAAAGATTTATGATAACTGTACTGATTAAAATTAATAAAAGATGATAAACATTGCAATAGTATATAAACATTTGTATAAAACGATTGAAGAAAAAATATTCTTGAGTGCATCTTATTAATTTATATTTCTGTTGTTCCACAAATATTAACTTTTAAAATGAATGATCTATAATTATAAACTATTATAATATTATACAAATATTATATTAAAATAATTCCAATAAATATAATAATGGGCATTACTTCAACTTCTTTCAGTTACTACATATTTTCTTTTACTTTAATAGTGGTGTGATAGGCTTGGTTTGAGTTGTGTTAAGATACATTGCACAATAGCACCTTAATTTTATTTTTCATTAGTCATTATTATAATGTTTTATTTATTACATATTTGTATTTTATATTTTTATAGTGAGAGGTTATTTTTTTATTATTATAACGTGTGAATGGATACATTAACATTCATATTACTCATTGTCCTTGACTGGAACAGAATATTATATTAATTTAATAAAACCATTTTTTTTTTAACTATTATACATTACGTTATTATTCATACATAAATTGCAGTGACATTTTTTTTTTTATTTTATTAAAGAAATATAAACTAGATTCCTTTATCTTACAACAATTATTGAAATAATCATAAATCTACTTGAGATGAATTCCGAGAAAAAAAAACAAAGTGCTAAAATAAAGGTGACACAGAACAGGAGGGAAATGCAAATTAGACCTGCCACTGAGGGTGTGTTCTTAAACACATTTACATCCCTAGATATGCTAATGTACACTACCTTCACAAATGACTTTGGCAACCACATAAAAAAATCTTAGTTTTTTTTTGTTTTTTTAAAATTATCCATAATAATTATTTATTTCACAAGATGAAAATAAAATTATGAGTTAATATCTGTTGTCGAAGATGTATGGAATGTGGTAATCGGGCCACGCCCATTACTTGGTATTATCCAACTGAGGTCTGCCCTCTTGAAAATGAAAAATATACATTTTTTTTTTTTCAAATACTAAATTTTAAACATGAAATTTCATTACCTATTAAAAATAAATATAACACGCAAAAATGACATTTTTATTCATTCGAAAAATATTAATAAATAATGTTATCATAGTATCAAAACAGAAAAAAATTATACAGCTATTAATTTAAAACAATATAAAGTAAATATGTAGTAAATAATTAACAAAAAAGTATTAAACCTACTGTCCTACACATTAGTCTCTTGAGAATAACTTACAAGTTGTTCTTAAAAAAATCATTAATGCTACCGCAAACGAAGGAGAATAGTTATCTCTCAAGTTTAAAAGTCAATAAAGCCTTTAACAGTCACATTCTTTTCTGTTTATAATAAAGATAAAACTGAGATGAATTAAAGTAAAAATGTAAAACATCACAATTGGATCTAACAGCCAAAAAAATATGGTGTACAACTTGGCATATACATGTCACAATGACGTCTGCTGACATCCATTTCGGATTTATATTAGAATAGCAGCTTCTATTATCCTAATTTGAAGGTGATATTTTTTTGGTTTCGTTCAAAAATAAATCGGTTAGGAGCATTTATTTTAATATAGGAAAAGTATGACATATGTCATAAAGAACCAATGTTCTCTTGATATCTACCCCCCACAGTTCATAACAAAAAATAAAAGGTGATAAGATCTTTTTAGTTTTTTTTTTTTTGCTTTGTTTTGATTTTTTAAAATATAAATTCCATTTCTTTAAGGAGAAGAAGAAGAAAATGAACTTTATTCTAGAACTATTTGTCCCCTAAGAATAACATATGATTACAGTATATATAACAATCGTCTGGCTATGATAATTGATTATAATAAATAATAATAAAATTTTATTAATAATTAAATTGTTTGTAGCGGCGGCTAGGGGTTCTTGATGAACGCAGCCGAAAAACCAACCGCTTTTTTATGAAGCTGGTAGCTCAATATGTGTTATTAATAAATTGCTTGACAACTATATTTCATAGCTTAACAATATCAAAAAAACAAATTTTAATACAAGCAATAATTTCTTTAATTTGAACAACTAATTGAATAAAAGGTTATAAACTAATTAATAATAAACTAGAGTTCACAAACCAATTTCTACAGTAATCTGTACAATTTCTGACAGCAATCTGTTTTCGGCGGCTGTGTCAATTAGACCTCACAAAGAGAGCTGTTGGAGATCCTGGAAGGTCACGCTGAGGCCCTGAGCCCATGAGCAATGTTCTCTTCAATTATCATGGCAGCAACAAAAACGTGAATTGACCGATCGTCATGACGACTAGTTGCAAACTGAAGCGTGGCTTCCAAAAAAAACATATGACATATGTTTTAATTTATAACCGCTTAATATTAAATTTATAAAATTGACAAACTAAAAAACAAATTGAATATTTATAACTAATTTTAGTATACATGATGTAAAAACAATTATAACTTACAGCAATTATATAATTATAACAATTATAACACTAAGGACTAAGTGACCTCATGTACATAAACAAAACACATGTTGGCCTCAACATACCGCCCACCAAAGTTTTCATGAAAACTTTACTTCTGCAATGCCTCCATCCTACTACAAACTACAATGACATACTTTGATAGGACCTAAAAATGGCCCCAGGTGAATAACGGCTGGCCAACAAATGGGTGTCTGGCACCATAATACTGATTTAGTCGACCGCCCACCATGCAATGACGCCCTAAGAAGCGGGGAACTAAGTCATGAAAGCAGGCATCGGTTTGAGGCGTAAAGGGTTGAAGAAGGAACCTATAATGATTGGATATAGACTTGGTTTTGAACCAAAAACAAAAACATTGTCTTGCACATGCTCCCACCACAAAAAATAACCATTCAATTAGCAAATATTGCATCTGCGAAACTGGTTTCAAGATGTGAATTAGCAAAGTAGGGGCTGTCACAAACCAAGAGGCATTCATCAAGACATAAAGATATCATTTTCCTAATCCCAGCCAGATCGTAACAGAAGACAAAACAGCAGATACACCTCCAAGTCAATAACTCGGCACCTCCTACCCGAAAGAAGTATATTAGCATTCTTATAACCTGTAATGCTTCTTGTAGGGTTCGGTATCTAACTGGAGGAATCCTATAATAAACTGAGTTCGCTATGGAGGCACGATGCTGACTATCCTGATGAGAACAATCATTTTCCATAGGAATGCCGTCCGATTTCTGAGAACCTGATTCTATCGGACGAGGAATCTCTTTGTTACAAGGCTGATGCAGCCAGTTAGGACCAATGAAAGTACAATCTGAGGGCCTCCTGAAAGCAAACAGCGGTTTTGGTCTGTTGCTGGAAAAGGCAACTTTCAATAAATTGCCACTGCTTTTCTGGAAGTCTAGCGCAGCTGGGCGCTCAAATTTTTGTTCGTGAGACCGATGAGGCCAATTTTGAATAAGGCGATGGATGACAAGGGTCCTCTTGGAGGAGTTTCGCCATTGACAAGCATAATAAAGGGGGTTATTTGATGAAATTTCACGGTGATTATAAAGATTTAGTGCAGCTGGGCACTTAGATCTAGGAACATGTGAGCAATGAGGCCATTTTGATTTGAAATGATGGCCGACTGGAGACCTCTTGAAGGCGTTCTTCAGTTGCAAGCCATAAAAAACAAATTTTCTGCCCGGCGTAATGTCCAACGACTTAGGTGGCTCTTGCGCAGCAGGGCGCTTAGATTCAGGATGTGGTGGTTCATGGAACCAAATTTTATTAAGGTGACTAACTGGGGACCTCCTGGAGGTGCGGCGCAAAGTCAAGTCATTTGGGGTAACAGTTTCTTCCACTGTTGTGCCAAGGAGATTAGGCAGTTCTGGCGCAGCCGAGCCATCAGAACAATTAGGATCAATAAATGTATGTGCCACTGAGGCGTCCAACTCAATGTCGCTGGATTTACAAAATAATGTTGGCGCAGCTGGGCGCTTAAGACATTGGAGGCTATCTAAATGTTGTGCCACTGAGGCGTCCAACGAAATGTCGCTGGATTTACAAAATAGTTTGGGCGCAGCTGGGCGCTTAAGACATTGGAGGCTATCTAAATGTTGTGCCACTGAGGCGTCCAACGAAATGTCGCTGGATTTACAAAATAGTGTGGGCGCAGCTGGGCGCTTAAGGCATTGGAGGCTATCTAAATGATTTGCCACTGAGGCATCTAACGAGGTGTTACTCGATTCATCGAGTAGTTGAGGCGCACCTAGGCGCTTTAAAACAGGGATACTTTCAATATATTTAGCCTCTGAGGCATTGCTGTTTAAACCATTAGGAGACAGAAAATTATTTTCTGAGCAAAGCGGAATCCGATGAGGATTTATATTAGGATTGTGTTCTGGAAATGGCTTATCTTTGTGGCAAAAACTGGGTGTGTCATTGAGACATTCATCTGATATGAGTCCAGTAGGACTTATTCTACTAGCGTCATCGGGGCTATGAGCCCTTCTTTCAAATGGTGGAGATGAAACAATGGGAGGTGACTCTTTCTCTAATAGGCTTGAATTACAACCAGATCCAATAGCTAATGGAGCTGTATGGGCAAGAGATATCTTAGGAGTGGGATTCACGAAATCTTCATAAATCGCGCAAACTTCATAGTAGGTTCGCTTTATTGCTTTCTTAAGTTCCTCATCAAATTTATTTGGGAATACAGATGGACAATTATTGACAAGAACAAACTCTAAAATCTCATCCCATTTAGCCATAAATGAGCGAAAATGTGGCCTAAGCCGAGAGAATGTCTGTTTAAATAATCCAAGCTTACTTTCATCATAGAGACCAGAGCGACCTAGAGCAGTGATCTTATTAACTTCTCCAACCGCCTGATGGAGATCCCTCCTAAGAAGATTAATTGAACTAGTAAAATCCATTCCACAATTGATATTTACTGCAACTAAACAATGGATTCTAAATGGTGCTGGCCAGAAAATCTAGAACATAAGAAAGGAATGACGAGAGGTGGGCGGAATGTAAGTTACAAACAACAGTTAATAAATGACAATATTTCAAAAACCTTATAAAATCTGTAAACATTTGCAATGAATAACATATGATAACTTTAATAAAGAAAAGAAGCTATAAATAATTGAAATAATACATACCAATAAATTTAATTTTGCAAAAAAACTAACTTATAATAAACAACAAATGGTACAATTTAATAAATAAGAACTAGAATTAGGCATAATTCCTTATCGCAATAAACAAAACACTGCCTGCAGATGGCAAGAAAAGTTAGGCATTGTTCCTGATTACAATATTAAATTTAAACATGTGATATTATATTTAAATATCTAGACTAACCTTAAATGTTTTAACTAACCGGAGGACCATACAATTATTTTTTCTTAACAATATCCGACCCGGACTGGACCAAATGTAGCGGCGGCTAGGGGTTCTTGATGAACGCAGCCGAAAAACCAACCGCTTTTTTATGAAGCTGGTAGCTCAATATGTGTTATTAATAAATTGCTTGACAACTATATTTCATAGCTTAACAATATCAAAAAAACAAAAATTTTAATACAAGCAATAATTTCTTTAATTTGAACAACTAATTGAATAAAAGGTTATAAACTAATTAATAATAAACTAGAGTTCACAAACCAATTTCTACAGTAATCTGTACAATTTCTGACAGCAATCTGTTTTCGGCGGCTGTGTCAATTAGACCTCACAAAGAGAGCTGTTGGAGATCCTGGAAGGTCACGCTGAGGCCCTGAGCCCATGAGCAATGTTCTCTTCAATTATCATGGCAGCAACAAAAACGTGAATTGACCGATCGTCATGACGACTAGTTGCAAACTGAAGCGTGGCTTCCAAAAAAACATATGACATATGTTTTAATTTATAACCGCTTAATATTAAATTTATAAAATTGACAAACTAAAAAACAAATTGAATATTTATAACTAATTTTAGTATACATGATGTAAAAACAATTATAACTTACAGCAATTATATAATTATAACAATTATAACACTAAGGACTAAGTGACCTCATGTACATAAACAAAACACATGTTGGCCTCAACATTGTTAGTTACAAAATAAATGAGAAATCTTGTAAAAGGGTACATCATATGTATACTATTATAATGAATATTACATAAATATTCATGTTTTAAATTTGCTCGGAAGATTTATAATTCAGGAGGTAAGGAAATAGATGACGTTTAAAGGAAGTAAGAGTGGAGCTTTTTCGAATTGATATGGGCAATGAATTCCATAAAGAGGAAGCGCGGATAATAAAGGATTTTTCGAAGGATGCAGTTCGTTTAATATCTATGTAAAAGATAATTGCTTTGCAAGCTATGGAGAATGTTAAAAAAGTATACAATTTGATTTTTTTTTCAAATGTTAAAGGTATTAAAAAGAAATAGAAACGCATAGTTTTTAGGATATCCTACATAATTTCACTTTTTTTTGTGTCATAAGGTTAATAATTTTTAAAAAAAATTAAAATTCATGATATTGAAAGTTTTTAATTATACTCTTGATGTAATCCAAGACAGCTTTTGATAATATTGCACTAAAAAAGTCTTTTCGAGGACAATAAGGCTTAAAAGAAATAATTTAACTAAACAATTTCAAATGGGCAATAATTTTACATAAATGTGTACTTCTGGATAGCTCGTAATAGCTGTTTTGGTAAAAGCACTATAATCTCCCGGCATCTTAATGCAATCAGAACCGACCCCCGTAAAATCGTAACAACCGAGGTAGTCCCATTTCATTTAAGGGAATGGCTATTCCTTTATCCGAGCAGTAATTCTGTTAAGGAGCTTTGGGGGATCAGAGCGGACGTGCGTGCCCCGCCCCAACATGAAGAATCAATTATCAGATTGATGAAATCCACCATCACGCGATGAGAACTGTCATTAGTAACGGGGGCTACATGTTTATAAACGGAGCAGGGGAACATTATCAGTCGTTCCGTTGTAGGAGTTCGGAACGGAACCTCTACCAAGCTGGGTCATTAGTTAATGAGACTGCGTCATTATCAGGTTATCGAGAGCTGTATCTCATCCTGGACTGTTAGTGCTAAATATCGATTTTATTCCTTATGCGTCAGTTAATTAAGTAATAGATTGTAATAACTGGATATTTTTTTAAATATTTATTTATTAATTTCTTATTCTTTACAAAGTGTTTTTCTTTACGTAATAAAGTTTCCTATAGCAAAACTTCTATCTCAGTCGATTACTCCACTTCTTCCTGTTCAATGCGTCCTCCTCTATTAGTCTCAAGACATAGAGACTTTTAACTACAACATTTCTTCACCTTACTTACCTTTTCTCTTTACCTCTACTTTCCACCCAAATGCTATTTTTTTATTGATCTTTCATTATCCATCCTTTTATTAGGAACCTTCTTATTCCCATTCCCTCCATCTCATCTAGTATATTCTTTCATACTTCCGTCCTTTTTCTAATTGTTTAATTTCTGACATACTGCGTCCTTGAGATTCTGGCCTAAATCCAAAAGTCTCCACAGCAGTGTTGCAAGGTGACATAAATATTTTTCCCTGTGGAGCGGAATAAATTTCCCCACGTTAGACAAAATCTCTCATGTTCTTCATCACCTTTTACTCCTGAAATTCCCTAGACAAAATCCACAGGTGAACCAAATCTATATTATGTACAAATGTTAATATTTCGTTAAAACCTTTATTTTTTTAACATTTCTGTTACGAATTGGTTTCTAAAAAAAAACAAAAAACCATTAACAGTAATTACAATATTAAAAATCTAAGTCATTCATTATTATACCTCAAAAAAAGTATCAATAAACGTAATAAAAAAATTATCGTATAATTAATTTTCTAGGCAGTTTTTGAGTTTTTGCTAATATATACTTCTAGAACTTGTAAATAATAGGTAGAAAAAAATAGAACAAACAAAATATCGACCGTACAAAGGTAATAATTGTACCATTAAAAAAATGTGATCAAATCAACACAACAAGTAGACACCTGCTTTAAGATATTTTGTTCTAATTATCGATTATTATGTAGCAAAATACTTAATAAAATCTAAAGACCTATCACACTTAGTTTTCACACTGATATTTAAACATTCCCTAATCATCCTTTTGATTTCCTCACTAAGACCGAAAATTCCCCAAAGGAGTGTAAACACATGGCATCGCTGTTCCGCAATTAGGAATCATCTGCCATGCGAAATTTCAAGGGGTCATGTTACCGAGATATAAACCATTACTTTGCTTTCTACCAGAGTCTTAGATATAATTTTTATCACATTTTTATAAATTCTTCACCTCTATAAAACTGAATATAGCATACAAATATTAAAATTTACGAACATATAAATAAATATATCCTATACAACTGAGAAATAGCTTATAAACAAAATTCTGAAAATATGTTCAGAAAAAATGATGATTATTTTTCAAAGAGATAAGAGATCGACTAAGATACTAGGTTTAAATGCAGAAAGAGAGGAAGAGCGTCGAAGACGAGGATTGCTATAGAATTCCATTAGGACGTAGTACAACCAATAAAGGATTCCTGAAATGCAGCAATATTATGGAAAGGGTTATTCAGATTGGAGGGGCTAGAACTTATCATACCGAAGTGAATTAGATTTAAACTGTAGAGCATATCTAAGATAGGGCAGGTGTAAGGGGTGTTGTGATAGTGTAAAACAAAAGTAGAAAATACTTGCGACGAAGATAGGAAAAAAACAATACCACTTATGTGGTAAAGTGATATAAGGGTGTATCTTTCGAGATTCAGGAGATGAATGATTTCTATCACAACACTGCCTAGTGTGGCAATCTTCAATGTTCTAAAATCAATTTCGCAACTCTAAAGGGAGTATACTTAGTATTTTTTTTTTCTCGGAAAATTCTTCGTTCAGGATATCTCAAATTACTGACACCACTGGGAAGGGTTTTTGTTCTTCCAGTTCAGTTCTTTCAGCTAAAAATTATTCGGACTCGGAGGGGGCCGCCATTAAATTCTTTTTATCCTCCTTTATTCGCCGTGAAACGCCTGAGTGGTGAAGCTAAATCACCGGGCAGTGGCCATTAAGGGTCTCTTTTAGGGCCTATTAACCTCTTCCGCTAATCCCTATTGTCTTGGGCTCACTAAATGGGTAATCAACCCATCCCGCACTGCCATTCCTCCTCCAATAATTAAGTACCTCAGATATTTTTTTCGAGGAACCGAGGAAAGAAATGGAACGTTCATAAGTCTAAATGAAAAACTCGATTCAACCTTTAGGTATATGTAGTTAATTTGAAAACTACATGTATATGCTGACAGATACCATTTATTTTTAAATTTTAATAAAAAAATAATATTGAATATGAAATCATATTTTTCATTTTATTTTTTTTATTTTTTTTTTAATGTCTTTAACGTACAACTAAGACAGGAAGGATCTGCTATCCTGCAGGTATCTAGCCTTTTCTAACTAAAGTAGGAAGATCAAGATTTATTCCATGGGTCCGCCAAGAAATAATGTTTAACCCGCCCAGGTGGGATTCGAATCCAAGACCTTATCTCAACCAACAATTGGTGGTTGAGCAACTAAAAACAAGTAACCGCCAAAATTTATACATTTATTATCCACTAGCTAAAATCCCTTTGTAAAACTAAACTAATCAAATATTTATACATTTTTTTATCAATTATTTAACTTTTATTTGGATCATATAGCTAAACGTTTTGTCTATTCTTAATATAGCCTATGATACAAATAAAATACTATTAGTTATCTTTCGATAGAGAAAATAATTTCCTCCATATGATCTCTCAGATTTGATGCAAATTCGTAACTTATCTACATAATAGTCCAGCGATTGGGTAAAACAACTGGTTCTTAGACATGTGATATTATTGAGTGTTTCATTTAAAGTGCTTTGTCTCAATTGTTCAGCGAGCGTCAATTAGTGGTGCTGTTTAAAACCATTAACCATTAACAAACCATCACATGAGTTAGGAAGAAATGACGTCGGTCTATGAAATGCTCTAGAGGCCAAAACATTTAGTTATATACAACCCAATTGCTCTGAACCGATTGGAAAAGAATAATTTCTCGTTAAAAAAAAAAAAAAAAAAAAAAAAAAAATTGCCCTATGTTTCACATAAAAAAAAAAAATGCAGTATCACTTATTTTATTTTAAATTAATTGTTTGCTAGGTTTTTTTATTTATTCTACATGGGGAGGATCAATTAATATACCTCTTGAGAAAAATCTTACACTGGTTAAATAATGAATGTGAATATATTTTTTTTTCTTTTCTCATTTATTGATATTTACAACTGTAAAAAAACATAAACGTCAAGTAAATGTGTTGATAGTGAATACAATGGAATGTAAATAACTTGTGAAGAACTACTCAATCTTCTTTTCAGACGCCTCGGAGGATTATCGGGAATGGAGTAGGAAGCGAATTGGGAAACTTGTGGATTGGAGTGGTTATGGAGGTTATTATGGGAGGATAGATATCTGGTCTGGGCTAAATCAGCAACATGAGGAACATTAAGGTCTTTATGGATAAGTTTATTGGCCACAAAGCAAAGAGCACTGAGGATTTTGGATTGCAAGGATTGGATACGAGATGAATTGGATGGTTCAGTGGAGCCCCAAACTCAACACCGTACGTCCGAATAGGTCTAATCACAGTCATGTAAATGAGTCTTTTGTAATAAATTGGGAGCTTTGATCGTTTGTCTAGTAAATATTTAAGTAGTCTGTAACGACGAGCAGTTTCTTGTCGTTTTAGTCTTGTATGTGGATTCAAAGTAAGACGTTTGTCCAAGTGGAGTCCTAGGTAGCGGATCTGTTCAAGAGGGATTAATGGAATATCATTAAAGGATACTGCAGAATGTGTATATAAAAATCATTTTCAATTAGTCCGGGCGCCTTTCATTTTAAATTGAATGAAATATGGTTTTATGTATCACAAATCTTCAAGTACACTAACCAAAATCACAAATAAATATTAAAAAATACAATTTTAAATTTAAACAACTATTTAAAATATTGACAATTTATTTTCCTGACACTTCAGATTCGAGTAATGCAACTGATTAGGGACTCTATACAAAAGGAACAAACATACCTTAAATTTGTAAACAAAAGAAAAACTGATAACCTTGCCAGTCATAGGTTAAATTGTCTTGATAAAATAATTCACCATTCTTCTTTCTTGATAATTTCTGGATCACACCTTCAGATCTCAAAATCCCAAAGAATTCAGCTTATCACAATCAGACACTGATATTTAAAACACACACTGATGCCCTTATGTGCACCTACACTTCCTATTCCCTCCAAAAAAGAGTCTCTCCCACTCCTCCACTATTCTTTGTACTACCAACTAACTTTATTGAATAAATTAATTTTTAACAAACTTACAAATTACAATTTTTTCAGATGCTATCCAATACAACGTACACCATTCTCAATTACAATAACATAAATAAAAAACGAAAAACAAATAAAATATTTGTACCTACTAAACACAATGAAATTAATATAAACAACAGTTAACTCAAATTTATATGCAACCATTTTTCCTTTTTTTATTAATTTTAAGTTATTAAACAAGCTTTCTTAAATTTATTTTAAAATTCCATGTATATATGGACAGCAAAATTTTAGACCCCTTACATGTTATATATACAAATATAAAAAAAAAGGATAAAAACAGTGCATAAATAGCAAGAATATATATATATATATATATATATATATATATATATATATATATATAATATAGGTATATATATATATATATATATATATAATTTAAAGTTAGCTAAAATGAGGTATTTAATTATTAATTTAAGTTATAATACCTCCTAAGTTTTTTAACTTGTCATTTATTTTTCCTACTGGTTTTCTTTTCTTATATTTTTAACAGTCATTTCCTCTTTTTGTCATATATTTTAGTTTGTTTTTATTTTAGTTCTGATAAAGGCTTATATCGTAGGCCGAAGCTTCAGAACTATAAATTAAACTTTATTTTTTATTATGTATCTATGACTGCATACCCCAGCTATATATTATTAGCATATTATACCTATATCTTTGTATAATAATTTTTAAATATTTTTACATTTGACTAAATGAAATTAATTTTTTTTTACATTAAGATTAGTGAATTTTAAAATACTCTCTCTGAAGAACTTTTAGGACTGTCCGATCCGTGAAAACTTAGTAACATAATCTAACGTGGCAAAACTCATATGTAGTCAAAATTTATAGATAAATTATTTTATATCTTGCATTACAAATATGATACGTTCATAAATCGTTCACCAAACCATTCCTATTTTAGTGCTACTTAAGTTAAATTCTTTTCTCATGTATTTAAATTTACAACTGTACAAATATATAAATCTAGTAAATGTGTTGTTAATGATTACAAATAACATGTATAAATGAAACATAGAGATTTTCGATGTGTTGAATTAAAATTTGACATATTTTTTTTATGTCAAGACTAAAACGACAAGAAGCTGCCCGTCGTTACAGACTACTTCAACACTTACTAGACAAACTTTCAAAGCTCCCAATTAATTACAAAAGACTAATATACATGACTGTGATTAGACCTATCTGGACGTACGGAGTTGAGCTTTGGGGCTCCACTAAACCATCCAATTCGTTCTCGTATCCAATCCTTACAATCCAAAATCCTTCGAAAAATCCTCAATGCACCTTACTTTGTCACCAATAAACTTATCCATAAAGATCTTAATGTTCCATATGTTGCTGATTTAGCCCACACCAGATACCTATCCTTTCATAGTAAGCTCCATAACCACTCAAATCCGTTAGTTTCTCAGCTTGCTTCCCACTCTATTACGGATAAACCTCCGAGGCGTCTGAAAAGAAGATGACCCAGAGACCTTCTAGTGTAGAATTTTTATTAAAGTCCTACAAGATGAGTAGTTCTTTTCAAGTTTTGTCACGTTATTGTAATAGTTAACAGCACATTTACTTGATGTATAAATTGTTATTAAAAAAAAAAAAAAAAAAAAAAAAATTAATTTGAAAATATATAAGGCTTGTTTACTCACAACATTTTATTTGATATAAAATTTTAAAATTATAATAGATATAAACTTTTTTTTTTGTTTAAATCAATACTAATACAGAAAATTTTTGGTGAATAAAATCATGAGGATACAAAATAAGTTCTAAAATGTGAGGTTTACCGTTATTTTTTTCAGGCTAGAGCCCATTAAAAGAAACAAAAACAATTGTACCGATATTTTTGATATAGATTTAAAGAAATAAATTTGGATCACATACTTTGCCCCATTTCCTTCACATCATATTCACTAGTTAAAATAATATCTTTGAAAGTTACAGATTGGGGCAATAAAGCAAAAAGAAAAATATAAAAGTAAAAAATATGTAAAAACATAAAACATATGTAATAGATGAAGATATAAAAACATTTCATCTTAAGTGATGACCTCATAACGTCTATAAAATTAACTCGATCACATTCTATTATGAAACTATGAACCTGACTAAATAAAGAAAAAAAAATGAACGCTTTGAAAGTTCATAAAAGAATTTCAAGCCACTGGTTTTACTGCTGTTTTTTCTTTATCTTTTTTTTTTTTTTTTTTTTTTTAATTTTGCAAAGAATTTAATGTTCAACTTGTTTTATAGACAGGGCCTAAATTAAATTCCTTTTCCATTCTTATATTAAAGTATGATGCAAAGAAAGTTTTTGAAACGGAAAACACTTTTAAATCTTGTTATTTTTCTTTTATTATTATTTTTTTTTCATTCGTTTCTTGCTTCTTTTTGTTTTTTTAGTTTTTTTGGCGTCTTCCATTTAGTATACCTAGTTTGAAATAGAAAAAAAATTATAATCGAATAAATGTAACTTCTGCTATTTTTTTTTTTTAATAGTAAATTTTATATTGATTCCTTAATAACAAATATATTCAAATGATTAAATATTTGTATGTCGATTGTAGATATATGATATTAGTTTTAGATGCATTATTATCATAGTTTTAATAAAGATAATTTTTTTTCCTGTAAATTTCAAATTACGATTAATAGCAATAGCAATATAAATAAAGTTAGCAATAGTGGAATATCAACTAATAATTAACATGAAAAGAGCTTTAAAAGCAGAAAGTTTTTTTATTATAATTAGAAAAATAAAAACATAATTTACAAATTACTAGTTCAATAATAATTAAATTAACAAACTGTAGTTAATTAAATAACATGGAAATATTATATTTAAAAACTTTTATTTAAAAAGTTTTATAGTCCAAGATCTATTGAAATTAGCTATTAGTGATAAGGATTTTATATGAACTATTATTTCAGTTGAACTATAAATACATTTTTTTTATAATAGCGTTAAATCATATCTATACAGTTTTTTTTATGACTATATCATTAAACTTTTTTAACCTAATATTACTATTTATCACGAATATATCTGAAAAGATATTAGAGCTTATTGTAAAGTAAGACGTGAAACACGGTCAAAATTAACGATTTTTATATTTACAGCAAGTCAAAGACATATTTGATAAATGCGATTAACTTATAATAAAAAAATTAATAAATATATGTTTTATAGAAACATTCTTTGTGATCAAGAAAACTAGATATTTAGAAAATATATCTTTTCGACTAGGCCTAACTAGGCTTCAATTTACCGTATATGATCGTATACCGTATGTGCTGTTAATGTTGAATTATTTATATTTATAAATTTAATATAAAATTATCATATTTTATATGCTTATAAGTCTTTTTTTTTTTTTTTTTTTTTTTTTTTTTTTTTTTTTTTTTTTTTTTTTTTTTTTTTTTTTTTTTTTTTTTTTGATTATTTTAATTTTCTGATAAAATGTAAGAAGTATAACATCCTAAATCTATTCAAGCTTGTAAATATTTCAACATGCAAATGATCATTATAAACAGAAACATTTTAAACCAGAATTATAAGCCTGTAAATTTATTAATAAATATTAAAAAATATGTTATACTATAGTTATACAGTTTCATAAAAAGTTTTTTTTTTTTTTTTTTTTTTTTTTTTTTTTTTTTTTAATATTCGATTCTAGCTAAACAACAATTAAATCCTATTTACTAAAATTTAAATTACTGTTTAAAAATATTTCATAGTTTTTGATTCTGAAAGGGGGTAGCGGGATAAGATAGGTCTGGCGGCCCCCACGGATTTTATTCAATCGGCCCCAAAACCTTGAAGAGGGCCAAAAAAAATCGTTTTTGAGATTTTTTCCGACACCCTCCTCCCTCCCCTAAAACCCCATAAGAAGAAAAACGTGGTTTTTCATATTTGAATTTTTTTCGAGAGTTCAAATAAATTTTTAAGCGATTCCAACCAAAATTTACATTTTACTAAAATCGATTTGTCGCTGACTACAAGCAACCGAATTCAAGTTTATCGGCGCTATATTGAAGAGGAAGGGTGAATCTTTCAATGCTATTTAGGCCGTTTTTTTTATTGAGTCTGCACCGAAATATCATAGAGTTTTTACTGAAAAAATCCCGATTTTTAGGTTTTTGTTTGGATATTAAGCTAGGTTTCATTCAATTTTAAATTAAAATAAAATCTGAAAAAATTCGAGGAACATCTACACATCCCAAACAAAATTTTACTTGTGTTGGAACCGCTTAAAAATTAATTTGAACTCTCGAAAAAAATGCAAATATCAAAAAAACACGTTTTTCCCCTTATGGGATATCAGGAGAGGGAGGGGGGTTCGGAAAAAATCTCAAAAGTTTTTTTTTAGCCCTCTTCAAGGTTTTGGGGTCGACTGAATAAAATCCGTGGGGGCCGCTAGACCTATCTTATCCCGCTACCCCCTTATATAAAACTAAACCTACCATGAGGGGTCAATTCGGACTTTTATATTAAAAATATATAGATAGTTTTTTTTAAATATGGAATCCTCTATTATTAATGTTTTTTTTTTGTTTTTTTTTTAACAGAGAAATTGTGGTAGAAATATGTATACATGAAATATTAATAGGTTTAGTAATAAATATAATGGATGATTAGGTGTTATAATTATTTAATTTGTTGCTTCCATTTTTTAAATCAAATTATGTATTTTAATTTTTATTGAGCAATTATTTATGGCTTTTACCTATATAGGTCAATGCACGTAAAAAAAAAGAAAGAAAATAATTTACCAGATATTGAATGTACCTATACATTGTATGCAATTAACGTCAGCGCAGAAGATAATAAATCTTAAATTTATTAACT
Organism: Euschistus heros; assembly: GCA_003667255.2. Classification (NCBI taxonomy): domain Eukaryota; kingdom Metazoa; phylum Arthropoda; class Insecta; order Hemiptera; family Pentatomidae; genus Euschistus; species Euschistus heros. The sequence goes on along the minus strand of RCWM02000206.1, from coordinate 1,458,890 downwards.
GCTGTCTGTATAAACAAAAAAAAAAAAGGAAACAATATAAAAAAAATTATAATAAAAATAAAAAATTTAAATATTTCCGAGCAGAATATATTTCTTCGGTTATGGTAAGTATATAATTGAAAAAAACAAAACAACAAGCTATGTACTACAACACTTCAGGATATATTTAAACGATAACAAACAAATTAAAAAATCTGATTTCGTGAAGCCGGCCACAATCTCGTTACTCGACTGGAATAATAAATTACAGCTGAATGAAATATGGTAATTGTGAATTCATAAATCACTAATTAGGCTCAATATTTCAAACCGGCTTGACATGGAATGGATACGTACTTAACAATGCTTAAAAACAGCTATGTATCACGAGGGTTTACCACTTAAATGTTGTCACCGTAAACACGATATGGTTTTGAAACATATATTAAAATAAAACAACTAAATAACATAATTTCTTAAACAAATAATAATGAGATGTGTATTAATTAATTGAAATTAGATGTGCATTTAGTAGTTTTAATTATATATTCATGTATTTTATTGTGTTTTACAAATTAAATAAAAGGAAGCTTTATTAAAAAAAATACCAAGCTATTTTAAATTTACGAAATTTTGAATTAATTAATTAATTAATGTGGATTATATATGCCTACGTCTTGATTTGTTTTGGTCGTAGGTCTTATGTGATTTAAAATAAATTCTCGATGAAAATGCTCTATTTATTACAAAAATATATTTTAAAAAAAAAATCATATCAATTAAAAATTTCATAACTTCAATTTTGTTTAAAATACTGTTTAATTATATTTAATTAACATTTTAAAGAATCATATAAGTTGCACAGGCCCTGGTCAAAATATAAGGGGACGCGAATACCTAAATGAGAACGAAACTTTTTTTTATATATATATATATATATATCAATTTATTTACAAATATGTACATCAAGGAAATGAGCTGATAACGATTACAATGACATGTGAAAACTTAAAAAGAACTGCTCATCAGTAGCATTTCAATAAAATTCTACACTAGAAGATCTCTAGGCCATCTTCTTTTCAGACGCCTCGGAGGATTTGAGTGGTTATGGAGCTTGGTATGAAAGGATAGGTATCTGATTTGGGCTAACTCAGCAACATATGGAACATTAAAGTCATTATATAAGCTTATTGGTGATAGTAAGGGGCATTTAGGATTTTTCGAAGGATTTTGGATTGGATACGAGATGAATTGGATGGTTTAGTAGAGCCCAAAAGCTCAACTTCGTACGTCCAAATAGGTCTAATAACAGTCATGTAAATAAGTCTTTTGTAATGAATTAGTAGCTTTGGTCGTTTGGCTAGTAAATGTTGAAGTAGTCTGTAACGACGAGCAGTTTCTTGTTGTTGTAGTCTTGTATATGGATTCCAAGTAAGACGTTTGTCCAAATGAAGTCCTAGGTAGCGGATCTGTTCGACAGGGATTAGTGGAATATCATTGAAGGATACTGTTGGACAGGAAGTCGTGGGCTTACGATGAAGGGTAATTCTTGAATGTTTAGGATATGGGATTGGAGTGTTTGGGAGGCATGTTGTCATTATTTAGTGATAATAAACATGTCTCATCAGCGTAAGTGGTGAGAACAGTGGTAGGATGAGTTGGGATGCCAGCCGTATACACCGTGTAGAGGATAGGGCCTAGGATACATAACGAAACTTTAAACCCAGAGAATGTAAAAATCAATTGTGTGGAATTTTTCGCCTGTCAGTATATTAACTAAACCAGAAAAAAAAAAAACATTCTAATAACAAAGAAAACGATCAATACCAGAGATTCGTAATAAAAACAAAAATATATAATGCTGCATTACTTTAAAATATCTCTCATATCATTTCATTATGTGTTATCCTTACCTAAAAAAAAACAAAACAATTTTAGCATGAAAATTACCTATTCTTTAAAATATTTTATTATTTTTTAATATTAACATTTGTACAACAATATTCACCTAGTTAATCTGCTAAATTACATGACAAGACCTAACGTTTATAGACATATATATATATATATATATATATATATATATATATATATATATATATATATATATATATATATCTAAAGAAATCTTATTCTATAAATGTTAGATTTTAATAAACGTAATGTAATTAGTGGAATTAATAGCGTCATGTTAATAAAATAAAATAGATATAAATATTTATAAAAATAAATAAAGTAAGAATGTAAGTCTGTAATGAGAAGATATGCAAAGAGTCTGATCGTTTTCAATATACTTAAATTTTAATTATGAATTCCATTGCCGAAAATAATCCAAGAAATATATTGCCATATAATGTAGCAGATTGTTACATTCTTTCTTTAAAACCTGTTTTTCTAAAAGAAAAAGTTTAAGGGATTTGATTTTCTTGGTTGGGATGATCCGTTCTAACAATGTACAATGTATATATACATATCATACGAAAAAAAAAATAATAAACAATTTTGAAGAATATTAATCCTATGGTTTGAATGATCAGCTTAAAACATTGTACTTCAAGTCTATTTATAGAAGTCATTGAAACGCCTGAGCAATTAAGACACATAATTACTGTAATACTCAAACTATGTTATAGAAAAAAAGTTAATATTTGCATTAATTAATTATTAAAATAATTAATTATGATAAATAACATTCTATGATTTATTTTAAACTGATGAATTCTATCATAAATCATGTGTGGTTGAGTAATCGGGAAATAAACAGCGTGTTGATGCCAGCCAATTATCTGAGCTGTCTTCAGGTCAAGGTTAACTGGTTTGGATATTTTGTTTATCGTGGGGATGTATAATAGTTTTAAATATCATGATTTTATATATATATATATATATATATATATATATATATATATATTTATATATTATATATATAATTAATAATAAATTTATTTATATTCAACCAAAATAACAAGACACAGAATATATAGTCAGATAATTAAATTTATTTAAAATTACATTTATTATGAAAAATGTTTAAAAATTATCTCGATTATTATTTAACAAAAAGTTATATATAAGATATTCTTAAATCCTTGAATAATTTTTATTATTATTTTTTTACTTTTTATTTACTTTATTTTATTATTGTTATTATTATTTTTTTTAAGCTTTTAATTTAAATTAACAACTGAATACAAATTAAAATAAAATAAATCTAGTATATATAGAGTCTTAAATGTGGTACTTTAAGTAAATGAAAACAAAATAAAACTCTTAAGTACATCAAGACCCTAAGTCACTTACTTAATCATTAAAGTTGCCAAGGAAATCTGGTTTACCTTCCTCACTCACTAACTAGATTTGTAAGCATTTAGTCTTAATACACCATCTAATGACAGGTATATAGATTTTTTTTTTCACACTAGAGAAAATAAATATTTAAATTTGTTATAGCCGTGTTTTCGATTGATTAAGTGTTCCCGATCATTAAAAAATATATATATTTTTATCAATATGCAATCAAATAAACAAGGTGAGCAACTGCAGATATAAAAATGGTATCAAATGCAATAGAAATAATCGCTGAATTACGAACAATTTACGTCTATTGTCAATAATATATTTTTATTCATACAAAGAAAGAAACTACGGTTATACCAAGTAAAAATGTCTGAGTAAAAATAGCATAATACTTGCCATTGTGCTATAGAAAAGGTCAAAGAGGACGCAGCGTTTATAATATGGTTGCCTTTTTAGAATCAAATTATATAAAAAATTAAAAAATTAAATATTGTTGGTGTTTGAGGATCAGTAGCAATCAAATGAGATACAAAACGTAAATAACTCTAAACAATGCAATGTTATTATCAATATATTGTTTTCCTCGGCAGGAGAATAGACAGGCTGCAATGATTAGTTTAAAAATTGTTTTAAATTCCAGTTACACTAATTATTTATTAACTTATCTTTTTATAGTTTTATTATTTAAGTTTTAATACTGCTGAATAAAAGTGATTAATAAGTTTGTTTTTTGTGTTTTCCAGCGAACCTGTCAGCATTCTGCGTGGGGACGATGCTAGGATGGACCTCCCCAATGCAGCCATTGCTGGAGGCGGATCCCCCGCCCGTGGGTTCAACTCCGATGACCCGAGAAGAAATATCTTGGCTGGGATCAATAAACTTCATCGGAGCGATCGCAGGGACCTTCTTTTGGGGTAGGATCTCCGACCGCATCGGAAGGAAGACAACAGCACTCATCGTCGGACTCCCCTTCGCCATCGGATGGGCTGTCATACTATTCTCTTGGAACCACGTAATGCTCTACATCGGTAGAGTCGTCATTGGATTAGGATGCAGTGGTGCGATCATCAATACTCCGATGTACGTCACGGAAATTGCGGAAGACAGTATAAGAGGATCACTTGGTTCGTTTTTGATGATGTCCGTCAACTCAGGATGCCTGTTCTGCTATATCATCGGCTCATTCACATCCTTCCATACTCTTACAATAATATGTTTGTCTATTCCTATAATTTTTATAGCCAGTTTTTCATGGTTTCCTGAATCACCTGTTTACCTATACACGAAAGGTTTGAAGGATAAGGCTCTGAAATCATTACAATGGTACAGAGGAGGCGATCCAGCACAGGCAGAAAAAGAACTGAGTCTTTTAGAAGGAAGATCAAAGAAAAGCGTAGGATATAGTACACTAATAGAATCGAGAGGCACTATTAAAGCTCTACTGATTGGGTTCGGCTTCGTATTCGGACAGCAGTTTTGTGGGATATTGGCAATCTTGACATACACAGTAACTATATTCAAGGAGTCTGGTAGCTCTTTGACACCCCACGCTTCGGCGATCATTGTTGGCTCCTTGCAGTTCGTGTCTTCGTTGCTCTCCTTCGCACTAGTGGATAAAGCTGGAAGAAGAATCCTCCTAGGAACATCCTACGCCGCAATGGCCCTGGCATTGATCACCCTTGGGGCCTACTTCGAGTTTTCGATACCTTACGCTTGGATCCCAGTTACCTCGCTTTCTTTACACGTCATTGCTTATTCTTTTGGAGCAGGGCCTGTCCCTTTTATTGTGATGGCTGAAATATTCCCTCCACAAATACGAGGCCTTGCAATGTCAGTCATCCAGCTGCTAGGAACATCTTTGTCATTTGCCTCTGTGAAGCTATTTCCAACTATCGTGCATCTATTAGGGCAGAGTGGTTGTTTCTTCTTTTACGGAGGGTGCTGTTTAGTACTTATACTTTTCACTCTGATATGCGTTCCAGAGACGAAAGGACGTACCCTACAATCGATTATCAGGCGGCTTAATGGTGAATCTGGTGATGAGGTTTCAGACATGGTCGCAGGAAACAACATAGTCATTATGCCGAAAAAAGAACTAGACCCAATCAAATAAAGCCATTAAATTATTTAATCATCAAATAATACCAATCGTTAGCAGGAATAGGCAGGTCATTTTAAATTTCCTCAGCCAGTTTTATTCCTGAAACCACATACATTAAACTAAACATTCGAACCTTGTAAATAGAACGTCTCTTGAAAAATATTTATTATAAATATAACATTAATATATAGAAAATTAAAAAAATTCACATTGATATGTATCGGCTGGCAATACATATTAAAAAAACCGTTATTGTATAGGATATATAAAATACTTTAAATATAGAAAATTTAAATACTTATAAATTATCTATTTATAGTTTCAAACTGAATATATATGATGTCCTAATGATATGTAATATTTTTTTTTTAAATTTAGTTAAATACATTTATAAAATTTAAAAAAAAAATAATCTTTTGTTATTAATCACTTATAATTTTACGAATGTTAAACTAAATTTAAATTTATGTATCAAATTTGTAAATGTTCCTGTTAAACAATATGATTATGGTATTCGTTTTAGAAATTAAAAAAAAAAAAAAATTAATTGTTTAAAACAGTTTGGCCTGAATATTAATGTATTAATTTCATTTATTTTCTTAAAAGTAAGTACAACTATAACTGGCGACCATAATTAAGTTGAATTGAAAATTGTTAAGCTTAGATGAGTGTAAAGAAAAAATAGCTACCTCCTAAATTGTAGGATTGGAACAATATCTTGCTTATACAGTGATTCACTTAATTAGATGCATCTCCCCCGACCAATATATCACAAAACCCAAGGGATCAAATCCCATCCATCATCTGGGTGATTTATTGGACTTTTAATTGAACTAGAGAGGCACTCGTTTCGATGCAGATTGTGTCCATTGTCATCGACGTTATAATTTCAAATTGTTCTATACTTTCTATTATGTTCTATTGTTAACATATGTTTGGGGACCGATGTGTACCATAGTTTCGAAAATAAAGTGCCTGTAATTTTTCAATCAGTTAAAAAATTTTTAATAACATTTTTCTTCAAAATAAGTAAATTTTCTTTCGAGTACCAAAGCTAAAATTCCAAGTTTCGATATCATTTTCTTTTACATTATTTATCAATAATTAAATAATAACTTTAAGTATAGCAACTTTCTATTTAATAAAAAAATCATCTTGCAGTTACATATTTTGACTAATATACATTAACTATTTATCAAATGGTTATTATTATCTTTGTTATCTTTATTATCTCTCTTACCTATTATAAACCTATTTTTGATAAAAAATAATAATAATAAAATAACGTGAATTTTTTTTTTCCTATATAACACCCATATAGCTATTTAACTGATTTAATGCAGCAAAATCAGTAGATGAATGTAAAAGCATTTTCCGTTGTACGTTATTTGACATCAATTAACATCTGTCTGCAGTTCCATTAGCGTTTCATAAACTCTTGCAACAAAAAGAGCAAAATTATACAACGGTAGCGTTTTGGTAATGACTATCGATCTCTTATAACTACTTTCCAAACATTTTAGATTTAAACAGTAATATATCATGTACATATTATTATATGTACTTACCTGTATTATTCTGTTTTTGAAGAAAAAATAAATTTACCGATCAAATATACGTTAGCCAAGAATCAAAATATTTGATAGACTTTTTTTTTTGTTAAGTTATTTTTAATAAAAGTTGAAATGAAATTGTAAATTTTACTTTGAAAAAGAAAAAAATAATAATAACTCCTACCAATTTTGATAACTTATAGTTGTTTTTCCTAATTGAAGGGTTTGGTGTAAATGAAGGGGCTGTGTAACAAAAAACAATTTTAGTTTAATTATTTTTACTTTAACATTCCTTCTAAAGGAAAATTTTACATACCCCAATCATCTTCTTCATAATTCTTTTTCTAGTTATTTTAAAAATATTTCAGATTTTGATACCTAACACATCTCCATATTAATTCACCATATAATGAACTAAATTGTACTATAAAAAAAAAAGAAAAAAAAAAGTGAGTATTCGAAATTTCATTTAATAGTATTTGAAATTATCTTATATAGAGTTACAAGAGAGTAAGGATATTTTTCGTAATATGAAATCGAAAATAGCCTTTTTATTATTTAAAGGAAATTTGTATAAAATTAAGAAATTCAAACTTTTTAAAAATTATTTTATAATTGCCATCATATCTATTTATTTTTGTTAACAACTATGTAAATAAAGAATTAGATAACATTAAAATAGAAAATAATTCACGTATTGTTAATAGAAACAAACTTTTTTCTTTCAAATTTTGTAAATATTAGTAGAGGAACTTACAATATTTCAAATATGAAATGCAATGTAATTTTATTAAAGTAGCAATGCCTGTATAATCGTGTTTTTTAAAAAATAAATTTTAAACTATTGAATCGATCCAATTTATTTTTAAATATATTGTATCAAGTTATACATATATTTTAAAAAAAAAATGATACCGATAAAATAAGTTCTAAATGTTATATTTGTTTTAATTATGTGTATTTTTCAAGATACGTCAAAGAGTGTATAAGTTATAATGTTCTCAATATAGAAATGATTAAATGTTAAAACTAATGTTCTATTTTCAATAGAATATTATAAATTTTGTAGATTGTTAAATGTATATATTTTTTAATTAAAAACATTTTTTTAAATAAGCACTTGTTTTTTATAATTACCTGTTACAAATGAATTTTATATTTATGTTCGTGTTGTTTTGTTTAACAGGTTAGTTTTAAAAAAATATTTAGAAAGAAGATGGAAACAAGGGTAAAACCAAGAGTATGTTAGAAAGAGGTAGCAAAAAAAAAGAAAAAAATTTCTGAGGAATCGCTTAAAGTTTTTATAAGAGCTTTTTTTTCAGCCCTCAACCAACTATGAAAAAGGCACCTAGAAATTTCCTTCTGTAAGTCTTTAATAAAAACACCATTTCAAGTGAAGATAATAATTGGTTAAAAATAATAATACATGAAAAAATAATTTTATTGGTAACTTTTACTTGTGATTTAAAAATATTAAATAAATAAAAAATGAGTATATATAGCTCAATAAATAGTTAAAATATAATACCACAACGGAAATTCACAAATCCAACACCCTCAAACAAAGAATAAGACTTTTATACTAACTTTTAAAAAAGCATTTAAAGTTACAACTTTACGCGACACAAAATAAACACAGATTAGTAAACGAACTCCAAATGATTCGTTTGTATATTTATCGTATTGTATCCTAAAATATTTAGGACTATCAAAGAAGCACGCAATTTTTTAAAATTTATTTATTAATGAACAAATAAGCAATCCCTCCCTACAAACGATTTCACGAAAAGTTACATAGAAATCCCAACACCCTCATAAACGACTTGAACATACGAGCTCTCATCCTCTACACAGTGTATACACCTAACATCCCGACCCATCCTAGCATTGTTCTAACCACTTACGCTGATGACGCATGTTTGTTATCAGTAAATAATGATCACTTCATTGCATCCCAGGCACTCCAATCCCACATCATAAACCTTCAAGAATGAATAAATCCAAATAAATCCCATCAAGTAACCTTTACCCTCCGTCGTAAACCTACGACATCCTGTCCTACGGTATCCTTAATAATATTCCTCTAATCCCTGTTGAACAGATCCGCTACCTGGGACTCCATTTGGTCCACAACGTCTCACTTGGAATCCACATACAAGACTAAAACGACAAGAAACCCATCGTTATAGACTACTCCAACATTTACTAGACAAATTATCAAAGCTTCCAATAAATTGCAAGAGACTCATTTACATGACAGTTATTAGAACTATATGGACGTACGGAGTTAAGTTTTGGGGCTTCACTAAACCATCCAACCCTTCTCGAATCCAATCCTTACAATCCAAAATCCTTAGAAAATCCTTAATGCTCCTTACTTTGTCACGAATAAACTTATCCATAAAGACCTTAATGTTCCATATGTTGCTGATTTAGCCCAAACCAGGTACCAATGCTTTCATAGTAAACTGCACTCCCACACGAATCCATTAGTCTCCCAACTTGCTTCTCATTCGATACCTGATAACCCACCAAGGCGTCTGAAAAGATGATGGTCAAGAGACCTTTTAGTTTAGAACGTTTTTTGAAGTGCTACTAGTGATTAGTTCATCATAAGTGATTTACATGTCATTATAATCATTTCCTCAACTTTACTTGATGTATATTGATGTACAGTTGTAAACATCAATTAATAGTTAGCAAAAAAAAAAAAAATTAGAAATCAAATTAAGAGCTAAACTAGGAGATGCCACAGGTCCCTACTCCCGATCATGCCTTCGACTTCAGACCGGAACAAACCTCTATACAGTGGGTAACCTTCAATGGAGAAAAAAACTGGGATTGAGTGTTCTGGCCCAAAACACGCCTCCTAACAAAACTTGGCTAAAAGTTTTGCAAGGAGACAGTAATACCTGAACAAATACTGAATCAAGACCCAACAGGGGTTGTAGTAGTTCGAATTGAATGGTTTCTTATTATTATTTACTTATGGTATTGCCAGTATAATTCGTAATCATAACAGTAATTTTAATTGTGAATACAAGATTGTATCAATTTTCAGTAAATCAATTAATAAAAACATCCTTCTTGATGGTCTGAAACAACAACTATTAAAAGATGCTCTTTAAAAATAGATTAAAGAAATCTATTTAGATCCAGATTGATGGATTATTGGAAGCCCTTTATAAACAGTATCGGTTATATTGTTAACATTATCTTTTTCTGATCCTGAAAAAAAAAAAATAATAATCAAAATGATAAATGTGTTTTCCCTTGGCGGAGCCCGCTGACCCGAACGGGATTAGAGCGATCTATAGGGCGCTGAAGGGGCAAGAAAAACATCTGCCCTTCTGTACACATTCTGTTATAAATTTCACCGCTGAGGCTCCTGTTTGTTTTCCCGCAATTTCTGTTTTGACCAAAACCGCATCGTTTGCGGGACTTCCTCCATCCGACCCCATGTTGTTTTCTTTTTGTTTCATCTGATATATCTCTGATTTCAATCGCAACATATATGAACCGAGTGTAGTGAACATAATACTAGCACCCCATGACCCCTTTTTGGATTATTACGAAACATGGTCGAAGCGCATGAAATTTCAGTTTTGTTTGCATACTAACAGATACTCTGAAAGAGTATTTAATTTTTTTTTCACAACAAATCTTAGTTTACAACATAAATTTAAAACATTCAGATGAACCCTGTTGCTCAAATTCAAGTTGCGCTAAAACGATCGTGAGTTTGCATTTTGCAGAAATCATAGTTTAGAAAAAATGTTTAATGAGGGTTTTTCAATAGATTCTGAATGCTGCATTCATCAATTTCAAGATATAAAAAATAAAATATATTTAAAGCAGAGGAAAATTTAAGAAACTGGAATTTAATTGTGCCAAAGATTTTGTCTTTAAGTGCCAGGCTCTATCAAACGCCTGTTCAACGTCGAGAAAGGCTCCCGGGCAGTACATTCTGCACACCAATGCGGATGAGACAATGTCCACTACACGGTGGCATTGCTATATTGTTCAGAATTATAGTATCTTTACATTATAATAGGTTAGATTATAAAAAGAAAAATTAACCTAAACGATTGTCACTAACCAATCTTATAACTGTGGACATTTCTGACATCCTAACTTATCAGTGATCTCGGAATATATTGTGTTGACGTTCAGTTCAATGTTAAAAGTTTGATCCGTATACTCCATTTTAATTTTTCTAGGCACTTTTGATTTTCTAGTTTTTTTTATTTAGACTAATCGGATTAAACTTAAATTTGATGTATGAAACTGATATTTCTTATAGTTAATTCTTAATTACTGGATTTTGTTATTTTCTTCGAATTATCCTTGGTGTTATAGACATTTTATATTTAATAGATTTTTTTTTTTTTTTTAAGTCAATGTTTATTATTCCTTTCTAAAACATTTCTTTCCCCTTCAACTTATCATTTCTCTACTTAGAAGTAATTCAATATATTTTTTAAAAATTCTGATTAGGTCGGAGCACGGCCAAAAAATATTTTTAAAGGACCTGGACCACTTCCTAGAAATCAGGAAGACAAAAATATTCTATTAACTTGATAGAAGTTCTATTAAGAGAAGACAACACGTTGGCAGAGACGTATTATGAGAAACTAGGCATACATTGATTAAAAAAAAAATAAAAAATAAAAATCTTATATTGCTTCTTCTTTTTTTCTTTTTTTTCTTTATTTATTTATTTTTTTATTTATTTTTTTTATAAAGAATATAAAACTGCTCTAATTTCCGGACAACCCTATGCTGTAAAAATTATTTGTATTGAGCTTACAAGAGGAAACGATATATACTTTTTAGTTAATACAGGAATTTTATCTTGCAGAGGATTAAAGATTTTAAAACACTTTTTCGAACTGAATAGAACTCAGTTACAAAACACGCGTGCATGTATTATACCCTTGATTCTATTGTCGTGAATGAGGAGTACAAGAGTGCCAACCTGGGCGTGAAAAAATGCGTGAGTGAACAATCCTGTTTACATGAACGAGTTTCATCTTGTTTATTTTTTTTTTTTCTAACGCCCTCCGAGCACGATAAAGACTCACTCATTCGTGCTATAAAACATCCCCAACACGCAATACTTAACCGCTAATCTTATTTAAGCAGTGGGAAGAGACTGATTTGTGATTGTATATATTTAAAGAAAATACATATAAATATTGAATTTCTTCTTCTTTTTTTTTCTAAAGATAGTCATCGTAACAAATTATAGGACCATAAAATAAAAAAATGATTAAATAAAAATGGAGATAAATAAAACATTAAAATAGGATTCCAGACCCAGCCAATTCCATTTTTTTTTTTTAATTTCACAGTTGCTCCATAAACTTAAATGTCTAGATAAGTTAGGAATAGGCTTTATTTTTCATATGGCCGCCTTCAATGTGATCTAACTACTTTAGGATAAAAGATAACCTAGCACGAAAACTATTTAAAAAAATAAAATAAAATCTGGAAGTCGGACTTGGATCTTCGGAATTCTGCGTGTCTCCCTAATATATTGATAACTAAGCTGTGTTTAGCAATCCATCACTCTATAAAATGTTTTTCTATATTTGTTTTCTTATTTTTTCAGAACCTTCCTTAGGCTACCAACTAATTTAAAATTTCTACATTATCAAATCTTTCGGAGAAATAAAAATCTTCAATAATAATAATTTAAAAAAAACATTTTTTTTTCTGTATTTTAAATAACCAGTCATGAGATATAAATATTTATCCAGTTTAAAAATACTATTAATACCGTGACCAGTACCTTTATTACGGCGTGAACCTTTTTATTTTATTTTTTTACATTAAATTTTACAATTGTACATCATAAAATAAAATACATCAAGTAAATGTGGAGATAATGCTTATAATGTCAATTGATTGTAAGGAAACTAACCCTTAGTAGAACTTCAATTTAAGTTCTATATTAGAAGGTCCCGAGGCCATCGTTTCATATACCAACGAAGGTTATCTAGAATGGAATGGTAAGCAAGTTGAGATACTAGTGGATTTAAATGGTTTTGGAGTTTCCTATGAAATGATTGATATCTGCTTTGGGCTAAATCAGCAACATATGGTACATTAAGACCTTTATAGATAAGTTCGTAACAAAGGAAACTGAATTAATTTTTAAAATTAGAAATGTAAGATTTCAAAAAATAATAGTTAAAGTGATGATTAGCAAAAATTTAGCTTGACCAACATCTTCAAGAAGACTAGGGGACAGATATAAATTCTTTGAAACAGGACTTTTACAAGATAAAGAAAAAATAAACGACTAAATCCAAACAAAATAATTTATGATACTTAGAGCAGCAAGTTCCACCCTCTATATGTAATTTCGAACTACAATAATAACAACAAAGGACAATAGCGCTACACTCATTTTATCTGATTAATATTTAAAGAAGAATGATTGCATTTGAATAATTTACCAGCAATTAGAGAGAGCACGTTTTAGCTTATATCAATGTACAAGCATAAATAAGAATAAGCTTCAAAATGATGTATAGTCATTTATAAGTTGTTGTTTTTTTTTTAATCAGAAAATCTGTACTAAAAACAGAACATAGTAACTGACTTTAAATAATAAAAATAAAGTATTTTATTTTAAAAAAAAGAAGTCATTTTATTATATTTTCTAATAGGTATATTACTATCGATATTGTTTTCATTCAGGAGAGCGATCAAACTTAAACTCATGATTTCGCTTTCCTTATGCTCTTTCTCTTCATATCCCAAAAACTCTTCATCCTCTCGGAAGGTTTTTTCTTCCGTTTATCTATCGAAATTTAATTTTCGAATTCGGGCCCTCGGAGCACGGTACCGTAAAACGGCCTGACTGCACCCGTGAGTAAACTTTGCTCACTAAAAGTTTCAGCTGAAGAAAAAGTATTTTGCTGTTGGATATTTTATATTTCTTACTTACTTATGACAACACTGATTGGATCTAAGGAATTTTCACGCTGATCCTAGTTACTTCTCATGTTTTATAACAGTTGGTTGATTGTTGTGTTTCAACAGGTGTGATTTCTTATTGGGATAAAATCGTGCTTTCAACAACTAAATATTTCTTAAATCGATTAGGTTTTCATTAATTTTATTTTATAATTATTATTTTTTAAATATATGATATTCAGTTTGCTCAAAATATTTGCCAAAAGTCATAGCATTTGAAAATAATTTTTTGTTTATATCAATTTATTGAAATTTACAACTGTACAATCATATACATTAAGTAAATGGGCTAATAACGATTACAATAACACGTCAAAGCTTGAAAAGAACTACTCATCAGTAGCACTTTAATAAAAATTCTACACTATAAGATCTCTAGGCCATCTTATTTTCAGAAACCTCGGAGGATTATCGGGAATGGAGTGGGAAGCAAGTTGAGAAACTAATGTATTTGAGTGGTTATGGAGCTTACTATGAAAGGATAGGTATCTGGTATTGGCTAACTCAGCAATATATGGAACATTAAGGTCTTTATGGATAAGTTTATTTGTAACTAAGTAAGGAGCATTGAGGATTTTTCGAAGGATTTCGTATTGTAAGGATTGGATAAGGGAAGAATTAGAAGGTTTAGTTGAGCCCCAAAGCTCCACTCCATAATTCAAAATAGGTCTGATAACTGCCATGTAAATGAGTCTTTTGAAAATAAAATATAATCCCCTTTTTGATATGAATTAGGAATGACTTTGCACCAAGTATATTTTGGCGCAAAGTGACTTCCCTGCGGGAAGAAGTTTTAGGCAGCATTGCTCCTCCTAAACAAATCGATAACCGAGGATAATTTGAAGTTAAGGTGTTAATAGGTAGGATAAAATCCAAATTATTTTATATTTATATAACGTTGTGGTTTCTGTTAATAAAGTTTTTGCCATCTATGTGCAAGTATATAGACGAATGCTTTTAGAATTTTGCCTAATAATAGGTTTAAATTATTTCAAGTCACAGTGTTCGTTTTTATATGCTTACAATTTTTTTTTCTAACTGTTGCAGATTGTATTTTTCCAAAATTGTTTCTCCAAGAATCTGTGTGAAATTCATTTTATAGGTAACGTTTTGTTCCTTGTTACCAAAATTATAGTTTTTTACGTTATTTAGGTATATTTTAAGTCGTTATTATGTTTCAATATAATATTTTGTTGGTATGTTCTTGTATTTTCTATCTTTCGGTAGATAAAGAATGAAGTTTAACAAAAGTGGTGCAAAGTCACGACGGTACGAATATCTCTTTTTTTTAAAGATATTTCTTTATTTCTTTTCGCTTCTCTAAGAGGATGTATTTAAGTGACATGAAGTGACTGTCTACAAATGCTGTTTAAAACTGTAATTGTTAAGTAATAGTAGGAATGAATTTTTTTTTTTTTAATATTTTTTTTATTGCTTTAAATTTGAAACATAAAAGCAATTACATAGATAGTACAACCTAGGACTACAAGAGATAGTTTAGTGAAACTGTTGGGAGGGGTTGTGTATGAGGGGGTCGATTGTCAGCCTCCCTGCAGCTCACTCCCTCATGACAAATGGACCATCTTGCTTCAACTGTCCCAGCTGCCAAAATGACTGTCGTGAATCAACCGAATGTACCCAGCGACGAAAAATAATACATTTCACTTTGCTTCAACAAAATCCACTGTTTTTGTACATACCCTCTTATTGAGTGAATTTGATTAATAGCTTGTCAAATATGTGTTCAAAAGAAATATTAATTTGAATTGAATTACCAAATATCTCTTTAACGTAGAGCACTCGTCTTGTTTTCATCTGCTGAACAATGTAATGAAGCTTGCGGAGGCTGTTTGGCGAGACTTGATATAGTAAACCTCGATATAGTAATAATTCGTCTAGATCTTCGATACGAAATTAGAAATAATTTTTAGAATGTTTCTTTTGACATAGATATCGTCTGCTTGGAGGTAAAAGTCACTAAGTACAATTTTTTCCAAATTCGACAAAAAGCCATTGGGTGTTGATTTCCCATAAGTAAAAAAAGTCCCCAAGTAATAAATATATTGATATATATGCAAATTAGAAAATGAGGAAATTCACTATATAACTATCTGAAATTTTTTTAATGAGCACGTTTGAATATTGGAACGGAACGAAATTTATTATGTTACTAATGACTTTTACCTCCAAGTAAGCTAGACTTTAATTCACGGAGACACGTTAAATTCTTTGACAGCCTTCGACACTCGACAAACCCCTTATTTAACACACTGACCCCGACAGGAAAACCACAAAGATGGCAAAAACATGTCAACCAACTTAGTTTGACCTAAGTTAAAACTTTTAATCCTCCTTTAAAACCCTAGTGAGCCCCATCACTAGATAGTGACTCATAATACTATGTTTCTCCAAACCACTGCTCTCTTCAGAACCCTCTTAAAATGCACCTTGGTGCAGTAAAAGAAGCAGAATCATCATAATGAAGAATGAATCAAAACGTTTGATAGCCATAGGGGCTTGAAAAAAAAAATTACCTACAAGCTGTCGATATGACTTTTGTCTTGGATGGTATACTTTCTTGGTGTAATTTTTTTTGCCACCCTTAGTAATGTAACACGCAACCCATTATGTTAGTATAGCTCGGGTCGAAAAATTCATAATCATAAATTAAATTCACAGTCAAAAATGTAGTAATGGCACGCTCTTGCTCTGTTGGCGTTGCTCGAATTGAAAATTTTGTCGAAAGTTTACATATCAGAAACTAAATGGAGAATATTTTTCGCTATATAACATTTGACGCTAGGACCAACCGCTTCGGGGCTGATTGGTTTCAATGAAAAAAATCACGTTTTTTTCACATGTGTTGAGGCATTTTCGAAACGCTCTAGCACTGTTGGTGTAGTTCGGATCGGAAAATTAATTAAAAAATAGACTTTAGAAACAACTATTTTCTTTTTAATTTTTTTCTAATCATCATTGATCGCAAATTTTAAAAGCTCTTCCCTACTATCCGCTGCTTTTCCTCAAAAACCGTCCAATTCATTTCCAAAATTCCATTAAAAATCTGGGAATAACTTTCGATAAACATATTGCTTGGAATAACCATAACTCTCAAATCACGAGGATATCAATTTTTATTCTTAAGCAACTCTCACACTACCGTGATTTATTACCATTAAGTACTCGAAAACTTTTAGTATCATCAGTCATTTTCCCTAACTTTGACTACGGATGCCTAGTATATGGAGGACTGTCTGATGAGCTCGAGATGAGATGTAAAAGAGTAATGAACTGTTTTATTAGATTTATTTTCGGGTTCTCACATATCTCATAAGTATTCTGAAATTGGTTGGCTTTACCCCAGTTTTCGACGTCAATACTTCCTGGGTGCTCTCATATTTCAAACCTTAAAAACCAAAAACCCCGCCTACATCCAGGACCTCCTTAATCTGCGCTCCTCCATTCACCTCTTAAATACTAGAACCCAACCCATCAACCTATACACTCCGGCGCATCGAACTGCATCCTTTGAGAAATCCTTTATTATCCGTATTTCCTCTAATGGAATTCATTGCCCATCACAATTCGAAAAAGCTCCACTCTTACTTCCTTTAAACATCATCTATTTCTTTACCTCCTGGATCTTCAATCTTCCGAGCAAATGTAAAACATGAATATTCATGTTATATACATCATAATAGTACACATAAGATGTATCCTATTACAAGTTTCCTTAATTTATTTTTGTAACTCATAATTTAATTGAAGAATGGGGTCATAACTGGAGAGTCAAGATAAATCCTAGCAAATCTCAACAAATAACCTTTACTCTCCGTCGAAAACCTACCTCATCCTGTCCTCCGGTATCCTTTAATGGTGTACCGCTAATTAATGTGGAACAAATACGATACCTTGGATTTCATCTGGACAAGAGACTTACCTGGAACCCTCATACAAGATTGAAAAGACAAGAAGCTGCACGTAGATTTCGACGGCTACAACACTTACTTGACAAACGTTCAAATCTCCCGATTCACTATAAGAAACTTATCTATATGACGATTATCAGACCTATTTGGACTTACGGTATAGAATTGTGGGGATCCACTAAACCATCGAATTCTTCCCGCATCCAATCACTCCAATCCAAAATCCTTCGAAAAATCCTTAATACTCCTTACTTTGTCACAAATGAATTAATCCATAATGACCTTAATATCCCATATGTCGCCGACTTGGCACGAACCAGATACCTCTCCTTTCATAATAAACTCAACACTCATCCAAATCCACTTGTTGCACAGCTAGCTTCCCATTCCATCCCTGGCAATCCTCCGAGGCGTCTGAAAAGAAGATGGCCTCGTGATCTTCTTTTGTAAATATTCATTAGAGTACTACCAATGGGTAGTTCCTCTACAAGTCTTAATCATGTTATCATATTGCATTGTATACAGCATATTTACAGGATAACAAGAGATCATGGATATTTTTATCGATAATCTACTTCTTTTGATTAAAGTTGAAAGTAAGGGTTTAAAACGTAACTTTTATTCAAAGCAATATAGCTCCTAAACAGTTGGTACTAGTGTTAAATGTTGTATGCCAAAAGCCATTTTCAGACATTTTCTGATAACTGACAAATTTTCAATCCGAATAGAATCCAATAGAGGTAGAGCGTGACGAAAAAGCCACAACACATAAAATATCTAGGCAAAACGTTAGTTTTAATCATTCCAACCTATATACCTCCTAAAAAGTAGGTCCTAGCAACAAACGTTATGCAACAAAAAACATTCTTCATTAAATTTCTAATTAGGATATTGTTGCAAAAAATAAAATTTGACACAAGAAAACTATAGACTCCCAGTCTAAAGACATAGCCAGAATAGACATAGTCAGAATATTTCGTTACAAATGTAAAATAATTATTTAATAAATAACAGATAAAAAAAGATGTCATATATAACGAATATAGTATTATATAATATAGTTAGTATTCCTGAATATTAACGAGGAATAGAATTTTAGCCTAAGAGATGATGTGAATATCTATCTTCTTGGGTTAGTCATTCTAAAATAGTGATTTGTTTTACAATTAGGTTGTTTTTAATTTCAGTATTTAATTTTAGTATTAACTTCGTAATCATTTTTACCTTTGGATTGTCAAAAAATGTTTTCTGAGATTATTTAGCTCATTGTGATTGTGTCTTTTGAAATCCACGTGATGGGTTCGGTGCTCCCTTCATAACTTCAAGCAAAATGTAAATAAGAATAGATTCGTATTTACAGCTTTATGAAGCCCTTGTTGAAGGGTTAGAACTTCACTCAGCTGTTTGAGGAAAAATTTTCACCATCACAAAAGAATCCAAATTTACAAACAAAAAAAAAAAAAAAAAAAAAAAATGGAAATTTCGGTTCGCGATATGATTAAGCATACACATTTTTTGAATTTAGAATTCGCGGCTGATCGAAATATTAAGTAGTAAATGTAAAATAAATTTTTAAATTAAAATAACATTTTTTTTTTCAGTTATTAATAATTACAACTGTACAAAATAATATACATCAAGTAAATGTGCTGATAGCGAATACAATGGCATGTAAATAACTTGTGAAGAACTACTCATTTGTAGCACTTCAATAAAATGTACACTAAAAGGTCTCTAGGCCAACTTTTATTCAGACACCTCGGATTATCGGGAATGGAGAAGGAAACAAGTTGGGAGACTAGTGGATTGGAGTGGTTATGGAGCTTACTGAGGAAGGATAGGTATCTGGTTTGGGCTAAATCAGCAACATATGGAACATTAAGATCTTTATAGATAAGCTTTTGGTCACAAAGTAAGGAGCATTGAGAATTTTTTGAATGATTTTAGATTTTGAAGATTGGATAAGAGATGAATTGGATGGTTTAGTGAAGCCCCAAAGCTCAACTCCGTACGTCCAAATAGGTCTAATCACAGTAATGTAAATGAGTCTTTTGTAATCAATTAGGAGCTTTGAACGTTTGTCTAGTAGATGTTGAAGTAGTCTGTAACGACGAGCAGTTTCTTGTCGTTTTAGTCTTGTATGTGGATTCCAAGTAAAATAACTTAAAAAACAATCAACAATTTAAAAAAAAAAATTATAGTATGCCAAATGGAGTTCAAAAAGAGATAAGCTATTAATTCTAAATCATAAATTCAAATCACTACTGTTTCTAAAATATAAAATATAATATTTTTGACGAGCTGAGTGTAATATTTTTTTTAGCATGGATAAAATTCCTCACATGACTTTCCAAGAGGACAAGGAATTCGCGAAATGTAAAAGGGATTTAATGGATAATTTTGGCCCAACGAAGTTATAAAAGGAGTGTCTTACATTCTTTGAATGCCCTAGCAAGGGGAAAAACAATTTTTTCTGTACGTTCAACATATTATTTTTTGTTATTAAAAGGAAGGAATCTGTAAAATTAATAATGAACGAAGAATGAACTTTATTATTATTTTTTTTTTTTTAATCAAATATTATACCATTAATTTATGATTTATTGTCTTTCTTTGTTATAAAAATAATAATAGAAAATCAAATACAAGTTCTAGCAAAAAATCCACCATCTTTAGTTGGAACATGAAACGTTCTAAATGATCAAATATAGTCAGAATATTTTTTGAAACTTTAATGATTTTCACTATTATTTCACCTGAAAATGATATAAGTAATTTCAAATAGATAAAAAATGTACGGTTTTTCCAACCAGAGATGAATTCAAAGATCCAATAATAATTGGAGTTTAATAACTTAAACTCTCGAACCGTTTTAAATAACGATAAACTTTAAACACTAAGCCCGGACGCACACTGATCCATTTTACCTGAAGCAAGTGTTGCAAAACAAAATGTTTCGCTGGGTACGAGCACTCTGTGTATTTTATAGGAGTCCCGCACACTGATCAAGCAAATGTTGCGAGGCGTTTCGCAACACCTTGAAACATTGGAGCAGTTGTTTCAAGGAGCAAAACGTTCTGCGCATGCACCAACCCTTTTCACAATCCACCACTACAGTCTCAGAAAAAAATTTGGGAATGGATTGATAATGATTATTTTTCAATTGAAAGTTGATTTATGAATAAAAACATCATGAATAATATTTTTAAAAAAGAACGATAATTGAATAAGAATCTCTCGTATTTATTGAAACATTTACTTCTTGGGCAAGTTTTCTTTTAAATAATTTGATTAACAATTTTTTGTTTACCGGTAGTAGAAGGAGCAGAGGCACTAATGCCGTATGGTTTCCGTGGTTCCAGTTCGGCCACCCCGGGCTAGTTCCACCTCAGGCCTATTTACAACTTAACCATCTAATATTTAGGCTTCAACTCTTAACAATTTTATTGGATTCAATCTAATTGCTCAGAAATTTATCACATTCATGCATCGGTAGGTAGTTGAGCAACGAAAATAAAACAAAATATTACCAAAAAAAAATTACTAATTTATTAATTTTCGATCTTATTTTATTTTTATGAATATTATCATTCATATTTTTCAAAAAATGGTGGATTTGGACTTTAAAAAATATCATTCCGATCGATTTTATTATTAATGAGTAATGAGAGCCATCTTCTAAAAAATGTGAAAATCTAGAAAAAAGTTGCTTCAAAGGTATTGTTTTAGAAGTAACGAAAGCAAATTTCCTATTATCCATTTAATTAGTTTATTTTGTTTTTCTTCACACAGTTTTTGTAGACTGTATTTCTAGGCACAGTTTTTCTTCTTATGCCGCAAAACGTTTCAGCGTAGGTTTTAAATTTGTTTTTTGTTTTTTCAACCAGTATTTTTTTGTGGTAGAAAGTGAATTTTCAGTGAAGCTTAATCAGCTGTAATTCGAAGCTGTACAGTTCATTCATCAAGTTGTTTTTTTTGAGCTCGTTTATGTTTTTATTAGTGATCTTTAACATTTTTTTAAATTTCTTTTTATTTGGAGACCTAATATTTTTCAATGGAGTCGCAAACTTTTTATTGCCTCCCTTTTCTAAAATAAAAAATCCAACATTAAACATTTAAGTTTAAATACCTACGTATTTACGTGGGTAAAGCAGGGGAAAAGGGTAAAAAGTTATATATGCCTTAATAATCTTCTATCTCAAATAATCTGGGAAATCAAAAAACAGACTGAATTACTCCTCTCTTTAGATTTACTCGAAATGAAGATCTGTCAAAATTGTCCTCTTTAAAATGTTTCAAATAAATAGCACTTGCTTTTGTTGGCTTCCATTTTTCTTGCCTCAAGGCTTGAACCCACTTATTTCGGTCCTCTTCAGCTGAAGGGAAGCTGAGGAAAAAATAAAAGGTCAAATTGGAACTGTTTACCTTATAAAGATTTATTTAAATCTAAAACTATATTATTATTGTAAAACGTCATTTGTCATAAGGTGCAAATGTTTAACATTAGAAACTAGTTTTCAAATAAAAATAATTTCAATAGAATTGGCAATTAATTTATCCATCCTAATTGAATATACAGAATATTCTGTATTCTGTGGTTACAATACCTACTATTGTTAATATCGGGGAGTTTAACAATAAAGTTAAAAAACCTCCACAATAAACATATTTTTACTGTGGCGAAAGGGAAGGGAGATTTGTTTCTCAATTTATTGAAAAACTAAACTGTGTAATTAGGATTGATGAATTAAATGCCACTTCTATTGAGATTATTTTATTTGAAAACTAGTATTAATCCTTCTATATCATCATGCGTACCTCAAGTAAACTGTGTAAGTTTAAAATGTACCGGTAAAGGGTTATTGGAGGTTTTAAATAGAACATCCAAACGTGGCACAACACGACATTTTTTAATCCAATTTAGAAATAAAAAATAAAATAAAACACATACACACAACAGAAACCTAACAATTATCAATTGTTCCAAATGAACACGACACAAACAGTGGTACTGACTGACACAGCCGGGGTTAAGGTGGTGGGGATAGCGCTCCTTGGCCTAGTGCCATCTCCCCCCACCTACCCACCGCTTCTATCATATTCTGTATTCTGTGGTCACCCCAGCCCAGAACTACCAACTCCCTAGCAGGTATTCCGATTTCCAAGAACTTGTTCAGTTTCAGTTCTTAAAATTTATATTGTCACTTTCCTCGCTTTGTTTCAATCTAGCTGTTAAAAAAAAAAAAGGTCAACTAAGTGGTTTTAAAATTCAAAAATAGCTACTATATCTTCTACATCCAAATGAGTAATAAATCGTATTTGACTGGGTTTAACTTGAATAATCACGTTAAAAAAACATCGCGATCATGTTGACCAAAACGAAAGTGAGCTTATTACCACCAAGTGGGTTAAAATCCCTATATCATGTTTTTTATATAAATTGACAATTAATAAAAAATATTAATATTTACATTTTGAATTCTAGCAACCCAGCATGAGATTCCCATACGTTTATCTAAAATAACCATAGATTTGAACGATGGACGAGTTTATTCAATGGAAACATAGTACCGAGTACGAAAGAATTATTGGAAAACATTTTCTGAAAGGTAGAAACTTTTTAGTAAATATATGAAATTTTTCCATTCAGTTAATCCATTCCTAAACTTTTTTCTGAGATCTGAGGAAGGGTGGTACTCAGAGGGCTTTCTGAGGATGTAGTGGTGGGTAGTCGAAGGGAGTTGGTGCATGCGCAGAACGTTTTGCTCCTTGAAACATCAAGCATCGTGCTGTATTGGATCCAGGCGTCGAACAACTGCTCAAATGTTTCAAGGCGTTGCGAAACACCTTGCAACGTTTGCTCTTCCAGTGTGTGGAACCCCTATTAAATACACAGAGCGCTCGTACCAGGCAAAACATTTTGTTTCGCAACATTTGCTTCAGGTGAAATGCTGGATCAGCGTGCTTCCGGGCAAAGACTTAATTTCTCTCTTCTGATTGATCGGGTGAACCCAATGTTTCCTTTGATTTGAGTCCAACATTTGCAAATACTGCCATAGAGCAACAGCTACTTTGATACATGTTAATTGAGCCACTACTGTAGAAGAACAATACAAATAATATGTGTTTCTGTTGCTTGAAACAAAATGTTTCATCGTGCGAACCTCCCGCACACTGGAGGAGCAATGAAACAAAACGCTTGCAACAAAACGTTGCGAAACATTTTGCTTCAGGTGAAATGCTGGACCTGTGTGCGCCCAGCCTTATAAAACAAACTTAGGTATGGTTGTTTCTATTATTCAAGTCTGTTAATTTGTATTTATTTTTTTATCCTGTTTATTTCTCTTTTTTTATACCATGTTTATTTTTTATTATATATATATATATATATATATATATATATATATATATATATATATATATATATATATATATATATATATATTGCTCTTTCCATTTCACATGGTACATGATTTTACGTGGTCAACTCGCTTTTAAAAGTGTAGCCGTCCGTCCGTTAACTCTCCTAACAATTATTTTATTGTTTCTCATTAATAAAAAGAAGTAATAATAATAATTAATAACTATTAATTTATACTCGCTCATAATAGAAGAAAATAAGACCATCCGTCTACAGAGGACCCACCAGCAGCCAAGGACACCGATCTTCAAATGCCGAAAGGCAAACCAAGATCCTAAACCTTATTTGTTGTATGTTTGTAAATAAAAACAAATGGAGGATTATAAAAAAAAAATAAAAAACTAGATTAATTAAATATAAAAAAAATTAATTAATATTAATATCTCAAATATTACATTCCCACTTCAAGATCACACTAGAGACTAATGTGAGTTAATATTATTAATAATTATAAAATAATATTACTATTATTGTTGTTTTTTTTTTTAGTTTTTTACACCGAAGTGGTTATTGAACATTCTAGGGAAAAAACATGGTCAACCATCAATGTTTATTTTGAATTCAAAATCTTCCGAACTATATCGTAATGCTCTTTTTTGGCAGTTCTAATTCATCTCAAGAAGAAACAGTATCCTTTTACTAGATTTCTTATTTATTTTGTAACTCATAATTTAATTATAAATCAATTTTTATTATTATTTATTGTAATTAATTATCATAGCCAGACAATTAATTATCATTCTTAGAGGAAAAGTAGTCCCAGAATTAAGTTAATTTTCTTCTTCTATCTTTTGGAACCAGCCCATTATAGGATATTATTGTAGGCGAAACCTTGCAATTATTATTATTATTATTAATATTATTATATAATTATACATTGTAATGTAAATATATAAGTATGTATACTTGCTTCGATCCTTGATCTAAACTGACATAATCCAGAGGGATCTGGGGATGTCCTTCAGAAATCATTAGACAATGCATCTACCATGATAAACACAAATCACAGGAGGCAATTTTTTATATTACTCATTAACCTTGAGTGAGGGTTTATCCATTTATCCAAAAAAAAAAAAAAATCTCCTACTATGAATATATTATTAGTTAATTACATAATATTTTCCGTTGCTATTTCATTATTCAAGAAATAATTATGCGATGTATGTAAACCAAAATCATTCCTGCTATTTATAATGAACCTAATTATAACACAAATAAACTAGTTCACGATGATCTAATATAAAATCACAGGAGAAGAAACCCTAAATTTCCGAATTAGGATGGCATAACGTTACTAATATAATTATAATAAATGTTACATACGATCCTACCAGATGATCTATATTATCACTCAAATAAAAATTTAAATTATACTCTGGTTTACTAAAACTTCTTTGGACTCATGCAAGCCGAATTTATGAAACAGCTGAAAAAAAACCGGATGCAGAAAATACAAACATATCATTTTTTATTTCAGCCTCCAAAAAACAATTATTGTTCAACAATCCGATTCCAATCCCAATTATTAAGACTAATAACGAACCTACCACCTTAATATCCAACAAGGGCCTAAAAAATTATTTAGGCATTCCAACTGCAACTAATTATATTATATTGCAGTTGTAGGAACGTGGCTATTGTAGAGATAGCCATTCTGCATTATGTTTCTTGTTTAATAAATACTATTAATTTTTATATTTAAATTGTATATTTATTTACAAATAATATACTATACTATATATCCCAATGAAGGATGAGTAGATTTAAAGCTATAAACGTAGAACTACAACCAGAAAGTGAAGAAATAGCATAACTTTGACTGAACTGGGCTGTGCTAAGTTGTTGGTCTGAATAATTAACGAATTGCTTCAAAGTTTGGGTATTAAATCTGACTTTAGAGATTTGTTTTTGGTAATGGTACTTACGTATATAGACCAAAATTGTTAATATAATAGGCATTGAAACACTGATAGATTTGGGGCAATATATGTCCGTGACGTTGGTAATTACTGATACCTTTAGAGTGCTAACAAATTATTTAAACTATATTAACATAATTGTGCTCCAACGAATACTGTCATCCCTTTAAAATGAAATTTACTATTATGTCACCTGCACGGCCACATTCGTGTAAACATTTATCAGTTAATAATGATCCTTTCATTGCATCTCAATCACTCCAATCTCATATCACAAATATTCATTACTGGTATCAAAAATGAAAATTTTGGGGATTTCTAGACGTTCTTGCATATCTTACAGGTATTTGGAAATTGGGAGGCTTTGCCCCAGTTTCCGAGGTCAATAATTCCAAGGTGCTTTCATATTTCAATCCTTAAAAACCAAAAAAAAAACCTTCATTACTCTGCGCTTCTCCAGCCACCTTTCAAATACTAAAACCCAACCCATCAATCACTACACTCCTGCGAAACGAACTGCATCCTTTAAAAAATCCTTTATTATCCGCGCTTTCTCTTTATGGAGTTCATTGCCTATCTCTATTCGAAAATGCTTCACTCTTACTTCTTTTGAACATTATATATTTCTTTACGTCGTGGATATTGAATCTTCCGAGCAAATGTAAAACATGAATATTTATGTTATGTACTTATAATAGTACACATAAGATGTATCCTTTAACAAGATTTCTCATTTATTATGTAACTCATTATTTATTTATTAACCAATTTTTATTATTATTTATTATAATTAATTATAATAGCCATACGATCGTATTATGTATTGTACTCATTTTTTATTCTTAGGGAACAAGTTGTCCTAGAATAAAGTTCATTTTCTTCTTCTTAAAAATAAATCCAAACGAATCTTGTCAAATAACCTTTACCCTTAAAATGTACGACTTCCAGTCTAGCAGTATCCTCTAATAATATTCCACTGATCCCAGGTGAGCTGATCCGCTACCTAGAACCATTTTAACTAACAACTTACTAGAAACCTCATACGAGACTTAAAACACAAGAAACTGCTCTTTATTTTTGGCTACTCCAACGTTTACTAGACAAGCGTTCAAAGTTTCTAATGAACAACAAAAGACTTATTTACATGACAGTAATTAGACCCATTTGGACATACGGAGTTGAGCTTTGGGGTACCACTAAACCTTCCAATTCTTCTAGTATCCAATCCTTACAACCCATTACCCTTCGCAAACTTCTCAATGTAGTTGCGATTCACATGTTGCTGATTTGGCACAAACTAGATACCTGTCCTTTCGTAGTAAACTGCCCACTCAAATCTACTATTCTCCCTACTTCACTCACACTGAATTACCAGTAACTCTCCGAGGCGTCTGGGAAGAAGATGAGCAAGAGACCTTCTAATGTAGAACTTTTATTGGAGGGCTTGGAGGGCTACTAATGAGTGGTTCTATACATGTTATTGTAATAAATTTCACTGATTTACTTGATGTATATAATGTATACTATTGTAAATATCAATAAACTTTTCTTCTTTTTTTCCCTAATATTGTAACTTGTCATAAATAGCAAAAAAATAATCAGTACAAATATAAGAATAAAACTAATATTTAAAGAGATATATTATAGAAGGTCCTCGATATTTGTAAGAATAAGTTGAGTTTTCTTCCCTTCCTTATCGACCACCACAAGGTAGGAGTATTTGCTGTCTTGTTGAGTCCTCCCCTTCCTATGGGATATTGTCGTTCCATCTGCAAGAGCTGTCGTTCGCCATTTTACTTAACAGAACTACAGTGGTGAATACCAGAAATATATATATATATATATATATATATATATATATATATATATATATATATATATATATATATATTGTATCTATTTATTGAAATTTACAACTGTACATAAAAACATACATCCAATAAATGTGATAATGACAAAAAATAATAAAACAATTGTTTGTAAGCAATGCTTAACAATGACAATTGCTTTTAAGCAACTACCCATTGGTAGCAATTCAATAAAAGTTCTATTTGAGAAGGTCCCGAGGCCATCTTCTTTTCAGACGCCTCGGAGGGTTGCCAGGAATAGAATGGGAAGCAAGTTGAGAGACTAGTGGATTTGAATGGTTACGGAGTTTACTGTGAAAGGATAGGTATCTGGTTTAAAAATATATTTAAAATGCTTTTCTAAAGATTAATTTTATTTACACTTTTTTTTTCTATAAATTACTGAAAGAAAATGGGATTTAAAAACTCACTCGTTCAAACTCTTTTAATAAATAAATAATGATAATTAAATCTCTTAAAATAATTAAAAACTAGTATTGAATAAACTTTTACTATGATCCGGACTATTCCTCATAATTTATACTAATATATATATATATATATATATATATATATATATATATATATATATATATATATATATATATATTTTTTCTTATAGATGTAATCACTTTTACAAAATAAAAAAAAATAAATAAAAAAAAAAGATTAATGAATATAACTTCAAAATTTCAAAATTCAAAATTTCAATTTGAATCCAACAAAAACAAGATAAACATTGTTAACAAGTTTTTTATTTTATTTTTTATTTTTATTTTGGACGTGTTCTTCTTCCTCTTAACTGCTCTCAGACCATATTCTTTTTATATTTCTTACAGTCAACTCGAATATTTTTATAATTTCAATGTTTCAATTTTATTATAACTCAGTTAAAAAATTTAAAGATAATTTATATTTTATCTAACCGTATTAAAGTAATTGAACTAAGAGCTCATGGAATCATTTTGTTATTATTCGATTTCAACAAAAATTTCAAATTTGTTTTTTGAAGAATAGAACAATATTCAAAAGGATACAACACAATATAATATAATGCAATAACATAAATATATTATTGCAAGAGTCACTATAAATAATTAAAAATCTAGTGATCAAATTACATCCATGATTTTCCTATTTAAAAGGGTGTTAAATACTCTCACATCACTATTGTGAACTGTCTCACATCGAATGTGATTTAATCAAGACACTGAAATACAATGAATTTTATCTTTACCAAGAAATATAACTTCATAAAAAATATTTGCTTTCAAAAACCTTGTGATGATTTTATGAGTTTACCATTTATGAGTATTACTGATACCAACACAAATTAGCGAAATTGTCAATCATATTTTTATTTTTAGATATATAGATTTGAGGGATTAGAGAGATCATTAAAAATATTTAAATGTAAGAAATTTTAATAACACTATCCTTTTTTAAAAGCTCACTTTTGGAATTCGTCGTTGGAATTCCATATTCATGGCTACAAATAGATACCTAAGATCAACTTATTTTACTTATATTTCTTCTACTTTCATTGATTATTATTCATCTCTCAACATTCTCTGTAATTTTATAAAAAATTGTATCCTATAATTTAAAATATATATTTTTTTTAGATTTGTTATTCATCATCTCGACTGTTCTCTTTTATAATTTTTATTTATTTAAAATCTGATCCCTGAATAATCTACTTGTTCTATTAAATTCTCAGTGAATAATTCTTTACTGTTATACAAAGATTTTAAATTATTTTTTAACTATCCTCAACAAATTGTAACTGATTTTTATTTAATAAAAATAAAAGATTTATAGATTGAAATTTATATTAAATTAGGAGGTAAGACTAAAGCGACAAGAAACTGCTCGTCGTTACAGATTACTTCAACATTTACTAGACGAACGATCAAAGCTCCCAATTCATTACAAAAGACTTATTTACATGACTATGATTAGACCTACTTAGACTTACGGAGTTGAGCTTTGGGGAGCTACTAAGCCATCCAATTCATCTCGTATCCAATCCTTACAATCCAAAATCCTTCGAAAAATCCTAAATAATCCCTTACTTTGTCACCAATAAACTTATCCATGTCAATGCTGCATATGTTGCTGAGTTAGCCCAAACCAGATATCTATCATTTCATAGTCAGCTCCATAGCCACTCAAATCCATTAGTTTCTCAACTTTCTTCCCACTTCATTCCCTATCATCCTTGAAGGCTTCTGAAAAGAAGATGGCCCAGAGATCTTCTAGCGTAGAATTTTTATTGAAGTGCTACTGATGAGTAGTTCTTTTCAAGTCTTGACATGTTATTGTAATCGTTATCAGCTCATTTACTTGATGTATATATTTGTACAGTGGTAAATTTCAATAA
The DNA here is from genome assembly GCA_003667255.2 of Euschistus heros. Lineage (NCBI taxonomy): Eukaryota > Metazoa > Arthropoda > Insecta > Hemiptera > Pentatomidae > Euschistus > Euschistus heros. Next base: position 1,428,474 of record RCWM02000206.1, on the reverse strand, counting down.
ATTGATTCGTAAAAAAAAATAAAAAAAAAAAAAAAAAAAAAAAAAAATAAAAAAAAAAAAAAAAAAAAAAAAAAAAAAAAAAAAAAAAAAAACATACATATAAGCGTTACTTATCTAAATTAAATTTTTAAATTTAGATTTCCTGTAAGCTAGAAGGTCTTCTGAATAAGCCTATGCAATAAAAAATAAATCTTATCAATTAGCAAACAACTTGAACCATATTACTAATTGAACGCTATGACCCAGAAAATAGCACTCGCGTTGCAGCCTGTTATGGCTTTTATATCACAAAAAATATTACACGTCCTTAGAAATTTATAACAGGTCTTACAAGAGATACTAGTTAGCACCAGACACCGCCCGCTATATACTGGATCAATGTCATCTTTCATTTTTTATTCATTATACGTTCTAAAAGAAAAAAGATATTAAGGTAAATTGATTTTGTATTTTGTTTCGTAACGAAATGATACTATAAAGTAAAAATGATAATAATTGACACGGAATATAAGTGCTGCTAATTTCATCAAAATACTAAAGTGCAAATTTATGATACCTAAATAGATATGCATACATTTGAGGAACCTAGTAAATTTGGTGACAAAAACTTTTAATTATCGAATGAGTGTGTTACTTTTAAATATAATTTCATGTTAGAATTGAATATTCATTTTAATAGTAGTTTTATTAATTTTTATTTATTTTTTTTTTTTTAATAAATTAACTTTGCGCTCAGATATATCATTTTTAGATATTTTAATTTCATATATTATGAAATTAAAATATCAAACTTATATATTGGTTAATTTAAATATACACACTACCTACACAGTACGTTTAAATATTCTAGTCACTGTAAAGTTAAAACGAGTAAAACATTTTTGCAGAATAATGAAAAGTACTTAAATTTTTTTATTATTATTATTTTTTTATAGCTATTTATTAAAATTTACAATTGTATACAATATAAATAAAATACAAGTAAATGTGATAATTTTAAAAATGGCATGCCTATTGCTTGAAATCAACAACCCGTTGGTTGCAATTATAAATATTCAACATAATAAAGTACTATATTAGTAGGTCCCGAGGCCATCATCTTTCCAGGATCCTGGGAGGGTTATCTGGAATAGAGTGTGAAGTGAGTTGTGATACTTATGGATCTGAATGATTATGGAGTTTGCTATGAATGAATAGGTATGGGCTAAGTCAGGAGGAATATTAAGATCTTTGTAGATAAGTTTGTTTGTGACAAAATAAGGATCATTGAGGATTTTCCTTAGGATTTTAGATTATAAGGATTGAATATGAATTGAATTGGATGGTTTAGTGGAGCCCCAAACCTCAACTCCATACGTCGAAATAGGTCTAATTACTGTTATGTAAATGAATCTTTTTTAACTAATCGGAAGGTTTGAACGTTCGTCAAGAAGTCGAGAAGTTAAAAGTAAGTGGGGAATAATGAAAATAATACATTTTAGTGAATATGAGATTGCTTACTGAGATTTTACATAGGCCAGAAACAGTGTAGCTCCAAAGTTATTAAGGGGCAAATAAACAACATATCAGCAGAGGACGACACACAGACCGTGAGTTGTTTTTAAAATTCAGAGGTTTTTGAACAATATCATTTTGATCATTCTTTCCCGTTACCCTTCAGTTCGATCACTAACATTAAGGAGGATAAGAAATGCATTATCATACTTTATTCTCTACTCTGGAATGGCATGTAATTAAAAGCAACAACAGCATAATACTATAACTTAAATCCTCTATAACGGATCAGCTTTTATCCTCCACTTATATGAGTTTGACTTCAGACAAATAAATTAAGGCAAGACTTGCATATCTTGTAACCAAAATTCCAATATTAGTGTCTAATAATACATCAATCCTAATTGTATTGATCCTTCTATACCATCATGTGTACCTCAAGTATATCTGGCATAGTTTACCAGTCCAAAGTAAAAGATTATGGCCCTGAGATTTTGACTCTAACAGGAAAAAAAAAATTTATCTGCGTAGAAGGATATTTGGAGAATATCAACCAGAGTTTCAAGGATGAAGCATGTCCGGAGCGACGAAATAAGAAAAAAAATAGAAATATCCTTGAAGCAGTCTAAAGGCTAGCGCATACTGCTGAGGGTTTGTATAGAGTTTTCCAACGAGATAGGTTCCGTTGATTAAGTAGAAAAGCACGTTATGTCGGAATTTCCCTAGATAATACACTCCGAACCGCTGCTCTCCGATCAGTTAGTAGTATGCGCTAGCCTGAACAGTACTGGCATCTAAAGCAAATGAATACAGGTCAAAGACTACTATACTATCAAAGATTATGAAAAAGAGAGATTAAAATACCTCATATATAGTGGAAAACCAAGAAAAAGGCAATCTTTGTGCAATCTTCTAAAATGAGGAGTTTGTATAAGGAAAACTTTGTACATGAAGAAGAATAGTTTATCCAGAGATAGAAGAATATATTCAGAAATTCAGGTCATGCGGATATCACTAGATAAGAGAAGACAGGCAAAGTTGGATTAGGCTGATAAAGAGAAAAAAATAACAACCAAGTGCAAACTCCAGACCTGCTGAGGGCCAGAGAAATAGGACAATCGAAGAATGACAAGATCAGTAAGATTGGGAGACGCTATCAAAGAGTTGAAAACATTACCAGGTCTAGCCTAGATTCAGTTAAGCTTACTGGTATTATGGTATGGGTTGATCAATAAAAATGCTAACAGAAAATATATAGTCGTAATAACGAGACTTATAATAACATGGATGTACAAAGGAATATTTCAATTCAATGAGAATTGAAAGCAGCAGGAAAAGTGACCTGTAACTGCCCATAATCAAGTGTTATTTTAAACAAAATATATATTTAAACTTTAATAGTAATTAAATCAATCAATTCATAAGACTGAAAATAAATATTAATCTTGTAAAAGAGAACTCAGAAAGAAATTTTAAAATCATATAAATATTTATAGTTTAAATGAAAGTAAAAGTATTTATTTTTTGTTTTAACCAAATATGCACATATACAGTTAGTAAAAAAAGTCTTCATATACTTATTATTAATTAGAACATGTGGGTTAAAAGCAAAAGATAAAAAACCGTGAAACAATTTATTTATTTTTTTCTTTTAAATACAGGCCCTTTTGATTAATTTGGTACATTTTAAAGTTGTTTAAAAATTTTATAAACACAACAAAAAATAATATAGAAAAGGTAACGATATGTTATCACAAAAAAGTCTGCATACACGGCAAATGAAAATAATATATCAACATAATTAATTAACAAAAAAATCTCTAATGATCTGTAGGACCTCCTTTATTTTTTATTACCTCTCTCATGCGATTATTCATCGAGCTAACTATTTTTTTTGTAAAAGTTGGACCCGTTTTCAATCATTCCTCCTTAAGGGCCTCTGAGGGTTGCTGTTTACTTTTTATTTCGTGACGCCGCAGCCTCATTTTAAGATCCTGCCAGAGGTGCTCTATGGGGTTGAGATCAGGCGATTGTGGTGGTGTTCTTAACTGGCGTGGAACATTGTACAGCAACCATTCTTCGACCCTTCTGGCATGATGTTTAGGATCGTTATGTTGTTGAAAAACAAAATTTGATCCTAGGCCTAACTTGATAGCACTGTGTCGCAGATTTTGTTTTAGGATATCTATGTATACACATTGATCCAATATTCCCTCGATGATCTTCAAGTTTCCTACTCCAGCTGAAGCCATAGAGCCCCAAACCATGATCCCTCATCCTCCGTGCTTAACTGTCGGGCATAAGTTTTTCAATATCATGGCCTCGTTTTTTCTCCTCCACACTCTAAAGTTGCCATCAGGGCCGAAAATATTAAATTTGGACTCATCTGTGAAAATTACTTTGTCCCAAAAACTGGTAGGCTTATCAAGGTAACTTTTCGCAAATGCCAAACGCTTAGCTCGGTTAACTTTACTAATAAAAGGCTTCTTACGAGCCCTTCGCGATTTAAGATTTTTTTTTTTAGTGAATTACGTACCGTTTGAGGTGTTACTTCAATGTTGTAATCCCGAAATAAATTAGTGGCTAATGTAGGAGCACTTATTTTAAGGTTTTCGTTCACACTTCTTAAAATAGCACGCTCATGACAACGTTGGAGCTTTTTTGGCCGTCCTGATCTCGGGCTACTTGGAATCCAACCTGTTGCATTATAATTTCTAATTAGTCTGAACCGTCGAAACACTTTTATTGACAATTTTCGCGATTTCGCGTAATGATTTTCCTGGGGTCTTATGATTCACTATTATTTGCCTATTCTCGCGAGGAATTTCCATTATGAGCTGTTGCTTTCACTTGGCTTTGGTTCTAACTGATTAAATTAGGAAGTAAGACTACAGAAAACCTCTATGAATGTAAACAAATTAAATGTTTGTTTACATTCAAAGGATTACACTAAGGTGTATGTAGACTTATTAGTTGTAATAAACAGTGGCAAACATTTATTATGAAACATTTTGTAGGTATTCAATTCCGAAATCATATTATAAGCACGATTTAATCGTCTACTGATCTTATTTTATTAAAAAATAAAAAAACTTAACTTTAATTAATACAAAAATGATGCACATTAATTCAGAAATGAATTTATATTGCGGTGTATGTAGAATTTTTTTACTAACTGTATAATAAATCTAATTGCCAATAACCACATGGATCTGTGCACTTCAGAAAGGAACAGTGGATCTACAAAGGCATACCTCCTCCCTCAAACGAAATGCCTGAGATGGCATTGGGTTGTCAGAATATCTTTGGAAATTGAAATTCTCTTTGAATGTTGACTGGTGGGTTTTAATATCACTTCAATCCACAATAATATTTTATTACTTTTAATACTGACTTCATTCATTTGATGATTAGTCTACCTTTAACGCTTTTTAACCAAATGGAGTCTCGTTAAATGAAAAAAATAATGACACGTCTTAATTCATAAGTGATAATATTCTTGAATGAAATGAAGTAAAAATGTTCATTTTAACTAAGAATCACACAAATGCACAATCATATTGAGCAATTATCTGACTGAACAAAACTCTTATGAATACACTACGAGATAAGACACTAATTAAAAGAATAAGATATTTTTTAAATTTTTTTTTCGATAAAACAATTCATTTTCTTTCAGGAATTTACGTCTCCATATACTATCAGTGCATATGAAACTTATCAGGATTATTTAATATGTTCATTGAATAAAAGCAAGGAGTATTCGAGGCCTTCAGAGTCAAAACCTCCTATGTCCAGTTTTAAAAATTTTTCAAGATGTCAATAAAATAAGAAAAATTAAATTTTACAAAAGCATTTAATATTTCCCAACTAATCTCACATCAAAAAAATGTAACAATTTGAGGTTTAGATTAACGTTTAAAAAAAAAAAAATTGAGTATTAGACTTAGTAGGTTTTGAATCTACAATTCATGACATTCATGAAAATGACATTTTAAGAAATAGGTATGACAAAATAATATATCTAAACATGAAAAAAATTACATTTACATTATTTGTTTCCACAAATACATCAACATATTTATAATAATTGTTAATAAAGATTAAACAAAAGAACTTTCATTTCATATCCATTGTCCAAATGAGTTATATTTGCTTCTTTTTTATCATCAGTATTTTCTAAGGCGGCCAAATATTACCCTTTCTTAAAATTTGAAGTTCACTCATCACCGAAATGTTTTTTAATAATGAATCTACATAGCGCTCCTGCTGTCTTCCTGGTTAACTATGGATTTGATTTGAAAATTGAATTTGAAAGGTCATATTGAAGCTGACTTTAAAGGGTTTTGGTACAAATTGTCAGGCCAGTAAATGAAAAATCGTTTGAACTTATGAAATGGATAAAAAAAAGAAAGTTTAATTTGTAAATTAATATGACACATAACCGTTTTGCATTATAGATTCTCAAGAATTTATTCATAATTACATTAGATCTATAACCCATTGAATGCAAGGCGTAATGAACCTTGGGCGTAAACGCCAAAAAAAAGAATGAAATTTTGGAAAAATCAATTAGGAAGGATTTTCGCCAGCCTGTTTGTTTACAGATAAATCAATAGGTTACGATAATTAACGTTAAAATATAAATCAATACTACTATAAACAAGTAACGACAATAACGAAAACTTATTAAGTCAACTAACTCGGAACACAAGTAAGAGATATGAGCAGAAAAAAAAATGAATCTTATAAAGGAATCCATTAGTCTCTTCTGCCTCATTGTAAGCTCACTAGACAGTCTTCAACACACTACTATACTCTAAATACTTATACAACAATACACACTAAGTACCCGGTCAAGTTATATAAAAATTAAGAAAACAAAAATTAAATAAAAAAAAAAACCTGTGCTACAATATCCCATGAAGACTTCAATAATTAAATAAGGATGTACTATTAAGGGGCCAAGGGTTGTGAAAGAAGTAGATTTGGCCAAAATCACGCTCAACTGCCTGGCTTTTCCTTAATTAAGGGTACCCACTTCTTTGAGGCTGGATGTGCTCCAGACTCTCCTGTCGAATTCGCGAATTCGATCTACGACTGAAATGACAGAATATAAATTTTCTGCCTTCAGTCGGACTCGAACTCTGGCCCGGGAGCGTGGTATGTAAAACGCCTTACCCACTGAACTACCGCGCCTCCTTGATTAATGATGGAGGAAATTAAAATTTAATGTGTTCTGTGTAAAAATCATGGAAATATACAATAGTAATATGAACAATATTCTAATTTAGCTATAAATTGTAATTTAAAATTAAATAATTTAGCTACTGACTGTTCTAGTTCAAGTTTCAATCACTCAAAGAAATCATATTTTAAATCTCTCCAGACATATGTTTTCTGTTGAGTTCCTATTGATGATTTATTCTTTATTTATTATTATTATTATTATTTTTAACAAATTCTTTCGAACCTATAGTTATTGCAAAAGAAATACATAATTTTCTCCTTGCTCTTAAAATGAACTTTAAAAAAAGAAAGAAGCAGCCGGCGTAATTAAACTGCTATCTCGCCATCTGCCCTCTTTTGAATTCCACTCACCTCCGAGTCCAGTGCCACCAAGGAGTTTTATAACGAAGCTTTAATGGGGTGAATCTCACTAAATTATTTAATCTTTAAGGACACACTTGGCAGTTTTAGTTATACTCAACCGAAGTGTCATTACTGAAGAAAAAATAAATTTATGATATACTTCAAAAGTATCCTTTCGCTCCCACATCTAATTTACGCAAAATTGAAGCACTTCGCTAGATGTATTTATAAAAATCAGTCAATGTTTATTTAATAATATTGATTCCATTTTATTATAGGGAAATATCCTATAAGGGATGTTGAAACATATTAACAGTGCTCACGGAAATATAAGATAATTTTGCGAATCTACGATAGGATCACACATTACTGACAAATGATGTACATTTAAAAATTCTTTTAATTTATTAAAAGTTTCAAGAAATCGTATTGAATGAAATGAATGAAATGAATGAATGAATGAATGAATGAAAAATAAACTTTATTCTGGGACTTATTGTCCCCTAAGAATAAAAGTAATGCACAATTAAGAGTACAATTGTCTGGCCAATTATTTACAAATTAGATGTTCCAGTAATTAAAGCATACATTTTTTACAGGAAAAAAAAAAAAAAAAAATTAAATTGAATAAAAAATAAAAATAAATTAATATATGAAATAATAATTAAAAATTTTAATATATTGAAATGACATTTTAATTTTAAACATTAAAAAACAAGTTCCGTTCAGCTGGTTTCAAAAAAACCAAAATCACAAAAAATATAGAAATTACACATGATGCTACTTCTAAAATTCGGCATCGCAGTCGCACATGTCTGTTGAATAAATCATATTTCAAATGTCGAAGTATCTGCAATACATCATTTAACATTCACCAAGGGCTGAAAATATATCTATCTACGATTAGACACTGTTAAAACTAGGTCATATACGTGATTGCATGTACTATTGTTAAGCGAAATCTAATTACAGGAGAAACAAAATTACAGAATATTGCTTTTATATTTATAAGGAAATAAAAAATTGATTTATTTTATTAAATCAATTTAAAGTTGTTTAAATAATATAACTAAATAAATCAATATGTGATCTATTATATCAGATTTGATATTATTTGATTTGAGAGATATTTTACTTGAAAGTACAACACAAAAAATTTTGTATCAGATAATAAATTATTTATAAGATAATAATGGTTCTCAATTAGTTATTATAATAAATTAAAAATTTATAAAAAATCCACTTTGCCCTTAGAGAGAGCCTGAAAGAAAACAAATGATTATAGAATAATTAAGTAAGCTTAAAAAGTAATAAAAGAAAAAATTACAGGAACTTTAGCGTTTCAAGACCACTTACGGTCCATTTTATATTTATTTGTATTCATTGTTTATTGATTTCACGAGCTTCAAATCGTATTCAGTATTCTTGAGTTTATTTCTTAATATTTTGTTGTTTTTATTGGAACAAAAATAAATGTATTGCGCTGTTATATTTTATTTTGTTTTTGCGTAAACTTTTCTTTAAAGATATACCCAGGGTGGTAAACGACATAACATCATCACGATAAGTATTGTAAGCAATACGATAGATCTATACATTTTTGATCTATTAAAATATACAGTCTATTTTAACAAACATAACATCCATTTTTTTATATTGTTTGTGGTTGCAATATGTCACAACTTCAGTGCCCGTTCATAACTGAATGACACCCAGGAAAATTTGAGTATTCTCAGAACACGCAAGTGTCGTACCACAGTGTTTCAAAAACAAGATTTCTACATTTATTTCAGGTTAAAAGAAATTTTGAATAAAAAAAACAAAAAAAAGCTTGATCATTAAGCTATTTTTCAACATATTCGCCATTTTTCTTTTCTTTTTTGTAAACCTTTTTACTGAAGGGCAATTCACATTGTCCATTCCCCTTACATCCCTGTTTAAACCCACCAGGATTTGCGACTGTTCCCACAATTAAAGGATGCCATCGATTCAACACGGACAAGGGAATGTTAGAAGAAGCTAGCAAATTTCTCTAAGGACAAGCGGCGGACTTGACTGTGCTATGATTTCACTATACTTTTTTTTTTTTTGGAACATAATTCGCCAGGAAATTAATTTTGTTCTAAGCAATTCTGATATTATAACTCACTCAGCCACCGTGAATTCAGTATTCGTTTTCACTAAGGATGGGCTGACTATGACTTTGACCGAAAAGTCGCCAAAGCCGATTATCGCTTCCGTTGGAATACGGTTGACATCGACAATGTTCAAGGTGCTTCGTTCATATCTTTATAACTGTCTGTACATGTAGCTACATAAAAATATGTAATAGTAAATAAAATTGTATGTAAATCGCTAAAATAGCAGTTTTATTGTTTAGTTTAACTTTGATAATTTATTACAAAAAAAAAAATAATAATAAAAGAGTTTGTATTCCTAGAATCAATACGTAAAGATGAATCTCAAATAATAATTAAAATCAATAAAGACCATGTTTTAATTTAAATCAACCTATTATTAAGCATGTAAATAAAAATGAATAAAATTATTTTCCAAATAAAAAACCATCGGCTTGTCAGTAGTTTTCACTCTTCATAGAACTTAGAAATAACAATTAGAGGTAAGAAATTTTACATCTTTGTATCATCGTTCTTTTACATTATTTCATATTGGAATGATCACAATCGCACTTATTTTTATTTTATTTTATTTTTCCATATATTTTATATAATAAATTTCAAACGTAGTGACAAGCTTATTACTGTAAGTTCTACAGACAGTATGACTTTAATTTTACTTTGCTATTTCTTTTTTTATTAAATGTAACACTCATTTAAATATTTTTTTTTAAAAATTAATTCACATTTTATTGTCAAAGGGTTACTGTTGATAGTAACGGTAATTTCAAATATTAATTTGTTGAAAATCAACAGGTAAAAATATAATTTAAAAAATGAGTTGTATTAGTATTGTAAACAAAACCAGTTAGTTACCTACTTTAAAAAAAAAAATGTATGCCTTTTATTTATTTATTATTTATTTTTTTTTTACAGTAAGTGTATAAATCGAAATGAAACTGTGATCTATAGATATGATAATTGCTTTAAAGGAAACCGTTCACATTTTTTTTTTTTTATTCAAGTTACATTTGTTTTAAGAATTTCCCTGCCTAGCCTAGAATATTTAATAATAGTACTAGATATCGATAGCACACACCCCAAGCGGTGGCGGTTGGATGTAGAGGCGACGAGGGTGGGAGGGGTGAAGGAGGGTAGGAGAGTTGAGCAACTATGTCAATTACACCGTTGCCCACTAACTACCCACCATATTGCTCCCTAGCTGCACTCTAACTACCAACTCTGTCCATGAATACTAATATTTTATCCCAATGAAATCGGCTAATAGCTGAGTTAGCCCCGAATACCCACTTAATTACTTATAATAAGATAAACCAGGCCCTATATTCATAGGGATAGTTCAATCGGCTCTAATCAACTCAGGATGAAAAAGCAGTAATCAACTTCATTTAATTACCATTTGAAAGGTATATTATTATTTGAAAATATTTGAGGTAACGGTTCGGATCGGCGACACCACCAAACTAGGTTGACCCGCGCTACACCGACCAGTTCGATCCTTACGCTTCACTTCATGTTTACATTTTTCGATAGTTCATTCCTATAACCTTACATGTAAACAATCACTTCTTCAGTTTCAACTTGGATTGTGTTGTTTAGTTTGTTATATTGATATTTAGACTTCTTAAATGTAAATAAGTGAAACAGAACTTCACAAAATGAGTTTCATAAAGGATTAAGTGTTTTATGAGTTCATGTTTTCTTATTTCATCTAATCTTATGTGTAAAAGTGTTATAAAACTTAAGAAGATTAATTTGTACATGGATTTGGTGTTTTACATATTTATATTTGTTCTTTCAATTTAGGTGATAAAATTTACAACTTGTAAAAGTGTTATGAAACTTAACAAGATTTATTTGTACATGGATTTGGTGTTTTATATATTTGTATTTGTTGTTTCAATTTCAGTGATAAAATTTCAGTATACATATTTTGTGAATGGATTCTTTGTCATCCATTTTACTTTTTGTGCTAAAGTGAGACAGATTGTATAATTAATTCAGTAAAACATATCAGTTTATAAATAAATGTGAGAAAGTATATCACAGGTTTTTTGTTTTCTTATTTCCACTTCCCATTAGAAAATATAGCAGAAATTAACATCTTCACTTTCAACTAGGATTCTGTCTTATATTATATAATGGCTTATAACATGGAGAATTGATAATGTGAAAATAATCACAGATTAAGAGGTAAATGACACATCACTATATAATTGTAGAACTATTGGTATAATGTTATAGATTAATGTGTTTTAAAAAAAAATTAGAAGCCTGATGATGAAACATTATCTCCGAAACATGTAGCTACAAATGTTAAATAAATAGGAGTTATGTCAAATAAATACTTAAGGATTCTGTCTTTTTTATATTTATAATTTGTTATTTTCACTTCTCTCAGAAAAAAAGTTCATCAGGAATTAACTTTACTGGTGGTTCAGTAGTATATTAATTGTTGATTAAATTAATATTAATTAAAAATTGATTTAGTGTCTTATATTTCGATATTTCCACTTTAATATTTCCTTATTTCTCATTTTAATAATAGAAGGTAAACAGAAGTTAATATTACTTTGAACAGGGATTTAGAGTTTCTCAGTAAATGTAGGAGAATAACCTTCCCCCTTTAAAAGCAGCGACTAGAACATCGAAATAAATCGGAACAAGGTTAGAATCGATAAAAGGTATTCTGAGCGGGTTTAGGGGTTGGTGTCGCCGATCCGAACCGTTACCATATTTGATATCACCAATGGTATAAACAAACACTTAACTGGATAAGCTTATAAATAAAAACTTTTTTTTTTAAATACGTGTTTCAGGCTTTTGAGTGCTTCTTCACAAGTATTTATTGTGCTTAAGGCATACATATTTGTAATGTATTTGTTGATGGTTGTTTCCGTATAATTTAATTTAGGACTTATATCCCAGGCTGTAGTGAAGAATTGAATAAGTCAAAATTGAGGATTCTCAGCAGGACATTTTTGATCGTTTTCCTGAATCTTGCAATTATTCTGATAAACCCTTTTACCCCAAAATATGCTATGTAAGGCGTCATAAGGAAGCACAGCCTAACCTATTTTCCACAACACAAATATAAAAATCTTGCTTTTTATATGGTGCCTCTGGCCATGTCGCAATACACGGCACCTTAAAAAAAAATAAGTAAATAAATAAAATATAGAATATTATTATTAACAACTACTGACGGTCCAATGTATTGGGTCTCGGTATATGACCTAAGGTCATCAAATCCGAAAAAAAAAAAAAAAATTATTAACACATTGATAGTACATTTATAAATTGCTTTCTACGAAACTTTTTCGTTTATCTTGTAAATATTAAGAAACTTTTTTTATTTCGTCTACAAAAATGAAACCCAAATATTCAGTTTTAAGAAAAAGAATGTTTTGTTATTTGTATGGTTCCAATTGTATCTGTGAATGACCGGATCTATTGACTCACACATTTAATACAGGCCAATATAAAACTAATATGGCTTGATCCAAAAATAAAAAATAAAACTAAACAATTTAATTACATAATAATAATAGAACCTAGAAAATTGGCTAATATTATGTCAAATATTTATTTACATAAACATTGGCACCTAATTTAATAAAATAATTTTTGTAAGCCAGAACTATATAAAATATGTATTTAAATCATAAATATGCAACATTAAAATTTAATAAATGTTATAAAACAAGCCTACATATAGATATCAACTCATATCTTAAAAAAAAAAAAAAAAAAAAAAAAAAAAAAAAATTAAGCAGATTAAATATGTGCTCACAAATAAATCCGGGCCTTAATTATAACGTTTGTTAAATTTTAGCTATAACATGTGTATGATTGGAAAGAAGATGTAGATATATATCAAACTTTATATTGCCTTATTATATTATAAATATTATATTATTTTATAACCACATACGTAAATAAGATGATGGACTAGCTATTAACTCGCTTCGAAAAAAAAATATATATGAAATTATAAAATAAAAACTTTGTTACGAAATGCTGAAACTTAAATCAATAGAAACATTATTAATAAGTGAGGAAGAAATCTTTCAAGGTGAAGGGGTAACTAACCCTACAAGTTTCGGAAAGCGTTGCAGTGACTCATCTTGATAGTGTAAGTAGAACAACTTCCTACGCACTTACCATAAATCCAGCGAAGCAGCTAATATTCCTGAGCTAATATTTGTCATCCGATCATTAAAGTACCATACATCATAAATTATACTGGATTTTATTTACTAGAGCTTGCTTCATACATAAGCAAAACAGATTTAATGCTCGACGGACTCTATTTTCTAGCTCTACTACTAGGCTGTGAAAATATTTTTTTCCGGAAAAGCTGAAACAAAGCTAAACATTTACCTATGTTACTACTTGATCCCTTTCCTTCTGTGGCGAAAAAAAAAAAAAAAATAATAATAATAATAAAAATTTAAATTAAAAATACACTTATGCATTACACTACACAACCGTAGTACAAGATCACATCCAGGCTTCATACAAAATATTTCACGACAAAACTCTACGGACATATCACAACAGCTTAATACAAAAAATGGCAGAAGAATAGACGAAGAAGGCTAAAAAACATTTGACTGAGAGATCTACTCCGTTAAAATTTAATAAATAACAGGTTAGAAGTTAGTACCGCTGGGCGCTGACATGTAAGTTCACTTGTATGTCATGATCACATATTATATGCTTGTTGTCACGGGATAAATAGCATGTGTAGAATTAAAAAAAGTAAAGATAAAAAACACTACAGAAAAAGACTACTGCACTCATACCCCTTAGGACACCATAGTTAGTCACGATATCTAGCAATAATATTGATATATAACAAGTTATAAAAATGAAGATATTTTCTTGAAACAGGCAATACTTTCCTGTTTATAAACAAAACATGGGAAGAGGATTGTGGATCCAGCAGCAGAAACTAATCTGTTTTAAGCTAGCTAAGTTGAGTTTAGCATAGACAGTGGAACGGCATAAGTTGGCCCAGGACGGCGCTGGAACAAAGGCGATCATCGAGGCGTGATGCGGGTATTCACAGCCAGGGCTTTGCTTATCTCTTCTGTCTTCTCTAGAAATATAGTGCGCCTCTCCACTTCAAAGGAAAGGAAGAACTGCCCGTCTTGTGCAGATTATCCGAAAGATATTCATGCATCATTATAATATCCTAAGATAGTTTCTTGTAAACATTATTTATTCTAGAATAGTAATAGAAATGATAAATTTTATTTTTATTTTTGTTTAGGGGGAGGGAGGGGCGCTGTAGCTCTGTGGGTAAGGAGCTTGACTACCGTGCCAAAGGACCCGAGTTCGAGTCCGACTAAACGCAGAAAATTTATTTTTTTATTATTTCACTCGAAGAACGACTTCGAGGTCGGGAGACTCTTCCGGAGCACAATTCATAATAGAAACTATTTAACATTTACATGGAGACGCAGTGTGAGAAATCGGAATCAATTAGGGCAGAACTACTACAACAGTTACTAATATTGGCCTACGCAGACGGCGATTGCAAAGAAGGTGGATGCGTTTGATAAGCGTTGCAACGCAAGTTCTCCAGATCAATGAGAGGATGGCGGAGTATTTAAGGAGTACTCAGAACCCTCAACTGATGTCACAATAATCAATACAAACAATGAACTAAGAGTATTGCTTTGTATTGTGCGACTAGTCAGATAATGCGAAGTTTATAAAAAAGGGAAGGTTGAGGAAGATCGGTCAAGTTGAGCGTATGGGAAGCGATCGTTCTCCAAGAAACCAGATATGAAATGCCATGTGATGCTTGAAAACGTAGTATTCTAAGATTAAGATGGCTGTGTGACGTACAGGAAGATATACGGCAGTTTGGAGTCATGCGTCTGTGATAAGGCCAATGTCCTTGGAGGGCAGTAGCACCAACTATATTACAATATAATATAATATAGTTCAATAGTAACACTTCCATACAAGTTGTACATCATAAGGTCTCTAGCCCATCTTCTTTTCAGACGCCTCGCATGCTTATGGTAAACGGCATGTGCTCATCTCAGTATATTTTAACAGGTCTTACTGTCATATGAATAAATATTTTATAATTGATTTGAAGCTTTGAACGTTCGTCCAGTAAATATTAGAGGGGGCATTTAAAAGAAACAGCAGAAACTACACTTTCTAGAGAAAAAAAATGTTACATAATCAAGAATAAATTTTAGAAACTGTCGGGTTCAGGGATTAGAATCAGTTCTATGATTAGCCTATCATAGCTGATCCGTTAATTCAAGTATAAAATCAAATTTGAATAGGATTAGTCATGGATACGTCTGAAGTAGAACAGGTTTACTCTTAGATTGAGCTGGAACCGGCGATAATTTTTTTCTTTTTTTTAATAGATAGATAACCTTCAAAACTTTACTATTTTCTTTTATAACCCTGAGAAGGTAAAACTAAAAAAAATATATTACGTCATTGATGAAGGCTATAAGATTATTAAACTCGTGATCATCGTTTGGAGAAGTTGGTATTTTACCCTCTCATCATTGTTTTTTTTTTTTTTTTTTTTTTTTTTTGACAATTCGTTCCTGATGAAAGTTCTATAGAAATAGAAAGATGGTATGTCTATTTGATTATTTTACAACATAATAGTGAGTGACTGAAATATTATTTTATTTAATCGTTCTTTAACATGGATTATATATGATAAAGTTTTCAAAAATATAAGGCAATAAATCAAATATTGGTACTCACCTGAGGAGATCTCACAGATGTCTTAAATATACCCATCGCAGAAGAGGGAAGGGGGCAAGTAGGTTTAATTTTCCGTCCCTATAACCTAGTTTACACGAGGCCAGTAGGGAAGCAAGTATCTTGCTCCAAGTTACTTGTTCCGTTTGAATAATCACTTGTACAATTTTGGAGGCAAGTCAACTTGCTTACCAGACAAGGCAAGTTTCATTGGCCGGGGCACAGTGGGAAGAAACTATGTTTTTTCTGGATATCGCATTTTGAGCCTCTAAAAATTATTGCATCGACTTCAAATTTCATATGGGTGTGTTTTCAGAGGTGTTGAATTCGAATCTAAAGTCAGTTTTTTTTCCATCATTTCAGGACTTTGCTCTGTTAAGCAATAGTGTGTCTAAAAAAATCTAATTTTCGTTTTTTCGTGTTTTGATTCAAGGGATATTATTTTCTATGATTTTTGATTTGCTCTATCAAATTTAAAAATTTGCAAATCAATCAGTTTACCTTTGTGTGAGTTATACGTGTTTTATGCCTTTTTCGGCGATTGGATTTTCTAAAAAATCAAACAATTTGCGGTTTGTCAGAAACCTGATAGGTAATAATTATTTTAAATATAGTCCCCAACCGAAAACGGAATTATTTAGTTGTTTAATCGAAGTAAACAATTATTGCCCACAGGCTCCTACACTGTGGTTATCGAAATTTTATCGTTGGATCCATTCGTTCAAATTCGTCGTGTCAATGTCAGCATTCAGACCTATTCCAATATCAATTTTAAGCATTTTTATTGGTGAATACCTGTGGGTAACATTTGTGAAGTCCACCACTTTTTTGTTCAAGTTGAATTGTCAAGGTAAATTCAAATATTCTCCAAGTTCGCAAGTGGTCACAGACCATTCCGATCTTAAGTTACTTTTCAGTATTGATATTTTGAATTAAAATGGGTTCCGACTTAAACAAGTTTAAACATTTTTCTAAAATCAATTTTTTTGTTGAAATTTAAAAATTTAAATAAATTTATTATTTTTATTTTTTGTTATTATTATTTTCACAGAAAAATGTTTTATATCGAATTGTGATATCATGCTTAAAGCTGTGAACAACCAAAAACTTACATCGGACGTGCACACAATTTCTAATGCAATTTAACAAAATGGGAAATTTGCGAGAACCTTTCAAACAAACCTAGTTTATCGATCTTTTGTACTGTTAGTGCGTAATAAAATTATGTTTAACGTACTGTTGTTTATCGACAATGACCATAGCAAACATTTTATAAATGATTCAAGCCATAAATATAAATTTTTGTTTTCGACCAATGTCCAGCAAATTACGTTGGCTCGTCCCACTGTGCGGGGTTCTATTTTGGGGCAGCTTGCCTTTCACCTCAATTGCGAGCAAGTAACCTGCCTGAGAATGGCGAGTGTACCTGCTCAGTCTAAACACCTACTTTGTCAGTGCTGTCGACATTGTTTGGCAAGTGTTCTGCATATTTATATCTATAAGTCATTATTCGAATGTTGTTTACTTTTGTTTAAATTCGTTTATCTTTAATTTCGTTTTTAATTTTAACTGTTTTTTTTTTTCTCGTTTTTTCTTCAATAAAAAAAGCTTGAGATATCGCATAAGTGGACTAATGAAATGACTTGAAAATTTGTGGAACTTTGCGTAGAGCATGAAGTTCTGTGGAACATGCATTGGGAATTATGAAAAAATAAATACGCACTACAAACATCATTGGAATACATCGTTGAAAAAATGGATTCTTTTTATTTTTATTCTTTTTTATTTATGGATTAATTCTTGTTATTAATGAGTAACTGTAACAATTAATACAAGAGGTAAAGAACAGTCTTGAAACTCAGTTGGTCCACGTAAAAACGTGTATCATGTTAAAGAGATAATTAATCACAATGTTAGGAGTTTATTATCGCACAAAACTTTCCGATTCGTTCAATAAAACAAATGTTTAAATAAACATGTAAAACATGATAAAAAAAAAAAAAAATTATTTACAAAGGACTTAAGTTAAATGAATACCATTTTTTTTGTTTTTTTAAAAAATAAACTTTGTTTATAACTTTATTCCTTATCAGGACAAAAACTTGTTTAAGGGAAAAGCGGCTTAATGCAAAACCAGTTGAGATATTAATTCTTGCAGTCCTCAATGCCTGCTCGAAAACAATGAAAAGTTTAATTTTTCTCAAGAAAAGTTCCTTTTGTGGTCGGATCAACAACTGGGGCCCTTTTAAAGTTTTAATTAGTGGCTTCCAGGGTCCCTTCATTTAATCTTTCATTTCGTGGAATTATTCTATATCAGGGAGGCATTGTATTTTTTTTTCATACAATTTTAAGTTCATCAACTTACCTGAAATGAATTTTAAAGGGAAAGTTTTAAAAAGTTATAAAAAAATTAACAGGAAAAAACAGGCTACAAAATTACTAGTATTATTTTAATTTAAAATTAATAAATTAATATGCTCTTAATTACCATTAAACCTGATCATAGAATTTTAAAAAATGTTAATAAATTTGAAAATATAATTTATAAAAACAGGTTACAATAACATTATTTTAGTTACACAGTTTAATTCAAAACTAAACGTTAACTAGAATATATTTTTTTTTTTTTTTTTTTTTTTTTTTTTTTTTTTTTTTTTTTTTTTTTAAATTTTAGTTACACAGGTCTTGGCCTCCTCCAACCGTTTCCTCCAATCGTCACGGTCCCGCGCTGACGCCGTCCAATCTGCAACCCTAAGCTTTGGTCTTCCTTTTCTCCTTGTCCCAATCAGTTGGGTCAAACCCCTTTGATATCTCCATCAGCCATTCTGGCAATATGCCCAGCGTACCTTAAGCGCCTTAACTTGTAGGTTGTAACGATGTCTGCCTCTTCAAAAATCGTATACAACTCCTGGTTTGTGCGGCGTTTCCATTCCTCTCCGATTTTTACCCCATATGGCAATAGGCGTTTAAATAAAATTTGGGATAGTATCTTATATGCACATGAGAGCAACGAGATTCCCCGGTAGTTATCACATGCATATCTATCGCCCTTTTTGTGAATAGGGCATATTATTGACCTGTTCCAGTCGCTGGGCATCACCTCATCCGTCCAAATCATAAGGAGAAGGTCTTGGAGTACCTTAGTGAGTTCACTTCCACCACCTTTTAAGAGTTCCGCTGGCAGTGCATCGGCTCCAGGGGGCTTTATTATTTCTGAGCTTGCTGATGGCATCCTCTATCTCATCCTCATCCGGGGGCTCGAGTTCCACTTCTTCAGTCTGGTTTATCCTGTCTTCCTCCTCCTCCTCCTCCTCTACGTCTTGGTCTTCCATTCCCAGTATTCCTCCACTGTTGAGAAGATCAACTCTGAAAGAACTTTGGCCTTGTCGGTGATCAAGTTACCCTCTTTATCCCTGCATGATTTTAGTTCATTTGTAAAGGGCTTCCTTTGTTTGTTGACCCGTCTGAAAAAATTCCTGCTTTCCTGATTACAGTCAACCTTCTCCATCTCCTCTCTCTCCCTCTGTCGCTTCTTGTTGCGGTGTATCCGTTTCTCATCCTTCCTTTTCTGTCGATATTCCTCAACTGACCTCCTGGTGCTTTTTTTAATCATGGCCTCATATGAGAGGTTCTTCGTTTCTGGGGCTGCTCTACATTCTTCATCAAACCAGGTCGACCTAGGTTCTTTCTCCTGTGGTCCCAGAACTTCTTCAGCTGCCTCCATTATTGCCCTATGGCAACTTAACCAGGGATATCCTCAACACCATAATTTCCTTGGCGTATCTTTGTCAAGAACTTCAGCATAGTTACGCTGGGTCTCTGTATCCTTCAGTTTTTTCCAGATTGTGCCTAGCTTTCGAGTTCCTGACTGAGCATATCTTAGCTGTCAAGTGCGTTATGCTTAGAAAATGGTCTGAGTCGACATTGGCTCCTCTGAATGCTCTTACATTTCGCAGGTTGCTTCTATGCCGTCTTCCTATTAGAATATGGTCAATTTGGTTTACTACGGACCTATCAGGTGTCGTCCATGTTCCCTTATGAATATTCTTGTGTGGGTACTCCTTGTCCTCTTCATCAGACACCTCAGTAGGAGCATGTACAAGTAGGGTATAATTGTTTAAAAGCCTATTATCATTTGCCTATACTTTCCCCTCACTACAAAACCAGTGCCAATTCATGCCGGTTTTCGTGACAACTGTAGTAGATGGAGTGACGTCTTTTTTCAAGAATTCCTTGTCCAGTCCATCTCACCTAACCTGTCCAGTTGTTCTAAGAGCAGTTTTAGGGCCCGACAATAATAAATGGGTTTCACGATAATGGATGTTTCCAGACAAAACAGATCTCACCACACATTACAGGCAAACAAAACATTCTTT
Source organism: Euschistus heros (assembly GCA_003667255.2). NCBI lineage: Eukaryota > Metazoa > Arthropoda > Insecta > Hemiptera > Pentatomidae > Euschistus > Euschistus heros. The sequence continues at coordinate 1,408,121 of RCWM02000206.1, read as the reverse complement.
TAAATGGAGGGCCGGTAGCTGATTGCCCCCAAACCGGGCGATAAACAAAATAATTTTTAAAGAAATATTAAAGAAATGATAACTATAGAAATATTTAAAAATCACGCAATAAACAAAAAATCCTAATTCTAAACACATGTTATTCCAATTTAATATATTCAGTAATAATATAAATTTATATAAATATATATCAAATAAATCATTTATCCATTTATTACACAGAAATATGGAAATCCCTTCTGCCTGTAACTGAAAATACTAGTATTTGAAAATTCCCATCCCTTACCTTTTTTCAGATGTTTCTTCAGTTCAGTTGGGTGCTAGAAATCATACCTAAAAAGTAATCAAAATTTAATCATTGCTATTTTCCAATATCAATCACCTAATTTAATAATGATTAAAACTTTCAGTCATTTTTTAGTCAACTAATTATTATTTCACTGAAAGATTTAATCATTATTAAATTAGGTGATTGATTCCGGAAAATTAGTTGGAAAATAGCTATGATTAAGTTTTGATTATTTTTAATTGTGATTAAATTTTGCCCAATGCTGCTAGAATTGTTAAAATTTAGTAGTAGATGCCAATAGCATATCCACCAGTAACATTGTAAGTAGTTCATACTCCACCATACTTTGTAATTATATGTGATTAAATATTACAACGCGTTTTAATATATATATATATATATATATATATATATATATATATATATATATATTGTAGCTAACTTTATGTTTTGAAATAACCTGTTTAACTCATATAGTTTTATTGTAACCTGTTTTTTCACTATAGGGCATGATTGTGAGATCAATATAATCTCGAAATGTCACCAAAATATATACAATATATATATATATATATATATATATATATATATATATATATATATATATATATATAATCTATGTAGCAAAGTGTTGATGTTTTAAAATTGTTCGTATGTATTAGAATTGATAAATTATGGTTAACATTTAAAACTAGTATTCTAATAAAATGATTCCAATAGAAGTGTCAAATAATTCAGTAATCCTAATTTTATTGATCCTTCAATACCATCATACATAGCTCTATTCAATTTATATTACTTGGAGATAAGAGCATAATTTAAGATCTAGTAAGTTAAAGCAATGTTTATATTTCATTTATTTATTAATTTTATTATTTTTTCTTCCATGTTGTATAAGAGTCATTTATTTGATGAAATATGATAGAACGGTGTTACTGTGCTAAAACGAGAATTGCTTGTTTTAAAGAGATGTGATATATGAATTATCATAGTTACCTTCGCAAGGAATTTCCTTTTAGTCCTGACAGTAATTTATTTGACATTTTTCTTCTGATCTCATAACTGGGAATTGATGTTTCTGACGAATCTTTTCAATTCCAATTTCTATTATTTGTAAATTTTATTTTCCGGAGTGGCCATTTGTCATCGCTCAGGTTATGGTCCTGAATCAACTTCCCTTACATTAATTGTTTGGTATAAAACTTGTATAATACTTACATTTTTAGAATGATTCTCTTTAAAAAAATTAACACTAATTAAATATTTCATTTCTTCAATAAAGGAATATTTAATGTTAATACATCTAATACACTTTATTTTAACAAAAACTCCTCTTAAAACAATTAATCTTCAAACAACTGTGGCATGTTTCGGAATATTCCATCCCATCATCAGACTTTCTATTCTTCTGGTGATATCCCACAATGTCAATTTAACTGTCACATTATACAATACCCTAACTTAATTTTAAAATGTAACAGTTAGATTGACATTGTGGGATAGCACCAGAAGAATAGAAAGTCTGATAATGGGATGGAATAAACAACATTTTCCGAAACGTGTCCCATTGTGTGAAGATTAATTGTTTTGAGAGTTTTTGCTAAAATAAATTGTATAGATATATTATTGAAATATTTATTTATCCAAACTCTTATTTACAGGAAATTAATTATTAAAATTTAACCTTCTAAGCAAGAAAGCAGAGATAGGTCAAGGACGTTAATCCAACAGCCATGTTTTTCAATAGTGAATTTTGTTTGTAACCTTATTTTGAGGCATATATGTACACTAAATTTCTTTAGTTCGAGTTTCGGAGAAAATATTTTTTATAATAAAATATTTAGGTTTTTATGAAAAAATTAGTTTATTTGATTATAAGAACGATATGTGAAGAAGTCTAGGATACAGTCAGGAGAAATTATGCGTCCATGTTAAAAATAAAAAAATAAAATACAGGTCGAATTTACGTGTTTTTTTTTGTTTTGTTTTTTTATTTTTTTCCTAACTACATCCCAGAATGTCTTCTTCATTTATTTAAATTCCTGTAACAAACAAATACTTTCAAGAACTCACAAATCATTCAGTTTTATATTTATTATTGTAGTTTAATAATAATAAAAAAACTGAATTATAATTAAGTAATCATCATGCATCTCGGGAAAATAATCTATAACAAGATAAATACAGAAAAAAAAAATAAATAAATAAATTTCAATCACCACCGGTTACTTTTTTTGCAACTCACAGTATAGATAATCTGCAAAATAGTAAAAGTATCAACAAAAACATAGATCAAACATGTTTGACACATCATGATACTTTCAAGGCAACTCTTAAAAAAAAAAAAATAAAATATATATTAACTAAATTTTGTAGCGAGGGGCTCATAATAGCGCCTAACTGAAAAATTAAATAAATAATCAAATTTTTAATATGCTCTAATAATAATAAAAGTGAGAACTAATAAATGCAAATGAGACAATAAAGAAAAATATCCCTAATTAAAATGTTAAATATTTCAATTTTTATTGCAGGTTTCAGAGATACAAAAGTTATGACCCGGCAATAAAGCCTATGGAGAAGTGTTTTCACTCGCAAAACAGAAAGATTTATTTCAGAGCTGTGCTGAATACCCAATGAGACGTTCCTAGTGCGTTGGTTCAGATTTATTCAACCTGGGTCACCCATCCTGCATACAGAATGAAATTGTTTCCTTTTTGAAAAACGATAACGAAACTAATCTTTAATAGAATAAATAATACTTAATACAATTTTAATGAAGTATCAGTAGACATTATGGATGTTTAAAAAGGAATATACTATTCGGAGTGGATTGTGGAGCCAAGCCAAGCCAATACCTTTTTTTCTATCGATTCAATAAGTTTCTATCCAGCATTAATAAGAAACTATTTAGTGATGTAGCGATAAAGATCATAAGTTAACTTCTTATCTAATAGTTAAAGATCTATTTAATAACATTAGAATTCATTTTTATAGATACTCCTGAAAAAAAAGGAAAATAGTTAAATAACTTATTTTAATTTTCGTTATTTAAAATATCTCCAAAAAAAAGAAAAAAAGAAAAACACCTATATTCATGACCTCCTTACTCTGCGCTCCTCCATCCACGTTTTAAATACTAGAACCCAACTCATCAACCTCTACACTCATGCGCATCGAACTGCATCCTTCGAAAAATCCTTTATTATCCTCGCTTTTTCATTATGGAATTCATTGCCCATCTCAATTCGAAAAAGCTCCACTACTAAATCCTTTAAACATCATCTATTTCTTTACCTCCTGGATCTTCAACATTCCGAGCAAATGTAAAACATGAATATTTATGTTATATACATTATAATAGTATACATAAGATGTATTCTTTTACAAGATTTCTCATTTATTTTGTAACTCATAATTTAATAATTAATCAATTTTTATTATTATTTATAATAATTAATTATTATAGCCAAACGATTGTCCAATGTATTGTACTCATTTGTTATTCTTAGGAGTTTAAAAAAAAAATCTTAAAAAAATGTATACATAAATATAGAAAAAGTCATATTAATGTTTTGGTAGTCAGTAGTTTGTGAGATAAAGAGGGAAATATTGCAGTTTCAGTTTTCATACTTTTAAATTTCTGTTGTTTTTTTTTAAGATTAACGTTAGTTTTACAAATTATTAACGGAAAATAAAGTATTTTCTGGTTCAGCAAATATTTTTGAAGCTGCTAAAAAACTGATGACAGAGAACCACATAAGCCTCGGTGGATATAAACATGCATTTGATGTTTTAGACTTGTACCATCAATCCCTGTTGAACAGATCCGATACCTAGGACTCCTATTTGAATAACATCTTTCTTGGAATCCACATACCAGACTAAAATGTGGTAAGGACTAAAATGACAAGAAGTTCCTCGTCGATATAGACTTCTATTATTACTAAACAATCGTAAAAAAAAAAAAATTAATCACGTGACAGTAATGAAACCTTATTGGACATACGGCGTTGAGCTTCGGGGCTACAATAAACATTCCAATTCTTCTCGTATCCAAAATTTACAATCCAAAATTCTTCGTTAAATCCTCGATGCTTTTAACAATGTCACCAATAAACTTATCCAGAAAGATCTTAATGTTTCATATGTTGCTGATATAGCCTAAAGCAGATTCTTATCTTTTCACAGTAAATTTCATACACACTCAGATCCACTATTCTCCCAACTTGCTTCATATTCGATTCCCAATAACCTCCGAGATCTCTGATGAGATGTCAAAGAGACCTTGTAAGGCAGAATTTTTATTGGAGGGCTACTAAAGAACTACTCATTATTGGTTACTACCAATACTACAAGTTATTGGTGCTATTGTAATCATTATTCTCATATTTACTTGTATTTATTGTATACAGTTGTAAATATCAATAAATAATTTTAAAAAATTAAAAAAAAACATTTTTACATTAACATAATAAATCTAATGTAATGCATGAATGATGCCTTCAGAACTGAAGATGTATATATAATATTAAGAACTAGTTTTCTGATTAGGTTAACATCATAAAAGTTACTAAACCATTAATAACTTCTTAAAAGCATTGATATAATTATACTATCATACGTCAATTGACATAATTCATACTTTATTATTTAGTATAATTGCCACCTTTTTCTAGCATAGCCTAGGTTTTTCGACATGCAAACTATTAGTTTACTAAATAAAAATGAATTTTAATTATTGAAATGAAACATTATTGGAATATTTTTTTCTCATTTATTTATTATTTGTTTATAACATTATTTAAGGGCAGTAATAGTAAAGGATATAATATAGTACAAAGTTACCTAACAGTACTATATTGAGGTCCCCTATAACTCCACGTAGTCCCTTAAGGTCTTAAAGGCCTGAGGTCCAATATAGACGGCCATTCTTTTGCTATCATTCCCTTTATAGGACGTGAAAGTACGTAAAGTTACCATGACCTGGAGGAATAAGGTCGTTTTTGACATCTAAATCGTCTATTTAGTTTCCATTGATGTCTAAATGGAAGTGGATGTCTCACTAAATTAATCATTTAATATTTTCATGCATTTCATCGATCATACAACTCCATTAGATTTATTAATAATAATAATAATTAATAATACTTGACAGTTTAAGAAAAAAAAAGATATATCATTGACTTTGCAAAAAAAAAAAAAAAAATTAGAATTTACTGCCAATAAAAAAAAAAAAATGTTTTTTAAGTTAAAATAATTTATAAAAAATTAAATTAATAAGATATCATATTCCAAAAGCTATATATATATATTTAAAATTTATTAATAAAAACAATAAATCAAAATAATAATTTTTTTTTTTTAAATCAATTTGAAACATTTATCGTTATAAATCACTTAATTACCTAATAAAAATGAATATTTTTTTTTCGGGATCTCCAAACGTTCTCACATATCTCACTCTTATTCAGAAATCGGTTGGAGTTGTCCAATTTTCCTTGACCCATTTATATCCTTAAAACTATTAAAAAAAATAAAATAAATAAAAAAAAAATATATTCATGATTTTTCTGCTCTATCATCCTACATCTACCTTTTAAATGCTAGAACCCAACACACCAACTTGTATTCTTATGAACGTAGAACAGAACCCTTCATACAAAAAAAAAATAAAATCAGTATCCATTATATAGGATTGTTTTCAAATTGTGTCCGCCTAATATAACAGTTTTCAGTGGTAAAAACAGGTAATTTTTAGGCAAAAAGTGTTAATTTAAAACTGTAGTGTACCGTAGCGAAGAAGTTAGTTAAAGTTTCGGGTATGGCTGAAGCATCCCGAGGTATGGAGATGCCAATTGATGATACGCCTACTGGTGCCCTTAACCATGATTCATGGGAAGTTGTCATCGGAAATAAAAGACCAGCAGCTACAGCAGACCCCAGAAAACAGGCTAAAAAGGTCAGTGATATAAAATTATCAAATCAGTTCGAGGTTTTGTTCTCATCAGAAAAACAAAATACTCAAGTACAGCAAACTAATATAACTCCTGTTAGTAAGAAGCCACCTCCAATATATGTACGTAGTATTGAAAACTATCCAGCCTTTGTCTCATTTCTAGAAAAAGAGGTAGGTATTATTAATTTAACTTTAAAAACAACAAATAAGGCCATAGTAACATTACTTCCGAAAACAGCTGACAGCTGTCAGGGCTTTGGTCACACGAAAAGCTATTGTAACCATCAGGCTCGGTGCGTGCGATGTGGCCAAGCCCATGAGACATCAGTATGCCAAAAAACCAGAGAAACACCCGCAAAATGTGCAAATTGCGAAGGAGCTCATCCTGCTAACTACAGAGGATGTCAGGCCTTCAGAGAATTACGAGCTCAACGCAGCAACAGAAATCGTCCTCAGCCGGTGGTTGTAGAGCCTCCTGAGCCAAGGCAGTTTCCACCTTTGCAAAATCGTCCTCTACAACAGCAGCCCAGTGTTCCAGAACCGAACTATCAAGACCATGTTCATTCAAATATTATGGTACAGCCACAACAGACTTGGTCAGGCATGAATCATGTAAGTACAGTTCAAGCACCGCCTACTAATTTTGATCCATCAGAACTTATTTCTGCCCTAAATAATCTTAACAACCTTGTCCGACCTCTTATCAGCCTCATTACTAAATTAAACCAAATAACACAGACAGTATGCCCCCAATATGGCCCCTAATTCTCTGACTGTGGGCTCCTTATCAATCCTACTATGGAATGTAAACGGACTTATACAACGAAAGACTGAATTAGAAATACACCTCCATCACAAACGCACAGACATAGCCTTACTGACGGACACACATCTGACACCTCGAAATAAACTTAGCATCTCTGGATATACTTTATACAGAACAAACCATCCTGACAACACTGCACACGGAGGTACTGCCATTGCAATCAAATCGACACTAAAACATTTTTCCATTCATCTTGACTCTACTCCTCAGATACAAATCACAGGAATACACTTACAGACCAAACACAAGAACGTGACGATAGCTGCCATTTATTGCCCCCCCCAAAGTACATAATTACAAGCAAATGTTTACAAAAATCGTTGAAGCTCTTGGTAGTTCGTTTTTAGCTGGAGGGGACTATAATGCAAAACATCAGTACTGGGGTTCGCGACTGTGCACTCCAAGAGGTAGGAACCTTAGATCTGTTATTCATCGAATGTCATTAGACGTACTTGCTCCCAACCAACCAACTTACTTACCAAATTCTAGACACAAGAAGCCTGACATATTAGACATATTTGTGACGAAAGGATTAAGGACCGTACCCTGTTCAGTGAAAACCGAAGCGGATCTTGGCTCTGATCATTCCCCTGTAAACCTGATAATGGGCGTCGAAACATTTCTTAAGGAAAAGAGGCCTTCATTAACAGGTGGTATTATGGATTGGGACCAATTTAGAGAGCAACTAAATTCTAAACTGTCCATCCCAACTGCTCTCAAAACAGAAAAAGAATTGGAAGAGGCAGTTGAACTCTTTACAACATCAGTACAAGAAGCTGCATGGTCTTCGCAAACACCAAGGTATAAAGAAACTATCCATTTACCTACCTACCCTCAACATAGTAGGGATCTTATTAGAGCCAAGAGACAAGCCCGCAAAAAATGGCAAAAAGACCGATTCCCTTCTGACAGACAGACGTATAATAAACTCAATAATGACCTTAAACACCAAATACGAAAATTTAAACAAAATAACTATGACAATTATTTTTCAAACTTGACAACCGATGATAACAGTCTATGGAATCATACCAAACGCCTCTTGAAGCACCGTGAACCATCGGTCCCACTGAGAAAATATGATGGTTCCTGGGCTGTCTCGGACAGAGAAAAGTCAGAAATTTTTGCCGATTATCTTTCAACTATATTTAGACCACATGATGACTTAACTGACGCACTCCAAGAGGAACATTTAGAGACAATCTTAGACTCACCCCTACCAATGTCACTTCCTCCCAAACCTTTCACTCCTACTGAAGTGCAAAACCGTATCAAGCAATTACCAAAAAATAAAGCTCCTGGTTATGATCTCATCACAGCTGAGGTACTCCAAAAACTACCCAGAAAATCATTAGTTTTTCTTACAACCCTTTATAACGCCATTCTCAGAACAACGAAATTTCCCTTACAATGGAAACATTCCTTGATATTAATGATTAATAAGCCGAACAAAGACAAATACACACCTTCTTCCTATAGACCTATTAGTCTTTTACCGCTCTGTTCTAAAATACTTGAAAAATTACTACTGGACCGTATTACTAAATTACTGACTGAATTAAATACAATACCTGATCACCAATTTGGATTCCGCTCATATCATTCAACAACACAACAGTTACATAGAGTCACAGATTACATATCCGCTGCTTTAGAACTAAAACTTTACGTTTCTGGGGTGTTTTTGGACGTTTCCCAGGCTTTTGATAGAGTATGGCACCAGGGGTTACTAGTAAAATTGAAACCGTTACTACCACACACTTACTACCTTATGTTACAATCTTTTCTTTCAGACCGCTTTTTCTCTGTTCGTCAGGGCTCAGATATCTCCTCCATCAAACCTATTTTAGCAGGAGTTCCTCAAGGCTCAATTTTAGCACCTTTTCTATACTTAGTATATACCTATGACATACCGACGAACAATAACGTGTTAACTGCTACTTACGCAGATGACACTGCAATCATGACTAGAGACGCGGGACCCTACACAAGCCACCTTAACACTTCAACACAACCTCAACGAGATTCAAACTTGGTGTAAGAAATGGAAAATAAAACTTAATTATGACAAATCCCTTCATATTACATTTACACTACGACGCAAGACCTGCCCGCCTGTTTACATTGACAACCAACCTTTACATCAAACTGAAAAAGTGACATACTTAGGACTTACGCTTGATAGAAGACTGACATGGGGCCCACACGTCAAGACAAAAAAACAGACGTTACAGTTAAGACTGCGACTTCTATACTCAGTACTTCACAGACGTTCAAAACTACCTTTAAAACAAAAGCTTAACATTTACAGTTACTTGATTAAACCCATCTGGACGTATGCATCGCAAATTTATGGACCGGCCAAAAGAACACATATTCAGAAAATACAGATATTTCAATCTAAATTCCTAAGACTGATAACAGACTCCCCTCCTTATGTGTCAAACGATATACTACATACAGACATACGTATTCCGACAGTTAAGAGCCATATTCATAAACTTTATCGACAATTTCATGAGAAACTACGTGGACACACTAACAAACAGATACATAATATGGCAACAGTACAGATACCAGACATAACTCAACGGAGGCTGAAAAGGAAGTGGATGAGGGATCTCCTAGTCTAATCGCTAATAATTTAGTTTCACGCCTGGAGATTGTACCACTGGGTGCTGACTCCCTCATGCCTGATCATGTCTGTTGTATCAATGTAATTTCACATTCACTGGTTTTCCATTGTGTACAGTTGTGAATAAAGTTATTATGTTAAAAAAAAAAAGTACCCATTATATGTTTAAAAATTCTCCTCTTTAATTTAAAATATATAAGTTATACTTTATTTACTTTTCGTTCTATTTTTGTAATTTATAAATGTTATTCAACACAAATTATCATAGCCACTCGATTGTCCTTTATTTGTAACACGATTTTATGACCAAGTTAAGAATAAAAAATAAAATTCAGAAGTTTATTTTCTCCTTCTTGTGCTTTTAAATATGCGCACGAATCATAATAACCGCTCAAAATAATATAGCTTTCGATATTATTGCTGATTCTTATAATCTTGTTGTTGTATTGGTTGTCTGGTATACCAGTAAGTTCCGACATATAATATTGCTATGCAAAAGGATACTTACAAAAAAAAAAAAAATAATAATAATTAAATCCTGTACCACTAAAACCAGTAGAGGGTCTTGGTTTCAGAATTTAGCAAGTTTATAAATTTCAGGGTAAACGGTTGGTGAAAAAAAGGATTAGCCAGAATCCCACACTAAATCTTTCCCAATTATGGTAGGCGTACACCTTTCATCATCGGAGGGACATCCCGCTTCGGACGGATCGGATTTTTAGATTCGACCTATTATTTTAATAGGAAGTGCGCACACCTTTCAGCATCATACGTATTGGCATTCTAAAGCAGTAACATATAAAATCCGAATCCGTCCGATGCGAGCCGTCCGTCCGATGACTAAAGGTGTGCGCCTACCTTTAAGAGAACCCCCAAAGGTCTCTCGAACCCTGGGTTGCAACTCGGCGATTGAACAGAATAAATAATTAGTCAGCCGAGATCAAACCCCGTTCTCGGAATTGATACATCCATACTCAAATGAGATAGTTAACATCCTATCCTACATTAAAAAGACATTAATATGTCTTGAAAAATATTTTTTTATTTGATCCTCCAAATAAATATGGGCCTATTCACTTCGGTTAAGTATGCTTAAGCCCTGAATAAATTAGCAACTTATAGGCTAATCTGCCTCAGTCGGAGTACGTAACAATGTTTAACCCCTACAGATAGAAATTTCCTTTATAATAATTAACAAATATAGTTGCAAATATATGAATGACTTTTTAAACTATAGCTGATAATGTTACTAAATACTAAACAGCATATGGCTCAAGCCAAAAAGTTGCCAAAATGAGCCGTTCATTCGACCCAGAGCGCACCTGCACAGGCCGCAGCTCGGTCGTAACTCACAAAACCACCAGCCGATACCCCACGCTCCCACCCTCCCTCAACCTGGATATTACATTCCAGGGATCCTCTGTGTGCCACCTCTTCAAAGTCAAAGATCATTTATCTCTAAATAAATATTTACAAAAATAAAAATTAAGTTAAAAGAATTAACATAATTTGGTCGAATCTATACTATTAAATAAAAGGACAAGCCATTTTTAGTTTGTGATCACTAACCGCGAAAACTACTGAACCAATCTGTACCAAATGTTAACCACACCACCCGTATAGTTCCAGAAAGGTTTAGCAAAAATGAAATATAAAGAGTTTCAACTATATTGCCATAAAAAAACGATAAATATGTGGTGCGTAGTGAAGTTGGATAATCGACCGAAAGGTGGTAAGCACCATTCGAGAGAGGTTACAAAAATATGGTGTCATTTAGAGCTAGAAATTTATGATAAAATTTACTTATTTTCAATTCAATTTTTATTAAAAAAAGCTGCAAATATAAGAAGTGACATGTGGATCCCAGTGCTTTTTAAAAATCGACCGATATGTGGCCATTTTACAACAGAGTTCACAATGTTAAAACTGTGAAACCCAACTGTACCAAATTCTAACTACAACTTCATAGTCCTAGGAAGGTTCATAATAATAAATTTTACTATAATAATAATTGAAATGTATATTTTTGAGTGCCAGAAACGAGGTTTGCCAAACTGTTATATACTTTTATGGTTAGAAATTAAAATACAAACAGATGGATCTTTAAATTATTTATGCTAAATTGGATCTCTAATTAGGCTTTTAAGTACTCTTCAAACACCTAATCAATGCAATATTTACCGGGTTATAAATTACTTGATATTTTAAAAAAATATTTCTTGTTTTTATTAAATTATTTTTTTAATCATCCTAAAAGGTTTTATAAGCCATGGTTAAAGTATTCGGGGATGTAAACACCCAAAAATGAAACATTTACCCCAGAAAATAAAAAAAATTAAATAGGTGGAATTTTCTGTCTGCCAGTGTATGCTAGCATATCTACTTAGGTATATGGAAAACATTTTATCGTTGAAAATATTTTATATAACTATTAATAAAATGTTCTGTCAAATTTTCCATGAAGAATTTTTTTTTTAATTTGATTTATCCACTTTTTCAACACAACCACCGATATAACTGAGTAAAAAATTTCTGAAATAAATAAACGAAAATTTAATTTAACAAAAATGATGCATCTTACCAATAGAAGTGATTCATGTGGAATTTTCTTTTGAAAATGTTCTATGTGCACTTACCTGCAATAAAAAAAAAATTATTAATAAAATATGAAATTATGTAAGGTAAACCAGACAGTTATTGGCACTCTTAAGGCAATATTAGAAAATATCCGTACTAAAATGATAAAAAGAATAGTTCAATAGAGTAGAAATTTGCAGTGATTTTTTTCTTAATTACCATACTTTAAGCAAAGCAAGAAAGTTCACACCAAACATTATTACTGGAATGACATTATTTATTGTCACTATTTTACAAAATGGTGACAATAAATAATGTAACATCAGTTATTGAAACCCTATGGATATATTTTTAAATACGGATTGAAAATACTTTTATACAGTTGAATTTTAGGATTAAAAGCAATTTAATTTTTATTTTTGATAAATATTTTGTTTTTCTAATTTTAATGATAAAGGGGGGCGAAAAATGTTTGAGTTGTCAATAACTGTCTTGTTTACCTTGAATATGATAAGAAACTAAATATAAAACATAATTTAACTACATTACAATTAAATATAGCATAGAAGGTTTATATGGTTCACTATGATTTAAAGATGAAAGCATAAATAGATTAATACGAAAATTAAAAAAAAAAAAATTATATTCATTTACTTACACAGCTTACTGCTAATATCGTCCTTATAAGATTTATTGTTTAAAATTAATGAACAATTTAGCAATGAAAGAAATTCTTTTCTTTTGACGTATAATAAAAATTTAATATATAACTAACAAAAAGTTGTTTTCAAATCATTAACCAAGTATTAAAGAATTTCCTAAACGCTCCTGGACCGGGCAGAGATTACTCCCTTTAAGGGTTAGAAGTGGAAGCAGTTTAAAATAAATCTTCTAAAAAAGAAGATCCCCTAACGGACAGAAAAGTCCCCTTCCAGATTAGTCTAATCCAGTTGATTTAAAACCAAAAACCTTGGAGTGCGATGGACTTTAAATCTTCCTCTTAACCTTTATATAAATGAGGGTTGTAACTTAGGAAGGAAAATCCTGCCAATATGGCTACTGAAATCAAGTTCAATTATATCACTTAATTTAGTGCTTTACTATGGAAAGTTCATCTTTCTAAACAATATAAAATAGCACAATTAAACAAAAAAAAAAATATGTAATTTATATTGGAATATTGGTAAAAAGAAACATCCGTCAGTGAAGGATAGGTAAAAAAAAACATATTTAGAGACAAGTTTCAAACTCTTTAATTTTTGAAATTTAATAACGACTTCAAACTTATAAATGAATTTCTTAAGTAACAGGCAGACCATGTATTAGTACATGTAGCACAATGATAGATAGCTGTAAGGGCAGTCAATCCGTCGCATAGTGCACCGAATGTAGACAGAAGTCCGAAGTCAGTTTTTTTTTTAGATTTCACAGTTCATATAATTATTATAACATATTTCGTATGTTCATCTACCACTATATAGTAGTAGAAAAGGGCTTGATAATAAAAAATATACTTTTCAAGTCTCATCATTAGGGATCGGATTCGTATGTATTTACATACTTTTTTCTAGGCAATTTTCAGACGTTTTTCAACTAGAAGAGTTCATACTTACACTTTTCAAGCCGTTTGAGCCAACTTTTATTTCACATATTTCCATATATTTGGATGTTATTGCATATTTATACATATTTGATCGAAATAAATACATACGAGTATTTCCACATATTTAATCAAAATAAGTACATATTTCCAATTTTTTTTTCATTTTGGGCATATTTTCATGACTTGGAGGTGGTTGACAGGGACTATGAACCACAGACTGTAGGGCTGTGAATCACAGTGGGTGTGATAGTCCAGTAAAATAAGGCTCCAAAAGGACGTTTTAAAGAAAAAACTGCCGATCTTTTATTCTTAACGAATCTTCATGTTTTTTGGGGTGCTGAATCCGAATCTGAACTTAGCAACCACGGCATCAGTCGCAAAAAACGCCCAAAATACCGGTTAATTTCGTTTTAACCTATAACACGAAAACGAAGCTTTTTTCGAAAAAAGTCTGCAAATATTAAATATTGCTGTAACCAGAACCTACGAAATGAATAAACAACTACAAAATCGGACCATTTTTCGCGAAGTTATGGTCTTGGAAAAAATCGTAGAAATTGGCCAACTTGCGGCTTAATTCCGACCGCTATTTGTCCAATCCCAAATTTATTTTATTTTTTTTATCTCAAAGCTGGTTAAATTTACTATTAGATCCTATGTATTTATATTCAATCTCGTGAAACACCCACGCTAGCAAGTTAAATGTGTGTGTTTTGACAATAATGACAAGTTCAGTGGGCTGGCTTGGGTATTTCATGGGATTTTATATAAATTATATATGTATGACCAAATTGTAAATTTAATCAACTTTGAGAATAAAAGAAATTTAATATCGGACAAATAGTTTTGGAGTTATAGTGAAAAATATCCTTAAAAAACGTGATTCACAAAAGAACGGGAATTGTAGCGTTCTGGTATGTTTATTTTATAAGACCTAATTTAAACTTGATATATGACGCCTAATAGTATATTTAACTAGCTTTAAGAAGAAAAAAGTAATTTTAGATATGACTAATAGTTTTGGAATTATAGCCTAAATACTACGACAGATCATCGTTTGCAGAGAGAAGTTTTAAAAATTGAAAATTTAACACATCTTTTATTATTATATACTGTAAAAATGTTCTTTTGTTGTATAAATCAATGTTACAAGTAAAAAAAATTCTTTTGTTCTTAAAAATTATTATAACTTGTAAAAAAATGCTTTTGTTCCTAATAATTATTATAAATTGTAAAAGTGTTCTTTTGTTGTATATACCATTATAACTTTTTAAAAAAAATCCATTTTCATAAAAAAATTCCATTTTCATAAAAAAATGTCCATTTTACTTAAATATTTCTGAAAATATTTTAAGAAGATCACATATTTAACGAAAATAAATGCATATTTTTAATTAAATATTTGGCATTTTTAAATACATAAAAATCCGATCCTTACTCATCATGGTCTGTAATCCGTTTAAAGGAAAGTGTCGAAAATATTCAAATCTGGACGGTATTACTAATTAATCGTTTGGTTTTGTTTTGATTATTCATCGAGTCTGTATTTGAAGGATTAATAGCTCTCATTTTACAGTGAATTGATAATCATACACAAGGTTAGTGCACAGCTTTAATAATTTCTTTTTAAAAAAATGCGTTACGAAATTTCAGTAGGTAAACTTTGAACGCTAATTACTAAAAATGGTCAAAAATGCTCTTTTCGCAATTAATTGTGCTTAAAATAAAATTATCATAGAATGATAATTTCCCATTTCTAGATGGTCAAGTAGGTGAAGGCCTCATTTCAGTGCCATGAGGTGGCTGTATATTCATTGCTTGTAAATTTATTAAACATTGTTTGTCTCTCAAAGTAAATAATAAAAAATAAAATAATAATAAGGTAATAAACCACAATTGATGGATTATTTCTTTACATGGATCTCTTCATTTATTAATAAACTTTCTATCAATGATGTTTGTTTACATCTGTAGCGTGGCACTGGAATTAATGAATACATCTTTAGCAATTGGAAAGGCTCTAATCTGAAACACGATCATGTCTCACTTATGATCTTTGTCTGACAAAAATTGGTTTCAAGACTCAGCTTCATTTACTCTCCTCTTCAGACGTCTCGCTAACCGACTAACATTTTTAAAATAAGATTAAAAAAAATTCTTAATCAAACGTTGAGGAAGATTATATTACTTAATAAAAAATGTTTAAAATCATATATTTTATTTTAAATACTATATAAATTTCTGTATATATGTATTAATATTTGCAACTTTGACGCTTCGAAGGATTATCAGGAATTGAGAGGGAAATAAGTTTGGAGACTAGTGGATTCAGGTATGTAGCTTGTAATAGGTACCTCGTTTTCACGTAGGTGATTAGTTGATTTGTGAAATTATAAGGAACATTAAGGATTTTGGATTGTAAGGAATGGATACGAGGAGTATTGGGATGTTTAGTTGAGCCCCTTTTATAATTTAAAACTATACATTTGTATTAATTATTGAACAACCAGGTGAAATTTCAGAGTCATTTTTTCTCTCTCTAAGATAAACCTATTATATGCTAAATATGGTGACAGCTAGATTCAAGAATTGTAATATTTGCTAGGTTCTCTTATCGGAAGAAGAGACATAACTAAAACCAGGAAAGAAAATGGGATACATAAGAAATAAGTAATGGCGATATAGGGAACAGGATCTAAAAGAAAACCGCAGTAATTTTATTATAACGGCATGGAAAACTCAGAGCCTTATCTACATTGCCTCAGGCTGTCCAAGGCCCGATATAAAAAAATATATATTCGTAACACAGTGTTCGTATTCAATGTAATATCGTTACTCTAGCCTCAGATCTTACCGCGGTAATAAAGAGAATTTAAGACCTATTCTAGTGTTGCAGAAGCCTGGGACCCATAGGCCATCGGGTTTTTAAACGCGCTCTCATTTTGTAGCCGACTGGGAGATACAATGCCGCTTAGAGGAAGGAAACAAAGGTCAAGCGGGAGGGGTGGGGGAGGGGACCCATCAAGTTAGGGACTTTGGCAATTGCTCCGGTACGGTCCCGGAATACCAAGTGGCCTGATAAATAGGCAATTTGAGCGTAGCCTGGATCTTTTTATTGTATTTGCGCTCTTCGGGACCTCCGCAGCCCCCCCCCCCCTCGCCTTTTGTTTAGCTTTCAATAGGATTCCCTACCTCGGGGCTAATCGGATTAAATATGCATCCCTATTGTTTTATGTCACCAGTTCCAGCGATAAAATTCGTTCATTTCAAGAGATAAGATTCAATTGAAGAACTTAATATTTGGCTCTACAGTCAATAATGATAATAAGATCAGCAATAAAATTGATATGAGATTTATGGCAGGAAACCGGGCCTACTATGCGAATTATAAGTCTAAACTGTTGTCTAGAAAAACATAAACTAAAACTATACAAGTCTTGTAGTTACATAAGGAGCTGAAATTTGCTGTTTAACCCTAAATGAAGTCCAGAAACTGAATGTTTTTGAAAGAAAGGTAATAAGACGAATATGCGGCGCAACAAAAGTAGGTGGAATCTACCTATACTATTATATCAAAGGACCAGCCATTGTTAGTTTGCGATCACTAACCGCGAAAATTACTGAACCAATCTGCACCAAATTTAAACCACATCATCTTCATGTTTCAAGGAAGGTATAGCAATAATAAAATTTACAGATTTTTTATTAAATGGTTGTTAAAAAAACGGTAAATATGTGGTGTGAAAATTGACCGATAGGTGGCGAGCGCCACTCAAGATATGTTACAAATGTATAGCGTTATATAGAGCTAGAAACTGACAATAAAATTTTCTCAATTCAATTATATTGTTTTTAAAAGGCTATATATAAGTGGTGTGGATCATAGAGAAGTTTAAAAATCTAACGATATTTGCTAGTGCCATTTTGCTATAGAGTTTATTTAAAATATTGAACCCATTTGAACCATAAAAACGCCATCTTAATAGTTCTAGGAAGGTTTACAATAGTAAAGTTTACTAGAATAATAATAATTTAAATATACAGTGCTAAGTTACAGAAACGAGGTTTGTAGCACTTTATTAACTTTTAAGGCTAGAAATTAAATCGATAAAATTATTTCTGCCAAGTACAAATTATTACCAAATTAAAGCGTCAATTTGCCTTTGATAATGTAAAAATATGATCGATGTGCCTTCAGTTGTAAAAACTGATGATGCAGTCCATTATATTTAATCAAGAGTTTCTTAATAGTCTTTGTCTGTCTGGATTACCAACTCATATATTAAAATTAAAAGTTGGATGTCCAATTACGTAGTCTTCAAACTCTTAATGAGTGCAATTTTGATCAGGTTAAAAATTACTACTATGGGTGGAAATAAAGCATATAAAGCAAACAAAGCTCAATTGCATCGTTAAATGTAAGATTTCAATCGATCAAGAAATAAATCTTCAATTATTAGTTAAAATGATTTAATTTCTTTGCTTATAAGAGTGAGCAAAGCAGCAATGAGGGATGCTATTACGTCAAAAGAATGACAGCAGATAGAATGCCAAAAAAACTGCTAGATATGAAAAAGACTGGAAAGAAAAAAAGGAGAAGACCGTGAAACAGATGGGAGGATGGATTAGTAGAAGATTCCGCAAAATTAAGAATAAGAAATTAGAGAATAGAATCGGAGAACAGAGATGGAGAAGAAAAATCCATGAGGGCAAGGGTCGCCCAGACCTGAAGCGCCGAGGAGTAAGTTAAAGCCAAACAATTTAATTTTAGAATGAAAAATAAATGAAATGCCCTTCTATCCGAAAATCTGTTATTCTCCGTCCGGCAGGACTCATCAATTTTTTTAAATTCAACCTTCTTTAGCAGGTATATCCCAGGAGTCGATCCTTGTACCTATACTGTACATCATATAGAAGCATGTCATATAATCCCCAAAATTCTCACAAACAAATACGCAGACGACTCTCCAATTTTTACTAGAGATCAAAATTCTTTCCATGTCTCACTTGTAGTAGTTTGGACCTTTGCTGGATTTTTTTCTATAACGATCTATTAGACGCACCCATGCCAGTCTTTTTACCAAATACAGAGCGAGATATCGCTTTATATCTGAGTGTGGTACTATGTACTTTCTTACACATTTTAATTGACTGCTACTTATACGAAGACGAGAGACACAAATTAGTTGGGTCTTCTCTAATGGTGCATGGCCTCTCTAACAGGAAGCTGTTTACCAGAAGTATAAAAAGGGACTAGTGCAATACAGCATTGATTTGAAACTGTAGTACCACTACTTGAATAGTCGTGAAGAACTAATTGTGTATCTATCTATCGACAGTCGCAATTTTTTTTTCTATTATAATTTATTTTTTACGTTTATTCATTTAATTCAGTTTTAGTTATTTTTCTTTCTTGTTGAAAGTTATAGATATTTCAAAAATTTCATTCATATTAGAAGAAAAACCATTTAAAACAATATATGCGTATAATAAGCTTTTTGAAGGGTTTATGCTCAATTTAAAAATAAACGCCTCTTCTGTAGGGTTACTACAAAAGAGAAAGGTAAAAAAAAAAAAAAAAATTCTGAGTGTGGTATTGAAAAAATACTTTAAGGCAAGCATTAGAGTAAATCACTAGTTATGGTCACAGTTAAGGGAACTTGTCGATTTAAAACGGAATTCTGTTGATACAGTTTGTGATATGACATCTTTGGTTTTATATTTAGAATCTCAAAAGTTTATTCTACTGAATGTAAAATTGACAAATAAACTGAAGCTCCCTTTCAAATAAATATTTATAATTTTTTACAAAAAGTTAAAAATACCAGTTATGGGCATGCTGTACCTATTATGGTCATAGCCAATACTAGTTATGGTCATGTGGCAAAATAATCTCTAAACAATTATTTAAAAATGAATATTAATTAATAAACAACTATAACTATAAAAATAATATAAATACTAATACAACACAGTCTAAAAAAAAAGTAAAATATATATTTAAAAACACAATCACTCAATGCACTCGTTCACAAACTTTGTAGTTACTTATTAGTTAAGAAAACCATCATAGAATAATAGTTGAAAAAGAATTTAAACAAATATTTATCAGAGAATAATTTATAGCCGCACTTCTCGTTAATTTTCCTATATAAGCACTAACGGCTTACGATATGGTAATCATCCCCACTAAAAAAATAATGAATTAAAAGAAATCGGAATATATTTTTGTAAATTATCTTCTTTCGATATTTACAGTTTTCTGGAACAACATTAGCAATCCGCGAAGTACAGAATATAACTAACTGTATTAACTAGTAATGGCCACTTAAGAGACGTAAGGTCAAACATGGCCACTAATAGGAAGGGATATAATATTTAAGTTTTGAAAGGACATAATCAAATAAAGAAAATTGCATTGTTTCTTTATTAACAAAAAGAACGTTTCTAACAATAAAGAAAATTAAAATGGATAGGGGCGACCATAACCCATATCTCGTATTTTTATACACCGGTTATGGTCAGTTCAATATTATTGTTAATTAAAATCAGATAGTCCAACCTACTGGAGATTGTATGGAAGCCTGAACTCTATTAAAAAGATACATAACTCAAAAACTAAAAATTAATAAAGCAATTTCACTATAATTCCTTAAGAATCCTCACTTTTGAAAACGATCTTACTAAAAAAGGTGGTATTTCAGGACACTATTTGAGGAAAATATTTTTTAATGTCCACTAGAAAGGGATAGGAGGGAGAGTTTCATTAGTAAATGGATCTTAAATCCTTTTCAGAAATATTTCTCCTGGTGATATCACAAATAAATGGATTAGACCCTTATTATTGCGATAATTGTATTAGCCTGCCCATAACAGGTGAGGTGACCATAAATAGTGATTTACCCTATGTGACGAATAAGTTTGATTTTTAAACTTCATCGTGTAGTCTAGGAAGCTACATTGACCAAGTGTTGTTGGAGGGCTAAGGGAATCTTAAAAGGATTTTTATTAGATTTGAGTATGGATTAGTAATCAACGAATCTAGCTAGAAGTGTTTAAGAATGTCTAGTATTTCAAATCAGTACAAGTTAAAAAGTGCGGTGCCAAGATACTTCACTGGGGTTCATTGGATTCATATTAGAAGAAAAACCATTTAAAACATCGTATACATATAATATACATTTTGCATGCATAATTTTAAAATAAACGCCTCTTATGTAGGGTTTCTACGTGAAAAGCTAGAATAGTTTAAGAATGTCCAGTATTTCAAATCAGTACAAGTTAAAAAGTGCGGACCCAAGATACTTCACTGGGGTACACCTCCAGCTTTGATTTGTTTAAATTAAGTAAAACTTATCTTTTGCATATAATAATAAAATTAAGTAGTACGTTTGCTGCATAATAAAAATAAAAGATTTTAGAATAATTTAATACATTTAAAAATTCAGGAAAATATCAATGGTAATACAAAACATTCAATACATATCAAAGCAATGTAGAAATTTAATTTTATTGCAGAATTTAAATAATCAGAGATAAACCAAGATTTTAGGCATATTAGTCACTGAAAAACAATTAATTTAATAATTATTATGTACTTGAAAACATGATGAACAATGTTTTTAATTATTTAGTTGAGCGTTTCAAAAACAGTTATATCAACATTTTTTAACATAACTTGCAAATCGACATGAGGATGTGAACAACAAATACATTTCTGATAATCATATTAGGAAGATAAATCTGTTTTAAACGATTCGTTTAAACACAGCAATCTGCTCTCAATTATGTTTTGGAGCAATTAAGTTGCGACTAATGTGTCAATTAAGCTCGTCAATTAACTTTCACTTATTCCAAACCAGTTTAGAATAACGATCAATTAATCTAAAACCAATAAAGCTTTAAGTGATTTGCATTGCATATTTATGTTACTCAATTTATGAAAAAAACAACTAAAAAAAAAAAAATTAATATAAAAAAAAATTAATTAATAATTCATCTGTATAATTTATTTTAAATCCAAAATCTAAACTATGGGTAATTTGGACAGGCAATATTTGTTTAAACAAATATATGTAGAGGGCATTTTGGTAAATTGGAAGGAAATAATACACCCTGCCCCTCACTGAAGGTTCAGAGAACACAACAAACGAGATCATTAGAGGAACATAGCAATAACCGGCAGAATAAAAAGAGGAAAACCAATTCAAAAGTAATGATTATAATTTTTAAAGTGGAACACAATAAAGTAAATTAAACAGTGTGAAATTTCGTAACAGTAAGGTAATTTCATAACAGCCAATTAAAAAAAAAAAATATATATATATATATATATATACATATTTTATATATATGATATAATACTCCAAAAGTGATTTTCAACCCAAAATGTATGCTTTAAACTAACAAGGGGAGGACACAAACAGTCTCTCACGGATTTTGTTGGCAATTTTTTGGAAGTTCCTGTTCAAAAATTATTAGACACGTATTTTGCCGTTCCGAACAATGGGCCCCAGAAGACAAGAAAAAAAAAATAGCATTAAAATAATTTATTATATATCTCGAGTTTAAAAAATGATATTGACATGATTCTTGCACCAAGATTTTTAGTTTTGATTGCGGATTTAAGGAAAAAAACAGCTGCTTCATATATTAATTAAATTCTAAAAAAATGATTAGATTTTCAAGCAAACTACCTCTATAGGTTTTTTCACACAAAAGTTGACTTCAGATTCTCATTCAGAACCCTCAAAAACATTGAAAAACGCTTATTCAACAAAATCAAAAAAAAATTTTCACACTCTTCGAGGAAAATGAAATTTTTAAACCGATCATTGGTTACATACCTTTAAATCGTCATTACTTTGTCACGCAATTAACTGGTTGGAATCACTGGAAAGAGGAGAGCCTCAGTTTTATATAAATGTAATAATAATAATAATAATAAATGTAACATTCGATAAACAGAAACCTATTAAAAAAAATTGAAAAATCTGAAAAACATTTTGATTTTTAAGTTGAGTTTGAAACCAGATAAGATGATGAAACCAAAAACATTTCAAGCGTATAACCACCCTATATTTCATTTAAAAAATAAAGTTGATACGTTTAACCGTCTATGCGTAATTCAAGTTTTTGTTAATTTAAACAAAAGTTGCCTACATTTGGTCAGGCAAATTTTGAAGCTTATGAATTTTTATTTTTCTATTTGGATGAAATTTCATATTTAAGGGTTCCTTGGAATGCTGGATTTGAATCTGATGTCGGTTCTTGTGAAAAAAAATATATTGAATGCACTGCACCAAAAGTTGACGTATATATATATATATATATATATTTTTTATATATATATGATTTTTTTTTTTATCTTTACACACACACACACACACACACACATACACGTTTCCTAAGTTTTGAGGGTGCTGAAATGGAATTTTAGGACTAAAAAATTTTCTATCACATTTTATAGTGTAAAAGCTAAAAGCTGAGGATCTATCCTTTCCAGTGATTCCAACCAGTGAATTGAGTGACAAAGTAATAACGATTTAAAGGTATGTAACCAATAATCGGTTTAAAAATTTCATTTTCCTCGAAGAGGGTGAAAATTTTTTTTTGATTTTGTTGAATAAGCGTTTTTCAATGTTTTTGAGGGTTCTGAATTAGAATCTGAAGTCAATTTTTGTGTGAAAAAAACTATAGAGGTAGTTTGTTTGAAAATCTAATCATTTTTTTTTAGAATTAAATTAATCTAAACCAAAATCTATGAAGCAGTTATATCTTTGCGCATAGCGGTACACTTAATCTTATCCTTTTTCTTGTAGTTCATAATGCTTCTTAGAACTGAATTTTGCCATACTTTTAGCTTGGATTCTTGCTGTTTGGTGAGTGCCCAGGTTTGGCAGCCATAAGTAACTGAAGGAAGAACGCAGCTTTCAAACATCACTTTCTTATCTTCCAACTTAAAGTTACCCTTCATTACTTCTTTTAAGGACCAGTATTTCTGCCAACCTCTGGTAATTCTCCTTTGTACTTCCTTCGCTGCACGATTATTAAAAGATACAAGCTGTCCCAAATAAACAAATTCCTCGACATACTGCAGTGTTACTCCACTTAATCTTATTTCTTCTTTTACACTGTTCGTCATTAACATTGTTTTGGAGTAATTCGGGATAAGTCCTACTTCCAAACTATGAGTTAGGAGATCTTCCAGCATTTGTTTAAGTTCTTCAATCTTACCTGAGATCAAAACTATGTCATCGGCAAATTTCAAGTTATTTATATTTTTCATTAAATTTACAATCAAAACTAAAAATCTTGGTGCAAGGATCATGTTGATATCATTTTTTAAACTCGAGATATGAAATAAATTAGTTTAATGCTATTTTTTTTCTCTGCTTCTAGGACCTATTGGTTGGAACGGCAAAATACGTGTCTAGTATTTTTGACCAGGAACCTTCAAAAAAATTGCCAACAAGATCCGTGAGAGACTGTGTGTATCCTCCCCTTGTAAGTTAGGCAAAATTTAATCATGATTAAATATTTGACAACTGATTTCCTGGAATTAATAATCTAATTTAATCATGATTAGATTTCATAATTGATTTTTAAGTAAACTAAATAATTAATTAACTAAGAAATGAACTGAAAATTTAATTAAATTGGGTGATTGATTCTAGGAAATTAGTATCAGTTATCTGATAATGATTAAATTTTTCCATACTCTGCTTTTCAACCTATAAAGGAATCCAAAAAAAGGCTAAAATTTATTAACAACATATAATACTCGTATTTTAGTGATTTAAAAAATATATAAAATAGGTATAATGTTATTAGGCTATTAATAAACTAGAAAGTCTTTGACAAAATCTTTGAATACAAGAGCATAAGACAGTATGCAAAACATATGAGAAAGGAAACAAAAATAACAGACAAAAACTGCCTAGATACAGAACAATTTTTAGGAAGGAAAAATACGAAAGCATGAACCATGGAGGTTTCTAGACCAACCATTATAGAAAAAGGTCTGGTCAAAATCTAAAAGATAAGTCTGTACCAGAGATGAAGAGGTGCGAAATGAAAATAATCAACATTTTCACTTGAAATAGCATGCAATAATAATTGCTGACTGCTTCAAGATTATTTTATAAATGTCCTACTGCGGTTATGTCAAAAAAACGAGCATGCCGTATTAAGTTCTTGATTCTAAACCGTTGAGCCATGACTGAAATACGATGTTTGATCATGCATTCACATCCTTAAAAATTTAGATAAGACCTACTCAAAATGTAACGGGGACTTTTTAACCTGAGCTAAAATGCTACGCCAACGCCGAAGCCCACGCTCACGAACTTTTAGAAACATGATTCATCATGAAAGAGTTAACGAACTTACGGACTATTCTTCCAGATTCATGAGATATCTTGTTCTATAGTATTTAACCAATATTATATGCACGATTTTTTTGTTGCTCTAATTGTAAGTCAAATTAGCAGTTCTTGTCAATTTATCCCACTGGTCCTTGTTTCTTGCCTGTCTTGCAATTTAAGCAATGGGAATTGTTCTCATCTACGTTGTGGTGCATCCTTCTGCAGTTCTTAGTTTTCCAATACAGCCAGAGTCCATATTACTCGGTCTACCACGAGGCCATCTGACTCCCGCTTCAGCTTCAAAGAACCAATTATCCTTTCGGGTATCGGCTATTCTACAAATGTATTTTATTCGGCTAATCTACAAAATTGTACCATATAATTTTAACTAGCGCTCTTAAAGTAAGCATCCTGCTTAGATAAGTCAGTCCTCCAAAATCACCAAGAATTTAGTTCTTCCTCTGTCGTTACAAATCAAGTCAATTTCAATGGAGTAACCTCCACAAAAAAATTGAATAATTGCTTGAATGTACCCCAAAAAGCATTCCCCCATTTGGGTACAAAGACTTCTAAAATTTCCCAGGGGGAATTATCTCTCTAATCGGTAGGCCTGAGTGTAAAACAAAATAGATTTCAGTTATCAAGTTTTATTTGTAGTAGCAGAGAGCTCTTTAAAGAAACTTTTTTTTCCTCACCTACACAAGAAGGTAATTTATTGTGCATTTCGTTTTTATGCCAAACTTTAACGTTAGCAGTGTGACTTTATTGCAAAAACTCCTTCTTGTTAGAACTCAATCACTTGTTGCCACACACGATTTTACCAGTACGAAATTTAAATGCAGCTAAAGGCTGTAAAGGATATTTGGAAAAACAAAATAAATAAATGTAAAATAAAAATTGTTAAGATAACGTAACAGTAAGCACTGTACTTTTAAGCAAAAGGTTAAAATATATGCCAGTAGGGAACATTCCGAACGCAGGGGGGAGGGGAGGGAGGACGAGGGCAGTTTTTCATAAGGAAATACGAGACCGATAAGAAGGCCTTATCAGACTGAGTGCCTTATCCGTCGAGCGGTGGGGTTTTGGCTCGGGCCTTCTTGGCACAACCTTGCCCATCACGGTCCATATCTCGGATGGCTTTATAATGTATGGCCGTTTTATATGTTAGTGGCTTAGGTGGAATTAAATGGTGTGGGATAAAAACCGAATAGGCCAAAAGGTAAAATAATTAATTAATATTATAAACATTGGTAGAAAATAAAATAAAATTAAGAAATCAGGAAAAAGGAAAGAAAGATTGTGAGGAAGATATTAGGAAACAGAACAATGGGAGAAACTTCCAAATTAAGAAGTAACGCAGAATTATACAAACATGTAAAAAATAAAACTGATGAAATTAGAAAAAGGAGGGTAATGTTCTATGAGCACATACAAAGAAT
The DNA here is from genome assembly GCA_003667255.2 of Euschistus heros. Classification (NCBI taxonomy): domain Eukaryota; kingdom Metazoa; phylum Arthropoda; class Insecta; order Hemiptera; family Pentatomidae; genus Euschistus; species Euschistus heros. The sequence goes on along the minus strand of RCWM02000206.1, from coordinate 1,381,427 downwards.
GATTCCAAACATATTAACAAGAAAAATTGTACATTTTGAAAGATTAAAAGGCAAACCCAATTGGCTTCAGAAGGTACATGATGATATAAAAGAAATCGGCTTAAATAAAAAAGACAAAGCTCCCAATTAATTACAAAAGACTAATATACATGACTATGATTAGATCTATCTGGACGTACGGAGTTAAGCTTTTCTTAATCTCTTATCCAATCCTTACAATCCGAAATCTTTAGAAAAATCCTCAATGCGCCTTACTTTGTCACCAATAAACTTATCCATAAAGATCTTAATGTTCCATATGTTGCAGATTTAGCCCAAATTAGATATCTATCCTTTCATAGTAAGCTCCATAACCCCTCAAATCCCCTAATTTCTCAACTTGCTTCCCACATCATTCCTGACAATCCTCCGAGGCATCTGAAAAGAAGATAGCCCAGAGACCTTCCAGTGTAGAATTTTTAATAAAGTGCTACTGATGAGTAGTTCTTTCCAAGTTTTGTCACGTTATTGGAATAGTTAACAGCACATTTACTTGATGTATACATTTTGAACAGTTGTAAATTTCAATAAATTGTTATTAAAAATAAATAAATAAATAAAGAAGAAATTGAAGACAGAACATACTGTAGACACAAAATTAAAGAGTGGGAAGGTTTCCAAGACAAAACAGCTCCAATAAGACAGGGGAGAAAATGGTCTGCAGATAAGAGGAAAGAGAAAAGTGAACAGATAAAGGAGTATTGGAAAAAGCGTAAAGCTAACTTGGTGGCATAAACGTGGTCCTTAGCTGGCCTGTGACGGAAATAATAAAAATTGGTAACAAAAAAAAAAATTACTATTTGAGAATAATAATTGTGATTAGCAAAGGTGGACATTTGGTGTTTGAAAGTAGGCTTGTGTTCTCTAAATCGTAAAAATCATATCGCTAGATCGTGTATAAACGCTGTTCCATTATCAACGCCTTACGATATTCTAAACTTTTCAGGACTTGATTTATAACTGAAAACTTTTCTATTAGTTCATTTGTTGCCCATTTCCACAGCATGGAATTGCTATTATTTAACATCTTTAAAAAAAAATAAATAAATAAATAAAATGCCTATGGCTCCAAACTTTTGATAGTCATGTTTTTCTTGGTATTATCGTGTTTAGAGTTATTATATCTAATTTGGGGCAGTTTTAGGTTTTTAAAAATATTTCTAATAATGATCATTTAATTGAGGAAATATTCCATACAACTTAAGTTTTAATTTCGGATGATTTCAAAATTCCTTAGTTACAATAAACAATGGCATTGAAACAAAAATGTAGTGAAAAGCGATCACCAATTAAACTTTTTTTCAGATTGTTAGCATTATTATAAGCTCCAATTCAACCACAAAAGCATGATCTCGGTGGACCACAGAGGTTCAAAGCTTTGATGCTTCAAGCGTATTTAATAGGGATGGAAGAGAGGCTAGGGTAATGTGAATAAATCCTTTGTGGACTGAGTAAGACCATTTTCAGTATTATTCGTATATCTAGGATAGGTAAAATATTTTATAATAAATTATATATCCTGTCATTATATCAACCAATAACAATATATTGTACATATCGGACAACACATTATTAGAAGATCTTATCTGATTTACAGTTATGTTATTTGTATTCATTATTCTCTGAGACCAAATTAAAAAAGTTTCTAACTACTTCCTTAGAGCGGTTATACTCACAAGCGATTTTCTTAAGTGCCATCCCCCCGCTCTTTTTAAGTCGATTATTCTTTGTTACTCAATTCCACTTAAATGAGGTCTCGAGCTGTATATTTTAAAAGATTAATCAACACTAGCATTATCTCTGTAATGAGAAAAAGTTAGCTCGATTCTAATTCTTTCGAAAGCATTAAATTGAATTGAAAACAAACATCGATTAGAACCTTGAGTTTATATTTACTAACACAATAAACAAGGTTATTCATACTTTTTTTTTTTGTTTTAAGATTATCAAGTAAATCCTTGACATTTAAATGCTTTCTACCAAAGTAATGATATTAATTATAGATAAAAATAATTGTTCCATTATAAAAAATAGAAATACTTATATTCAACGATGTTAGAAATATTCCAATTTTATCAATTGAATCTTCAATTTTTATCAAAACTAAATTTGGACACAACTAAACTATCCAATTCATCTAGTATTCTTACAATCTAAAATCCTTTGAAAAATCCTCAAAGCTCCTTACTTTGTCACACATAAACTTATCCATAAAGATCTTAACGCCCCATATGTTGCTGATTTAGCCAACACCAGAAATCTATCCTTACACATTGAACTCCATAATCACTCAAATCCACAAATCTCTCAACTTGTTCCTGATGATTCTCCAACAAAAGACTCATTTGCATGACAGTTATTAGACCTATTTGGACATAAGGATATGGAGTTGAGCTTTGGGGCTCCACTAAACCTAAATTCGCTCTATCAAATCCTTACAATCCAAAATCCTTCATAATATCCTCCATGCTCCTTGTTGTCACAAACAAACTTATCCATAAAGATCTTAATGTTCCATATGTTGCAGATTTAGCCTAAACTAAATACCATCCTTTCATTGTAATCTCCATCCCAACTCGATTACTGATAGCCCCCCGAGTTGTCTGAAAAGAAGATGGCCAAAAGATCTTTTAATATAATACTTTCATTGCAGAGCTACTGGTGAGTAGTTCTTTACAGGTAACTGAGATGCCATTGTAATCGTTACCAAAAAATTGCCTTGAATATTTGTTATTCTATCGTAAATATCAATAAATAAAAATACATAAAATAAACAAGACAATTATATTTATTTGTACGTGCAATGTCAGAAGAAAAAATGAAAATGAAAATGTAATGAAATGAAAAATAAACTTTATTCTTGGACTTAATCCAGCCAAAGAATAATGATAATGTACAATTACTGATACAATAATCTGAAGAATTACTTACAATTCAATACATTATTAATTACTGGTTAAATTATCGACAGATAATATTAGTAAATAAATAAAATAAAAAACATGAAAAAATAAAACAAATCTAAATATATGATTAAAAATTTAAATTTTCGCGGAAGATCGATTATCTAGGAGATGTAAAAATGAATTATGTTTAAAAGCAGAAAAGGAAGAGGTTTTACAAACCTCATTCGAATAGAAATGAGTCGATAATTCACGAATGATAAAGGATTTTTCATAGCGGTTCTATGGGAGGGTGTATAATGATTAAAAGATTGGGACCTTGTGTTCAGAAGGTGGATAGAAGAATGCACAGTAATTAGGTCATGAATATAGGAAAGGTTTTTTTGCTGTTTTTTTTTTTGTTTTTTTGCCTTGTGATAGGATAGGAACGCAGCCAAGTAAGGCCGTCGGATATCAGAATAAAACCACTCGAACTCAAAATATCGGCAAGTAACGTGTGACCTCCTAGGGATCCCGAAGATGAAACAGATGAAAAAATAAGTGAAAAGGCAACCGCTCAACAAATGTGTGTAATTATAGAAGAGTTATCCATCGATACTACCAAAATTTGGTTCATTTGAATTGGTTAGAAAAAAAAGTGATGCTTTCTGTTTGGTGAAATTTAAGATGTGTTTTGTATTTTGAAGATGTTTATTTACTGTGAACAGCTAGACAGATGTTATGCAGTTTTGAGAAACAGGACGATTTCCATGCTCATCTTTCTCGTTTGACAAAGGAAAAATTATCAGAATTTCTAGGAGTAAACGTTTTACAACATTCTGCGTAGAGTGTAGATATTTGCACCAACAGAGTGTGGTTTGTTTAGATCAATGCCTCATTTTTTAAAACGTCTCATATTTGAAAATTATGTGTACATAACAATTTGATGTGATTAGCCTTTTGGCCTCGAAGCCGGTACATCGGTACTCAAATTCAAGTACTAGCAGAAAAATGGGTGAAATTAGATTATAACAATGGCTTTACTTTGAAGTTTAGTTTTCTATAATGTTAAAAATATGTAATGAAACTATACGAGGATTTTATTGATAACCTGATATTTGTTTAATATAATTTATATTTATTAGGTAGATCTCTCCTTTGTTATATGTGTGATTCAGTCACGGTTCTATTTAAAAAAACATCAGATAATCTTTTTATACTTCTAGTAAGATAATTAAGAAAATTAAGAAGGAATCTAAAAAGAAAAAAAAAATGTTTAGTAATAGAGCCATGAGAACTACGCAAATATTGATTTGCATATTTCATGATTAATGACATTATACCGACGACGATAATTTATTATTAGTTATGTAGAAATCGAAAACCCGCGGCTCCCCAAGTCTTCTCTCCAGTGTCTTATCCTTAGATCTTTGGAATAGCAATCCAATCAAATTAACATAGTACTTCCTGATCTCCACTGTTGAAAATAAAAGTTTAAATGCTCACCTATAAAGTGGTATAGGCTAGTAAACATCCTACAACTAGGGTGCACGTCCAGAGCTATTTTATTACCCATGTTCGACTTACGTTAAAGGGCACCATGTCTCGCACCCATAAGAACTAGTTGGAAGGTTAATTTTATTGTGAATTCTGTTTTTTAGATTTCAAGTTCTACCACTGAGTTGTTGTTTCACATGTTATTGTGTTTTCCACACATTTGTTAAATTTATATAGCTGATTTAGTTGCAAAAATCAATAAAAATTGAATAAAAAACATATTTATTTCTAGTTTGCACTAATTTAATAATTTTGTAAATGGAAAATAACCAACATTTTCCGCATTTAAACTTGCCTTTATTTATTTCTTATTTATGTTTTTGTTTTTTTTTTAATTGTAGACCTCGTACACTTAAATTTCTGTTTTAGGTTAAATTAAACAACGCAACTTGACAAACAATTACCACTAAACTTAAAAAGCAAAATAATATATTAAAACAAAATTCTAGAACCTATTTGGACCTACGGGGCACTCTTAGGGGTTCTGTAAACCCAAACACATTCATAAAATCACTTAAGGTACGCATGATGGTATAGAAGGATCAATACAATTAGGATTGAAGAATTGCCTCTTCTATTGGAATTATTTTATTTAAAAAATAGTTTCGAATGTTAAACATTCGCCATCAGTTCTAAAACATACAAAATTTCCAAAACATCAGCACTTACATAGATTATCTATATTGAAGTTAACTTTAATGAAAGAAACTAGTTTTAAAATATAACAATTCCAATAGAAGAAGCTATTAATTTGGTTTTCTTAGTTAAAAACCAAAGGGCGTTAATGACCTCTGCAGTTTCATGCCCAATCAAAACTCAACAAACAACAACAAAGTTTTCTTTTTAAAAAAATTGGAATATCGATCATATCCTTTGTATTTTTGTGTGTAGAATTTAATGATGAAGTCTATCAAGTCTAATGAATGGTGATAATAAGGCAACAATAACTTAAAACAATATATAAAATACATTTTATAATGAAATTATAACCGAATACTTTTATTTTTAATTTCCCTTCCATTATTTTAAATTGTTATATCCTAAAAATATTGTATGTATTGTTGTAAAAATGGTTTGTACAAATATTTAAACATGCCATATGTCGAGAAATATATGCATGATAACGTGAAGAAATATATGCACCCATTGCAGGGTGCCTATTAAGATTACTGCAATGTAGAAAAACTGAAAAAAAAAAAATAATAATAATAAATAACTAAGACTAAATATTTTGAAATTAAAAAAATGCAATTCTAAACTAAAAATTTCAAATATTGTTTTGTTTTTCATAACTGGAAAGGTACAAATAAAAGTCAAGATTGATATTTTAATTAGGTCGAAATACAATATTATAAGTATTTAAACAATGCCTAAAAACGAGCTAATTCGGCCGTATTCGTATAGTAATGGAACGTATTTCTTTTATTAAATACCTAAGGTGAAACCGTGTGAAGTCCATTTTCGGAAGAATTTGGAGGTTTTCTTTAACACGCAACAACGTTCGAAATAACCTGAAAGTTACTCCAAATATCATTGTTTTAAAATATCCTAAATTATTCTGATAATAAAACCATCACTACCAATTATTTCTTTGTTTGAATAGACTTGAACGAACTAGAACGTAATTGGTTGTTTGAGATTATGAGATATAATTATTAGTAAAATAAAAAACTTGCAGGGACAATCAAAATCACTAGATACAATTTTTTTTTAGAAAGAAAACTTTATTCTGGGACAAAGTCCCTTAAGTTTGAGAGAGACTTAGAAAATTAAATACAAATATGTATGAAAAAAAATACTGAAAAAAACCAGAAAAAGAAAAAAACTATTAGTAAAAAGAGAGTGAAAGAATAAATGCACAAATTTAATTAGAAGAGAAAAAAAACAAAAAACAGAAACTAAAAAAAATAAAAGATAGAAAATCTTTACAAGCAAAACATTATCATTGGACAACTATAATTTTGGCTAATGTTTTATGTCTGACGGTCTTACTAATAAATTAGACGATTACATACATCACTAGATGATGGTGACCAATTTGAATTTTTTCCTAAATTGTTCAGTTTTAGCTGCGTTTAATGTTAATTTGTTCAGATTTGCCCAGGCACAGGTTTCGTCTAGGTCTTCCTGAATTTTGGCAAACGCAGCTGACATTTCGGATGGAGGAAAGGAGAAGTAAATTTGGAAGTCATCGGCATAAAGATGGTGGAAACAATGGTGAATTGAATGGGGAAGATCATTGATGTAGGAATTAAACAGTAGAGGGGAAATGCTCGAACCTGAGCTACTCCTGACTGTAGAGTGAGGAAAGAGGATAGGCCTTGGTTAGGAGTGGCAACTGCTTGGGTGCGGTGGGAAAGGAAAGATTGTAACCAAAGGAGGGAGCTGTAGAAAAGTTCCATGATTTCAATTTGGAAAAAAGGATATTGTGGTCTAAAGAATCGAATGCTTTAGAGAAATCAAGGAGGATCAGGATGGTCAATTCTTTTTTGTCCATCGCTGCTTGGATGTCAGAGATAATTTTAATGAGTGCGGATTGTGTTGAGAAGCCGGGACGGAAAGCAGATTGGAAGGGATCAAGCACCTTGTAATCTTCTAGGAAATTGGAAATTTGGGATTGCACCAATCTTTCTAGCGGCTTAGAAAGGTTGGAAAGTATGGATATAGGGCGGTAGTCCTTTGGGGATATAGGGTTTGGGTTCTTGTTGATGGGATGAATTAAGGCCTTTTTCCAGGAAGTGGGAAATACAGAGTTTTGGAGGGAAAAATTATATATGAAGAGGAGAGCCGGAAGGATTTCAGGAAGGCATAATTTCAATAATTTAACAGGAATGCCGTCTATACCAGATGAGTTGGATTGAGACTTCATAATAGAGGTAATTAGATCGGAGGGAGTGATATAAGAAAAGTGAAAATTACTGTCGTTAAATGCTGGCGAAGGTAAGGGCAGGGAAGGTTGGGAAGGAGCAGATGAAGTGGAAGAAACGAAATAGGAGTTTAACTCATCCGGAGTGACAGGAAAGACTCCCGAGGGAGAGTAACTAGGAGGATCACACAAGGAAAGTTTGGGAGGAGCAGCCATTTGGATTTAGGATCGGGTGTGGATGAAAGGGCTTCGTGGAAGAAATTTGATTTAGTTCGCCGGATCGTGGATTGTGTTAAATGTCTAAGAAACGTAAACGCTTGATAGTCCTCTTCAAGCCTGGTGCAAAATTTCGTGCATTTTGATGTCAATTTACATTACCTTTTTTTATCTCACAGCATTTTCACTAAGTATATCTGAAACATTCCCATATTTTCTTATTCCTAAGAGGCTAGTGAAAAGTAGTCGGGAATTAAAATTTTAAAAGATTTAAGTTTTTGTACATGTCCAGGAATTTGAGCCATTCGCCCCACTGTGCGCCGTTTTAGACTATTACTAGTATACATCAGTATTTTTTTTAATTAAAAATTACTAATTTATTCCTAGCTCAAGATTAATTTATTTATTTTTTTAAAGTTAGGTCTCAAATAGTTATAAAAATTAAATAACAATCAAACCGAAATTTAAGAAATAGTGTTTAACTTTAATTTTATGTATATATGTTTAACACCTATTCGTATACATCATCTAAGTGATCATGCAGGGGTAATATTGCAGAGGACTATACATCTAATGTGAGGAAACGTATTACGGTAATTAGAGGCATATTTGATTCTCTTATTTGATAAAAGGAATCCTGGAAGCTTTCATGAGGGAGAACTAAACCAACAGAAAAGGGTACAATTAGTTTAGACTAAAGGGCTTTGTTCAAAGCTTTGTTGTTCGTCCTTACAGCCTAGCAGGCTCTCGGTACAAAGGAAAATCTCCCTGGAACCCGTGCATGGAGATAAATAGAGAAGAAGTAAATACAACAGGATTAAGGATCCATTTTTTGAATATAGCAGCCTCGATAATTGGAAATAATAGGTAATATTGCAATAGCCACTAAAAGGTTATTAGATTGCGTAGTATCCGTAATTTATTTATTTAGATAATTTGAAAAACAAAAGTATACCACGAATAGTGAATTATATGACCATTATAGTACACAACCTTAATTTCTGTCTCAACCTATCCCTTTTATAAACAGGAGTTTTTACAAAGTAGCTACCCTTGAAAAATCAGTGGAATCTACCGATGATTCCAAAATTTAAAAAAAAATCTTTGTAATCCAAAGAATATGAACCTCTCTTGTCGAGAATAAAATCCACATAAATATTTATTCATCCTAAACAACACAGACTGAAGCCAGTTATTAAATAAAACAAATATTAATAATATATAATGTAAACTTAGCAGTTAGTTAACGCTTAAGTAAGTCGGTCAAGTGCTCTAATATTTCATGGCGACCTTTCAAAACCGCATCATTTGATCAGAGCCCGCGCACTCAGATGGCAGCAGGCCTTGAGAACCTCGTCCCATTAGTCCATGAGCTGTCTCCTTGATTGATTGCAAGAAATTTATAATTTCGAAATTAATAATTTGTAATGATCTAAAAAACACTCTCGAAAGGGCCAATGGTTAAAAAAAAAACTACTACACTTAAATTATTTATTAAAAACTTAGGCAATAAAAAGAGAGATAGTATTGGAAACATTATTCAATTTTTTTAACAAAACAAACATCATTCTAATTTTCTGATAAGGCTTGAGATATTACAACAGCAACGAATCAAATTTGCATTAATTATAAAATGTTTCACTACAGATACCATGGAACTAATTAGAAGTATGGCTACTTCTGATTCCCTAACAAGGAAAAGCTCAAAATGAATTGGATAAGAAATCTTTCACATTAATATTAAAATTAACTGAAGGTAAAATTCATTCAAAACATTTGTATCATAAAATACTCTGGCACATAAGCTCAATCGAAACAACAGTGGACCGGATACCTATCCTAAATAGTATTATTTATTTTACTGGCCAGCTTCTACGGTCAAATTTCTCTCTATTTTTTAATTTCTTTATAATATTAGTTTCTAATTTATTTTATACTTTTATTTACTATATTATTTGTCTTGTATAGTTAGAGGAATTTTTTTTTATTTAATTTTTTTTTTATCCTTCGAAAAATCCTCAATGCTACTTATTTAGTGACCAATAAATTTATCCGTAAAGATCTTAATGTTCCATATGTTGCTGATTTAGCCCAAACCATTTACGTATCCTTCCATAGTTAGCTCCATAACTACTCCAATCCACTGGTCTTCCAACTTGCTTCCCACTCTATTCCCGGTAACCCTCCGAGGCGTCTGAACAGAAGATGGCCAAGAGACCTTTTAGTGTAGATTTTATTGAATTGCTACTAGTAAGTAGTTCTTCATAAGTTATTTGCATGCCATTGTATTCACTATCAACACACTTACTTGTTGTATATTATTTTGTACAGTTTTAAATATCAATAAATGGAAAAAATAAAAAATATATATTTTTTTAACATTGTTTTATCTTTTTTACATTTAACATATTGAAGGAATAGATTCATCGTCACCCATATCACTTATTGCCCTTGTGAGTAATTAGCTTACGATATATATATTCAATAAATCGATTTCGTAAAAAGAAAAAAAACAAAAAAAAAACTAAAGATCAGGAATGATGTCTTATCCATTAGTTTATATATCACGTACCATAGAATAAATGTAAGGATAAAAAAACGTTGTTTTTTTTTTGTTTTGTTTTTTTTAGAAAATATCTAGGAAACTACATACATAAAAGGTGGAAAGTAATTTCTGTGGCATTTTTGAATAGTTAAGTGTAAAATTCGTATTTTAGGAAAACCACGATTTTTCAATTTTAAAATGATGATTTAGTGAATTTTATGAAAGAAAAAACTGGATTTGTGGAAAATTTAATTGCGAAGTCATTTTTAAAGATGTCAGAATAATTTAAAAACTAGTGTGTTCAGTATGAAATGGCCTTCAAAAGAACATTATTTTAATTTTCATATCATGAAAGAAAGTTATTCAAACTCTTTCTCAAAAATCGGAAAAAAAAATTTTAAATCGTTAATTTCTAAGCACATTACCAATTTTTCCACAGTGAATTACAAATTAGTATTTATATCGAGAAACATCCTCATAAGCCGATTAGACGAAAATAAAGAGAAAAAAATTAGCTTTCTGATGATACCCATAACCATAAATTAACAAACACACAAAACGCACTAATAACGACTATTAATTTAACAAATGAGCTTCAAAAGAAATTGTACAATTTATCTTTGTACATACAAAAAATTACAAGACTTATCAAACGAAATATGTAACACTAAATTATACACTCATGTATAATCAAATAAACATATAGATAAAAAATATTCCTTTAAAATTATAAGTCAGTTTTCATTAGTTTATAACCATTTTCCTATTCCTTGCATATCAATAAATGACTAGTAAACCTATTGTGGATATCTGCAATCGAAAATTGTAACGAAACCTATATCCAATAAAAGAAGATTAAAATATTTTAAAAAAATTGAAATACCCACAATAATATTTAAAAACAATTATACATATGGTGCAATCGTTGCACAGTGGGCTAAAATCACCTTTTAGGTGGACAAAATTCATATAAAATAATTTATAAATCACCCACTAAATATTGTCTAGTATGAGTTGGAAGAAGGGAAAAGGTAAATATTTACTTTCTGGGATCATCGACAAGCGCCGGAGAGGATTATTAATCCCTCTGTAACAAAGGCCACATTTTTCTCAGTGTTCATTGCAGTGCTGTTCTTATAATTATTTAGCCATTCTTTGAACAGATTTTTCACTTGATTATTATAATTTCATGTTAAATGGATACCACAGAGACAAGTAAGCATTAATATTTCATTATTCGGGGTGCTGGATGGATATAGTTTTACCTATAATATACCATATCATTAGATAGAACATTTCCATATTTCAATAGTGAATTACTTGCAGAGGGCCAAGGAGTGCCAAGCTAATTCTTTTATCATTATTTCACTCAAACCATATATTTTTCATATTTACATAGTTTTTTTTTTTTTTTGCGATTTTTTGCGATTTGAGAAATATTTACTAATTTAAGATGGATTTCAGGTTTCGTGCTCACCATTCCACGAAAAGAATTTGTATCTGAATGGTTAAAATATGGATCAAAAGATAAGAATAAACTTCTCTTAATTTATGTTTTAAAACTTGGAAATAACGAGGAAGATAAAATAACAAACATAGAAAGTATTAAAGATGCCATAAAAGATTATTCAAAAAAAATTAGAGACAGGTGGGAAAAATGTCATCGGAGAGCTGATGTTTTTTTTAAGGACTTTTCCGCGTGGCTTGAAGGGAAGGAGTTTGAGTTTGAATTTGTTATGTCACAGGTGACAGGACAGTCCACAAGTCAAGGTGCTGGTCGTCCGGAAAAAAGTTTTACCGACTCTAGCTTTAAAACAAAAAAAAGGAAAATTAGCAATTTATTAAAAATTGACTGCGAACGGCTGACATTCGCGGCACAAGTCTCTCTTCACGCGTCTGGGAACCGAATCGCTGCCCAGAATTTAAAAGAAATGTTAGGTCCGTCTTCATCAACATCTGATATTTCTAAAACGGAAATTTCCGTGCGTTCGTTATCTCCCGAAGAAAGTTTGGCCTTATTTATTGACTGTAAATTAACTAGGAATTCGTACTGTTTGTTGAGGGAAAATGCGTTGATGGCTGGTCACCATTTATATCCTCCTTATTATAAAATCCAAAGCGTCAAAAAAGCCTGTTGTGTGTCTGAAACAAATCTGATTATTAGCGAAACAAGGGCTGAGATGCCAATGCAGGCCATTCTAGATTTAACATCTGAAAGATTATGTCAAGCACAATATCCTGTTATTAAACAGCTCATTGATACAGGAAAGAATAATTTTACGTTGTTCAGCAAATGGGGTTGTGATGGAAGCGGAGGACATAGTAGGTATAAACAAAAATTTAGTGAATCAGCTATGACGGATGAATACTTGTTTATGTTTTCGTTTGTACCGATCCATCTTTGTACAACAGATTCACAACACTACGCTTGGCAAAATGGTGCTCCTGGGTCCACTAGGTTTTGTCGACCCATAAAATTTCTTTTTGAAAAAGAAACAACCCAATGTATACTGTCAGAAACCGAAGTTGTGAAAACGCAGATTCAAGCTTTAACACCGAGCACAGTTTTTATTGATGGTAAAGAAATATTCATTAAGCATCTATTGGCTTTAACCATGGTCGATGGTAAAGTGGCTAATGCTTTAACTAATACAAAGTCCACTCAGACCTGCTTTATTTGTCAAGCCACACCAAAGCATTTAAAAGGTAATCTCCCACTTCCTCCTGATATTTTTGAAAATTACAGCTTTGGCTTATCTACATTGCATGCGTGGATTCGGACTTTTGAGTTCCTTCTTAATTTGTCGTACAGGCTAGAAATAAAAAAAAAAAAGAATTATTACTGAAGAAGATAAGCTATCCAAAGATAGGAAAAAATCCAAAGTGCAGGACGAATTCAAAACCCAACTAGGCCTAAATGTAGATAAGCCAAAACAAGGATCCGGCAACACCAATGATGGCAACACGGCAAGGAGATTTTTTGAAAATTCAAGTATCAGCTCCTCTATTACTGGGATAAATGAAACTTTAATAACAAGATTCAGAGTTATATTACAAACTCTCTCGTCGGGATATGAAATCGATGTTGACAAATTTGAAAAGTATGCTGCTGAAACTAAAAACATATTGTTAAATCTTTACCCATGGTTTGAAATGTCTCCGACTGTTCACAAGATACTAGAGCACAGTGCTCAGGTCATTCGTCATCATTTAGTGCCAATAGGTATGCTGAGTGAAGAAGCACAAGAGGCCCGTAACAAAGATTCCCGTCGATTTAGAGAGCATAACACAAGAAAATGTTCAAGAGAGGCCGCAAACAAAGATCTTCTTACGATGCTCTTAGTTTCATCGGACCCGATTGTCGCCAGTTTTCGGAAAAGTTGGCGAAAAAAAGCAACCAAGCCGTTTGATGTAGAAGTCATTAACCTATTGAAATGCAGTTTACCATATGATCAGCTTCAAGAACTGTCATTAGAAAATGAGGCTAACGACACTGAATCGTCAGAAGAAAATACTGAAGGATGTAGCAGTATTGAATCAGACGATGATTAATGGCATTCAATTTATTTTTAGTTAATAGTATAAATGTATATATTTGTTATAAATAAAAAAAAAAAAAATCAGTACAATAACATTTTTCTGTAGTTGTTAATATATTTTTGTTCATTATTTTCGTAATATAGCCTTTGTTTTCCTATGTGTGTTATTTTTTATGAATATTTGTATTAATTCTATATTAATAATAAATTAAAAAGTTACTACTGAAATGTTCTATAAATTTACAAAGATTTTTCCCCATTTTTATCTATTTTGTCCAAATATAAGTGTGTGTACAACATTAGTTTGTTGAATATACTGAAAAATATGGGTTTAAGAATTTTTTAAAGATTTTTCCCTTAATCAATGACCTCAAAAACATTGAACAACACAAAAAAATAATTTTGTCCACCTAAAAATGGATTTTACCCCACTGTGCGTTGTCGGTATATAGATATAGCACTACAGTAGCTCAGGGGCCATTAACAATGGACAAAGATCTGATCGATTCTCGAGAGGGGACGACATGATTGGAGTGGTCGTTACTGTGCAGTCAACAGGGAATCATATTCTGTTTACTCAACATGTCAACTAAAGTTAACTGGCTTCCTATAATAAAGGTCACCTTTACTTCTCATACGACAAGAAATAATTGGATTAGTTGTCAATTTGAAGTTTGTACCAAAAAAAAAAAACTAGTAGAGATTTGTAGACAAAAGTCTGTAATATCTCCTGTAAATATATTGAATTACTAATATAATTACTTAATGAACCTTTTCAAAAACTACCCACTGAGTAAGCACTTAAATGTTTTTATTAGAAGATCCCGAGACCATCTTATTTTCAAACGCCTCAGAAGACTGTGAAAGGTTACAAAAGATCAGCAACTAACGGCACATAAAGGTCATTGTGTAAGTTCCTTTGTGAAGTAGTTAAAAGTATTGAAGATTTCACAAATTTTAAATTAATATAATTTATTAGAGTTTGCATAAGATGGGGGATATCAATCTAGACTTTATTCAAAAGCACATTAGACCTATGGCCGATCAGATGAAAGACGTAATAAACGCAAGGAGCAAGAGTAAAATTTTTAAAAATAAAATTTCGTAAATTCAAAATTGCTTGGTAATATTTTTTTTTTTTAAATACTGCTGTATTTTATTTAATTTCAATCAATTAAAAAAAAAAAAAAAAAAAAAAAAAAAAAAAAAAAAAAAAAAAAAAAAAAAAAAAAAAAAAAAAAAAAAAATCAATTGAGAGGAATTTTTCATCTTTCATTATATTTTGTGCGAAATATATATACATTTTTTTTGTTTCCTATAAAACAGTGAATAAAAACGCCAAATCCAGTATATATCTAGTAATGGTCGCTTAAGGAGGCGGAATGATGTCACCCATGAACAAAGTCAGTTAAAGATATTATATTTAAATTTCATGATATTTTTTAGTAAACTAAGATTTTTTTTTTTTTTTTTTTTTTTTTTTTTTCAAACATCAAATTCAGATTATTCACAGCCAGAGTTATGGGAACATTAGTTTCATTTCTTGTATAAAATAAAAAAAATTGAAAGCATGTCACAGAATAGTAGATTTTAGTAGAAAGCGTAACACTGATATAACACATTAAAATTCAACATAAACCTGCAACAAACCAGCAATTATAAAAACTGCCAAAACTAAAAAATAATTATTTTAAAAACATTAAAATATTTCTATTCGGAATGGAATCACTCAAAGATATATTTAGTTTTTCAGATTGATATTTAAAAAGCAATTAACCTAGTAAGGGAAGCTTTCCCTTGTGCTTGTTTGCTCGCCAATGTTTGCTGGCAGCACAGCGGGTCCGTTTATTTGCTCCCGAGTACTGATGAATTTTTAATTTTCAACCGAGAATATCTTTTGTCTGTTCTAAACGACCGAAATTTAAAAACAATGTTTTACGTTTTACTAAAAAAATAAATTATTTAGATTATTATTATGATCAAAATAATTTAGGTCAACACTTCCCTCGGAAATTAAGCTCACCTCAAATCTTGTGTATTTGTTAATTATTAACTATTTGTTAATTAACTTAAAAAAAATATTTTTTTTTCATATATTTATTTATTCACAAGTATCATAAATACAATTAGGTAAAAAATGGCTTGTGTATATATATATATATATATATATATATATATATATATATATATATATATATATATATATATATATACATATATATATTGAAAAATATATACTAGGCTAATATAATTAAAACAAAGTTTATAGTTTTTGATAAGCAACAACTAATATCAAACTTAGCAGTATAGTAACTGTATATCATATTTAAAAAAAAATGAAATATGTACAGTTGATTGAATAATAGAATAAAAGCATGATTAGCTGCAGTTTATCCCTATCTAGAATGTTGATCCTGTAATCTATTTCAATATATCTTTTATATTTTTATTCATTATTATCCATAAATCAATAAAAAGTTTTATCTACGGATATTTAGGATATATGTACCATCAATGACAGAATGTTTGGTAATGCTGCTGAAGTCAAAAAAAAAAAAATAGATTTCTGTGTAAATAATTTTATAACTTCTAATTATATTTATTAAATAAAATAAAATAAATCAGATGATGATAGCCACTAAATATTTGTAATCAGAGTTGGGCTAAATTTAATCATACCTTTTTGACTATAAAATTTCCTGGAATCATTCACCTATTTTAATAATCGTTAAATCGTTAAGTCAAATAATCATTAGTTCATAAAAAAAATACCGAGAAAGTCGAGTAATTCCAGTACCTGGGTAGCATAGTGATACCAGAATGTTGCAAGTCGAATCCCTAAAGCCAGATGGTCATTTGCACAACTGAAGAGGATCTGGCAATCAAGTGAAATCTGCCTTAGAACAAAAATCTGCATTTAATAGAAATGTTAAGGCCATCCTAATGTATGGATCTGAAACCTGGAAGGTCACCAAAACCATAACGAGATAGATGCAATCCATTCTTAACAGGAGTTTATGGAACATTTTAAGAATGTGGTGACCAAGATTGATCAGCAATGAAGAGCTCTGACGAAGGACAGGTCAAAGAGAAATTGATGCCGAAACCCGCGAAAGAAAGTGGAAATGGGTAGGGCATACCTTATACCGCCCAAGAGACAAAATTACAAGATAAGCCCTCTACTTGAATCTTCAGGTATACCGAAGATCGACCCAGGATAACTTGGAGGAGATCCATAGAGGCTGAAGCAGAACGTGCTAGAGTACGATGGGCAGAAATAGGAAAACTGGCTGCCGGCAGAGACAGATGGCGATCCTTCATAATGGCCATATTTTCCATCAGGGATATAAGGAATTTATTAATCACTAAAAAAATGACTGAAAGGTTTGATTATTATTAAATTAGTTTTCAGGGAATTAGTTGGCGTAAATTTTGATTTAAGTTTAGCTATGATCAGTATAGAAAGTTATTAGGTGCTACTGATTTTTGCTTTACGAGTCATTGATATGGCGTTAAATTTAAATAATTTATTATATTTTTATTCGAAAATTGTAAACATCAATAAATAGATTTATAAATAAATAAGAAATCAAAATAACTATCGGACAAATCCTTGAATTAGTGAATCGCGAAGCCAATGATCTTAGCCTGGCATCTCATTAGACCCTTCCTAAATGCCATTTGAACTTTCTCCACTTATGGTCTCAGCAGTGAGCAAGACTGCATTATCATGCCTGTCTATGAAGTAACAGGCGTGAACCGCTCGCCTTATGTCAAGGATAACACGGCTATCAATCTTAACAAGTTGTTATAATTATTGTAATGTTTATGTATTATTAATAAAGAAATAAATTATATGGATTTACGATCTAACTTGACTTCCTAAATATCAATTAAAAGCTATTGCAATAAATCTATGCTAATATATAAAAGTACAAACCATTTTTCGTTTGTGATTACTAACCACGAAAACTAATGAACCCATCTGTACCAAATTTTGACTACATCATCTTTATAGTTCAATGATGGTTTAGCAATAATAAAATCTACTGATTTTATTTTTTATTAATTCGTTGTTCAAAAAACGATTATAAGTGGATAACACTAAAGTTTGAAAATTGACCGATTGGTGGCGAGTGCCATTCCACATGAGAGTTTAAAACAGTGTGGGTTGTATATAGCTTGAAATTGATATTGAAATTTACTTATATTTAATTAAATTTAAACGATTTAAATATGTGGTGCAACATGTGGATCCCAGTAATATTTGAAAATCAAGCGCTATGTGGTTCGCACTATTCCTCCATAGAATAGAGTTTACGATGGTAAAGCTAATGAACCCATCTGTACTAAATTTTAATAAATTCATCTAAATATTTCTAGAAAGGTTCAGCAAAATAAAAAATGACTACAGTAATAATTTAAATGTATAATGTTGAGTTGTAGAATCAAGGTTTCCACAACTGTCTTATACTTTTATAGTTAAAACTTATAATTCAACCAAATGAAATCAATAAAATTATTTCTGCCGAATAAATATTACCAAATCAAAATTGTAATTCTTCTGCTTTTGGGTATTGTCTGTAAATATATGATTCACGAGTCGTTTGATGTAAGAAATTATAATGCAGTCTACTATCCGCTAGAGTTTCTTAATATTCTCCGCCCATCCGAATAACCAAATCATAGAATAAAATTGATAATTGGTTGTCTAATTATGTTTTTAGGTAATCTTCAAACATCTAATCAGTGCAATTTTAACCAGGTTAAAATTTACTCCTATGCGTGAAACTATCATTGAAGAAATAATTCTCAATTTCATACATCAATACAAGATTTTTATCGATAAGCAAATAAAAATTCAATAATTTTAACCAATAATTATTATTAGTTAAATTATTCAAGTTCATTACCAAATGAGAGCAGGCAAAGCCGCGACGGGGATGCTAGTAAACAATAAAACTGAATCGTACCATTTAAAAAAAAATTAAAAACAAAGAAGAAAATATCTAAAATTTTACTGATAATAAATCGATGATTATAATCTTCATGCGCTCAATAGTATTATATGTACATATAAAAAATAAACTAATATTTAAAACCATAAAGATAATAATAAAAAATTACTTATCTTGATTATAACTGACTTCAAAGCCGCAATAGTAATTAAAAGAAATGATTTTATTAACCCATTTGATTTTTTATTAATTATAAAAGAATAAATATTGGAAATCTGGTCGATGCATTTAATCATTAATAAATCTTCCTGGATCTGCATTTCACTATTATCACGTAGTAACCAAACAACAAAAATGTAATTAAGTGGGGAAAGATGGGCAGTACAAAAAGTTATGAATGATGTCTTTATTATATAAATAACAATGTTTACAAGGTGATTTAATATTTTAATTTCTGGTTTTGCATTTCGCAATACGTTGTTAGCCATCCGTCACTGAGGTACAACTCCTAATATATTCAATGGAATAATAATATCCCAATATTAGGGAAAAACAAAAACTGCTCAGGGGCCTTAGGTTGCTGGTATTTTTATAATGTAAATTAAAAGCAGTGTTAATCATTCCATCAATATCTAATTCTAAGAAGTGGTTTTCAATTGCAACAACTTTTCTCGAAAACAGCTAAAAATTGATTCTGCATCCTGAGCTTCCCAGACTTTGTCAGCACAAATCATAGATATTTGAACATAGGGACGTCACTTAGGGAAACGTGGAGGGAGGGAGGTGTACCTGGTCAGGGCCAATGAGAGTGGTGCAGGGTTGTCGGTTCTCTCCCCACCTTTCTGGAGAGATTCATTACAGTTCTGACTCTAATAATGGTCACATTGAGTTTTTGCTTTGTATGTTTAAGTTTTAAGTTAGTTTTATAAAATAGTTCCCGTTTTTTTTTTCTGGCCATCGTGACTCAGTCAATATCCTTCATTTGTTTATTGGGATATCAGAGAAAAAGAAATACTGCAGCAACTTACATATCTAATATACTTTTCTTGTTCAGTATGCATAATATATACCTACGTTTCTCCGGAACGTTTATCAGATAAAAGTCTAAAATACATTAATATTCTAATTAGTTGAGGCATAGCTGTATAGTGAACGTCTTTTGATACAGTGCGTTAGCGGGTTATTAATAACCGCAGTGAATTTAGAGAGACATGAAAGCGAAGGGGGCTGAGTGTTGTGGAGCACCATTGTGCTTATTGTTCCCGCCACAACAAACTTCCTTCTCCAACTCTAAGCTCCCAGCATTCTAAGAGCCTTTCACCGGATGAAAAGCCTCATAGGGCATATGCAGAAAATGGTGAGCAGATGTGGAAACGGCCATTAATATTAGCAACTGCCATGGGGCCTAATTCATCAGCGCCGGAGATGTCTCTACCACCCTGCAAAATCATAATGAAGATGTCAGAGAGAAATGTTTAAATCGTTTTTATGAATGTTGCATTGCTCGTTGTAAAACAAATTTATTAATAACTAGGTGTTTTACGTACCAAACTTTAATTGATACACTACCAAACAGATTTAGGCAAAATTTAATCATAATTAATTATTTAAAAATTGATTTTCTGGAATCAATCGCCTAATTAGTTAATGAATAAATTAGGTGATTGATTCCAGAAAATCAGTTACTAGTTGTCAAATAATTAGTTATGATTAAATTTGCTCAACTCAGCTATCAGTGAACAATTATTATTATTTTTGTTTTTAACCATTTATTGATATTTACAACTGTATACACCATATACAACTTTTTGGAAGTTCCTGGTCAATATTTTTTGTTTTTATTGAATAAACGTATTTCAATGTTTTTGAGGGTGCTGAATTAGAATCTGACGTAAATTTTTGTGTTAAAAAATCTATAGAGCTAGTTTGCTTGAAAATCTAATGATTTTTTAGAATTTAATTAACCTAACCCAAAATCTATGGAGCGGCGGTTTTTTTGTTGTTGTTTTTTTTTAATCCGCAATTAAAAATAAAAACCTTGGTGCAAGAATCATGCCGATATAATTTTTTTAACTGGAGATATAAAATAAATTAATTTAATGCCATTTTTTTTTTCTCGGGTCCTAGGGCTCATTGGTCGGAACGGCAAAATACGTGTCTTGTATTTTTTGACCATAAATCTCAAAAATAATTGCCAACAAGATCCGTGAGAGACTGAGTGTGTCCTCTCCTTGTTAGTTTCCGAAAAGCCTACCAGGCGTCTGAAAAGAAGATGGACAAGAGACCTTCTTATTAAGAACTTTTATTGAAGTGCTCCTGGTGAATGGTTCTATAAATTTTATTGTAATTATTTCTTCAAAATAACTTATTGTTTATATGTATACAGCTGTAAATAGTTTTAAAAAATGATAAGTCAATGAAATTGATATATTTCAATAGCTCAGCTCCCCGAACCTTTTCGGTTGTGATACTAACGTATCTATAGCAAATGCTGTTGTATTCCCGGAGGGTGTTTAGACGGTCCTTATCGAAAGGGGGTCTCTCCTAATCGTCTCACTAATTGGCCAAGTTGAGGCAATATTGTTGTCATAGCGATCTGATTTATTTTCCGGTGTAATGGGGATGTAGGCTATGACCTTGCTCTCCTCCCAAGGATATTATTCAGGGATAATACTGCTTACGACAGATTAGTCTTATTAATAAGTCCTATTAGCCAAGCTATATTTGCGTAAAACTTTAGTAGTGTGTTTGAGGAATAATTTTGATAGAACTGTTAACTGAATTTGAAATCGAAAAATTCTGTTTAAGTATACTGATACATGGTATACTACTCTCTTATCTATCTTAACTCTCTCTTTTTTTTTTTTTTTTTTTTTTTTTTTTTCTTTATTTCTCATACTTTTGTTTATATATGTTTTGTTATCTTATTACGTTATGTTTCAATTACTAACCATGCTAAACCTTCATATATGTAGTATGCCTAAACTGAGAAGGACCTACGAGAATTACAAATTACGAGTACAGAAGAGATGCTTGCAGATAGATCCGCAAAGAAGATAACCAATGATAAAATAAAGAGGTTCCAGGACAGTGCGAAGACCAAACGACTATACAGGATTTCTGAAGAAGAGCGGGCAGCAAGACCAGAAAGATTTATCGTACTATCAAGTGGGTGAACCAAAAAAAAAAAAAAAAAATGTAAGTCTATAAGTCATGGAACATGTAAATATATAAATAAGCAGTCCTTATATGGGGGTACCATATAAGGAAAAGAATTTTCAAATAAGTCCTCCTCTTTCTGCTTTTTAGGATTTTACAGTGCAAAATTTGGCAATCTTAATTTTGTTCATCGATAGTTGCAATGTTCAAATATAACATGATGGGGCTCATTTTTTTAATGCATGTATCTTACACCCTAAAATGAACCTATATGAGGCATAGAATTCCAAATCCAGACCAGTCCATTTTTGAAACTTTTTCACAGCTGGTGGATTAGAAAGAGACCTTATGTTTTATGTTATTTTATTACTTTTGGGAGAAACCTTCCACCTAAAAATAATCTAGAGGAAAGACAATTAAAAAAAAAAAAAAACCCTGTAAATTGGACTTTGATAGTTTTGAAATTCTACGCCTCATATATAGGTTGTTTAAAAAAAATGTATGCGTACCATATATTACTATAGTACAAATCATATTGCCCTTCCTTGTGGAAAATTTTAATACTTATCAGAAATGTAAGTTTAACAGAAAAAGTTATTTTTACTAAGAAAATAGTCTGGGATGCAGTCAAAAACGAGAAAAGAAAAAACCAAGTTAAAAAACTTTTAATGGAGTACCGACATTTCGGCCAGCATTGCAACATTCTTCAGACCTATAAATGACAAACTAAAGGAACAGAATGAGACGACGAAGGGCAATAAACGAAATAAATAGGAAAATATTACAAATGATATGAATTTCTCTTAATATGACGGGATGTCTCTACCACTCCGCGAAATCATGATGAAGATGTCCGAGGGGAATATTAATATCGTTTTTATGAGCATTGTTTTGCCTGTTGTAAAAAAAAAAAAAAAAAAAAAAAAAAATACTTACAACCTATTTTACGTGCAAAAATATAATTACCTTATGCATGTATTTTCAAATAAACAAATGAAATGAATATAGTCAAATAAACTAAATATAAAGTTAACAACCGTAAACTCTCTTTTATCTACCATTACTGTAAGTATCAAGCGAGGAATATTATTACCGTGTACGTTTCGAAATTATAAAATAATAATAATAATAATATTTTACCATCCAAAATAAAGAAAATGAAATTTAATGCATATAAATAATTTTTCACCATTATTATCTGCTAAACTATTTTTATATTTACAGCCCATTGCATGTAACTGACTAACGTACTACAATGAATAAACAGTAATACAATATATCATTTTTATTTTTATTATGATTTGTTTTTGTTGGGGGGGGGGGGGGGGGGGCTTAACGTCCTTATGAACTCCAACTAGGGCAGGAAGTACGGATTATCTACATGCATCAACATATTCCAACCAAGGTGGGTAGGTCGAGATATATACACATTTATGAGCTAAATAATATCCAATAAATAATTAAATAGTATAATAAACAATAATTAAAAAAAAAAAATAAAAGTAATATTCTTTCTTTTTTTTTTTTTTTAAAAAGATACTTCGCATAACTATTAAATTGTCTATTCATGGAAAATAAATGCATTAGACGCCATCTTATCTAGCATTACCGCGGCAGACACCTTGTCGGTTAACGGAAATCATAAAATATAATTAGAAAAACATATCGATAGTAAAACAATATATCTATTTAGGTTAGAAGGTTTTTTGTGAAAAATCTGACGGTATGTAGAGAGTAAGACAACTTTGCACACCACCGTCCTAGTGTTGCTTTCCTATCTAGTAAACATTGTTTGTATTTTCTTCTTTTTTTTTTTAATAAAAAGATTAACTTTGATATAAATTATTGATTGGATATTACTAAGCACATAAGTGTGTATGTGATTAAATATTGTATTACTGTTTTATTTATTGTAGTTTGTATAGCAAAACGATCAGACTTATGTAATTACTCTTAAATATACAAATGATTCAACATATAAGCTAATAATTAGACATTACTTTAATGTAACAAATTTTATTTTATTTGATGCAAATGTGTAAAAATTAATTATTATTTTTCTTTTATTGAAATTTACAACTCTACAATATATAAACATCTAGTAAATGTGTTCATAACAATTACAATAACATATAAAAGCTTGAAAATAACTACTCATCAGTAAAACTTCAACTAAAACTCTACACCAGAAGGTATCTAGGCCATCTTCTTTTTAGACGCCTCTGGGGGTTATCAGGAATGGAGTGAGAAGCAAGTTGAGCGACTAGAGGATTAATGTGGTTATGGAGTTTATTATGAAAGGGCAAGTATCTGGATAAGTTTTAAGATCTTTATGGAACAAAAAAAAAACATAAGTTTATTTATTTGTAACAAAGTGAGGAGCATTAAGGATTTTTCGAACAAAAACAAAACAAAAAAAAAAATAACAAAAGAAATTATCTAGCCAACAAGAGGAGAGCTTCTACTTTTGTAGAACAAGAGCTTCCATGCTCCTTTAGTTATTCCTAAACTTTTAGGTTGTTTTTTTTTCTTTTTCGTAAGATCTTCCTTACGAGTACCTACTCACTCAATCATCTTCTTTATTTTTACTGCTGAATAAAAAAATCCTCTGTGGTCTACTGCTTCTTTTATTAGTTCCTACCAAAAACAGGAGCTCGTTACATTACCGGCCTCCATTATAAGACGTCCCCGAAAGAGGATTGATATATCAAAGCGAACTGGTGATGCACTGAGATGATAGAGGTTAGGAGGGCAAGGCAGTAAACCGGGCCCGGTCGTAAAAGGCACTCAACCGCAAGGGAGCGCCCTCAAATCCACTCCGCCCCCGAAGAAGATCACTCACTTCTACTTCGGTCTCATTTATTCAACGCGATCGCGGGGAAAGAGGACATTACCGGCGGCACTCACATTGCGGCTTCACCACTTTGCTGATATTTCGTAGTTTCTTAAACATTTGTTTGTTCTATCCCAAAATATTACCAGCATCCTGTTATGTCAGAATACCAAGAGGCTTGCTTATCTTAATTTGAACTGTGAGGCATACTTTCATTTTCTTTTTCCATTGTAATAACCACCCATGATAGATCCGATTTCGTTACCGTTTCCACCTCACAAGAAAAGTGGAATTAAACGCTTTCAGGTTATATGTTTATGAATAAATATTTCTTATTACCATTTTACAACGTGGAAAACAAGATACAGGGATAATTGCAAGACTCGGTTAAATACGACTTGATTTACTAACAGTTTAAAGCCAACCTTGAACGTCTCTTGTTCAAACTGTAAATAAATCTCAACATTTCTGTACCATCGACAACTAGATAAATCGATTTTTTAACGAAATGATATAATACTCTGGGCAGTCCATATTGGTGCTCAACACATCGTGTAGAAGTAGACACGCAAATCTTATTCACCATGAAGAAAACACATCTACGTTTCTTTTTAGTCACTTAATTAATTTCTACCGACTATTTCAACATTTACTTGACAAACGTTCAAAGCTCCCAATTAATTACAAAAGACTCATTAACATTACTGTGATTAGACCTATTTGGACGTACGGAGTTGACCTTTGGGGCTCTACTAAACCATCCAATTCATCTCGTATCCAATCCTTACAATCCAAAATCCTTCGAAAAATCCTCAATGCTCCTTACTTTGTGACCAATAAACTTATCCATGAAGATCTTAATGTTCCATATGTTTCTGATTTAGTCCAAACCAGATACCTATCCTTCCATAGTAAGCTCCATAACCACTCCAATCCACTAGTCTCCCAACTTGCTTCTTCCTCCATCCCTGATAATCCTCCGAGGCGTCTGAAAAGAAGATGGCCTAGACACCTTTTAGTGTAGATTTTATTGAAGGGCTACTAGTGAGTAGTTCTTCACAAGTTATTTACATGCCATTGTGTTCACTGTCAACACATTTACTTGTATATTATTTTGTACAGTTGTAAATATCATTAAATAAAAAAAAAAAAAAAAAAAAAAAAAAAAAAAAAAATTCAACTTAACCACTTAATCACTGGGATTACAGATATATGCATTCTATAATAAACTATAGGAAATTGGAAGAATAATAACGGTAAGAAAAATAATTTTTACACTGAAAACAGGAAACTCCAACTCCGACACATGTGATTTTGGGCTTTCCTATTTATTTATTTTTTTCACAAACATTACAAATTTATTTTTATTTAATTAATTATAATCTCCACCACCCTAAAAGGTTCCTCATCATCATCCCAAGCTCTGCAATCCATTACTGGATCGTGGCTTGCTCAAGAACCACTTTCTGCTTTTCTTTGTCTTGGGCGGTCTCCGACCAGTTCCTGATTCCCAGAAGTTCGGCCAACAGCAGCCATTCCATCCATCCATCTCAACTTGGTTCTTTCCACTTTCCTTTTCCCTGCTGGTTGAACTAGTGGTCTTCTCTATCCAAAATCATGGCCCACCCACCTGAGTCTAGCTATCCGAATATGCTTTACCACACCTAGCCCCCAGTATAGATTGGTAGTTCATTGCCATGCTTTATTCTCCATTCATTATTCTCCTTTACTGGGTCATATGTTTTTCTTCATAATTTACTTTCTGGGCTAGATTATTTCTTTTAATCTCGTTTTTCTGAAAGAGTTTGACCGGAGTAGAATATCATGTTTAGTTTCCTGTAGTTTTCATGAGAGATTTATTTAACTTAATTTGAAATATTGCATAGTTCAAATAAACTTTTCAAACACTCAGCTCCCTAGTCAACAACTGTAGCAACTTCGACCATTGTAGTCTGAGATTCTTATGTGGTTTGCAGCACTAGCTGCAACTAGCTCCTGCTTAATTTGAGGAGACATCACAATGCGAGGGTACCCGCTGTAATACAACTTCAACTCTCATCACCCCCTACAATCTTACATAGGCATTTGTTAATTTTCCTTTCTATGGCCTTGTCCTTCAACATTTGGTTGTGCCATAGTTATATTATTATATATAGATATAATAATATATCTAGTATAATATATAATAATATATATTATATTATAGAAAATATAAATTGGTTTTTTTAAGACTGGTATAAATAGTGGATTCCAACCAATTTCATATGTATACCATATAGCTTGGTATACATTTGGGCCAAAAAAATATTGATTTACTATAATATAATTACAAAGTTGTAGTAATATATTCATACGCATGTTTTACATATTTATATTGTTGCTAGCTTAAATATTGAAATAACCTTTGTAACTTATATAATTTTATTGTTAACCTGTTTTTTTTAACATAGGGCATGTTTATGAAAACAATATAGTCTCGAAACGTCGCCAAAATAAGTTGTAATTTTTTTTGACTGAACCTCAAGAACCTTATTAAACATCTAATCGTAGCAGTCCTGAAACTATATCCATATATATATTGACTAAATTATATTCTTAATAGCAAAGTAGGAAAATTTTTTTTTAAAAACATAACAATCTCCTTTATTGAGCATTCAAGCAACAAATCAAAACATCCCAGTACTCTAATACAAGATTCTATGATGAATAAAAGAACCAAACAACAAATGCTAACAAATATTACTTTGAAACATACAGTAAGACTTCTCACAAAGGGTTGAAAACAAGATGAGCTTCCTACTCACAAAGATCTCCTTAATCCTATTTGCTGCAGCTTTTTCACATTATTCCAAGTACGTTCTACACTGAATACAAAACTGGAAAAAAAAAAATACCCATTACATGAGAGGACCCTTTTAACTTATTAGAGAGGCAACAAGAAGAAAAGTTTAACCAAAGGTAGCGCTCTTCATACACTAAAAGAATACCAGCAAAGCCACAATGGTAGCATTGGACTTCCTACTCGGAAAATTAATGAACTTTGTACTGTTTACTGTACTGTTTGTGCTGTTTTGCATTTTACAAGGCCAGCGAGTTCTTAAAGTGTACAGCAAAGTGATTAATAACGAAAATAACAATACCGCAAAAAATCAAAAGGTACTAGAATAAATTAAAAAAAAAAAAAAATCCAGAATATTAAACACAAATATATTTGTACATAACTTTTGTTTTTAAATTTTCCCTCCCCTCAACATTTACTGGACAAAGGTTAAAAAATATTCAAATAAATTAAGAAGATTACAATTTAAATGACAGTAATTAGACCTATTTTGACGTACGGAGTTGAGCTTTGTGGCTCCACTGAACCTTCTAATTCGTCTCGTATTTCAGTCTCTTAATCCAAATCCTCCATGCTGCTTATTATGTCAGAGGTAAACTTATCCATAAAGACCTTAATATTGCATAAGTTGCTGACTAAGCCCAAACCAGATACCTATCCTTTAATAGTGAACTAGAAAACCACTCAAATCCACTAATCTTCTATATTGCTTTACACTAGATTCCCGATAACACTCCAAGGCGTCTGAAAAGAAGATGGCCAAGAAACCTTCTAATATAGAGCTTTCATTTATGTGCTGCTAGTGAGTAGTTGTTCGCAATTTATTTTCAAGTCATTGTAATATTTTTTTCACATATACTTGTATATATTATAGGCTGTAGTAAATATCAATTAATAGTTTAAAAAAATATATATTTGTTTATTATAATTCTTCATTTTGTTTATAGTATGTAAGAATATATTTGCTTGGTTTTATAGATATTTCCTTGGGTAGTTGCTTCACAAGCAACTGGAATGTTATTGTTTTATGTTATTATCATATTTACTTGATGTATTTTGTTTTGTATACAGTTGTAAATTTCAATTAATAAACAAAAAAAAAATGAAAAGAATTAATGACCTTTTTAAAGATTATATAAGGATTAAGTACTGTTGGGTGCTTATTCTCCTTATGTGTCAGGTGGATTAAAAACATTAAATATAAAAAAAATTTAAGACAACTGACTAAAAAGACACCTAATTCTAAAGTTTATATTATGATTATGAGACCATCTAGTTATGAACTTTTATTAAAGTGCTACTAAAGAGTCGTTCTTTAAAAGTTATTGGAATGTCATTGTAATCATAATCCACACATTTACTCGTTGCTTATAAAATAAAATTTCACAGTCCATAAAATCAATAACTAAGGTATTCTAGATACTTTGTGTGTTCATAATATAAATACAGATTTATGTGTAAAATAAATATGGAGCTAAAAAAAATATAATAATAATAAAAATTGGATATAGTGAAAACTAAGCTTAGAAAAAAAATGAATATGTTCAAATCCTTTATATCAACAGGGAATCAGATACAGATGTACACTACCGGTAAATGTATGTTGCCTAACCGGAGTAATAATTGGAAAAATAATTGGATTTGAAAAAAAAACCAAAGCAGTTCTAAAGTTTATGCCAAGAACTTTCAAATCAATTTGATCATGAATTAAAAATAAAAATAGAGTTTTTTTATAGTTGATAAAAGATTATTTTTTTTCCGTTTTCATCAACCCACGGATAAAGTTGTATAACTTCTGAAAATTTTAAATGAACTATTTTTTTTTTTTTTTTTTTTTTTTTTTTTTAATGTTACAAATGTAGGTACTTTTATCTTAAAATGTTATAACTAGACTTTTAAAACTTTACATATATATATATACATATATATATATATATATTATATATATAATATATATATATATATATATATATATATATATATATATATATATATACTGTCTCTTATCAATGTAAATGTCCCTTATTCTCACAAAAAAAATTATGATTTATTATAAACATTTTATAATACTAATTAGTATGAAAAAAGTTACCTAACAATAATTTTTATTTATTTTTCTGTTAATTTTTTACAAATTACTACAACATATCCTCTCATTGAACTATAAATTGTATTTCTGATTAGGCCAGAAATCAGTATTTTCCAGAAATTTTTAAACACTGGATTGATTTATGTTTAACCTTTCCTGAATAAGAACGTTGCTGCATAATTTTTTGATGATTTCTCTTTTTAATATAACATACAAATTAAATTAAAATTATTTGTCAAATAACTTTGTTTTATAATTCTTCTTCTTCTTCTTCTTCTGCGATCTTTCCTTAGATGGCCAGATCGAAGGTCAAGATGAGGAATTCAGTGGTCCTCTTATAATTGTTAAGTAACATTTTTTTTAATCATAAATATTAATAAATAGAGGAATGTATTTTTAATCTAGATATGATAGTTCATAACGTTTACTTACAATGGATAGATATTTGATGATGAAAAAAAAAGAAAGAAAAGTATTTACAATGAAAAGAATTTTAACTTGCTTGATAATGAGCGGTTGCAGAGGTTATTGCTTAATTTTACAAAGCATCGTTTTGTTTTACGAAGCAATACCTACAAAGAAACATTTTAATTTCTAATTTTCAAGAAGAAGCATATATATTTATGTATGCAGAAATATATTAGTGAGTGTATCTGCATAAATATTAAATTTATATTATATGGTAATGCTTAATTTATACAAGAATCTTGTTTTAAAAATTTTTGTTGACAAAAAGTTTTTTTTTTTTTTCCTTCATATATGATTTCCGCCTAAATCAATAATCTAACATGACATATGAGAGAATTACATACGAACCGAAGCATATTTATGAAGCCTGGTTATTAATCTTGGATAAAAATCTTTATCTGTCTAAATTTCAAAAATGTATTGTCACATCAATTTTTTTTATCGATACATAAGTTTATAATACGTATGCCGATTACATATTTTACAATAATAGAATATCAAAAAAGGTCGATACGAAACCAATCGCAGCCAGTTGTCTTTTCCCTTCGTGGAAAACCTACCTGATTCCGACCTTCCATTTCCATTTAATAATGTATCCTCCGTTAATGTTGAGCCTACCTGTTATATGGAACGTTTATTATTTACAAGTAACCGTGTAGCTGGTAACAGTTAATAATTAAAACATTCTACAACTACATCCTTGCTTTACTGGAAATAGCTACGTTTTAGATTTCACTCATTTAAACGAAATGTAATAATTATTCGAGTTATTGCTTAAATATAAATTTATTAAACATCTTAATGAATAAATAAATAAAAGGCATAGCAAACCCGAAGGTTCTATGCTCACACTACAAATCTCTGATCACACACCACTCCCCCCCCCCCAAAAAAAAAAATAAATCTCCAAGATCAGACCTAAAGCAATCCTCCCATCTACGTTAGGGTCTAACCCTCAGACATGGCTCAATACTGCTTAATTTTTTTTATCTAGTCATTAAACCCAACGACTTTACATAACCATTTTAACCATCGCGTTGCTATTACCCGAACTATATTTACCGGATAAAGATCCCGAGGTTCGCATTTTAGAGCCTTGATTTATACATAAAAACAATGATCACTTACTAAGTGATACGATATTACATAAATAATAATGATTAAATTGTGATAATCATTACTTATTTTATATTATAATTTATTATATTCTAATTTTATCTCTTGTATATTATATTCTATTTCATGTATATACATTTTATTTTATTTCTTCTATTTTTAAAGGCTGTTTATTTTAATTATCTTACTTTATTCTATATCATTAAACATATTTTACGAATGAGTCTCTGTCATCCGTATTACTCATTGATTGCCCTTGAGTGAGGCAGCTTGTAATTATTAAAAAAAAAAGTTTAGTTTTCCTCTTTTCAAACTGTGATAAAAAAATATTTTTTCATCAGAAAATAAAAATCAAATGTTACCGCAAATCAATTTATTAATATGTATGTATGCATTATTTATGTACACAGTTTTTAATATATATCTGTATATATTTCGTGTAATCCCAAATTAATAATGCATTTTGAAAATAAAGATGTTCTGGTGCTAATCGTTGAT
The DNA here is from genome assembly GCA_003667255.2 of Euschistus heros. Taxonomy (NCBI): domain Eukaryota; kingdom Metazoa; phylum Arthropoda; class Insecta; order Hemiptera; family Pentatomidae; genus Euschistus; species Euschistus heros. Next base: position 1,349,823 of record RCWM02000206.1, on the reverse strand, counting down.
ATATTCTCCACCCACTTACCACTGCTGACTCAAAATATATTATAGAGATAATTCAAAAAACTTGTATTTCTTATTCAAAAAAGTACTAGTCAAAAATTATTACTATAGTAAATCGTAAAAATTCGAGTCAAAAATAAAGATCAGGGTATTTTTTTCACTTAACATCAAAAATTTGATAAAAAATGAAAAACCACTGAATAAAAATTCTAAATTTTTTTTATAAATTTCAGATAAACTTTTTGATTAATTTTTTTTTTATTTTTATTGTCTAAATTACAGATTTCAAACCGTGCTATTATGTAAAATGTAAACTTAAGCCAAAAAAAAATAATTATCTTGAGACGAAATACCTTCGCATAGGTTTGTGTTTGGAAAACGGAAATTTACATTCTTTGATCAAACCTTGATATAAACAATATATATATATATATATATATATATATATATATATATATATATATATATCGCAAAAAATATCGTAATAATATTTTTAAAATGGCTAGTTCTGGCTAGTCTTAATGGCTAGTTCTGAGAATATTAATCTAAATATGATTAGAAATTTCTTTAATAGACAAGGAAATTTCAGAAAAACTAGAGAGATAGAGACTACGTTGATTAAACAACTTTTCTCTAGTTTCTCTAATTTGCATGAGATAGGGCAGGTACCCTGATAGAATAATTACCCAGGTTAGATTACCTAATAGGAGCGGCTTCGATTTTCATGTCTGCTAATGACAGGAACATGAGATCACATTATAAGTTCAAAGTCTCTAAGTCTCGGCTCACAGTCTACGCAGTCAGTCAGTTCACATTTCTAATACCGTGTTATTAAATTTATATTTTATACAAGATTTTAAATAATAACAAAATATTTAAAATTCTAATACTTCAACTAAACCAATCTCTTTAATTAAAATAAATATCATTCTGTTATATTCTTTAAAAAATAATTATAGTAATATACAGGGTGAGTACCTTTTAGCGTAAAAAAAAGTTGGGTTAAACTAGATCAAAAATGTAGAAAAATGCCGCAGATCGTACCTTTCTATTGCAATCTAATGCAGGCATACGATAAATCAAAGTTTTTTTACCATAAAAGATGTAATATCTCCATTTTGTTTAAACATTTTTTTCATACTTTGACCAAATTTTCAGATTTAGCAGTAAATTTCCTATTTCAAATAGCAGCAGAGTACACGTAACCTTGAATTTTACCAACTTGTGACCTAAATAACAGCTTGATCTTCACCTTATTCAGAGAAGTCACAATGTCATATATTACTTCAACGCTTACCGTTTTTAAAAAAAAAAACTATCCACAAAACTGCAAATCTTACAAAAACTTATAAATTTAATCAGCCTTCGAATGATATGTTAAAAGTAATGATTCTGTTTCGATTTAGGGGAGAAATTTACTTTTAAAACCGAAAAAAAATGGTGTTCTCATTTGGCCAGAGGATCAGAGGATCTTATGTTATTACATTTATTTAGTTATTATTATAATTTAGGATTTATTTTATTAGATTATTAATGTAAGGTTTAAAACCCAATTTCAATGAACATAGACCTCAATTTTGTTGTTAGCTTCTGAATGCAGATGATATTAAAGGATACCACTTTTTGAGGTAAATTTATGGATAGATGAGTCTGTTTTTATGGGGGAAGGAATTTCCCCTGATGAAAAAATATGAATTTTTTTTTACACTAAGAGGTACTCACCCTGTATAATCTTCATTTAGTAGGAATACCTTCAGACGACTTAGACCCTCTAGAAATGGCGAAGAAGGCAGATCTTCAAATGCCGAAAGTCTAAAGAAGACCTTTGTTTATTATAAGTATAAATGTTCATATATTTGATTTTTTTTCTTTTTTAAAGTTAAAGGTTTGAAAAAACAAATAAACTTATATTATTAGAGGAAAAGGTGTAAATATGGGCACCCTCTTTTGTTTTTTATTTAAAGTTACTTTCAATTTGAAAAATTCTAGATTTTTGTCTTTCATTACCAAGTATAACAAGTTTCCTATACGTGTGAAGGCGAAACAATGATTAAAATCAATTATTTCATTTCAAAAACGAAGATTTACAAAAAGCTTTTGAAATTGCGCCAGGAAAAAGGGGGTGAGCCCTCTTCGAAAAAGTAACCAAAAATAGTTTAAAAACAGGATAAAATAATAAAAAAAATGGTTGAGAGTTTATTTATTACAGGAAAACAAGGGATTTATAGAAATTGCTAACATCGCGGTTGTCCCATGGTAGATTAACGCTTCTTAAAACAATCATTTTTATAAACATCAAAACCAATGACAGTGGGTTGCATATAGACTTGAAATTTTAATTTGAAAATTTCGTAAAATTATAAATAATAGCATTCAAAAAGTAATACAACTATTTTGCAAAATCTTAAAAAAATGCTATAGATCCGTATGATGTTATTGAAATATCAAAACAATTAGGATCGATGAATTAATTGCCACTTCTGCTGCAATTATTTTATTTGAATGTTAATAATTTATCATTAGTTCTCAATCATACAAAAATTTTAAATAATAGAGTAACACGTGTAGACTTATTTGTAAATATAGGTAAATATTTAAATGTTTCAAAATTTTAGATTGGTGGATTTCTCAAAAATATAAGATTGTAAGACAAGTAAGTATTACATATGATGCAGAAATTATTGGACTAGGTTTATTAGTACAGACATATACTACTTTTCCACGTACATACTACTTTTACAGACAAAAACTGAATATAATAAAGCAATAGTAAAACCAATTAATATACAATAAATATGAGAAATATATAAAATAAACTAACAATTATATGAAATAACAAAACAAAAATGTACAATTTTTATTCAAAGATAGATATCTTTTTCTTTTTTTTTTCTTTTTCTCTTTCAGATTTTAATTCACACCTGTTATTAGGGTAACAATCGGTGAATGTGATGAAATTGAATACACGCGCCTTGTATGCGTGTGGGAGACTAGTACTCAATAATACCTCCTCCTTGCATGAATTAAAGAGATTTATTTGAGCAAATCTCTTTTAAGCCTTCTGAGAGTAATTCCAGGTATGTCAGTCGTGGCCATGTCATTAATGAGTATGTTGTTATGTCCATGAAGTCTGTCATGAAATCGTCTATAAAGGTCATGTATATGTTCCTTTACTGTGGGTATTTCTAAATCAGTGTGAAGTGTGTGGTTTGAAACGTACCAAGGTGATTTCGTAATTAGTCTGAGTAATTTTGATTGGAATATTTGTATTTTTTTAAGGTGTGTATTGCAGTTCCGTAGATTTGTATGGCGTATGTCCATATAGGTTTAAGTAAGTGTATGTATTCAGTCGTTGTCGGAGTTTTAATGTCGACCGTTTATGAAGCATTGGATACAGAAGTTTTAATCTCTTGGTTAGACTGAGACGTTTTTGTTTTACGTGTGGGCCCCAGGTCATTCTTCTATCAAATGTAAGTCCTAAGTAATGAATTTCGTTTGTTTGTGGTACGGGTTGATTGTCGATGAAGACATGTGGACAAGAGTCTTGTTTGAGTGTAAAGGTTATGTGCTGTGATTTGGTGTAGTTTAGTTTTATTTTCCATTGTTTGAACCAGTCTTGTAGTATTGTTAAGTGGTGTTGAAGAGTTAATGATGCAATTGTGGGGTGTTTATGTCTAGTTAATATTGCTGTATCATCAGCGTATGTTGCTGTCAATGTTTGAGGGCTAAGTGGCATATCGTGAGTGTAAAGAATATATAACAGTGGAGCTAGTATTGACCCCTGTGGTACTCCGGCTTTTACTGGATAAATAGAGGAGATTTCTGAACCTTGTCGGACAGAAAAAAAATCTATCAGAGAGAAAAGATTGAATGATCAGATAATAGGTAAAAGGAAGAAGATTTTTCAATTTAAAAAGAAGTCCGTCATGCCAAACTCTGTCAAATGCTTGAGCTACATCCAGAAATGCCCCAGTAGCATATAGTCTTTTCTCGAGTGAGATTGTATGAAATCCGTTACACGGTGTAGTTGATGAATTGTTGAGTGAAATGAACGGAATCCAAATTGATGTGTAGGCAGTACTTGTTTATCTATCAGTATATGTCAGTTTATAGTATTCGTCGGTAAAATAATTTTTCAAAAACTTTAGAACAAAAAGGAAGTAGGCTAATTGGTCGGTAGGAAGAAGGTGAATCATTGTTTTTGTTTGGTTTATGTATCATGGTAATATAAAAATATTCCATTGAACTGGGAATTTAGTAGTAGGTAATTTTCATGTTCATTGTCTTGGTAGTACTGTATGTGGTGTAAAAACAGTCGACAAATGTTCAGCAAAGAGTTCAGATTTTTCTTTGTCCAACACCACCAAGGACCCAAGATAGATATCTTAAAATACATTAAAAAATAAATGATATCTTAAAATACATTAAAAAAAAACAAATCGATATCTAGCCCCCAAATTCATATATTCACCGCTAGAACATTCCAGATTGTATCCATTTAGCAATAAAGGAAGGCATTATTGAAAGCCATTCACTTATTCAAATTTTGGAACTTAAAAATGTAAGATCACTTGAGGTACGCATGATTGTATTGAAGGACCATACAATTAGGATTGACGAATTAATTGCCACTTCTATTGGAAATTGTTTTATTAAAAACTAGATTCAAATACTAAATATTCATCTTCAGATATGAAACATAAAAAAAAAATTTCAGAATATAGAGGTCAAGAGAAAGTACTCATAAATTTTTTAGTTAAAATCTGCTTAACTTCATGAGCGCGTTAAACTTTTCATACTAAAGGTTTCTCGTGGGCGTAAAGGACACGTTGGTATTGGAAGTATCATTATTTGTCCTGTACTTGTATCTACATTGTATTAGTTTATCAAAATGCTACGTCCATTACATAGAGTTTCAATTAAAAGAGCGAATAACAGAATGGTAATGATAAAAGAGAATCATATGATATCTTAAAATACATTAAAAAATAAAATCGTTTTTCACAACGGTATGCTTCAATATAACATTTATTGAAAGCCATTCACTTATTCAAATTAGTTGGAACTTAAAAATGTAAGATCACTTGAGGTACGCATGATTGTATTGAAGGACCAATACAATTAGGATTGACGAATTAATTGCCACTTCTATTGGAATTGTTTTATTAAAAACTAGATTCAAATACTAAATATTCATCTTCAGATATGAAACATAAAAAAATTTTCAGAATATCAGCACTTTGTTACATCGATTATATATACTAAAGTTTTCAAAAATGTAAGACAATAAATCAAATATATTGGAAGTGTAATAAAATATATCAGTTAGATTTAGTATATATAATTCACGTAACAAAGTGCTGATTTTGAAAATTTTGTATGTTTTAGAACTGAATATGAATGTTTAGATTCAAAACTAGTTTTCTAATAAAATAATTCTAATAGAAGTGGCAATGAATTATTCAATCCTAAAATGTACGTTTTATTTTTGCACACCCTAGACTTATATCTCAGATGATCCTGTACCGAAGTATTTGACACTATCAACTCATTTTCTTTTGAATTCTCTTAATACGATGACTAATGCGGTCAATATTCCAATCACAAAAATGTTTCGCTAAACAGATTGGTTAGAGGGAATTGGCGATATTGAACGGAGAAGTTCAACTAGCCGTGAACTCGACAAACCACAGAGCCCTGGTGAGGAACAATAGAATTAATTAAACAGCCGAAGCAATCTGACAATCCGTGCCTCAATCCAGACCTCTTCACCGACTTAAAGGGCTCTAATATGCATTTAATTGCAATCATTGGATCAGGTACGGGAGGTCGCTTCAATAGAGTTATATCGATATTCCGAATCCCTATTAACTAATTCAAAGCAGAATATTAATCTATCAAGGCAGGGAACAATGCTTATTATTATCATTTTTTAAACATTTAAATATGATGCAAAGTTTTAATTGTTTAAAATATTACAATAATTAAATTAAAATTCTTTGTCATTAGAACTATATCAATGTACCCAAATACCTAGGATAAACTAGACAGTTATTGACACCCTTAAGGAAACATTCGGAAATATTCATACTATAATTATAGAAAGAATGGTCCAATAAAGTTTAAATTCATACTTATTGTCCCTAAATTAGTATATTTTAAGTTAAACGAGAAATGTGACAACAAACATTATAACTGGAATGTATTTTACAATAGAGTGACAATAACTAAAGCAAAATCAGTTATTGAGACCCTAAGAATATCTTTTAAAACACGGACAGAATTGAAACTATTTTATCACAGCTAAGTTGTATAGTTTTAAAGGAATTTTATTAATTGTTTTTTTCTTTATAAATCCTTTATTTTTTAATTTGTAAGTTAGGTTAACGATAACTATCTTACGTGTCAATAACTGTCTGATTCACCCTATATTTAAAAAAACTAAGAAAATGAAGAATTTAAAAAAATTAAAATTAAACATGTTTACTATGAAAGGAAAGGTAACATGTTTGGGCTAAAAAAACAACATACGGTACATTAAGATTAAGTACATTAAGGCTTGTATAACTAAATGCAGTCCTGTAGTAGTCCGCCATCTTCAAAACAGTTAAAACATCGCATATTTCAAAAAAGTGTCCTTTTAAGGACAACAATGGTGGAAGTCCGCTATCTTAAAATCGTCGAATATTTAAAAACAGTATCCTGGAGGACAACTTAAAAACCGTTAAAACAGCATCCTTAAGGACGAAACTAATATCTAATTGTGGAAGGAGAGAGTGGCCAAGGATGTCCTTCGGCTACAAAAAATCGTCAGATCCTGGCATATCTGTAAAACAGTGTCCTTATAGTGTATTGTTACGGGCCACTGGGGGTATGACTAATCAAATCACAACTTAAATACTAAGCACTAATTTATTTACAACTTAATAAATACAAATAGGTCCCTTAAGCTACTTAATCTAATAACAATTATACTTAGGTCTAATTACACTAATATGTATATTACACAATACTTATCTTTAATATCTTAATACTACATGTCACAATTATACATAAGAATCTATTACACTGACACAGAGACTGTTACTACACTCACTGACACTGTTAATCACTGTCACTAACTCACTGACTGAACTGCCACTGACACTTGACCGTTACTTGGTCACTGACACATGGATACTGCCTGCTAGGCTGGAAGTCGGCCTATTTAAAGCTCCGCCGAACATTCTAGATCTGGCCAGATTACAGATCTAGGGCCTTCTGGGCCGCCGTGACCCTTCCAGGCCATTTGCCGCCCTTTTCGGCTACCTGCTCGCCCATGCCCACGGCACCACCAAACTCACCTAACCGTAACAGTATCATTTCCTAATAAGCACATAATTAGGTACGTCAATTTCCGCTATAGCTTTATAACTTTGGGTGAATGAAGGTATGAAAAATAAACTTTATTCTGGGATATACTACCACCTTTGAATCAGAATGATGCACAATTACTGGTAAAATTGTCTGGGAGCTTTACTTTCAAAGCAATTCATCAGAAATTAGGATACAAAGTATTGACAAAACAAATAAAAAATAAACTGGCCCCCTTGAGCCTGTTGGCTAAAGAAGGAATAACATGAAACATGTTTCAGGGGTTGCACCCTTTACTGTCAATGATCGTCATATCGTCGGTGAGATTGCCAATCCCGTTATGTGCATTTTTTTTTTTAAATGAAATTCCGCGTCAAATGTAAAAATCCGAATACGCAAATTCAGCTTGTATCAAGTTTTGATGAAACACTTTTGTGATTTTAGCCCAAACAATAATTACGCATTTGCATCAAAGCACATTTTGTAGTTAAAGATAGAGAAGGAGCTAAAATTCACATAGCGGAACTGGCAATCTCACCGAAGATATATTTTCATTATTTTTGATTTTTTGTATTGTTTATTTGCAAATTACTAAGAATGGTCAAATCCAGGTTAATTTTTTTTTTATTTCGTAGTGGGAGAAACAGAGTCAAAAGGAACTCACTCATTAGTGAGCTAGTGTTATTTAATATAACAACAGTTGAGCTCCTACCTGTTTCTGCTCAAACTATCAAACTAAGCGAAACGCCCTCGCGTTTCCCAAAAATGTATCGCTTTTGACCAACGAGGTCTCCGATAAAACATGTTCGATGTTAAAAAAATACAAATAATTTGTCTAAAAATAAAACATCTGATTATATACTTAACTATACATGTATTAGCGGAATGCTGGTTATCTAGGATACGGAAAAATAAATTATGTATAAAAGAACATAAAAAAGGTAGGAAGGGAATTCCAAAAGAAAGTGAACGCGAATGATAAAACATTTTTCAATGATTTTCAGAGATGGAGTGTACAGGTTGAAAGTTTCGGACCTTTATTCAGGAGGTGGATAGAAGAACGCAGAGTCTAAATTTCTAATTCTAATTTGTCTTTCTTTTAAATAAAAGATATCTTTCAGTTTAATGTAAATTTATAAGCTGACTTATTTAATCTCTATTCTCACAAGAAATGAATCCAGATTTAGCCAATCAAAATCTTAAATTGCAGTAATTCTAAATTGTTAAATTTTATTAGATCCAGACACTGAGGAATTCGAAAAACAAAAATGGTTTTAATTTGTAAAAATTAACATTTTCAAAAAGTATTTATGATTTTTACAAATTTTTGACAAATAATCAATTGAAGTAGTTATTTACAAAATTAATAATGATTAATTACTAATATATTAAAAAAAGAAGGCCGTGGGTTTCATGTTTTTTATGCGCAATTTTCTTATTTAAAATTAATTTCACCTGAAATATCACAGAGTTCTCAAATATAAATTCCTTTCCACATTGTTGCCTCGAAGGGAAACTTTTCAACTTTAATTGATCGTACTTCTTTCATGAGTTTTTTCGAAGAAGAAAAAAAAAATCGCCGAAACTTTGAGAAGAAAGTCTCTTTGTGTTAGCGAAATATTTCATTAGCTCCCTCAAGTTGAAAAAAAAAAAAAAAAAAAAAAAAAAATCACTCTTTAATTTTATATTGTATGATTCCGTTTCTGTCAACAAGAAATCCGTTATAGCTGTCAACATGAATGCTTTATAAAGATACCTTGCTAACAAGTTACATCTCAATGCTTCAGATTTACTAAATTAAGATCTTTCCGAGTAGTTAACACGGGGATCTGATTTCAATAAAGCGAATTCCATCTGAGGAAAAGCTTCGTATTCCAAGAATCTAAAGCTATACTAAAATTTCATAACATACTCGAATTTTAATGAAAGATACGCTTGGATTCGAAATTGAAATTGAAATTGCGCTTATTATCAGCATATGAAGTGGAACAACACAGTGTAGGCAATAAACTCTTAACTCTCTAGTTCAGGCCCAAACCCGACTGTAGCGGAAAATTTATTTTCTGTTCAACTGACCGTGAATCCGCTTTGCAGCAAGCTCACACAGCCTCCATAAAGTTGATACCTGGCACTTCAATAGGTTGGAAGGAAAAACTGTGGTGGTTGAGGGTGGGGTGCCCCTTCCTAGATTACCGCTGGTCTTAGAACAATCTATTTTTATTAACATCAAAACCCATGGCAGTGGATTGTTTTAGAATTTAAAATAAAATTTTTAAAATCAGTAAAATTATAAATAACAGTATTAACAAAGTAATATGATTCAACTAGTTTGCGAAATCTTAAAAATACTCAAGATCCTCATGATGGTATAGAAGGATCCATACAATTAGGATTGATAATTAATTGCCACTTCTATTGAATCACCATATTTTATTTTAAATGTTAAACATTGTTACGTAGATTATATGTATTAAAGTTTTTTTTTTTTAAATGTAAAACAAGAAATAAAATATATTCGTACTTGACGAGGGAGGCAAAGCGGACTTCTGAAATATATCAAGAATGGAAGGGGTGGTGAAAAGGGTCAGGTAGCTTAAAACCTTGGGTTTTTCCTATGACTGATTGTTTTTTTCGGTTCCTATTGGAAACAAATTTAAAATAGGACAATTGGAAATATTTATCTAGACAGTTAAACGAAAAGCTGGATTGGTTTTGAACGATTTTATTATTTATAATGATTCATAAATATTTAATTAAAGAATATTTTCTACTTTATATATTAGTTTCATTCCCGTATCATTAATGAATTTACGGTTTTTTTCATTTAGATGGATAGCCCAGTTGGAATTCGGGGTCTTATTATTGTATGCTGTAATAAGTCCTTTTAATCTTTGACTTACTCATCGTTCAATTTTTCCTATGTATTTAGCTTCATATAAATTGGCAATGTTAAAATTCGGAATCAACGCCCAAAAAGAAAAATCGATTGTGAAAATTCTTTTATATATTGTTTTCGTAGTTCGTCCTAAATTCTTCGTAAAATCCTCAACGCTGCTTATTATTTCACAAATAAACTTATTTATGATGATCTAAATTTTCCTTATATTGCTGATTTGGCCTAAACAAGATACCTATCCTTATATTACAAGCTACTCACCGACATGAATACCCTAGTTTCCTAATATGTTTCCCAATCGACACCTGATAACCCTCCGAGGCGTATAAGATGGTCTAGGGACCTATTAATTCATTTATTTTAATGTTGTTTTTTTTTTAAATCACAACTATGATTTAAAAAAATAAATAATTTGGCAATGTCAAAATTTGTATTCTGCGCCCAAAAATAAAAATCAATTGCAAAAAATCATTTATAAATTTTTTTTCTTACAAGTAGTTTGAAAAAGTAATTAGTAGCTTCGTTATTTAAAGTGCTAGATCTTTACAAATATTGTATTAACAGGTTTATAAATAAAAAATAAGCGAATTTAATGCTCTGTAAAAAATATATAACAATATATTTTTCTTTAAAACGTTAAGGAATGACGTAAATGACCGAAAACGGAAGAAGCTTTCCAACCGAAGAAGAAAATTTCCAAAATACTGAAAATTGAAGGATTTGGCGGATAAGGTTATGAAACAAAACAATTTTGAGTAATTTATGTTTAAAGTTTTTTTTTTTTTTTTTACATTTTTCTTTAACAGTAAAGAGTTACATAGCCCCTTCATCTTTTTCATATATATTTTTCAAGTTGTTACGAAATCTTTAGATTTTACTATCACTTCTGCCAATATATTCTTCATCCAACGAACTTGGTTGTATTTAAAAAAAAAAAAATGTGACATGTCCGCTTCATCCGCCAAAACATTCATTTATGTAAATCCAAATAGTAAAGTTATCCCACTGTTTCTCAATTTCCTATGACTTTTTATTTGTATTATATAATCAGGAAAATAGTGAACAAAGGTGTTACACTGGTCAACGATAAAAAACGTTTCTTCTAAAATTACACAATTTTTATATATTTTAATGTGTTTAATCCAAATACTAAAAAGGCTGTATTACCTACCACTTCTTTAAATTTCATAAACAAAGCGATTTTTAAAGAATTTAACAACTTTTATGTAGTAAATATAAAATAAATATAGATATAATCAGACCGTTTTGAGCAATCCGATGCTACCTAGTAGAAGCTATATTTCCGTGGAAGATGTTGAAGAGGCCCAAATATGATACTTAAATGTTGTATTACCCACCATGTATTTACATTTTACATCTCAATTTTATTAGATAAGCGATTTTTAAAGAATTTAACAATTTCTATACCTAGTAGAAGCTATAATTCCGTAGAAGTTGCTGGGCATCTCTTTTCGTAGTATGGCCAATATTTTTGTTCAAAGTTAGTGTCAGTCCGGAAACAAACGTAACTCGAAACGGTAATTAAAGAAGATGAATTTTCCGATAAAAGTCGACAAATTGGAAGTTGCCGAACATAAACTGCCAAATCAATTGGTTGGCCTACACCTACAGGAGATCTAGCGATAACGATTGATAGAACCAAAATGGCTATATTTATATGGCCCTTTAAAAAGGGCAGGGAAGGTCCAGAGGCTGCGGCCAATTCAAAAACAAACAATCAGGCGGACTGAAACAGAGCGACAATTAAATTCAGTCTACCTTTGTTCCCGAGGGGGGAGGAAGGGGGAGCTCCCCCATGTCCCGGATAAACACTTTTCCCTGTCCACGCTAAATAATCTCTTTCACGGGAAAGGGAAACAAAAAAAACTTTTTTTTTATTTACTCCATGTTACCTGGAACGGGACAATATTGTTATCTTTTGTTTCCGAATTTCTGCTTTCTATTCAAATTTATTCTTTCATGTTTGTATTTGTTTGGGAATGTAATGCAAGGTACCGTAATTACATTCAATTTTTAAGATCTCAAAGGTTCGTATGTATTCAAAAAATATATATGTAGTATAAATAAAAACATTTGTATTTTTATTTGAAGTATTATTTGAAATATTACTGATTTTGTATGGTGTGAAAACAGCAAATCTGTCAAGCCTGGGAAAGCTCCTGAAGATAAAAAGGCGAATATTAAGAAGAATTTATTGCTCAAAAATATCAAAAGGAAGCTTGATAGAAAGATCGAATAAAGAAATTTACGAAAGGAGGTAGAACTAAGAAACATTTAAGAGGAAAAGACGATCGAGTTTCTACGGGCTCATGCTTAGGATGGATCCCAACATGTTGAATATTCGATAAGTTATACAACCTGAAAAGCCACAGTTGCTATGTTAAGCAGATGAAGGAAGAACTGAAGGGACTAGGGATCACTGATGGGGACTGCCTGTAGAGAGAAAAAGATTCAGGAACCGACTTAAAAATATCAGGATACTTGTGAAAGAAAGAATAAGGCATGGGCGTGGGGGATGGACAGTACAGAGAAAACTACAGCATTCAGAAAGAATAATGGATTATTGGAGTGAATGATGGAATGAGCGCACCATAAGAAGACATGCACAGCTTCTTTTGGTGCGTCCTTAGTTCGCTGAAGAATTTTTTTTTTTTTCATTTATTGATATTTACAAGTGTAAAAAATAATATACAACAAGTAAATGTGTTGACAGTGAATACAATGACATGAACATAACTTGGGAAGAACTTCTCACTAGTAGCACTTCAATAAAATCTACACTAGAATAAAGGTCTCTAGGACATCTTTTTTCCAGACGCCTCGGAGGACTATCAGGGATGAAGGAGGAAGCAAGTTGGGAGACTAGTGGATTGGAGTGCTTATGGAGCTTACTATGGAAGGATAGGTATCTGGTTTGGGCTAAATCAGAAACATATGGAACATTAAGATCTTTATGGATAAGTTTATTGGTCACAAAGTAAGGAGCATTGAGAATTTTTCAGAGGATTTTGGATTGTAAGGATTGTATACGAGATGAATTGGATGGTTTAGTAGAGCCCCAAAGCTCAACACCGTACGTCCAAATAGGTCTAATCACAGTAATGTAAATGAGTCTTTTGTAATTAATTGGGAGCTTTGAACGTTTGTCTAGTAAATGTTGAAGTAGTCTGTAAGGACGGGCAGTTTCTTGTCATTTTAGTCTTGTATGTGGGTTCCAAGTTAGACGTTTGTCCATGCGGAGTCCTAGGTAGCGGATCTGTTCAACAGGGATTATATCATTGGAAATATCATTAAAGGATAATGTAGGGCAGGAAGTCGTATTGGGAGTTCGAAGTCCAAACGCTTTGAAGCGAAAACCTCAAAGTGTTCTGTAAGATGGTAATGGGTTCGAATCCCATTTGAGCGGGTTAAAATTTTATTTCATGGCGGACCTACAGAATGAATTTTTTCTCTTTTCATCCTGGATAATCCCGCTTCCCTGCTGAGTTGAAGGACGTCTCAACAAACAACAATATTTATTTGATAATTTTATTAGATTCATGGATTTAATAAAAATTAACCTTATTTTATTTAACAAACGTTCCTATCATTTATATTTCTATACAACTTTCGTTTTAGTAATTAAGAGAAGATTAAGGAAATTTTTATATTAACAAATCATTCAAAGTTTCCATAGTAAATTTTAGTAGTAAAATATATGTGCTAATGCCTCTTGCAGAATTCGAAATGTATGATCTGATTGTACATTTTATATGAAAATAAAAATTTTATACAGTTCCATGGAAGGCCTCTTTATGGGAACATTGAACGTAAATAAATGTATAAATTACAGTCGTATATGATCGACATCTATTCAGATACGCTTACATCCAAATTTGAATCAATCACGGTTGATATTAACATCTGGTCATCAAAGGATAAAAGAAAAGGGATTTTAAATTAAATGTTTTTTTTATTAAAATTAATATATTTTACGAATTCGCTCCTCATTTCTGTATCGTAAAATTGAATATCTTAATATATATAAATTACGTGTCGCTGTCTTGGGGCAGGGTGACACCTAAACTACTGAACCGATTTTAATCAAATTTGCACACCGTGTGCAGTTTGATCCAACAATAAAGATAGGATTCCTTATATCTTAATTTATAGTCGCAATATTATTTGTATATTATCTGTAAGTCACAATTATCTGTTAGCTCTGTACGATTCTAACATATGGCGGTGTAAGGTTATGCTAGGACAAGCAATTTTTCGTTTGTGTTCACTAACCGCCAAAAACTACTGAACCAATCTCTACCAAATTTTGACTACATCATCTTTATAGGATGGTTTAGCAATAGTAAAATCTAATGATTTTCAACTAATTATTTATTGAAAAATGAATTTTTATCGATAAATAAAAATTCAATTATTAGTTAAAATTATCTAAGATCTTCACTTATGAGAGACGGCGAAGCCTCGACGGGGGATGATGAAGTTATATATAAAAGTACAAGCCATTTCCGTTCTTGATCACTAACCGCGAGAACTATAGAACTATTCTGTACCAAATATAACTACATCATCTTCATAGCTCAAGGAAGGTTTAGCAATAATAAAATTGATATATTTTCTATTAAATTACTGTTTAAAAAGCGATAAATATGTGGTGTGTAGTAAAGCGAGCGCCATTCAAGAGAGGTTACAATGATCCGGTGTTAAATATACCTAGAAATTGAAAATAAAATTACTAAATTAAATTAATTTGTTTTCCAAAAAGCTATAAATATGTGGTGTGACGTGTGGATTCCAGTGAAATTTAAAAATCGAATATGTGGTAAACGACAATATCGTTTTAGTAAAACTAATGAACCTATCTGAACCAAATTTTAACTACATCATCTTCATAGTTCTTGAAAGATTTACAATTAGAAAATTTACTATAATAATAATTTATACTATTCTATAAAAGGACAAGCCATTTTTCGTTTTTGATCACTAACCGCGAATGTTACTGAACCAATCTGTACTAAATATTAACTACATCATCTTCATAGTTATAAGGAGGTTTAGCAATATTAAAATCTATTAATTTTTAATTTATATTTTATTAAAAAAAGTTAATATGTGGGCAACAGTAAAGTTTGAAAATTGACCGATAGGTGGCGAGTGCCATTCTACACGAGAGGTTACAAAACAGCTTGAAATTGATGATAAAACTTACTTATTAAACTATCAAGAAAATTATTAAAAAATATTTAAATATGGTGTGCGATATGTGAATCCCAGTGAAGCTTGAAAATCGATCGATTGTGTATAGCGCCATTCCACAATAGAGTTAACAATGGTAAACTGAACCTATCTGTACCGACATCTAAATAAATATTTTTTATAATTCTAGGAAGGTTTTGCAATGGTAAAATTTACAATAACTAAAATTTAAATGTATAATGTTGAGAGGCAGGACCGAGGTTTGCCACACCGTCATTTACTTTTATAGTTCGAAATCGACATCCAACCAGATGAAATCAATAAAGTTATTTCTGCCGAATACAAAAATCGCGGAGCTGAAAGAGCTGACCGAGGAAAGAATGAGAAGGAACAGAGTATTCTCGGCAGAAGAACGAGCGCGAACAAGCCAACGAATGAAGGAGCACTAGCGAAAGAGGAATGAGAAAGAGAAATTGAGAAAATGATGCAAGTTGTGTAACCGTAGCTCATAGATGGCTGAAATGAGAATAATAATAAATGATCAAAATACACTTCAATCAATAGCGAAATGTATTAAAAATGTCTGCCAACGTCATGGCTCCTCAGAATATATTTTTGGACCATAATTATCCATTTCTAATTTATATCGACTTTTGATCAATATTTTATAGTTTAAAAGTGGTCAAGGTAATTTAAAAAATTGTAGTTGTTAGGCTAGAGGTCTGATTAGATGAGTGTTTGAGAAGATCTGGAGTGATATTCTAATTATTAAATTCACTTTTTTTTTTTTCTCGAATCATCAATCACTCGTATATTAGAAACATATACCGAATCTATGTGTAGATGCACCATTTTGCAAGTAATCTACAAAAGTGATTTTTAAAGTTTTAAAGGTTGGCCTGTTCCGAAAGGATATTGAATGGTGCACAAAAAGCCATTTTCGGTGTTTCTGTGGTGTACATACTTATATATATTACTGATTTGGTTTTGGAAGCTGTAATTTAATCTGATCAAAGAATTCGGCCAATAATTAAGTAAATAAACTCTGAAGTTCAGTGTATTTGGAGGTCGAAACGTTTTCCTTAATGAGACCTGTTCAAAAGGTTGCGTTACGTAAGGTCCTGAAGTCAAGGGAAAGGTCATCTAGATCCTAAGCGCTACACCGCCTCAATGATCTCGGGGCAGTAAGAGCATGAACTGCCTTTAGAGATCCAATCTAAAAGATAACTTTAGGTGTCAAAACTATTTGAAAATTAATTATTTTCAATTAATTATAAGGAGCACCAACACTGTGAAACTACTGCTGATTTGCTATAGATTGCTGCTGCTAACTTGAATTCAAGGATTACTAAAATTGCTATCAAATCGCCTGAATTGAGAAAATCATCACTCCTCAGAATTAAAATACCCGGGAGTTGTATACGGCGCGCACTTACTAAGGAATAGTACATATTTATTTATTAAACAATTAAAATCATACACTGCGCACATGATTATCACTTATAGTAACAGGCCACCTTCCA
Source organism: Euschistus heros (assembly GCA_003667255.2). Classification (NCBI taxonomy): domain Eukaryota; kingdom Metazoa; phylum Arthropoda; class Insecta; order Hemiptera; family Pentatomidae; genus Euschistus; species Euschistus heros. The sequence continues at coordinate 1,332,840 of RCWM02000206.1, read as the reverse complement.
TGGGAAAACCTCAGGTAAAGGGGTAATCCTAAAGATACGGGATGTAGGGTAGTATCTATAACTGAGCCCATACTCCTTTAAAGTAACAGATTAAGCCACGGATAATGATATCGTTGGAAGGCACAATTGAGCCAGTAAAAATGGAAAAATTAAAAAAAAATCTTTAGATTTCACATATTATCTATCTTAGTTCGGTTATTTTTTTGAAGTATTTCTAATAAGTCCATCTTCAAATCATATCTTTATACAGAAGATCAAACTTAATAAAGCCTTATCCCTTTATAGCTCTCTGTGTAACCATAAAAAAGAGCTGGGTTATATAAAGGTGTAACGATATTTAATAAAACCACACAGCTTCTTGCTTCTGTGGATGATGTGGCTATTTTTGGGAGGTCACTAAGCGAGCAGAATAGGGCTAAAAATAAATGATAAGAAGACCAAGATAGTCCTCAGGAAGAAGAAACAAGCCTACCCCCAAAAATATTACATAATAGGAAACCACTGGCTCGAAGTAGTGAACAGCTTCCAGTACCATGGACCCACAATAAATGATTTACTGGATGAGGAGGAAGAAGAAAAGAAAGGGATTATGATGGGGAAGAGAGCATACTTCGGCATGTCTAAGATTCTAAGGAGTAGGCTGACCAGTAATACCAAAAAGTTCAGGATGTATAAAACACATATTAAACCTGTGGTAACCTATTGCCAGCGAAACCTGGACCATGAACAAACAGATAAGTGATCTACTGGACCGGTTTGAAAGGAGAATACTTGGGAATATTCTGGAGCCTGTACGCCACGATGGAATATGGCAGAGAAGGAAAAATAAGGGCCTGTACAACAAATACAAAGACCTTAATATCTCGGCAAGCATCAGAATTCTGAGATTGAAATGGTTTGGGAAAGAGAAGTAGAGGGAGACCCGAGGGCCGCTGGAGAGACAGTATACTCCAATACGGCAGAGGAAAATGAATGGGTTGCATGCCATTGATAGAGATAAATTGAGGTTAAAAGTTGAAAATGCAAGGGGCTGCTATATGCGCCTGTTAAGCTAAGAAAAGAAGAAGAAGCATCTCTTTATTTCTCATTTTACATTAAATGAAATATTGAATTACAAAACTAAATCTTCCGGCGCGATGGACCATGAATGACATCCACAAAAATTAACTATTAGGCCTTTAGGCCTTTTATAATATTTATTTATAGATTGAGAGGTGAAATACTCCACCAATTGATTTTTCATTTTCTCGGCTAAAAGTTTCATTCTTTTTAAGGTGTTTACCATCTCATACTTTAAGAAAACGTATGAAACGTATTATGATAATTAAAAATATTAATAAAATAAAATTAAGCAGTATTTGAAAATAAATTAAAGCTAAAGCATTCTAAATAGCATTAGATAGGGCGTATCTTGCAAGAATTTATTCAAAATCACATTTGACCAATACCCCGAATGAATGTAAGGAATGGATATAAACCTTATTAACCTTAAATTTAAAATTACTAGGCTACAAGACTAAAACGTCAAGAAACTGCACGTCGTTTACGATTTCTTCAACATTTACTTGACAAGTGTTGAAACCTCTCGATTAGTTACAAAAGAATCATTTACATAACAATAATTAGACTTAATTGGAAGTATGGAGTTGAGCTTTGGGGCTCAACTAAACCATCCAATTTATCTCGTAACCAATCCTTACAAACAAAATTCCTTAGAAAAATTCTCAATAATCCTTCCTTTGCCACAAACTTATCCACAAAGATCTTAATATTCCTTATGTCTTCGACAGCCCAAACCAAATACCTATTCTTTTATAGCAACCTCCATAATCATTAAAAATCATCTAGTATTACAACTAGCTTCCCAGTCTATTCCAGAAAACCCTCCGAGGCACCTGAAAAGAAGAAGGCCTCGGGACCTGCTAATATATTACTTTACTATATGGAACATTTATAAGTGCTACCAATGGGTAGTTGCTTTCAAGCAATTGGAACGTCACTTTAGAATTATCATCACATTTACTTGTTGTATTTTATATATATTTTATACAGTTGTAAATTTCAATAAATAGTTATTAAAAAAAAAATTACTTGGCAACATTTTTAACAAACTTAAAACGTTTTATATGTCCTGGATAATGTATATAGTAATGTTAATACCTAAAAATATAAACAAAACTTTTAGAAAAAAGTTGCTCAGATTTAAGAAAGTCCGTACATGAGAAAGTCTACAGGATATGGAACAGCATTTCTACACCTTCTTATTCAATAAATGGATCATATCAATCGACGTTGAATAAACTATATTAATTATTTTATAAACATAAAAACTTTCTAGAAATGTATGCATATACACAGCGAGCACTATGCGGTATCCGTAGCAGATATTGCTAGTCTAACTGGAGACATGACTACAGCAAACACAATACATACCTCGTTGCGGTGTTCCGTTTTATTGTTCTGTGCTCCTACCACCGGCAATAGAAGTGGAAATATAAATTTCAAGAGGACATTGTACTAGGGTCGTGAATATGTATTGAAGTCTGACTCGTATCAATTCGGAGATCAAAAAACATATATTCATGCATTGTATGTTCTATACAGAATTATTTCAACAAAGGGTTATTATTTTGTGTTACATGTAAGACCAAAAACCAATCTTTTGAGAACAATAAAGAAATTTATATTAATTAAAATATATACACTTCGTTACTTCCAATCGCACTCTGATATAACAGAACATAGATCTTTTTTTTTTTTCAAAACAAAAGACATTTTCCCCACCTGTACCCCTCTACTGCTAATTCTAGCTCTGCTAATGAAGATTTTAAATTTGGTGTTCCTTTGTGAAAGAGAAGCAGGAGTTCATTAAAGAAAACTGGACAGCACAAAGGCATCAAAGAGGAATCAGTTTGCTGCTCCGGCAAATTCAAGTATCAGTCAAAATAAGCAGGTAAGCCATGAGGGCATTTAATAAAAATCACTATTTTTCATATAAACAATATTAAAATTATCCGAAATTATTAAACACTAGTACCCACCTTTGCGGCTTCGACCGCCCCCAGAAGTAAAGAAATTAGATAATTTAAACAAATAAATAAAGTTTTATTTGTTTATCGATAAAAATTGTTTATCTTGTATTGAAGTATGAAATTGAACATTATTACTTAAATAATATTTTCCCATATAGAAGTAGTTTGGAATACTTTAAAAATGCACAGATTGGTTGCTTCTAGATTGCGTAAAAGCATAATTAGATATCCAATTTTGTAATGTATGAATTGGTTATCTAGATGGACGGAGAATATTAAGAAACTCTTGCGGATAACGGACTGCATTATCTGTCAGTACCCATAAATAAAGGTCCGTAATAATTTTACGTACAATATCAAAAAGCAAAGGATCCACATTATGTATAAATTTTATCTAGAAGAAACTGGATTTTAATTTCTAACCATGAAAATATATGACAGTTTGGCAAACCTCGTTTCTTTATTTTTAATTCTAACGTATGAGTTGGTGGTAATCCAGATGGTTTCTGAAGTTTCTTAATCATAGACTATTAAGAAACTTGGATACTGGACTTCGGTCGATTTTTAAACTTCACTGAGATCCACATGTCGTATCACTTATTTTATTCATTTTGAATAATTTAATCGCCACCTATCGGTCAATTTAAAAAATCATTTCTTTACTATCGTTTTTTTAATAACAAACTAATCGAAAATAAGTAGATTTTATTATGGCTAAACCTTCCTGGAACTATGAAAATTTAAATTTGGTGCAGATTGGTGAAGTAGTTTTCGTAGTTAGTGATCACAATTGAAAAATGGCTTGTCTTTTTATATAATAGTATAGATGAATAATTTAATTGTCAATGAAGTAAACATAAAAATCCAGGATTTAAAAAAAAAACTCCAAATATGCATAAATATTGTATTTAAATAAACAACTTTATGGTTACAGTTCTGCACATAATATCCCTGGCTGTCGTGAATAAGTCAATCAATCATAAGAGTGCACATTTCAGTAGGGCACCGCAAATCGTTTTTCAAAATCGTAGAATTACTTTAAAAATACCATATGCGTCAAACAGGTACTTTAAAGCATATTAAGAAGCACAGGTAAACCATTTATTCACAAAACAGATAATACAAATCTAGGAGCTATGAAGGCACTGTTAACTTGTTTCCTACAAGAAAACCACTAATATCATTCAAAAATTATTATAGTAAATATAATACCGAGATCTGTGGCTCCACTAAACTATCTGTTTCATCTCGTATCCAATCCTTGCAATCTAAACCCTAAGAAAAATCCTTAATGCTCCTTAGTTGTCAGAAATAAACTTATCCATAAAGATTATAAAGTTCCTTATTAGATAATATATAATTGAATTATTCCAAACCAGATAACTATCCTTTCATAGTAAACTTCTTAACTATTCATATTCACTATTCTATCTAGTTGCTTCCTATTCTAATCCCGACCACCATCCGAAGCATCTGAAAAGAAGATGGTCTTGGGACCTTCTCATATAGAAGAGCTACCAGTGGGTAGTTCAAATATTATTTTGAATGCTATGATTACATTTATTAGATTATATTTTTCTTTATACAGTTAGAGAAAAAGAAAATTAATTTTTGTATTTAAATATTTTTTAATAAAAAAATGTCTCTCAATCAGTTTATGTAACCATGATAATTAAATTAAAGTGATTTTTTCAATATTAAGGTAAATATATTATCTTAAGAAAGTTAATTCTGACTTCAAAGGGAAAACGAAGAAATTGAATCTGTTAATCAACATAATATATTTATTAATATATTCGCATCATATTATTATACAAATAGTATTTAAAAAAATAAAAAAATAAAAGAAATTCCTGTGTTAACACTAATGGTGCAGGTGTGAGAACACGCTGGGATCTTGTGAGATCCTACTTTATCCTCGATAAGAGTACCCCATGCTGGTAGTATTTACGATTTTGTTTTTTATTCTAAATTTAATTTCAATTCTTTATTTAAAATCTTTAAAGTATCTTACATATACATGGTTAATAACAATAACCAAGTTATCTTTTTTTCATATCCTCCGAACTCTTATAAATAATCGTTCCCGTCATTTCCTCCACCAATCCACTCGCAAACTCCTAGTTTCCTCGCTCATTTTTCCTCAATTTGACTTTGGCTGCTTAGTGTATAGTGGTCTCTCTATGGGTATCCGAGACAGGTTAAAGTGAATTATGAATTGCTCCGTTCGATTTGTTTTCGGAATGTTTCACACCTGTACACTGCCTTGAAGTGGCTCCACCCATCTACCCACCCGCAAATCATACTTCCTGGGTTCATCTCTTTATCAGGTCATTCTGCATCATCGCCCATCCTACATTTATAATCTGTTAAAATTGAAGTCTTCCTTCTACTCCCAATTCACAACAAGATCACGTAAACCAGCATTGTTTCCTAGCCCGATCCGCTATCCTCTGGAATACTCTCCCTCCTCAAATAAGACATGCTCCCTTCTTAAACTCATTTAAAACATTTCTTTTCCTATATCTCATCTCATCCCAGTCAGACGCCTGTCATTGTGAATAAGAATTAACATTTCATTCGGTCAAATTGAATAAATCTTATATCGGTGAATTAGTTGATAAATTTTCTTTTATATAATAATAATCCAGTATTCGTTCCACAGTGGTACATAATCATTTTTTTTTTTTTTTTTTTTTTTTAAAAATAAAAATTTGGTTTTACTTTAATTGTTATTTTTCGTATACAAAGAAATTCATATATATATATATATATATATATATATATGGTATATATATATATATATATATATATATATATATAATATCTGTGTAAATATCTTATGTTATTATATTTGCCGAGGTTCTTTATGCAATTATTTGCAATTGACTGTATTTACATGTCTCATATATAAATACCTTTGTATGAAATTTTGCAAGCCTGACCATTGTACTACCTTGTGATACACACGTCACACGTCACTGGGACACTACGTCCCAGAATAAAGATTCTTTTTTCATTCAAATACATATTATTCATTACTTTATTTTTTTATATGTTATAATTATTTTATTTATATTCTTTCTTTTGTAAATAATACATGTAAAAATAAAAATAAGAATATAAGTGAATTCGTTATCATTGATATAGGTTATTTAGGGGTAGTAATAGAAAATATAAAACAAGCATATTTCAGCCACATCTCAATTACAGTGAAACTCCGATTATCCGGATTAATTGGGGCCGAAATTGATCCAGATACCCAAAAGTCCGGATAATCAAATTTACTATCGAATAAGGGGATTAAAATTAAAAAATACAGTGTAATGTTTCAACTACGCATTTTATTAAATAAAAAAAAAGTGGCTGTTTATAAAATTATATTTATGTAACAACAAACTTTAGTTAACATGTCGGAAATCGTGGATGTTTCGACACAGAACTCATTCACCAATTTTTTTCCAGATTCACGCTATTCTATAAAATTGCATTATAATTTGACACCGATTTCAATTATTCCTGTTTTTGTTCTATACTTTGTCAAAATGGGCTATAAAATTCTTCTGAAAAAATAAGTCCAAATGCTTATTAATTTTTAGAGTTACTTAAATGTATTAATACTATAGAAAATATTAAGGATTTGCAAAAGTTAATAAAAAAAAAATTAATTATAGATTTCATAAATTTTATCAAATTTCTCATCAATCCTAATTTTTACCAATTAAATTAGTTTGATTTTAATCATTCAAGTATTTCAAGATAAAATTACGTAATATATTTGCCATTGCTCAAATATATCTGAACACAATTTGACTGAACTTCGTAAAAAATAATTAAAATAATATTGGATGGGTCGGTTTTTTCGTTTAACATGATTCAACTGAAAAAAAAAAATGAATATTCACACTTTGATAATTAAATAACTTTGTTCCTCTAAAGTATACCTATCCTTCAACACAATGTTAGCTATTCCTATAATTTGAACCAAAATTTAGCGCTGCAAGTTCCGTTTTTTCTCTGTTTCATTTCTCATTATCGCATTTTTATAAATTATGAAACACCTCTCCTTCAATGGAACTACCACCAGGCTTAAATATATTCGTAGTTCAGCTCTGCATACCGAAAGTAGGTAAAAGAAAATTTGCATACTTTAGAATATATGTATGAATTCAAAGTGACGTGGATGGATATGCAAGTGTCCAAGAGCAGAGGATACCAACCCTCCATCTCCCACCTTTTTTTCTTTTTTAAACCACTACCCAATTTATATGCAAATAGGGCTGGCAGAGTTTCAGATCTGAATATCAAACTTGTTAATGCATCAGATAGGTAAAGTCATGTGTTAAAAATCTCATTAACTGTTAATTTTACCCATATTTAAGGGTTACATGAAAACGTTGGCAAATAACATTTCTCTGTACACCATATCTTTGAATAATTTGAATTTTCAAAATTGCTAAAATTGAGAATTCGAGTTTTTTTTTATATTTATGGTATGAGCAGTTCGGACACCGATATAACAATTTTTCCTTGCTATAATGAAGTTTTCCTACCAAGATTAAGATGGAATGGCCATCAAAAAAAAGACAAGGCTAGACATCAATTAACGGAAGAGGAGGCTTCAAGAAGAATTAGATTGAGGAAACCTACATTTGTAAAGAAATTCTAATAAAATAGTTAAGTATGTATGTATGTAACTATGTATTCCTTAATCATTAAACACAGACAGTCAAAAAATAAAAAATATGCCAGATTTAACCTCGCACTATAAAGTTCATAAATAATAATAAAAATAATAAGCCATTATTCGTACAATAATGGTACATAATTATACATTTACTTTACTCATAATCATGCCTTACAGTGAAAAAAAACAGGTTACAATAAAATTATATAAGTCATACAGTTTATTTCAAAATATAAAGTTAGCTACAATATAAATGAAATGAAAAAATAAACTTTATTCTGGGACTTACTGTCCCCTAAGAATAAAAATAAGTGCACAGTAAAAACGTACAATTGTCAGGCCTATTATTTACAAATTAGATGCTTCTGTAATTACAGCATACATTATATACAGGAAAAAAAAATTAAATTAAAAAAAAAATAAAAATATGAAATAATAATTATAACATAAAATACAATCGTATTATGAACATATAAAAGAAAGAAAGAAAAAAAAAAAAAAAAAAAAAAAAGGAATTCTAAGTATTCATTTGATTATTTGCGGAAGATTGATTGTTTAAAAGGTAAAGGAATAAATTATTTTTAAAGGAAGTTATGGAAGCTGCTTTACGAATAGAAGTGGGTAGGGAATTCCAGAAGGAGGTAGCACGAATGATGAAGGATTTGTCAAAGGAAGGGGTTTTATGTGAGGGGATATATAGGTTAAAAGGTTGGGATCTAGTATTTAGGAGGTGGGTAGAAGAATGCAGAGTTAATATATCAAGAATTTAGGAAGGTTTTTTGGTATTTAGACATTGGAATAGGAAAGTACCCAGAAAGTATTGCCGTCGGGATTTTGCAAAGAGCCACCCAAGCTCAGAATATCGGCAAGTAACGTGTGATCGCCTGGAGATCCCGAAGATAAATCTAATAAGTAAGGTAAATATAATGGTAATCTAAATATATAAAAATACATGCGTTAGAATATATACTACATACGAATACAATATATGGAGAATTATGAAACAACTTACAATGTTACTGGTGGATATGCTATTGGTTTCTACAACTAACATAACAATTCTAGTATACAACTGAACTGGGAAATTTTTGACAGTAAAGGTTGAGAGAGTTGGTATTTTCAAAACTATTTATTCCTTAATCAATGGATTTGGAAATACCAACCCTCTCAACTCAACTTTTTCAAAAATCCCTAGTTCAGTTGTGTACTAAAATTGTTATAATCTAGTAGTAGATACCAAAAGGATATCCACCAGTAACATTGTAAGTAGTTTTCTACTCCTCTATATTTTGTAATTATATGTAGTTAATTATTCTAACGAATGTTTTTACATATTAATATTGTAGCTAACTTTATGTTTGTAATAACTTGGATAACTTATATAATTTTATTGTAAACTGTTTTTTCACTAGGGCAAGATTATGAGAACAATATGGTCTCGAAACGTCGCCAAAATAAGTTCTTATTTTATGGACTGAACCTCAAGAACCTTATTAAACATAATATTAACAGTCAAGAAATATATATATATACATTTTTTTTCTTTTTACGTTTCTACAAAACCAGCTAATCGAGGCTGTTCATAAAACTTGGAAGAAATAAGAGTAAGGTTTAAAATGAGTAATTCTTGCTAGCTCCTAGTCCTAAAATCAATCAAATATTCATCATGTTCGATACGTCTTTTACAGTAATATGTTGACCATACTATCAACTGGTCGTTAATTTATTTTTTCACAGGTTTGATAAATTAATAAATTTGTGAATAGAGAAATAAGTTACTAAATAAAATGAGGTTACGAATTTATAGAAAAATAAAAATCAAAAAATCTTAAAAATCGTCCCATTTTTTATCACGATTATCAAATTCGAAAACTATACTTGTTATGTTATTCGACGCGTCTTATCAAAATTTTTCAATGCTATTCAGTGTTCTTTAACGTTGATTCATCTTAAAAAGACAACGTTTTCGAGTAATCAGGAAAAGACTAAAAAGATTAATTGAGATTTTTTTTCGTTTTTGTTTCTAATCTTCTGGATGCCAACCGTAAAATGGGAATTTAGCGTCTCAAAAATTTTTGGATTTGGACTTTTGGGAAAAAAAAAACCTGATGCATATTTCGTTTAAAACTAACATTGGACTGCACTCCTATTGACTCTTTGTTACTTAAACATTTGTTAATCGAAATATTTAATCAATATATTATCATAAACCTTAAAGAATGTTCGTAAAATATAATTTTAATGTAACATAGACAAATAGAGGTATTATTCATTACAGAAATTACAATCTTCGAGGGGCTTACCACTGTACTTTTTTTTCAGTTCTTCTTCATTGTTAGAATTATCAACCTCTAATAAATTCCCCTGGATTACACTCCTGCATCATGAACAATATTTCAATATAGCTGGATGTGTCAATAGGTACCGGTGCAAATTGAATAATTTGGACAGTAAAATACAATGGTTCTACCAGAGTATCAAACCGTTTAGTTCACCCAAATCAAACTTTAAAATCCTAAACCCATCATAAAAATGGGTAATACTGTGTAATGTATTGATTTATTTGTTATTCATTTTATTATTAAGGACGAAGGGAATATCATTATTTTCACTTCTTTTCATTTCTCTCCTTCCTTCTTTCTTCTCACCTTTTCCCCATTCCTTCCGATTGCTCCTTCCATATTTCCTCGGTCCATACTATCCTTTTTCTTGCATAGCTCTTTCCCACAAGGACCTTAATTTCTTTTAGTCTTTTCCTATAGTCATCCCTATCGAAACAGTGTTGGTCTGTTATTTTCAGTCTCTCAGTTTCTTCCTTCATCTGTTTGATATACCCGCCTGCACTCTTGCATCCTCTCATTTTATCGATTTCTCTATTTAATATCTTCGGGAGCATCCACACCATATGGCCATAGAACTATAATAATAATAAATATTTATAATAACTAATGACCAATGATAGAATTTAAATATAAATATGGAATTATTGTTATAAAAAAAAATATGAAGGCAATTTTTTTTATCATATCTGCTAGATATGCCAATAGGCAAAGGCGTAAGTTGAGTAATTAAAAAATAAAATAAAAATGTTTAGTGAACTCGAAGCTTCGATGCCGACCACCACACACGCCAATGACTAATGACTTCCCAAATTGACTAATAAGAAAATTTTTCGGCTATACCAAGGAATAAAATCTTTGAATTTACTCTCATTCAAACATTAAATTTGAACATTCTAAAACCTTCATATTATGAAGTATGATGACTATGATATATGACATAATAATCTGTAGGTAATATGAACAAATAATTTATTTAAATATAAATTAAAGTATTATTTATATGTAAATATTAATTGATATTAAAGAATAGAACACTTTCTGTGTTGTTCTAAACAAAATACAGAAGCTCAGGGGCCCGGTGATGAGTCCAGCATCCCCTCCCCTTCAACAACTCCTATTTTTTTGCGGTTGTCATCCCATTTCGGACCCTTATCATGGGTCTGGCACCAGATCTAATACCATAAGCCTACGTAAATCGCGGTCTTCCTCGATGCCTTGATCCATACATTAAATATGTTCTAAGAAAACCATAAGTATTTAGATTGGTAATTTTAAAAAATAGAAAGTGTCGCTCTAAAAATTTGGAAGCTTTTCAGTTGTGTGAGCTGTACTATAAATACATTTTGCAGTTATAGTAGACTTAAAACTTGAAAATTAAAAGAAAATATTACTAATTGCTAGCCTTACAAAAACTTAAAATAAAAGTTTTAATTATTGTGTGATGAAATAAAAACGCTTGATTAATGAAGAATTAAAGAATGTCAATCCAACAAAAATAAAACTAAATTTATCCATTGGGAAACGGCTTTCAAGAATAGTAGAACAAAATAGATTATTCAAAACCGTATTACCTAAATTACAGGCTGAATGAAAGCAAAACAAACGCCATTACATTTGTAATATTTACCATTTCAAGTTCAATCCATACTGCAATAAAATATTTACATGTAATTCCGTAACGTGAGATCAAAAAGTATCGATCAAAATATCGATTATATAAATATGCTTATAAATATTTTATAATAATTTATACTATATAGAATGATTTATATATAATTCGCCTTAGAGTAACTTGTCTATATCCACCGCTGAGAAATAATCGTGTATTTTTTTTCATGCATTTAAACATTTTTTTTAGATCCCAATAGTGACTATGATGTCAGAAATGTTGCTGTTTTTAGCGACAACCTTTTCTTCATTACTTTCGCATTCTATTCTAATATAGATAGCACAAGAAGTGTCTGAAGAGAAGATGGCCTCGGCACATTAAAATATAAAACTTTTGATGGACTATTAATAATCGATAGTTTCTTTACAAGTATTTGAATTAAGATACTCTTGTTTATATTATATACATTTTTTTGAGTAATTAATTTCAAAAATTTTAAAAAAAATTCAATTTCTCCCTGAATGGCAAAAACAATATATCATGGAGATGTCTGTCTACGATCCACTGATATTTTCAATTTACATTTTAGAATTAAACTGATCAAATTACTTAAATTAATAAGTAAATTAAATTAAGAATAAATGATTATTCGAAAACAACCTAGTTGGGAGAAAATAAGGGTTTCTAACATGACTTTTTTTCATTCAAACTAATATAACTCCCAAACGGTTAGTCCTAGTGACAAATAATACATAAAAACAAATATTTGAGAATTAAATTTCTGATGGAAAAATTGTCATCAAAATTTCGATCCGAGAAACGCAAAAGGACGATCCAAATTTCCGATAGGAGCTGCACCAACGTCATCTTATAGAGCGTGTCAAAATGTTATTTTGAAAATGTTTGAGGATGAAAAATATGTTTAAAAAAAAAAAAAAAGCTATTTTAATCGAATATCTTATGTTACTAAGTAATAATGAAATAGTAAGACTAATTCAATTTTCTTCAAACTCTCAGGATGTATAAATAAATGATTAATACGTTTAACCTTAACGAAAGAAAATAATGTTTTCTTGGGTAATTAAAAATAATTAGTAATAATATCTTTTGAAAACAAGAAGCTGGGTTACAAACTTAAGATAAGTTTTTGACTATCGCAGCAAATTTCGATCGACATTTTTTTGGTGATTATAATTAAAAAATAAATTACTCTAATTGATGTCATATTGTTTAAGGTGCGTTTGGATGGTGTCTTTTTTAGTGCAGCATGAGGCATGCAACTAGGTGCACCGGTGCATTCCCTAAAAAGAGCGCCAAGCAAGCCGCACTAAGTTGCAAGTGGTTCCCAGTCTTATTGGGAAACTCGTGCATCTTTCCGTGGAACCCTCGTCTATTTAGGGCGTCTTAAATCAAAAGTCTTTATTTTAAAAATGGATTGGGCAGAAGAAAAAACATTAGACTTAATTGAATACTATAGAAGACGTCCCCCACTGTTATATACTTTGAAATGACTATTTTAAATTACTTGGTGACATTCTAGTAAAATTTTTGAATAGTGTATTCAATATCCGAACTTCATTCAAAACACTGACATTTCTATCTTCAAAATAAGGACTAACTCAACATTTTTTTTTCCCATTTTAAGAGAATTTTCAATTGCAATATAGGTAGGAGCTACGCCAGCAGCGTATACGATTATTCGCTACAATGGCATATTTGATACTGCGGCTTATAATTGCGTGTGAACAGTATGGGGCATGCATCAGGGTAGATGAAACCCATTTCACCTTGTTGCACACAAGTTTGTATGCGGCATTGAACGAAAAAAGGCATTGTCTAAACGCGACTTTAGTATGACATCTAATATGACCATGGAAACACGTTATTTTACAGTTTAAACTTGGACAATCGGCAATCAAACTTGCCAAAACCTAATTTACATCCAAAAAAGTTATCGGCTTCTATGTGGTGTTCTATAGCTGGAATAATTCGTTTCTCCTAAAGACCCAGAAGTGAAATTGTCACATTCACATCGTACTGCAGTAATATTGAAATAATGCATAGAAAATTATCAAAAAACATCCTGCAATGGTTACTGGGAAGAAACCACACTCTTACAAGACAACGCCTGACCTCATGTTTCATGAGAGACAGAGAAGAAACTAAACGAGCTGTTACGAAGTAATTCCACACCCTCCTTATTTGCCAGACGTATCTCCAAGGGATTTCCATTTGTTCAGGAATTTGGACAATGTCTTAAAGGTAAAATTTTTAAAAATGATTCTAAGGTCATTTAACGCATTTTCTTCACATAATCCTGAATCAAACATAGGAAAAAATTTATAGAAAATGAGGGTAATTATTTTGATTTCATAAAGTTGTTTCAGTAAATAACCTTTACTGTGAAAACGGACATTTCATATGAAACGAACCAACAGCACTTTTTTTTATTGACCGAGAATCGATTTTTGGTGTCGTAATTGGGAATCTAAAACTTTTGTTACTGACTCATCACTGATACGTTTTAGCAACCTCTATAAATAAATATCCTTAGAACATTGAACTGTTTATCTTCTGCTTTTAGACTGCTTTACTAAGTGCTATCGAATATCCTGAATGGTATGACCAGAGATATAGTGGATGGCTTCGGGTGATTGATCGGCGAGCCAATAGAGCTGAACTTTTCTTGCGCCTATCTTGCAGTTTTTTTATTTAGTTTATCCAAAAAGATAAATGAATAAATCATTTACTCTTATCCTTAGGATAGAATTATTATAGAATTAATGATATACATAGGTGCAACAAATTATATCATTTCCTCATTCTTATTCTTATTCTCAAATTATATTATATTCTTATCAGAAGTCATAATGATATCCAATGAATGAATAGGTTTTAATTTGCGCTTGTATATTCTAATTAATTATACATACTAGAATGTTCAAATAAATGTTAAAAATTTATGTAGTAGTAAATATATTTTTATTTAATAATTTATATAGGAGTTGTACATGTTTGGGGAACAATCGATTCCTATTGTATAATCAATATTACAATAATAATTAATTTGTTTTACGTATATATTATTACTTAGTTAGTTTGATTGTTTTAGAAATTGTTCCTGAAGATGGAAAACAATTTTTTTCCGAAACATATAAAATAATGTTCAAATATATCTTTAAACAACACAACGAAAAAATAAAATATTATAATTTAAACCCCTTTATTATAATTGCAATTGAAAAATAATGTTTCGTAACAGAAATTTATGTATCCTAGTTATAAATAAATATATCGATTCCTATCTTCAGGATCAACAGTGTTTCCAGATATCAAAATTTTAAAATTATTCTTTATTCTGTAGAATTTGAATAACATCATACTAATAATGAGTTACATATCATTGCATGCTTAAACCAACAGTCACTTATAATAAGACGGTTATTTTAATTATACCGAATATAGAATTCTTTTAAAATGTTGAAAAGAGGGGACATTGTAAATAAGTATACTTGTTTTAAAATTTTGTTCCTGAAGATAGAAAACGATTGTTCCAGAAACTTTTAGAATAATCTTCAATGAATTCTTTACGGAATAAAATGCCAAAGTAAATTATTATTAATAAACCTCCTTATAAATAATTGCATTTTTTTTTTATTTTAAGAAAATTGAATTTTCTTTTAGTTTTGCCAGTATCAATGCTAAGCAGAGGGATATTAAAATATGCCAAATTTAAGACAAATTAGTAATAATGCTTTTAAAGTAAAGATTAATGACTTATTAAAAAAATAAAATAAAAATATAAAGAAATATTTATAAAGAAATTATGATAAGACTTGTTTTATTTTATTATACATACATTGAAATTTACAACTCAATACAATAAATCAATCTTATAAATGTAAACATGACGATTGTAATAAAAAGACAAAGAACTAGCCACGGATAGCACTTCAGTTAAAGATCTATAATAGTTATGTGACCATCTTCTTTTCAGACCCCTCGGAATGTTTAATTGAATTGGAAGCGATTTGAGAGACTAGTGTTTTAAAGTAGTGATCAAATAAAAATATAAAATGCAATTTAATTAATTAATATAAACATTAGTGATTCGCATTAATTTGAAATTATTCCATCTACGTTACCCGTGTTATTAAATAACGTCAATGTTTAAATATATCTATTTAATGTTTATTAATTATGATATATTTCCACTGATCAAATGTCTAATTTGATTAGTATGATATGTATCAAAGCAACCCAATGTATTTCTGTATCATCGCATTAACACTAAATTGTATTCCTCTATCCTATTTACAGATTTAAAAATAAAGAAAAGCGTGTTGGATACCCGGAAATTCCCACAAGGATAAAAATGACTGGAAAAGAGGAAACAAAAACAATTTCGCCACAGTTTGTAAAAAAACCGAATAAAATTTTATTTGTTTTTTATTCATATAAACTATAATTTTATTAGTCAGTGATTTTAGGTCCTAAAATGTTAAAGGGATTTTAAATGATAATATTTTATTTTTTCGCTGTCCTCCTTAAAGATATTTCTATATGCTTCAGAAAAAAATGGTTTTCCATCTTCAGGAACAATTAAACTAACGGGTAATATTAAATAGGTAAAACAAATTAATAATTATTGTTAAATTGATTATATACTTATTGTTGCTCGTTTAACTGTTTGATTGTCCTGAAGATGGAAAACGATTTTTGCCGAAACATGTACAATAATGTTAAATATATTCTTTAAGGAGTACAATGAAAAAATAAATTACTAGCCAACAAAACTTATTGTTGAGTCCAAATTTAATGGTTTTATTAATTTTGAGGCACTGACAAATTGCTAATGAAAATTTTAAAAATTAATTTATACATTTTGATAATCAAGTCAATCATATAAAAGGATATAATAAATTATAAATGATTTTATTATAAGGGTGTAGTTAACGAATAAATCAGTAATGTGAACAATGTGGGGCGAAATTTCGTCAATTGCTGAAATTTTGGCCCACATTGCAGGCTTTCTTGAAGGTAAAAAAAAAAAAAATACTGCCAGATCGTGCATGACAAGTTCAAGTATTTGGTATTAAATTATATTTGGCCTACAATTCATAGAAACGACAACATTTTGTTTTTTAAGTATACATATGGTGCTAAAACATATTCTACGAAACAACCTGAAATAAAATCATATTTTAATACAAGTTTTTCTTAAAAACAAAAGACTTATGTATATAAACAATTTAATATAGTGTTAAAACAATTTAATTTTGTTGGCGTTTTAACATATACATATGTTTATACCTAAATACTTTATATTTTTATTTTAATTTAACGTTTTATGCGTATTTAATGTATAGTTTAATAGGTTACATAAAATAACAATAACAAAATATATTTTTATGCACACCTGTCACTCAATTGGCGACAATAAGGGAATGTGATATAAAATAGAAAATAATTGGCATGTTTGGCATGAGGGAATTTACGCTCATCGGCACCAACTCTTGGCATTATTTTACTGATATATGGTAGGAGATCTCTTAGCCAGCTTCTCTTCGGCCTTCTTCGAGTTAGATACAGAACATGGCTGCAATAGTTCTGTATAATTTTGTTGTAATGTCTGTAGAATCTATCATGAAATATTTGTATTGAGGGTGAATATGGTCCTGGGCAGTGATTACGTTCAAGTATATGTGCAATGTTCTGTTACTGACGTACCAGGGTGATCGTGTCATAATTTTAAATCTTATTGACTAAAACATACCAACAATATATTTTTGACAAAAGTCAAAGGTCTGAATAATCACCATCGCAATTATTTACTAACGTTTTATAAATAGTCTTCTATGAAATATTGAAACTGTAAAAAATCAGCATCGTATC
The DNA here is from genome assembly GCA_003667255.2 of Euschistus heros. NCBI lineage: Eukaryota > Metazoa > Arthropoda > Insecta > Hemiptera > Pentatomidae > Euschistus > Euschistus heros. The sequence goes on along the minus strand of RCWM02000206.1, from coordinate 1,315,275 downwards.
TCACCTAACTTATATAACTTTTTTTTTTTAAGCGGAACAACAAAAAAATAATACCTGTCATAAAAACATTTATATTGTTTATGGTAGATTCTTAAAGCAGATTAGAACACTATATATACAATTTGACAATAATAACTCAAAAATTCTGATTCCCTACAAATAAATGAGCGACTTGTAGTTACAAATATCTAGATAAAATAAATAAATAAATATAGATATTTGTTTTTAATATTAAAAAAATTAACAAATTTAAAAATATTAGGAATATGCTTAAATTGTATTTAGTTCATAAATTATGGTTATATTATTAGACTCTAGTGCAGCCTTCGTACAGAGGGGTCTATTTAATATATTATTTAAAAATAATCGTAAAAAGTGTAAAATATATATTAAAAAAAATTAATAATTATATTTTTAAACTTCCGTACTCCATTATAACTCAAAAATCACAATTAGACTAGATATGATAACGAATATAAAAAAAATAAATACCCATATTCTCAATAATAAAAATTAGAATACACATCAAGTAGAATTAGTTACTGAATCAATCCAAAGTAATACTATAATATTCTAAATTATTATTTGGAGATGACGATAGACACTTATTATTTGACAGCCTGTCAAGTAACGGAAAACTATCGAAGCATAGTAAACAATGTAATTAATTTTGATAATCCAATATCATGCTACATTGAACACAATCACAAAACAACCACATTATACTGTCATGCAAATAGATTACAGATAGTCACTAAAGTTCTTATCAATTTCAATTTTCATTAAAAAATATTTACTGTTTCTTTAAGAGTATATTAGAAATTTAGCTGAATTCAGATTAAAACATATCAATTTAACAATAAAAAAAAAAATCCTTAAGGGTTATTATTACAGTGAGAGAGCGAGATGAATTAAAGTAATGAAAAATGTAATGGTAATGCTCCCCTACTTTCTTAGACACAATTCTAAATTATAGTTTAAAATAAAAATTGTTAAATGAAAGCATGTCAATAAAATATAATTTTGACTTAAACGATGAGAATAAAATAAGTATAACACAGAAAACGAGTTAAATTAAATATATTATGTTTTAAAAATGGAACAGACAGATGAGAAATGTAATGACAAATATACTAAGGACATCCTCAGACTAACACGTGCAGGATGAAAGATGTACTCACCTCGATCCTGGGAGTGAGATGCTGAGAACAGCCGGCGCCTTGGTATCTCGCCGAGCAATGTGTGTCTGCTCTGCGGGGCGCATGTCCGGTCGATACGACCCCCCAACCTACCCTCACCTCTAAGTGCTATAATTAATATTACACCTTCTGTTTCCAAAGGTTTCATCCTCCACCTCATGCAAGAACTGGTCCTCCTAAATCTTTCACCAGGGTACCAGGTACCAAAGAGAACATGATTACCAAAAGGCGCCGAGGGAGGTTACAGGCGAACTACGCCGCACAAAGTAAAACCAACGGGGAAAAAATTATTTCAGTTTTTTTTTTTTTTTCTTAAACTACAAACAGAGAAAAATGGCTCTATAGTGAACGCGAATTATAAGGTAACATTCTGCATTATTAAGCCTAGAGTAGAGTGGGTTTGAATCCGGTTGAAGAGGATTATATCGTGGCGAATCTAGACTCTCTGATTGGAATATATTGGTAACCTGTAGAGCAATCCACATTTTTTTTGAGGGCTTATAAAATAGTATTAAAACCCCACAACAACTTTGGAAATAATAATTATATTAGGAATTCTTGATTTGATTTCTTGAAGCAGAATGACGCATGATCTTAGCGTTACCACACGATTTTGATTCCATACATAATAGTCAATATCAATAATAAAAAGGATGCTTAGCGAACCCAAATATATATTGCACCTTCTTTTCCACCAGGGTACCAAGTACCAATGATAACAGGCGTACCAAAAGGCGTCCAGAGAGGTTACAGGCGAACCACGCTGCACAAAGTGACAATCAAAGGAAAAAAAATTATTTAAATTTTTTTTCTTAGATTGCAAGATGAGAAAAATGACTAAGGCGGACGAGAATAATAAGGTAGCACTTCCGCGTTATTGAGTTTGAATTAGAGTCAGTTTGAATTCGGCCTGAGCGGATCGACTTTTATTTCATGGCGAACCCATACAATGATACTTCTATGATTGGGTAAGATTGGTAAACTGTAGTCCATCTTTTATGCAGTTTTGGCGTCATAAAAGGAAATAAAGATCCAAGAAACGATAAAAACTTTTGAGAAAAAAAATAATTTATATTTTGAATTCTTGATTTGAATTACAAACACGCAAAATCTTAACGTTAACATATTTATTTGGACTTAACGTACTTATGTACTACAACTAGGGCAGAAAGGACGGGTTATCCTACAAGTTACCAACCTATTCTAACCAGGGAGGGAAGGCTAAGTCCATTCCGTGGATATGCCAGGAAGTAAATTTTAACCCGTCCAGGTGGGATTCGAACCCACGACCTTCAGTACCCAGCGCGCTGAGACCCTGGCCCAAGCTAACTGGGTCATAGAGTCTCCATCTTGATAATCACACCAGATTTATTATTAAAATAAATCATTTTAAAATATCTGACAATTATATATATATATATATATATATATATACAACTGGGGGTTTATCTACTATATATTTGTCAAATACCACTTACTCATTTAACACGAAATCTCAGAAACCACCGAACAGATTGGAATGAAATTCGAAATATAGCTTCCTCTAGGGCCGTTGGTGCTCGCTAAGAAAGGAATTTAAAAAAATCGGCCTGGGTCGCAGCTAATTTGCGAAAAATGCGATTACAATTTTTATTGGGTGAATAATAAAAGATTAATTGTCATATGGTATTTGGAGATAAGCTAAGTTAAAAAATAGGTGAGATGTTTAAGCCGCGCACTTTGACCACAAATTTAGTTCCTTACAGTTTTAAACAAACAAAAAGACGATCGATGTCGAAACCTTATTATATGGTACCTTCGGTGAACTGATGGTGGCTGCAGAGGTGGACCCTTACAAGTTTGAGTTGTTTCGTGACAAGAAGCTATTAAAAGACTTGTGTTAAAGAGGAGGTTAAATGACTTATGTTCTCTGGTGATGTCATGAAAGGCCAGTTCGATGTAGGGACAAAAAACTGATAAGAATCAGTGAGTTCTATCAGCGTATGATTCTCTTCAGTATCGTCTCATGTTCTACCAAGGGTTTAATTCTCTTCAGAATCGTTTCATGTTCTACCATGGAGAAGATGGGTACAGTATTAACATCCCTCAGTGTGACCCAAACACCAATACACCACTTAAGAAAACTGTGTCTGCAGCTGATTTTTACGCCTAAATGTTAGTGGAGCGAGGAGGTGAAGAACCTTATTTACTTTAATTTCGTAATCTCCTCAACCAATTTATGCTTGATATGTACGCAAAAATAGAAACAGAAAGACTTAACTTTATTCGAAAAAGTTGAGAAGTTGAGAATATATTCACTTAAAGTATGCCATAAGAAAAGCTGATGGCCTGGTATCAGAGCTGGGTAAGAAGGTAGTGCTGCCTCGAAGCTTCACTGGAGGACTATCAAAATAATATAAAATTAACTTTTGCAAATTGTCAAATTTACTTATTGAAATTATTCTAAGAATGGAATTCTTTAGGTTTATTTAAGTAATAATAATTATCAACGTTAAGCTTAACTTTTACCAACTGAAGTTGTCCTGCATCCTAATGATATTAAACCGTAGCGGAGCAGGGTACTTTCAGCTAGTCTATTATAAATATATGTTCGGTTTGTAACTTAGAGTATAATAGGATAAACTAAACAGTCATTGACACCAATGTTAATATAACCAATGTTATATGCATGGATAAAAAGAAGAATGTATGCTGATTCTTTTAATGCTATTACTACTGTAATCGGTTAAACACAGTAGTTGTTAATAAAAATTGAGAAATTAAGAAATTGTTGATAAAATCTCAAATTCAAAATTTTAACCTCCTCGAAAGAGGGAAAAAATCAATATTTTTTGATTTTGATAAAATTTCACATATAAGGGTTTTATGGTGCGTTAAATCGAGATTTGAGGTCAGTTGTTCATGAAAAAATGTTCCACTGATTTACAGCGGATTTCCTTGGAATTTTATTATTTTTTTAGAGTTTTTGAGCACCCTAAAGCCGGGTCGTATCTTGAGCATAACGGATTAATTTTTTTTTCATTTTTATTTCAATTAGCATACATGGCTGCAATTAAACGTGAAAGAATCATTTCTCTATCTTGACTGAGAGCTGAGAAAAAAAATAAAACGTGATTTTCATATTTTATTTTTTTTCTCGGCTCCTAATGCCCGTTGGCGGCTATAACTCTAGTTTTGCACTATTATAGGTATCTACTACCCACACGAAAATCGGCGTTCAAATCTGGGAGTTACAACTGCAAACGTCCCCTTATGAGTAAAAATACTTTCAATTCTGTCTGTGTTTCAAAAGATATCCTTTGGGTATCAATAATTGATTTTACATTAGTTATTGCCACTATCTTGTAAAATACATTCCAGGAATAATGTTTGGTGTGAACTTTCTTGTTTAGCTTAGAATATAGTAATTGAGATAAAGTCACTGCAAATTTCAACTTTACTTAACTATTCTTTCTATAATTTTAGTATGAATATTTCCATAAGGGTATCAATATCTGTTTAGTTTATCCTATTATACTCTAAGTTACAAACCCGAACATATATTTATAATTGATAAACCCCCAGTTGTTTCATGATTCCGAACTAGAGATTAATAATTTATTAAATATTTTATTTACTTCAGATGACAAATAACATAAAAAATTTAAAGATATTAATTATAAAAATACGACAGTAATAACAAAGTTAAAACGCTTTAAAAGTAAATATAAAAAGAGAGAAGAAAAATCTGGGCTACAACACATACCCGAGACAGTGTGAAAATTAGCCTCCGATTCCATGAATTGTTTCCACTCCAATTTTTTTCTCCCCACGCTACTGATTTCTGTATAGAATTTCACACAAAGATTTGGAAATATGATTAAATAAAATGACTTTTAATTAAAAAATAACTGAATTAAAATAATTAACCTTATTTTAAAAAAATGTATTTAGAGTATGTTTTTCTGGAATGTTTTTTATCCTCGTGCCTGGACCTGTTTTCTTATATAGAGAAGATACCATCCGCTTATAATTAATTAATTTTTTATCAGAAGAATTCCATAACAATTATAACTTATTTAGAAAAAAAATTAATAGTTAATACTTAAATATTTTTAAAAATATTACTATTTTTTAAGGTGAATAAAACTAAAAATATATAAAAATATCTAGTTATGTAATTGTTAGAGTTTTCTGTTTAGATTGAGTAGCTTAAAAATAAATTAAGTTACCTCCAAAATTTTAGATATTCGTTTATAAATTTCATCTTTATTTTTCACGGAACGGCCTTAAAGACCACGCTGATATCATTAATTTCATTTATTTTCATACTCCTTCTCTTCTTCCATCTTTTGCTCATTCTTTCCGATTGCTCCTTCCTTCTTTCCTCGGTTCACGCTATTCCTTTTCTCGCACCTCTCTTTCCTAGAAGGATCTTAATTTCTTTTAGTCCCTTCCTATAGTCATCCCTGTCGGAACAGTCTCGGTCTGTTATTTCCAGTCTCTTAGTATCTTCCTTCATCTGTTTGATATAAACCCCAGCACTCTTGTATCCTTTTTTTTATAGAAGGTTTCTCTATTTAGTCTCTTCAATCATTTGTTCTATAAAAAATCTTCACTTTTTGTTTGTTTATTGTGGCTTAACGCGCTTATGTACTCCAACTAGAGCAGGAAGGACAGTTTATCCAACAGGTTACCAACCTATTCTAGCCATGGTGGGAAGGTCAAGATTTAAATAATATATTTCTTTAAGCAGTTGTAAATTTCATTAAATAAGAAAAACTATTTTCGTCAATTTCAAAATAAAGTATATTTCACTCAATGCACGAAATTATTCAACATTAGCTACAGGTTTTTATTTTTTTTTTCGATCCCATTTTCGAATCATTTGTGCAAATAAAATTCTTAGACACACCAAATGAGAAAAGAGGTCACCAACTATTGTAAGGATGGTAAATGGAATAAGAATAAACTTATTCTGTGCGTCAGTCACGAATTGGAAGTCAACTCAAAACAAAACAACTTCTCACCCAGTGCTGGTGCAGATCTGCAATTGCACGCTCGGCTTCCTCGTTGAGCTTAATCCATATGGATTTATTTTTCTTTAACCGTTATAAGACTATCATTTTATTATTACAAATTTTTAATGATGGCAATATTTACCTTTCTTGAGTAAATTGATTCGAATAAAAAAGAGATTTCAAGATATTACTAATCGGTATTATTTAGCTTTATTTGTAAACAGTTTTTCCAATTTTATATTATACTAGCACCCCCCTTCGCGGCTTTGCTCGCTCTTATAAGTAAAGAACAAAAGGTTATGCCACCCACTAACTTATTGTTTGATTATATATTTTGAACACCATTATTTATACGAGGAGCAAGATAAATTGTCCGTGAGGCCCGTAAATCATATTTTTACATACAATATCAAAAAAAGTAAGAGAAAGACATTTTGATTTGGCAATGGTTCTTATTTGGCAGAAATAATTCTATCGATTTCATCCGGTTGGATTTTAATTTCTAACCATAAAATAAAAGTATTTGACAGTTTGGAAAGCCTCGACCACACTAGACTTAAATAATTAGTATGGTAAACATTGTTATTGTAAACCTTCTATAACTAGGAAGATATTGTAGTTAAAATTTGGTAGAGTAGGTTTCAATAGGTTTATCATTTTAAACTCAGTTGCAGAATGGTGCTAACCACATAACAGTCAATTTTAAACTGCACTGGAATCTTATCCATATGTAGTACCACATATTATAGTTTTTTTTAATAATAATTTCATTGAAAAAAAATTAAATTTCATCATAAATTTCTAGTCCTATATAACACTATACCTTTGTAACCTCTCTCGAATGGTGCTCCCCACCTGGCGGTCAATTATCAAACTTCACAGCGCACTACATATTTATCGCTTTTTTGTGATAATTTTATTGAAAATCTGTACATTTTATTAGTGCTAAGCCCTTCTCGAACTATAAAGATGATGGTGATAAAATTCGGTACAAATTGGTTCAGTAGTTTTCGCGGTTAGTGATCACAAACGAAAAATGGGGGATGTGTCAATTTATATCAACTCCGGATCTCAACGATTTTTGAGAAATGTATCTGTGTCCAAAATTGATGATCCTAAGTATATTCCTTAGAACCGATCGATGCTGTTGACGTTGGCGATAAATACTGCACAAGGTACGGAATTTAAAAAAAAATTCATAAAAACAAAACAAGCAATGCAACATCAAGGTAAGAGCCAAATTGTTGAATATGTTTTAAGCTTAAGCAGTAAGAAAATAAATGGACTGTATTATTGAAGTGTAAACTTCTTTTGGCCCGTTGGGCACATATTGGGATAGGGTAAAAAAAGGTCGCGTCACGTACCGTACCGTAACCTATAACCGTATATTTAGATTTACTATCTAGATTTAGATCTGTTTATTATCTACCCGATCACCTAGAGACTTGAAACTTGAAACAAAGCTTAGGAGTTGGTAAAAAATATAATAATAAGAGGAATGGGGACCACGCGGCGCAGTGTGCAGCCTTTAGGACACTCTCGGACGACGGATTTTTGACATCTTCCTCCGTTCTTTTCCTTATCTGTCTTTGACGGAACAAGCTACGATTGTCATAGGCATACTGTTTCAAACAGGAAGAACCCAGTTACGATTTGTTCGAATTTATACCGATCTAGCACATTTAATTTTCAAATATTTTAATACGAATTCGGAAATCGACTCAGTGAAACTTTGGATCCATTCTTTTCGCAAACCGAAACCATATTGAATTATGAAGAAGCCGAAATGAGACCTAGTTTATTCTTTCTTAAACAGTATTCCATTGGAAATCACAGCTTTTCCGATGAGAAGCTATGATGTGAAGAAAAGGGATGGATAGAGAGGAAAGAAATTTATTTTTCTAAAAGTTAACCGTTAGGATCGCTAGCGCGACTAGTATTTTTTTAAATACGACCGCTTAAAAACATAAAGGAGTTAATGTTTGATCGAATGACCCGTCACCATTCAAAGTCGGATGACTATTTCCGGAGATATTTTAAAGATTAAAGATTTATTGGATAATGCGTTTGACAACGGACACAGAATTTATCCCGCCATTTAAGCCTAACAACTCATTTTTTTTACATATATATTTTTTATTTTTTCATAGAAGTAATAATAATATTAAATAAATAAGCAAAATAAAGATAATTTAAAATAGCAGATCTGTAGATTTTTGTTGTTGAATTCATTCCATTTCTCAAAATTAAAAAGTATTATAGTAGTGATAAGTAACACATGAAGAATATATGTTTCAGTGCTGCGATTAGTGGTCTAAGCAGTTCCTTCTAGCGTGTGGTCCTAAGCACACCCATTTTTTTTATTCTTAGTGGATTTTATCTGTCCCGAAATAAAGATTATCTTCCGTTTCATTATACGTTCAAACTAGTTTCCGTGTCCTAATACAAAATTAAAATAAATCTTGAAAAATATCAGCACATCCTATCATCCGCAGTTTTCAATTACATTTACTATTCATTAAGTTGTAAATGAAACCGAAAACCCTTAGAATTTTTATATTCATAAATAAAATTAGACATTAGACAATCTGTAGATTGTCTTAATTTTAATTAACTTCTATATTACATGCTGTGGATAGAAGCTATATATTGTTTACTAGTGTATTTCTTTTATAATTATTGTTTTTGTTATAGATTTAGTTTGATTTTTAGCTCTCAAACGGGTTATTTTTGTAATAGCAAAGAACGTTTAAACTGATGTATCTTTATTAAGGATCAAGAATCGATTTATTGGTATCTGTATCGACTCAACACATACAGTGATATATATATATATATAGTGTGTGTGTTTTAAGTGGGTACTAATTGAACTATAATATGGTTTATTATTTAATATATGGAGAATGCAGCTTACATGACTATATTTATGGCTTTTGGGTGGGGGGGGGGGAATATCAATTCTCCTTTGTCAAAGTATATGAGGGTCACAAAAAACTGACCGATAAGGATGACAACGCGTACCTTCAAAACGGAAATGAATTCTTTTCCCCTTAGCTGATAACCTCCCATTCGGAGAGAACAATAAAAAACAAAGAATGTTTTATATGAAAGAGCTATAAAAATTTTGTGGGGTTCCGACCTAATAAACGCGTAGCCACGGCTCAAGCACCGAAAAATTACGTATTTAGGAGAAATGGAGTTTCCAGTAATTTACATTTTTTTTTAAAAATAAAACTGTCCAGGAAATTGGCTCAACGCAGAGATAACGGATTTCAATTTATTCCCTCCGAAATACAATGTTGTAAAACAAAGCCCCTCAAGGGCCCCAAGTTTATCTAATCAAGATTAGACTCATTCTTGATAGGTTGTTTTTATTTGGTCAACATAAAAGTCCCGAAACCGATATTAGATTCCAACCCAGATTGAGTAATGTCTGAAGTCAATTCCTTGGCCGAAATAACAAGACAAATTGAAAACATTCAACCAAACCCTTGTGGCTACATCACAATATCAACAAATCATTGTAAACTTGAAAAAAATTTTATTAATATCAAATGATTTTTATTTAACAATATTACCTAAAAATAAGACAACGTAAATGATTTAAAACGTTAAAATGGTTAAAATATTAAGATTGATCAGAAGATGAAAATGTAATATTTACCTAAGCTCATCCTATACATGATTGTTAAACCTGTATGAAATATTTACAGTGGATGTAGAAATAGTAATGTTTGTCAGAATACTGTTTGTTTAGCTAGAAGTTCGTTACTGGATTTAACGAGCTTCTATGCTCCAACTATTTTACTAGTGACCAACTGGATTGTAAATATACAATGTCGATATTTATTCCATTTTTTCACAAAATAAATTAACTTTTCGTGCTGGATTCGAATCTGTGCCATTTCTACTTCTAGATTTCTTAGAAACTTTCTCAAACTTACTACTAATAAATTTTTAACCCTAAGTGCTAAATAAATCAACTTAGGCAAAACCATGACTTCTCACTTATTGATGGTGCAGTTCTGCACATACAGCTTCCTCGTTGAGTTCAATTCATGTGGACTATAAGAACTATAAGACTACCATACGACTTTTATTACATCTTTTTAATCTTAAAAGGGTTTAATAATGGCGTGGCGGTATTCACCCGTATTTAGTAGTATATTTATATGAATAAAAAAGAGATTTCAAGATATTACTAGTGACTGACCACATTTCGATGGCACTAGAACAGAAATTATATGCAACCGGAGTGTTTCTGGATGTCGCTCAAGCGTTTGACAAAGTCTGGCACCAGGGGCTTCTCTTCAAGCTCAAGACTACTCTATCACCTGCCTATTACTTTATTCTTCAATCTTTCCTCTCTGACAGATGTTCGATATGGTTCAGGGCTTTTATCAACCTCCTCGATTTTAGCGGGTGTACCTCAGGGATCAAAGACATTCCTCAAAGTTCGAAAAAAAAACTCAATAAAATTGCATTTTAACCACTATTTAACGATAAAGTAGCATAAAAGTTACTTTACTACAAATAAAACCTTTTCATAAGTAAATTTAAAAAATTGCCAAATTTTACAAACGGTATTAACAGTCCCTTCCTAAGCCTCTAAGAGATTTTAGAGACGTATTTTTTTTTTTTTTCTTTGGGGCTTCTTGAAGACAGAATACACAATAACAATTAAGAACAACAAGTTTTATTTTTAAAAAGTTCCGAGTGGTAAACGTGTTATAAAGCAACTATAAAACCTAAAACGTCTCTTGTACGATAAAAAGATAGATAGGGTCGAGAGATTTATCCCCAACTTCCCGACAAATTTGTTAAGCAACGATCAAAAGTACCAAAATCCATAGGATTAAATGGGAAGAAAGAATGTCCTCTTTAAAAACGGAAAGATTTGATGAATATTTCAAAAGGACAATAATGGTGGCATATCTTTAACCCGTTTAAAATCGTTAGATCCTAGCATATCTAAAAATATTATCCTTTAGTGTCTTATAAAAAGGGTTAAACGGAAAGAGAGAGTATCCTATTATAAATTAAAACTATTAAATCCACTTTCGAAAGAATAAAAATTCATTTCGTCGCCAAGGTATTCTCCGGTCGTTCAAAATCGTTAGATACTGGCAACTCTGAAAGTAGTATCCTTCATTATGCAATTAATGAATAAAATTATTTTAGGTTTGTGAGGTCTGGGCTGAGAAAACATGTCTATTAGTTCAGAACAGTCAATAAATTAGAGTTTCGAAGAAAGTTTAATCGAGGTAGAGAAATAGAAAGTCAAAGATTTGAGTAAAGCCAATCTCAAAGGAGGCTCTCGCAATTTTATACTTCTACTGAATACATTAACATTGGTTCCATCAAAGTCAACTCTTTTTAGATGTTTTACCCCTAGCTTTTCATGAAAATAATTCACAATTTATCATTATGTACCATTATGTATATGGCTCAAAGTCCATAAGTATTTCAACTAGACCAGGAAGGACAGGTTATCCTACAGGTTACCAAACTATCCTAGCCAGGATGGGAAAGATAATATTAATTTTGTGGGCCTCAATATCCGATCTATATGGACTAATTCAGGGGGCATTGTTATACCCAACTCATTCACTTTTAATCGTTTTTTTGTTCTCTTTCTTACCTCCGACCATTTGGTTGTTCGGACTTAAATCGCTATTAACCTTACTGCAAATTGTCAGTAAATGTGACTCCTCAATGTATGCATTCAATGCAATACAAAATTGACTCAAATAGAGTTTTGTCTATTAGGCAGTAAGTCTATTATAAGATATTATATACATTATATTATAAGATATTATATACATCCATATATTATAAGATATTATGTACATCCATATATTATAAGATATTATATACATCCGTATATATCATAAGATATTATATACATCCATAACTATAACGATTGTTTAATTTTAGAGTAAGTAGAATGATATGTTTACGTTTTGATTCGAACAGTATTTTCTTCCCAATAACCTCATAAGAAGCTTTTCATTTTATTTTATACTAGCATCCTCCATCGCGGCTTCGCCCACTCCCATAATGGAAAAAGTCTTGCGGATAATGGACAGCATTATTAGTGCTTACAACAAAAGCCTGATGAATGATATTTTTACACACAATATCAAAAAGCAAATGATTTTTGACTGAGTAATAATTTTTATTCGGCAGAAATAATTTTATCTGGTTGTATTTTTATTAATGACCATAAATGTATAAGGCAGTTTGGCAAATCTCGTTTCTGCCACTCAATATTGTACATTTAAATTTTAAATATTGTAAAATTTTTATCGATAAACCTTCCAAGAACTATGAAGTGAAAATTTGATACAGATAGGTTCAATAGTTTTACTATTGAAGAACTCTATTGCGGTATGGTTCAAACCACATATTTAATTTTAAACGTCATAGGGTTCCATATGCCCATATAATTATAGCTTTTTATAACAACAATTTAATGGAAGATAAGAAAATTTTACTATAAATTTTAGCTCTATATAACACCGTACGTTTGTAACCTCTCATGTAGAATGGCGCTCGCCACATATCAGTCAATTTAAATCAGAAAATTTTATCATTGCTAAACCTTCCTTGAACTATAAAGAAGATGTGGTTGAAATTTGGTATTGATTAGTTCAGTAGTTTTCGTGATTAATGATTACAAACGAAAAATGGCTAGTCCTTTAATATAATAGTATAGATTTAAATGTAAATTTTACGAATATTTTTTCTCTCACCAAATTTAATCTCTTCATTTTTTCTGATTGGAGATATATCATCACTTGAGGCATTTATCAGAGAACTAAAATTCGTTCTTCTGCGTAAATTTTCATCGCGATTCGGTTATAAAAGTATCAATTTCTGATTCGTTGAAAGTTTTTCACCACTTGAATGAAGAAACCAATGTTTGAAATTGCCAAACCACACGTTACTAGTAGGTAGTTTTACCCCTCGGTCTTTAGACAATAAAAAAAAAGTTCAATTTTTCTTTTAATAAGTCACCTGATAAAGAGGTGTTCTCATGTAACTGTTTTTAAAACCAGGCATTTAAAAAATTCTCAACTTCCTGTTCACCAACTACAGACCGTACATACAATAAATTACATTGTACAAATATTCGAATTATTGACTTATTCAAATTCATTTTGATTAAACTTCATTTTGAAAAATTTATAGGGAACAGTTTAATAGTTAATTCCATAACAACAGAGACCACTCTAAAGTTTTTTTTGTAAATTATATGAAATATAAACAATTATATTTATGTCTAGGATAGTTGAGCCAGTAATTATTAAATAACTGAAATAAATAATAACTTTAACAATATTAATATTAATTATTTGCTTGATACTGAGAAGACAAATGGAATACACAAGCAGCTGAAATAAAAGCAGTGAACCAAGATGGAGCAGAGCTATCTATTCTGGTCAACCCCAGGTGCCATCATAACGTGTCATGTTTCCAAGGCATCAAGATATCTCAAACTTTTTTATTTGTTGAAGGTTTTTTTTTCCATATATTTTTCTTTCATTATAAATTATGAATACATTACATATATTTTAGTTGATTATTAGTATTGTATTTTAAGTTGAGTCTGGTTTATTTTCAGCATGTAATTTTTTGTATTGTAAAAACAAATTATATAAGAAATAAAGAAATTTAAAAAACTAAAAAAAAAAAAAAAAACTTTTTTATAGAATCCCTATCATACTTCCGGATTTTTTCATTCTTTTAATAAGTTTCTACAAGCTTCACATCTATCAGCATATTTATTAAAATAGATACAAAACAGAAAATGAGTATTCTAATTACCTGTTCGTTATTGATTAATCCTTCTTAAAACGAAACGTTTTTTAGGTTCGTCAAAGTTTCGGTTTATCAGACATTATAATTTCTACTGAGACCTAAACTCTTTACAAAAAATAAAAAAAAAAATAATTTTATAGTAATTATTGATCAGGCTCGAAATCTATATTTTATTATGTAAAGGAACAAGCCATTTTTCGTTTGTGATCACTAACCGCGAAAACTATGGAACCAATCTGTACTAAATTTAAACCACAACATCTCCATTGTTCTAAGGAGGTTTACAACAATAATAATAATAATAATAATACAAATCCAACCAAAAGAAACCGATAAAATTATTTTTGCCAATGAAAATTATTACCAAATTAAAATGTAGACAATTTGCTTTATGATATTGTGTGTAAAAATATGATCCATGGGCCTTCTGTTGTAAGCACTGATTATGCAGTCCATTATCCGCAAGAGTTTTCTTGAGAGTCCCTGTCCATCTTGATTACCAAATCATATATTAAAATTATCAATTGGAAGTCCAAATAGGCTTTTACGTAATCTTCAAATACCTAATCAGTGCAATTTTAACCAGATTAAAAATTACTGCCTTGCACGAATATATCATTGAATAAATAATGCTCAATTTTAAAAATGCATACTTTAATACAAGATTTTTATCGAAAAACGAATATAAAGATTAGTTAGAATAAGTTCTTTACTTATGAGAGCAGACGAAGCCGCGATTGGGAATGCAAGTATAATATAAAGCGTGATAAATCAGTTAATTTTAGTAATAGTTATTGTGGAATTGCGCCATAGTCAACCATCCATTAAATCTACTCCATTGAATATATTTAGAAATTGACACACGGAAAACTCGCCGATTTTAATAAATCGTTGAATGTTAGCAGTACAAAACTGCAAAAGAAAGCGGCCTCAAGGTGATGTAGAAAATGTTACAATAATATAACAAAAAATATAAATAACCTCCACAAAGATTATGAGCAATGTAGATTACTAGTCAGCAAAAATGCGTAGAAAAAAAATGGCGACTATATTGAAAAATATAGAAAAGATCAAGCTTGTATTCTCTTTTTTCAAATAAAATTCCTTACCCATGAAAAAACATGTTGGACCCTTATTTTTGAAACAACCCTCGTATACAGTTCAATTATCTTTTTTTTTTTTTAATTTAATATGTTGATTTTCAAGCAATACATCCAACCAATTTTACAATTAATCCAGCATAGTTGTTATACTTAGGGGGTTAAACGTCCCATAATAGAATTTGTTTTTCACTTCATAACATTTCTAAAAAAGTTTAATTTTACTATAATTAAAAACCTGAAGTGAACAATCAGTTAACTGATCATGAGCATCACTGTTTAATATTATTAAGTTTATCGAAAGTTTTAAGGTTTCAGTATTTGACAAACGATATTTTTCTCATCGAGCATTAATCGTTTTCCAATACATATAATCGAACTTCATATCATAATACTTATCTATCACTATATTTACCTTTTATAAAATTTAGAAATCAGGGTGGTAACAGGCTTGAGGTACGAAATTAATATTAAAATCTCAAAGAATTGATCACACTTTTAGTGGTCGTACCTAAGTCACGATGAATATAATATAAAATAGAGAAAATATTTTATAGTTAAAATGGAATAATTGAGTTATTTGCCTTCCTGTTCCTGGAATCACTGGTAACGTTACTTCGGTAATAGGTTGTTTGAAACAGCTCCAACACATTTGTGGAATCTATATTATATTATAAACCCTGAAATAACATCGTCTTTATACTTTAACTATAAAGGTGTCGTCATTTAGCTCAAACTACATTCACATATAAGCGATTATGAGATAATGAAGTCTGTTTAAAAACAGGAAGTGACTTTACAGAAGAGAGGTACGGGTAGAAATCCCGTCAAAAGAGCGAACGCAAAATAAGAGTTATCTTCCTCTGGTACAATAAAAAAAAATCATATTTAAAATGAGAACCTATTTAAAAAATGTTTCACTTTACCAATATCCTCACAAGTAATATGATTTGTTGTTTAAATAAATTATTTAAATGGATTATTTTAACAATTAGCAAAATAAAGTCTAAACTTAATATTATAATATAATAAAAAATGTATTTTAATTAAATTTAACAATTTTTTAACACAATATGCTATACATGTTTGGAATAAAACAATTTACACAACAAGGTTGATTTAGCTTAATAATTAAATAAGTAAGTAAACAGGAAGAAAGATTGTCCTTTTAAAACACGAAGAGATTTCATTAATTGGCAAAAGAACAATGGCGGAATATCCTTTGGCCATCAAAAATCGCAATGTCAGATCTCAAAATACCTCTCTTCAGTAATTATACAGGAAAATTAAAAGATTAAACGGGAAGAAAGTGTCTTTTTAAAAAACGAAATAATAAATTCAATTTTTTAAAGGATTTTAAAAAATTACAAGGACAAAATTAATTTGTCGGGGAGGAGCGGCCAAGGATATCCTTAGCCCGTCAAAAATCGCTAGATCCTTAACAGTTCTGTAACTAGACTACTTAGTGGCTTTCAACTCTTTCGAAACTCAAGGCTCAAAGCATTTTAGTTGTATTACTCACAAGAACAAACCAGTTGAATAAAATGCAAAAAAACCATGGATTGTCTACTTGGATGTAAAAGTCACTAATTGCAAATTTTTTCTAATACGGCAAAAAGTCATTGTGTGTTGATATTATCATTCTCCATAAGTATAGAAAGTCACCACATGAATATCTGCTACATATGCACATTAGAGAATGAGAAAATTCACTATATATGTAACTATCTGCGAAATTTTTAATGAGCATATTCCCGTTTTTTTGCTCTACCGAAAAAAAATCGATTTTGTTACTTAGTGACTTTTACCTCCAAGCAGATAAGATGTAGATATAAAATACGAGAGAAAAATCAAATCAACAAATTAATTCAATATATTAATTAACTTACAATACTGCATCAGTAGACATTTTCTTCACATTAAAATACACAACTTAACTTTATAAAAACATGAGTACATATAGGAAACTAGTAAAAGAAATATATTTCACGCACACACGTTTTTAAAGAAAGATATTTAGACCACAAACACTTAATTATTCATAACACATTAAACAATACACATATAAAAGTCACTTCGCACCACTGACTCCATAAAAATGGCAATGCTACCCCTATCAGAAATGAACACAACTATTCCATTACTTTACAGTCTAAAACTACTGTATAAATCAATTCAACCAGCAAAAAATATTTTGATGTTATAATAATGACAATTTTCCTAATTATAGGTGGCTTAATTTGTATTATTTCTGTTCTAATTTATTTATACCGTCAAAATTAATTTATAGGAAGAATAACCATCAATGACTAGAAATATACCAGATCAAAACTTCATCAATTAAATATTGTTAGATAATTACTAGCAATTAAGTAGTTAAACAAAAATAAAAACCATTAAGGTTATATACGTACCAAATTGAGACTTAATTGGCTTAATTTTGTACTGTATGATTGTTGGTCAACTTTTAATGTTTAAAAATAAACATTATATATATTCTTTTATGCCTTTCCTTTTTGGGTCAAAAAGTGCCCAGTATTAACAAAATCAGTATGATTATTCCTATAAATTGTTCAGCATTCAGGATAATAGCTTCTGAAACAGTCAAATATATCAAGTGGCTGTGTAGAATCTGAATAGGAGACCATCAGAATGATCTTTACTCCTACAAAGTGAAGAAAAGTATCTTACACCTACCACCATTCGTTTTTATTCCCAACCAGAGATACATTTTACTTAGACTTAGAAAATATATGATCCACATTTGGCTCCTGTATGACTCAAGTAAATACTCTAAAAACATATATACTTTTTTCAGCTATATATTAGATTTAATTTAATGAATATGATGCAATTTTAAACTTCTTAAAGATTATTTATAGGTTTTATGTTTTAGTACCATACTGAACAGATTCAGGACATGTTAAATTTTATTTCTCAAGACAATCACTTTTACTTTGTGTAAAAATTTATGATTTTTAATATCCTTGTTGTGTTACTCATTAATTGCCCAGTTTGTCGATAAAAATACTAACATATTGATATGTTTGTTTCTTTACTAACTACTCAGTAATGAAACAAACATATCAGCATTATTTCAGAACCAGCCACAGTTGAGTGATTCTTTACTAATTGTATAGAAATGAATCTAATCAGTTATAATTTATTAAAATGATGGATGACTCCTAGTTCCATATTATAGCATTAATTTTGTTAATAAAATTAACTAAAAAACACATTAAATAGTTAATTTACAATCAACTGGCTTCATTACAAAACAAAGTTAAATGTTTCATTGCCATTATTTTTTTTTATTTTAGCTATTTAAAGTCATTATATAGTGTTTTATTGTCCTCATTGTCAAATTTTTATCTGCTTTACTCAATTTATTAACCTGCATATTGTTTTTGAAGTAACTTCTGTCTGCCAAATTTGCAATAATTATCACCAATATACAACTTGAGTAAATTTGTTACTCTTTCTATATCTTGAGTCCAATTATCAAATTGAAGGGATTTTACTCGGTTGTGAATTTTTTTAAATATAAATTTATGATTATGGTTAAAATAAATAGCAATGCAAAACTTACAGTAGAATAAATTTCTAGTAGATGTATGGGTTTGATAGGTTTGTAATATCATTAATCACATGTGTTATCTGACCGCAAATATTTAATAGAAATATAAAAAATGGTGGTACTTAGACGTACTGTAACATTTCAAATTGTCAAAAGAATAAAAAAGTTCATCATTCTGATAAAACCCATAATGCTCGAACTACAAATACAGTAAACTTTCAGGAATTCATATGGAAAGAGAATATTGTCACATCAAGTTAAAAATAGTTTCAATAATCACAGGTAATAATCAACATTTCTAAATCTGAATTATTTCAATTGTAGCTCCACGAGTTTCAATGAAGAGTTTGTGAGAAATAAAGACATAGAACATAAAATTATTTTAATATTTAAAGTACTATGGGTTTAGCAAGGATAGGGATAGAAATTAAACCAATTTACATAATACCCCCCACCCCCTAACTATATAGGATAATGCCTTTAATACTTCGATTTTGTCAAATTCTACTTGTAGTAGATCTAGATAATTTGTTCCTTTAATATGAAAAGGTAAAATTTTAGAAAGTTTTTAAAGAACCAAGTTTTTTAAGAGAGTTGGGCAAAAAAGCTATAGATATTCAACTGTGATTAAAAATGAAAAACAAATATTCAGATTTCATATAAATATTCATAAATTCATTTAAACAAAATTTTCTAAATGAATACCATCATTTCAAAGTGAGATGCAAAATCTCATGATTTTACAGCAATAGCTTTAAATTTAGAAGCTTCGAAACAGAGTTATAGAGTACTGAAAGGAGGTAAATAATAACCAAAAAAATCATAATATCCATATACAATCTAAATATATTGTAAAATTGATAATCATATATGTAATATATATGTTTTTGTATATATAAGTAATTAACAAAATATAAAACTTTTTTTCTGCCATTGAAACTAAAAAAATTCAGAATTACTGAATCATATAAATATTTATATCAACATTGCACTTATTACTGTTAAGTAAATATAGCAAATGAGCCTGATTGCTTAACACATCTAATATTACTAGATTTTTTTTTTTTTTTTTTTTTTTTTTTTTTTTTTTTTTTTTTACAATTGGTTTTAAATTCAAATTAAAGTTAAATAAATTATATACACAAAAGTAACGTGTTATTTCTTCTGATAGCTTTCGATGTCACATAAATTACATTAAATATATTTGCATATAATACTTCAGTTATATAAAAATCTATAAAAGTTATGACTAATAGAAATATGTGATAAATATACATGAAACAAAACATATCTAGCATCATCTACTAAATAATATTTACACCAATACAGAAATATAACTTAATTTTATTCTTCATCGAATAATTAAAATAAATATGGTTATAAAAAATATTAACAGTATTAAACAATTTTATTTAAATCTATCATAATTTTCATTGTAACATACATACAATCTAATGTCAATAAAATAATTTTACCTTTAGTATTGTTAATTCATTTTTACAGCATAAAATTTTGTTTAAAATAATTGAGATACAAGTATATTGTGGTTCTCATTTAATACTCCTATAATTAATACTTTCTATTTCATTGACACATTTTCTCATCTAATATCCTAAAAACAATTAGTTGCTAGGTTCACAATTGTGACACTATTATAATAGTCAATAAGCACACAATGGAACCTGCTATACTGTTGAAACTTAAAACTAAGTTATGACTATCAATTTCTTAGTTATAAAATCATTCCCAAAACTAACTGCCTGTTTGATGATATACTTCCAATACAATTCAAATGAAGTTGTTTAAACTTAATAAAATATACATTTGCCATTTACCAATATGGCAGAAAACGTTTCAGTATGCTTTGTCTTTTTAAATGATTTGGGCCACAAAAACATAACTACATAATTTTAGAAAAAATATAAAACTATGTATGTGAAAGTGCATAACTTTTTATAGCAAATTGTGTTATTTTTCATTAGAACCAAGTGACATTGAGAAAAAATTATACTACAAATGATAAACATAATAGTGGACTTCTGGATTCAATAAAATTTAACAAGTCCAGCAACTTTTAAGTTTTTACTGATGTTTATTTTAAGAACGACAATACAACTTTGAATCTATGTTTCACAAACACTGCAAATATTTATAAGTAACAGACAAAAAATTAAATTGTGTTTCAAATAACATTTTCTCTTCAAGAGATAATAATTACATTAATGAACTAACAGTGGCATTAATAACTTTAAGAGATTCTGATACACAATTTGGACAAGTATAATAAATAACATCATTATGTTAAAAAAAACACAAATAATTTTAATTGTCTGAGCTATTACTTAGTTCAGATCATTATCAAACTACATAGAATCAAAGGTTCTTAATTGAGATGGACACATATTTATATTGGACCACATATTAATACTAAATTTTCTAGGATAAAAATAAATTTTCTATAACATGATTTACATAAATAACACAATACTTATTATCTACATTACTTACAACCAGACAAAATCAAAAAGAAATTTCAAATTAATACTTCACAAAAAAATTTCAGAAGTTATTTCAATACAATAAAATTATAAAGAAATATCTCCGATGTATTTATAAAACACACACAGGTTAAACAATACATTAATAAATAATAAAACAAATGATAATTTGGCATTTTCTAAATTAAAAACAGGAACATGATTCTTCCTCTTCATTTGGTATTCAGGTCATACCAAATAAGCGTATATAAGATTTAAAATTATAAAACAAAAATAATCACGTTTCCATTGCTTCAGTCTTAATACAAGCAACATTAGGAACAGGATCTGCCAAAAATCGGGAAAGAAGAGAGTTGAAAAGTTCTTCAAGAGATTTCGTCTGAATAACAGCTTGACTTTCAGCCTGCAAATAGTAGCAGATAAAGGGGATTATCAATAAATACATATGGAATTTATTCTGCTTAGTTTAATTTATTGTAATACAATGAAAATAATACATACAGGATTCACAAGATAAAAGTTGTTGAACATCAGCTTAATATCGCTAACAAACTCGATCATACTCTTATAGCGATTGCTTGACAGTTTGTCTCGAATCTGATCTAAGCAAATCGGTTGCCTCACTATGTCATAATAGGCAGTATTCTAAAAAAGAAAATAATATATAAGTATATAAGCTTTGGGAATGTTATTTGATTTCAATATTAAATAAATATAAGTGTAAATATGAATTTAGCTTAATTTCATAAAATAAATTGAACTAATTGTAGTTTTTTTTTTTTTTTTTTTTTTTTTTTTTTTTTTTTTTTTTTTTTTTTTTTTTTTTTTTTTTTTTTTTTTTTTTTTTTTTTTTTTTTTTTTTTTTTTTTTTTTTTTTTAAAGGTCCCATAAATAATTAGCAGTAAGAAAAGTATACATCATATATACAAGATGATTTCATGCATTCAAATATATACCACCCTTGCTAGTGGAGGTTGGAATCCTGCAAGCAACGATGAA
This sequence comes from Euschistus heros, assembly GCA_003667255.2. Classification (NCBI taxonomy): domain Eukaryota; kingdom Metazoa; phylum Arthropoda; class Insecta; order Hemiptera; family Pentatomidae; genus Euschistus; species Euschistus heros. The sequence continues at coordinate 1,293,078 of RCWM02000206.1, read as the reverse complement.
AACGATGTTTTTTACTTCCCTTCTTTTTTTTTTTTTTTTTTTTTTTTTTGATTTTTTTTTTTTTTTTTTTTTTTTTTTTTTTTTTTTTTTTTTTTTTTTTTTTTTTTTTTTTTTTTTTTTTTTTTTTTTTTTTTTTTTGCTTGTCTTTTCCAAAACGATCCGGTCTTGCACTCGATGTGGGATGGTTGTCCTGGGCGTTACCCATGATTTTTTTTCGTTTGGGATTTTTAAATCCATTTTTCAATCCGCCAGTTTCGATGCAAAGAAAAACCCTTTCTTTCGTGGGCGTAAACGCAGCAGATTTCGCACCACATTTTTTTCGTTTTTTCCCATTATGTCGTTCGTTCCTAAAATTCATGTGGAACCCATTTTTTTTTGAATCTTTCCCATTTTCTTCAGGACGGATCGGAAAAATCACAATTGCCTAGTGACATTCAACTGTTCTGCCATCATTTGTTGGGTTTGGGTTATTGTCCGTTAATTGCAATTCCGAAAGTACCTCAAACTTTTGGTCGATTTTTCATCGTTTTTTGATAGTAAAGGTCACAATATAGTAACAAAACTATATATACATATAAATATTTAACAATATTAAAAATGTTTTTTATATATTTTTTGAATTCCAAATGGTTACCTAAATTGTACCTTCAAAAAAAGATTGACTGCCAAATATAGAGTGCTAAAAGTTTGAAAAAGGTATAAATATAATATGATTTTATTTATGTCATAATATTAACCTGTCAATTATTGTTTCTTGTGATTTTTTTTAAAATAATGGAACAATGATTTAGATTGGCTCTTTACAAGGAGTATCAATACTATCTAAGTTAAACTGTTGAGGTTAATAACAGTTAATAAAAATTGTGGTTCATAAAAATCCACTTTTCTGATGAAGTGAATGAAGATATGCTGAGGATAAAAAGGATCAGAACTAAAAATTATAATAAGATTAACCAGCCATATGTTAACAGTTGAAAACACATAAGTTGTAATTAACAATCATATGTTAATTAACAATTGAAGAACAATAGTTTCCAAATATCCTTTACTATTGTTGCTTTGAAACTGAGTGCCTAAGGTAAAGAAGTACTGATTTTAAGAAATTAGATATGAAAATGGAAGGGTAAACGAATAATAATCAATTGGATTAAGACATAACAAATAATGATTCAGGATAAGTCAAATGAAGACATTAAATAAAATGGATCGTATATGCAAGTCAAATGAATTAATTCATGATTAAATTTGCAAAATTGAACCATTGCTAATTTATTAATCATTGATTTAGCTTGATGAATATTGATCTAGAGTTGATTTTTATTAACATATTTACATTTTTCTTGGATAACTCTTTTGTACATTTTAATCACATAACGAAAAGGGTAGTTTGCTGAAAAAAAAAATTATCAGCCATTTCTGTATTGAACATTGTGTGGAAGAAAAATAACAGAAATACTTCAAAAAAACAAACCTGGGGAGGTATAGGTTGCCTTAAATTCAAGCTTGCGTCATACTGACAGTATATTTCTAGAAGCAACCTACAAGCGGCTCTCCTCTCTGTATGTGAAAGGCACTGTAAGGTTGGATCAGCATTTATTACAGGTTCAACTGATTTACACAAAAGACACTGCCAATCACCTTTTGCCCTAGAAAAGAAATGCATATAAATTAAAATTAACAATACAAAAATTTAATAATATACAGAATATACTAAAATAGAAACATGATTTAAAACTAAAGATTTAAAATTTATCAACATTTTGGTTATGATTGGAAAAAAAAAAAAAATTACAGAAGTTAAATTAACATGACACTCTGTTATGAAGAGTTATAAGAGTTATTTCATGAAGAGTTGATGTTTTAAAATTAATCCATAAAAAAAATAAATAAACAATGTTTAATTAACCTAGTTTGGTTTAAATAATATTAATCCATTATTTCTTTTTTTCTCAAGACTGCCATTAACTTTTTATTTTTAATATACTACAATTTTTTAACAGAATAATAAAATACATATTTTCCCATATATTTTGATAGATAAAATTTGATATGTTTGCTAAATTTATAATCTCTAATGATAATTCATTTTCAAAAATTAACCCATTTTTGGTCAAGGTTAAAATTAATATGAATTTTGGATGCTTTTTTTTACTGACATGTTAACTTGGATAGAAAATATATGTTTGTTAAATTTTAATATCATAGTTTATCTGACACCCTGTTTTGCGGGATGATGCATAAGCACTTCCAGGAGGATTCAAATAAAATAAATTAAAAAAAAAATCAAATACTGCAGTAAAATAATTTATATATTGTGATTTTCTAGTAATAGAAATATTTTTACAAGGCATCAGAAAAATAAACAGTACACATTAGTTTACTTTAAATTAAACATTTATTTTTTATTCTGCCTCTAACTCTAAGCTGTCTGGGTGCAAGGTGAATCACACCTCTTATGTTTCTAAATTGTACTTAAATTTGTTTAAAATTTGATTTATTAAATTGAAATCTGTGACATTAATAAAAACATAAAATTAAAATAAATAGCATAAAAAAATTTATCCAAAAATATGTACGAGGATAAGTCAATAATTATCCGCAGTATAGTTATAAAATTTTATTGAAATGAAATAGGAAACTTACAAGTACATCATTTTTCGACATAGTCCCCTTGCTTTTCAACGCACTTGGTCCAACGTTGTTCAAGTTTCCTGATGCCCTCATGGAAGAAGGTTTTGGGTTGAGATGCTTCTTTCAATGCTTCGTCCGAGGCAAATCGACGGCCCTTAATTGCCTGTTTGAGTGGACCAAACAAGTGAAAATCAGATGGAGCGAGATCGGGACTATATGGAGGATGATTCAATACTTCAAAATTGAGTTTCTGAAGCGTTTCTACAGTGTGGGCAGCTGTATGCGGACGGGCATTGTCGTGCAACAACACAACGCCTTTTGACAGCAGTTCTCGGCGTTTGCTTCGAATTGCAGGCTTCAGCTTAGCAGTAAGCATCTCACTGTAACGTTCACTGTTTATTGTTGTGCCCCTTTCCTGATAATGTTCCAGTAATGGACCTTGTGAGTCCCAAAAAACCGTAAGCATAAGTTTTCCTGCGGACGGTTGGGTTTTGAATTTTTTCTTGCACGGCGAATTTGGATGTTTCCATTCCATACTTTGCCGTTTACTCTCCGGCTCGTAATGATGGATCCATGTTTCGTCACCAGTAACGATCCTGTCTAAGAAGTTGTCCCCTTCGTTAACATAGCGATCCAAATGTTTTGTGCACACGTCCAAGCGCGTTTGTTTATGCAACTGTGTCAGTTGTTTTGGAACCCATCTTGCACAAACTTTATGAAACCCAAATCTGCTGTAAATGATTTCGTAGGCAGAACCGTGGCTAATTTGCAGACGATTTGCCACGTCATCAACAGTTATCCGTCTGTCTGAGAGAATCATTTCACGTGAACGCTCAATGTTTTCCTCGTTTATGGCGGTAACTGGTCGTCCAGCTCCTTCATTTTGCGTAACACTTGTGCGACCATTTTTGAATTTTTCAATCCATTCATAGACACTCCGTTGAGGCAAACAATTGTTCCCGTACTGTACCAAAAGTCTTCGATGAATTTTGGCCCCTGATACACCTTCCGACCACAAAAAACGGATCACTGAACGTTGCTCTTCTTTGGTGCAAATAGAAAGTGGAGCGGCCATTATTAACAGCACGACAGCGATAACAAAACTAACCTACCAGCTTGATACGAACATAAACATAACAACGAATAAACAAAGCATGCGCCATCAACACAAAAGAACAGTGCTGCCAACATAAACAAAAATATAGCTATATTGCGGATAATTATTGACTTACCCTCGTATATTAAGGATGTGTGTAAGCTTCAAGTTAAAAGCAAGTTGTATAAAAGCATATGGTTAATTAACTATCGCTTCTGAAAAACGTTGTTTTTCAATTAACAAAATTATCTAAACAATCCATAAAATGTTTTAACGAAACTTAAGTCTCTATTAAAAAAAAAGTAGCAAATATTGAGGGAATACATTATAATTTTGCTATATGATGCTGTTTTAGGAAGAAAAAAATATTTTCTAATGATTTGAAGAAAATTTCTCAATATAAAGGGAGAATGTTGTGGAGAAGAACAAGTGTTGAACAAGTAAAAAAAATGTTTAACTCAAATAAGGCAGGTGTTTTCTCATATTTATGTTTGATTCGAAACTAAAGTCATTATAATACAATTCTTTCAACTAATCATTATTTTAACATTATAGATGTCTAGTATACATTTTTATAATTATTTAGTTTTTAGATTTTTAATCTCTTTAAATCAAAGAAAATTAAAACTTATTATATATTTTTTTTGGGGGGGGGGGGGGCAGGAAGGGGGCTTAATGTCCTTTTGTACTCCAATTAAGGCAGGAAAGACAGGATATCCTACAGGTTACCAACCTATTCTAGCCAAGTTGGGAAGGTCCAGATTCATTCTGTGGGTTCGCCACAAAAAAATTTTAAACCACCCAGGTGGAATTTGAACCCAAGACCTTCAGTACTGAGTGTGCTGAGTCCCTCGCCCCAAATCGGTTGGCCGTCGATTACCAGTTTGGTTGGTTTAAAAAGAAAAAAAAATTATCTTACTCATCGGGTGTAATCACAGGAACATGACAACCATAATGAAATGCTTTAGGACAAATATCACAGCATACAAGGTCTCCTCCATCCATACATACTGCACACCAATCTTCATGAGAATCTGATAAGATAAATAATAATTAAATCAATATTAATCAATACTTCCTCAACAATAAATAAAAATTTAAGTAATAATCCAATGGCTAAATAGAAACCATTACTTTTAAAACAATTTATATCTGATAATATTTTGTATGAAAAATAACTAATTAATTTTATATTATAAAATAAATCCATTACTAATATAGGTTTAATAATATTTTATGCATCTATAACATGTACTAATTAACCTCCTTCAAACATATATTGGATCAAGCATTGTCAGTTGTTTTATATTAATGTTTATCTAAACAACTTCAGGAAATGGTTCCTTCAGCAATATATTCAACATGAATTAATCGATTAAATCTGTATCTAGTATTAATTGAAAAAAACCTAAATTTTGTCCTTTAGATCTGTTTACAGTGGCAGAAAATAGTAAAAATATTCTGAGTGTTTATTTTTTTTTAATCAAAATTTAATTAAGGTGATAGTCACCGCTATAGGATTTATAATTATAAGTATATAATAAAGGTTTGATTAGCAAGAGATGAAGATAGGATGAAAAAAATAGTACACAAGTTTTTATATAGGCTAAATAGTTAAACTATATAAGCATCATTTAAAGACAGAAATTCCTTTAAGATGACCTTCCTTTAAAATATACAGTTTAATTTGTATATTTATAAAATGTATTTTAAATTTCAAAAAATAAAATTTTAATACATATTTTTCAGTTCGTTCAAAAACTAAAACTTGCTAGCATTGAATCTTATCAGGAAATTCAGGAAAAGCTTACCTTCTCTATCTTCTGTTGATGGCCGGTCATTTGCGATTTCAACTTTGTCTAAACTTTTATTCAACTCATTCAGAGTAGACAAAACATCAGCGAAATTCTGAAAGAAAACAAAAAAGGATTTTTTTTTAGTTCAAATATTTAATGATTTTTGTGAATGAAAGAAACATATAATTTTAAATCTTCTAAATTAGTAAATAATAGAATATTAAATTGGTTCAGAAAGGAAAGAAAAATAAACTTCCTCTATCAAAGAAATAAATGAATTTGTAAGAATGTGAATGTGATAATGCTAAGCATAATGAATAATAAGCATGTGATATTTTAACTGAAAAACTTTTTAATATTAAAGCAAATATTAAGTAAACAATATGTGATACAATATTATCAATAAAATGTTTTACTGAAACTATTGCAGTACTCCTTTGTTCAGAATACTATGATTCACTAAAAATAAAAAAACATTAAGATACAGAAATAAGAGCTGAGCAAAGGCAATCATGTACAGAAAAAACTATCTTATTCTGGTCCAATCATAGACCTTGGCTGAACAATTGATTCATGTTCAAAGAGGGCTTATTTCATCAGGAATCATAAATAAACAAGCAAATAAGACATTATTGAAAATAAAATGGCTTGGCATTCGTTTCAACTAGATTTTCTATATCAGGCCTAACTGTTAACCACAATTTCAGTTTTTTTTAAACTTTTCTCAAATGAGACTGTCACATATTTCCATTATCTAAAATTTATAACCGAACAAAGGCAACATATTTCCATTATCTAAATTTATAACCGAACAAAGGCAACAACAAACTCAAAGGAGAAGGCGACTTCCACCAATCCTTTCCTTTTTCAATATTAAATAAATTTGTTCCCACAAAATACATAAACAGAAAAGCTTCGTGACTGCCACAACAAAGACACATCATATCAATCCATATTGTGTGGTTTCATCTGATTCATTAACTTTGTTCCATGGAATAAGCCAGTTAATCCAAGCAATTTTAAGAGGGATTCTAGTGTATTTTTTTTCTCTCGAGCTATTACCCACACTCACATATGGTCATGAAAAAATTATTTTATCATTATTATGCTTTAATAATAATTATAATTTTAAAATAAGTGTTGTTTTTTTCTGTTATGCTGAATCAAAATCTGACATTTCTTGTTTTAAAAATCTATAAGTCCAGTTTACTAACTGATTAAAACATTTTTAAAAATTTAGATAACTATAAACTAATGATTTACATTGTTGATATTTTGCTCTTAATCTCTTCTATAGTAAAAATATGCAGTTATAAAAAAATATATGTGGCTTTCATTTTCCAAACTCAAGATATAAAACGTTCCATGTTTTTCTTAAGTTCATGGAGAAGTGCCCAGATTTTTTTTTTTTTTTTATGGAGAATCAAAAAAAAAACATTGATTATTTCTGGAAGGCACACTTATTGGTAACTGAAATAATTAGATTAACCACGTTTTAACTTCTATAAAAAAATTTTAAATAAAGCTTTCATTAATTAATAATTTCATTGATTAATAAGCAAACATTGAAAACAAAATAGGTATTTTGGAAATACAATGGTTGTGCTTTTACCCATAGATATATTCTACTGAACTAATAAAGTTATAATCGATTTTGACATGGATATTTCTTTTAGCAGAGGTTTATACGTTTTTGGTGTAACTTTTTTTCACATTCAAAAATGTAACATTTTGACATGCTCTAGCTCTGTAGGTGTTGCTTGGATCGAAAATTTAACAACAGCTCATGGTCAGAAATTTAATGGAAAATATTTGTTGTTATGTAACATTTGTCACTAGAACCTACCATTTAGGACCATTTTCCTTTGAATAAAAAAAGGCAGGTATGAAAACCCTACCTTCTCTCAAATTTCTTTATTCCAAATAATGATTAATTGTTAATTTAATTTAGTTGTTAATTGAAGTAATTTGATATTTTTAATTCTAAAATGTAAATTGGGAAAAGTAGTAGATTATAGATAGACAAATCCAAGATCTAATGTTTTTCACAGTCAGGGATAAATTGTTTTTTTCTTATTGTATTATCCTGATAAATTTTTAATAATTTGTTAACAATGATATATTAAAAACAAATTTGGTTATTCAATAAGTAAAGAAATATCTTAGTAGATAGTACATACTATCATGGGTATTAAATTATTTAAAATATCTGATACCATAGCGACTGTTCCCTTAGTTACAGCTATTAGTAATAGGTTATAAGAAGGTCACTAAATAAATAATATTTATTGTAACAAAAAAGATTCTCTAATTTAATACCACCTTATAATATGACATAATTAAAAATTTAGTAAAATATCATGAAAAACCAAACAAAATATAATCCTATTGAAAATAAAAAAATTAAAAAAAGACTTGAGGCAGTATAATTTTTCTAAAAGAAACAAATTATAACAAAAGATACAAATAACAATGATCCCAACCAACAGCAATACTATTGAAAATACTAAACAACAATAAGTAAAAGTCCGGAGGTGAAATAAATATATTTATAAACTATAGGGCATAACCAATACAATTTTCAACTATCACATGTTTTTTAAGCCCATATGGTCTCTTATTATCCTACAAGAAATTTCAGGGTTGCTTTTCCATTAAGGTTAGAGTGCAATTAATAAAATGCAGTGGCAGTTATAGGAACTGCATCACTTAAATCAGGATGCAACATGTTACATAATTAAAATAACAGTCGCTTCAGAAGAATAAAAGGGCGGGTAATGTATGGCAGGTAACCATACTTTAAAGGCCAACTAACATCATGGTGGACAACAACCAATTAATCAGGTTTAGTCTCTTTCAAGTTAAGGTTAGATACAGTTTTAATCCTTCTTTTGAAATGTATCAACAGGTAATCAGCTTCTTTAACAATTAAGGACCATCTTAAAAGATTTTTGGAGAAGATGATCAGGGCTATAATGAACAAAATACTAGATGTGACAAAAAATAACAGGCCGATAAACAGATGACAAATGGAATACAGAATGACATGGATAAAAAACAATATACAAAAATCCGCTATAGAAAAGAACAGATACATAAATCAGTAAAGATAAAAAGCATCAAGGTAAGATTAAGGACAAGACAGGAATAAGGAAAGAAAAAAATATATATTTCCAAATGATACAGATTAATATAATTCATTACTCATATCAGACAATGAATATTGAAATTTGGATACAATATTCCGATATTAATCTGGAGTTCACGTTTGAATTTGCTGTTTTGATCCGGAATTTATTTGATCATATGTTTTCAAACTAACTGCATATGATTAAAATCTTCTATAAATATTCTAAAGTTAATTTATTCCAAAACAATTATAGATAAGTCATTACGTCTATATTTTTAATGGCTTGAATTAAAAAAAATAATAAATAGGCCCATAATATTAAGAGATACGAGAAAACTAATAATAAGCTTCAAATTCTACAAAATAATAATAGATAAATAAAAAGGTAGAGAAAAAAATCATGGAAGTATACATTTTATTGATTATAAAAAAGTGTAGCCATCTAATACTACCGGCATTGTACTTTCTTTTTGTATACATTAAAAATAGAAAAGAAAAAATCACATACAGGGGTAAAAACAGGTGATGTCCTGAGAAGCCAGGTAGTGTACGAGGGTGCAGGTTTGAGTGATTGCGATCGTTAAATGATGCACTAGGTGTACACCACTGGGAATGAGATGCTAAAGACCGAGGCAAATAGAACAAGTTTTTGAAGGACAAGGACCTATACGGACTGTAGTGACAATCCAATGAACGAATGATGAATTTTATAATATCATGTTTACAGACGAGTCTCGTTTTTAAATACATGGTTCTGACAACAGAATTATACTCGGAAGTAAATAAGCAAATAGACAATTTAAAGAAAACTAATGTGCAAGGCACACTAAAATTTAAAAATGTGGATCAGAGATGGTTTTGTGCTGTTTTTCTTTTAAGAGGGCAGTAGGTAGCCTTGGGTTCATAAACAGATTAATTGAAAGATTAAAGTATGTTGATAAAATTAAAAAAAAAAAAGGTACAAAAAAGTGAGTATTGAATATAGATTTAAACCCAGTTAAGAAAATGACAATGAAGTTATCGACCAGAACTTTGATTCTGTGCAGCATCGCCTGAATTTGATTGAACATTTATGTGCCTAACTAAAAGGTAAATTAGGAAATGCGGTGTCTGAAATGATAAAAATCACATGGAGAAATTAATTCTTGAATAGAACAAAATCAGATATATGACAATAACCAAATAAGTTAAAACAATACCTAAAATGCATAAAAAAAATTAAATTAAAACATGTTTCATGTCCAAATATGGATAAGTTGTCATTATAAATGTGTTGTTTATTTTCAAAGATTACAACACTGCTGATTTTTGTTATGAATTTAGTTTTCTAATGGAATGTCAGTATCCCTTTATAAATTATTTATATTTTTAAAATTTACTTACCCGATTTTTAAGAGTTGGTACCAATTTATAAAAGGATACTGACATTGTAACTATTCTATTCAAGCCTGATATAGAATAGAATAGAAATAATGTCTGTAGCCCAATATAAATTGGTACCAGCTCTCAAAAATCAGGTAAATAAATTAAAAAAACATAAAGCAAATTAAAAATAAAATTTAGTAAAGTTTGAATTTTGACAATGTGTAATTAAATTGAAATAAAAAAGATGTACAGTAGGAGCCTTATTTTCGGGGCTCTATTAACTGGGGATTCCAAGAGCTAATTTTTTTTTTTATTTATTAATTTTTATGCCATTTATTTTATTTCTAACAATTACATTATTGTTAATTATGCATTGCTGTTAAAAATAATAAAATAAAATAATGAATGGAAAAACACGATGTTATGATTGAGATGTTTCTAATAGAGGGTGGCTATGTACTAATCCAATTCATATTCTTGGAACAATAATCTTTTTAAGTCTTTCTATGAAACTCCTTCTGGTCTATTTTCCTACAAAATTAACTGGAAGGAATAAAACCTTGATTATCTGGAGTTTTAGATTATTCCTGAACCCCAATACCCATCATTACCTCAGATTACAGGGGTTCTACTATATATAGAAATTTTTTTTTTCAAAACTATTACCTCTGATATTTGCTCCTCTTTGATATTGACGGACGGTGCTGGATTAGCTGGTTTAGAAGGCAAGAGGCTGACTTCTGGTTTTTGTTTTAGCAATTCCGCCGGTTGGTCATGATGACTCTTGTCAGGCTGTTGTAACCGACTGGCAGATTGGCTGGTGTGGACCACTGGTTGTCGAGAGACTCCTACTTCCATTTGTTGAGGATTAATGTTCGGAGTCAGTTCAAGCAGCTGAGGAGGGCTAATTCTGACTTTCTTAATATTATCAGAATGAGGAGTCGGTGGAGGTTCCCCGGATTTGGGAGGCAGAGGCACAGACTCAGGGATATGCCAAAGCTAAAAACATAAGTAAATTATTTATTAAATCAAAATAAGAACTATATTTAAATTATTTATTTATGCGTAGAATAAAGATGTTAGATTTAATTTTATACATCCTTTTTTTTTTGTTTAATAACAAATCAAAAATACTATAATCATTATAATGTGATAACCAAAACAATTTTTATAATATAAAATAACTAGTCTATCATTTCAATTCCACCCTTATCATTTAATAAGTTTATCAGTAATATTTAAACAACAATTAATAGCCTTCTCAGATAGGGTGAACACTATGTATGGCAAAAAAAATTCAATCAGAATTTCAGATTTTCTAAGTTACTTTTCATAAAACTTAAAGCAAATTTTAATATAAAACTTCCGGTATGTTTTTCTCTTGCATGATTGTTGTTGATTATATTAATTATATTATTTGTAGTTAATACAGTATTATTACAATATTTTTTGGAATGCGAATTTTTTAAGCCTTCATTATTTCAATTATGTGAATATTGATTTATGGAAAATATTTTCTTTATCAATTATTTTGTTTTGATGATTACAATTTTGACAAATTAAGAAAACATCTGAAACAAAATAGGTGTATTAAATTATGTTTCTACACTTACGCTGAGGTTACTGTTGTACATGTTAGGTCAATATTTTTTGTTTTATTATTTTTTTAATTTATTTATAGCTGATCATTTTATTCTTTATTGATTTTTTTTTTAACTGCTCAATTTCAAGAATGTAATATATTACATCAATAACAGATGTGTATAATCAAAAACTTGATAAGTATTAAAATCTGACAATAACCTAAGTGAAAACCTTTTTTTTATGAAAATTGAGTACAAAATATTAATTATGTACCCTTACATTTTTAAATCTGTTGAAATTATATTGTCAATAAAAGACAGTGAAGAAATTGTAAGGATTTTTCAACAGAATTTATTATTTATTAGTGAATTTTTACTACTATACAACAAGGTTTGTTGTGCCCTGATGAAGGAGACAATTAAAGCTTCCTAACATGCAGTGTATAAGTTAATTTGTTTTATTAAGAGATTAAAGCCCAGTGAGCGGTGATAGATTTGAAAACTACTAGTCACTTCTTATAAATAAACATTTCTTATCTCTGATCTCCCGCGACCGGCCGTTATTAGTTTTAAGAGATTGTGAATTTTAAGTTAAATTGAATTTATTAAACATCTTGTGCATTTAATGTTTCAATCTATGACTTACATTTTCATTTATGAAATAAATTTTAACCCGCCCATTAAAATCATTGCCAAAGAGGTAACAAGAATGCTAAAATACTTGACACCGTAACATGCTCAGCCACCACATCCATAGTTTATTTTTAAATGGTATAATTTAATATATCCAAAAAAAAAAATAAATTGATGTCAAACAAAATCTTAAGGTGTGGTATTTAAATGGATTATTCCGCTGATAATTTTAATACAAAAAAATAATTTTAATATTTTAAACATTATAATCATGTACTAAATATGTGTTAACTAAGAATTAACAACAAAAGAGAAATTGAAAAAAAAAATGACATATCAGGCAATAATGGTTAAAACAATAACAGCTACAACTTCAGAAACATATATAATAGCTGTAAGAGTAACAGATGTCAGGTATAAAAAAAGAAATGGCATATCAACGTAAGTGAAATGAAGAAAATACATCTCATTATATTTAAGATACTACATAACGACAGAATGAAATATCTTATACATGCTTTTATAATGTTCTTAAAACTAATTTTATTTGTCATGACTTACTGTAGATTTAAACTCTACTTCTAAAGTAAAAATAATTTATTATTCCCATGCAACTATACTATTGTTTTGCACACAAAACATAAGTGAAAAAATGGAAGTAAGAGAATACACACTGACACGTAATAAATCACATCAAAATATAATGAACACAAAACAACATTAAATACCAATTATGTTAGTAGGTTAACTTTTTCGGACGATATTACACAATTGAAATGTAAAAAAAAGAAAAAAGAATTAAACGATAAAACTTCAAAGAGAAAATTATATCCTAAACCGACTATGTCCATTTTTATAAATTTGACTTAAATGAATTATATATTATAACAACTGTATATCATAGTATGTAATACCAACAAAAATTCTCTTCTTAGGATTGAAATTTTCTTAATATTGTGCTAAAATTATGTCAAAATTCTATTGTTTGAAATGTTTATTTTTTATTTATCAATGTAATATGATTTTTTTTTTTTAATTAATGAAATAATATTGCTTAGCTTCCAAAGAACAAGGTTTTCCGTTTTGCTTGGTGAACAGCTTAAGAGTCTGATAGGAAATAAATTGCTAGTAAGAATATATGATGTATTAAAGCATTTATAAAGGGAAGTGTAGATTCCAAATGTCTATTCTGGATTCCATCAGTATTCAAGAAAAGAATCGATATCGAGAGTCGATGATTCAATTTTGATTCCTAACATCCGATATATATCACTGATTTTAACAATAGTTGTACGATACCTAAATATATAATGATCATAAATCTATTCCTCTCCGTAATGACAAAAAAAATTTATTTTTTATAACAGAGAAATTTTTCTTGTACTAGGCATTGATCAACAATGCCTGGCACAGAAGTTAAAACAATTATCTTTAAAAAAAAATCAAGCATTCTTACTGCAATTGTTGAAGGTACTTATTTTCCAATGGAAAATTCAAAAAACAGAATTAAGATTTTAAACAAACAAAATTATAGCATTAACGAAATAAATGCAAGAAGGCATCATTTTATTATCTTTTTCTTTGTTCTTAAGGAATATTTTTATCCCAGAATAAATTTTTTTTTTTTTAATATTAGCTGATTTGTAATTCATTAACTTTATATATAAGTTATTTCTATCTATATATTTTGTAGACAATAAATACTATTTGTAATTTACAAATTTATTTCTTCAATAATGATGCTTTTTTAGTTCTCATATAGATTATTTTTTGTAGACAATTTTTTTTTACCAAGGTAGCGGAATCGAGAATAGATTTTTTGGTACCGGCATCGGAACCAAGAATCGAAATATTTTGGTACCGACACATCACTGTATTTATATATCATATTACCAGTTTTAAACGTGTAACTTCATGGAAAATAATCCAATGCAATTATTTAATGGAGGTATTAAAATATACTGATACCAAAGCTACAAGGTTGTTTATAAAATCATAGATCAACCTTACAAAATCATCAACTTATAATGATTAAAATTACCCACAAGATATATCACCTCCTTTTAATATTAAACTATTATACTAAAAAAACAGTGTTTGATACTGGTGAAACCTTACAAAGAGTCTAATAGGATTTTTTTTTTGGCTCATTTTATTAACAGGGACTCAAAAACTTTTGTGTACTCTTACAATATAATACAAGATATCAGTTTCAAAGGAAGATCACTTTTGATCAATTGATAAAATCATATTGCATCCATTTATGCTTCACAAATTTAAAAAAAGATGAATGACTTTTCATAAACTTTCATTAATGGACATAGTAAGTTAAAGGACAAATTTATGCCTGAAAAGAATGAAGTTGAACAGCAGAACATTACATAACGAAAATGCAATGCCAACAATGATTAATTAATTATTAGTGTTTTTGTTAGCATTCTGAATTAAAAATTAACAAACTTTCTGCGTTGACTTCCTAATAACATTCATTTGAGGATGTGCAATTGACTTCAACTCCACGATAGCAACCTGTGCGTTTCCACCTTGGTTCAACGGTATCTGTTAATATAAAACCAGTGTTTCATTTATTTTTGGCTTGTATAAGTAGATGAAACCAAAATTTAATAAATAATGAGGTTGAGCCTCATAAACAAAAAAAATATTCCATTAAAAATAATGTATTCCCTCCTATTGGGAAATACAAAAAAAAAATATGAAGCATAACAGAAATAGGTAAATAAAGAAAATTTAATCAACTTGGTCAAACAATGAATTGTACATTGCAAATATCCTTATACAAGAAAACTGGAAAATAAAAAGAAACATTTACATATTTAAAAATTAATCAAAATCATATAAAAATAAATGGATAATGAGAAGATAATCATAATTAATACCTTTTCTCACATCAAAATCAAAGATTATGAATTTCATTATGTCAAAGAAACATAATTATGGTAACTATATCATTTATAAGGATGTGAGGAAGTTCAGTGGGTTAAGTTTTTAACTCCTGGGCCTGAATTCAAGTCCAGTTGTGGGTGGAAAATTAATTTTCTGTATTTTTAGCTTTGGGATTGGGATATCTTCCTAGGGCTCATCCCCTTCATATGTAGGAGGTGTACTGAATTCATTTACTTTTTAAAATAATATACTGCTATTGAACTTATTAAAACAAATTCAATTCCCAGAAACACTAAGGACTTTTTTCAAGTGCAGAATAGACAAATGATACAAATACCTAATTGACAAAAAGTGAAATAGAAGTTGCAAGGAGTGACTAATGATTGGCCACAATGTATGGCATTGTACAGGCTCTCTATCAAAACATGTGAAGAATAGTGGAGCTCTGAAAGGATTATAACAACCTCAAAGGGATAATACTACACCTATAGGTAGAGACAAACTACCAGCTCATTTCAAAAGTCCTGTCGTTTTTTGTGGTAATTAAAAAAATCAAAGAACCAATAATAGAATAACTTTATTCATTGGAATAATCGCCATTTAAACTAATAACTTTATGCCACCATGATGCAAGATCCCAAACACCGTTTTTAAAAATGACTGAACTTTGATGGTAAAAAATTGATTTAATTCCAATTCTAAGCTTTAGTCGTTATAAAAACATTTCTGCCAGAGACAATTGTCCAGAGATCTGAAAATGTGATAATCAGTGGGGGAAAGGTAGGAAGAATTTGGTGCGTTGGGCAATGTTTCCCATCCAATTTCCATTAATTTATCTTTAGTCAACTTTGCAGTATGTGGTCGAATATTGTCTTGAAGGAGTAAGGGTCCTTTTCTGTTTACCAAATTTGGATTGAATTTCTGAAGTTTAGAATGAAAGTGGTCTAATATTGCACAATAGGACTCTGCAGTAATAGTTTGCCCCTGACTGCCTTTGCTTGTCAAGAAAACAATCAGCAATACCTTTTTCTGATGAAGACCAGATTTCAGAAATTGTTTTGGTTCTTATCAACTGATAGCCATTGGTATGATCACCAAACTTACACCCATCATGAAATCACAAGTGATGATTCTGTCAAAAAATGGGTCATTTTTTAATCAAGAAGCTAAAGATGAAGCTATTGTCAGTCGAATAATCTTATTCGCCTTAGATAACTTGTGAGGGGCCCATTTATGCATTTTTTTTTATTTTTACCATTTGATGTAAGTAGGTATCTCCAGGCTGTTGCTTGTGAAATATTTAACTGCTTACCTGAATCAATATATTGCCGAATTTCCTGTTTGTTGGAAACTTAAGGTCTTCCAGAACGAGCATCATCTTCAAAGGTTTCATCGCCTTGACAAAATTCGGAAAACCAAAATTGAGCTTTATACTCAGAGAGCACCTTCTCACCAAACACGGAGCATATTTTTCGAGTGACCTCGATCCTCTTCAAGCCAAGTTTAAATTCATACAATAAAATTGACCGAATTTGAATTTCAACACTCTCCATTTTAATATATTTCTTTAAGCATTTAGCAGTGACTGGAAGGTAATCCCTATTTCAAAGACAGTAAACAATATTTTTTACATTTGAAAAGGTCGAATCGGAAATAGAATTGTAATAAAGATGATACAGGCAAAATAAATCTTAATGAAAAAAACGAAAGGACTTTTGAAACGGCCTGGTACTTCAAATTCTTGGAAAAGTTGGCCAAAATCATCCATATGATACCTATAAGGGAAGTTAATACTTAAAATATCAAGCACCAAATCCAGAGACACCTTTTGAAAATTAGAGAGAAAAAGCCATTAGTAAGTCAATGTGGAATTTAAATCCCTTCCACTGAGTTGGTTCTTAGTTAAAGTAGTGAGTAACAATTCAATTGAGGACTTTTAGAGCTGAATTTGGTATCATTACAGAGCGCAGAACAAAACAATATCAGTATAGCACTACTCACAATACTACCAACAGCACCCATTAGTTCCAACCAGACACCTGGTTGATTGAAGAGATTTTTATCAGAATATTAGGAAGAGTACTAACTATAAATCAAGAATATGAACAATATTTTTTCAATTCTTTACTAAACATAAGCAATATTTATTAAAAAAAATATATATAACAATTTGGATAAAAAATACTGTAACCTTTAGATACCTTGTTCTTCCAGTTAGAGTAAATAATGCCATTAAACCAAAAGCAAACAATATAAAAACATAATAATAATTATATACACAAAACCTTATCTTAATGTTAGCACAACAGACCCTTATATCATTGAAAATGATTATTAAATATAATACAGTAGACCCTCCATATAACGTGGCTCGTTAAACCGCTGATTCGGATATAACGCGGGTCAAGCTCTGGTCCCGATCCTGATTCAATTAAAATTAATAAAAAATAAGATTACATTGTATTATGGTTTTAAAACCAACAATAGAAAACTTGAAAACAATTCATTAGAAAATGGAGTCATAAAAACTAGAGAAGAAAACGAAAAGGTTCCAAAGTTTAATAAGTTGTGGGAACAAGGGAACTCTGAAAATTAAGTTACATTTGTTAATTTTTTTTTTTTTTTTTTTTTTTTTTTTAACACATTCCTAATTTTACTGAACATTAAAAGGAATTTGTACAGGAAAAAAATATAACTGGTTGTTAAAGTAGGAAGTAAAACTAAATAGGACGTTCAGAATGAATTACGATTGTCTAACCAGGTTTCATTATTTATTTATTTTCGTTTCAATATTAGAACTTTATTAGAATTTTAAAAAAACTTTAGGAAAGAGTGGGTACATCGCTTGTATCGTCCTGGAAATAAGACGAAATGTGTTGCTTAGACAATGTCAATTGAATATCTTCCCGGTAACCTACCTAGATGACGTACGTTGCCTCTATTCCTGCCTTCTTGGTTCACAGAATCCCCCTCACTTCCTTTTTAAAAACTGTGTATTATTCCTTTAGTTGTTGCCCGAGTTTATATCAGAATGCATTTTCATTATTTTTTGACCCCCAATAATTCATACTTCTGCCCTCGTTATACCGCGGGAGGTTTCATTTCCCCCTAACCCGCATTATAACGAGGGTCCACTGTATTTCAATTGAGGAAGATTAAATATAGCCATGATTTAAACTATTAAACTATTTTTATTATTAATTTTTTACTCCTGGCTACTTTAGATCTTGGAACAAGAGAAATGATCCAGGAAACATTGTATGTATTGGGAGACCACCTTGAAGAGATGACCTTTTTTCCCTTGGAAGTGCCCTTGATAGCCCATTCTTGCCTTGTACACTATTTTTCAAGAGCTAGTTTCACTTTTTAAAACCCATTTTTCATCAGAACTGACTGCACCATTGGATTAGTCATCCAAAAATCTATAAAACCCCATCATAAACTCAAATGGAAAAAAAAAAAAAAAAAAAAAAAAAAAAAAAAAAAAAAAAAAAAAAAAAAAAAAAAAAAAAAAAAAAAAAGTTGACCTGTTTTTCCCTTGTTCTCTTCATACAGTATGTATCAAAGTATAATTAACTTAGCATTTGACAAATTATAATAGTTTAATGACACAACTAAAATGGGCTTACAAAAACAAAACTATGAACAGACAATTTGACAACTACACATAAAGTCTAACTAACATAAACCTATCAATAAGCCACATATACTTACAATCATTTTTCCTGAAATATTATTAAAATAAAAAATAATTTGCCTCTAAAAAACACTGTGGCTCTGAATACTTGTAATTTCAAATTTACAAATTTACATCCCAACCATAACCAATAAAACAATAATAAAACCAACTAGCAGTTTTGTTAATTGTTACTATGCAAAAAATAAGCAAAAGCACGTCTAAAAAAGGAATCTTTGAATTCAGCTGACCTGGAATGAGTAAGGAGGAGGAGGTGGCCTGTTTTGATGTTCATTCATTTGATGATTTGGAGCATTGGCGAATTTAACAACGGGTTGCCCACGTTCCGGATGTCCCTGAGGAATACGCTCATGGTGGAGTTGAAGTCTTTCTTGGTGAAGAGCGGGAACTCTTTCTTGAAGAGCTGGCATACGTTCAGGCTGGCTCATTGGAAGTCTATTTGTCCCGACCGGTCTTACCGTAGGTACTGTTCGATGTAGAGACTAAACAAAGCATTTATCTTAAATAGAATCATCATAAATATTTAATAAACTTAAATAAGTGGAATTCTTCGGGACTTGACTAAATGAGTCATCTATTTTTTTATTATTAATTTTATTATGTAATATTATTTTTTTTCACAAAACATTCAATTACCAAACAAGACATTTGGCAATATTTATGTGAGTATTACTACATAAGGCTGGAGGATGGGGAGGGCGGTTTTTATAAAAAAAGGGTTTGCTAAGTTGGAGAAGACATTTCAGCATCTCTAAGGAAGTACTGATGCAACATCGTTCGATTATGGTTTTTAGACAATTAAGATATCATGCAGTAGCAGATAAACTGTTGGTACTAAGACAAAAGAAAATTAGTGATTTTTTTTTTTAAACCACAAACTTTTTGATTTACATATCTAAGAACTTACACATATTACTATTGCATAATAATAATAAATAATAAATAATAAAGCTTTATTGGCATCATTTTTATGACAAAAGCCTCTCCCTCAGGTAGAGGATTTTAGAAGGTAAAATGGAGTTCAGCTCCAAAATAATTTTATAGAATAGAAACTGAATAGTAAAAATAAAAAATAAAATATACAATATTCTTTGTAAAACACTAAAACAAAAACAAAACTACAAACACAAAACAAAACTTTTTATTATTGCATACATAGGTAATAAATAATATGTTGTTATTCAATAGATATTTGTATTATGTTAATTGTCCTAAATTAATATTTTTGATACTTTTTTGGGAGTCTCGATTAACTGAGGATTTGGTTGCCCAACCAAACCATGTCAGTAAACTAACCCCGAAGTGTATTTAACAGTTTATCCCATATTTAAGTAAATGAGGAAATATACTGTTCATGTTTGTAATAGAGACTATTATAAATAATATTAAATAAATGTTTTTTTATAAATAACACTAGTGGACTGAATTTGGTAAAAAAAAAAAAAAATTCATAAAATTCTTATAAAGATTGTAGGAAAATATTTTATGTTTAAAAAAATACATAATTTTGAATAAAAACTTTAGTCATGCTTATAGTACATTCTTCGCAAAATTTAACAGGATTGTTGAAAAACATGTTTGTTTAAATGTAAAATCGATTTAAAAAAATAAAACAATTTCAGATTAAAATATGGGACAAAATTTTAATAATATCTTAGACTAAATATCTTTTTCATGATATATTTCATTAAAGGTTGTCAGGGAACTTAAATAATGTCTGTAGTACATTTTAAAGAAAAACTTTAAAGGATTCTTGTTCTAGGTTTTCCAGCCTTTCTTGTAACAAGAATATAAAGTAAGTGAAGATAAAATTCATTATTTCATAATTCAGTTAATCTTAAGAAGCCAAAAGAGGTAATTCCTCACTGCAACGGCTTGGATGTTACATAAAAAAATACAAGTTAACCTAAGAAACTTACTTAACTAAGCTATTTCTGGTTACGTACCACAGTAGGGGAAATAGTTCTTATGGGTGGCGAATGTATGGATGGCTGCGCTTGGAGATTGGCTTGAGTCCTAACGATCATGGCTGATTGTTGAACGTTATTCGGCCTGTATATATGTTGCATCTGCCCTACTCTTTGCTGCATAACATGAGCGGCCATTTGTTGCTGAGCAACAGCAGTAGCCTGGCTGGTAATTCTGTGATGTAGTCCGTTAGGAATGACTTGATGGTTTGTCGAGGGAGGGAGGCACTGCTGAAGAGGCAACTGCTGTGGCAGCTGTGACTGTAAGGGAGACCCTCGCATCATTTGTTGACAATTATTCACAGCCGCAGAATTACTATTACTTCGGCCTTGGATGGCTCCTGGCTGCATCTGGCCTTGTCCCCCATAAGAAACTAATACAACTTGCTGATTACCATGCAATGTTGGGCTCTACGAAAAAAAAAAAATTATAATCATTATTAATAAACAAATAATATTGATTGTCATTATAACTTTTTAATATATTTATATATATATGTTTAGTAAGGTTCTTGAGGTTCAGTCATAAAATAAAAAATCAACTATTTTGGCGACGTTTCGAGACTATATTGTTCTCATAATCATGCCAATGTTACTGGTGGATATGAATGACAATCCACCAGTCATCATTGGCATTCATATCCATATCATTCATATCCACCAGTAACATTGGCATGATTATGAGAACAATATAGTCTTGTAACGTCGCCAAAATAGTTGATTTTTTATTTTATGACTGAACCTCAAGAACCTTACTAAACATTTAATAGTAACAGTCAAGAAATTTATCCATATATATATATTTTTTTAAACAAAATGCCACAAAGCTTTTGGGAATAACTTATATATAAAATAGGATGAATACAACAAAAATTAATAAATTAATGAAAATATGCCAGATTACCTTTTCTAAACCTTTCCCAATATGAAACATGAAATAAATTCAATGGTCTATGAGAATAAGTGGGTAAAAAATGGCCAAAATGAGTTAAGTTCACTATGATCATTTCCTAAGCCTCTCGCACTCTGCAATGTCGATAACTCTTAGTCCATTTATTTTTGATTCGATCGAAGTCTACAAGGATGACATTGGATTTTTCCTAACTCTATTTTTTATAAACAATTGTTAACATGACAAAAAAAAAACCGAAACATTAAACCACTAATTTTGTTCCCTCTTATCATATTATGAATAATAGTTTTTATCAGATTTAAATCTAGATAGATCTAAAGTTATTGTAGATAGGTACTATAGAAAAAAACAGCTAGAAACAAGAAAATGTAATTATTATAAAGGAAAATATAAAATATAATAATTGTTTATAAGAACAGTAATAAAATAGGAAAAAAAGTGTTTTATTACAAGGATCCATAATGAGAGTTAATTAAAAATGTTTGTTGATGAGAAAATTAGAATGTGATATAGAAATAACCCTTGTAATATAATTAAGTAATTACTGTCTAATATCCATTGATTTACTTATATGTATATCTGAATATATTTTAATTTTATTATTTAGATTAGATGAAAATAGTAATGAAACTTTCATTTAAGAAATCTGAGATACAGCATAGCATGTAATGAAAGAATATTATTACATCAAGGATATTTAGAAAACGATTTTTAAAAAATGCTTCAAGATTAGCCAAAAAACGGCAATTATTAAAACTGTTAGTATGTTGATTTAATTAATCCCTAGTTTTTATACTTATTGTTTATTTCGTTTAACGTCACTTTATGCTGCTATGGCTAATCGGACGATGCTACGGTGGGAGTCCTAAATTTTGCCTATCCAGGTATAATTAGGATAGGGATCCTTAACGAGTATCTGACATTGCACAGGCTCGAGACCCCCATTTTACGTCCCTTCTGAAGGACGGTATAGCTAAGGATTTTTTACTCCTTTATAAAAATCCTAAAGTCATCTGCCGGGCTGCGAACCCGCGATCTTGGGTTTAGTAGGTTGCTAGGCTAACTTCTAAATCAAATAATCCTATACAAACTTAACAATAATTCTTTTAAGCAACAGAACTAAAACATAAGATTGTTGGTTGGTTGATATGTTTTTTATTATAATAGCTTTTTTTTTTTTTTTTTTTTTTTTTTTTTTTTTTTTTTTTTTTTTTTTTTTTTTTTTTTTTTTTTTTTTTTTTTTTATTATATAAAAAAAATACTATTATAAATCCAAATGCTATTATTTTTTTTTCAATAAAGAAATCACATGATAAACAATTCTTTCCTCAAATTAGGAAGTTGAAGTTTTTTTGTAATTATTTAATTAAAAAAAAAATGTTTTTAATATTTATTACACTAAACATAATGATTATATTGTGGAAAATTTTATTTTTCAAAAATTATATTCATCCAATTTAATTGTTGTCAATATCAATTTACATATTTGAATAAAGAGCTTTAGTTAAGAAGAAAAAAACGTTTGCAACACTGACTGCCATGGTAACCAACATATGAAAAAGATTTCAGCCTAATAAGGTATATTTAACAGCAGATCAAATTCAATCATATGATATATTGTTAACAATTGAATAATAGTTGTTTCTCAATATCTTCCAGTTTATAATCTTCGATGGATCAAATTTAATTAACAACATTAAATTATTATAAGAGTCTAACAATATAACTCTTATAGAAACAATATTAGTTCAAATAGATTGAATTGATTGAAATTATCAGAAAATATATTCTGAATGAAAAATATATTATGTCCCAGCGTAAGTCTCAGGTCAGTATAATTATAATAAATTAATTGATTTAATCAATACTTTGTCAGTTTATTAATAAAATAAATAGAGACAAATTAAACAATAAAAATAAAATTTAAAAAAAAGTAATTAGTATTTATATAATACAAATTTTAAATGAAAAGAGTTTATGGAATTTGATCAATGTAACCAGTAATTGACAAGATTACATTTATAAAGTAGGATTTTGAGCAGGATCAATAAAAAATTAGGCAATATTTTAGCTTGTTTTAACTTATTTATTAAGCTGATTACATTTAATTAAATTTTAATTTAGTACTATTTTTATTATTTTATTTTATTCAATTTTTTTTTTTTTTTTTTTTTTTTAAACTTTTTTTTCCTCTTCTCTTCTGATTCTGTATTCAACTATTTCTTGTTTTAGCTCTGGTAATGGGCATCAAAGATATGAACAATTTTAATTTACCTAAAAAATATGTAGATGCCAAAACATTGGCAAAATAAAAATATGGTTTGTTAATCTTAAACATTGCCTAATCTTTAACTAATCTCTCCCAACATATAAGAAGCACAAAACAAATTGGCTATATAATTAGACAATCTAGCACATTCTAAAAATGTAACTTATGAAGATGATATTGCTAATGCTTGAAAACCGTGTTTTAATTCTGGAGCTTCTAGAGCGGTTAGGATTCCATAAAATTGATCACATAGCAAAAAAATCAACTTAAGATTTTATTTGGTAATTAAACAAAACTGGCACAGCTATGTAATTTCAGTAGTGCAAATATTAAAAATGACAATTTCTTTCCCTTGGACATAGTGGAAAGATGAACATTTATAAGAAGAATTACAGTTGAAAAACTATAATGAATAAACATAAAAAGTACCAGAACTAGCAGTAAACTATGGATTGGATAAAAAAAAATAATAATAATAAGAATTAGTAAGAATTTATAAATTATCCCGGGAATAATGAACTTTGTAGAAATGAATAAATTTATAAATAATAGTCTGCCACAAAATTATTTTAAACCCGCCCAAAGCAGATTTGATACCGCAAAGATTCCATGAATGCCTAAGTGACTGACACTTCAACACACTTAGTTTTTCCTGAGAAATATTCAGAGAAAAAAGCTTAAAAATATGAAAGCAAATGAGTAAAAAGTAAAAGAAACTTGGGGAGAATTATTATCAATGGGTAAACATCCCACTTCTATTTTGCAAGTAATTAAAATTAATAGAGAAAATTATTAAAAGTCAACTGCCTTTTTCCTTTTATTTTTATGCTTTCAGGGGGATCAGGTTAGTTAACTAACAAAAAACAATAAATCAAACATAACTTAGGTTTAACTATGGCCTGAGAAATATTATTCGAATTCAAGACAAAAAAAATTAAATTAAATTAGTGAGCAACCAAAAATACCATTTAGTTTGGACGACTTAAAAACTTATAAGAAAATACCTGTCGCAAAGGAGAAACACTATTTGGTATATTCTGATGCATCTGTTTAGGTTGGCCATTGTTCTGCTGACTAGGAGAAATCCGATCTGTAAATAATTTTTTTTTTTTTTAAATTAACCAGGAATTGGAAAAAAAAAATACTATATAAGTATGATCGATTTATATATAACTTTTAAATTAATTTTACTTTTTAATAAATCTTATATATTTTTGAAACAACAAGTAAACTGGAAACTTGAAGTCATGATAACTTATTTTTCAAAAAGAATTAAAATTTATTATTTCATTCATAAATCTCATCATGTTACATCCTTCAGAGGATGACACACCTCCTTCTTCTTATGGACATATAAAAACTATCTCCTACCCACACTTAAAACATTACCTTGTCTATACTGTGGTACAGGTGGTACCCTCTGTTGCCAATGTGGTAAAACCTGTTGCTGTTTCAATTGTTGTTGGTGTTGGTGTTGCTGCTGCTGCTGCTGCTGCTTCATTTGTTGTTGGTGTTGCTGTTGCTGTTGCTTTGCATGCATTTGCTGAATTTGTAACTGCCTCTGTTGTTCCTGCAAACGCTGCTGCTGCTGCTGTTGGTGTTGCTGTAGTTGTTGCTGGTGCTGTTGTTGCTGCTGCTGCTGCTGCTGCTGCTGATGCTGCTGTTGTTGCTGCTGCTGCTGTTGCTGATGCTGCTGTTGTTGCTGCAATTGAGTCTGATGCTGTGGCTGATGACGTGCTTGTGGAGAAATTTGTTGCTTAATTTGATCGTTAAGTTCAGCTGTTAACTGTTGCCAAGATTGATTTGATGGCTGTAACTGAGCAGCATCTCTACGCCCAATTAATTGGTCAGAATAAGTCGACATGAGTGTCATAAAAACGCTCTGCCAGTAAACACTAGTGTCTGCTTCAGATAAGTCTGGTGCTTCTGACAATGTGCCAAAGTTACCAATCCCTTTAAAACATAATCATAGTCTGTATGAATATTAATATACTTTTAAAAAAATGATAATAATAAAAATTATTGTGGTACTAACCTAACTTAAGTGTGTCCATATTTTCAGGCAAGAACCTCAGATTGATCACATCCACAGCACTAGGAACTTTACTTTTAGTTCGGATTCTTTCCATATGATTTAACATCAGACTAAAAATTTATTTTAATTAATGGTTCACCAACTAATTTTGAATATTAGATTTTTATCAAACAGTTGTAAATGACTTACTCTTTGGTATAGAATATGACCGAGTCTGAGCTCTTGTAAAGAACAGACTTGACAAAAGTAAGACACAATCTCAACGAACGAAGATCCTTCTGAAGTTCAGTCCTTCCAGTATTACATTCGGCTAGTTTTTCATTAGTTCTTGTGACTGCAGTAATCATCAGTTCTCGACATCTTTTCTTTACAAGATCATAGACCCTAAAAAAAAAATGTTTATATAATTTTTAGCTTAGAAAAAATCATAAAAAAATAAAATATAAATTCTAATCTAAGACTAAAGCGACAGGAAACTGCTCATCATTACAAACTACTTCAACATTTACTAGACAAACGATCAAACCTTCCAATTCATTACAAAAGTCTTATTTACATGACTGTTATTAGGCCTATTTGGACGTACGGAGTTGAGCTTTGGGGCTCTAATAAACCATCCAATTCATCTCGTATCCAATCCTTACAATCCAAAATCCTTCAAAAAATCCTAAATGTCCCTTAATTTGTCACCAATAAGCTTATCCATAAGGACCTTAATGTTACATATGTTGCTGAGTTAGCCCAAACCAGATACCTATCCTTTCATAGTAAGCTCCATACCACTCAAATCCATAAACCAGATACCTATCCTTTCATAGTAAGCTCCATACCACTCAAATCCATTAGTTTTTCAACTTGCTTTCCACTCCATTCCCGATAATCCTCCGAGGTGTCTGAAAAGAAGATGGCCTAGAGATCTTCTAGTGTAGAATTTTATTTAAGTGCAACTGATGAGTAGTTCTTTTTGAAGTTCTTACATGTCATTGTAATCGTTATCAGCTCATTTACTTGATGTACATATTTCTATAGTTGTAAATTTCAATAAATTGATATATATAAAAAAAAAAATTCTAATCTATATAACATAAATACTACTAAGTTAAATTACTCCTTAGCCAAAAGTAACAAAAAACACATTGTTAGCAAACCAAAAGACGTGAAGGACCTGAAATGATGTTCAGAGAAAATATTTGAAATTCCAGAGTTTAAAAAAATTGGCAAGGAAAATAGTGGCATATATGTATCAGAAAAATAATATTTTAAAGCATGAACTTTTATTTTAAACTAACAAATTTAATATAATTTGTTTAGGTTTAGTAACTCTAAATAACTAAGAAATAGTATTTTATTAAGTATATAATCGACATTAATTATTTATTCTGTGAAATAAAATTTTGCTAATGTAAATATATGGAAATATTTACAATAAATAATTCATAAGTATAACAAATAAATAAAACCAATACGGAAGATTTAATCGGATAATAAATCAGATGTTGATAAGTAATGCTATAATATAATGAGCAATCAGCAATCCCGAATAACAATTGAATGGCAGTTATTAAACATTTTTAAATTGTTATCTTAAGTTAATAAAAGTTTTTTAATTATTTATTATATTTATTTATTTAAATATTTTTTCTTTTAACAAATCCATGATGTAGCAGTGGAGCTAAGAAAATAAGATATATCAGTTCAAGTGATTCAAGTTAATGATCAGAAAATTATGAGCACTTAGGAATGTGGCAAAAGAAGAAAATTATTCAACTGTCGATGTGAGCAAATTCAACTAATTCATATTTGATATACTTCAATTTTCAAAAAAAAAAAAAATCATCAAAAATTCAAGCAAAAGTTATGTTTGGTGTTGACGTTTCATATGAAGTATAAAAAAGAAGATAATTTATTACACTTATTTATTTTTTATTTCATTGTATAAATTTGAAAGTTCAAAGGTATCAGTGAAAAATTTACATTTATTGTTAGATATTATTTAAAAAACAATAAATGATTGCTATAATAGATTAATAAATTTAGAATTTTTTTTTTTTATTGTATATTTAAACCTCATTTATAATAGATTAAAAAGTATTATTCATGTATATAAGAAAAATTTTTTTTTTAAATTATGATAATACAGTCATATCATTATAAAGGATTAGTGGCATGCAATATAACTAACAATAAATTAGATTAAATCATATGATTTCAAATAAACAATTCATTAATAATTGATTGGAAATATTTTTCAGAGTTCTAGAGAGCATAATACAGATTTTCTTTTTAAAATTCCAAGATAAACAGATACAGAAGTAAAATATTAGTTTAATTAAATATCAGAAAAACATTTAGCTGCTGGATTAGTCAAATGAATAGTAACTAAAAGGTATGTACGTCAATTTCATAAAAAGATAATATTAAAAAATTGATTCAGCATTTGATGAAAATGTCAATTTAATTTTTGCAACACTGACAAAGCAACAACATGCTTATAAATTAAGGTCAAACGTATAATAATTGACAAAAGATTAAATTAAATCATATGATTTACAAATAACAATTGAATAACAGCTGTTTCTCATAATCTTAGTTTGTATTCCAGAGGTAAAATTAAGATGTTAAAAGATATAATTCTTTTAGAATTCCGAAATACAGCAGAAGTGAACAGAAAAATACATTTATTGCAAATGAATAACTGAGGAAATAACCACAAAATAAAATAATAAAAACTCCAAGATTTTTCTTCGAAAGCAGCTAAAGCTATGTAAGATCATTAAGTCAATTAATACTTATTTATTTTCTATTAAATATAGTGGAAATGATAAAAACTGTGTGACCATTTAATAAGACAAATATTTTAGCTTTAGATTTTGACCAGATACCAGTTACTCGATAATAAATGTAAAAGGAAAAAATAAGCTCCAAAATTAAATAAGCAAACCCTTTATTATCTCTAAATGGAAATAATATAAAGATAATGAATGGCTATGAAGATAGCCATTAAAAAAAAAATTAAATGGCTAGAGAACAGGAAGGCTTGCTCAATGGTGACATCTCTAACCAACCCCAACTAAACCCTAATCCAAAAATATAAATAGTTACTGTACTCACATATCAAACATTTCTTTTATTTGTTTTACTACATGTCTCTTCAATTCTTCAAGCTTTTTTTCCCTCACAGCTACTTTATCAAGGGCTGAAGACAGCACAATAGAATGGTACCTACAAAAACCAAACCGTTAATTTATAGCAATCAGCTGATAAAAAATAAGCTATACAAAAATAGATTTGTATCTAGTATTATAACTACTTAATAATACATATAATTTTGGACAATATTGCTCATCAAATTAAGTTTGTGATTGTTCTAATTTATAGACTTTGTAAAAATACCTGCATATTAACATGGATTATTGGCGAACATTATGTTTGTTGATCAAACAAAGAAACGAAAAGAGGTAATCACACAGCTATTAACCAATTTTATTTTAGTTAGTGTATGGAGGTTGAGCTTTTCTAGATGAGTTTACCATAAAAGTAAAAGTCATTCATATTTAAATAAATAATATAAATATATTTATTTAAATAAATAAATTCAAAAGCCTGATTCTAACTGCTCCTTTTTTAAAAAATAATTGCATTAACTGTTATATTTTTCCTTTTTTAACATTTTCATCCCTTAAAATTATTTTCAGAATGCGACTTGAATACGCCTTTTTTATACAAAAGGAAGACTAACGTGGTGGAACTCAAATCAACTGTAGCTGAACAGTAGAAGAAATTCTTCTTGTACCATTTCCAGCATTGAGGAGCCTCTATCTGCAGCCATGCCTCTCGATTCCTGTTAAGCTGCCTCATTTCTAGAGTTCTTTTGCCTCTCTTCCTTCCTCTATCCTTCCAATGGGCCAAGCTTCTATTACCTTTTGCGGATCACTTTCTTCCTCCATTTAACAGATATGACCAAGCCAGTTTAGCTGTCGGTTTTCTAGCGAGGTCTTTAGCTCCCTTCTTATCTATTCATTCCCGACACAGTATTTCCTGGTTCTTCCAACACATCTTTGGAGGAATTTCATTTCTGCACTTCGTCGCCTGGCTGACTTGCTTATCCAGCTTTTTCTACTATAAGTAAGAGCAGGGAGGTACACAGGATTTAAATATATGCCTTTTTGTTTCTCTACCAAAATGTCTGTGGCCCACTATGCTATTACAGATTGGTTAGAAGATCTGGGTTTGGATATTCTATTTGCTACTTCTGTGGTGTCATTAATGACAGTCCCTAGGTAAGTAAATTCCTGCACCATACCGAGTACCTCCTCATTGCAGTTCTTCTTGCTTCTCTCTTGATAAAACCAAAACCTTGCTCTTGGAAGTGTTAATGATCATTACTTTGCAATAGAGCTCCTCCACATATATAGGAGTTCAGCACTTCTATATTTTATTGATTTTATTGATTAAATATTATAAATAAAAGGGGACTCAAGCTGCCTCCCATCCTCACACCTATGGGAAAAAAAGACTTGGAATTCTTTCCATTGATCCTCAAAACTCCTTTTGCTATCTGATAGGCTGATTTAATCGCATCCAAAATTTATTTTATGGCTAGAAAAAATATGGAACATCCAAATCAACCCTTCACGATTACAAAAGGAGAAAAGGTCCATCACTGAAACAAAAAGAACCACAATACATTTCCCAACTTGTTTGAGAAAATGCTGGTTAACTTTATCCCTTAATGTGCTAAATTAAAATACTCTCACACTTAAGATCTAGTTTAGCTATGAGCACAATGAATTTGAGGTGAGTAACTAAAAAATAATTAAAACAGAACCAGAAAGCTGGTCACAGCTAGTTTAAATGTTTTTTCCTAAAGAAATAATTCTTTCCTCTCTTTTCAGGCTTCTGAGGCAAACAGCTTGGCTGGAAAAATATTTTTAATAGCATGGGTATTTATTATTTTTTTTATTTTAAAAGCAATTTTCGAAGAAATATTTAGTAATACAGGTGAGAATGGGGTCAGGATTGCCAAATGGGCAGTAAGTAATCAAAGTTAAGCACAGTCGATCATGGTAAGCACTTGTTAGGGTGGTCACCATCCTTCAGCGAAAGTCACATAGGTCCAGGTATTTTAGGCAACTCCTCCACTCCTCATGTGAGACCCATCATCTACTGGAGTCAACTCATACAGACCGGGCATAGGAGTGATAACCCTACAATGTTTAGTATAACCCTACTTAATCAAGTATTTTGAAGTGGTTTCCTAGAATGTAAGCCTCCTGAAGGTACAGTCCAAGAAAGGTTTCAGGTTTCAGTAAATATAAAAGGTCCAAGTCGGTCTTGGCCCTGAGCAACCATAATATGTAGATCTACACTGATTTTTCGTTGTCCTTGAACCAAAGTGTTTGAAGGTAAGTGGGATGGGCACTGGTGAATTGGAATCAGAGGAACAGGTGATCAAGCTATGAGAAACCTGCCCCTTTACCATGGAAACCATGGTACAACTTGGGCTTGAGAAAGAAATGAATGTCTGTAGGATAACCATTTGACGTGGCTAAAGATCTTCAAGCTCTGTAATGACAACCCCAAAAAAAAAAAAAAAAATTTCAACACTCTCCAGGAACCATACAAAATTTTATATATAAAAATAAAAATACAGTTTGGGAGAGTATCGTCTGGTTTAATGTGAGGTTTGCACCAAGTGCACAATGGTAAGAGCAAGAAGACAAAGAAATCTTCAATTTTTTATTTATAATTTACTTTTAATATTAGAAAACCCAAACAAGCCACCTTTACACTTCTAAACAACCTTAACAAGACACAAATTTTATATAAAAAATAAAAAATCACTACATTACATTACACACAATATTACATTTGAGCTATGAAGCGACACTTTCCTGCATATTTACATTGACAACCAGCCTTTACATCAAACTTAGAAAGTGACTAATGACTAACGCTTAGTAGACAACTTATATGGAGCCCCACATTTCAAAACAAAAACGTAAACAACAGCTATGACTGTGAATGTTATACCCCTAAAACAGAAACTAAACATTTACTGTTACATGCCAAAACCCATCTGGAATTAGGTATTCCAAATTTATGGATGGGCCTGAAAAATGATAATTCAAAAATTACAATATTCCGATCCAAAATTTTAAGACTGATAACTGATACATGTTAAAAGAAAATACTACAGACTTACGTATTCCAATGGTAATAAAATTTACAGATATTTTAATGACAAATTACATGGCCACATTAAAAAAAAGGGTATAGAATAAGGCAACCATTACAAATTCCAGATATAGCGCAGGTTGAACAGGAGCTGGATGCGGGATCTCCTAGTATGATCCATAAGGTAGTATCATGTCTGAAGATTTTATGCAAAATATTTCTGTTGTAAATAAAGTTATCATGTCAAAAAAAATATTTTAAAAACTTTGACTATTTTGATTTATTTTTGTATGTACTAATCAATGGAAATTTGTTTAACTTAATTTAAAAGTAAAAAAAAGTATAGTTAATTCACTTTGCACTTGACATCACACACTGCAGGATTGGATATCAGCCTCTGGATGAAGTGTCTTTGGACATTTCAAGAGGTTTTACAACATGGCAGGAGACAATTGGCTGACAAACAACCAAAGAAAAACCATAACCACTCATGAAATTGATAAATTAGCTGTCTCAGGATTTAATTGTGCATTTTCAATAAAAAATTATCGCTCCAGGACTTAAAAACATTTAATTAAGCATTCATACACTTGATCAGGCCATTACTGGAAACGAAGATATTTGTGCTCAAAGGTCTTTAATCAACATAACTATTACATAATTTACTCCTGATCCAAATTCGCAAGATTTAAAACTATCACATATGTCTGTCAATAGCTTTCAACGAACTGAACTATTTCTCCTTATATATTCCAAATGTCACACCAAGTACAAATCCAAGGTAAAAGCAACATGGAAAAAGAACAATAATTCAACATTTGAAAAAAAAAAATTATGTAAATCTTAATGTGATATTAATTATCTGTAACTGTTTTCATCCATCAACTGTTCTATGTACCTATACACTTGTTCCACCACGGCTGGGACAAAAAAAGTCATTTGTTTTAGTATAATATTAATTTTTAAATTACTTTGTTGTCAATATGTAAAGCTTTTGAGGACATAAGAGTTTAAATTTAAAAATGAGATATCAAACACCTGAACTTCAGCTAAAAATCCAAAAAATTTTCAAAAAAAAAAAAACTCCTTGAATTCCTGTTATTTATTAAACTGAAAATGAAGTTTGTGCTCTTCTAATAGGCATCAGAGTCAAGGCCTTTTAAAAAATGAGCCATTGATTTAAACAAACTATAATATTTTTGGATTGTGCAATACCTTGGCTATATGCAGGATGAGGCAAAACACTATTTGCAGTTCTGATAATTTTTCCTTGATCAAATGAGAATGATGTGTACTGTAGAACCATTGCTAAGTTATAAAATGGCTTGGTTCCTGTTGAAAAAAAGCAGGGTATCTTGCATTCAAAACTGCATAAACCCTATCTAGCTGTTCACAATAAAGGTTTGAGTCCACTGTAAGATGACCTTAGTTCAATTTTTTCCTAAAATGATCTAAATGAACCAAAGTGAAGCAGTATTTCGATGTTCAACAGACTTCTACCATGGCACTAATTTCTCCACTTGAGGTATGCATGATGGTATAGAAGGATCAATCCTAACTAATTTCTTTGGTGGCTGTCTTTGAGCTTAGATCCTTTTTCTTATTTTATTTTTACATCTGATATTGCATGAGGGTTTTAAAAATATTAAAGACCCCATAAAGCCAACTAAAGTAACAAGGAATTAAAGGATCAAAGTAAACATCCACATAAATAGTTAGAACAAAAATTTTTTTATAGGATTACTTGTGAGAGTTAGAATCAAGGGATGTATTCATGCACCGGGACTTTTGTAATGACCAAGTGATAGTCTAAAATGACTACTGCTTTTATATAAAACCATCCCATTTTTTCCCTTCTCTATTCAGGCAAACAAGTTCTTAGACTTTTTTAAGTGATATACATTTGAAGAATTGTATACTTGAAGAGGAAAGTCCCAAAAATCGAATCTGAGATTTCATCGCCAACTATTAACTTGTCCTCATGAAACAGGCGAAGGAAAAATCCTTCATTATTCGTGCTGCCTTATTTTCAAATTCTTTGCCCACCTCCATTCATAATGCTTCCTCACTCATTTATTTTAAACACTTTTTATTTTATCTCCATCTGAATTATCAATCTTCCAAAAATATATAGTAATATATAGGATATATATCCAAAATATTGTTGCTCCAACTTATATTTTTCTAAAAAAAAAAAATTGTAGTCTCCTTCCCTAAAAATACAATGTTTAACTATAACTTCACTGTAACATACGATACTAATTACACAAAAGTTTTACTTAAAAGCTTTCAGATTGAAAGCTCTTTTCCAGAAATGGTTTCATTTTATCAATATAAGAGGTTTTATATTCTTAATATTTTTTTCTAAATCTCACTACCATTGAATAAAACCACATTTAATCAGTCATTGTTAATAAAAAAAAAAATTAAACTGGCTTGACTCTTGATGTACTCGACCGTTATAATCTTCATTAATATCAGAATATTGAGAATCAGGCACTTACCTTTATCTCCTAGTTAATTTTTGTCTTAGTACACCTATATAATGATATACAATAGTATTATGCTTAGGGTCAAGTGGGGTACAGAGTAACATCAGGATTAGCTGTCATTTTTTTATTTTACTCTTTGTCTCTTTATTTGTTACTCGATTTCATGTGACACCATTTTAAACATCTGTCATTGGATGTAAAATTTCAGGATAAATGGAAGAATAATTGAATTTATGTTTTTTGTAAAACATTTGTGAACGATTTGGGTAGTGAAATTTAGTGCTTATTGGAAAACTAATGGTTTGTTGTGAGTAAGTATATGATCCCTTTAATCTCCAAAAAGTAGGTGTCCGAATAGTTTCTTGCAATATCTAACCAATATAATTCTAACAAATTTTGTATCAAATAGTATGGTGTGGGACACAGTGAAATGTAACGTGTTGTGCAAAGCCTCCTTTGATTATGTATTTTTTTGTTTAAGTGTGTTATATCGAAATAGCTTGGAATAGAAAAGGAAGACGACATTGGTCTACACAATGCTAATGACATTAAAGAATAAAATATAATGTCCTCATATTATAAATTTGTTTAGGGCTAATTTAGATTACCAAAAAATTGTTATGGAACATAATTGCGGTATAATTTATTTTGTTTAATTTATGTTCAGTGTTCCCCACGTTGTTATACCCCTATGGCTGTTACACTGTATCCCACATCTAGTGCACACTGTATCAAATTTTTTATTTTACATAATTAAAAAAATGAGTAGCTTCTAAATATTGGTATTCTCGCTTAATACTCATTAGGCTATTCATCAATAGTCTTCAGGTTAAAGACTGTTGATTCTATGGTAAATAATCAGAAGATAATTGAGGCGTCCAATTGCAAAATGTAGCAAAACCAAATTTCTAAATTTTTCACCAGAAGCCAAAAACCATATCAATATTATGCTCAATTGATATGAATGTAATTTTTCTTGTATAATTAGCAGAAAAATAGATGGTTTTAGTTAGGCAAGCGTAATAAGGGCCCCTGTAGACCAGTTTTTATAAAAATTGGTTTTTCATCAGTACTTACTCCGTTTTGCATCAGTTTTGGGGACTTACTCCGTTTTGCAACACTTTGAGACTCCAAAATGTTTCTTATTAGCTTGGTGAACAATAAAAACGGATAGTAAAGTAATAAACAATATATGTACCTACATACATGGACTAGTCTATGTAATCACAATTTCATTTTCAACATATTCCTAAACAAATCATTATTCTTCCTCACCTTACTTCTAGACAGACTTTTATTAAAACTTCTTTGAAAATGGTTAAAAAATATTTATCATTAGAAAATATTTGTATACATAAATGGGAATATTTTTTAGAGCATTGAGGAATAAAATAAAAACAATAAAGTATTGAACTATGTACCTAGTAGTATCAAAATATTATTGACTGTGTTTTTCAGTAGGTAACTTAAACATTCAAAAGAAATAGCTATCTAAAAACTTTTTTATGTTTAAAAACATTTATTAGTTTAGTTTAACAAAAAAAAAAAAAAAAAAAAAAAAAAAAAAAAAAAAAGGAATATAAATTAAAAATGTATAAAAATATAAAAATGGACTAGTCAATAGTAATTATGATCACAATAACAGGTAGCTTTTCTAAACAGCTAATTGTGTTTCTTCCATCTCGTTTGTGTCTCCTAAATTTGACAAATAATATGCATAACATGGCAGACATAAAGTGAGATACTCCCTTTTGGTACTGTGATAGGCATAGTTTTACTCCCTTTTGCTACAGTACATGATTTTTAATAGTAAATTTGAACAGCTTTTCCTTCGTTTTTAAACCTAAAACCTAGTCAGTCTTCTGCAAAGCAAGGAGCTGGATCGAACAGTATATAGAACTCAATTTCGATTTTCGTTGGATTTGCTGTTTTGCAATTAGGCGACTCATATAACTTTTTTTTTATACTGTTCCCAGCTTGACCCTAGACTAAATATATTTTTGTAACTATTAGTCCAGTCAATAAAGGATTATAGAATGCGTTTTCTGTAATCCAAGGTTTTTTTCCCATATCTCGAAAATAGTGCGTTGTATGGAAAACATGAATATTTTCTAAATTAAAGTTAATTAAATGCTCTACAACTTTCATTATATACATATTTTTCATATTCTGTACTGTTTCCGAGATTTACGCTTGGAAAATTTGAAGGACTTTAGTATGTTTATTACCAAGAAAAGTTAAAATTGATGTTACTTTTGACAGGTTGAAGATAAATTGCCATATATATGTGCATTTTAAAGGAAATTTAATTTTCTACAATATTATTTATGAAGACATTTGTCGTAGAAGATATGGAGGGAAGTTCAACAGAAAATGTGAGGTGAAATGTTTTTTTTTTTTAAATGTTCACATTTGTCAAGCGTATATCTCAGAAACGGTACAGAATATGAAAGATGTGTATAAAATAAAAGTTGTAGAGAATTTCATTAACTTAAATTTAGTAAATAGTGATGTTTTCCATACGATGCATCGTTTTCGAGATATGAGCACCAACCAAAAGAAGGGACCTTTCATGCCTTCCTGTTCTCAGGCCCGAAAACTCCAGGACTTTCATAATGTTTACTTTCTAACTACCCTGAATATGTTTCCAAAGTAAAATCTTGGATTACAAAAACACACTCAACACCCCACTTCAAGCCTTCACTGACTGGACTATATATGTCATTGAGATTTAGTGCTATACTTAATATCTTCATTATGTGTCTTCTTTAATTTTTTGTAAATTAAGGTGAAATTTTGTGTAACAGTTTAACGAATAAAACCTTGTTATGATGAAAGCAATATAGGACTATTATTAATTTTTTTTTTTTTTTTTTTTAAGAGTAATTCTAAAATTTATATTTATTTTTCTATAATCTTACCTTATAGTATTCCACAATTTATTAAAATTGCGTTCATTATTAGTATGGTGTTTAATCTAATAAAATATATGAAATAGTTGACAATGGTTCATAAGTTTTGAAGATGATGGTCAAGACACAAAATAGTTGCTTATCAGTAGTGTCTATCAATGTTTAGCTGTTGAAGCCTAGGTAGTTCAAAATGAGATTAAAAATGGTAAGAAAAACTCAAGTTTTGGGTTTGTGTGCTCAACAGAGTAGTTAGTTTCTCTTCCCTTATCAGCCAAATTTTGCTCTAATCAACTAGATAAAAACGTTCTTAAGCAGTAAAAACTATTGTGTATATTACTCGAGAAACCCATACCAACCATTATCTAAATAATTAATTAAAAAAGATGTATATAGCAAATATTTGCCAATTCTATAACTATCATAAAACAAATTAGATATACATTAAAACTACCACGATTATTATTTTTATATTGAAACTATAAAAAAAGAATGAAAGACATACTCGATTTTCTTGAAAAAATTATAGACTTCTTTTTTCGTTTCTTCGATCCTATCAGCAACAAAGTCATATTTATGGTCTCTGTGAAGTTCAAGTTGGCAATCTCGGCAGGTCATAGCATGACATGTATGACATACTATAGTTAATTGATTCTAAAAGAAAATTAAATAATATCAGTGAAAAATCTGATGAAGTGTAAATTATGAATATTAATATAAAACAAGTTGATCAGAGAAAAAAATAGGTTTTAAAGTTGATTGTAAAAAAAAAATTTACTTATAGACCATTAGTATATTTTCAAAATTTACTAGGCAATAATAAGATTTATTAACTAATTAGCCATCATAAAAAATAAGTATTTGTTGTTACCTGAGGGTGTATAGTGCAAGGAAATACTTTTTTGGGTTCTCCAATCGTTATACTGTTTAAGTACTCATCTTTCGTTTTTATTTTATGTTCTCTTGTTGACTTGAGTTGTCCATGATGCTAAAAATACATCTTTATATACTTATGTACTGAAAAGTAATGAAAAATAATAGCAAAAGTATCAGAGCATACAGTCAGAATTAAAAGTAGAGCGGGCACTGAATACCTTTCAGGCCTAAATATTTTCAAAGGGAAAAGAAAAATAAGTCATGTAGATTAAAATCGATACAAGAGACAATACAAGCAATTTGATATATTTGAACCAATATTTTGACTTCAGAGGCCCTAATTTAAGTATAAGCGACTTCTAAAATCATAATTAACTTTTCCGTTCAAGGTAAGAACATGAATTTTAAATGAGCACACTCTTGACTATTGTATAAAATAGATTTTTTTAAATAATAATCTAAACCTTGTTAAAATTTGAAAAGGATTGGACTAAAAAATAAAGAGTATTATATAACTTATCAAATTAATTTTGTGGGTATGTGTAAATATAATTTTTGATTGTTGCTCAAATTAACCTACATGTGGAGAATTTTATTTTAAAGCATTCGCCTTTAAGTACTTTTTGAAAAGTGATTCTTATCACATTTCTTTCTGTTCCTGTATGCACATTCTGGGTACAAAATAAACCCAAAATATTTCCTTCCTTATATTAATTTCAAAAAATTGGGCTTCAACAACTAAATAGACTTTGGTACAATTACATCAATCACATTCTCTGTAATGTGAGTCCTATGATATTTTCAGTTATTGTGTGATAAAGAATAGTTTACTCATGATTTTATAACTACTACTAATAAATTATGATTTTTTTGACTGATTTGAATCAATATGATTTAAATCAAACAATTCTGCTTAAGATATAGTCTAATCTTTGCCAAATGGTTACAAAAAATTACTTAATTGTAACGGTGAAAAAAAAATCAAGTTTAATATACAATTTCAGTTGCGACCTAACACTAATGGGAAGGAAAAAAAATGATTATCAAAAACATGTCTTATTTTGAATGGGGGTAGAGATGTAAACGAAACTTGACAATCAATTGAAGTCAACTGAGCTTAAAAAGTATGTAACACCACTATTAATATAAAAAGATTAAAAACAAAAATCAATTAACTAACTTTAATGAAACAGGCAATCACTAATTGTTGTTTATAGATTTGACATTCATAAATTTCATAAAGAAAATATGATTATAATTCAGCTGTCAACTTAAATTCAAATATTTGATTTTTTTTAGAAAAAAGGACTTATACCAATACCTTTTAATTAAAAAATGTATAAATTTATAGTTAAATCATAACAAATAATTTATGATTTTTTTCTGTTTCTAAAATTAATTCTAATTAATAAAACCTTTGGTTTAAAATGGAAACAGGATAATATTAACTTACATTAACACAATCTTCACATATGAACTCAGCACAATTTTCACACCAATGAGTGACAGGAGCATCGTGAATATTACAAACTTTACCCTCAGTATCAGGTACTTCGATGTCAGAAACTATTTCAGATAGGACTTTATTTTCTCTAACTTCACTCTTCTTTGAAGGCATCTGACACTCTGGACACATTTTTTCTTCTGAAAATGTTTAAAACCTGGTTTAAATAACTATTTCAGGCTTCTGAAATTTAATTTTTAATTTATAACTTCACAAAAATTTCATCATATTCAACAATATAATTACCATATTCATCCCAGGTCGTATAACAATTACTACAAATCGCATGTAAGCACTGCAATAATTTAGAAACGTTTATTTCACTTCTTGTAGTTAAATTTTTTTTACAAAAAATACAAACTGTGATGAACCAGGGTTCTTCTGTGTCTGCTTCGCATTCCATGTCGTTTGAAGCCATGATTTCTCCACTCATTTTTCTAAATAATATAGAGAAAACATAAGAAACTTAATTTTCATCAATCAAACATTTAAAACTTAACGTAATTAAGGCAGTGAATGCAAACTGCACCTTCTCTATGTTATAAACATTACTATCGAGAAGTTCACGGATCGATTAGCTTGTCTATCGTGATTCACATAATCGAGTTGAACTCAAACTATTTAGTATTGTTTACAAAAGTAAACTCATTTTAAAAGTTTACATGAAATGTAAATAAACTTACTTAAACTTTCTAGAACTGAATGAATTTTCTGAATTATTCCTTTTCCTTGTGGATTTTGCATCATTTTCATACGGTATCCCATAAATAAGTGCAAGTATGAGTTTTTCAGCTTCAGCGCTCATTTTATAAATTAATCATCATTTTATAAACAAAATGTAATAGTTAAGTATGTTCAGTGTATTATTCTAGTAGGAATATAGTGTCAGACAACATAAATGCTTGATAAACGCTTTCTGCTCATGCTGAATCGTCATATTGTAGAGCACTGTAAGCATATAAAATTTAAATTTAAGGGATGATCTCGAATCTTTTGTAAATAATATTGGTCTGGAAACTGAATATCATTATTCCTTCGAGGCATGATAAATGTCTGATTAATATTTATATATTATATTCAAGATTAGATTATGTTTTATGTTTACTTTATAAAAAAAAAAAAAAAAAAAAAAAACTACATTGATACAAGTATAAGTAGTATAGTTTAGCATAAATTTACATTTGTAAATTACAAACCATTCATTACTAATCATTATATTTCGTTGAAAATTAGCAATAAGTTCTGAAGTTAATTTACATAGTTGATGTACCAAAAATTATTATGCATTTCAATAAAAACAAACAAAATATAATTCAGAAGATATAAAAATTATACATCAATTAAAATATCATTAAAAAACAGAAATATATTTTGCCAATATATGAATTGTCACAAATTACTCTCATTTTTCAAAAAAAAAATAGGGCTATTTCATTACAACGGGAGTATATTGGCAACACCAGTTAATGGGGGTGATTTTTCCGCCAAATGGCAATGTTTTTATTATGCTACCAGTAAAGAAGCTACTTTCTCCGAAATAAGGTTCGTTTATTTTTATATTTTAGTAATTTCTCATGCCATTTTCTCGAAGCAATGTTAGTAGACTGCATACGCGTATGTATTTAAATTATCAAACTTATGCATTTGAGGATTCTCTTAATGAAAAGCCTATAACTCAAATACGATATGTACTTTATTATTCTAATATTTTAAATTTTTAATGAATTTATTTAACTATATATTTATAATGTTTCATAACAATCTTATTGGGTTATTCTAGATCAGTGATTCTCAATCTTGGGGTCGTGGTGATTATAAAATCATTTGATCATTTTATGAGAAAAAATCATCAACTATAAACTTACCTACATATAAATATTCAGAAATGAGGGAGGGAGGTTCAGAACCTAAAAGTACCTATTCCTGACATTAATTTACTATTTTATTTCTGCAGGTCACACGCGGATTCATTAATCATTATTTGGTTGTCTGAGGCATATCAATCGTTTAAGTGGATATGATTCTATACAGATAATGAGTGGCGTTTCAAGGTACTGTGCCCTGGGCGGACTTGTCTTACGCCCAGAACGGTCTACTCTTGCGCTCTTACTTTAGATGTATAGAATATTTTTTCAAACACACACACATATATATATTTTAATTTTTTTTTTTATATCAGGTACGGTTAATTTATAGTAATATAAAAATTAAAACTTTTTTCTTTTTTTTTTGAAATTTTTATCTTTTAGAATATTCTCCTTTTGACGTCTATCTGTTTTTCGAAACAGGAAGTAAATAAAAAAACAAATATAATATGTTCTATTCAAAATATTTACCATATTTTTCAACAAACATCTCCCTCCCTACGACTTGTCAAGTTTACAATGCCAGATACAAAAACGTTTGATTTAGTTTATGAAATGAAGTCAGAACTGGAATTTTCAATGTCTGAAGTATATCTTTACAATTTTCCTCACATAAAGTTATCCAAGCTCTGAAAATAGTGGTAGCCTGTAGAGAATGGTCAAGTAGAATATGGAGAATGAGGAAATATAAGGTCGGGCGTTATCATGCCATAGAATTAGAATATTCCTGTTCATAAGCGTTGGCTGTTGTTTAATCAAATTGCTTAAAATGCAAATAAAAAAAATTTATTTGGTTAATTACTTAGCAGTAATAAATTGAATTAATAGTTCACCTTTCGGTAAGAAAGAAAAATGGTTGACCCCGGCCAAAGATCACCTTAAAGCACATGAACGAAATTTTGAAAATCAACGAAGGATGGTCTTTTCATTATAACTCATGGCACCATAAAATGTATAGGTATTTGCTGTCTGAGCAGCAGAATAACCAAATTTAAATTTGTTAAATCAAATTACTCGTAAAACGCGTGTTTCCATTTCCATGTTTGAAATGAAACTAAAATCTGTATACCTACTTGAGATAAGAACAAAATACTATTAGCTTATAAAGGATTAGTAGGTCTTGTTGAATGTAAACATTTTGCCGGGAATCAACAGACAACCCATCCCTCTCTAAACACGGAGAAGAAAAAAATCAGTTACTATATATTTCTATATCAGTTACTGATATATTTCTATAGCAGAAGGTAAACAAAATAAATAAATCGAGAAACGATGTGAGCAACTACTTTTTTTAGTTAACTATTATGGTCTAATTGAGCGGAAAACTTATCAAATACGAAAAAGTGTCGATTTTCGTTCCTTAAAAACGATCAACAAATTCAGGTACAGATATATTTCGACAGAAGAAGGTATAAATAATAATTTAAAGCCAAAAGATGTGAGAAACTAATTTTTTTAGTAAACTATTATGATCTAATTGAAAATCAGACCTTTCAGGTTGGACAACCCAATATATTTTACTTCATTTCCCAATTTGGGAGGTAAATTGACCACTGTAAATAGTTTTTACAAACTATTTTTATTTTTAGTTTTTTTGTTTATTTGGGCTTAACGTCCTTATGTAATCCAACTAAGGAAGAAAGGACGGACTATCCTACAGGTTACCAACCTATTCTAGCCATGGTGGTAAGGTTAAGATTCATTTCGTGGGTTATTTTCATTTTTATTTTTACAAAGAAATTGTAATAAACATACGTTAAATTTACAAAAAAAAAAAAAAAAAAAAAAAGGACATATCTATAATAGTAAGTCATTTAAAATGTATAGGCACTGCAATTTTAGGTTTATGAACTTCAAACTTTGTAGTAGGTTTAAAAATTTTCCAATTTTTTTTAGTTTTCTAATGTTGGGGGTGACACCATCCTGTCCCCCTCCAATAACGACGCCCTGATCTGTTTTCAATGTTGTATTACACATAATAAAATATGATGATCATCCATAAAACATAACATTAACTTTGTAATCGCAAGAAACCACAGCGAACAATCCTAATCATTGGGTCTGATTTGTCTTTAAATACCCTTTTTCTTCCATCTTTATTTCTGAAGTAGGAGAAGAAGGGGCAAAGCGAGTACCCTTCCTATAATACTGAACCTTCCACGAGGCCGTCATTTTCAAATATTCGGCATCTGCTCGAACATGGGGACATTACTCACACCCCGACTAATACAATGTCGGCCTTTTAATCTAAAATTATAAAATTGTGGTTGGACGAAAGTTCCCCTCTTTTGGCAGGGTGCTGACTGAATACGGTTGCCCCCTTTCCCTACTTATTAGGGGAGGAATAGACTCTGCAAAAACCACCATAATATCGAGTAACTACGCCATCTCGGGACTTTGATCCAAATAAGCAAAACTTTTATGAATTACTTGTTATGGCTATCTGTCCGAAAGATATTTCTTGTTAAATAATAACACTTGGAATTTTTACATTTTAGCATTTTTGTTCAAACCTAAAACCTCAAACGATTTTTGGACCTATAGGCTGTTTGAAACGATTTTACCCTCCAATTTTCACAGAATCAATTTGACCACTATTCCCGGGTCAGGGTTTTAAAGATTCCCAATCTTATTTATTTATTTTTTGGCCGTTTGTCACTCTACCCTAATTCACACTATATGCAGCTATCTATTATCTAATATGCTATCATCAATTATCTACTACGCCATTATCTACGAGCCTAGGATGAAACTTGTTTTGAGAGAAAAGTGTGAAATTATTTTTTATGAATAATTATTTGGAGTCTGATTCCAAACGCTATGGATTTTGAAAACATGGACTTTTAAGTTAGTAATCCCCTTAAGAATGTTTTAACCGGCTTGAACATACCATGTTGGATGCAGAACCGTTTCCTAGATAACAACCGTTGTCCGGTTTCTCGGAATGTGTCTGCTTCGTACGCTTGTAAAGCAAGCCTGCTTTTCAACTGTCTTTAATCAAGCTTCGGAATTTGCTTTCAGTGGTTTTCATGCTTAGTGAATGAGTGTTGATCATGTATTATAATTCCAGAAATAATATCATTTACACTCTTAGACACAACACC
The DNA here is from genome assembly GCA_003667255.2 of Euschistus heros. NCBI lineage: Eukaryota > Metazoa > Arthropoda > Insecta > Hemiptera > Pentatomidae > Euschistus > Euschistus heros. The sequence goes on along the minus strand of RCWM02000206.1, from coordinate 1,248,132 downwards.
TGCCCTCCAGTCTGTATAAACAATGAGTTTATTTCAACAAAAAAATACAGTTTAGTATTTAGGATTTAAATACTTTTGACAGATGGATGACCCGGGGCTCTCGCGTGAAAATGAAACGCCACTGCCTCTACAATAGCCTAAAACTTAAATACTCTGTACTTCACAAACGATCAACTCTAAAAATCAGACAATGATTTCTGCTGCAGTAGAAAGTATATGTATTGTTTTTTGTCAATAAAATAATTAACTTTTCGGTATTCTCTCATTTCATTTTCTGTTGGTACTTTTTGATTACCCCCCCCCCCCCCCCACAGCCTAATAATCTGACAGATGTCAATACTTTAATTAATCAGAATACCTCAGTTTTCAATTCAAGATAACTGCCATACTTAAGTTCTCGATCTCCTTTTCAATGAATTCGTTGCTGTTTGTTTGTTTGAGTGAGCGGAAGTCTACAACTGCTCCCTTAATCAGCAATAATTACAAAGGCCACCAATAATTCCGATGAATTAGATTGTGTTGAAGCTTGAAGTTCTCACAAACTGACATAAACCGTAGTCAAAGAATAACATTTCCTAGTAGAATCTAGCAAAAATATCAAATATTGACGTCCGTATTATCCTAATTTGTATGTCTTCCTAGACAACTATAATTTTTTTTAAACACGTTTGTAGTTCCGATCGATCAAACCATCCAAAAGTCACAGGACATTGAGTAGAAATTATTCATAAGTTTATGTTTCCACAGTTGGTCATATTTTCGTTATATACATTCAGGCAACAGTGCATACTAATGATAGAAGACATTGTTCCGTTATAATATTCTGAAAACTAAGTTATGTGCATGTCTGTAAGTTATGTTTCGTTACTTATGAATCATAGAGAACTTGCAAAGAGTCGCAGTTTTTTATAGGTATAACTTTGGTGTTTATTTATATGTTGTTTATAAATATAAATAAACACAACATACATCACAGATGCATACCCATACATCTGAAAACTTCAAAGAGATTTCAGTATATCGTATGTATTCAGCCACTGAACTAATTTCAGAAAGGATCATCTTTGTAAGCAGAACAACAAAAATCTAAGACGCTTAGCGATAACGAGTCTTTTCAACGTTGGACACCATGCCATCTTTATATCTAATTTTAATCATAAGTATTTTATCAGAATAGCCTGCTGAATCAGTTTGTAGGTTGTAGGTTTTTTTTTTTTTTTTTTCAAATCAATCTTGAAGAATTTGTAAAGCCTGTTTGGATGAGTGTGTCTAGTATCATTGTCGTTGTTTGAATTTGGAGTCTTAATACCTGTGGAATGCCATGTAAGGATATTGTAAATAAAAGCAGTACAAGGATAGAACCTTGAGGCACCCCGACTATAAGTAAGGAATGTATATCAGATGAAGAAGTTACAAAATTTCTGACATACAAATCCTTTTTATTTATTTATTGTTTTTTAAAAATTTTATTTACTTTTTATTAAAATCTTAAATTTTCTAATTGCTTACTTCTTGTAGTGATATAGAAAATCTTACAAATATAGAATAATATTCAGAATAAGAATACTATATTTAATTTTTTTTTTTTTTTCTGTTGGTTTTTTAAATGGAAATTCATTTTCACCCACGAGCATTGATATTGATAAATAAAATTATGTCACATCTTATCTGATCGACAAAAGTCAACAGATATCCATCTTTGTGATCTAGTAAATCAGTGCTTTATTCTTTATTTAAAATCATATAAAGTCCGACTATCATCTATTAACTTTGGAAGAGAATAACGATTAATAAAAAGTAGTATATAAAACAATGAGACTATTTTATGATTAATTACCTATTTTACGACATTAAATTTTACTACTAAGCGGCAAAGAGTTTAAATACACTTTGCGATTCTTAAATTTCGGTAGTTTATTAATTACAGTTACGTTATAATTTATCTCCATCTTATTCTTGCATTTTTAAACATTCAAAATTGTCTTGTAATACTTAATTTTGGGATCACTGAGTGGTAAATAAATAATATAGAATCCAAAAAGGTTGTCCGTAAAGTTTCGAAGTAACTCCTGTTGAATGTTGGCAAAATCGATCTTCCTCAAATAGCTGTGATGTAGCACTAGCATGCAACCAATGATTGATACTGTATACAATCTTATCTAGGTGTTAAGGAAACACCGATTCTCTCTAGTTTGAATCAATAGACATGGCAGAAGTTATTGATGATTACTGGTGAGTTCATGTCTTAATTTTTACTGTTTCTTTGTTCGTAGGATTGGCATTATTGTCTGCACAGGACCTTAGTTTCCTTCAATAGTTTGCTTTTGGCTCTGTCCTTAGTTATCTTCTTTATCTGTGTATACAGAACCTTCATGTTTGACTGCGGTTTGATTTTGGTACAACCAAAATCGAGGCCACCCGCACCGTCGTACACACCCTGGCTTCCCGTAAAGAAGTTTCTTGGAAATAGAAAGAAGTATCTAGAATCCATTCTCTCCACGTGCCTCATCATCTCAATCGTCCAACCTGGATATAGCAGACAATGTCTCTCCAAATAGCTCTTCGCGTTCTTATTATTATTTATTATTCCTTATTATCTCCATCGTTTGCTGCACCGAATATCCGTCGAACTTTTCTCTCCCAGACTTTTAGATCTCTCTCGTTTTCTGCTGTCCACAATTCATTGCCATAGTTGACGATTGCTAGTTTATTATAGATTAAAATTTAATTTTTTATTAAAGACAGCCTTTACAGTATCTATAATAAAAAATAGCCGTAATGAGAAATTCAGTGCACAACGTTCTCCATCGCAAAATCTGTTTAATTTTGATTATTTATATTTATATTTGTTAAAAAGCTTGATTTAACATTTTACGTGTCCGACAACCCCTGACATCCTTCTGTACAAGAATCAATTAAATAGAACCAAGAAAACTCGGAAATATTATTTTTCATGTATTTCATACCAGTTTGAGCTAGTCCGAACTAAATAAATCATATATTTTTTAGTCACGATTAACAATTAGTCCTTACGATTAATAATCATGATTAACGGAATTTTGATTAATTAACTCTAATCGTTAATCGCGTTTAACATTTTAATGGTTAATCAGATTAACTATTTGCCTACACTGCAATATAGGTGTGTCATTTACGGTGATTAGTTTATTTTATTTTAACTATAAAAATGATTTTTAAATAAAACTATAAACTTACACCAAACTGTTGAATCCTAGGACGATTGCATTCACTTTTGAACGAGCATGCTATCCAAGCTACACACGATCCTATCAAGAGTATTGGTGAGGGTGAGGATTCAGGGAATGCTGATGAAGACATATTTTTTACTTACTTCAGCTTTGAATGTTTGTTTTAAAGTTTGGTGAAGAATGAATGGAGAGGCGGGACCTGTCTAAGTGATAAAGCAGTTGTGAAAAAAAAAAAAAAACCCAAAAAACTGTTATCATAGCAAACTTGATAAACCAAAGATTCCATGTTCGAACCTTGCTAGCATAGGATGGAAGTAATTCTGAGAAAATAATTTCTCCCACCGGAGGAAGATCGGTTGGGAGTTCGAGGATGAAGGGAGAGAGCGCAGGATCGCGGAGATTGGTTGGCTGTTGTGGAGATAGGCCCGGGTTCAAAATAGTGAGCTATCAATGTTTCAGGGAAAAGAGTGCTAGTAGAATTGGACTGAGAAATCACTTTTTATTGAGTTTTACTGATATAAGAAGCATAACTTTCTATTTTTTATTGCCATAAAATTTGCTGGTTATCATTTTGTATGTTTGACTGTTGTGAATAAATATTAATGGGGAAAAATCATAGGTATCTGTAAATTACGTCTTCGTCTGGAGCGGTCTCCAGAAAACCTCCCAATCGGCCTACCATTTTTAATATCCATCTAATGGTGAATCGGGATCTCCATGCCACTATTCAACCCTCCCTCCCCGAGCATCATTCCTTCTTAGAAGGGATCAAATAAAACATAATAAAGATAATAAGATAGGTTGCAGAATATTTTATAAAGAAAATATTTTGGGATGCAGTCAGGAGTAAGAAGAAATATGCCCAAGTTAAAAAAAATTAATGCTGTGCGGACGTTTCGGCCCGCATCGCAAGTCTTCTTCAGGGCTATAGAATGTGACGAAGAAGGGTAACAAAGATAATAAATAGGGAAATATTAGTTATTATATGAAATTAATGGAAAATATAACTACATGAAAATAGAATAAAATAGATTAGAAAAAAAATGTTACTCTGGGACAAAGCCCCTTAAGAATAATAGTTACATGACAGAACATAAGTTATATCTGGCCTAGAGATTATTGTAATACCATTTTACAATAAAATAAGTAATAAAATGAAAAAAAAAAAAATCTATGAACATATATAAACACATACACATTACATACATACACAAATTATATTTATAATCAGTAAAAGAAAAAATATCCAAGGAAGTAATCTCTACGGAAGGAAGGGGAAAGCCAATTTAACTCAGTGTAAAGATGGGACACATGAGAGCGTCTCGTTGTCCCAAAAACAAATCTTATGAAGCAGTTCATGATACGCTTTGATCAATCTTCAAGAACCATCGAGAGTCCACCATAAATCACACATCCATAGTCAAAAGTGGGGGAATATGAGGGAGGATACTAAGAGTTTACGTGTGAATGTAGGAAGTAGGTGTCGGGAACGGTGGAATAATTTTAGGATGCCAATCGATCGTCATATGGCAATCAAAATAAGCCAATTAGTGACATCAAATATATAATGAAAAAAAAGTGAAATTATTTAGTTTAAAACTTAGTTATAAATATATTTTTTTTTTTGGCCCAAGACTCCCATTGAAGTCCTATACTGCCCTAGTTATAAATATTATTGAAATGTTTAAACATATATTGTACTTTTTTACTAAGCATTATTTTTATTCTTAGGGGACAGAAAGTCCCAGAATAAAGTTTATTTTTTCATTTCATTATATTAATTAAAAAAGAAAGTGTATAAAGCAAATATTTAAAGATTTGATTGATCAACAAAGCTTCTGTAATTAATTGCAGACATTGTAAGATTTAGAAAACTGGATTTTTTAAATTAAAAAAGTACACTCTTGTAAGTAAGCAACATAGACCAACAGGCCTTCGCATGCACAGTTCAGGAACTAATATGAACCCACCACAAATGATTCTACGAAAAATTATATGGACATCCTAATACACTTATAAATGACAAGGCCACAATACATCAGACAATTCATACAATATTCAGAGAAGGTTAAAAAGGAGCTGGAAAAGGAACCTCATAAAGACTAAAGACTAAATTAAAACAAAATCAAGAAAGGATTTGCCGCTGGGTTCTGCTCCCTCTCCTGCCTTTAACATCACAGATTTACTAATCTGTTTATTATAAGTCTATTCTGTATTGTAATAGACAGGTGTGAATAAATAAATAAAGTAATAAAAAAAAGTACAAAAATGTTTTTAAAATAAATATGATGAAAATATAATAGTGTAAGGGTAGGATAGACAGGTAAGAGAGAAAAATAAATTGGGCATAATAATAACTGAAAAGAAATGTCGAGGAATATAAGGTGATATGAGACATTATATTAAATCTACTCAGAGATTGTTACAAGTCAGGAGATGAGACTGAAATTACTGTTTAAAAAGTAAGATCTTGGGGAGGGGGTTCCATGACTTGGAGAAAAGTAAATATAAAATAAAGAAGAATAGCGATAAAACGGTTTTTAACTTAAAATATTTCTTCCTACTCCTGACTGCATCCCCATACTATTTTCTTCAGAAAATGAAAGATATTTCTTTTTAGTGAGCAATCCATCCATATCGACCTAACGATGAGAGGTAGCTAAGGTACCGAGTGCTTTTATTTTTTACCATTTAACTAAAATAATCAACCTTTATCATCATTTACTGTTGACAAATACCTGTATACTTCCAGCCGTCTCCTTTGGTAGTCAGACTTGGTCCCTAGCGAAAGCCCGAACAAGGAAACTAATAAGCTGGCAAAGAGCAATAGAAAGAAATATGACAAAGATAAGTAGGAAGGAGAAGGTTAGGAGTTGTGTCATCAGAGAGAAGACTGGCCTGAAAGACATAATTCACCATATGGGAACATAAACCAAAATGGGAATGGGCCGGGCAAAACTTAAGAAGAACTAATAAAAATTGGTCAATGGAAGTGACTGTTTGGACACCCTATTGCTACAAAAAGAGGAAGTCAGTTGAAAAGATGGAATGACTTCTTTAAGATGAAGGCCGAGCCACTATGGTGGAGAATGGCAAGGGATATAGATATATAGAAAGAGAAGTGGATCCAAATCGCGAACCCGGCTTCCCAGTAGGCTGGTCATCTGGGAAAGTCTAGGACTATACTGTCTGAGGGAAGGCCCATGTTCAAACTCACAGAAGAATTTTGTTTGTAAATATGATAATAATTCTGGACTTATTTGTAAATATGTTAAATTTTTATTTTTTTTTTTATTGTATTTATTTGAATTTAAGGTTTATTTGTTGAGTTATGGACATAATAACAGGCTATTATTAATATTATTATTATTACTGTTGACAAAGTATTTCAGTGATTACATGGTAATACATTTTTGAAAGATTGTACCCAGATGTCACGCCAACGTAATGGGATAGGATTGCTTTTATGAATAATAGTGATTTTTAAAGCGTTCCCTCATTTAAATCTACTGTTTACATTTAAATAAAATATATTTATTTTACTACGAAATATTTAAACTAATCACATGTGACAAGTACGTCCATATTGGAACAGCTCTCCATTATATGTTCCAGTTACCTATCTACCATTTGTTTTAAATGTATTTCGTCTTTTGTAACCTGCTGATAAATTCATTCAATTATTAACATATGTTTATTGTTTACATTATTTTGTGTTTACATGGCGTGAAAGTTTATTAGGCATTTCGTTCTCAGCTCATTGTTAGAGTTGATTTCGTCTGAGTTGTAATTATAATCAACGATTATTATTATTTTTTTTGTTTTTCAAAATAAATGATTCGAGAATCATTTTACAATATATTGTTTTTTGCATAAGTCTAATATATCCAGATAAATTTTCTAAGATAAACTAATATCTGAAGGAAATTCACACCAATCTTCAAATATCAACAGGTCTTGGTAATGTTATTAATAACGGATTTTAATTATTTCGATTCAAATAAATGTTATTTTAGTTTAGGTTATGCAGCCACTTTTTTACAACTTTTAATGTCTAAATATAAAATAAAATATGTGAAAAATGAATTTGATGATAAATAAAACTTTTTCAGATCCGTCGAAATGGTGGTGAGCGTTCGATGAATGTCAACTGCGGTTTGAATCAAACCATAGTTGGTTCTAACTGAATTTCTTCAAACTTTCATTCTTCGGAGATTCAGAGATTCACTAAGCAGATAAGCCAATGCTTTCTGAGTTTTCTTTTTTGTAGAGGTATTCATTTAGAGTATTTATGATTTAGAAATTTGACAGGTTTCTTTGAGAAATATGTTTAACCTTTAAACGATGCATACACAATTTCTTTTCAGGTTCTTATTGATTTCTGTCTTTACACACCGGTTGCTTCATCTTGGACCATTTCTCCCTTCTTCTAGGGAGTATACCGAACCTGATCTATTTCAGCTATGAACACTTCAATAACAAGAATTAGATTTCTGACTGGATTATTTATAATAACGATTACTCAGACAACAACAGAGAAGGTATTACTTTAATTTCCAAAACCAGTTTTTGTATTCTCGGTTATTTAAGTCCAATCGAGAAACAAATCACTGCATAGTTAAATTCTTTATTAATGCTATTTACTTCCAAACGCCTTATAAAATAAGTAAAAACACCGAACTTAATAAAACTTTTTATCGACACGAACCGGTAAGTTATTTTCCAGAACACCATTAAACATAAAATATATTAACTAACAATTATCAAATCATGACCACATTAAAAAAAAAAAAAAAATCTTAAATAAAATAATATAATTTTTCGATTATCAACACTTTACTTGTAGATGAAAAATAACATATGATTTAAAATTTCATTGTTAAAAAATGAATAAAAATTATAAAAGCTGTTCCACATTTTTTTTTTTAAATTAAAATTTATTTAGTTTGTAACAATTATATTTTAATATTGTTAAATGTCAATTAAATTTTTAATTGTCCTTTTAAATGTGAGTTATTTTTTTCGGAACTTAAAAATTCATAACCCATTATTAGTGTGCAGTCATTTTAAAAATCGATCATATTTGACTGAAAATACAGAAAAATATTTTTAAAAAAATTTACTCCTACAAACAATTTTATTCCAGAAAAGGGTCATATGGGGTCCTCGATAAAAAAAAATAAAATAATTTAAACAAAGGAATAAGGTTTCAGTAGTCACTTGCATTAATATTTAAACTTATAATCGACAATTGAATATCTATTCTGCATATTTGTAACTTAAAAGAAACATGTGCAACGAATAAGCAATTTTCAAAATATGAAAAAAGAGAAATGAAAAAAAATAAAATCCATACCACGTTTAAAACCTTTCCCATATCTAACCGCACTTCTCTTATGGGTAAAACCCCCTGTGCCCTAGGTCACCTCGTGTCATAACCTGGCCTGAACACGATGTATGATTTTCGGTTTACTTCAAATCAAATTATTTGTGACAAATAATGAATCAAGAATATATAAATTTGATTCATAGATTTCACAAGGTCTTCTAATCTTATTTGATATTTTTTGTAGAATTGTTAAATTGCTTGAGATGAAAAAGAGAGAAATAGCTCAAGTCTTGCCATGTCGAAGGAACTATTTCTTCAGTATTCTTTATTCCGTATTATAGTTTAATATTCTTTTTTTTTATGGGGAGTTTATAATTTAACGATAGTGTTAACAATTATCACAGTAACCTAGAACCATCTTGACGGGGTTGACAACGTGTTCGCTGAGATCTGTTTTAGTTCCAAAGTCATTTAAGACTGAACGGAAAAAAGTTTATTCTCTCATGCACTAAAAAAAATGTTATAATGTGGTAAACAGATTTTGAAAATAAATTTAAATGTTCCGATCGCGGAATTAATTCTTCGACACTCCTGAGATAAGAAATTAGAATAACTAGAAGCACATTCTTAAATTTTAGTTCTACATACATATAATAGATTATTAAAATCTAACCTGAAATACAGCTATACTTCCAATTTACCGTATTCAATCGTAAATATATCCTTATAAATTAATAAACAAGTAATTTGTGGGTAAAACATGCTATTAGAAAAATATAAATATTCGAAAATACATATTAATGATACACAATACATCGTTAAAAATAAAATACCCATTTATAGTATTTGGAAAAATGAAAAATATGAATTCGAATATGTGGGGTTTAGTATAAGGACTACTTACTTCCTTTGAGTGACTGATAAGCTTAGTACAACAAATGGTTTCGATAGACGACGTTGAACTTCCAACAATAAATGAAAACACAGGACTTAGACCTTCTCCTAAGACCAAACTAATACTAAATGATAATCCTACTATTTCAGATGCTGGTATCTCTTTAAGTATGAAATGATGTTGTCACCATAGTAACAGGTAGCAATTATTCATTCCTGTACAGTTTAAGCTCACAACAGAAAAACTGATCATATGTGTTTATTACAATGAAAAGATGAAAAAAATCATATACTGTAGTTGATTTTAAACATAAATTAAACAACATTATAATTAACTGTAATTAATAGTCTAATTGATAATAACGTAAAATATAATATGTTATATAATTGGGACAGATAGCTAAAATAAATGAAAATCGTAAAAACAGATGTTTAGATGTCAAATAATTGTTCAACTTCCTTGGTGATCTATTCAACCAACTGTCCGTAGGTCTTTAAACGAAAAAAAAAAAAAAATCCAAAGCTTTCGGAGTTAAAATTCAATTTACAGTCCTGTGGTTATGAGTGTACCGTCTTAGCTGCGGGTTTCAAAACTGGAGGTGCGACATTACACTTTTTACACCAAGCGGCACGTTTTTATAAACAAAATACAAAATGTATGGTACAGCTTCACCTGGGTACAGCATTTGTTATTTCATAGACAATTGTTAGAGCATGTGATTGATTAGTTTACTACTAATGACAACTACCATATTAACATTTTAAAGGGGTCTTATAACAGTTGAACAATCTATTTTAAATAATTGTCATATAAGTAACATACAAAAATTGTCATAAAAATACAACAATAACCAACACGGTTTGTGTTGCAAGGATCTGGAAATTCCCTATGTTCCAATGACTGATACAAGGTTAAAAAAAAAAAAAAAAACAGCATTTGTTTTGTACACACTAAATATAATTCTTTCCATGTGTCAGTATTTTCAATTGACGGTCAATCACTGAGTGTCAATAATCAGTGATCATAGATAACCTTGTCACTCAAGATTTCCAATTCACTAAGATTACAAAAAAGTAGTCCACATAAGTGACAGTTTGGTTAGGTTGTAATATCAATAAATTATGACTATGTAAAATAGATAACTTCCTTCCCTTCTCGAAAATACATTGTGTCCGTTGTTTGTTTGCTGGAGCTTAACGCCTTATGTACTCCAACTAGGGCAGGAAGGACGAGTTATCCTACAGGTTAGCAACCTATTTTATTCTATTCTATTTTAGGATGGAAAGGTCAAGATTCCTTCCGTGGGTCGGCCACGAAAAAAATTTAAACCCGCCTAGGCGAGATTCGAATCCAAGACCTTCTGCACCAAGAGGGCTAAGACCCTTCGCCCCGATGTATTCAATTTATTTTTGGGTACCGATTGGAAAAAGTTTATAATTATTGCATTCCTATAAAAATTGTTCGAACATGAAAGTCTTAATTAGTTCAGTTGGAAGGGCTACCAAGTGATAGTTTTAAACCCCTTGTACCTTAAAAGATTAAGATAGGCTTGATTTATGTTTTCATGAAAAGACTTCCTTACTATTCCAATCTCTACTTGCAATTGGCTTTACTATGTCAACAATTCTAAAAAAGGTTGAGGAACAATCACATCTTCTAGTTCTGTTATGTCTCAAACTACAGTTTATACTTAAGAATATATACATATGAAACAATAGTACTCTACAAACAAAACATTTGTTGACTAAACTATACCCTTCATCCTAAGGTTTTCTAAGAAAAGATGGCTCTGCAGTGTGAGTCTGTATGTTATATTTTTCTGAGCATGTGTATACAGGGTACTGTCCAGTAGTATGTTCGCACCTTGTAGTGCACTCCAGAATGCAGGGAATGTTAATCTCAATGTCCAGGTGCTTTTACTGGTCCCAGAATCCATGTCCATGAATTAATATCATTATAGCTTCTGATTCTGGATCAATTTCTATTTTATGATTCCATAACTTTAGACAAAACGCATTTTGTAGAGAGACATATTACGCAAAATATATAATAATGTCATCTCTTATAGAAAACAAGAACTTTTTAAAACAAATGAGTTATTATTTTTTGTCTGTCCATCTCATATTAATTTTTAGAGCTGTTTTAAAATCTTTCATTGTCCGTTTATCCCTCCAGGAACATGAGATCCTCTGCCTAAAGATACAAGACTTCTGTCTTCCCAGTGCAGTATCGCATACCTACACATCAGCTTTGAAGTGTGTACTTTTGGACACAACATAGAGCTCTGTTTGAGTATTTAGCTCCGAGTGCCTCATTGATTGTACAGACAATTCGTGCTTGGCGTTCTTCGGTACACCGTAATTGAGATGTACCTTAGAAGGCAGAAGTCCTGGACCTTTTTCTGGGGCGTAGACCGAAAGCTCTCAAGGCTGAGAATCTTATGAATGTTAAGAATATTTGAGGTCCAGTAGTTTGGAAAGGCTCCAGAAATGATGATAAATAGCAGGGAATTTGTTCCTCAAGATAGAGCCTTTCTTAGTTACCATTCTTGGCTTGTTTCGTTGCTCTGTTGGAAAACCTTGGTATTCCTTGTTTCAGTTACTATATTCTCTACCATATATTCAGCTTATCTCTTAGCAAGTGGGAGAGAGGTATCCCCCTCGCTAAGATTTGCATCTCATTAGATTGCTGCGTTCTCCTTTGACGTCTTTGGCTGATAGTTTTCTAGGCATGTCTTCAGCGTCCATTTATCATCTCTATCTTAGGTTTCAGCGATCTTATTATAAACAATCTTACCCCTATTGAAAAATACTACTAAAAATGTTCCATTTGATTTTCAGATATGGAAGTTTTCTGTCACTACCTAGAATCTCATTTTACAGAGCCTTAAAAGCAGTGCGGATTTTCAATAGAATTTGTAGTTTCCGGAAAAACTCAGCTGGGGGAATTAGAATCTATTTCATTCCGACCCTCTCAATTTGTGCAGTTCAATAGTCTGAATGACTATGGAAAAAGATCAAGAAAGTATTCCTATTGCACCTTTACCAATCTGCAGGTTATTTTCAACTGTATCTTTATCGTATAGTTATAGAAAATAGTTTTTAGTGTGGATGGAAATAATTCAGTTTCGATAAGGTCTTTCCAGTAACATTGAATGGCATTGAAACATTGAGTAACATTGAAAGTTAGAATTAGTCTCCCTTAAAAGCTTCACTTCATCCGATTGATCTATCAAATCAATCAGATCAATCAAGCTCCTCACCTACAAATATTACACCTTGGAACGTTTTAAGATCAAAAGCTTCCGAAAGAAGCTACATGCCTGTAAGCGATGATTCAGGATTGAAAAGAACTGTAGGGTTCAAGACTAAAAATTATGCTGATTTTGGAAAGTAGTTTATTTTGGTTACTCCAGACTAGCAAAGTGAAATAGTTTAGTCTATTCTCGTTCTTCAGTGGATGTACACCACCGTCTTAAAAATATCGAAATATACTACCTTAATTTCGATAGCTCTACATAATCCTAGGAATTTAAAATTGAAACATTAAAGAAGTCTTCAGATGTTGCAAATCCTCTTTAAACTGTCTACCAACTGATAGACCAAGTTGCAAGCCGATCTTCAGCAGACCACGTTTTTACAAAACATCTTCAATAACTAACCATCAGCATCAGCTGAATAAATTATCCAATTTTCAATACTTTTGTAGGTGGACTTGACTATTGGAAAACAATTATCTATTTATTGTTAGTGATCTACATTATTCCAGGCATTTTACACCTCTCTCAGAAAGAAACGTGGATGGACATAAACGTATGAACCATTTCCAGTATTTTAATTTTTTTTTTCAGCCAATCGTTATGGTTGGTCACCAATGGTTATTCATCATTTCCAGGTAGTCACTTATCCAAGTGGTTGCCAAGCTGGGCTGTGCTTATTTTCAGAATCCATACATAGGTAATGCACTAGCCTACTTAGCTGTTCATCTTCTACCTCTTTAACATTTGATTATGGGAGGTGGCTCATTAAACGTGGGTGGATTGTATTACCTGTGCACAAGCTCCTACTAACTCGACCTTTCAAAGTCTCCAACCTGTTCTATCTCAAAAATCCAACGCTTTCTTTACATACTATCTGATCCAACTTTTCAACTATGTAATGTATTCTGAAGCGAACCGTTTGGCGTGCTTTGATTCTGAATCATTTGAAAGGATTTAATTTGTTATTTATTGTCACTTCCTTTAAAATCCATGCCCTCCTTGATTTATGAGATGCTGCAATGTCTTTGGATATTTCCACATCACCACACACATAGGTTACTTTCCCCTCACATCTACGATTTATTCGTACTTTTCCTTCCTTGCCGCCTCGGCAAAACTGGGTTTCCTCAACGGGAGAGCGGTATAGGAATCAGTTACTATGAATTAATTCTACCCTGTGTCAAACAGGTTTTAACCTGGTTCTAAATCTTTGCTTTATCAATGTTTCTATGGTAACATACATTTTTTGCAAGTACGTTGCTACTAAGGTAAGCCTCTTAAGTTGGAGGCTCCAACCCTTCTACGAAATTATACGTATCCTTGCAGAACCAAAATGATATAGCCTTCGATTTCAAACTTAAACAATTATCTTCTTTAATTTATTTAATTCAGGTCTCAATTTCACACACTCAGTTTCGGAGGAACATCGACACTTATTATACAATTATAAATTCATTCGTAAAATCAATCAAGTATCATACGTTTTTCATATTGAGATTCCGTGATTTCTTGTCTCTAAGTGCACCTCAGCTTCTTCTACTATTCTTTATAAGCGGATACCACCCGACATTGATCAAAACTTCGAAATGGGTAACAGTTTACACGTTAGTTTATTTGTTAAAGTTTTTTTATCTCCTGAGGACTGAAGACTGTTTCACTCACGAAGATTTAAGATGTAAGATAAAAATAACTTATATTCATTAATCATATAGTCGGAGAGACAGAAAGAGGTTAGTGGCTATTATCCACTATCGTTACATCTATCTTTTAAAGCATTTTACGTTCATACTAAAATAAATTAATGTCTCCTTTATCCGGATGGGGAAATTGAGATGGTTGGGACACGTGGAGAGGATGAATCCCAGTAGAATCTCAAGAAACTTCTTTAAGGGAAGCCACAAAGGTTTACGACTGCAATGGTTGAATGATGTTGAGATACATCTAAAGGCACCAGGGGTAATCCACTGGAGACGGTATTCTACGGATAGTGGTGGATGAAACAAGCTATTGAAGGAGGTCAAGGTACTACACGGACTCTCGGGCCAATCCAACGAACTAAAATAATACAGTCATAAGATAAATCATATATATTTTTTTAATCGGCTTGATAGCTATAGCTTTAATGTTGCTTCATATGTCAAAAAGTAAATCTAACTTTGGACTATTATCTACCAGTCTAGGGTCGATGGCTTTACGCATGGTTTCCTCTAGTAGGCTGATGGGCCTCAGAAACTCGATGGCCGAGTGAGTTGGGGCGTGGGTCTCAGCGCGCACGTAACCAGAAGGTTGTGGGTTCGAATCCCACCTGGGCGGGTTAAAATTTATTTCTTTGGCGAACCCACGAATAAATCTTGACCTTCCCACCTGGCTAAAATAGGTTGGTAACCTGTCTGATAACCCGTAACTAACATTTCTTCTGTTTCATTCAATTAACCTATCAAGTCTAGTACATATCTATTAATGACTTAATGTTTACGATGTATTTCTATTAAAAGTACAAATTAATAAAAACTACGCTTATTAATCGTGTAGTATCATTGATAAAAAAAAAATTATCTTAATATAAAAACATCATTTCGTTTTAGCCTTTTTTACATATAATAAAGTACAATAATATATCAAGAGATTGAAATTTTATTATATATATAAAAAAAACATGAAGGGTTTTGGGTTTAGTACTTTGGTTAGGATGTACTGTTACTGGGCCAATGTTGTGAAAGGGGCGATCTGACAGCACGCTCAACCGCCAGATTTTTCCCCAATTAAGGGTTCCCACTTTTAAGAGGCTGGGTGTGCCCCAGGAGGTTGTACCAACCTCGAAGTCGATCTACGGTAGAAATAACAGAAAATAAATTTTCTGTCTCCGGTTGGACTCGAACTCGGGCTCGGAGCTTGGTAGTCGAGTCCTAATTATAATAAATAAAATTTCATTATAACTATTATTATTTTAATTTTCACAATATTATTTATTTTAATATTTAGAATATGATTTTGAATTAATCTCTATAACTATTTATAAATTCGACATTCTATTCAATTAAACTTATGTTAAAAAAAAAAAGAATATAATACGTGTTCATACCAGCTGGTTAGTTCTTTGTATCTGAAATGAAATATCCAAATTCTCTGAATTAAAGTTGTTGAATGAAAACTCACCCCACTAAAGTAAAACACTACCTATAATATATGCACTTAAAAAGCAATATACATAAAATACTTCTCCTCGAAGAATGTTGTGTGCACGATCTAACTGGCTGTTTCCTACTAAGCAGTTAATCGGTAATAACGTCCCAACACTCAATTAATAATTGTAATAAGCATTGGATATCCCATTAGCGTTGTGAATCTAAAATCCAATAAATCGATTATATCGGCAGGAAGCTCGCAAATGATTCATCGAACAATGAAAAGTTAAAATCTAATTACCAATCGTGTATTATTAAAATAGTTTCGAATTATTTAGTATGGACATAAGGCACGCGACAGGTGTTCATAGGTGACAGGACATTTATTAATTGATACCTAAGCCAATTAAGAGTTTATCAACCTTCACTAATTATAACTATTATTACTATTTGTAGCAGATAATTATAACAACGATTCCTGTTTGTCCAATTTTTATTTTATTTAAATATGCAATAGATTGTTGTTGTTTTTTTTAACTTAAATTAGAGAAAGAAAAAGATACAAATGAATGCGTAAGTTTTTCCGTTGAGGTTTGCTACAAAATAGTTTTTTTCGCTATGACTACTTTTTTTAAAATGTTGTTCCTTAAAACTTTTAAACTTAACAATACGAATCCATCAGTGTTTTATATTTATTTTGAATAGAAAATTACTCCAATCGTATTTAGTATTTAATTACTTTTTTAGTTGATATGTATTTTATTATTTGTTTATAAAGCATTTAATTAATTTGGATATATTTTTGATAAGTTATTTATTAATTTTTTTCTTCTAAAATCATGATTAAATTAGGTGATTAACTCTAATTAGGTACTAGTTGTCAAGTAATTAGTAGTTATTAATAATTTTTGTCTAACTCCGGTTCTATTTATGTTTCATTCACACCCTATATGTTATATAAAATAGCAATAAAGAAAATTATTAGGAAAAGTTATATTTAAAAAAAAAATCATAAATATATGCAATATTTACACTCAGGTCCTCCGGGATTTTTGTCAACCGAAGGACATCCTTTGCCACTCCTTTTTCGGATAATTAGTTTTGGTATTTTTGAAAATTGCTTTTATATTTTTGTTTTTTTGAAATGATACTTATCCCGTTTAATCCTCCTTACAGTGCACATAAGGATACTATTCTGAGATCAGCCAGGGTCTAACGATTTTTAAAGGACGCAGGATACTCCGCTATTGCTATCCTTTTGACCGCCATTGTTGCAATCGATATATTTCGTTTTATATCTATGTATAGAAAATATACCTCGCTGTGAATCAATGTCCATGATGCTCGATAACCCATTATCGATAACCACACATTTATTACGTCGTAAATTTCATGGTATTTTATGTTAATTAGTTTCATCACTGCCTGCGTCTTTCATGTTGTTGTCAGTGGGGGCTGAGTATAGGCCTGCCTTAGACAAACACATTGTGGATCGCTGGTTATTGCAAAAAGTTTTTTTCTTTTTCTGAAAACTAGTTCTTTATTTCATAACGAATTTTTGTTGTTCCGACGTCAATTATTTTTTAAATTGTATTTATTAATCTTCGTAATTTATTAAATTTCGTTTCTCAATCAGATACTTTGATGTAAAGCAAATCGGTGATTTTTTTTACAACTTTATAATTCCTTAAATTACTATGTAGTTGTGTGACATTATATATTTAAAAAATTTACACACTTAAAAAAATCAAAAACACTTATGATGAGTGACGTTTTTATCCTTGGAGGCAACTGTTCGGGCGCCAGTTACCAATCGCCCAACAATTTAGAACACTCTAAAT
Organism: Euschistus heros; assembly: GCA_003667255.2. NCBI lineage: Eukaryota > Metazoa > Arthropoda > Insecta > Hemiptera > Pentatomidae > Euschistus > Euschistus heros. Next base: position 1,230,474 of record RCWM02000206.1, on the reverse strand, counting down.
ACTCATTCGGAATATGAATTTACTTTTGGCTGATCTATTAAGTATTATTCCTAATAACATTTGTAAAAGAATTATAATATATTGAGAAGGAGATAGAACATGGTGACCAGCTATGTTCACATAACATTCTGGTTTGTTCTAGTGCTTTAGGAGCACCATTTTCAATGCATAGGTATTTTCAACAAAAGTTAAAAACTAAAAATACTCCAAATGGATTGTGAATGATGTATAAAATACTGTTTGTAATTTAACTGTACTGTTTTAAACTTTGTGATATTAGATCAATATGAAATATGTTATGTCTTATGAATTTATATATAAACAATGGGCAACAGTATTCTATAATACTTTTTTTGAATAAAAGGGGATTGTCTAATTAAATATTTAATTGATATTATTTTTTTTTCGCTCATACGTGAATACGAAATATAGTTTTATCTACATTTCAAATAACCCAAGCAACATTCTATCTATATAAAACATTATTTACATTAAACAATTTTTTAAAAATTAAATCCAAACTTACTTATTTATATATACTAATTTTTTAACTTGGGTTTGTATTTTATTACTCCTTACTTTATCTTTTCTTTTTTTAAAAAACAACTATAATCTGTATAATCATAAATAAAATAATAAACAGGCATAAATGCCCATTAATGCGTTATTTTCCTTAAATATTTTCTGAAAGTTCAATTAAACAAATATAAACCTTTTCGGTTTCATGTGGAATTTCGGCATAAAATATTGTCTACGATAAAAATGAATGAACCATTTTTATCGTTGCCAAAATATTTCGGTAACCTCAACGTTGTAAATCAATTTCAATTTGTTTTTCGATCTTTTTTATATTTATTAATTACCTTATAATTCCATTGATTAATTATTGTTTATATTTCATATTCACTCAATGTTAATTCCTATATTATTTTAAAATATTCCACATTATATATGACGAGAGATGGAACGCGTAGAAATATATGCACCTATATGTTTATTGCAGGATTACTGCAATGTGGAAAACTAGAAGGTTTCGACACTGTGACCAGTCACTTATATTTAACAAGAGATCCTACTTTTTTGGGGAGGTCACTATTTTTGTGCCGATTCATTTTGGTGCTTGAAGATATTCCAGCAATGTGCTAAATTGTAACGATATTAATATTTTCTTTTTTTACAATCTCATAATCTTCTCAAATGATAAATAATTTATCACAAAGTAACTAACAGTTTATTTCAAATTAACGGGAAACGAACTATCGATGTTGTTCTACAGTACTACTTTAGCAAAAAAATAAAGTAATATTTTTGCCTGTGATTTGTGTTTATCGTGTACCGTGACATGTAATGTCTTATGATTTCTGAGAGACACCCCCAAAACCCCGGATTATCTCAGTTTAGATCAAGGATCAAAGTGAGGCTACATGGTACATGTTTTTCGAATAGGTATATATTTACATTGGTATGTACAATTATTCTTAGGTTATAGCTAATATAGGTTTGTGACAACTAAAGTAGGTAACCTAGTTCTTACTGGTGAGGTTCATATTATGTGCACACACCAAATGAATGCAAAAACCACTATGTGTAGTACTGGAATTTTTGTAATTAATGAGTCACTCTACAATAATATCAATTAATATTATTATAATTATTAATAATACAAATATTATACAATTAATTATATTAACTGACATTAGGCTCTAGTGTGACCTAGAAGCGGGAACATAATATTAGAAATAATAATATTAATTAATAATATTACATTTTTTTATTAATCAGTTAGAATAAAATAATTTTTAAGAGAGTTAACGGACGGACGGTTTCACTCTTGAAACCAAGTTAGTCCCCGTAAAAACGTGTACCATGTCAAAAAAAAAAGGCTCTTACAAATGAAAATATTCCATAGTATATAGTATATAGTCCAGGCAACGATGGAAATTGGCTGGATGAGCCAATTTTAAATCATCCATAGTTCTAAAACTGTTGATCTGAGCAAAAAAATTTATAGAAACAAATTTATTGAAACTTTTTCTTAGCTTCAATAATGTATAGAACACAAAGTGTGCTGAAAGAACCGGTTTCCGAGTTATTGTATCAAACTGCAAAAAACATATAATTTTTAACACTTTTACCCCTCCCCCAAGCCCGACTCCATTTCGAAGAAACCTTTTTAGTCTAGTTAATGAGTGCTGAAATGAGAGTGTGGAGTGCGTGGAACATGTGATAATGTTTGACTTCATAGCTTCGTTAGGGATAGTTAGAAGGTAAACATACTAGAAGTCCCCGCCCCTGGGGGGTGAGCTAACGGTGGGGGAGGGGAGAAGTTCAATTTTTTTGGTTTTACGATTATATCTCAAAAACGGTGGATTCTAGAAAAATATGGTACGTTATTAAAAATAGATAATTTTAGAAATAAAAACAATGTGTATCTCACTTTTTGGTAAACATATGCTTTAAATACCATAAATGAATATATGAAATTAAAGGAAATTTAATACTCTACAATTTTGATTCTTACATTTTTTCTGAGAAAAGATCGTGGAAGGTAATAGAACCAAATGTTTGACAAAAAGAGAGGTAACATTGGTTTTTTTTCCCGAAAATCACCGATCATCGCGAAAACGGTAAGAATTGTGACAAATTTATATAAAGTTAATTTTATATGAAATTTAATTAGCTTTAATATTTATTTGAAACATAGTTTTCTGGAGTCAACCGTTTTTGAGATATAATCGAAAAACCAAAAAAATTGAACTTCTACCCTCCCCCCACCTTTAGCTCACCCCCCTGGGGAGGGGGCCTTTAGTATGTTTACCTTCTAACTATTCCTAACAAAGCTATGAAGTCAAAAATTATCGCATATTCCATGCACACTGCAATATGTTTATTGACTGGACTATTTAACCATATTTATACGAGTTAAGGTTGGTGAACAGTTTCCTGTAGTCAGACCTTTTTATTTTTGGTTCGACTTCAAGGTTCGAATGCAACATATTTATATAATAAACGTATTAGCTTTAACAACAAATATTTCATTTTTAACAATAAGCATTTAGTTATTAATAATAAACTATTTATTTGTAACAATAATCATTTCAATTTAAACAATAAACTTATAATTTTTAACAATAAAAACGTTTTTTTCATATTCCCCCACTATATTTCCTTAAACATTGATCCCAGAAAAAAAATGTATAGAATCTTTTTTGTAAATAAATTTATCTAAATTAATTTACTTCATAAGTACATTTTCGCTAGAGGCAAGAATCTTCGAGTTATTAACGAAAAACTGAAAAAAAATGATCTTTTGACCGCCCCCCACCCCTAGCTCCACCCCCACCCCTCAGTACTTTTAGGATGTTGTTAAGGACACCTTCCTCAACAACTGTGCCAAAATTGGCTTCTGCGTGAATTATGTCCGCTATTTGGCCTTTTTTGGTCTTCGTTGCCTGGACTGTATACTAATAGGCGAAATAAAGTAGGTACACGTAGAAACTATATATGCAAAGTGTAGAGCATATATTTTTTTTTTCAAAAAATACAAAATAATATTTGTTTTTATTTTTCCCTAAGTTTATATTTCTACAAATTCATTTAATTAAACTTTGCAAGCATAAAAATATTCATTTATTGATAATAATATTTATCGATTTAAATAAGGCATTTGAAAGTACATACCTCTGTCTCTACTTTCCGTAGATAATCTTTTTTCCTTAAGAGGCTTACCATTAAAAATAAGCCGTAACTTATCGGATGTTTACTTCGAGATGAATTAATTACTGAAGTTTGTGTGTTGTATTAAGCTTTAATAACAAAACGTAGTAAACAAGAGATAAGGGTATGAAATAGTTCTCAGGATTATATCTAAATTCCAAATGGATAAAATTGATTAAAAATATTTTTATTTTTGTTTTATAGAAGTTATCAGTTTTTAGTTAAAGTTATATTAATGGTCACTTAGCCCATGATGGATGTAGAAAAAATTAATTTATGCATTAAGAGTTCCAGGAATTAATTAAAATTAGGTTCCCAGAAAATAATATTTTTAAAACAATTTTTCAATTTTAGACTGTATTTTGTTCCTTTACATTGATTTTAAGAATCAAATAAATGTTTTTTGATTAACATTTTAGGATGGAGGAAAATTAATAACGAATCACTATTTTTAGATACAATTTGGATTTGTCTTAATATTGTTTCTTGAATATTTCTTCTTGAACTCATAGAAAAAAAATATTACTAAATATGTTACCGGTCAAATAAATACACTTCGGTTTGGCCTAGATCAGGATCTATTTCTGATCAACCCGACACATCCGCTAGCCAGGATTACAATAGGGACAATTCTGAGCTCATATTTCGGAATATAAATAGTTTTTTGTACTAAAATAATTATAAGGACGTGTTATTATTATTCTTATTAAAACAATAGCACCTCGTTGCAAAATAATGATGATGTTATCTGTTGAAAATAGTATTAGTATTGATATTGCTAAAGGTATAGAGGCCGGGTAAGTTGCACCACTTTAGGAAAAAATACCCTGGGCACCTTTCTACATTCCAGCACACCCTTTGAGTTGACCCTCGCTTTCTATTTTGATCATCATCCTTCATACAAACGTGAAATTGTTGAAGTGTTGCTATGAGTGTCCCATCGATGAGAAGAGGTGATTGGAGGTCAGGTAAATGGGGTAAAAATAAATCCTAAATGCAGTATCATGCTGAATCTTTGGCGTGCCTGTGATTCTGGGCGTTTTTCGATCATTGGCTCAAATTGATCATTTGTGTCGTCGGTAGCGCTCGGTATGGACTGTTTCGAGAAGCTCCTGAGCTATTCCTGTTTTCTTTCCAAAACGATCCGGTCTTGCACTTTGTTTGTCCTGGCGTTAAAAAAAAATATTTTTCATCGCCATTCGATGCAAAAAAAACCTTTCTTTCGGGCGTAAAGATAACTATTTTTATATCCCTGGCTGTCGTAAAGTTTTGGATTAGTCAAAATAAAGATTGCATGCACTTTTTTGGTGTTTTCTCGTTTTTGATCAGTCATCAAAATCACCACGTTTGAAACTTTGAAACCAACGTTTTCCTGACGGTAAATCCTGCAATTGCTTTTTCTTTTGAGGACACCAATTTATTTTTACCGAAAATAGATGCTCAAAGAAAACAAATTTATTAAGAAGCAAAAATAGGCTAAGAGCGCATTCTATTGGAATTAAAACGTTTTTTTGCAGAACGCTAATATTAAAAATAACCTAAAGCTAAATATCATTAAATTTTACTCCTGAGCTTTGAAGGCACATTTAACCCTCGTTTTTTGCAAAATAACTGGGTTTTCACTTCGTCTTCACAAAGAATTTATTAAGAAGCAAAACATAACCAATTTTTTCAGCCAATATAAAAATTGAGCTTAAGGCATTTATACTCCAATGTTATTTATGAAGCATTACACTCTAATATATTTCTGATTTTTTTTTTCTTATCTTTAGGTTTAGCAATACCATTATTAATCACAATATCATTATAATAGCAATATCATTATTAATCACAACCTAATTAATACGACGCGTCGTTTGATTTTTAAATTTTAAAGATAATTGTAATTGATTTTAAATTATAATTGTATTAATATTTAATTAACCTTATTATCGCATATGAAAACATTCTTGTTTGTTTATTTCGTTTAACGTCACTTTATGCTGCTATGGCTAATCGGACGATGCTACGGTGGGAGTCCTAAATTTGGCCTATCCAGGTATAATCAGGATAGGGATCTTTAACGAGTACCTGACATCGCACAGGCTCGGGACCCCCATTTTACGTCCCATCCGAAGGACGACATAGCTAAGGATTTTTTACTCCCTTTAAAAACTCCTAAGGGCATCTGCCGGGCTGCGAACCCGCGACCTTGGGTTTAGTAGGTTGCTATGCTAAGGACTGCACTACAGGTGACCCCTAAAAACATTCTTTTTTTTTTTTTTTTCTATTAGGAAACCTCTAAATGAATAAAATTATTACATATTTTGTTCGTTTCATACATCAACTTTGTTCAGGGTAGAAATGAATTATGGGGTTCGAGGTTCTCTTCACTTAATGCTGGTTGTTGTAAATAAATGTTTAGTTATCTTAAGAAACCGTTTCAACATGGAATGTTTTACCGGTGACTAATTGGTCAAAAGCGATACGTTTTTGGGGAACGGGAGAGCGTTAGGCTAGTTGCACACACACACCGATTTTGGACGGCCGGCTTTTTACCGGTCGTCCAAATTTCAATAGTGAACCGCATGTCAAATAGTAACCTTGCACACGCGCCGACCACTGAACGGTGCCGGGAAAATGCCGGTGAGTTGCCGGCGCCTGCCACTGCATTATAATTACTGTTTTATGCACTACAATTACAAAAGCTACTACTTGTTTGAGTTACTGAATTGAATGAAACAATATCAATTTGTTAATCAGAAATTGTTAAAAGTTTTAGGTCGAAAAGTCAAGAATAAAATAAAATTATAATTATAAAAAAAACCACTACTAATTGTTTGACCGGTAAATAACCGGTGAGTCTGCAAGCACCTAGCACCGGAAAAATATCGGACAATTTTATAGCGGCCGTCCAAAAGTCGGTGTGTGTGCAACTAGCCTAACGCGTAATTTGATAGTTAGATATTAGAAGAGAAGGAACAAATATGAGCTCAAACCTCGTTATATTAAATAACACTAGCTCACTAATGAGTGAGCTCCTTTTGATTCTGTTTCTCTGGTAACCAATTTTAAAATGCTGGGAAGGCAATACATGATCACACCATTCTAATTATTATTTGATTATTTTCATATTAATAAATGGATTAGAAGAAAAAAAAATCATGTTTCTCATAATACGAAATAAAACATATTAATTTGGATTTGATCGATCTCGGCTGTTATTTATAAAAAATTACTCTCCTTTGGAAATAAATAATACAGGTAAGCAAAAAAAAAAATAATAATAATAATAATAATAATAACAATAATAGATTAAGCTATTAAATTTGAAAATTTATCTCCTATAAAAAAATAAAAAATAAAAAAAAGAAGGTAAAAGTAAGTGAAAAAAAAAAATAGAAAACATATCGTCGGTGAGATTGCCAATTCCGCTATGTGCATTTTAGCACTTTATATGACATTAATACAAAATGTGCCTCGATGCACATGTGTAATTATTTTTTTTGGCTAAAATCAAAAAACTGTTTCGTCATAACTTGATTCAAACTGTATTTGCGTATTCGGGTTTTTACATTAGAAGCGAAATTTCATTTTAAAAATAAACCTGCAAACCTAAATCGAAAAATGCAAATAGCGGAATTGTCAATCTCACTGATGATATGACTATCATTTACGGTCAAGGAAGAATTCTTCCTTTAGCCGACAGGCTTAAGGGGCCATTTATTTTTTATTTATTTATTTATTTTTTATTATTATTATTATTATTTATTTATTTGTTTGCATGGATGTGTCTTTTGGCTGGGGGTCTATAGTTTAATGGGTTTGACGTTTTTTTTTCACTTTCAACAAAAATGTAACATTTTTATTCGCTCTAGATCTGTTAGGGCAGCTCAAATCGAAAATTGGCCAGTAGGGTTCTGATTATAAATTAAATGGAGAATATTTTTTATTATACAGGGTGAATACCTCAAAAAAAAAAAAAAAAATAGATCAAACCAGATCAAAAATGTAGAAAATTTGCAAGTTTTTGTGAGATTTGCAATTCTGTGGATAGTTTTTTTTTTTTTTTTTTTTTTTTTTTTTTTTTCCTTCAACGGTGAGCGTTGAAGTATCATAACCGGTCTGCGGCATTCTTCTTCACTTTTTTTTTTTTACAATAACAGTTACTCAGCCTGTATAAAATTTGTCGCTTGGACCTACTTTTAGGATCCCTATTGGTTCAAATTTATTAGTCACGTTTTGCCTAATTTTTTTTTGAAGTGTTAAAGCTTTGTTACACAATCCAGCACGGATGGTGGTGCTTGGATCCATTTGGAAAATTTGACGACAGTTTTCTAATTATAAATTTAATGGAAAATATTTTTTACTATATAACATTTGTCTAACTTTGCTTTAAGTTGTTCTAACTGTGCATTAAGTTGTAATAACTGTGCTCTAAGCTGGTTCCACTCCTTCTTGTCTCACCGTTCCCAAACAGTTACATTCCCAACAAATCTCTCTCATCCTCACTACCTTTAACACGAGGTGTTCCTCAAGGATCCTCCCTGTCACCAATCCTTTTCTCTGCTTATATTAATGACCTACCCCATGTTATACGCCACGCTCAGTATCATTTTTATGCCGACGACCTCCAAATAACTATCCTTCCATCCTTCAGACATGTTCGAAGCATCTCGTAAGGTTCAGGTTGTTCAGGATATTGAGAACATCAGCGGATGGGAAGTGAAAAATAAGTTACGCTTGAATCCAGAGAAAAGCAAAGCTATCCTTATCGGTTCAAAACCTACCCTTCATTCCCTCCCTTACTATCTATTACTTTACCTCAATAACCGTACAATTCAATATCAAATTTCCATCAAAAACCTCGGAGTCTCTTTGATCAACACTTATCCTGGAATAACCACATTTCCCAAATCACCAGAAAATCCATCATGATCCTCAAACAGCTGCGATGATATTGTGACTCCTTTCCCCGAAGTACCCGCCAACTTCTGGTATACTCTCTCATTTTCCCCCACTTTGATTACGGGTGCTTGGTGTGTGGGGGGCTGTCTGTAGAGCTAGAGATGAGATTAAGGAGTCTAATGAATTGCTTCATAAGATTTATCTTTGGGGTCGACAGACGGTCTCACGAATCTTGCCGCTACCATGAGCCGGTTTTTTTCCGATTTTCAAAGGCAATACTTCCTGGGCACTTTCCTATTCCAGTCATTAAAAACTAATAAATCTTCCTGTATCCTAGACCTACTTACTCTGCGTTCCTCCATTCACCACCTGAATACAAGATTCCAACCTTCTAAGTTAGAACTCCTATGTGAGGGGGTATATAGGTTAGAAGTTCCTATATCCTATATCCTCCTTTGAAAAATCCTTTGTCATCCGTGCTACCTCTTTTTGGAATTCCTTACCTATCCATATTCGCAAAGCCTCTTCCTTAACTTCTTTTATTTATCCTTCTCCTCGATCTTCAATCTTCCACAAAAATGTAAATAATATGTAAATGTACATAAGTGTGTTAAAACTTTTACTGTTGATTGTTTTGTTTTTTACTTAACTTTAATTTTTTTTTTTTGTTTCTTCTCTCTTCTTTTTCTTTTCTCATAATTTAATTTGTATTACTGATGTGCTGATTTGTAACTAATCTCAGCCAGACAATTGTACCTTTTATTGTGCATTATAGTTATTCTTTGGAGACAGTCTGACCCAGAATAAAGTTTATTTTTCATTTCATCTATTGTTTTTCCAGTCAGGGAGAAATTCGAAATGCATTAATTTATCTTTAGTTTAAGTATTCATTTGTTTTTAATCACATATGTAATTTAATCCATTTTTTATAAAGGTACTACTTTATACAAAGTATACTAGTACCAAGTTTCATTTGTGCCATGCTATAGCCGTAATTATCATTGCCACTGTAATATCAAACCTTTTGATCGATTTTCTGGCCAATTTTTGCTGTATTTATGCTATCTTCCATAAAAGGCAATATTTGTGTTCAGTAATCCTGTTTTTTTTTTTTTGCTAGATGCAAATTAAAAATAATAGGGGGTATACAAAAAATGACCGTTTTTTCAAATCTCAGAGTTCAAAAGTCTGTAAATATCTTAATGCTATTTATTGTTTACCAATACTTAATAATCCCTTTAGAGCATTCTCTAAGCTTGTTTACTAACACTGGACTTCTTTAAAAAAAAGCCTCAGTTCAGTTATTTATTTCAAAGAAGATACATGACAGTGCCCTACGAAATTCTCGTAATTTTAAGACATTACTGGGAAAAAAAATTCACAGCCGATGATGCAACTCGTGAAATTATTAAGTATGAAGGGGAAGGTGCTCTTGAAGAGAGCATTGTGCGGCGTTGGTTTGAAAAATTTAGAAGTGGCGATAACACGTTGGAAAGAAAGAAGTGCTCCGGGCGGCCATTAATGGTTATTGATGAGGTTCTGAAGGAAGCTGTTGAGTCAAATCCGTCCACAAGTACTCGCGAACGCCAAGGTATGTCAAAAGATACTATTAGTCGCCATCTTTCTCCAAGGGGTAGGTGAAAAAGACCGGTAGACTGGTCCCTCACGAACTTACTCCTCAACAATCAGCAGAAAAGTTGTCAGAACTTCATGTGTTTGAACTGCTGCCTCATCCACCATATAGTCCAGACCTCGCACCTTCGGATTACTACTTGTATCGATGCATGGCCCATTTTCTTCAAGGGAAATTTTTTTATAATTTTGCGGAAGTCGAAAATGCTGTCTAAGAGTTCTTTTACAGGCATCCCAAGGAATGATATCAGCGTGGCAAGAAATAATAATACAAATATTTGTTTAAGAAGCGGTCATTTTTTTTTTTTACACACCCCATTACTTTCAATGTCATAACTCCTTTCTCATGCGATCGAGCCAATACCGGTTCTGACAACTCAACAAGAACCAACCAGAGGATCAACAGCATGATCATGTTTCAACTAAAGCAGTTTTTAATTTTATAGATTTATTTTAGCGAAATTGTAGATAAAGGAGTATATAATTGGATAATCATAAATATAAAATGTATCTATGCGTTTTGAACCTGAGTATTGCCTTTCTCGTAGATTCCAACAAATGTCGATGTGATTACAGGAGTAAGAATATTTGTTGAGGTGGGCCTGGAGTGCTGCTTAGGCATTGCTCTCACGAGTCCTGAGGTCAGTGCGCTCCTTCAGCCAAGGTCAAACCACGAAACCCTCGCTCCAGTGGAGATTTAAAGGTCTGGACCTGAAATGTCCATTGTACTTGACCTACTTACGGTTTTTCACATTGGCTGTATGAATATCTATATAGAGTATACAGTCTGATATGTAGTATAATATATATACTAGCATACATCGTCGCGGCTTCGCCCGCTCTCATAAATAAAGAACTTAGATTATTATAACTATTAATTAAATTTCATTTGTTTATCGATAAAAATCTTGTATTGAAGTATGGAATTTCGCTTTATTTCTTCAATGATGTTTTCACGCATGACAGTAATTAACCTAGTTAAAATTGTATTCATTAGGTGTTTAAAGAGTACGTAAACGCGAAAATAGACATCCGGTTTGGCGGAAATAATTTTATCGTTCCATCTGGTTCGAGTTTAATTGATACAGAAGAACCTCGATAGTCCGAACCTTTGTAATCCGAACGCCGTTTTGGGAAAAATAAAAATAATCAGAATCGTAAGCACACACTGAGAGAGGGAAGGTGGAGTGTTGTTATTGTGCTGTTGATCACGCTAAAGAAAATCCGTGATTTAGCAGCCAAAAACGTTCTTCGATCTCAGTTCCGAAAAAAATGAGAGACTATTTTCCAAATGTTTAGTGTTTTGTTTTCTTTAATTTTTTTGTGTGTACAGTACTGTACTTTCTGTGTCCTTAAAATATTAGGAAATTCATGTGCAATACACTACAAAAAATATAGTTACCTAACTGTAGCACAGTAGTATTTCATATTTTTTTTTTATTTTTTTTTTTTTTTTTTTTTTTTTTTTTTTTTTTTTTTTTTTTTTTTTATTTTTTTTTTTTTTTTTTCAACCTCCGACTTTATTATAAATTCATACAAAGAAAGGAAAATTATGGTAATGGATCTTTTATTGCCTTTCGGCATTTTAAGATTTATTTGTAGCTCTGCCATCTCTGGAGGGTCTCAGTCTGCTGGAGGCAATCCGTCTACATGTCGAGTGCGGAGGATACACTTTGCCGGCGATGGTGTGTCATATCAGGTCAGTCCGTATGGTATTTCATAAAAAATACTATTTACCTTTAACAATACAACGTGCTTCTTATTTTATGGGAACTAGTATGTCAGTGTTCATTTTTTGCATGCTACATACTATGCATGGGAAGCGCTTTGTTTGGTAATTCGAACGATTTGATAGTCCGAATCACCACCGGTCCCAATTAGTTCGGATTATCGAGGTTCTACGGTAACCATAAAAATATATGACAGTGTAGCTAACCTAGTTTCTGGTACTCAAGACTATACATCTTAATTATTATCATAATGTTTTAGTTAAAATTTGGTACAGTTAAGTTTAATAGTTTTACCGTTGCAAACTCTGTTGCAGAATGGCCACTGATCAGTCGTTTTTTAAACTGCACTGGGATCCACATGCCACTCCTTATCTTTATAGTTTTATTAACAATTGAATTGAAAATAATTATTTTTTATCATACATTTCTAGCTCTTTATAAACACCGCACCTAACCTCTCTCCAATGGTGCCACTCGTCGGTCGATTATCAAACTTCACTGCGCACCACATGTTTATTGTTTTTTTATGGAAAAATAATTGAAAATCTTTAAATTTTATTATTGCAAAATCTCTTTTGAACTATGAAGATGATGTGGTTAAAATTTGGTTTAGATTAGTTCAGTAGTTTTCGCGGTCATTGATCACAAACGAAAAGTGGCTTGTCCTTTTTATTATATACTAGCATCCCCCGTTGAGGCTTCGCCTGTCTCGTTAGTGAAGAACATGATAATTGCAACTAATTATTAATGTTTTATTTGTCTATCGATATAATTCTTGTTTGGAGATTTGCAATCGATCATTATTTATCCAATATTTTCACGCATGACAGTAATTCTGAACGAGGTTACAATTGCACTAATTAGGTGTTTGAAAATTATATAAAAGCATAAAGATTCATCCAATTTATAAATTTAATGTATGAGTAGGTTATTCATAAAAACAGAGACTTTTAAGAAATTCTTGCGGATAAGGGACTGCATTATCAGTGCTTGCAACTAAAAGCCCATGGGTCATTCTTACACACAATATCAAAAAGCAAAGGATCAATATTTTGATTTGGTAATAATTTTTATTAGGCGGAAACAATTTTATCGATTTCATCTGGTTGGAATTTAATTTCTAACCTTAAAAGCTAATGACTGTGGGACAAACCTTGTTTCTATTTCGTAATACTGTACATTTAAATTATTATTAGAGTAATCTTCCGAAATGAAGATGATTCATAGAAATTTCTTAGTCAGAAGAAAGAAATTTCTTTTTCCCAACCCAATGTAAGGCTAAATCGTAAAGATTCCGTGGGATTTAAATATTTGTTATAAAAAAAAATAAGAAAAAAAATCGCAATTTAGAACAATATTTTTCCTAACTAAACACTTCTGAGGAGACATCGCTAGAAATATAAATACATTAGTCATGAATAAGCACTTACCCTTCCTGCAGGTCTCCCACAAGGTTCTTGCCTATCTCCAACTCTGTTCAACCTGTTCCTATCAGAATTTCTCAAACACCCTAACGTAACAATATCCCTGTACGCAGATGACACTGCATTACACACAACTTCTTACCGCATCGACACAATTGTAAATCGGTTGCAACAAAGTTACAAAAAAATTAATAAATATTGCCGGAGATGGAAACTAAAAGTAAATACAAGAAAATCTGAGGCAATCATCTTCACAAAACGTAGACCTGTCAAAGACCAGCATATCATTTTAAACACAGAAGACATACCTTGGTCTTAATCAATAAAATACTTAGGTTTAACACTGGACAAATCATTAACGTACACCGAACATATAAACAATAAAACTGATAAAGCTAAAAAAATGTTTATACAAAATGTTTCCTTACTTCCTTACTCAATAAAAAATCGAAATTAAGCCCTAAAAATAAACTTATACTATATAAAACAATTATCCTTGCACAAATCACATATGCTTCACTGGTATGGAACTCAACTTGCTCCACTAACTATAATAAATTGGAAAGGCTTCAAAACATTTGCATGAGGATCATCAATGATTATCCTCGTTATACTAAAATATCAACCATGCTCCATGACCTAAACTTACTCCCTCTAAAACAGAATGTCTTCGAACAAAACAAAGCATACTTTACAAAAAAAATAAATTCAGAAAATCCCCTATTAAAGGAAATTGGTAACTACGATAAAAATTCCCTCAAAAGATACACGCACAAAAGAACCTTTTTTTTTTTTATTTCCCTTCCTTGCCTCTCGGCTACACGGGTTTTGCAGGGATGGCTTGTAGCCATCGCTGCTGGTTTTAACAGTTTAACATAACATTTCAATATTACTTTTAACATTGCAAGAATAAATTTTCTTAAACATTTAACGCACAAAAGAACCAAACATGTACTCTTAACATAAACCTCCCTTTGATTACTCAAATGCTATGTATACATATAGTCATTCATTTATGTATGCTGGTTATTATATATTGATTATTTATAATATTATTGTTTTGTATTTAATTATTAATAGTATTTAATTCTTATGCTATATTTTATTTTATACTATGTAATTATTTTTCTTTCTTTGCATTTCTTTTTTTTTTATGTGGGTTTTTTTTCTGTATTTTTCCCACTGTTCACAGATAATCTTTAAAGTGTAAATCTGTTATCTAAACTATAAAATTATGTTAATCATGAAGAGGACTTAAGACCGGCACATGTATACTAAATGATTTGTAATTGTAAATATGTCAATAAAGCATAATTATTTTTAAAAAAAATAGTTATGAATAGAAATAATTAAACAATTTATATAGTAAATTATTTGAGATAACATTAAAAATAAATTAATTGAACTATTAAATAATTTCATTTTAATAAATCATTAGCATAGTATTGGCCTCTTCCTGAATGCCGCGGAGATTAAACTGCAATGTGATAACATTAAAAAAATATTAAAAACTTCTCAGTATCATCCATTTAATATCTGTAGACATTGACACATTTATTACAATAACAATTTAAGAAATAAAAAAAAGTATAGCCTAATAAAATCATCCGTCTGAGAAGATCTACCCCAAGATTTGCGATTTAGTACCACTTAAATCGATCGATTTTATATTAAAGATTAGGGCTAGCCCCAACGAGATACTGCCCTTTTCAATTATTTATTCGCGGTGAATTCTGTTTATTTATAGTTTTAGCCTTTATGAATCAATTCGGCTCGTAAATAATTTGGCGTATCAGAACGGGTGGAACTGTGCTTTTGAGGGTATTTTTCAAATAAATATTTGCTGACGAATTAACCCTACCCCCTTATTAGGGAAATGGGGGATTTAAACATTTATAATAATCAATGTGGTTTATAAATTATTTTAATGTCTTTCGAATTCCCTCTGGTCGAAACTTATTCTTTCAGATAATACCTTACAACTTGAAGTTCTAATATTATGTACACTGACTGGCGGAAAACTCAAACCAATTTTTTTCATTTTCCAGGTTAGAAGTTATATTTTTCTCTAGGAACATAAGTCTTCAAATTCTTTCACCATAGTGCAAGAAAGGATTGGGATTAGTGCAATAAATGCAAACAGTATAAAAATTAAAAATTTTATTTGACAAAAACAATTAAATTAAGAAATTTTAAATTAATATGATTTATTAAAGAGGTACCTATGGTCTAACAATAGCCAAGCGCGTTTGGGCGAGGGTCTCAGTTCGATCGGTACAGAAGGTCCTGGGTTCGATTCCCACCTGGACAGGTTAAAATTTATTTTAGAAGGTGGCTGGTCCACAGAATGAATCTTGAATTTCCTTTCCTGGTTAGAATAGGTTAATAATCTGTGGAATAGCCGTCCTTCCTTCCCTAGTTGGAGTACATGAAAACGCTAAGCCCTGAAAAACAACAAATGATTTATAATAAAAAAAAACAAAGTTTAATCAGAACACCACCATCTATCTTTTACTAAATATCTCCTTTTTTATATATATATATATATATTATATATATATATATATATATATATATATATATATATATGCATTTATTGAAATTTACAACTGTACAGAATATATACATCAAGTAAATGTATTGACAACGATTATAATAACATGTTAAAACTTGGAAAAAACTGCTCATCAGTAGCACTTTATTAAAACTTCTACACTAGAAGGGCTCTAGGCCATCTTCGTTTCAGACGCCTCGGAGGATTATCAGGAATGAAGTGGGAAGCAAGTTGAGAAACAAACGGATTTGAGTGATTATGGAGCTTACTATGAAAGGATACTTATCTGGTGTGGGCTAAATCAGCAACATATGGCACATTGAGGTCTTTATGGATAAGTTTATTGGTGACAAAGTAAGGATCATTGAGGATTTAACGAAGGATTTTGGATTGTAAGGATTGAATACGAGATGAATTGGATGATTTAGTGGAACCCCAAAGCCCAACTCCGTACGTCCAAACAGGTCTAATCACAGTCATGTATATGAGTCTTTTGTAATAAAATGGGAGCTTTGAACGTTTGTCTAGTAAATGTTGAAGTAGTCTAAATCTCCTTTTAATGTCAGAATCGTCCTATCTACATCTCGTCTTTAACGTTTAGACGTTTATCAATAGCTTCAATATAGAGAGGAAACAATCCTCTCACTGCTCGTTTTACTGTAACTCATCAAAAACGCCAATATCACTCGTATTGATGCTATTAATTCAAATATACACTCAGTGAAAGTCAAAAATTTCTTATTCTCACTTAAATTCTCCAAAACAATTTTTTTTTTTTTTTTTTTTTTTTTTTGACTTGTATATGTCTTTTGGCTGGGGGGTCTATAACTTTTTGGTGTAACATTCATTTTGACATGCTTCAGCTCTGATGGTGTTGCTCTGATCTGAAATATTACGTCGGCTTCCTGATCAGTAGAATGGAAAATATTTTTTGTTGTATAACATTTGTCGCTAGGAATTACCCTTTAGGAGTTACATAGGTTTGAATGAAAAAGTCATATTTCGACTACATTTTTTAGGTGTTGAGGCATTTTTGACAGGCTCTAGATTTGTTGGTTTTGATGGGATCTAAACTTTGCCGACAGTCTTCTTATCTGAAATCTAATAGAAAATATTTTTTGCTTTATAAAATTTAAGACCTACAGTTAAGGAGCTATATTAGTTTGAATAAAAAAAGTCTCGTTTGAAACCCCTATTTTCTATCAAGTTGGTTTATTTTGAATAATCATTGTTTGGTTATTTGATTATTAATTTAAGTGATTTGATTCTAGAATATATAATTGGAAAAGCAGCGATTAAGAATAGACATATCTGTGATCTATTGTTTTTCCCAGTCGGGGAGAAATTGAGTTTTTTCTCCCTGAAGTGTAAGAAAACTTGACGGTACTCATAAATAAAAAATAGTAGGAAGAATTATATTTTAGTTAATTTTTACATTCATATTTCTTGGCACTAGTAGCAAACCGACTAATTTATCTACACTAAATAATAAGCTATAATTAGCAGTTTATCATTTATCGTGAACTCGGCTTCCCGGTAGTCTGGTCACCCGGGAAAGTCTAGAGCCGTACTATCTGAGGGGAAGGCCTATGTTCACATATGAATTTTATTTCAAAACATCCTAATAATTGTTGTGTTATTTCTATATGTTTAATTTATATTTATTGTATTTATTTGAATTTAAGATTTATTTTTGTTGTTATAAACATAGTAAAAGGCTTATTATTTTTATAATTATTATCAGCACTACTTTTTTTCTACTGTTTTATTTAATACTTGAAATACTTTTTCACATTTTAATGTTTGTCTCTGAAATAATTTCTGCTGCTTCAACATCTTAATTTTTTCTATGCTTTTTTTATAAAATGTGATAAATATTTTATGATATCATGCTCATTTAGAATTCAGGCTTTGTTAATGTCTCCTTTGAGTAAATGTCACCTATTTGACTATTACATATACTTCGACATCCGACCAGGTTCGTTTCCATCCCTTTAGATTTTTTTTCTAAAAAATGGAAAAACGTGAGAAAAATTCGACAAATCTTCACGCAAAATTAGGTCAAGTGTCTGTCATACAAAATCCATTCAGATAGAAAGGACTCTTCAAAACGTGTACCCAGTTATTTTATATATTTTCCATTCTGTGGATTCTTCTAATTTTGCCTTAATCACCGAAGGAGTGCCCAAAAGAAATCATTTTTGGAAGGTAATTGTACCCTTTCAGGTCAAGCATACATATTATAATTCACTAGTTTCTTTTATTTTTGATTGGTCTAATATTGAATAAATCTGTAGCAAAAAATTATTTACTTTCATTAGTTACAATTTTTTAGATTTGTAACCTTCTTTAATGTTTTCGAATGGTGGGGCCCCTCCAAACTATCTATCGAATTATGTTGTACTGTAGTATACTGTGCCCTGAAAAGGGTTAACGAAAAATGCTTTAACCTTTTAGTCCATCTTGTAAGTCTTCTTCAGGGTAGATATTTTCGTGTTGAGTTGAAGACAGTAGGATTACAGTTTTCTCTGCTGTGTAGATGGCCTGCAGTGTCGGTACTCAGAAGGAAAGGTACCGTTGAGTGCTACTCTCCCTCAGGCCTTTTATGTCATTCTGTAGGTCAGGTTGGCCAACTTCTTTTTACCATATTATCTTCTTTGAGTTAGCAGAGAGGTTGCCTGAGGGGAAGCAGGGAAAAATACCAAATAGTAATTAGAAATGTTTAGATTTATGAACCTACTTCAATCTGAGAAACTGTGTGGTAACATTTTGCTTAATATGCTATTAATATTATTATTATTATTTTTTTTTTTTTGTTGGTATGTTTTTGATTAATTATATAAATTGCAATTTCTCTAATAAATTGGTAGATACGGTCGAAATCTTGTAGTATAATATTTTTTTATAGGTATCTGGTTTGGAACGAATCAGCAACACATTATGCAACATTAAGATATTTGTGGATAATGAGGAGCCCTGGAAATATTACGAAGGATTTTGGATACGAGAAGAATATGAAGATTTAGTGGACCCCCAAAGCTCAACTCCTTATGTCCAAATGGGTTTAATTACTGTTATTTAAATACAGAGTGGGTATCTCTTAGTCAAAAGTCATTATCATTGGATTTTAAACATTACATTGAAAATCTAATAAAATAAATCCTGAACAATAATAATAAATAGATAAATGTAATAACATAAGATCCTCTGATCAGGTGTCGCTTCATTGACAGTTTTCTTTTATTTTCTATTAAACAATAATTTTTTTCTTTCCTTTTTATTCCAATGAAGAATTTATTATGTTTAAAATGCACATTTCCATTAAGGGATTGTCATAATGTTTTATTTACACAAGTAACAGATTTGTATGCCAAATGAGAACACCATGTTTTTTAGGTTTCAGAAGTGAATTTCTCCATGAAATTGAAACAAAGTCATTGCGTTTAACATATCATTCGAAAGCTAATTAAATTTGCAAGTTTTTGTGAGATTTGACGTTTTGTGGATAGTTTTTTCGAAAAACGGTGAGCGTTGAAGTTATATAAGACATTGTGATTTTCACAAATAAGGTGAAGATCAAGCTGTTCTTTAGATACCAAGTTTTTAAAATTCAAGGTTATAGGTACTCAGCTCTTATAGAAAATTTAATGCTGAATTCGAAAATGTGGTCGAAATCTGAAAAATATTTTAACGAAATGGAGATATTACAGCTTTTATGGAAAAAACGTGGTTTCCTCAAAAAAGCCTTTGATTTATCGTAAATCTGCAACGGATTGGAATAGAAAGGTGAGATCTGCGGCATTTCGCTACATTTTTGATCTAGTTTCACCTAAATTTTATTTTAGATACTCACCCTGTATGTGTTTTGTAATTTATTGGGAGCTTTGAACGCTTGTATAGAAAATGCTAGAGTAATCGGACATGACGAGCTACAGTTTCTTGTCTTTTAAGGCTGGTGTGTAAGCATAAAAAAAAACAGGCATGTAAAAAACAATGTGTTTACTACATATGAAATGAAAATAAATTTTATTCTGGGCCCATTTCTAGTTAAGAATAATTATAATGGACAATATAATGGCGGCATAGCTAACGTATTTAAAATTAAGGACATAATACTAATGATAGATAAAATAGTTGTAATTAAACTATGGAAATCAAAACTAATGCTAATTACAGATTATAAATATTAACAAGAAAAACAAAATAAATCTTCAAATTTAAAAATAAGATACGAGATCAAAAAGATAAAAAATACAGTAAATATGGCAAAAATGAAGATATAAATCATTAAATGAGAAACGAGTATATACATTATTTACAGGAATGAGATTTATTTGAAAAAGAAATAAGTGTGATCTCAGATAATATTATAAATTATGATTGAACAAATACAAGAACAAAATAAAAATTGTGTTATAAACACTAAAATATAACTGTAATAAATATTTCCTTATAATATTATTGGATTAAATGCTTAGTAAGTTAAAGGAGAGTCTGGATTTTAAAAAATTGAGAGTAGAGTAATGGTGTGTGTTGGATGGGAAGGAGTTCAAGATATTGGATCCTCTGGCAATAAAAGAGCGTTTGAATGATGCTGTGTGGAAAGTTAGGTAAAGGTCAGAAGGAGAGGATCTGGTTTAATAGGAACTGCTGACTTAATTATTAATGTTAAGGTGAATATGTTAATGTTAAATATTAATGAGAGGTGAGAAATTTGTAAAGGAACAGACCAAGGAAGTATTGTCGTCGGAAGGAGGTACATAACCATTTTAGTGTGATATGATAATATGGGCACGGCGAGGGATACGTAGAACGAATCTCAAGCAACAGTTTAATATCCTTCAGTATTGCATCCCGTAATTCCAAGAGACCTCCGTGGACCACGCTACCATAGTCAATATGAGGGAATAAACTAGCAGTTGGCGAATTGATTGTGGAAGGAAATTACGAGATCGGTTCAGGAGTCGAAGGGTGTTAATTGTTTGTCTGGCAGAGTTAAAAAAAATTTAGTAATTAATTCGCTGAAAGATTTAATCATTAAAAAATTAGGTGATTGAGTCCTGGAAATTAGTTGTCGAATAGCCATGAATTAATTTTGCCTAGCTCTTTCGTCTGGTAATAAGCCAAACATGATCTCTTCAGAAAAGGGTTTGGTCTAGGACAACACCAAGGTTCGTAACAGGAGAGTGGAAGTTTATTTAAGTGATTAGGTTATTGGGAAGGACATAAAAAAAAAGAATGTAGTTTTCAGGGTTGAGTGGATTTTCTAACATAGAATAGGAGTAGGCTAAACAATCAGTTCATGACTAATTCTTCAGGGATGACTCGGAAATAAGTACAATAAATGGATCTAGAAATCGAATAATTTTAAAATATTTTCTACTTAGATTTAGAAAAGAATTTTATAGAAATAGTAAGCATTGGCAAAATGTGGAATAATCCGTTGGAAATCGATTGCTCCTGAAACACTTCCTGACAACTCTTCTCTTGATTATTTCTTTAATCGCAGTGGAGTAATCCAGAGGTCTGGAGAGCGTCGGGAAGTAGATATCTTAAGGGGCACTAGGTGAATAAGGAAGGAAGGGATATTTTATGAGATACATTTCGACATCTCATCATCTCATCTCATTCATCACATCTCATCAATAAATTAGGAAGAAAAGATGGGTTCTGTAGAATGTGATTAAGTGATGATAAGTCTTTGATATATTACAAATATAACCTTACTAGGACGAATCTAGGTATCCATGAGAGAAAACACAGTTGCCGATTTATGTATACAGGGTGCTCAAAATGATCTCCACTATTTCTAATACAAGCACGATATCTTTTTCTTATTTCTGTGATGGTTGTTCTTAAAACAAATTCTTCCTTCATTATGGTAAATGCGGCATTGATTTTTTGAATAAGTTGTTGTCTTGAAAACAATTCTTCATTATAAATCAAATCTTTGACACGGTCCCAGGCGTAATAATCGAGCGGCGTGAGGTCTGGGACCGTGCTGGCCACTCAATTGGAACCCCTTTTCCTATCCAGGATTGTGGGAAACAATTGTTTAAACATTCTCTTACAGGTATGTTGTAGTGAGCTTTTTCAAAACAAGAACTTATTTAAAAAATCAATGCTGCGTTTACCATAATGAAGGAAGAATTCATTTTTAGAACATCCACCACAGAAATAAGAAAAAGATATCGTGCTTGTATTAGAAATAGTGGAGATCATTTTGAGCAATACTTGTGATACTCAACAAATTAAATTTATGAATAATTTAAAATTAATTTAATTTTGTTCCCTGATTATTGTTTACAAAAATGTAGATAAAGTTTACTCTGATAAAATCGAAATTCCGAGAAAGAAAGAGAAAATATGCAGTTTAACCTATGCTATAAAGAAACACAACTATTTGTTACGTTTTGCATAAAAAATATGATTCGATTCATTATTATTGTCAATGTGCGCTGGTGGCACCCTTTTGTTACTTTATAAAAAATAAAAAAAACTAGATGTGCTGCGTGCCTGCAAACGGTTTTTTTTTAGAGTATTAAATAGAGAAGTT
This sequence comes from Euschistus heros, assembly GCA_003667255.2. Classification (NCBI taxonomy): domain Eukaryota; kingdom Metazoa; phylum Arthropoda; class Insecta; order Hemiptera; family Pentatomidae; genus Euschistus; species Euschistus heros. The sequence continues at coordinate 1,207,974 of RCWM02000206.1, read as the reverse complement.
TTTAAAACAATTTAGATTTGGCTGTTACGCTTACTTTTTTTTTATTAAACCTAAACTTTAAGTTCATAATTTTTATTTTTGCCTTTGACAAGATTTAACGATCTCCCGTTTTTTTGGTATTTGTTTTTTTGCACCATATCTTTTTTTATTTTACATGGACAATGTATTAGTAATTACAGAAAAAAAAATGGCGTTGATATATCAGTAAACAACGGAGTTATAAGGCATAAATGTTTGGATTTGGCCATTTACACAAAAAAATTCATTTAAAAAAACCCGTAAGACTTTGTATATAGGTAAGTGACCTTAAATAGGTTCAAAATGAACCTCCCTACCCGAGATAATTTTTTGGCCAACGATCTTCCGAACACCCTATATATATATATACAGCATTGTAGAGCATTAAATTTGCTTTAATTTCATATATATTTGGTACTGACATTTGAGACAAATGTTAAACAAAAAGTGAGGTAAACTTTTAATCACGTATATCTCGAAAACCGTTGGAATTTCAACAAATGTGTATATAATTAATTTTATAGGAAATTTAATTTTAATTCATAGCATAATTTTCTAGAGTCCACCGTTTTTTATACATAATTGAAAAATCTAAAAATCCCGGAGGGGCAAGGACTTTTGGTATGTTTACCTTCAAATGAAGCTATGAATACAAAAATTATTACATATTTCATGCACTCTAAACCCCACATTTCAGCACTCATTGACTGGGCTATATGTAGAGTTATGTTGCTTACGTACCATTATGGTGTTTTTGTATTAGTAATAAATGTTTTATTTTGAAGTTTGATAATATGTGTCTTTTTAGTTGTTCCGTAAAACTGCGAAGCGTATGTCCAAATAGGTTTCAGTAAGTAAAAGGGTTCATATTGCTTTAAGTTGTGGAGTTGAATATTTGGAGAGAAGTGAATATAAAAGTCTAACCTTTGGTTCAGGGTTTTCCTTTTCTTTCTTGATATATGGATCCCATGCCATTCTGCGGTCAAATGTCAAAGATAGTATACCGTGTCGGTACAAATCTGTGTTTTATCAATGAAAACTGCAGGGCATATTTCAAGTCGAAGAGTAAATGTAATATGTCGTGATTAATCGCAATTTAATCGGATTTTCCAGATATTATAAAAGTCATGTAAGTTCATAAGTAATGTTGTAGATTCAATTTTCATTTTTTAAATATAATTCATTAGTACAATATTATGCTATTTAAATACAAATGGGTAGAAATTATCATTGTCTATTATGGGCAAAAGAAATGCAGTTGCACTCCAAAAGATTTCTCTTCTTGGTGGATGTCCTCCTTTCATGAGCCTCAGCACATAGTGAACAGGTCAGTGACCTCTTGGGGGCTGTCTTAGCATGACGGTGCTTTTAGCACTTCGGCAGAAGTCACATGGGGATTTATAACAAGTATTAAAATATTTTTTTATAATACAAAGCATTAAATCTTTAGAGGACAAAGTACAAGACTTCAGACCTGACGAAACAATTTTTTTTTTTCGTTTAATTTTTCAAATGTATTATATATTTGTCAAATACCACTCAATCACTTAACACGAAATCTCAGAAACCACCGATCGGATTGGAATGAAATTCGATATGTAGATTCGTCTGGGGCCGTAGGTGCTCGCTAAGAAAGAAATTTTTTAAAAAACGGCCTGGATCGCGGCTAATTTGCGAAAAATGCGATTACAATTTTTATTGGGTGAATGATAAAAGATTAATTATCATATGGTATTTGGATATAAGCTAAGTTAAAAAATAGGTTAGATCTTTAAGCCGCAAATTTTGACCAGCGTTTAAGTTCCTTATAGTTGTAAACAAACAAAAATACGATCGATGTCGAAACCTTATAATATTGGTACTTTCTGTGAGCTCATGGTAGCTGCAGAGGTTACTTACAACTTACAAGTTTGAGTTGTTTCGTGAAGAGAAGCTATTAAAAGACTAATGTTAAAGAGGAGGTTAAAAGACTTATGTTCTCTGGTGATTACATGTAAGGCCAGTTCGATGTAGGGACAAAAAACAGATAAGAATCAATAGTTCTACCAAGTGTATGATTCTCTTTCGTATCGTATCATGTTCTACCATGGAGAAGAAAGGTACACTTTTAACATCCCTCAGCGTGACCCAAACTCCAATACATCACTTAAGAAAACTGTGTCTGCAGCTGATTTTTACGCCTAAATGTTAGTGGAGCGAGGAGGTGAAGAACCTTATTTCCTTTGACCAAACTTTCTTCAATAAAATTGAGAAGTGGAGACTATATTCACTTAAAGTATGCCATAAGAAAAGCTGATGGTCTGGTATCAGAGCTGGGTAAGATGGTAGTGCTGCCTCGAAGCTTCACTGGAGGGCTATCAAAATAATATAAAATTAACTTTTGCAAATTGTCAAATTTACTTATTGAAATTATTCTAAGAATGGAATTGTTCAGGTTTATTTAAGTAATAATAATTATCAACGTTAAGCTTAACTTTTACTAATTTAAGTTGTCTTCATCCTAATGATATTAAACCGTAGCGGAGCGGGGTACTTTCAGCTAGTATTTTATATTTATAAAGAATATTTTTTTTTTTTTATTGTAATTGTTATAATTTGCCTCAAATGTAGGCATTAAGTAATATATAAGGCGTATGATTACATTCACACATTACGCACAATGAGAAAAAAAATAAATATATATATTCAAAATAAAATACTAAATAAATAATAAATAAATATTAGTAATAACAAAAAAATAAAATTAAGTTGAAAACACAATCGTACTTTATTTACAATACACACTCATCCCAGGGATCCTCCAGTCAGACATGCCTCTTCACTTATGGAGTGACAAGCCAGGTACAGAGAAGTCCCAGTAGTAATTAGAAGATAAACATACTAAAATTCCCCACCTCTCAGGGTGGGGTAGGAGAGAAGGTTCCATTTTTTCCCAGTCTCTGCGTCAAAAAAAAAAAAGGAAATAAATGTATAAATATTAAAATTTTTTAAAACTTGTATTTCCAATTAGCACCTGCCAAATGAAGAACGAATCTGACATTAAGTGACTACTAGTGAATCGATATGTGGCAACACGCTTCCTCTTATTTTGTTACCCGGGAAGTATTTGCAAAAAGATTCATATTTTCCCTATTTTTTCAACTAATGAACCTTGAGAATTTTTAAAATAATATTTATAAGAAACAGTCATTGAATAATATTTATGTAGTAGAGTCTCGATGGTTCGAGGTGAATAAGATCGTATTGAATTTATATATATATATATATATATATATATATATATATATATATATATATATATATATATATATATATGTATGTATATATTTATACAACTGCTAACGAAACATGGATAGATTTAATCACTACTTGGAACGACTTTGCTTGAAAAATACAGATACATGTGAATGTGACGGACAGACTCCACAAAAATTTCAACATCTACCATACGACTGCATTCGTTACAAAAACAAAAGATATTTGCAGTTAAAGAAAGTAATGATGAATGGGAACTCATAGCAAAAATACAAGAGACATTTGTTGGAATTTGCTACATCAATTGGAAAATAGACCTCATAGATGAAGGAAGAATACCACCCCACATCAAAAACCAAGAAAAACAATAGAAGACATACATCAGAAAATCAACTTATCTACTCGTTATATTTCCTTCTCTTTTTTTTCTTTTTTATATTTTTTTTTAATTATGCCTATTGTTAGTTTTTTGTTATCATTTTTATTATAATAGGTTGTCGAATTTCCTAATTACTACTTACTACGGCAAAGTAGGCAATGATCATGTATAAACCATAGATCAGATTCCTAGAGATGATTGGGACTTTAGAGCTCATATAGCTTAGTAGAAAATATATTTTGTACATTGGATCGAATCGAATCGAAACCCGTCATTTCGAAAAAATCATAGCATTCGAGATATGAGGAAAATAGTGGGATATTCTCTATGAAGCCGACCATTCACAAGACAGCAGACTTAAAATTTTGAATTAGGACCCCAGAAAACATCTAAAAGCATTTAGAAAAAAAATCTGCCAAGTTCCCGAAAAAGTACCGCTAGGTACATCGTGTAGGTGCTTTCAGACCAAAGAGCAGGTAACCGAATACATAGTTTAATAAGTTACCGATTTTTAGTCGGGCCTAGATAGTTTCTTATAACATTTACTGTTATTTGAACGATTTGTTCACAACGTTAGTAGTATTTAAAAGCGTTATGGACATTATGTAAAAAAATGAAGATGATATGTTTTAAAATATAAATATGGTGTAGAAAAAAAAATGGCGCTATTGAGCCTGTTGGCTAAAGGAAGAATAGCATGGAACATAAGTTTTATATTTTTTATCGCTTGCCTGTGATTCGGTTTTATGTAGGGGATAAATTTTCAAATTGGATAGTTTAATCCTGCGGATTCTCTATGCCCTTATGTTCTTAGTTTTTTTCCGTTCATCTATATGATTTTTTTTTTTTCTCTCTTTATTTGTTTAATCCACACCTGTCACTTAACATGTGACAACAAGCAGATGTGATAAATTGTTGTATAAAAGATAATTGGCATGTCAGGCATGAGGGAGGACAGCACCCAGCGGTACTTACTCCTAACATGAACATGATATTTTATTAGTTTTAACGGAGTAGATCCCTCAACCAACTCCTTTTTAGTCTCCTTTGGGTATTATCTGGCAAGCTTATGGAGGCCATACTTTGTATTAAATTATTGATATGTCCGTGAAGTTTGTCGTGAAGTCTTTTATATAAAGTCTGGATGTGATCTTGTACCATGGGTATGTGTAAGTCTGTGTGTAAAGTTTTGTTATTGACATACCAGGGTGATTGTGTAATGAGTCTTAAAGTTTTTGACTGGAAAGTCTGTATTTTTTGGATGTGTGTTTTTTTTAGCAGTTCCGTAAATTTGTGAGGCGTACGTCCATAGAGGTTTTAATAAGTAAGTATATGTATTTAGTCTTTGCGTGATTTTCAATTTAGATCGTTTATGCAGAATTGGATATAATAGTCTCAGTCTTTTGTTAAGGCTTAGGCGTTTCTGTCTATATGATTTTAAATTATTTAAATTAAATAAACTATTAATGATTATTCGTAATAAACAAAGTTAAGAATAAATAAGGGTTTGAAACGCTATTTTTTTTTATTCAAACGAGTTCCTAAACATTAGGTCCTAGGGACAAATGTTATATAACAAAAATTGTTTTCCATTTAATTTCTGATAAGTAAATGATAGGCAAATTTTCAATGCGAGCAACACCAACAGAGCTAGAGCTTATCAAAAAATAAAGTTTCAAAAAATAAAAGTTCAATTCAAACGTGACTTTTTTTATTCAAACCAAAATTTTGAACAGCCGAGGTGGATCGAGCAAGATTGATCAAATCAAGATCAAAATTTTTTATTTCGTTTTAGGAGAAACTGAGTCAAAAGGAGCTCACTCATTAAAAACTTCTGCTAATAAAGATAGCGCTATTTATTATAAGAAGAGTTGAGCTTCTAACTGCTCCTATTCTCCTGATATCAAACTACGCGTAACGCTCTCGCGTTCCCAAAAAACGTATCTCTTTTAACCAACTTGCTTACCTGTAAAACATGTTCCATGTAAAAAAAGGAAGATAAAATTGAAGAGTCTGAAAAAGTCTGATATTTGAATGTTTTGGTGGAATAAGGCGTTATGTAAAAAAAAAAAAAATTTGTGTAATTTTTTTACATTTTTCTTTGGTAGGTAAATGTTACATAGCCTCTTCATCTTCTTCAGATCGTTTTTTCTAGCTGTTTTGAAATGTCCAGATTTTGCTACCTTACACTTCTACACATAAACCCTTGATCCAATGAATTAAACTCCCCGTCAAAACCCATAATTCTCGGGATTTTCCTGGTTTTTACCTTCATCCATACTTGGTTTTTATTCATATTAATATTTTTTATTAAACGTAAGACATTAAGGATTAGACACATAAAAGTTTTCCCCTGTTAATAACAAACGATGGAATTTCAGATTATTTTTTTCAAATTTCTTGCAATCCATGTTTATCATTCGTTTCGTTATTTACAAGTATGCCAAGACTAGTGGAAGCAGTCGTTCAAGCCAGAGGGGGCAATATGTCTTATTAAATATAAATTAAAAATTGAAAAGTTAAAATTGTAAAAAAAGGAAATTTTAAAAAGTAAGTTTTCTAACTTTTTTGCTCATTGGAAGAAATATTGTAGTTTATTTTAATAAAAATTGTTTATGTCTAGTTTAGGAATGTTTATTACAGACTTCAGAACCTTTCTTTATTATGAAAAAAATAAGTTTTTATAAAATTCAATTATTATATAAAAGTGTACTTTTGAAGGGGAGTTTAGATTGTATTATTAAAAAATGTGACAACCCCTCCATCCAGCAAACTCTCCATTTGCGGAATCAATTTTTACTACTTTTTCCACTCATTATAAAAAATATGGATTTTTTTTTCTATTTACCGAAGAGTAAAAGTTTATTTTGTTTTTGCAAATATCCTATTTTTTTTTACTTTTTATTTTTTCTGCATGATATAGTATCATAAGGGCAAAGGATGTTTGATAACCTGTTTCAACAAGTTCCATCTTTGCATAACGTAGGATTTCCCTTCTCACATCCTTGCCCTTTATGCAAATATCATAGTTCAAGTTTTGAATATTTATTACATATGAATAATAAATAATACATACAAAGGAATAATATATATGTATTTTTCATTTTATTTTACATCTATATTTTTAATTCATTTTGTAAAAGAAACAAGTTTAATAATTGCGAGCTAAAGACGTCCGGTTTTTATATGATATGATTTCTACTTTATTAATGATTGAGAAGGCAGTGATTCAACAGGTGGTCTTTAGCTTTGAAAAATGAGTCATTATTTCCTCTCACTGTCTGAAGAATTATTTCTGTGTTACGTCTTCATTATATTTTATATGTGAATGTGTTTCGTAAACTTTAATAGTAATGATCCCACGATTGCTTTATATATAATTGTAATGAATATATATACAATCCCTTTAATATATAAATATAATATTTTTTTAAAAATGGATTTATATACCTGTAAGTTTATCCCTTTCCACAGTGTTATAATTATTTAAATAATATTGCAATTTTCATTAAAAAAAAAAAAAAAAAAAAAAAAAAAAAAAAAAAAAAAAAAAAAAAAAAAAAAAAAAAAAAAAAAAACCAAGCCTTACGAGACCGTAGGCTTGTCTTGAGCCTCCCTCACGAGAACTTATTGATCTGGGGTCAGGAGCTTTCAATGTGTCTGGGGCTTCAAAATTTAACCACAATCACAAACCACCAATGATTCCCTTAAGAAATGCATGGTTTTTTGAAATCTACGAAAGAAATGAAATTTTCTTTAATTTTTAAATCGATACTGGCCTTTAAAAATAAAATATTAGGTTTAAAAGCAAACCTTAGTCACAATTTTAAAATTAACAATTTAAAGCTGTATACATATACAGGCTGGTTACCTCTTAGTGGAAAAAATAAAAAATGGGTGAAACTAGATCAAAAATATAGACAAATTTTGAGGTGAATTTTATGGACAGATGAGTCTGTTTTTACAGGAGAAGGCATGTATATCGTATACCTATCCATGTGTATCGTTGGTTTATTTTTGTATTGCTTTCGAATAATGTGGATGAGCATCATGGTGTTGGAAAATTAGATTTTGCCGAACTTCAGGTGGAATTGGAAAAGTTGTGGTAGGATATTTTGTAACAAATCCTAGTAATTCTCATCATTCAATCTGTTGGGCATACAAAAATTTTCAACACTATTTGAAAGCAGCATAAAAATGAATAAACCAAAGATACCCCACATGGAGAGGTATATGCCTTACCCGGAAAAAAAAGACTCATCTGTCCATACAATTCACCTCAAAAAGTGGTATTCTTCAACATCATCTGCATTAAGAAGCTAACTGTGAAACTGTGGTCTATGTTCATTATCATTGGGTTTTAAACCTTACATTTAAAATCAAATAAAATAGATTCTAAAAAATAATAATAAGTAAATAAATGTAATAACATAAAATCCTTTGATCTGGTGTCGCTTTATTGACAGTTTTCCTTTATTTTCTGTTAAGCAATAATTTTTTTCTTTGTTTTTTATTTCAATGAAGAATTTATTATCTTGAAAATGCATATTCCCATTAAGCGATTATCGTAATGTCTTATTTACACAAATAACTGATTTGAATGCCAAATAAAAACACCATGTTTTTTTCCGGTTTTAAAAGTAAATTGATACTGATCACTAATTTGATCATACCAAATGAAAGCTGGTTAAATATGCAAGTTTTTGTGAGATTTGGAGTTTCGAAAAACTGTGAGCGTTGAAGTATTATAAGACATTGTCACTGTCCTAAATTTTGTGAAATTCAGGGCTACGTGTACTCTGCTCTTATAGGAAATTTAATGCTACATCCGAAAATGTGGTCAAAATTTGAAAAATATTACAGCTTTTATGGTAAAAACATGGTTTCCTCAAAAAAGTCTTTGAATTATCGTATATCTGCAATGGATTGGAATAGAAATGTAAGGTCTGTGCCATTTTTCTTCATTTTTGATCTAGTTTCACCATTTTTTTTTTATATACTAAGAGGTACTCACCCTGCATATATCTCAAAATCAAATTTCTAAATTTTTTTTTTTTTTTTTAGCATAATTGTAAGAATATAAAATTACAATGTTAATACCGAAGAGTGTTATTTATACATTTAGTATTAATTAGTTACATAGTTTATTATTTAATTATATATATGAACTCTTTTTATTTACGGTTTTGGTCGGCATTTCATAACTATTCCATTTATTAAATATTTGTATGATATTAATTTCTCTTTCGTTTTTCCATTAACATCTGTCACAACAGTAAATGACTTTCTTTTCAGTAAATGCGCTACCTGGCCAGATAAGCATGAGGATGAGTAAGTAATACTCTGCTGTACTTCCTTCTTACAAGGAACTAAATAATTAAAAAAATATTTATTTGAGCAGATCTCGTATCCACCTTCTTTTCAGCCTTTATGAAAGAATTTTCGGGTATTTAAGCCGTTACCATACCTTGAATTAGTAATTTCCAGTGCTCATAAAGTCTGTCGTGAGATAAATATAAAGGTAATGTATATGGATATAATTAAAAAAAAAAAAAAAAAATATATATATATATATATATATATATATATATATATATATAATATATATATATATATTTTTTATATTAATATATTATTTTTATATTATAATATATATATATTAATATTATTTAATATATATATAATATATATATATATATATATATATATATATATATATATAATATATATATATATATATATATATTAAATAATTCTGTAAACACCCTACAGTGGATAACTTTATAGTTAATAAGAAATTATTTCATAGTAAAATTTAAAAGTAAAGAGATGCAGAAAAATAAATATTTCAGATTACTTTGCTATTATTAAATATGAACTTAACATATTTATTTTTCAATATGTACTTAAAATTATTAAAAACTTAGTTTAATTGACCAGTTTTAACGTGATTATAGGAGCAGTGTTCCTTTGACGCGAAGGAACACGGCTGTAGGTTGCAATTTCCTTAAGGTGTTTACCGTTCTTCAACCAGGGTATATAATTAGGATTATTAAAAATGTTAATTATTTAAAAGCATGCAGTATTTAAAAAAAAATATTATTAGGAAATTTTAAGTTAATATGATCTATAACAGTTTTCACATTAGATCCATCTATCTAGAACCCACCGAATTCAAAACGTAATGAACGCAATAGGTGGATTAATTAACCTTATAAATTTAAAATTTCGTAAATTTATAATTGCTAGACATTTTTTTTTTAATACTGCTTTTTTTATCTATTTAATTTTTAAATGATCCTAATGCATTTGACATGTCGTGGTTGAAATATATGGAGGCGTAAACCTAAAAAAAACCATGAAACTTTTAGCCGAGAAAAATAAAAATCAATTTTAAGCCTGTCAGTGTATATAGTACCTCAGCATGATAGGCATGAGGGAGAGATAGAAGTATAGCTCTGATTTTAATATTTTTTAAAAATATTTAAATTTCAACTAATTCTTGGATGAATTATTTGACATTGGATTTGGAACGACAAACAATGCTTAAAGTATAACTATCTAAACTTGTTCAAGAATATTTTCTACAGCCCTGTTGAATGCGTCGCTAAGATCAAGAAGAAGCCGATCCAGGCAGGGTGAGAGGCATATCACTGGAGCGTCAAGATATTGATTCCAGGAACAGAGTTGCCCACACTACTAGGCTCCAGGAAACCACTAATGCTGACTCCAGTATTCTACAATAGTTCATCAGCCTCTATCTAGCCCTCTTGCTACCTAGTCATCAATTATGACGAGAAAAATCCTACCAGTAAGCAGCTGACAAGGTTGAAATCCGCACCGGAGAACGCACTTTCTTTTCAATCACAGATTCCCAACGGATTCACAACACAGTGATGCATTGGCGGTATAAGATCTCAAAATGATTTTCTTTCCTGAGTATTATTTAAATACTTTTTGAGCACCTAAATACAACGAATTAATATTTCATTACCCGTATCTATACACGCTATGGAATTAGTTCATTTCTAATATGAAAAAAGTAGCACTCTTCCAAGGAACTGGTTTTTGTTTTGTTTTTAATTGAAACTCCAACCCCTAAGAGGAAGGATGGGTTATCTAACAGGTTACCATCCTATTCTAGGCAAAGGGGGATGGTCGAGATTTATTTCTTGGGTCCGCCACGAAATAGCTGAGACCCTCGCCCCAACCAGCTCTTTCAATTTTTGCCTATAATTCGTCAAAACCTTTAAACATCATTATATGTATTTACAGGTTTAAGGAGGATTTTTAATGTATAAAAATATACATAACCATGACTAAGACGTATTTTTAAAGTTAGCTGTTGAAATTCCTACCTTTCTTCGTTTTCTTGGATATTTAAAAAAAATACTTTCGAACTAGTTATTCTGTAGGGGTTTAAATGGAGGTACAGATATCTGAGAAACAACAAATTAGTTTCAATCCCATTATCGTCTATTTACAGTAAAATAATTTATTTTTTTCTTTATAGATAATTTTTAGTACAGTAAGATTTATTTATTTTCATTTATTTGTGAGTTTATGAATACTGTATATATATATTTCTTCTTTAAATTAATTTATTCTTTTTTTTCATATACTATTTGTATATTTATTTTTTATTATGTCTGCTGTAAAATGTCTCATATCCAGAAACCTTTTTTTTAGTAAAATTAAAATTTATTCTTGAGGGATTTAGCCCCACAATAATGTATTTTATTTATTCCAATAGACAGTAATCCGCTATCCAAGCATTCACAGGTTTTGTTCATGCAGAAATTTTTTTATCGCTCCAGTGATCACAGGGAAAAATATATATGCATATTTCTCAGTTAATTTTTACGATTGGGATTGTTTGGTTATATATATATATATTTTTTTTTTTTTTTTTTTTTTTTTTTTTTTTTTTTTTTTTTTTTTTTTTTCCGCTTCACTTGAAATAGGTAATAAAGTTGAAATTTGGTTTCGGTACAGTAAACTATTTATAGAACAACACAGAATATGATTTTTTTTTTTTTTTCTTCAAGATCAGATTAAGATATCTATCGTTTCATTGGATTCGACACCTCATGAATCTTATAATAAAAAACATTTCCCTGGAACACGATTCTTTTACTTGAAATTAAGTTTTTATATTCCACTTAAGTATTTTTCGGCCACTTTGTAATTTTAAATCTATTACGTATATTAGAAGTTAATTCCTTAATTTATTTTTAAAATTTTATATTTTTTTTTTTTTGTATCCATTAATTCAAATTTACAACTGTACAAAATGTATATATCAAGTAAATGTGTTGATAACGATTACAAAAACATGTCAAAACTTGAAAAGAACTACTCATCAGTAGGACTTCAATAAAAATTCTAGAAGGTTTCCAGGCAATCTTATTTTCAGACGCCTCGGAGAATTATCGGAAATGGAGTTGGAAGCAAGTTGAGAAACTATTGGATTTGAGTGGTTATGAAGCTTACAATGAAATTATATCTGGTTTGGGCTAAATCAGCAACATATGAAACATTTAGATCTTTATGGATGAGTTTGTTGATGACAAAGTAAGGAGCATTGAGGATTTTCGGAATTGGATTGTAAGGATTGGATACGAGATGAATTATAACTCCGCACGTCCAAATAGGTCTAATCAAAGTCATGTTTATGAGTATTTTGGAATTAATTGGGAGCTTTGAACGTTTGTCTAGTAAATGTTGAAGTAGTCTGTAAAAAATTATAATCTAGATTTTAAAAAATACACATCTGGATATCTTTAACAACCAACGATGGTCGGTATTACCCGTTGGCAATCTAAAATAATTAAAAAAATTCTATCGAGATTACCTACTCAATTCGTGTTTTCGGTTCCGTGTTCCGTGGCGAAAGAGGTTTAGTTGTGATTGGATATTGCTACAATCTGGTCTGATGGGGTGAAGAGTCATATGTTGCTTTAGTTCAAGAACAGTTAACTTGAATGCTAGAATTAGAAAATTATTTACATTTATTTGAACTATTAAATTTGTCTAGATGCTGAATACTGGCAAAAATTAAATATATGATAAAAACAAAATGGCGGTTAAATTAGGGATTCCATATCCGTTCAGGGCCTAGAATGACCGAGGAGGCTAAGAAGGATGAAATAGACAATAAAAACTATGTCGAGCTTCGTAAGCAGTTAGATGACTGCCCGAAATAGGTAGCCACACTACAAAGGAGGCCGGCGTATCTAAGGCAACTACCCCCACGCCACAGTAGGCCGTTAGCCTATTGGAGGCAACTCATACCACCGCTCGTCGGAGGGAAAACTTAAGGAGCTTCGTTCTCGAGCTGTCTGTTTTAGGGAAGATATGTGTAGCGTCAAATGTTAGAGATACCCTTGTAAATATGAAAAACTTTTTGTGATTTCTTTATTTTCGATTGATATTAGTTTTTTTAACACAGCTTGAAGCGTAAGTTATGATATTTTTTAGAAGAAGAAAATGAACTTTATTCTGGAACAGCTTGTTCCCTTAGAATAACAAATGAGTACAATACATAGAACAATCGTCTGGCTATGATAATTAATTATAATAAATAATAAAAATTTATTAATAATTAAATTATGAGCTACAAAATAAATGATAAATCTTTTAAAAGCATACATCTTATGTGTACTATTATAATGTATATAACATAAATATTCATGTTTTTCATTTGCTCGGAAGATTGAAGATCCAGGAGGTAGAAAAATAGATGATGTTTGAAGGAAGTAAGAGTGGAGCTTTTTCGAATTGATATGGGCAATGAATTCCATAAAGAGGAAGCACGGATAATAAAGGATTTTTCGAAGGATGCAGTTCGATGCGCAGGAGTGTACAGGTTGATGGGTTGGGTTCTAGTATTTAAGAGGTGGATGCGTAGGAGCGCAGGAATATAAGTGGTCTTTTTTTAACTTTTTTGAAATTGCGTTTTTTTGATATTTGAAAAGAAAAAGAATTATCAGGCCTTGTTGAATATTTAAATCCAATATTAGTAAATATTTACACTTTACTTGGGTCAAAAGGATAGAAAGACTGTCGTTTTTACGATTTTCTTAATCTTCTTGAGGTTGAGACCAATAAGTACCATTTCTACTTTAGAGCTGAGTTAAATTTATATGAAAGTAGATACAACTAAGCACGCCAATCATGGGGAATAATTAATGTTTTTCAAAAGAACAGCGCCGTTTGATTTCTTCACTAATGAGGATGGGATGAATCTTTGGGAAATCGCACGCCGCATCAAACGGAGTTTTTCATCAGTTGCAAAGTTTATCAGGCATGGAGAGACTTATGGAATCCACCGCTCAACTGAGGGCCCCCTGGTTTGTCGTTACAAGATAAACAGAATATGCATCTCACTCTTGTAAAACGTAAAGTGTAGTCGTTGATGAAGCCTGAAGTTCTCAAGCGAACCTAAGAATGTCCAAAGGTTTCTAAAAAATTAAAAAAACATTAGTTAGAAAAAAAGAAAGCCAGTTTTTTTAGCCGTCATATATTAGTAACTTTTCCTCCTTCCAGTTGTCGCTTTGATAAATTCTTTTCTTAAGTCATGAAAATAAATGAAAATCCTACAGACCCATCCAGATTAATTTGTTTTCATCACTAGAGACAACTTTACACCACTGCTCAGTCCAGAATGTTACATTTCAAGCAAAGACTATACAATAATTTGTGACGGCTCATAAAGTGGCCTGTATAACGACAGAATTTGCAAAGGCTGGCGTACACTGCGGTGAATCAAAGCGGAAAATCCGACAGCGATTAGTTATGCTGATTAGGTTGGCACGTTTCACAATATAACCAACAATGTCGGATATTTCGCTCCGATCAGCCTTAGAGTTTGGAAGAGCTAATAGCGGCCGAAACGTAGATGGAAATTTGCTGACCTAGTACATTTAGTTTTTGAATGTAATCTCCGGGTTATTAAATCAGTATTACAATTTTTGTATTTATTTTTTTTTGAGTTTACTGAGAAATATTGTAAAGTAATGTTTTTAAAAAATCTTTTTTTGTTTTTAACTTATGAAGTAGTCTGTATCATATAACAATTTATCTCAAGAGAAACCGCTTTTAAAATAGTTGTTTGCATCATAGAATATGGTAATTAACTAATGATTCAAATCTCGCTTTTATTCCTTAAAATATTTTAATGAAGATAAGTTCAGTATAAATTACTTTTCAAGATTTAAAACCACATTATTTATTTTTTTGTCTACCCAAAGATTTGTTTGAAAAAAAAAATTAACAAAATTGATTAAATTTCGAAAATAGGTCAAAACGCAATATTCCTTAATCATCAGGTATATTACTCAAAAGATAAGTTCATAGGAATGGAAAACTGGAATTTTTGGCGCCCAGTTTCGTCTATGGAAAAATAAATTAGTGGAAAAGGGATGATGTTTATCTAGTATTCCTATGGACACAGTTATATGGATTTCAACATACATTGAAAGAGCAATGAGTCACAGCAGAGCCAAAAGTCACCAGGTGTAATTAAAAGAAAGAAACAAACTATATACGGGAAAGTTTAAAAATTGGTTATTTTTCTAATAATTTTCTTAAGTTATCTATTGCTGGTGATGAAAACCAATTGGTAGATTAAAAGCAGTAGCTTATGACATTTTTAAAAAGAAATCTAACAACTCCTACACCAGGCAAAAAGAAAAACATACTTTTTTTTATTGTAAAACATAGGTTGTTTATTGCTTTTTGACTAATTAGTATACCAAGTTCCAACATACACTGTGTGTACAAACAAGTTTTTGCCACACTATCAACTCCTGACATCCTTTATGTATTCTTAAGTGGAAAAACTTTAAGTCAATAAGATTTATTTCTCTTTGTCTTTTTCCCAATAGATCCTTAATCCCTGGAAGTAGTGTGAAGGTGGAATGCTGATAAAGGGTTGATTCTTAGGCTATTAATATAATTTTTTTTTTATACTTGTGAGGAATGTCTGTATGAATCTATTGCTCTCAAGGGGATTCCAACTCAACACAGTCACCAGGAACAAGGAAAGACTGGCATCAGAAGAATAAGTGAAAAAAAAAAGCCAGACAACTAACAATTACCATCAACATAAGATAATATGTTATATCGACATGTAATCACCCTTCTTTTCATGTGATTCTACTCCAGAAACAATGTCCAAGTGTTTTTTGTATTTTTTTATTTATTATAGTGAACCAAAGAGCATACTTAATCTTGCCCCTTCCACAATTTGTAATTTGTATCATTTTTCATCATAACAAAAATCATTCATGAATGGAATGAATTTTTTTTTTTTACACCTAAAAGAGAAGTGTGTTTGATGTTTCTTCAAAAGTATATTTAGTTGGAAAATATGATTTCAATTTTTAAAAAAATATATTTTTTTAATCTTCTTAAATTGGCTGATTTTTCGCACTTAAATTGAAACTTTATTTTTTATAAGTTTTTTATTTTCCTTAAGCTTGATTTTTGTTGTTTATGATACTGATTTTTAAACAAGGAAGAAAGTAATGTATATTTGTACCATTTAGGAAAAGCTAGGCAAATCCAAAAGTAGGTTTTGTGGGCAGCGCTTTGAAATTTCATTTTTCCGAGCAAATCAAATTTTTCAGAAATAATATATATAACTTTTATAGGTCTAAAAATGCCCAATGTGTTTTTAAGAATACCGTTGACATTATGACGCCATCTTTTACAAGAGGTGTAGGACTCCAATACAGGTTGCTCAGTATCTCATTTTAGACAAACATGGAGCTATCTAGTTTTTCCCAAATAGTACACAAATGTCCAGTATGAGCACACACTAAATACATACCCATGGTTAATATGTCTAGCTGATATTCTGACCTAGGGTATTTTTCCCCTGAATTCTGACTTCAATACTTCCCAAGTACTTTTTTATTACAATAAAAAAACAACTTAAAACCTTCCTTCTAGACTTACTTTACTCTGCATTTCTCAATCCACCTCCTGAATAAAAAGTCCTAACTTTTTAACTTGGATAGCCCATCCTATATAAGTGTTCCCTTTGCTATATAACTGCTTGCTTTTTCACTCATTTCCGCCCATCCCTAATCCCTTTTAAACATCATGAATTTTCCTTCCTCTTAGATATATATCAAAAATGTGTACATAAATGTTATATTTTTTCATTACTGAAAGTGTTTTATTTTATTTTTTATAATTTATATTGTAATTACTAATACGTTGATTAGCTATTGATAAGCCAGAAAATCGTACCAGTAGTTGTGTTGTATTTTTATTATTAGGGCACAATATACTCCAGAATAAAGTTTATGTTTCATTTAATTTCAAAAACACAGCTTACATAGACTAATGAACTCCCCCTTTTCATAGGAATACAATGTAAGGGAAGAAAGAAATGAAGAAGATATCTGAGCCTATTTATATATATTTTTCTATTATTCATACATGTATTATAATTTATAAATATGAAAGTACAATCAATACTTTTAAAAGATAAAATAATAAATAATATAAAATATTCATATCCAGATATGGATAAGGTAAAAATAAATATTTACAAAACTTTGAAGTCTATGATAGCTACATATAAGACATAATAGAACATAAACACAGTTTAGGTAACTCTAAGTAGGTAATAGATCTCGCTACTTAGTATAAATACATGAAATTTAAGAGGCTTTAATTTAAGTTAAAACAAATTATGAAGTAGTACATTTTTATCAATACATTTTTGTATAATTAGCATTCTTATAAAAATAAGTTTCTAAAACATCATAGAAAATATTTTTATACTTATTAAATAAGTAAATAAATAAAATAAACCAGGGATTGAAACAAAAATGTTAATTTTTCAAACAAGTTCAGCAATAATTGAAGGGTTTGGTGGATGAACGGTTTATGTCACATTTTAAAAAAAATACTATCTAGTTCTTTGGATGAAGGATTTATGTGCAGAAGTGTTAGGTAGTAAAGTCTGAATATTTCAAAACAACTAGAAAAAGAGATATGAAGACGACTGGAAAATGTAAAAAAACAAACAAAAATTTTTAAATATTAATTACACAGAATTGGATTTTCTTACACTAAGCCTTTCATTTACCAAATCATTCAATTCAAAGAAAGAATTTCTGATTCTTAATAGAATATTTTGTAAGAGTTCATTTTATTTCTTCTTTTTCGAATATTAAAAATACAAGCTAAAGCGAAATGGAATATTTTACTTTAATATAGAAAGGAAAGAATAAGAAGATAATGAATAAACAACAAACATGGCTACCAAATGCTTGCCTTTTTAAATTGAAAACTGTTCCATTAAACACAGATCTATTTTAGTTATCATTAATGCTTTTCATGTCACCCATACCTCGTTTTACAAAGCACTCACTTTTCTCTCATTGTTAAATTTATATAAGAAACAACATTAAATATGTTGTCGTCACAAGTATAGACTCTAGTCACTATGGAGTAGAGTTTAACCCATCACTGAAATGAATCAGCTGACAAAGAACCAAGAATGCTAGCTTCCTACACTGAAACCTTTAAAAGAGATAACTCGAAGAGGATAACAAAGAAGAAAACATGATAAATATAAAATAAAAAAAAATGTTTTAAACCTTCATCACAAGTCCACTAAAAGTAACATTAATTTTCAATCCCTGAAATAGGAATATTTTACATAATTTATAATTAGGCCTAGCATACGAACTTGATTTATAAAAATCTAATTCATTTCCAAAGATATCTAAAAGATCTAATAGTAATATAATAATTAATTTTAAATATAATATTTTAACAAACAGGAACTCATTTATATCATGCGAAATGAGCTTCAATTTTTAATAAATTCTTATTTATGTAATATAGTGCAAAAACTACATTATTATTAATTATAATACTCACTCAAAATGTCAATATTAAATAACATCATCAGTTATAAAGATTAAACATAATATTTTCTTTGTACTAATCTAGCGTTTATTTGAAATATACAATATTTTTCTCATAATAGAGTGCTTACATCCTTAAATTAATATAAATGCAATGGAATAAAACTATCAAGCATGCACCATTTCAATATTTGTTTCCGAGGTTTGTTATAGTATTCTTATATACTTAAAACCAACATTCTAATATTTATTTTAATTCAGAAACATAAAACGATTTCATACACTGAGTTACAAGCGTCAAATACACAGAATTGAAACAGCTGTTCATATATTCTAATTTATTCAGAAGCAGTGGGGGGTCTTTTCTCTTAGCATACAGTATTAACTAATATTATTAACATTCCATGAATTTGTGCGATATTAATAATGAAATGAAGATAGTCAAAACTATAGTTATTTAAAATTCATGGTTATGGAAAAATACTTAATAAATTCAAGAAATTAAAGATGGAGTTCTCATCACTAAAAAGCATGTCAAGACAAAAAACAGACATTACATTACAGCTAAAACTGCTACTGCCATAGTTCAAAGATGCTCTAAAGTACCTCTAAAACAGAAATTAAACATTTACAGTTACTTGTTAAAACCCTTCTGGACTTACAACATCCCAAATTTATGGACCATCCAAAAAATACAAACAATGCAATTTAAATTTCTAGAGACTGGTAACATACTTTCCTCCTTAACACTTTACACAGACTTACAAATTCAGATAGTAATGAGACCTATTCATAAAATTTACAGACATTTTTATGACAAATCACATGTGCATATCCTCTAACAAACAGGTACAGAATATGGCAATATTTCAAATTCCAGAAATAACTAAATGGAGGCTGAAGAGGTGGTGGATGAGGGATCTTGTCTAATCCCTAGTAATGTAGTGTCACACCTGGAGATGGTACCACTGGGTGCTGACTCCCTCAAGCCCGGATCAAGTCTCTTGTTTTTTATGTATCCTCACATTCATTGATTGTAAAGAAATGTGTACAGTTGTGAATAAAATTATTACATTAAAAAAATAAATAAATAAAAAATAAAAAGGCATCACAGTGAATAGAATATCAGAAAGAAATCACAGTCGATTGATCGAGGAGGAAAACGCTTGTGAATGGCCCTTTAAAATTTAAATGCCAAACAAGAACTAGTTCATGTATTAAAAAAATAAAATCATGGTTTATCATGTCCCGACAGCACAAGGCACACTAGTCAATTGAGGACGCTGGTTCAATTCTGGGCAGTTAAGTCAAACTTTTATTTTATGGCAGACCTACAGAATAAAACTTGACCTTCAAACTCTGACTAGAATATTTTGGTAACCTACAGGATAATCTTCCAGCCCTAAGAGTAAAAAACATAATTTAAAAAAATAACTGGATGAAAATTACATATCATAAATATGAATCATAGGTGAACATACTCAGAGGATTCATAAAGAAGATAAATATTTCTATAATAAAATTAAACAAGAGTTCATTTTTAGTAAAATCTTAAAATATAAATTTATATTTTCACTTTGTCTTAATACTAAGTTAACTATTTCAATGTTACAAAAACATTATAATCCATATAATATACTAACCTATCTTCGGCTATAGTATCTGAATGTATGCTAATAGAAAACACCCAAAAATAATATAGATAATTTTCATACATGACATCCAGAAATATTTTATCTTAATGTTATTGAATTGTCATAAAGTAATAAATTATTAGTATAAATAATATCATTCATGAACTATGAATTAAATTTCTTGTAGTTATACAAAAACTATTAATCCACTTAAAACATGAAAGGTGAGCTTAATTAGGCATAACTATAATGAAGAAATTATGAGCAAAGATGGATATAGTGAGCAATAGGGTAAATTGTTTTTACATTTACCTTTGGAAGCAACTGTGTTCTTTATCCCTGATAAAACTACACAACCTTGATAATTGCTGCAAAAAGGATTGGAAGATAAAAAATATATGTAGTAAATGTCAAAAAAATATTTTTATCTTTACAGGAAAGAAATCTGAACTAAGACATTAACCACTCACTTTATCCTGAGCACCATCTTTTATAAACTCCTAAAAACACAGCATATACACACCTCTAATTATTTTAAATAGAAGAATGAGATAAGCAACTAGTGACCGAACTATGCTAAAACCTCCGTAAAAGCTTCAATAATATTTCTAATTTTTCAATTTCATTACAAACCAATTTTTATATGACCTACATTCAACTAGATTTTTTTTTAAGTGACTGACTAAGAAATCCCTAGATTCTAATTTTAAATTTTTGACAAAAATATTTCCCCAGTCTCACAGCCTAGGTTTAATTATTAGCACGACAAAAAGCTGGCCCCGTTCTTCCACTGAACTACGAAAATCAATGATTTGAGTAAACTCAATTGTTAGTTGATTCAACACAATCGAGAAAAATTCTTTGGCTTTAGAAATTTAAAGCATGGTAATACAAGATTTTTAAAACTAAAAAGAATGTTGATCATGCTTCGTCTTAATATAGAGACAGAGTTAAAGCTTCATTTTGGTGAAAAATTCAAAATATTTTCAGCCTGGTAATTCTCTCTCCAATATTACCATGCCAAATTATAAAGCACTGTATAGGAGCTTAAGCATTTCATTTTATGTTACAGCAAAAGTCATAGTTAGGAGGATCGGCAGGAACAGCTGGTGGGTCCTCAGGAATATCGACACCTTCAGCATCCAATAGTCGAAGCTTGATGTCCATTGACAGTAATGTCTCCAAATCATTTTCAGTTTCTTTGCTCACCATCTTATTACCTAAAAATGTGGGGAAAAAATGTTATTTTTAAGATATTGTAATAAAAATTTTAGGTAATCTATTAACTGCCAACTTTTTTTTTTTTTGATATTTATACATTTTTCTCAACTAATCTGCCAACTGAGAATAAAAAAAATGCTGCAATCCCCAATGGGGCCCATAGCAGACAATGGGTTAACTTACATTTTATTATTATCCATTTATTTACTGTGTATTTTCTGATTCTGTATTTGATATTTTCTTTTTTTTTAAGGCCTAATAGTGGCCATCAAAGATATGGTTAAAACATTGGCATAATAAAATTGTGTTGTTATTTTAACAATTCTTATTTTAGATAATAAACTTTCATATAATATTTGAAAAATATATTACCAAGAAGAGCATTGATTCCATCTGTCCAATAATCGAACACCTGTTCATCAGGGGCCACAAAATCAAGAGACTGGACTTCAACTGAATCCAGTGTTAACGAAAATGCAAGCTGGTGAGTTGTTTTCCTCCCTCTAAAACATAGTTATTCAGTTAATTACTGCTTAAGCTATTATAACTTCATAAATCGTAAACTATATACAAATATTCAATTAATTTTATTTCATGGACTGTAAACCTTAATTTTATTTAAGAGTTCATAAAACTGTGAGAGGAATTTAGATTGCTTTCAAAGTTGATTACATAAATGTCGTAAATATGACTAAAATAGTTTAGCATTGGTGAATTCACATTCAGTGAAAATGGTTTTCTTATTATTTTAAAAAGAATATATCTACAACTTTTACTGTTTTTTAAAAAAGTAGAGGTATGAGGTAATGTCTTAATTACATTTAAAAGATGAGTAATTCCCCAACCCCTAAAGCTTTAAATTAATTTAAATTTTTATTATAAAAACAACAATAATTGGTTTCACCCAACCAAAATATACCATTACTTTTATATTTAGTTGCTAGGAAGCTGTTTTACAACATAGCTCTATGGAATTGTGGTTTATTCAGCTTATGCATTTATTTTCCTCTTTCATATGGTTTACTGTCAATCTTATAACATTTATGGCGGTGAAAGATAAGTCTTATTTGTTTAATCCGGGATTTACTGTCCAATTTTAAACTTCTTTCCATCATATTCTGATACCAGTTCATCTGTTTCTTTAACTAATCCCCTTTTGTTCTTTTTCAAATGTCGAAAGCCATGGTTCTAAGTTGCTCAAGTTTAATACCACTATTTTCCAGAATGTTCAATAATGGTAATAATAATAATCAGATATATTTCATAACTAGCTGATAAATAATTAGTCCTATCTTTATTTATATAGAAAAAAAAAAAAGAGGCAAAAATATAATGAAATTCATTTCTTGAAAAATAAAAAAAAATAGGGGGGGGGGGGATACTTGAGGCCTTAAAACTAAATAAAGGTGAATAAAATTCATAAATTTACCTCGCATCCTTCATATGAGGACACTCTTTACCAGTCACCAGAGCCTTTATATCTATCACAGCAAGCTTATTTGGAAGCTGCTCAAATGATGGAGTAGTTTTCTCATCGCAATCACCATAATGAAAAACTTTGTGCGAAGGAGACAAACGAACATACCAAAACTTATCTTTGATTCTCTGAAAAACAAAATCAGAAAAATACAATTAATAAGAACAGGTATTAGTTATATTTTAAACAAATTATAAATGTTACAAAACTGCTATTAAATTCTTTTATAAAGAATAAGTAAATAAATTATAAATCCAACAAAACTCTTATTATATTGATCACAATGAAAAAAATGATAAGAGAAAAATTAATTGGCACACAATAAGGAATGTTAGTGAACAAGAAAATGTAGCGGAAATGGAGTGTAAAGCTATCTGATTGGATTAAGAGTGAATCACTAGAAAGAAAATGAATAATGGTATGTAAATGTGTGAAGGGTAAAATGATTTTAACAAATTACGGTAGAGGGAAGTATTTGATAATTAGTGAAATCAGCATGAAATTCCCAGTTTCATTAATCAATGCACTGTCTGATATTGATTTTGATCCTAATTTATATGGTGAAGCTACATCCAAAACAAATTTATAAATATTCTTTTTATTCATCCAATGGGCCATGAGAGCTAAGATAAAAAATAAAATGTGAAAATCTTATTTTGTATCTTTTTACCAAAAAATTACTATTTTAGTGTAAATTAACACTAAACCTAACATTTCAAGTATAAATTTTTCTACTACGATTTCTAGGTAAAAAAACAATAATAATAGAGGACTGGATATTGAAATAATACTTCGGATATATATTTTTAATAAAAGTAGTAAAGGCAAAAAGAAATGTAATGTATGTTGTGTCCAAGAACTTCTACCAAAAAATCCACTAGTATTATATATATAAGACTAGTTCACACACACACACACACACACACACATATATATATATAATTTTTTTTTTTTTTTTTTTTTTTTTTTTAAATAGAAAATTATATCAAATTTCGATTTCACGCATTAGAAAACTCATATTTTAATTATCACTGAAAAAAAAAAAAAAAAATTTAACTGTTTCAAGAAGGGATAAATTTTTAAGGACAGGAATTTGCATTTCATTATCAGGCTTTGTGTGTTGCCATCAGTTTGCCCGATTTCAATGTTTCTCGGCTGGTTAAAAAGAAGAGATCTTTCTCTTTTTATCCATACAAATAATCATTGCCTTACATCAGCGTTAAATCAGTTTTAGAACATTTGGGACACAAAACCAAAATTGAGGTTTTTAGCTATTAACTTAAGTACTAAAACACTTGGAACTACACAAGTTGAAGTAAATCACATTCATTAGAATCTATTACCTACCATATAAATTTGGTTTGAATTGGTTAAGGGTTGAGGGAATTCCGGGCAATTGTTTAAATTTAAAAAAGGTTTTGAAGGACCCACCCTGGGTGAATTTTGACATCAAAAATTTTCAATTTTAGATTCATCAGGAAATTACTATTTGTTGGTTTTCTTAGCTGTTAGTTTTGAGTAAAAAATTGATTTAAGTACTTCACTTATTGAACTATAATGCTTCTGTTTTGTGTGAAATATTAATGGACCATCAAAGAACTGGGTAGTTCAGAAAATTAATCCTTTTTGATATTGGTGGAAATTTAACGAGAATTTGCAGATTCCATTTCACTGAGTAGTTATTTTTTGAGTTACCAAACACTTTGAAGGTACATTGAATTTTACATAGGGAAACAGTATACTTTGATGAATGTTAATTAATTAATTTTCAAACTTCAAATTAATTTTTTTAACTAAGAAATCTAGAGTTTTGCTATGACTAATTATCTACTAGAATAAAAAAAAGTAATGATCTGATTGAAAAAAAAAAAATTTTAATTTATTAGAATTACCTAAAGCTGACCGTTAAACATTCGTTAGAGTAAAGGCTTTTCAAACCACTTGCCCCTAAATTGGTAGGCGATTGATATCAACATATTAATAGCACTACTGAAAATTATTTCAACAAAACTTAAATATCTTTAGATTTCACTAAGCAGATTTCAGAATAAATAAAGCGAAAAAATAAAAAAAGTACAAAATTACATTTACCTGTCCTCTTTGAGAATATTTGGTGAACCTAGTACCTTCTACCAGAAATCCAAGCCTTTGCTGTTTTATAAGATCTAGGATGTCAGGAGTTATCATTTCTTTAAGCTCAACTATGGGGCGTGCATGTGATTCCCACTCCTCACGGGATGTTCGTTCTTGTTGCCAAAGATTTGTGATTTCACTGTACGTGAGAAAAAAGAGTTTTGCTCTAAATTTATCAAGAGCACTTGGCTGGGAAGCAAGAGCCCTAGTTATCTGCTCTCGTACGACACTAAATACCTAAAAATGACAAGTCTGAAGGTAGAAAACAATATAAAATGACCAATAAAATTAACATTAAAATAATGTTACCATAGTAGTAAGAGGGAGTTAATATCATGGTTAAAATTAAACAAATATTAGAAAAGGCAATGAGTGGACAGCGAAAGTTGATTAGAACTTAATCTTTGCTCTTGATCATCAGGTCAGAGACGAATTTGCATAAAACTTCTCAATAAATGCATAATTTAATTTTATTATATGCCAAGTTATCATTCATGGTATTATAATTATAAGTAAAACTTAATTCTCTACAATATTAAAAGCTTTATCATAATATAATTTGAACACATGTAATTATCAAAGTAAAAATGAACAAACTGCATTAAATATATAAATCCATTGCCAAAGAAGCCAATTAAACATAAACTTATATAACACATTAATTAATTAAAGTTTTTCTTTACCTTACCAAAGTCTTCTATTGTTGCTCTCATCTCTTTCCATGTTTTGTTTAAAAGAACAATACAGATGGAAAAGAATTCTTCAAAAGGATGATCATGGGTGAAGAAGAGAGGATAAAAAGTGTGCCCTTGTTCTGAAGGAGATTCACCAATATGCAACAAATCGCAAAGCAATCTCACAAGTTCGACTGAAGTACGGCCAAAAGGGCATTCGTGTTCATCTGCTCGGCAAGAATTTTCGAGAACAACCTTGAAAACAGATATTTGTAATAGATAAACACTGTCAATTCAGTCGTATTTGTTTAGAGATTAGAAAATATACATAATTAGAGGTTACAAGAAAATAAAATAAATAAGAAAATGGCTTAATAATTGAGAAAAACGCTACAAATGGGTCTATTTTTGCATAGGTGTTAACAGAAATATGAGGATAAGTTTAATAATACAATACAAGAATTAGAGTAAAAAAAGTTGTCATGCAATAAAATAAATCATAGGAGACCAACTGGGAGTACAACTATTTTTGTGTGAATTGTGGTTCATTTCTAGTCACTTTTACTTTTAGAGGATATGCTCCAAAGTTTTATAAAAAGTCAAGACATTATCTGCATGAAATTTAAAGTAGATGGTTCAGAGATTTAATATTTAATTTTCAATATTTTTTTCATACTTCCCTAAAATATAAATATTTTATATATTATATTGTAATTGAATATTTTTCGAACGGTAAACATATGTTGGCCATTCCTGACTTAAGCTTATTGTTGAGCTGAAATAACTAACCTGATATTTAGGGTCCAAAAAGTTTTTTAAATAGTGATATAAAAACATAATATGATTAATAAAAATAAAGCTATTTTATTTTATAAATATATTGCGTTAACAACTATAACACCAAAGGATATTAATTGATTTTTCAAAGAAATTTTAGATAAATATACTTGACTAGATAAACTTCAAAGCATTATTTAACTACTTTAAATAAATTAAATCACATAAGATTATCATGGCTTAATGCTATACCTTTGTATAATTTTCAGTCTGATTACGTGCAAAATATATCATACAATCCAAAGCAAGCATGCCAGGTGGTGTTTCAGTGAAATCTAAAGCAGGGTTTATGTCACACTTGAACCCGAGTTTTTTGTAATCCTTTGCGAAAACACCCAACTGTTTACGAGCAAAGGAATCAGCACCACTAGTGCCTTCTGTGTCGAATGCAATTCTTCTTAATTCTTTAATTTTGTCATGAGCATCTTGGTCCTAGAAAATCACACACATAATTAGATGAAATTTTTTTAGACAAAACATAAAACAAAAGTTTACCAATTATCTAAAAATATAGTATTTCAAACATTAGATAAAGAAAAAATAAATGTGTAAAACTAATAAATATAAGTTATAATAATACAGTAAACCAAATAAAATGCTTAAGATACCTGTGGATCCATTTTGGTTCTCATCCGAGGTTCAAGAAGGCCAAGGTAGTAAGTTTGAAAAACATAAAGCTGGTGAGCCATTTCAGTGCCAACCTGAAAAATATAATGCATTACACTCAACCCAATCTAAACATTACCAAAACTAACCTTTAATATTCATAATATAACTTACAATTAATAATAAAATGAAATCAAGAGAAACAGAGAAGTGCCTCTAGGTGTAAATCTAAGGATTCATTGGAGTAAAAAGGTGAGATAGTGGTTTCATATGGGAAAAGTATAAATATAAATAAATAAATTTATATATATCACACTTGGGACTCGATTAACCAAGGTCTCAATCAACCAAGCTTTATTTCATTTTATTATGAATTATTATTATTTTTTGCAAAACATACAATTGCCGAACAAGGCAATAGGAAATCTTTAGTACGAGTATTACTACAGGAAGGCTGGAGGTTGAGGAGAGTCTACTAGGAAACTAATCATCATTAAAAATTTCTCAGGGAGAAGGGTTTGCAGGTTTAGAAAAGGCATTTCAATTTCTGCAAGGCAGAACAAAAGCAACGTTGTTTGATTTGATGAATTATAGACAATGAAGAAATCGTGCGGTGGCAAATGGAATGTTGTTACTTGAAAAAAAAGAAAATTAGTGATTTCTTTTAAGCAAAACAATTTTCAAAATACATATATAATAATGTAACTTATGTATATTATTATTGCATACACAATAAGTATTATTTTGTTATTAAAGAGATATATGTATTACCTCAGTTGTCATACCTTAGTTTCTCTTACTTTTTTGGAGTCACAATTAACCCAAACTTCGTTATCTGAGCCTATCTCGGTCCCAACCACATTGGCTATTCAAGTCCTTATATTTCAAATGCTAAGATTTTACTGATAAATTGGGAGATATAGACAAAACTGTTTGGAAATTTTAGATTTTGGCCACCCACCCACACCAATAGATTGATGTAGCAATAACCAGTAGAAATGAATGCATTTAAGAAACAATATTTTACAAGTTCATCAAAGTAAATCAAAGCTGTAGATATTGTCATGAATACTTTTACTTATGAAGAAAAATGAAAAATAAACATTATTCTGGGACACAATTCCCCTATAATAATGATGATTTATTCTCACATTATGTGCATCAAAACTATATAAACAAAATTAACAAATTCAACTTTATGTATAAAATCAATCATCTTCATTTTAACACTAAATTAAAACATTTAATTTATTAATAAAATAATTTACATTTATTAGAAGGAACAGGAAATAATGCAAAAGAAGAGGTTTGAAAAACTATATGGTGCATGTTGAGAGGGAAAGGATTCCAGAGGAGTTTTAGGAAGCTGATCATTTGCTGTAGTTATATGAGAAGAGTAAATAGATTGGAAGAACCAGGTCTAGTGGTACAAGAGTATAAAGATGATTTCAAGATTAAATTGAAGATGTACAACAACAAAGGATGGAGACAAGAAGAAATAGTCTGGTAGTGGAAGGAGCTGAAGAAATGTTGTCTAAGGAGAAAAGGATAGAGGCGCTGTAATTCAATATAAAAATTAGTTACATGAAAGTCCTAGAGAGATCCAATGGCAAATTAACAAAACAGTTCATTAAATTTTGTAATTTATATTGAGTTCTCAGAGACCCTACAATACATCAAATGCTCGACATCAAAGAGGGAGAAAATAAGATAGCAAATAAGTTTGTGAATTTTATTATCTGGAGGAAGGAACTAAAGTATCACCAAAAATGATGGAAAGCAGCTAAAATATCCAGTAAAGATGAAATTTCCAGACAGGGGGTTGATCTAGTGTTATACCCAGATTTTTTACTGAGGTACAATCAGATATGCGTTGTGGATCAATTTTGAAGCTGGGGAGTGGAGGGCGATATTGAACAATGGAACTACGAGGGTGAATCAAATATAAAAGGTAATTTTCAAAATTATATTTATTGAATAATATTATACAGAAACTATACCTTCAACATTTTTCAATGTAGTCTCCTGCATTATCTACACACTTCTGCCACCGATTTGGAAGCTTGAATATTCCCTGTTCATAAAAAGACTGAGGGCGAGTTTTTAACCATTCACGCACGTGCTTTTCGACGTCTTCATTGTTTTCTAATCGTTTTCCTCCAAGTGATTCTTTCAGGGGCGCAAACAAAAAATAGTCACAAGGGGACAGGTCTGGACTGTAAGGAGGGTGTTCGAGAGTTTCCCAGCCCATTTCTTCCAATTTATCCCTTGTCAACAATGCGGTGTGAGGCCTTGCGTTGTCATGGAGAAGGATGACATCTCTAATGGGCACACCTCGTCTTTTGTTCCGGTAACTGGTTTTTGCTGACTGTAGCACCTGGCAGTAGTAAGCCGCATTCACTGTTCGTTGATCGTGAAGAAAATCAATGAGTAGAACTCCCCTTGAGTCAAAAAAAATTGTTGCAAGAACTTTTCCGGCTGAGAGACGAGTTTTGGCTTTCACTGGGCAGCCTTCATCCTTCCTTTGCCACTCCTTACTTGCCATTTTCGATTCGGGGGTGTAATGGTGGACCCACGTCTCATCACATGTGACGATGCGCCTCAAAAAATCTTCACCTTCTTCTTGAAATCGTTGCAGAAGTCTCCCAGCAATCTCTGACCTGACCTGTTTTTGATTTCCGGTCAACAACCTCGGAACCCAGCGAGCACTAATTTTTCTGAAGCCAAGGTGGTCTGTGATTGCAGACTGAACACTCCCATAGCTGATACCAATTTCCGACGAGATTTCTTGAACAGTTAACCGGCGATCACCTTCAATAAGCTGTCGAACCGCACTAATGTTGTCATCTGTAAGACTTGACCTTGGGCGTCGACCGTGACTTTCGTTTTTTAACACGTTCTCGGCCATCCCTAAATTCT
Source organism: Euschistus heros (assembly GCA_003667255.2). Taxonomy (NCBI): domain Eukaryota; kingdom Metazoa; phylum Arthropoda; class Insecta; order Hemiptera; family Pentatomidae; genus Euschistus; species Euschistus heros. Next base: position 1,177,927 of record RCWM02000206.1, on the reverse strand, counting down.
CTGGCCCACGTATACACTCGATTTTGAGACAGAGTAGTGTCCCCAAACTGTGCCTGCAAACGAGTAAAAATTTCCGAAGGCTTAACACCTTCATTTGTTAAAATTTTTATGACGATGCGTTGCACAACAGATGGATGTACCTCTCGCTCGGTCATGGCTGTACTGAAGGCAGAACACAACGCTAGTGTGAGGCAAGCAGTTCCCCCCATTCCTATTAAGCAACACTCCAATCGCCCACAGCCGCATCACGTCCGAACGTGTTTGGTACAGTCAACAGCAAAATTACCGTTTGTATTTGATTCACCCTCGTAGAACCAAACACCAGGGCTGGAACTAGGGCGAGGCAGGCAGGGCACGTGCCCCGGGTGGCAGATTCAGGGAGTGGCAAAATTTGAAAAGTTTATAAAAAAAAAAAAAAAGGAAGTTATTAATAATGTTTTAAAAACAATAATATCACAATCAATATTGTTTAATTTTTTTTTTCATAATTTATAAAGATTATTATACTGTACTACTTTATAATATTATTGATGGTGGAGAAAGGAGGGGACGGCAAACTGATTTTTGCCTCGTCTGACAAATCTAGTTCCAGCCATGCCTAACACATTTGGTTTACTGGGATTTAAGATTAATCCATTTTCATATTAACAAATAAAAGGGTAAAAGATTAATCTAAGAAATTATTGACCTTTTTTTGTTTATTATTGGTTTCAAACACAATTTTCAAAAAAATTAACTATAAATCCATACACTATGACTTCTGGCATTGCTCAAGGGTCCAGCATTTCTTCTCTCCTTTTCAATATCTACATCAACGATCTACCTAATTCAATTAAGCACTGTTCCTATCACCTCTACGCAGATGATTCCCAAATCTATCTTTCCTTTCCTCCTTCCGAGCTTCCTTCAGCTTTTGCCAAAATTCAGGAAGACCTGAATAGAATTAGTGCCTGGGCGACCTTAAACAAATTACAATTAAATGAACAGAAAACTCAGGCCATTATAATAGGATCTAGCTCCCTCCTTAGTGCATACACCCATTACCCTCCCTTAATCCTTAATGATCATCCTATCCTTTTCTACTCGTCTGTTAAAATCTTGGAATTATTTTTGATCAGACCCTTTCTTGGAAATCTCAGATTGCCCAAATCTCCCGCCGTTCTATAGGTCTACTTAAATTATTCTACCGATCCCGTCACCTTCTTCCCCAATCAACTCGTAAGCTTCTAGTGTCCTCCCTAATATTCCCTTACCTTGATTATGGCTGTCTAGTTTATGGTGGTCTCTCGACGGTTCTCGAAGACAGATTGAAACTAATTATGAACTGCTTTGCCAGATTTGTCTTCGATAAACCAAGGCGCTCTCCCACGTTTCCTTCCTCTATACCGAATTAAACTGGCTTTATCCCATATTCCGTAGAAAATATTTCCACGGATCATTCCTTTACCAAATCATCAGCACCCTTCATCCTTCCTATATTTACAATACGCTTCAATTCAGAGCTGCAATCAAGTCACTGAACACAAGATCCCGTCTCTCTGATCTGTATACCCCATCCCATAGAACTACTACATTCCAGCGCTCTTTCCTATTCCGCTCAACCATCCTATGGAATTCCATTCCTTCCCATATTAGACAAGCGAAATCTCTAAAAACCTTTAAATTCCTCTATTTCCAGTACCTCCTCCTAATCCAAGGTGACGCTTACTAACAATATATTTTTTCAATTAAACGATATTGTAAGTCTTTCTGAAACACACTCAGTGTAACCAATTAAAATAATCTTTTCTCATTCCGAATACAACATTTGGGTTCTTATATTGTATATAAGTAGCATTGTATCAAAATAACCTATTTATTATTTCATTAGTAGAATATTTTCTTATTTTCCTGTTCATATATTACATTACTATGTATACATTATCATTGTTATATTAATATTTCTTCTTTATTTTATTGTTTTTAATTTTTTTTTTTTTGTTTGTTTTTTCATCTTTTTTATTCATCATGTCTCTGACCAGATGTATCTAATATCATTTATTTCTGTACAATTTGTTATTCTTAAGGGACTTGGTCCCAGAATAAAATTATTTTTCTATTCTATTCTATTCAATAAATCAATTCAATCTCAAACTAGAACACCACCGAGCAACCTTTGAGAAGATTAAAAGGAAGAAAAGAACTATGCAATAGCTAGTAGAACCAATCAACTGACATCCAATGCATTGCCACTATTACTTAATGTTGAAATTATAACAGCTTTAGGTAGATAAGATTAGATGGCAGTAAAGGCCGAGGGTCCCATTGTGGAATCGGTTCAATTCCCATTAGAGTCAATTTATAATACTATGATCTAATAAACTGAATTTCTATACTCATACAGGTTTAACAACTGAGGGGTGTAACAACTATTTAGCCATTAGGGAGAGGTAGATAGAACCACTTGTCAGAATAGTTCTACCTCTACCAATAGCATAATATTTACAGACTAAGATGATTACAGGCTGAATAGTAAGGATATCCCTCCATTAACAGAGCAAGGAAATATAAACCAACAGGATTAGGATCAAAACAAAGCTAGTGAAGAATATTTACAAATTGTAATGGGCAAAATGGAAATACTATTTACAGGAAACTTAAAACATGAAACTGTTATTTTGACTTGGTTAATAAGCAAATAATAGATTGTAAAATAATAAGAATACTATTAATTTTAACAAAAAAATTGTTATCAATAAATTGTATTTACCTGGCCTGATGCTTGGATTACATGTGACAATATGGAGCTGCGAACTTGGGTGGAACATAACTGATCAGCAATAGCTTTCCTTTTAGTGACATCTTGAGCTTTAGATAAAAAGGCATTTATAAGAGCTAAACTATTCTGTTGAATAATAGGATTCGTTGATTGTAAATAAGATTCAAGATTAGGGAAAGCAACTTCTTTTTCAACAACAGCATACTTTCCAGTGCTATTAACTAATATATTTTCTAAAATAGACAAGGATGCTTGAATCACTTTGCCATCTTGCTGTACAGGAAAATTGTTGACATAACTAGCAACAGTGCTTATAAAAGGTACTTCAAGAATGTCCCATGATACTATTCCATGGTCCATTAATTCGACAAATGATTTCAGCAAATATGCAAGCATTTTTCCTTTATATTTACCACCCCCAATCAAGTTAATAACCAATGTCAGGCCTTGCTTATTTATGAATTCTAAAGCAAACGTGTTGTCAGCACTTAAAACGGATAACTTTTCAAGTGAATCTGTTTTATCTTCTAAAGTACGAGAATTTAAAATCTGAAGAATATCTGCTGCTGTTTTAAGTGGTGAATGAGTCAGTCTCAACACTGATCCATTTTTAACCTCGTTTCTATTTTTTTCCGTTATATAGTTCTTGTTGTTCTGTTCGGAAAACTGTAATGCGTGTTGTTCAGCTTCTGACAGGCTCCAACCATTACACAGTTCTTGAATTATGGAAGCCAGGGGTTGCTTTTGATTGAATTCGATTAGTTGAGGAAGCTGATCGTCCATCTCAACAGCAATTTTCACAATATTGGAGTCCTTAATGGCAGTCATTTTAAACAGGAATTCAGGAATAAATCAAACCACAATAATCATTAACTTAACCTTCCTAAAAACATTTGCTGATATCCGAGTAACCTCCCCATACGAGCTATCGATAGTATTACTTATATTGGTAAGTGAATACATTTTTGGGTACTAATTTAGACTGTTGAAAGTTAAAATTTATATTCTGATGCCTCCTCAGAATAAAACACTAATAAATTTATTAGTGGGCACCGTTTCTGTATTAATTCCAAGTTTTCAAGGCTCCTGAAAATAATAACTTTTTATATTGAATCAATATTATTATTTATAACATGAAGAAATCTTTATTAAACAGAAATTTAAATTTTAATAAAAAATACTGGGTTGGAACGAAATGGAAATGTCATTAATTGATAAAAAGTTTGATAATCGATATATGTTATTTTGATGTTTATTGGTTATCATTTACGTCATAGAGTGGGGGTCGGGGTAGTTGTCATATTAAATCAGTATTTCTTTGTTATGCAGGATGGTTTACTCTCCTTGTTAACGTCAATTCTACGATTCCATTCATTCTTTACAACATTGACTTAATTTTATTTAATGACATAGGATACGCACTAAGGCAAAAATAATCGCTTAGGTAATGCATTATGTTGGTTCATTTTTTTTTTTAGTTTTTTTTTTTTTGCATGTAATTAAATACATATTAAAATACTTTATTCATTTTGATTTTTTAAAAAATAGAATGGATAGTTCGGTCAATACTCGGCCACTTCTCCAAAGAAGTGACACTGATAGTGATTTTGATGAAGATCCAGCAGCGATTAGAACAGAAAATAATGATGATGTGATAATAAAAGATACAAAACCTCTTTTTAATTCCTGGGAACCTGCAGACAGGTGATTCTAATTGTTGTTTTCTCTGTTTATGATAAGAGTGGAGAAAAAGTATGTCAAATAATAGTTGCAAAACATTCATAAAATTTGCAATTCATTTTATTTTGTTAATTGTATATTTATGGGGGTTAATTGTATGCCATATTTATTATAATTGAGGGGAGAACTAAGTTTCTCTCATACCCTCCAATCTATTTTTTTTTTTTTTTTTTTTTTTTTTTTTTTTTTTTTTTTTTTTTTTTTTTTTTTTTTTTTTTTTTTTTTTTTTTTTTAACAAATAAAATTTGTATTATTCTTTTTATTTATTTCCATTTCCATTTCTTTAATAACTCTTTTGACTGTAACTGTATTTACAGTTTAAGAAAAAAAAACAACTATATATTTGTGTTTCTTACTTTTAATATGAATTTATTTATAGCTTATAATTTTTCAAAAATTCTGTATGAGATGTTTTTTAGTACCATCACACTGCTTAAAAAAATTAAAACTTACAATGTGTGTTTTAAATGCTGTAAAGGAATTAATAAATTTTAGTTATTGTAAAATAATTTGATTTGATTAAAATAACAAATAAAATAATTTTATTTATGATTATTATTTAAAAAAATTATCTTATATAAATATAAGATGTATATAAACATACACACTCACGTATGAGCATTTATATATCTGTATTTTTTGTGTTTATATATATATGCTTGTTTTTTTTATTGTTTATATCTAAGTTTATTTTATTATATTTATTAATATTTCTGCCCCAATTTAATGCAGCTAGACAGTAGTACCATATCATTATGCCTTTGTTTTATTCTTATGGGAAATTAATCCCAGGATAAATATATATATATATATATATATATGTTTATATCTATAAGTGATCATACACTCCCCCGTATTATATAATATGTCAACAACATTTCTTGCCAGGGCAATGCCTCTTTTTTAAGACCAATTGTACTAGAGCCAGACTGCAATAAGTCAGATTCTTTTTCTTGATTCCAAAATTAACTAGGTATTTTTTGTGGTTAACCATCAGTTAAATATTGATGGACAGAGGGGTTGAAATTTTTTCTGACTCATGTCTCACTAGAATTAATCAGCTCTGCTTCATGATTCATTGAACAGCAAGAATTAGATGACCTGGGATGGGATGGGGGTTAAAACCTGTTTCTGATAATATCTTAACTATAGGATATTTATATTTATTAAATAAAAAAGCAATTGAAATGAAATGGTTTAGTAAATTTAATTTGATGAAGGACAAAATAAGAAAATTTTTATTATTTAAAATTACTAATTGTCTATACAATTATAAATTTTATAGATAAATATGAAGGATTAAATGAAAACAATAACATTAATGAACTTTAGCATGGTCATTTTTTATTTTTATGTGTTCTTGACTTCTAAATATTGAGCTCTGCCTGATTAAATCCTATCATTCATTGACCTCTCGTGAAAGCTTATGGATATATCTGGAGGCCAGTTGTTCATAATTCCCAATATCCTTAATTTTTATGTGGCCACTTCTTATTAATTGAGACAGCTACTTAGTTTTCCTGTTTAAGGATGAGTGGATCTTTAAAAGTTCCTTATCGGATCTTGTCTCCGCTGTTTTGTTAGAAGACTCACTGCCTACTACATATGACTCATATGATGCTGTATTTTTTACATGTAAAACGAAATTGAATAAATATCTATACTTCAGATCCCCAAACTTTGTGAATATTTGATCTTAAGTCATCATTATGTTAAATAACTATGTTTTAATTCACAATTAGTCTCTGACTAAAATACATAGCTGTGGGCCTTTAATTGAACTGTTTTTATGATTATTAGGATATTATTGTTAATATTTAATTTGAATTTATTTGTTATTATAATTTACATATAATTTATATTTTTTAGTCATCTATTTATATTCTTATTTCAGGTACAATATAGGATATATAATATTCTATATACTGGGTACAATAATTTTGTTGCCATGGTTTTTCTTCATCACTGCTGAAGAGGTAATAACAAAGAAATAATTGTTTTACGTATATACTGATATACTGATTGCAACTGTTGATCATTTTTAATTATTTTCAGTATTGGATGTATAAATTTAGAGCACTGAATACAAATGTTACCTTGACTGAAAAAGGAAGATCTGAATTACAAGCATGTTTTACATCATACATGACCATCGCAGCAACTGTGCCTAGCACATTATTTCTCATAATTAATCCTTTGATTAATCACAAGTAAATATGCCCATCATTATTTTAAATAATTTATTAACAATATTTGAATATTGTTCAATATTCAGTTATCAAAATTTTAATTTATCAAAAATATTTGATAATTTATAATTATCTTTTCAAATAATCTGCAACCGTCCTCTACTACTATGGGTCGTATCCGACTGAGATAAAATGTTTAGTTCACGCTGTGGCCAACATAAGGCACAATCCATGCTGTTGTCCAAGGGCACTTCTCCAAAAGTAGGAAAGAAATTTTTTCCCTGAAAAAATGGCTCAAATATAGAGTAGGTCTGATCCGACCCAACTGTAGTATCCGTATGATCTTAAACCACCATAGTTGAGGAAGGTTAATGTAGCTTGTATCTCTCAAACCTGTTTTGAAAACTGATTTTAGGTTATTAAATTTTTTGTTAGCTCCATGTTTTAAATTTTGTTATTAGCTTACTTACTTTTCCCCTTTGTATTTGCAATACTTCTTCCCTCGAAACATTCAAAACACTTCTTCCACCACCTCCTTTCTCTTTAATTATACAGATGTCTCATAATTTATGTCATTATAGTATGTCAGATACAAATCATTAGCATAAATTTATTGTTTTCCTATGATAATGTTTTCATTTTCTTTAGATAATTTTTATTTTCTTTTTTCTTTATCGTTTTTTGTATTCTCTCTCTACAATTTTGTTTATAATATTTATTTCTATATTGGCTATTTTTCTTTTTTTTTTTTTTTCAGAAATGATTTTTCTTTTTGTTATTATAATGTTATTTTGAAGGGACTTGGTCCTAGAAATAAGTTTTCTTTCTATTCTTCTTCTAAATGAAAACCAAAGAAAATATTTAATTTGAAAGTATTTTTAGTTTTTATTTCACTGAATGATTCTTTTCTGACTACAAGGGTAGATTTAGTGTTGTCTGGATATTAACTGTATATATATTATATTCCATGTTAGATTCAACTTTAACAACTAAGAATTTTTTTTTTTATTGTTTTTCTATCTAATCAAAAAATGAACTTCTTTATCTAATATTGATAATTTACTTGGTGCTAACTTTATTTTTCTCAAATTAAATTATCATACTAATACTGGTTTATTTTGATTCCTACTTCTTTCCATTAATTTGAAAATAAAATTAAGAAATCACATTTCTGTTTATTCATTTATTGTTTTCATTATCTATGTAAGTGGAATTTACTTTTGAATTTTCGGCATATCAGTCAAAACAGATAAGGTGATCTGTCACGTGCTTTTGTTTATCACCTGCCACAAATACATGAGTGATAAACAATAAATTCTTTAATTTTTACTTTCCACAGAACTCCTGTCTGTAGAGTGTTTTTCATGAGAGTTGTTTTATAAATTTACGTTTTTTTAATAATCTCTATTGCACTAAATGTTAAATAAAAAGAAAAAATTCTTTGTTATCCCAATACTTATTGTTGAAATGAAACATAAATTGATTTGAAATGTAGGAACATTTATTAACATCTCAGAATATCTATTACGCTTCTTACTAGAATTTACATTATTTTGGTAATTTTAGTTCAAATAAATTAAATTTTTAAACCATTCAGCATAAATATAAATCATGGGCAATAATTGTAATATATAAGGAATAACATATTTTAAAATAAAAAGAAACTTTAATTTAATCAATTTAATTACATTTTGCAGTACTTGACATGAAGATATAATTTTTGTATCTAATAATAATATTGTAATGGAAAATGGCAACTTATGGAATTACTTCGTAAAAGTATAAATACTGTTATTTAAAAATCACAATCCTGTTTAAATTCATTTAAGTGACATCACTTTTGGTCAGTTATTTCTCTGTAAAATTATAAAAAGTTTGTCAATCCTTTTAGTTGAACGGTTTGGAATTCTAGATCAACAAGTGTAGAAACAGGTTTGAATAATTTGGAATTCAGCCAATTCCATTGGATTATGGCTTCCTGCAAAATATTTTATATTTATTTTAGAAAGAGGTATATTTCTTTAAAAAAAAAAAAAAAATATTACCATATCATTTTATCTGAATATCTGCATTTATAATTTATAAATTAGGTATAATAAAAGGAAATGACAATTATTTTTGTCCTTTTATTTTTGTGAAATATTTCTTCTTTTTTTCTGCGTAGTGTTAGTCATCTTGATCTCCTTGGAATCCACACCTGGATACTTTATCACTCATGTCTTTGAGCTTGAAAACCTTGAATAAATAAGTGTGTATCAAACCAGCTTTATGATTTCAACACACGTGTGTCATTGCAATAACAGTGACTAAATGATGAATAATAACAATTTTATTTTAAATTTTTAAATATACGTTACTCAATTATTTTGAAGTAATTGAATTTTTTTTTGTATTAATTATGGACATGGGTTGAGATCTGTTCATGTATATGAGTAATCATAAATGCTTAAAATTATTTGTTCAGTCTGTATTTATTTAAAAGACATTAAGTTAAATATATGTCTGTATCAAAATGATTACTTTACCATGCTAAAATAAAATAAAAATATGCTAGGACAAGTAATCCTTATAATATGTATGATAAAATAAAATTTTACCCGGTTTAAATATTTTCGTTAATAATCTATTAAATTATACAATTATTGAATCGCAAATTACAGTATGTATGAATAAGAAATTGTTTTAATTTTATTAACAAAATAAATACCAAATGCAAGGATGGAGAACTGAATACCAATCTTCTAAATTTATTATTAAAGTATAAATGTATTTTTTTTAAATATCTCTATTTATTGGAAGAGTAAAAATTAAAAACATTACAACTGAATTAAATCAATAAACTTGAAGAAGAAACAGAGACCTCCTTGACCCATTAACTTTTCACTGGACCCATAACACCTTTGGAGAATTTAAAGGAAAAAATGTTATATTGACCCATTTTTTTTTTTTTTTTTTTTTTTTTTTTTTTTTTTTTTTTTTTTTTTTTTTTTTTTTTTAAATATTGAAACTTCTGTTATTATTTAAGCTCAATAACCATATGGAGAAAAAAAATGTAAATACATTTATAATTTCTGAAAATTATTTCAATGTCATTAACTGACTTTTATGACAACACTGATTTTAGAAATTATATTTATTAAGCTCAAGGGGGTTGAGATTACTAAAAATATATATTTGTTTTAATTTTATGACTTAGTGTGTTTATAAGTGAAATAATGGCCCAAACAGTTTAGGAAATAGTCAAGATATATATATATATAGAAAATGAACTTCTGGGCTATTACAGCCCTAAATCTGAAAACATGTAATTAGGCTTGAACTATAGCAACTTTACGAACTTAGTTTTCATATAAAAAAGTTTTAACTATTTCGAAATTTTACCACGTTATTTTTTGCATCAATTTTATTTTCATTATCATTCTTCCTAGGTTTTGTCAATTTTTAATGAAAAATTCCTTTTCTAAATTCTGTGCTTAATGATTAGTCTTTCAGGCCTTGTTTGAATTTTAGTTGAAGAATGAAGATATATCCTTTAAATTGCCACTAATTTAATATCCTTATGTGATATTAATAATACCAATAATTATTTTAACAAAAAAACAACAACTTATAATTATAATTTATTGTTAATTGTTTTTAAGTAATTTATATAACCTAAATATTTTTTGTTTTTAGAATTTCTTTGAATGTCAGAATGATTGGCTCCTTAGTGACTATGCTGGTATTATTTATAGTGACTACGATTTTTGTTAAAATTGACACTGATCCCTGTAAGTTTAAATTACTTCATAAATTTGTACTTATTATTAATCGTTTTTAATTTTAGTCATCACTCGAAAAAATTATATGTTTTTAAACTTGAATAAAATTAGTAAAAGATCCTTTAATTATTTTTAGTAATATTAACTGTAACTTCTATTTCAAGAATAGTAAACTTTTTTTTAATCAATTGTAAACTTTTGAGGAGTATATCAAAAATTTTGAAAAATAAAAATGATTTGAAAAAAATTTACATAAATTAGGAGTTAGTGGAGTAAATTAATTAGACAATTTATTCACATTATTACATCAATAAAAGTTTCCCTAATTCTTTAAAAAATATTTCCATAATTGTATGTATTGTAATTAAAATTTGTCAAATGATCTTATTTCATATATTTAGTAGTATTTTTTTAATTTTTGCATCACTTCAATTGGTTGTGGGCAAATTTATAGCCTTTTTCAGGTTTTCCTCTTCTAAATGTGCTGAATTTCTATTGGTTTATTTACTTAACAACCCCTAAAAAGTTATTGTAAAATTTACAACTAAGTACATCTTAATTTAGCCATAACTGAAAGGCACAGGGAAAAAACAAGGACAGCCACCCCATTTTTGGGACCTTTAAAATATGAAAGTATATACTTTTTGTTGAATCATCTTTTATAAACACTCATTGTATTAAAAAATTACTGGACTTTTAAAGGATAGACAATAAAATTTTGTCTACTGACTAAGAAATTTATAATTGTGATAATATTTTTTTTAATACAGATGATGAGTGACATTCCTTATTTATCGCTGTTCTATTGATATTAGGTTTTAGAATTAAAATAATTAAGTGTCAAATAGCCGTTTTTGTAATGTAAAGTAAATTTATTTTCTCTAGTGATTGGAATTAGTTTTATTATTATGTTTTCCTTTTTTCAGGGCAATATGAATTCTTCGTATTGACTTTGATTATAATCGTGGCATTAAATGGTAAGCTATTAAACTATAGACCAGGTAACAGATTATAAATTACTTATAAAATAGTTGACTTTAGTTACAATTTAGGAGGTGATGAGAAAGAGGGTTGGAAGGGACAGTTATATTGATCAGATTAGCGAAACACTATTCAGTATGTAAAAATGTACCAATTATATAGCAGTGTTTCTTTTGAGCTCATATTTTGATGATTCTTGTATTTTATTTGATTTAATTTTTGGTTTACCTGTATATTTTATTTTCTCTTCTGTCATTTTCAGGTACACTCTTATTTTTATTTTATTTTTTTCATTGGTTTTATAACTTAATTTTGAGAATTTAAATCTGTATAGTTGAATATGATTTTTGTTTGTTCTATAGCCATATTTACTTGTTTTGAATGAATGCCCTCAATTTTCTTTTTATTTCTCTTACTTTTTACTTACTTATCTATTTATCATATTTTATTGTTTGTTTCAATATTTCTATGTGAGATTTTCATACTTGTTTCTTATCTTGTTTTTACTACCCTCATAAAACTACATAAAGAATGACGAAGAGGTCTGAATTATCTGTTTACCTTTAATTGTTCTTCCCGGCTGAATATTTCATTTTGACCATCTTCTTCCTCTCCTCTACTTAACCATCATCTCCTTGATTTATTTGAAAGAATCAATAATATTCTCTGGTCATTATAGGTATTAATTGATAGACGTTATCAGATTGATTAATTTCATTATTTACTTAAATGATTTCAATTTTATTGATTTTAACAATTTATATTATTTTAATTTTATTGATGTTATAAATACCAACTTTTAGAAACAATCACACTGTTTAAATATTTTTCTAATGTTAAATTTGTCTTGTAACAGTTGCTAGTGCTATCCTTCAGAGTGCAGTATTTGGCGTAGTTGGGCGGTTCCCATCAAGGTATATTGCCGGAACTGTTAGTGGTCAGGCTTTGGGAGGAATCATGGCTGCTGTTGCGGAGATAGTTTCGCTATGGCTTGGCGCTTCACCACTTCTATCTGCTTTAGTGTACTTTATAATGGCTGATGTCTTTATTGTGATATCTATTCTATCATACATATTTCTGGCTTCAACTGTAAGTATGCATTGATTGCGCTAATTTTTATAAATTATTTTGCCATTGTTTTAGTTTTCTAGAACCAGTGCTAATCATGTTTTATTTTTTTAAAGGTTTTCTTCAAGTTTCATAGTAAAGAACTACCAAGGCAAGGGTCTATCCAGTATGAACCAGTGGTTGAGTTGGAGAAAGAAAATCCAATTGTTAGAGAAATATGTTATACTGGAATTTTGAAGAAGGTACTGACTTTTTTGGGCCTAAAATATTACTTTTAATATCCCTGTAATATTAGTTTATCATTATTCAATTCTTGATTGAACAGATCCTATTAAATTTTTATTTTATTATAATTTTGCTGTCTAAATTAGAGGAACTGTATTAATCATAAGTCGGTAAGAAATTGTGAAAAACAGTTTTATACCACAGTTTATACCTCTGAGATCAAGACAATGAAAGTACAAACTATTGTATTTCCATAACTTGAAATATATAAACTAACAAGATAGGTTTTGATTGGTTTGTATAATTATATATTTTAGATGAAGTGTGAAATTTTTGGTACCTTAGCTAATTTTATTCAGAGATATTATTAAATTAACTCCACAGTAATCCTTTCAAAGAGTGTTTTTGGTTTCACGTATAAAGTAAGTTTACCATTCATCTGATGGTATAAGTGTCCTCATCACTCAGAACTCTTAAGATATAATAGTGACTAAACATGTTTTCCTATCAGTTTTGTTTTGGAATCAAAAGATTCTAAAAGATATAACTTAACTAAAACCTTGAAACATTTTTCCACCATTAGTAATAGTTTCTTTGCTTTAATTGTTGAAGTAAAACTATTCTTTTAGTTATAAAAATGGTTTTTATTCTTATTACTTTAATTTTTATAATTTTTTTTTAAACTTAAGTTTTTAATTTTTAGATTTGGGTGCATGGAATGTCTCTGTGGTATTGTTTCGTTGTAATGTTCTGCGTTTATCCTTCCATAACTGTTCTTGTGAAATCTATGAATGAAGGACATGGTTCAGCTTGGAATGGTAATAATATTTTTATTATTGTTTTTTTCTTTATTTCTTTTGATTAAAAATTATAACCAATTTATGTAGTGTAACTGTAAGCAATCTTGTATTTTAGACTAAAGACTTTTAAAATGACATTTCATCATATAGGATGAATATATTTTTTTTATTTAAAAAAAAAAAAAAGATTGTCCCTTGGATAGTCCTTGAACTATGGGATACGTTACTCTGAATTTTTTTAGAGGTCAGCTCATAATTTACATTATAAAACTTATTTCTGATAAGTTTTATTCCTTCTGGAGTATATAGTAAATAAGTTTTTCCTAAACTTATTCCTTCTGGACCACTTCTCATCTATCAAGCATCCGGCTAATGCTGTGTGGGTTTTTTTCTCTATGGTTTGGACCAAACTCCTCAAACCCTAAAATATCTCTAATTTATAAATATCAATTTCTCTTCTCTTACTCCAATCCAGGCCTCTCTTAGCAAAATATTCTTTTACATTTGACTTTCATGAAATTGTCAAAGGTTGCAAATTAGCTGGTATGGAGTATATTAACTAAAAAAGGTTACCAGCAAAAATATAAATATAAAAGTTTAGAGCTATGTTGGTTTAGTATTATTTTTCCATTTTTGAAGTGTTAATTATTTTTTATTTCTTTCAGATATATATTTTGTTCCTGTTGTAACATTCCTATTCTACAGCTTGTGTGATTACATCGGTCGGCTTATTTCTGGTTATTTGCAATGGGTAAGCAAATTATTGAAATAAACGTTGATAATTTATTTAGCACTTAAGGTTGAAAGAACAATAAATTTGGATTCAGGGTTAGTGTTCGGAAGTATAATTATTGGACAATGTCCTGTTTAGTTATATTATCATTACTTTTGACTTAAATTGTGCAAGAACCCTGGATTATAATAATATTTTATTTATGAATTAAAAAAAAAAAAATTAGCTTTGATGTATGAAACATTTTAAACAAAAGCTTTAATACAAAAATTTATTTTGAATTTTCTTATTTTCAGCCAGAGAAACGAAGCTGGATAATTGGAGTGATGAGCTTGGTGAGGACTGCATTCATCCCGTTAGTTATGTTGTGCAACGTTCAGCCGAGGCACCACTTACCTGTCCTAATTAATTCTGATTGGTATTATATCGCAATAATAATTATTTTCGGTCTTTCCAATGGATACTTAGCCAACATAACATTCATTACTGTTCCGAAGTAAGTTAATTATAAATTTTATATGATATATGAAACTATGATAAGTTTTGATCTGTGTGTAGATTGCTTTAGGTTCACTTATTTATGATTCATGATTTCTTCAAAGAACAATTTTCAATTAAGTTAACTGAAAATAAAAATGAGAGACTGGATATAATCCACAGTAGTTATTTCAGATTACAATGGAAAACTGTCCCAAGTTTTGACTAAACACATTTATCTAGAATTGCTGCTGATAAAATTTTAATTATACCTTAATAAATAATAAACAATGAAATTAATGAGGATTTAATAAAAAGTTATGAAATTTCTAAATTTGGGTTGGAGAGAGGTTGGAAAAATGGAACATTCATCTGTGAAAAATATTTCAATAGTTCGGACAGATTTGAAATCAGTATCCATTAGTGGCTCTTTATTACCAGAATCAGTATGGTTGATTTTTTGTGCATTTTTGAACTATAGTTGAACTACCCAAAACGTGATAGTCAAATACTTAAAAAACTTCTAGTTAGAAGGCATAAAAATCAAAGATAGTTCAATTCTGTGGATTATCCAAAAAATGGACATAAATGAACATGCATATCATTTGAACCATTTTAATTTGCTTTTGAAGATAATACTAAAAAAAAATTTGTATTAATAAACATTGTATTTACCCATTAAAATCATAAAATTTAGGATGTTTTGATGTTCTGCTGTTATTGGGCTGGTGCAAAAATAATGCTGGTTTCTATATGTGTGGTTTATATTGTTGAGTGGTCAACACTAATGTCTCTCGCAATGTTTCGGAGTAGTTTTTCGAGGGTTTTCTTTTACCAAAGTCCATAAATAGAAGGCCTACCATGACCTCCTTGTCTTCAAGATCAAAATCTCCAAGACAAAATTTTTGGAACCGTCGTTGCACTGTACATTCACTGATGCTTCCATTACCCCAAACAACACTTATGTTATGCACGGTTTGGGCCACACTTTAACCAAGTTTAACTCATAAAAATAAATTTAATGAAAATATTTTTTGACATGGGGAGTTTCAGAGGACCATATAATCTGTTAACTAGACTGTTGGATTATCTTTGTTTACTTGGCAAGCACTTGCCTAAACAAAATGAATATTCATGGCCATCATTATTTTTGCACCAACCCAATAGCAATAAAAAAATGAAAATTGAAGTAATGTATTGTGGTAGGTTTCTTTTATGGAATGATTGCAGATGGTCAGGATTTTACTGTATCTTCAAGGAATAAATTGTTTTTTTGCTTTACAGCTTCCTTTACCTTGGATAGTTAAGGAACTAGAATTGTTATTTTCTTTAATAATAAATAATTCATAATAACTACTGTTGTAGAATATTATACAGTTGGAGAATTAATTGTCCTCATATTATTTTTTGGAAAAGTAATCTGGAATGAAGTTTGGGGAGTTGAAAAAACACATCCAGTTTGATTTTTACTCTTCTGAACTTTCTCCATGAAATTCTGTGTCATTATTATCATCTCTCTCCATTATATCTGTCTTCTCAGTGAATAAGTGGTTAAGTCGAATTAAAAAAAAAAAAAAATGATGAGTTAAGTGACTAAAAAGAATTGTGAAGGTTTTTCTTCAAGGTGAATAAGTGTTTAAGTAAGATGTTCCTTACTTAAAAGTTATTTAAAATGAACACCTTATGTAAATAATTATTCGCCACAAAGAAAAAGCTCCTCATTTTTTTTTTATTCTCCTAAATAAATTAAAAGCTAAAAATTCGACTTAACCACTTATTCACTGGGATGACAGATATATTAATTTAATTTCTTTATTTTTGTTAATTTAAATAATAAATTGTAATGATTCCTTTTCAGTTTCTTGATATTTTTTTTTGTTGAGTTTGTTTATTTTTATCATTAGGATCTGTAATTATTTAAAATTTGATTTCATTCTAATTTCTGATTAATTTTACAGAATAGTTGCACCCCACGAGCAAGAGGTAGCATCTACAATGCTTGCAGCATTTCTTGGAGTGGGAATAGCTTGCGGGTCTGGCATCAGTCTGTTATTTGTCAAACTACTTTAAGATTCACATTCCCGTTAACGCTGCGGGAGGCAGTTTTAAGTTTTCCGTTTACAACAATGCCCTCCTGCTTTAATACTTAGATGTTAATCATCCTGCATGATATCTCTCAGGAATCGTATGTACTTAGTACTATGGAGAATCGTGTTGAAAAATTAATATTATTGTTGTTTCCATGCTTTATTATTATATATAAAAAAGAGGATATATTTAAACCTTCAATGATATGATATAAATTATAAATTTACTAACTTATATATTAAATTGTATATGATTAGTTTTGAGACTCAAAAATAATATTTTTATCGGTACGAGATAGATATTTAAAATAGATATTTACAGTAAAACCTCTTTTATCTGGTGTGAAGATTAGGAGGGCTATGGATGGATAATTATTAAAAGGGATGTGGACTTATGAGAACAACTTCATAAATTTTTACTGAAACCTATCTTATTAACAGAAGTGCTAATTTTACATTTTAATTAAAACTTAATGTTACATTTGAAGCATAGAATTCCAAAACCAGCCAAGTCCATTTTTTTTAATTTTTCACTGCTGGTCGATAAAGTTAAAAGTTGGACTGGATCAGGAAGTGACCTTATTTTTTGTATTGTTGTCTTCAATGTCATTTTACTACTTTTGGGAAAAAACCTCCCATCTGAAGATAATCTAATATAATAAAATAAAGATAATTTGCCTCATTTGTAATATTAAATGTTAAAACAGTTTTATACTAACATTAGAAAAACATGCTTTACAAAGATTGCTTTGAATTTTACAAAAGTTAAGATTGGGATTCTAAATGAAAATGCCACAATTATTTCATTATTTTATTCTGTTGAATCGGCAGGAAAATGATTTTTTACTACGATGGATAAGGTTAATTTTTTTTTTTCATTCATATATGATGAAAATGTACTATGGTATAATACAAATAATTAACAAATTACTCTATAAATAATTATATTAAATAAAGATTTAAAGACTGTGCTAAGTTTCAGTCTCACTAAAATCCAATCTAAATTTTTTTCTTAATAATTAAATTTTAAGAAAAAAATATTGACTGTCAGATCATTTATTGAAAACAAATTCCATTGTCGGATAATTGAGGTTTTACTGTATCAAAATAAGAATAGTATATAATAAAATTAAACATATATCGCCTGTAATATTTACATTTTTCAAAAATTCAATGCCACTTAGATTAATTCTATAACTGCTTTGCACCGTGCCATTCCAGGAGTTAGTAAATTATTATATGGTATTCGCTTATCATGCCATAACATTCCTTGAAATTACAAGGAGGTCAAAAGATGACTTGTTTATGTTTAATGAAGACAATAACATAGGAAGAACATTTCCATTATTATGTATCCATTGGTACATATTAAATATAACTGATTCTTTTTAAAACATATGTGATGAAAACAGAATTTTGTAGTCATTAAGTTTATGTTTTGTGTTTTATAAGATTATTTTGTGATATAATTTAATCCAGTGTCAATATTTTAACTTTTATTGATTCATAACTCTTTTTTTTTTTTTTCAAAACTTTTTTTTTTTTTTTTTTTTAATATTGAATAGTGTGGACTTCCTATAATCCATAAATGCTAACTTCTCTTTATAAATACATAAAAGATCTTTAAATATCTACTAAAGTGAATTTATTATAATATTTGAAGAGTGTTAGACTAGAAAGGGAAATGTCCAAAAAAATCGAAATAGATTCCATCACACCTATTAGCTTGTCCCATGTACTATACACTATACACTTAAAGTGGTCTCATGGAAGAAAGAAAGAGGATTATCACATGTTTTGGAGTTTGAAGAACCCGTTCCCAATAGTACAAAATAGGGACAGTAATGTACATTTTTGATTTTTTCAAAACTATGGTAACCGTACATTCCTCCTTCTACCCTAGCACCCTTAATTTGTTTTTCAACTTTTTGTTTTATTGTTTATGATGTTCCGATTGGATTGGAGTGTAATTTTTAATTTTGTATTATACAAATACCACATGATAGGAAGTCGCATTGTATTCTATATAATGACTTATCTTACAAATAAAAAATCAAACCAATTATATTTAAGTAATAAAAAGATACTCGTAATTTTAGGAATTAATCTTATGAATTTTTGTAGTTTAATTTAATCATGACATACAATTTATTAAAAAGATAATAAATGAGATATTTGTATGACTATTAATGCCACTTAATTGAGAAACTTTCCTACTGTTATGTGTAATTCTATTGGTCATTGTATAGGTTATATTATTGATGTGTCTGTACCAAAATTTTTCGATTCTCGGTACCGGTATCATAAAATCAATTCTCAAAACCGATACATCTTTTTAAAATAAATTGCTAATACAAAAAATAATCCATATGAAGGTTCAAATACAATAGTTATTGTAGAAGTAAATGAGTAAACAGCTAATAGCATTTATGATCTATAAAGTATAATATATAAGTTGATTACAATTTAGACAATATATGTGGGAAAGAATTTATTATACAAAGTTTTATTGAAGAATATGAATATTCCTTATATTCTATAATAATATTATGGGTTTCATTTATAATTTAAAAAATTGCAGGCGTTACTAAAATCTTCCATTAAACACTGTAAATGGAAGATTTCACTGATATTTCATGGTTAGTTGTTTAGATAGTGTATTAGCACTAGTTGAAAACCAGTATGAATGTGTAATGAAATAAAACACTATCTTTATTCTAGGATATTAATAATTGCTTAAGATTTTTTTTTTCCTCTTTATAATTATAAGAAGAATTTATTTATAATATTTACACAATTAAGTATCACAAAACAGTCACCAATGTTAGTGGTGTTTGTCGGTTCCTAGGAACTGACTCCTTCATAAGTTATATTGAATGAAGAATAATGCCTGCAATTTCAACATGTTGGAGAGAGTAAATTCTTTATACTAAATGCAATGTTTCTTCATATTTCAGGAAAAATTATTAAAATACACATACATTACACTATATGACATTAAATAATATCTAGTGTTTCTATATAAATATCGATCACAAGATTCTATAATTGCCATTCAAAGGTAAAATGGAATGTTATTGTTGGCATGGTATATTAATTCGACTGATTTTTAGTAAAAATTAGAAAACAAATTTTGGCAAACAAAAGGTTTGCGGTCTCATTCTTATAATAATTAACGTATTAAATTTTTTAAAATGTCAAGATTTTTGATTTGTCAAAGTTTAATTTTAACATTATGATTCCAATACTCAAAAGAAAACCTTGAACTAGGTTTGGGCGATAGTCGATAGTTACTATCGATATATCGATAGGTCATACCCATCGATAGTCACTATCGATAGTATCGACTATCGATAGATCTTTTTTACTCTCAAGTTTTGAAACTCTCGGAATTATGCTGATCTGTCTCTGTCCAGTTTCGAGTTCTTTTGAAATTTAATTCGCAATCCCTAGAGCTCAAGGGTTCTCTCAAAGATTAAGAGAAAGGAAAGAAATGCTAGTTTTTCTTTCGGGAAATATGTGGCTCAAATCTTCACACTTGACTGAAGATTTGATTTGTTCATTATTATTGTAACCATGTAAATTGTAAATACTTTTTTAAAATTCAAATAAATTAGTTTTTTTCTCTCATATTTATGATATAGTTTTATAATTTATAACCCTGCAAATTTCAAATAGTAAGTAGATAATTGAATTTTATTAAATTAGTTGAAATTCTTTGATGAATAGCTTTGAGAAAAAAGGAAGCAACTATCAATAGTGCTAACTATCGACTATCGCCTGACCCTACCTTGAACCCTAACATTGTCTCTGATTATTAAAATTCTACAATGACCAAAAGGATTCTGTAGTTAAGGTAAAAGATTTTTTAAAGATTAATGTTGCATTTTAATCTCATTGCTATTTTTTATGTTAATTGTATGGAAATAGTTGTAAGTATTTCTTTTTTCTAGTATTAAGTATTTTTTTTTTTTTATTATATGTACTGTACTGATAATATTTTAATTGTAGCTATTAATGTATAGTTGTTTCAATAATTTGAGATTTTTTCAATGCGTGAACTTTTCAGTAAAATATTGAACATTATTGTATCATAGACGAACCAAAATCCAAAATGAAAATTGGCATCGGTATCTACTTATTGTTTTTTATTTCCATTGTTTATTTGTTAGAATCATGGTTCTCAATATTTTTGCTTATGGGCCTTTTTTTGTTTTCCCCTTTGTCTCCTGGCATATTGTTACAAGGAAGACAGCTACTTAAATATTCTAAAAGGTCCCCGTTTTCATTGATAGTCCTAAGTATTTTACTATTAAGTTGAAGTGTAAACTTCTTCGAACCTGTCCGTCCATTTGTTCGATACATTCATGAGTATTGTTTTTTATTTATTTATTAACTGTTTCTACTTAAAGGAAATTTATTCATTATAATTACTCAAAGCTTAGATTTGTTTCTAACGGTATTGTATAAAAAATGGGGGTTTACTCAAAATGTGTGTTTTAGAAAGTAATATTAGAAAAACAACGAGATCCGCATAGCACCTCAATACGGGTTTTCCAGCTGCTCAGCGGAATGACAGCTATCTAATTTTGCTATATGGATTTTGAGTTGTTTACTTTTGGTTGGGCAATATGTTAAATTATATTTGATTAAATTCAAGGAAGATTTATTTGAGTTAAGTTTCTTCAAAGAATAAACCAGGAAAACAAACAGAGCTAGTTGTGAAGATTTATTTGGGTATTCATTCTCATTTACATGCAAGCATACATTTTAATTAAAATAACCTTTTTATTGTTTTGTTTTTTTCTTAATAAAAAATTGCTGAAAATCTAAAATACAATAAACTCTTCCTGCAAAATTTTATTTATTTATTTTATTTAATTGTGAAATCCCTGCCTTGGCAAATTGCTACATTTTACATACATTATTGATTTAAGCAAAGGTATCCAACTTTTATGGATTAGTATGGATACGCTTTAAATAAAATATAAGAGGACTTTGATTTTGAAGTTTTCAGTGTTGTTGGAATTGAAAGAAATGTGTTTTTTGATTCAATTAATCAAGTAGTTTTTAAATATTGCATTTTTTTGTTTAAAGCAGCACTATATTGTATGGTACGGTATATTGTATTTTATATTACCTACACAGTAGAATCCCACTATATCATATCTTCTAAGGGAGAAAGAATAAGTATGATATTTGGAAAAATTTACCATAACAAGATTTTGATATATCCAATGTAAAAATTAAAAATACGATATACCGAAAGCTTTAATTTATTTTTATGTTTTTATAACATACATACACACTCTGCATTTTTTCAATTTGTTTTTATTAGTACTTATATACGTGAACAACACTGTATTTAAATACAGTAGGATGAATTTTAAACATTAATTTGTTTTTCACCACTTTTTATTGCTGTTATAATTTATTTATTTTTTTTTAATTTTAACAGATAGATGTTTTCTTTTATAAAGACTGAATCTAAAAATTCTCAGCATGAGTCGACAACACGAGGTGTAAATGAATGAAATCCTAGAAAATCAAATTCTAATTAAAAACTAATTAAATGGTAACTTACGAATTAGAAGACGTTTTATCACTTAGGAAAGGAAAAAATAGGTATACTAATGGGATCGATTTTATACGAATTAACGAGATTTACTGAAATCACAACTAAATTCAATGGGAAAATACCAATTACAATACGTTTTGCTGACCTTGGAGAAAATATACGTTATATGAGGAGACTAAAATGCGTTGTTTTATATAAAATAAGATATTTTCCCAAAGAACCAGAACTTTCTTATGTTTTATGGGGATATACGATATATCGGGATTCCATTGTATTATTCTTCTAATTACCTTTCGATTAACTTGCCATGATCTTTTTTTAATGCTGGGATTATAATTTATTGTACCAGACTGCGTTTTATTATTTCATATTATATCCAGTGAAACAGTATTAACTAATGGGAATTATGTAACTTCCTGGTAGGCGATATGTTATGGATAACTACAGTCTAAATTATTTCTTTATTATTTTATGGATTAAAGTTGAATGGATTACACAAAGGCTGAGATGTAATTAATTATTATAGCAACTACTTATTTACATTGATTGTGAATAATTGAAAGTTTATTTTTTAAATTTGTATAACTGAAGTAGTATTTTTCTTCTATTTGGTGTCTGGGATATAAATATTACTTTAAACAAGACCTCTTTATACAGTGTTCTCGACAGCTCTTTGTATAAATCGTTTCATAAAATTTATTTAAATATTTTATCATTTAAATCACTTTTGCATAATTATGAAGGATGAGAAAGCCATGTAATATGTAATTCAGAGATGGTCTTCCAGATTCTTTATATATATTTAAAACAAAAATTTTGATTTTGTGAATATTTAATCATTATAGTTGATACTTCTTACAGTCGATTCTGAATTACTTGAATCCTGAATTTTTCATGATTCTTGAAGAAAAAGAGGTAAATTGAAAAAAATAAAATAACTAAAACTTTTTTTTTGGAAAATAAATTCACTCAATATTTTATTTGAATAATTATTAAATCATAAAGAATATTGCTGGTATTTGGAACAAAATGGGGTCAAATCCTATCCAGATAAAACAGAATTTGCTGGAAAACGTACTTGATAAATATTTTATCAATTTTTCTTCTTTTCTAAGAATATGATCTGAGATAAAATTATCAAAAATATGGTCTTGGTTATTATCAAACAATATTTATTTAAGATCCGTTGTGTTCTACTAAAGAAAACACCATACTTTAATGTTGTCAAGTAAAAACTGAAAACTTAAGTCAATAAGCAATATAGAGACAAGTAAGTCAGTGCCATTTTGATCTTGAAATTAAAAAAAAAAAAAAAAAAAAAAAAAACTAATGGAAATTTAATTTAATTTCATCTTGTCTAAATGAACCAGGTTTCTGAACAATTGAAATCCAGATTAACTGATCTCTAACATGAATTATTGAAAGAACAAATTGTTTACCTCAATTAACATAATTTTTAAGTCTGACTTTTCTAATTTAAAAGTGCCAAATGTATTAAAATCTATTAATTTTTATTTTAGCACTTGTATCAGGAATAAACATGTTACCTCTGTAAATTGAAACATCTAAAATTTAATCTCTATTTTTAACTTGCACAAACCAATTCAGAGTGATATATCTGCCATTCCCTTGATATTTAAGTTATCAAGAATTTATTCTGTTATTCACTTATGCTGATGTATACTTATTTATTTTTCTTATGGAAAACTATTCCAATTTATCCTTGTTGTTTTCTTTAATTGTTGTTATTATAAACTGTTTTAGCTATATTGGGAAAAATGAGAACTATTTTTGAATACCTTTATTTAATACTTTGGGATTTGAAAATCTGCTACTGATTTATATTAATCTTATCTTAATTAGATATTTAACAGGAATGTTCACCAATAAATTTTATGTGTTGATATTAAATGTTAATAAATAGGAAACACACATTTTTCTGTCTAGCATGTCCACAATTTATATTTGTTACTTAGGAGAATAGGCTATTTAATAATAATGATTTAATAGTATTGGTATTGACTAAATATTGAAACTTAGAAATTTATCGATATTTTAGCAGTCAATTTAAGTAAACACGATATTGTTGAAATAGAAATGCAAGAACTGCTCATTTCTTTAAAAAGCTTAAAATATTTTCATTCTGGACAAAATTTGTATTAAATGTTATTAAATATTAAGAGGAAAGATTATAAATTCTTTGATGTTATGTTTGTAAAATATATTGAATCTCAAATTTATGTATTTTTGTCTCCCTGAGAAACTTAGAGTTAGTTCTTAATTTCCTTAGTTATTGAATAGGGTTTACAAGTTGTAGGAAATTAATTGTTTGGAAAGTCATCATGTACAAAATATCCCAACAACTAACATGTATATAGTCTCCATATATTTCTTTCTTTCTTACCTGCACTAAAAGTTATTGTTCACAAATGAATGGCTTGGTGGATGAAAGGGTTATGTAACAAAACACAATTTTGAGTAATGTATGTTAAAAGTAATTTTTTTTTTTACATTTTCCTTCAGCAGGAAAATATCATAAAGCCTCTTCATCTTCTTCATATCTCTTTTTCTAGTTGTTTTAAAATATTTTGAGTTCTGTTTACTCAACTACCACACATTTTTTATCAAAAAGGAATGAATAAGGTAATAATAACAAGAAAAGGAAGTAAATTGCTGAAAAAAGAATAGAGATATTTCCAGTTTTGTGGTATTTGCTTCTTTGCCTAGCACTTTTATTTTATTTTTTTTTTGTTGAACACTACAATAATAATATAAAAATGCTAGGCAAAGTAAATACCACAAAATTGGCCATACCTCCCTATTTATTTTTTATCAGTTCAGAATAAACAAAAAATATATAAAATGACTGATAATTATTGTGTATTGGTTTATTTTTATATTTACAATAATTGAAATAAATCCTTATTAAGTACATTTTTGGTTAAGTAATAGTGTTCTCTTGAAAAAGTGTTTACCAATCCCATTTAATGATAAATTATTCGGGGCAACAAAATAATCTAGCTTATACAGGGTGAGTATCTCTTAGTGTAAAAAAAAAAAATTGGGTTAAATAAGATCAAAAATGTAGCTAAATGCCGCAAATCTCACCTTTCTATTCCAGTCCGTTGCAGATATACGATAAATCAATGACTTTTTTGAGGAAATCAGGTTTTTTTTCCCATAAAAACTGTAATATCTCCATTTTATC
This sequence comes from Euschistus heros, assembly GCA_003667255.2. NCBI lineage: Eukaryota > Metazoa > Arthropoda > Insecta > Hemiptera > Pentatomidae > Euschistus > Euschistus heros. The sequence continues at coordinate 1,152,322 of RCWM02000206.1, read as the reverse complement.
TAAATATTTTTCAAATTTTGGCCACATTTTCAGATTTAGCATTAAATTTCCTATTGGAACAGAGTACACGTAACCTTGAATTTTACAAACTTGGTATCTAAAGAACAGCTTGATCTTCACCTTATTTGGGGAAGTCACAATGTCTTATTTACTTTAACGCTCACCGTTTTTCTTAAAAACTATCCACAAAACGTCAAATCTCACAAAAACTTGGAAATTTAATCAGCTTTTGAATGATATGTTAAACGTAATGATTTTGTTTCAATTTCACGGAGATATTTACTTTTGAAACCGAAAAAAAAAAACATGGTGTTCTCATTTTGTATACAAATCAGTTACTTGGGTATATAAAACATTATGACAATCCCTTAATGGAAATGTGCATTTTAAACATAATAAACTCTTCATTGGAATAAAAAGCAAAGGAAAAAATGATAGTTTAATAGAAAATAAAGGAAAACTGTCAATAAAGCGACACTACATCAGAGGATATGATATTACTACATTTATTTATTATTATTATTTAGGATTTATTTTATTAGATTTTCAATATAATGTTTAAAATCCATTGATAATGAACATAGACCTTAATTTTGCCATTAGCTTCTGAATGCAGATTGTGTCTAAGAATACTACTTATTGAAGTTAATTTTATAGGCAGATGAGTCTGTTTTTACAGGGCATGGCATTTCTACCAATCCATGTATATCGTTATTATGAATGGTCAAAATGCCTTCCCCTGGAAAAATGAGACTCATCTAGCCATAAATCACATAATAAATAAATAAATGTAATAACATAAGATCCTCTGATGTAGTGTCGCTTTATTGACAGTTTTCCTTTATTTTCTATTAAACAATCATTTTTTCCTTTGCTTTTTATTCCAATGAAGAGTTTATTATGTTTAAAATGCACATTTCTATTAAGGGATTGTCATAATGTTTTATTTACCCAAGTAGCTGATTTGTATACAAAATGAGAACACCATGTTTTTTCGGTTTCAAAAGTAAATATCTCCATGAAATTGAAACAAAATCATTACGTTTAACATATCATTCAAAAGCTGATTAAATTTCCAAGTTTTTGTGAGATTTGACGTTTTGTGGATAGTTTTTAAGAAAAACGGTGAGCGTTGAAGTAAATAAGACATTGTGACTTCCCCAAATAAGGTGAAGATCAAGCTGTTCTTTAGATACCAAGTTTGTAAAATTCAAGGTTACGTGTACTCTGTTCTAATAGGAAATTTAATGCTAAATCTGAAAATGTGGCCAAAATTTGAAAAATATTTAGACAAAATGGAGATATTACAGTTTTTATGGGGGAAAAACGTGATTTCCTCAAAAAAGTCTTTGATTTATCGTATATCTGCAACGGATTGGAAAAGAAAGGTGAGATTTGTGGCATTTAGCTACATTTTTGATCTAGTTTAAACCATTTTTTTTTTTTTACACTAAGAGATACTCACCCTGTATAACATTTACTTCATTGTAATATTTGTTCACACGGGTCTTCAAATATTAAAGCAACCAGGTATATATATATATATATATATATATATATATATATATATATATATATATATATATAAAAGCCAATATATAAATCATATTGCGATCTTATGTTTCACCATATTTATTTCTTATGATTTATTCTAGAGTAACATTTAATATAAACACTATTATTGATTAACTACAGAAAAAAAGTATTTACATAATTAGGTAAGGATGAGTTTTATAAATTACATAATGATTGTTCTGTATTAAATCAAGCTATGGCATTTTTAAGAAACCATTAGTAGATTTATTTTTTTAATTATTGTACTTAATACTAATATGTGAAGATCTTTAAATACGATTATGTAATTTATGAATAATTATCCCCAAACTCTGACATGCTGATCCCATGAACATGTAGAAACACCCATACCACTGGGAGCTACACAAAGGGAAGTTATGCGATTGTCATGTCCTTGTAAGGTCCCTGCAACATTAAATTAAGGTAAAATAGCTTTTATTTATTGTTTACTTAAATATTAAATATTTCTTTGGCACAACTCCTAGTTATTTTCATTTTTAGCTGCATGTTTCGGAGACAATGCTCCATCATCAGGCTTCTCCTAATCAGTGATTGCCTTCACATTGGCTATTCTCACATGTTTCTAGCCATTCCAAATGAGTACTCAATGGTATGGCTAGAAACATATAAGAATAGCCAATGTGAAGGTAATCAATCACTGATTAGAAGCCTGATGATGGAGCATTGTCTCCTAACCATGTAGTTACAAATGAAAATAAATAGGAATTATGCCAAAGAAATATGTAATATTATTACAGCTCCTTCAGCATAAAAGATTATATAATGTGTACTTAAAATTGATAGCTTTAATATTTTTAATGAAAATGAAAAGTTTACTTTATATCTTTTTGTAAATCAACTATTTCATATCGATCCATGAGTTCAGATTGATTCTAGCCAAAGTGAGAACGTCAAAATAGGTTATGGTGGTTCCTTTAAAAATAAAACAACCCTTACAGACTGCACTTGAACTGTTTATGTTAATTTTATTTTGGTTGTTATTTTTTTTTTTTATTGCTTACTTAATAGTCCAAAAGATTATAGCTGCTCAGTAACAGTCAGTTATTGATGTCTTCAATTATGTAAGACTAGTAAAAAAATATTTATATTTTTATAAAATTGAGGCATCATGAACAGTCTCGGTAAACTCATAATTTCCATATCTGCACAGGCTGACGTTACATTTGTTTCTTTTTTATAACACTAAGTTGTACTTAGCTTCTCTTTCCAAGCAACTTGTTTTTCTATGAAAAATTTCATCCATAACATAATAGCACTTGGTTTTTACCAATCCATTCTTTTTTTTTTTTTTTTTAATTGGTTATTCTGCACTAACAAGGGGAGGACACACTCAGTCTCTCAGGGCTTTTGTTGCCAATTTTTTTGGAGGTTCCTGGTCAAAAAATATTAGACATGGCCCTAGGAGCCAAGAAAAAAAAAAATAATAGCATTAAACTAATTTATTTTTTTTCTCGAGTTTAAAAAATGATATTGACATGATTATTGCACCAAGATTTTTAGTTTTGATTGCGAATTTCAGGAAAAATACAGTCGCTCCTTAGATTTTGGTTTAGGTTAATTAAATTTAAAAAAAATTATTAGTTTTTTAAGCAAACTACCTCTATAGATTTTTCGACACAAAAATTGACGACAGATTCTAATTCAGCACCCTCAAAAACATTAAAAAACGCTTGTTCAACAAAATCAAAAAATATCATTTATTTCACCCTCTTCAAGGAAAATGAAATTTTTAAACCGATTATTGGTTGCATACCTTTAAATCGCGATTACTTTCTCACACAATTCACTGGTAGGTATCGCTGGAAAGAGGAGAGTCTCAGCTTTCTTTTGATGTATATAAATGTAAAATTGGATGAACAAAAACCTATTAAAAAAATTGGAAAATCCGAAAACCATTTTGATTTTTAACTTGAGTTTAACCTCATTTTTTCTTGCTAAATACTGAATAAGGGTAAGTAGAATAGATATGAAAATGGCACCATTAAATTTTACGACTAAAAGTAGGTAAAAACTGCCATCACACTCAACAATCTAGCAACATTTTCATTTTAGAAAATGTTCATGTTTTAAAATTTCGATATTTTATATAACCTACCGTACCATATTTTATAGACCCCGGTTGGTAATTACCTGTTTTCAGTTATTATGATCATAATCAACAACTATTTTGGATGCTTTAACATGCAATAATAAAACGACAGGAAATAGCTCGTCGTTTTAGACTTTATTTAGGATGATGAAACCAAATACATTCCATGCGTATTAAAACCCTATATTTTGTGTAAAAAAATAAAGTTGATACGTTAAACCGTCTAAGCGTAATTAATGTTTTTATCAAGAATCAAGAAAAAAGCAGCTGAAGCCCATCGGTTAGTTTGCGAGGCTTATGGGGACTATGCTCCATCGATTTCCACTTGTGAGTACTGGTTTCGGAGGTGATGGGCGTGGTCTATTATGAGCTGCTGAAACCGAATGAAACGATCACGGGAGACCTCTACCGAACTCAGTTGATGCGTTTGAACCGTGCACTGAAGGAAAAACGGCCGCTATTTGGGGAAAGGCACGACAAGGTAATCTTGCAACATGACAACGCTCGGCCGCATCTTGCTAAACCGGTCAAAACATACCTGGAAACGCTGAAATGGGAGGTCCTATCCCACCCGCTGTATTCTCCAGACATTGCTCCTTCTGACTACTACTTGTTTCGAAGCATGACATACGACCTGACTGACCAGCGGTTCACTTCTTATGAAGATTGCAAAAAATGGGTGGATTCATGGATAGCCTCAAAAGACGAAGCCTTCTTCCGAGCTGGTCTCCGTAAATTGCCAGAAAGATGGGAAAAAGTAGTCGCTAGTGATGGACAATACTTTGAATAATATACATTGTACCATTTTTTCTAAATAAATGCTCAAAAATCCTTTAAAATTAATTCCAACTCCCAATATATATATATATATATATATATACACACATATATATATATATATATATACACACACACACACACACACACAGGGTGTTCCGAAGATCGTTGGCCAAAAAATTATCTGGGGTAGGGAGGTTAATTTTGAACCTATTTAAGGTCACTTACCTATATACAAAGTCTTACGGTTTTTTTTTAATGAATTTTTTTGTGTAAATGGCCGAATCCAAACATTTATGCCTTATAACTCCGTTGTTTACTGATATATCAACGCCATTTTTTTTTCCCTGTAATTACTAATACATTGTCCATGTAAAATAAAAAAGATATGGTGCAAAAAACAAATACCAAAAAAACAGGAGATAGTTAAATCTTGTCAAAGGCAAAAATAAAAATTATGAACTTCAAGTTTAGGTTCAATAAAAAAAAAAATTAAGTGCAACAGCCAAATCCAAACTATTTTAAAAACTTCTCTATTTAATGCTCTTTAAAAAAAATACCATTTGCAGGCACACTGCACATCTAGTTTTTTTAATTTTTTATAAAGTAACAAAAGGGTGCCACCAGCGCACATTGACAATAATAATGAATCGAATCATATTTTTTATGCAAAACGTAACAAATAGTTGTGTTTCTTTATAGCATAGGTTAAACTGCATATTTTCTCTTTCTTTTTTAGAATTTCGATTTTATCTGAGTAAACTTTATCTACATTTTTGTAAACAATAATCAGGGAACAAAATTAAACTAATTTTAAATTATTCATAAATTTAATTTGTTGAGTATCACAGGTATTGCTCAAAATGATCTCCACTATTTCTAATACAAGCACGATATCTTTTTCTTATTTCTGTGGTGGTTGTTCTAAAAATGAATTCTTCCTTCATTATGGTAAAAGCGGCATTGATTTTTTAAATAAGTTCTTGTTTTGTTAAATACGATCTTCCGAACATCCTATATATATATATATATATATATATATATATATATATATATATATATATATATATATATATATATACTAATTAGGAGAAATAATTTGTTTCTTTAATTATTATTAAAGTGTTATTACTTTAATTATTATTATTGCAAGAATCATGTCGATATAATTTTTTAAACTCGAGATAAAAAATAAATTAGTTTGATGCTACTTTAATTTTTTTCTCGGCTTCTAGGGCGGGTCCATTGGTCGGAACGGCAAAATATGTGTCTATTATTTTTTGACCAGGAACCTCCAAAAAAATTGCCAACAAGATCCGTGAGAGACTGAGTGTGTCCTCCCCTTGTAAGTTGCTTACAATTAAGTCGTGTGCAGTATCTTTGCTCAATTTTTATTGTTAAGATATCTTTGAAGTTTTAATTTATAATGATTTTGGCAATTTTATTTCATATAAAATTAATAATTTAAGCTAAAATGAACTTAATTTGAAAGTTAAGTGAACTATCCAATAAGTAGGACACGAAAAAAAAAAAAACAGTATATATTGGTAGGGTCTTGATAGTTCAAGGAAATTGGTTCCCTGACCAATTTGAACTATTAAATTAATTAACTATTAAAATTAGAGTGATGATGAAATATCAAAATTAATCTTCATCAAATCAAAATGTTTAGAAAACATATTTGTTAAAAACAACTTTAAAATCAAGTCAAGAGCAGGCACTATGGGTCTCGATTTTCTAATGCCTCTCATGTCATCATTCTTTTTCTTTTTGTTTCTTAGCACATTTGCTCACTGTTGCTATTCAATTTTGAATCAAGTTTATGAAGTTATAAAATAAATTAAATATAAAAGAGTCTCAAATTCGAATTTAAACTTTGAGACTTAGAAATAATATTAATTACCATTGTGCTGAGCTTTTAACAAATCCCAAATATGAACGTTGTTATCATCTGCTCCGCATAGAAGGAATCTGCCAGACAAAGAAACACCAGCTGAAGTGAAACCAGGTGTTGACGATGGCGGCTTCATGACTGAAATGGCTTGGTCAGAACGGATATCGAATAAACGAGCCGTTTTATCTTCACTTCCTGTGCAAAAACTGTATCCATTCGGAAAAAACTGAAAATAAATCGTATTTTTAATTTTTATTTATTAGATAACAATTATTTATGAAATAAGATGCATTCCAATTTTGATAATTTACACACTGATTATTTCTGACATTCTTTGGAAAAGTTGGGATTATTTGTTGAAATAAAAAAAAAAAAAGTTTATTTTGACAAAAATATACTTTTTGGCCTTAGGCTTTTATTGTTGTTCTTGGTTGAGGTTAACCTCCTTATGTAATCCAACTAGGGCAGGAAGGATAGGCTATTCTTCAGGTTTCCAAACTATTATAGATAGAGTGAGAAGATTGAGATTTATTCCATGGGATTGCCATGAAATGTCAACCCATCCTGGCCAGATTTGAACCACAGAGATTATAAGATTGCTAGAGTACCTGACACTCAAACATGCTCGACTTTTTGTAGTGCACTCATTGCTGTTGGTATTGAATTATATTATGCTGTATAGTGTTTTTTCAAAAGTATAAATTCATATTTTTATTGGATATAAAAGCAGTAAAACTAAACTAAGGACTTGTTAAATCTTATGTTAAATAATTCTAACACTTACACAAACAGAATTAACATCAGCTTCATGGCCAAAGAAAATCTGTTGACACTTCAGTCCATCTCTCAAATCCCATAATTTACAAGTTTTATCAACACTTCCCGTCACAAAAGATTTCATATCTGGAGCAAGGGAAATACTGACAACATCACCAGCATGGCCAACCTCATCTATTGTCCTCTTACCGACCTCAACATCCCATATACATCTATAAAAATTAAAAATGTCAATGCGTTCAATGTTTTGAAACATTTAATAAAGTTGTTAATTTATTGTATATAAAACATAATAATATATCATAGTATTTTTTATAATTTTTAAATATAACTATCAGGTATTTTTAATAATATTTTTATATAATAATAATAATTTATCACAGTATTTTTAATGGAGAACTTCAAAAAGAACAGATATATTAAACCACGAAACTAAAAAGTAAATAAATGTTTAAACATTTGTTTTACATTCCTATGGTCATTGTAAAATGACCAACCTGCGACTACAATCACAAGTGCATATATTGTAATTAAATTTAAATATAGGTAACATTTTACTTCCATTATCAGAAATAAAAAAAAAATGAATCACAAATACTAAAATATAAAACTATCTTAACTATATTAGCTTTCAAAACAGGTTAACTTTATGGTGATAAACAGAGAACAAAAACAAAAAAAAAAAAAAAAAAAATCTTAATTAATTATTTAATGAGTTCCTGTCTATTCAAGTGGATTTGCAAAGCGAATTAAAGCCTCACTCAGATCATTTTATAGGACTTTTATGATCAGCAATCATGGTGGAAGATTTTTTTTTTTTTTGAAACTCTAAATTTGTCGAAATTCAGCAGTCACTAACTATCTTTGTTTTGAAATTGATTGTTATCTACATCCAATAGGCAGATAATGGTAATCAATGAAGACAAGATGTATTAAAATCAGGAGGAAAAAATTTTTAATAATACATTTTAACAATATTTTGTTACCATTATCTCTATTTTTAAGTACCCAATAATCTCGAGTATTTTGTTGTATGTATATAAGATGAATCACTAAAAATAAACTGTATTCTTGCAAGATTTATTCTAAAAACATTATTTACTTTTTTGTTTGGGTGACATTATGATCCCTTTAAAAGTCTAAGTTCAATAATTTATCATGGTCCATTTAACTTGGAAAAGCTTTTATATGAATAAGAAATTTGATGGCTATCATGCTTGTAATTTTTGAAAACAACTGAAGAAACATATTCCTCAAAATATTTTAGGTTAGATGTTGGTAGTTAGAGTGTTCAGCACAATAAATTGAAATTCCTAATTTGTGTTCAAAATGGGAATTTTGTTCAATTCTATGAGACTGCTCACCCTAACATCTTCATTATTGCCACAGTCAATAAATACCTCATCAGTATTTTAGGTTAGAAATGTCAATATCAAGATGTTTTAGAAGCAAAAATAAAGGAAAAAAAAAAAAAAAAAAAAAAAACATCAAGTATTTTTACTTAACACAACAGAATGATTATAATCTTATTTGAACATTTTTAAAAATTTATGAGTTTTGGAAATTTAAGCACACTTAAGTACCTGATGACCTTAAATGATTTTATTATGTTCTTATATTACAATTAAATAAAATATTTTTTTAATAAACACATCTTATTGTGTTTAATTTATTATGAACATCATTTAAATAATATATTTAAATTAGAAGAAGAAAATAAAAATGAAAATTGGTTAATTTTTTGTCAAGATGAATCATTTTTTTTTTTTTTTCTATGCAGTCGACGTTAAAAATTCTCCCCCCATTTATCTTCACAAATGTTTTTATTCAAGGATTCGAAATTTCCCTCAGGGAATTAGAAAGGTTATAGTATGTTGGAGAAATTAGAAAACAATGGATGATTGATAAATGAGTGAGTAGTTATTATTATTAATATTTATCAAATTCCTTAAAAAGTAAAGTTTGAATTTTAATACAACCAGGCTATTAAATCTGACATAATTGTAAAGCATGAATTTTCACTTAATTTTGAAAAAGTTTACCAACAGTTTCATGTCTCCAGATCCAGTTATCAGCATTTTATCATCAAGAAATCTGCAAGAAGAAAGAAATCCTTCATAGCCTAGAAGTTCCCTTGTCATTTTAGCTGCTCCAGTGCTGTCCCTATTGTTAACATCGTATACTGTGCACATGTTATCCATTCCTCCACACGCTAAAAGAAAAAAAAAATTTGTTTTAAATATAAATTAAAAAATAAATAGTATTTTCAGGTCATATAAAAAATTTGATTTGCGGAAATCAGTGATACCGATATAGAATACTAGATTTCTGTCTTACCCACGAAGTTACCCGAAGGAGCGAAGGCGCAGCTCATAACCCATGAAGATCGTAAAGGAATGACTTGTACTTTATTTCCAGTCCAAGTGTCCCAAATAATAAGTTTTCCATCCAGAGAGCCAGTAACAATATGCCTATAGAAATTGAAGAAAATATTCCATTATTCATACATAAGATATATCATTGATTTATTAAAAAATAAGTAAATCATAATAAACCTGCTATCCCCACTATAATGAACTGAATTGACTTTGTTGATGTGTCCTTTCAAATATTTCTTTGTTGTAAGTCTTACTTTTGGAGCATCAGGTACATTTGAACAGGCATCTTCCAACTTTGCATCAGCTACTTTTGATTGTTCATCCTTAAATGTAAAAATCAAAACTATCTGTTCAATTATATTTTAATATGAAAAATAAACACCAAAATGGTTCAATTCAAATGGAATAACAACTTAATTTTGAAAATCTTAATTGGTACAGAGTAAATTTGTCATTATTGAGCAATATACAACAGGAAGTCATAATGCAAGTGGTAGGGGACCACACATGAGTAATGGTTGGTCATGAGTGAATACAAAACAATGTTCAATGCTTTTTCATAAATAGAAGATAAATTGAGAATAATTGTTGGTGGGAAATACAAAAAACTTTTAATTTCACTAAACTTTAACAAGGAAGAAAAGTGATACATAAAAACTGGACTGGATAGAATTTTTTTTTTTTTTTAAATTACAATCATTTTTATAATTCTGCTATTTGCTAGGTAAGTTTTAAGAAATATTTATCAAGAATATAAACTTATAATCTACAGTAAATTAAGGATACCTGACAATATTTAGATGAAACATGATGGATTTCATAAAACCCTTCTGTAAAAATAGTGATGTCTAAGATGTGTAATTTATCTAGTGAATGGGTGATTTGTTTATTGTTCCACAAAACGTAACACCTCGAACTGATTATGTAAAAATTTTGGAAAGAAGAACTATCAAGAAAGAAATAAGAAAAATGAATATTTTCAAGACATATTAATTAACAATTTCAATTTGTTCAATTATAAACTAATTATCAGTAGTATTGATGGACAGTTGGTAAATATTATTACAACAATAATATTATTTGGCAAGTAGCTATTAAATATTTTATAGTACAATATATATTTATATTTATCATTGCATTACATTACTTCATTAAGAGGTAATCTGTGTCATAAAAATGAATAAAAAAAAATCAATAAAAATTAAGAAATCCAAACAAAAAATAGGAATACATTTACAATATTAACTGTCATCCACGATCAACTATTTTTATAAGATATAAATTATATTGTACTTGTATCCAATGATATATTAATAATTTTTCAATATTGGTTTCTAAAATAAGAATTAATTTTATCCCTGGGATTATTACAATAAATTATTGTTAATAACATATTATAGTCTAAGTTTATTCTCAGACACATTCTTGATTAATATTCTATTAGTTTTCCATTTATCTTTTCATATTTAAGAGAAAATCTGAGAAAAAGCTCATCACAACTAATGTAAACTTACCCATTTTTAATCATAATGAATTGTATGGAGCAACTTAATTTTTTCAAAAATAGTTAATTTTTTTCATAAAAATGTGTGCTGATATAGTAATAATACAATACCTTAACTTTCTTTATTAATTCTTCAAGTTCTTTCCTCAATTTTGCAGTCTCCTCATCAACTTTTGGAGGCATAATTGGAAATGTTCACTATTAGGCTTAATATAATTTATTATAATTTACTTCATTCAATTTTAAGTTTAACTGGACATTGCTTAGCAACTTTAAGAAGACTAAAGTAGAACAAGGAGAACAGAATAAGCCAATTTGCTCAATCTCATTAGTGACACTATAGGGTAGCTCTTTAATTCTATTATCTCTATTAAGACTATTTTTTCATGACTGGAATATATTTTTTTTAATTTTTTACATTTAAACAAACATCACTTATCTATTATGTCCTTAAATGGTCAAAAATAATATAAATATACTGTACATTAATAAGTTAAAATTTTAGCAATAGATAGTTGTTTATTATTTTTATTTTTATTATTATGAAATTGTTTATGGAAAGTTTCAATTTTCAAATATTGTAAAAAAATAAGTCATAATTATTTATATCATTAATTAATATTTCTTTTATTGGTAATTTGACTTTTTTGTTTCTGATAGTAGTTTTTATGAAAGGTAAGATATTTTGAAAGGAGAATGTTTTTTTGTCTTCATGAACCTTGACAGCATTCCCAGAAAAAACAAAAAAAACAGAATACTTAAGTATTTTTATTAATATTATTAAAAATTATTATAAAATAATTACTTATATAATTATTTAATTTATAAATTAAACAATGCGCATTTCATTTTATTCTTACAGATTTTGAAATTGGAATTGTGGGCTCTATTATGTTTTTTTCTATGCTTTAAGATTATGGTATTCAATATTCTATTCATGCAATATTGAAGTCAGCAATAAAGTATTGCATTTTTCAAATGGGAACTGCTATTATTCTAATTGCATTTATTTTTTTTTGTGAAAAATAAAACCAAACTTAGCTAAATCAGTTAGGAATTTCTAGTGATATAGATACGTAATTCTTTTCCTCCTTAGGTATTTTCACCTTTTTTTATTTAAAGACTGGAATCAATTTTCAAACAACATCTTCATTCATTTTTCCAATTTTCCATGGATTAAGAATCTGAAGTAGTGTTTTTTTTTTTTTCAAAACAGCATGAAATCAACTTTGTTGTTTTTCAAATATAAACTTTTGATTTTTAGGCGAAAGAAGATTTTCTACAAAGATTTCAAAAGAATTATACTAATTCAATCTCTGCATTGATTTTACAACTAATACAAACAAGAGAAAACTTTAAAAAAAGTTCAATCCAGAGGTTCAAAATAAATAGTGAATAAATCAAATTTTGGTCGCTATATTGTTTTATTTTTAGAACAATTTCTTCTTTCACATTTTTTAATCTGAACACAAGAATTTGTTCAAAACAAATTTAAAGTGTTAACTTTAAACTTCTTCATTTAAAGTATATTCATGAAGTAATTAAAATTATTTTACTGAGCTGTCAGAATGATTTCTGATAATGATCCAGTAGTAATGTGAATTACTGTTATCCAATTAAAAAAAAAAAAAAAACGTTAAATCAAACAATTATTGTCATATTTTAACAATTATGAGGAGGAGGCTTAAAAATTATATAAAAATTATAATGTACTTAAAAAATATATATGTATAACTTTAGTACAGTCACAAGTTAAAAAGAAAATAAATAAAATAAAATCTGGAAAAATCATGTCACAGCAACAATTCTGCAAGGAGCTCCAGTTCCAGCTCGTATCTTCATTGGAAGAACAATAATTTTAAAAATACAGGGTAAGGGCTTAGTTATAGCTACATTCTCTAATCCAAATATATTTTTTGAAAGTAATTTCTGATGTACATCAACATTTAATCCTTGGTCTATAGACGGAGTGTCGAGACCAACTCCAACAATCTAAAACATGAAAATTTTGTACTTATTCATAAAAAAAAAAAAATAAATAAAAAAAAAAAAAAAATAGTTCTATAAACAATATTCAAAAAAATGGGGGGGGGGAATATTAAATTGACAGATTGAAATAAAATGAATAATTTTTAATAACAAATGCAGTATCAGAAGAAAATCATTTTCATTTTTTAAAATAGATACCTTTTTAGAGTTTGTTATCCATTCTGCAGCCTCCTTTGAAAGACCAGGAAAACAAAAGTTATCTAGTGGTCCATAATATTCAGTTAGATTGCCATACCTATGAAAAACGTATATCATAAAAGAATATTGTGACTAAAAACATTCAATAAATAATAGCTTGAGATGATATGTTTTTTTCATGTTCATTATGATTATATTTCGTTTCATATCGAAAAAAGCTTGAAAATAATTTAATAAATGAAAGGAAAAGAATTGTAAAAAATTTATTATTGCAAACAGGAATAGCAAGTCCATTCTTGATTTCTTGTAAATTTCAATTAATTTTTATCAAGATCTGTAAGCAAGCTGTCGATAAAGTATAGTAATCATGCATTTAGGTGTATACACATATATATATATATATATATATATATATATATATATATATATATATATATATATATATATTTTTTTTTTTTTTTTTTTGTCATGGTGATCCTGTTTTTTATTAATTATAATTACAAAGGATAATTAATGCCTATGATCTAAAGGGATGAGGCATCAAATACAAAAATCGAGGACTTTTCTAGAATCATTAGAAGGTTGACAACGTAACAGTAGGGTGGGGTACAGTGTAACATCATGATTAGCTATTTCCTTTTTTAATTTGACTAAGGTGTCTCTTTATTTGTTAGTTAATCTCAAGTTCCTCCATCTTAAACAGCTGTTATTGGATATCAATTTGCAAGATAAATGGTATAATAATCAAATTATGTGTTTTGTAAAACATTTGTGGACAATTTGGCTATTGAAGTTTAGTTCTTGTTGGCAAACTGATGATAAGTTTATATTCACTTCAATCTTCAGTTAGTTGGTGTTTGAATATTTAACAAAGGTTATTGCAATTTCTAACCAATATAATTTAAACAAATTTTTGTTTTAAACCGTAGGGTATGGAGCAAAATGTAACATAAGGTTTTAAACAGTTCTTCCTTGATAATTTTTTTTTTTTTTAGGTGCGCTTACTTCAAAAATAGTTCTTGATAAAAAAAAGGAAGACAGACATTAGTTAGCACAATACTAATGGTCTCTAATGTAGAAACGATAATATTCACATATTACAAATTTGTTTATGCTTAATTTTGATAACAAATTTTTTTTTATGGTATACAATAGAGGTTAAATGTTTTCTATTTGTCATATTTTATTCTGTTATTTGGGGTTCCTCCTATTGTTACACTGTACCCCTATGGCTGTTACACTGTACTCCACACTGTAATACATTAATGATTTCAGATAACTAAATACAATAAGTAGTATCTAATTATAATTTTAAGCCTCCAATGAAGGTTAAGGACTCTTGATTTTAGGGTAAATAATTAGAAGATGATATAATAAATGATTTTTTTTTTTTCTAAAAATAGAAATGTTTTTATTGTTACACTGTTGCCCACTTGACCCTGTAGCTGTTTCAATAAAGACATTGTGAATTGGTGTAAAAAAAGTAAAACTTAAGTTCTGAAAAATCAGCTTTTATGTAGTAGCTTTTATATGTAGATATAAATATGTACCTCGGAGATACAGAACACTATGTCCTTACTTTACCAAAAATACATTATTACGTATTCTTATTCACCTTTTTCCCCTTTATACAGAGGTATAGAATTCTATGTCCTAGAAAAATTAATTGTACGGTAAGTTACATAAAAATGTTTTTATTTATTTATTTTTGGGGGGAAGAAATAACGTCCTTATGTACTCCAATTAGAACAGTAAATTCAAGATTTATTTCGTACACATAAGTAAAATAAACAGTTCAGGAAATGAAATTTTTTTTTTTTTTTGAATTGCTATCCTGTAAAGGTACAGAAATGTGACAGTGTTCTGTACCTCCAAGGTACAGTTATATTAAATTATATAGGAGATTATATTAAATACCTATAGCAATTAATAAATTTTAATAAATTAAAATGGAAAAAGTAAATTTTATTTAAAATCCTACATGGAAACTCATTATTTATTTCTTTTGATGGATTAAATGATAAGAAGGATGAAATAAAATTACAAAAAACGGATAATTAGAAAAAATAACATAATAAAAAAGAAAAATTGATAATCAGTATTAGTAACATAAAGGTGGTTAAGGAGTTCAATGAAGTTTAAAGCTGTAGCTATGTAGCAGTAATTAATATTCTAGAATATATTTGACATCGAGAAGAATAAGTATGTGTGCTTTACTTATGAGGAAAAGGACAACATTACAGACCTTTCAAACTTACAGTTTCTTAAGACATTTAATCAATCAAAATTTTCGAATGAACTGCATTGATTAGATAGTGGTAATTCCTCAAAACTTCTAAAATTCAATTAAAATATTTATTTATGGCCATTCTTGATCAAATGAACATATTTACCTTGATGCCCAACCAAAGCTAATGAGGAGAATAGAATTGTTTGGAAATGGTCCATTTCGACTTTCCCACTCTATAAGTTCCTTGGTTGATAATTTATAAGAACAATTTCCATTAGTCACTGAAGAAGCATTCAAGAAAACGCCTAGGAAAATTTATAATACAAATATGTATATTTTTTCCAACTTATTATTAATTTAATAATGATCACTAAATGGATAATCCATATGAGTCAGCACCTGTTGTTATCAATCTACTTAGAGGTATTTCAGCCAATTTCCATCCTTTTTCATTGAAATGATATGGAGCATCAAGGTGAGTCCCACTGTGTTCTGCAGTCTCAAAATTTTTAGATGCATACCAATATCCCTTACTTGAATCAGCTACCTGAGAAGTGAACCTTATAAAAAAACAAAAAAAATTTTATTAAATTTAATACTTTTTTTAGCTGAATTCTTTTTGAATTACAGGAATAAATCGTTTTCAATATTTGCCAATTTAAATAATCTTATTGATAAAATTTGCTCCTTGCCCCCCAATCATACTACTTATTGTTTATGCTAATTAATTTTATTTCAAACATTGGTTGGTGATTCTGATTAATTAACTTCATTTTGGTTCCTGCAACAGTGGATTAATGGAATAAACCTCATTTGGCCACATTGCATTTCACATTTATAGATCAGTAATTTGTAATCTTAAAAATTAAATTTTGAAATGCAAACATTGAAAAATTTATTTATAAATTTTATAGTTATTCATTTATAATTTGACCTTACAAAAACTCAAGTGTAAAATTCTTTTTCACCATCTTCCAGAGAATCTATTTCTTAATATTTTAATATTTTTCGAAAGCTGAGTATTTAAAATTTATTATACAAAATATCTTCCTGAAATCTATTTATCTTCAGTTGCAGAGGTTTTTGTATAAAAAGAAATTAGAAACACGTTTGTAGGAATAATTATACAAAAGATAAGAGACATGTTTTTATTAATTGTTTAGAGAAGTAGATTGTTGGGGTATGCAGTCATAAAGATACACAGCAATTAAAAAATAATTTTTTTCATTTTGTATATCCGTTTCAACTTGCATTGCAAGCCTTCATCAGGGCTGGAAGTAGAAAACAAACAAAAAGGTACGACTAAATTGGAGATAGTATAAAAAACAAAGGTATGAAAAGAATAAATATATAAGAGTAAAGACAATAACATAAAGGCAATATCTAAAGGCATGGAAGACAATACATAAAGAGTATTGAAATAAGATTAAAATTAAAAGAAATTAAAATGAGTGATAGTCAATTCAAAAAATTAATGAGTAAATTCAACAATATAATTGGTAACATAAAAACTGAGTAGATACAAAGTTAATGAAATAGTAAGGACCAGTTAATGAGTTATACCTAAAGGCCATGAAGATGGCCTATCTGTAAGCATTATTCTTCAATGCAAGTTGAAGCGTTGGCATTACAAATTAAAAAACTTATTTTTTAATTGCTGTGTATCTTTATGACTGCATACTCCAATAATCTACTTCTCTAAATGCTAAACAGTCAACTATACCTCATCAATATTAATTGTTTAATTTTTTTTTTTTTTTTTTATTAGTTTGTTGGCTGGCTTACAATATATTTATATTATATTCAATTAAAAATATTAAATAATCTAAGGTTATAAAATTTGAACTTTGAAATCTATTACCATAGAACACAAAATTAATATTTTACATAGTTTCAAATAATGGACTACTTTTCATTCTGAAAAAGAAATTGACTCACTTCTGTAAAGACTTAAACAATTTAAAATTTTTTTTTTAATATAAAAATGAAATAAGAGATTACATATTACATCATGTTTAAAACAATAAGCTTATACAGATATCACTAGCTTCGTTTATTTAAAACATGTTTTCATGTCAATGTTATGATTTATGTAATGAATAATTCAAATGAAAGGCGGCTAAAAAATGAGTGCCTGACAATGCATGCATACACTAAAAATGGAAACTCAGAAGATAACATTACCTAAAAGGGATCCCATTGGGAATCCAATATGGAGTGTTTTCATCATAAGGGTAACTCAAATCAATCAGTTTTTCGCCTCTAACTGATGATAAGATAAATAACATAAACAGCAGCATCTTCAACACAAATAAATATTAAATGAAAATGAGTCATATACTAATACATAATTTTCATAAATAAATATGTATTATAATAAGTTCATAATATGTGTATTAGTAACAATATTAACTACTGTAGGAAACATGATTATGAATTGTTAAATTTAAAACTTCATAACTCTTAACTTTAGAAATTCTAAATTATGAAAAGAAAAAGTTTATTGAGAAAGAATATATTGTTATGCCTAAGAAACATCCAGAAATTATAGAAGCTATTCTTTTTATGCAAACAAACCAGGAGTGTATTGATTCAGTTTTTTTATTGACTTCTTATCTTGCAAAGCCACTCTCCTCCCTCTTCACTTCAACCTCTTCCATCATTTATAATAAGTTGCCCCTCCATTAATTTCAAGTTGTATTCAAATTAATAACATCAAAAGAAAAAAAAAAATTTAATTTGATTTTACACTGCCCACAGTAGAATTAATTAGATATATAAAACCAACACTGCTAATGAAGGATATAAATTATGTTTTCAATGATTTTTATGATCTTGTTGAGTGATAAATCATTAATAATAATAATTAATATTAGAAGAACTCATTTCTCGTTAAGAGCCAAAGTTACCAGTGATTGAGTTCTGGAACTATGTACCATTTCAAACAAAAATATTATTGTCTATAACAATTAAAATACGTTTGAGTTTGAAAAATGGAAATAAAATGTTTATTATTGAATTTCAATTTACAAAGTAAAATATTACCTGCAAATTGGCTAAAATTAATTAATTGGATTGTTTACTGAGAAACCAAATTGCCAAAATTCATCAAGAAGGGTGTTCAACGGCAATAATAAAACCAAATAAGAATACTGCCTCTCCTGTGGATGTTATGAAAACCTTTATACCAGGTGAGAGAACTATCACAAAAGACAATGGGTTAAAAGTAGTTCATCATTTACATAAAAACATAGTTTAAAATATTTAACAATGAATAATAATCCCGTTATATCATTCTATAGTGACTCAAAATGGATTAATATTAATGATCCCAAGGTTACAACCTATAACCGCTGTCACTATTCAGTTAGCCACTTAAAATCCTTACTACATTTTGAAAATGTGTACATTTTATTCAGAAAAGATTACAAACTAATGTTTTCAAGAAATATAAAATGTAAGCTGTGTGTAAATTTAAATGAAACATAACATATGACATATAACAAACGGTGCTCCTGCTGGATTACAAGGCAATTTGTAATTATTTTTCATTTTGACTTTAGTTTTAATTAGCCCCAACTAAATACAAATATTATGAAATATTAAATATGTAATCATTTTTAAATTGTTAAACTGATGTACTTTGGGAAAATTAAATCTGTAAAAACTGGGATACATATGGGTCATTCTCACAGAAAGGGGCATTTTTGGGTTTGCGATTTCAGAAATTTAGAAGTATTCCAATCAAGCTGAAAAAAATTAGGATGCTATCTTAAAAGCTTTAGTTAAAATTCAATGCCTTTCCAAATAACACCGTTTTAATTTATAAGGAAGATAAATAAATAAGAAGGCACATGGACAGGGCCATGATGCTACCAATGTCATGCCTCTCTTCTTCATGATCATCTTAGCTGTCTTCTGTAATATAATTATTTTAATCTCTCTGCAGGTGATAGGTTCAAAAAATAAACAGTAATGGAGTTTTCACAAAACGCTGTTAATATCTAAATCATACAAAAAATATATAGGTACATCATTTATATGATGAAAAACAAAGAAAAATAATTAATTATTAGTCTTTTATTTTGACCATAATTGTTTAAAATTGACATGAAATATTGACTAAATATTCTAAAAATAAAAAAAGGGTGTCAAAACAAACGTGAAAGAAAACAAAAGCGTACAAAAAAAAATTGCTCTTTTAACACCACAAAATAATATTTGAACCGAATAATATATCAGAGGTGACTCGGTTTCATTCTTAAAATTATTGATGCCGAGCATCAAATTTGCAGCCTTTTTAATCACAATCTTCTCAACGGAAGATTAAAAACTTGCTTGAAGAGTATTAGAATAAAAAATTCATCATATAAAATTTGATCTCATTTGGTCTACCTTCTTTCTAAGGCGAATATTTTCATCCTCAAGTTTCTTTTTTTCACTTCGAAGTTTACGGCGGTTTACTCCTCTTCTCCCCTGATGAGACTTGGTAGGCGACGCTTCTTGATGGTACAGCATCCAAAAAGTTGTGACTTTCCGATTCATGTTCCATTCCAAAATGTCTGTTTTAGTTTTATTTTGTCTGCATCCTACTCCTCCGCCCTTAAGAGGTAAATATGCTCTGTCAAGCACGGTCGCCTACAGATTGCCGCTTTAAGTTTGTATGAATTTATTTATATTTAATGAGCGGACTTATTGCGATTCTGGTACACAGTAAATTATATATATATATATATATATATATATATATATATATATATATATATATATATATATATATATATATATATATTATAAAGTGTAAATGTACTAATACAACTATAAATGCAGTTTATGATTTAGTAAAAATGATGAAAACGTTTGGATACCGTCATGATCCTGTCCTCTTCATCACGAACCTGTCCTCAATTTTACAGATGAATACGGCCATGACGAAACATAGGTATTTATAAAATATTTTGTTTTGTAGCAGCGTTTTTTTCTAAAATATTTATAGAAATAGAAACTGTTCCACGCCGTGAACAAGTATTGAGTAATAAGAAAAGCAGGCCTGAATACTTACGTTTTTAATGAAGCCAGAAACTGGACGGTGGTTTTTTGGACACTCACGACTTTCCCAATGTTGTTCTTCTCCGAGCGTTCCCACTCTACTGAAGGGACTAATTAATGGGTTATGCAATGATAAAAATGGCGCGAAAAATAAGGCGGGAAAACAAAGCGGGCTAACACATGCGTTACCGGGAAAATTTTAAAAATAAAATCGGATAAGGCAATGACGGCGATAGCATGAACACTCTTATTTTCATTATAATATTGAAATCTATTAGTTCCAACCCATTTGGACAACCACTTCTCAATCTCCAGCAATATTATGATCTACGATTGAATAATCACTTCTTTATTTGCAGAGATAGACCTCCTACAGAAGCTAGAAGTTGGGAATATCGCGCCCGGACAAGACAGGGCCATGACAATTGGTCAAATTTTACATATTTTCTACACAAAAAAAATTATTCGATCGTGAAAAGAAAAATTTCACTTTTAGATAAAGTTATATACTACAATTTAAAAACTTTCTCAGATCCAAAGTCATTAACGGGGTTCCACAAATGTACATTGAACCGCTTTTGCCCCTCTCTATCTCGTAATTACAATGGAAAATGGACTTAATCTACATTTATATTCTATATTATAAGAAGAGTTCAGAAATGGTGTAAGTCCTAGTTATATAATAAATTGGTACTCAAAGATTAGATATTTCATATTTGTTTTTGGCAAACAAAACTATAAAATGTTTCTCCTGAAAAGTTGTAAAGATGGACTTGCACCACTTAGCAACGAACTCCCTTCATATAGTACTTTTGAATTGGTATTTTCATTGACAATTCAATTTCAATAAAACAGATTTGTTTCGAATCGAAATTCTAATAAAGTTTTTCTAGGAAGTAATTTATTATAAATTGTTGAAAAAGTATAACCATCATTTCTAGGTAGCGTGAGGTTGCTTGTTTGAAGGAGAAAAGATTTCTCACCTCGCTAAAGAAAAATAATATTTTGGTTGGAAGGGCGGTAAAGGGGTGGGCGATGTATACATTTTGTAAAAAGCTCTGCTATGTATAAATCACTGCTCGTGAGAGAGATAGAAGAGAGATTGCTATGAATGTATACAAGTCTATTATTCTGTCAGTTTCGGGATATATCGAAGCCTAATATTGAGAGGGAGCCAAACTCTGGAGTGTTCTTCGTCTTCCCCTTCCTTCGATAAAGGTGTGCTGCAATCAATCATGCACAGATTCCTATAGCCCCGCCGGGAACTTCCATGTTTCTTATAACATACCTATGCAATAAACTTCCTCCAATTTATGGCAGGATAAGGAGAGCTATTTCAGAGCACGTAGTGGTAAATATATTAGTAGGTAATATTGTGGTCATCAATGAACGAACGAAAATAGGCGCGTACTGAAAATTAAACCCCATAACAAAAAAATAGACTTGATGAAATCATAAGAGATCTTCATAGTTTATTAAGTTCCTAGCTTGTTTCTGATTCCTCAGTTTTACCTTCAAAACGATGAAAAAACAAAACCAACACACGTATCAGGTTTACTTCTCTACTGGCATGGTTAGCATGAACGATTCTGACCTAAATTGTTATCAAATCACAGTTGGTTAAATGAATAGTAGAGAAACGACGTTTATCTCTAGCCTGAAATAACTGAACATGTAAATACACGTTTCTTCAGTTAAAGCACGAACTCCATTTCAAAATAAATACATTTTAAATACTTCTAATGTAATAGCCCGTCGAAACATGATTACTTGTTTATTTTATGAAGTATTACTACTGTTCACATATCTTAATTTGACTAAGACTATTTAAGATTTAAAACAATAATGGCAAATCTGGAATATTTTTAAAAATAAGTTATTTCTTAAGCTAGTACAGCATCATCTTAAGAGTTCTTTGATTTTGAGTGTTACTTAATATCTATTAATTTAGTTATTTGAAATACATGGATGACCGATTTTACTATACATTAGAACCTTCTATTATCCGAATTCGCTGAGGTACCCACGATTATGTAATAAAAGCCATTGATGTAACCAACTCAAAAAAATAAAGGACGGCACTGAAAAAAAAAAAAAAATATATGAAAATATTGAAGCAGACAAACAGATTTTTTCAAACCAACCGAAATAAAAAAATGAGCTCTTTTGTATGAATGTATGTAGATAAAACATAATATGTTCATATTTAGTTTTAATGTACATTGTAATAAGTTATGAAGAATTTATATGCATCTATTGAATTTTTCCTACTTTTCCGGATTTTATTTAATAGACCGATTTTTATTTATGCTTCTATGTAAAATTTTCAATCTCGATTATCCGAACCACCCCTGACACCAATTAGTTCGGATTATCGAGGTGCCACTATATATCTTTTCTTTAAAAGAGCCATTTAATATTCATTTTATCTAGTTTTTATATCTGTGGGAGTGTATATATTTTAGGATGATGGACGGAGCTGGTGAGGTCTTTCACCCAAGGGATATAGTCGGAGAGTATAGAGTGAAGGGTGGTCTTTTCCGAGGGGCCCATTTGCAAAAGGAACTTTACGAGTGGGCAGGTTATGTAGGGCGAAGTGGCGAGTGATGGGCCAACAAGAGTCCACAATCAGGGTTATGGCTCTTCTCCCTTTTCCGCCTTGAATAAAGATGACATCACGGAAAATATGGCTTTTTTAGGGATTTCTCCTAATCGGCTAATCGAGTCTAATCGAGTCTAAAAAACGGGTTCCGTGTACCTTTTTCATAATGTTCTAGAGAGGCTTTGCAGTCCCTTTAGCTATCAGCTGTTTAGAACATTTATGTACCTAAGTATAAATTAATTGCAAGGCAGGATGGTGCTATGCTTGTTAGCATTCTGATATATTAATCAGTTATTAATAAATCTCGTTTTGTTGTAAACGTAGCTAACTCCCGAATGGTTGTTATTTAGCAGTTAGTTAATTTTAGAGAAAATTATAATAAGAAAAATTTGTTTTTGTTGCTAACTTTGACTTTTTCTAATATATTGACTTAAATAACCAATCCCAAAATTAAAGTAGCAATGATTATTATCTATTTTCTTTGCTATTACAATATCACTTTTTGCCATTATAATCTGTTGGATTTCCAAGCTATTGAGACCAAATATGCTCCTAGTAAAATACATTGTTTTAATAATTTCCTCTCCCCTTGCTAATTTATGTTTATAACTTTTTTTTTTCTGGACATTTTGTGATCGACTGGAAATGCTGTTACCTCCAAGAGCATGAGTCAGAGATCCGAATAGCCATTTTGCCTAGGGGAGAAAAGTGTGTTTCTTTGTCGCGTGATAAAACAGAAACAGGGAGACAGTGTAAGCGTGACCCTCGGCTCAGTATTTATGCTCACTTCTGTATACAGGGATTTCGGGGGCCCCACATTTCCCTTCTAGTCCACTGCCGACATTGATAGTTTCCTTGCTCAGCCTTATTGATATAATTCGCTTCACTGGAGAAATCGGTTATTTTGATATTTTATACTGCCTCCCCCTCTCTATTTAATAATTGCGACATTGTTTACACAAGTACACAAAGGATTTAATCCGGTGCCATCCAAAAACTGATTAAATTATTGGATTCCCCACATTCTCAAATATGTAATATGGAAGTGACGTAGATATCACTTAGATTGATCTTGTTGAGCAGGTAATATCATATTCAACACATATTCAAATCCTACAGAACTTCTTTAAGATAGTAAAGATTTACAATTGTTGCATGAGAAAATCAATGATTATAATCTTGATTACACGGAATTAGAGATGGGCTCTGAAATACTAATCTGTTATTTTTAATTCAGTAGTGATATTTACAATTATTTTAAATTTAATAATACAGTTCTCCCCCATTTCCTAGTTTAGACTAATCTAAGTATAGTAGAAACTTAATAGTTATTTATTTGACAAGAGTGTAAAGAAGTACTTTTACTCATTCGAGGTAAGGTTTACACGCACAGGCGAGCGAAGCGAAGCGGGTGCTGTAAATTGCTGAGAGTGAGTAAAATTCTTTTTCTGCAACTGTTAAATAATAGGAGCATTATTCAATTAAAAACAGCTGATTAACGTTCCATTTTATTCTCTAGTGAGTAAAAAATCCCATAAGCTTAACTTTAATTCTCTAGAGTGTAAAATAAAATTTCGCCACCTTAATACAAAGTTCATTAAATCATAAATATTCATTAAATAAATAATCATTTCAGCAATAATCTTAACTTCAATGCAAATAATTCAAATCAACCATTTATTTCTAACTCCAATAATTGTAATATTACAATAAACATTTATAATAAATAATAATATGAGTACTTGTATTGCTACCTGAATAAAATTTATAAAATAAATTTCATATTTGTTTTTTTTTTTTGAACGGTTGCAGAAAAAATGTTATATTTAACTCGAGTATAAAAGTATTTTACTATTCAAGCAACTAATAAATTCTAAATTCTAAATTTGAGCTGGTCACCATTAATCAGTTCATATTTAGATTTGCATATGTCTAGATAGAATTCTAAAATTTTTAACTTGGATAAGAATATGTTTTTTCTCATTATATCAATGTGTGACCTCTTTAAATATTAATATGTATAATCTCGTCTAGAAGAATTCGAAATAATCTTCTTTTACATGCAAAAGAATTCGCCATTTTTTTATTTCAAATATTACCACCACAAGAAACTGAAAAATAATTTTTTTTTTTTTTTTTGTAAATTAGTTTAAAGGTTCGAAATTGTTAGTAGCCAATAAATCAATAAATTCAAAAACATATCGAACGAAGAAATATTTATTTTGAATGATGATGTGTTGGCAGCATTGATTATTAGGCGGAGCAGAATCAGCCTTCGGTTGTAGAAAATTAGATTATTTGTGTGTTGTGACTTTTATCGATGTTACTCAGATTTATTTCTTTTCGAGGTAAGTAAATTATACATGTAATGTTCCAATATTTAACCAAGTATTAATTTCCAAATGTTACATATTCAACTTCTTAGTAAATTTATTTTAATATTCAACAATTTTAATATGCTTGAGCAACAACAAATAATGGCTGCTATCATAGTGTGATTTAATGTAATTTTTCCAGTTCTGGACATATTTTATATGTTTTTATTTACTTAATTTAAATATACCAGTAAGTTAAGACTGTTTTAATTTATTTGATAAAAATAAATGAATAAATCTATTCGTTTTGGATTATTAGAAATTAATTTTCTTTTCCTTATATGTATTCAACTATTGCACTCTTAAGATCCACTCTTTGATTAAAAAAAAAATGTTTGTTGAATATTTTTAACTTACAAACGGTATAATACATTATAATTGTTTGTTTAACTGATTAAAAATGTTTTTATATCTATTTATATGTATTTAATGTGGCCATTTTTTATATCTTCCTATCGATCGTTATGAATTTTGACTAATTCATCCTTTGATTGTTAACTTATATTAAGTTAAAGTATGTTTTTTTAATGATATTTTATTTTTGTATAGTGATGAAACCCTAATAAAATACTCTGCTGAAATATTTTTTTAATTTGGTAATGTATCTATTGTTCGCATTGCATCTGTAATTAGTTAATTATATTTAATGATTTTTTTATGTCTTCACCTTCTGACTATCATGAACTTAGATGGATTTAGAAACTTGAGAGATTTAAGTTATTTTATGTTTGAAAGGTGCTGATACACAAGTGAATTGAAAAATAAAAAAAGAAAAGCTTGTAACTTCTATTTGGTTAAAAGAAATTTAATATTTTAATATTAAATAGAAATTATTTGTATAATTGTATAATAACCAAGGCATAGCTGATTGCACTTGATTTACTGAAAAAAAATACACATTTTTTACTAATTGTAAGATCCCGTTATTGAAGGGCAAATTAAAAAAATGACTATAGATATTAATATTAGTAATTATTAACATATTTTTATAGTTTCGTGTACCACTGCATTTGGTTGGAGGCACCATTCACAAATTATGAACTATTTCGGAAACATTAGTTTTTATTAAATATATCATTATTTAAATGAGGATAGTTGTGTTCATTTTTCAGCTATGTTGAAATACCTTGATTTTTCCGGCCATTAGTTTTTTCTTTGCTTGTTGTATTTTATGCATTCTACAAGAATGTATTTTATTGTTAGATATAAGTAGTATTTGTTGCATTTTAGGGGTAGTTCAATTTCCAGTAAGTAGCTGTTGGTAAGTTTCAAGTGACTGATTCATAGTTATTAATATTAATTGATTATTAATATCAATAAAGCAATACAATTTATTATAACTCTAATAAATTTAAAGTATAAAACATGTTAAATCATCGGATTAATTAAATCTCGTGTAGAACTAATAATACTCGTTTGTAAATCAAAAAGAAATAGTAAATTCAATTTTATAATTTTATCCCTGATCTAAATGGACACTTTCTATAAAATAAAATTAAATCAACTTCGAATTTTTAAGGTTTCAGTCTTGTGTGTGTATGAATTTTTAAACAGAAACGTATAGCTGGTCGTTACTAAAAAAACAAAAACATCATGGTATTTTAAATCGTCTAAAATATTGTACTTAATTTTAAGAATGTGGTTTATTATTGGAAATCTTGAGGCGGTTACCTTACTTTCGCCTAACAAGTCTCCAGCCCTTATAATATTTATCATATACAATTTTATGAAACGCTAACAAAATCCTTTTATTTGATATACACCTTGGTCCAGATTGACAGTAAAGCTTCCAGACATAAGCCTGTCCCTTTTCAGCGGTCTCGGTTCACGTCGGCTGCGCCTTTTCAATAGGAACGGAGAACTTTAATTTCGACTTATACCATGATCCCTCCATGAGATCCCTTTTAACGTGGGGATCATCTGAGGAGGGGATATAAAAATACTTGGACCGACACATATGGTAAGTAGGGTTAAGTTGGAAGCGTGGCGGGGCCTCATGCAGTTATCTCGGATCCGCACGCACCAGGGAAAAATAAGGCGAGGAGCAAATAGACTTCCTTCTCAGCCATTCATCACTCTTATATCAGGGGTAGGCTTTGCACATCTCCCTATATTCTCTCTTCCATACATAATTCTTTCTCTTCAACTTCCTTCACAACGATCAACTTCGAATCCGTCACCATTCACCTGGTAAAGTTGTTTTTTTACTGCTTCATAATCATTCCTTTGTCTGACATTTCAAACTATGTAACGATTATGACGTAGATAAGATATTTTTGTTAATATCCAATGGTATAAACAAAACTATTTCGGAATTCCAGTAAGTAAAAATAGGAATCTATATTTATTTACTGGGAAATGTTTATATTGTCATAAATGTTGATAGAAATCATATCATTGGGATTGATGAATTACTTGCAGCTTCTATTGTTTTTTTTTTTTTTTTTTTTTTATTCGGAGATTAGTTTTGAATAATGAACATTCATCATCAGTTCTAAAAACATACAATTTTTTCTACATAGATTATATACAGGGTGTTCGGAAGATCGTTGGCCAAAGAGGTATCTCGGGTAGAGAAGATCATTTTAAACCAAAGGTCACTTACCTAATACAAATCTTACGGTTTTTTTTTTTTTTTTTCTTTTTTTTTTTTTTTTTTTTTTTTTAAATTTCCAAAACCGAACATTTATGGCTTATAACTTCGTTATTTATTGATATATGAACGCCATTTTTTTTTCTGTAATTACTAATACATTGTCCATGTAAAATTATAAAAAGATTTGGTGCAAAAATCAAATACAAATAAAACGGGGGTTCTTTAAAGCTTGTTAAAGGCAAAAAAAAAAAAAAAAAAAAAAAAATTAAGAACTTCAAGTTTAGGTCCAAAAAAAAAAATAATAAATAAGCGCAACAGCCAAATCCAATTTATTTTAAGACGACCTAAACTTGATCTTCTTCTTCTTTTTTTTTTTTTTTTTTTTTTTTTTTTTTTTGCCTTTAACAACATTTAACGATCTCCCGTTGTTTTTTTTTTTTTTTTTTTTTTTTTTTTTTTTTTTTTTTTTTTTTTTTTTTTTTTTTTTTTTTTTTTTTTTTTTTTTTTTTTTTTTTTTTTTTTTTTTTTTTTTTGCATCTAACCTTTTTTTTTACTTTACATGGATAATGTATTAGTAATTACAGAAAAAAAATGGCGTTGATATATCAGTAAACAGCAAAGTTATAAGGCATAAATGCTAGGTTTTGATTATTTTTTTCAAAAAAATTCATTAAAAAAAACCTAAGACTTTGTATATAGGTAAGTGACATTAAATAGGTTTAGAATTAACCTACCTACCAGAGATACCTCTTTGACCAACGATCTTCTGAACACCCTGTATAATATTGTTAAAAAAATGGAAATCAAGATATAGAAAATGGAAATCAAACATATAGATACTAAACTAAGAAGGCATAATGGAAGGGTTCGAAAATATATAATAACCTAGAGCAGACTGAGTGTAAAGGGACGAAAGGTATAGTTGAGTAATTTGGTAAATACATTTTAATCCATAGATTATTAGTCAGGTAAATGGACAGTCCTTTAGGTTTTTCTTATGACTGGTCGGTTTTTCCGTTCCTACTGGGAACTAATTACTTTGAAATGGGACTATTGATTTTTTTTTTGGAAATGAATGGTTAACTTTCGAAACTAATTTTCGAATAAGAAAAATCTAATAGAAGTGGATAATAATTCATCAATCCTCATTGTATTGTTCCTTAAATTCCATCATGCTTACCTCAAGAAATTATCACTTTATTGTATTGTTTATTGTAAACTGGCTTCAAATTTTCTGTGATATCTAAATATTCTTCTGGTTATTACTCTGTTCTAGAGAGTTTGGTATATCAGTGCTTCCAATAACTAGTTCACTCGGTTTATGTTTGAAATTAGATGAACTCAATAATACCTTTAAATTTTTAAACCGCTCTTCAGAAGAACTGACGTTTTAACTCAACTACTTTTTGACTGGAACCACAGATTTATTTCATATCATCCCACATTGCAGACCTTATAGTAAATCTATACATATTGTTTATGTTAATTTATTTTATTACTGTATTATATTGCAATATAATATAGTAATAAAATAAATTTTTCTCTTTATTTATTGTATATTATATCATAAGGTTCTTGATGTAAGTTTGTTTCTTTTCTTTTCATTTATTTCTAAATTGTACATATTGAGTGAATGGATCCATAAAGCCATCCATATTACTTATTGCCCTCCTTGAGGCAGATTTTAATACATTCTCAATAAAAAATAAATTCAAGAGAAAATTTGATCAATGAAAACGAAATTCCTTCTTTTATATTCCATTTCTCTAAGTTTATTTAAAATAAAATAAAATGTATTCTAGATATTCATTTACTGTGGATAAAAAAGTAGGCTTTGTTTATTTAATTTTCCCTTCCATTTGAAAAATTTTAATAAAAATAAACTTTACAAGATACATTTTTTTTTTATTTAATGACCAAATTGCAATGTAATGATTGTTTTTTTTTTGTTTTTTAAAATTGTATTGTAAATTTCTACCTTCGACATACTTCTTTATTATCCGCTCCTACCTCAGTGATAGAACTTTTAAAGTTAATCACAACTTTTCCTATTCTTCTCTCTTTACCCAATCAACCGGAGTTCCTCAAGGAATTATCCTAGGTCCAATCCTCTACGCGGTTTATACAGGTGACATCCCGATGCATCCTCGCACCATCCTCACCGGGTATGCTGATTAACTTGTGTGTAATTGCCTCTTCCTTCATTGCCTCACCCCAATTCCATATCATAAACCTTCAAGAATGGTGTAAACAAATGGAGAATCAAAATAAATCCAAAAAATCACATCAAATAACCTTCACCCTTAGTCGTAAACCTACAACTTCCTGTCCTACAGTATTCTTTAATGATGTTCCACTATTTCCCGTTGAATAGATCCGCTATCTTGGACTCCATGTGGACAAATGTCTTACTTGGAATCCACATACAAGACTAAAACGACAAGAAACTGACCGTCGTTTTCAACTACTTCAACATTTACTTGACAAACTTTCAAACCTTTCAATTCATAACAAGAGACTCATTTACATGACAGTAATTAGACCAATTTGTACATACGGAGTTTAGCTTTGGGGCTCCACTAAACCATCTGATTCATCTCGTATCCAATCCTTACAATCCTAAATGCTCCTTATTATGTAACGAACAGACTTCTCCATATAGATCTTAATGTTCCATATGTTGCTAATTTGCCGCAAACCAGATACCTATCCTTTCATAGTAAACTCCACAACCATTCAAATCCATTAGTATCACAACTTGCTTCTCATTCCATTCCAGATAACCCTCCGTGGCGCCTGAGAAGATGGCCTCGGAACCTTCTAGGATAGTACTTCACCATATAGAACCTTAATAAGTGCTACCAATGGGTAGTTGCTTTAATAACAAATGACGTGTAATTTTTATTATTATCATCATATTTACTTGATGTATTTTATTTTAATATTGTAGATACTGTTGTAAATTTCAATAAATATCTAAAAAAAATATATAATTTGTATTTCAATTTAAAAATAAAAATGTTACTTTTTAAATTTATTTATTCAATATTTGGTGGTTGTAATCCGCGGTGTTATCTCGTTTTTTCTCTCTCCATGAAAGGGGAGAAAATAATAAAAGTGATATAGATTGGCGTGGATGGGAATCTGATTCACGAAATGGTGGAAAAATCGTGGAAAAAGATTAGATAGGGACGGCTATACGGCTATACAGTTAGATACAATGCGAGGAAATGGTGTGTGCGGTGTGCATAACAGGGAGCTTCAGTCAGTTTTTTCCAATAAATAGTCATTTTTCATGGTGCCCCCTCTCAATATCGCGAGTCACCAGCTTAAATCGTTTCAGCCAGATTGTAACTCCCTTCTATTTTCCATGCTTAGCTTCATCTTGACGTACGCTTTGGAATTAGCTTCTCAACAACATTTTTTTTTTTTTTTCACGTAAAATCTTCTTAGTAGGTAGAATGAAATTTTATCCACTGATGGTCATCTCTGACAGAGTCTCTGAATAGATCAAATGATATTTAATTATTAACACTCACAATCTTAATTAAGTGGTTTTCTTTACCGATCCAGGAATGCTACTCCCGCCATTTTGTTTATAGTAAAAAATAATTTTGGTAGATAAGCCATTTTAAGAAGAACTTACGGCTGTTCTACTGAATCCAATGTTATTTGGTTTGAATACTAACTAACTGATGTGTCATTGATTTGATTGAAACATTTTTTTTTTTTTTTTTTTTTTTTTTTTTTTTTTTTTAATAATAATTTTATACACAACTGAACACATTCGTTTTTAACCAGTAAATATGAGGTTACATTAACAACAACAGACATCCATCAGGCATGAGGGAGTCAGCACCCAGTGGTACAATCTTCAGGTGTGATACTGAATTATTAGGGATTAGACTGTGAGATCCCTCATCCACCTTCTTTCAACTTCTGTTGAGTTATGTAAGGAATTTGCAGTGTTGCCATATTCTGAATCTGTTATTGTCCCGGTAATTTGTCATGAAAATATTTGTAATTTTTATGACTATGGCTCTTGACTGTTGGAATACGTAAGTCTTGCAGCGTTTCATTTGACACCTAAGGAGAGGCTGTTTAGATAGGAATTCAGATTGAAATGTTTGTATTTTTTAAATATGCGTTTTTTTTTTTGTTTTTTTTTGGACGGTCCGTAAATTTGGGATGTATATGTTCAAATGGATTTTAACAAGTAACTTTAAATGTTAAGTTTCTGTTTTAAAGGTAGTTTTAATCGTCTTTGAAGTATGGAGTGTAGTAGTACCAGTCAGCTGTAATGTCTGATTTTTCGTCTTGATGTGTAGGCCCCTTGGTTGAAACTTGTTTTTTGTGAAACCGCGTAAAGTAATACCGTACATGTTTACGTGAATAATCCTCTACAATCATACTTTGTTTAAAAAAATCGTGTTATATTCGATTGTGAAGTTAAAAATTTGCAAAAACCAGCCCTAAATGAATGAAACAAATTACGTTTTGTACAATCAAAACATTTTAAGAATTTGTCCATATCAAAACGAATTTTAGATTTGGGTTTCTTCACTCAAGAGTATGGTACGAGTTTCCGCTTATTTTAAAAAGTGTTGGATTATTAATACTAAAATTTGCGTACGATTTTTTTAGTTAATTTTTTTTTTTTTTTTTTTCGACAACCAGTTGACAGATTTGTATAGAATTTTGTAGGTTAAAAGGTGCTGCTAGATTTTTTTTTTCTTTTTAACCTTAAAATTTTTGTTCTCACCTCTAATACATTATTAAAATTATTATAAGCTATTATAATAAAAAAAAATATCATGCTATGATGGAGGCAGCATCCACATTCTTGGCCTTCAGCTGATTTAAAATGACTCTTGGAGATCCCTCATCCAGTTCCTTTTCAATCTTTGCTGAATAACTTTAGAGATTTTTGTTGTTTCTGTATATTTTTGCAAAACTGAATTCCATTTAATCTATCATAAAATAATTTGCAGTTCTGAACATAAGAAATACATTGGTGTAATGTAAGATTGATAAAGTACCAAAGTATGAAAAAAAGATTTTGTTAAAAACATTAAGAGGTGTCTGTTATTTGGATTGAAATATTTGTATATTAAGATTACAAAAGCTTGGCCATTATTATATAAGAAAAAATAATTAACATATTAACATTTTAAGGATTTTAATATTGATTATAATTTTAAATTTATTTCATTAAAAATAGAATTATAAACAGTTTTTATTAACAAGGCATTGAAAAGATATTAATATTAAAATGATAATTTAATTTATATATATATATATATATATATATATATATATATATATATATATATATATATATATATATATATATATATATATATATATTATATTATAATTATTATTATATATATTATAATTATAAATTATATCTAATAGTTAATAAAAATTAGTTTACTACTGAAAATAAAGTTGTTCATTTTCATTTATAGTATTGGTATTACATTTACGGTATTGTTTAATGTGGTTTTACTATGCTCATAGTATTATTAATTTTCTGTCATTAATTTTTTTGCATTTTTATTTTCATTTCTATAAACAAGATATATGTAGTAAACTAGTAAAGACATGTAAAATTAATTAAAATACAAACAAAAACATAAAGAACTCATAGAAACACCATAATAGTGTAATTAACTGTTAACTCTCACATATTTCTTACACTTTTATTAATTAAGTATCAACATGCATTCGATGTACAATATATTTGCTAAATGCTTATTTATGAACTATGAAGAAAAATGATTAAATAAATGAAGTAATAAATCAAAAGAACTTCGAGGACTTGAATATCCATACTATGGAGTCAGTGGGTCAAATCAATTTCATAAAAAAAACTGCAAAACGTTTGTCATAAATTAAAAAAAAAAAATGTTTATAAATTATATATATATTATATATATATATATATATATATATATATATATATATATATATATATATATATATATATATATATATATATAATAATTTTTATTTTAATAATATTTAATAATTTTTAATAATTTTTAATTCAATTAAAAAAAGGGCTATAATACATTAATTGTAAAATAAAAATATTTAAGCTCAAGAAGTAAATGAAGGATGAAGTCCCCATTTTGTGACTTTAAACCCTATGTGTTATATTTCAAGCTATGTTCTGTATTTAATTAGCCCATTTTAAATCAGTTTATACCATTCTCATCATTTGACATCATTATGACATCATTGTGACATGTAATTCCAACATTCATATATCATATGCCTACCTGGTGCAATATCCATCTCCATCGAACAATGTGAAAATTGCATGCATTTTGAAGTAATTTTGTTTATTTTAAGTCAGAATAGTGTGCTTTTTGTGGTATTTATTTGTTGGAGAGTAGAATTCAATTTTTTTAAAATTGATCTACACCTAGTATTTCACTTTTCCACCAGGTTTTTGTCTATCAATAGTCAACTGTGTTAACTTAAGATATTGGGATGTTTCTGTATGAAGATATTAATCCAATCCTAGCTGCCCTTAAATGTTGCATCTTTCATTTCCTTCAATCCTTACATGCTCTTTTACTCATTCCAACATGATGGATTCCTTAGTTTTCTGATGCTTCAAGATATTTAGTATCATTTACTCTGTTAAAAGGTTATATATTTCTGTATTGTTATGTGAATTTTATTTATTCAAATATTTTCAATATATATTTTCTTCTTTATAATCTTCTCTATTTTTTGAAAATCCAGAAATATTTGTTCTTCTTTCATGAGATGAGCAAGCTTAATTTAAATTAATATTGTCATGGGTAAAACAAAAAAATAAATAGGAAAAATGTGCATAAATATATATACACACACATACACACATTTTTTAAAAAATTATTTATTGTTTCTATGACCTTTTGTAAAATATTAATAAACTAATAAAATTTAATACTTGTAATTTACTAAGAAAATTTGGACTTATAAATGTATACACTAATATAAATGAATACATCATGTAATACGTGTAGTATGCCAATAAATAGTCATGCAACCATTGTAAATAAACTGTTCTTTTATGGGGATATCATGGCAGGAAACAATATATATATATGCATTATTTATCCATTAATGTTTTCTAAACAACACACTTTATTGATATTTAATTACAGTGCTTGAAGTTTTTTTTTCTTTCTTTTCCCTAAAAATATATATCCTTATAAATCAATTTTTTTTTTCACTCTTACATTTAACTAATTTTTGCTTATTATATAACTAAATTAATTATTCCAGTAATTTACCCCCCCCCCTCCCACACACACAGTCCCTCACACTCACATACACATTTCATTATCAGTTTTATGTAGGAATGAAATGTTCTTCTAATCCGCTTTATTAAAAATTATTTCTTATAAAAAAACGAATCACTTTTCAAAAGGAGAACAATGACAGAATATCCTTCATCCGGCTAGAATCATTAGATCCTGCCAGATCTCAATTTAACATTCTTTAAAGTCCTGTATAAAGGATTAAATGAGAAGAGAGTGTCCTTTTGAAAAACGAAAAATTTTAATAAATTTTGTTGGGGCTCCACTAAAGGATCCAATTCATCTCGTATTCAATCCTTAAAATCCAAAATCCTTTGAAAAATCCTCAATGATGCATACTTAGTCACCAATAAACTTATCCATAAAGATCTTAATGTTCCATATGTTGCTGATTGAGCCCATACCAGATACCTATCCTTTCATAGAAAGCTCCATAATCACTCAAATCCGCTAGTTTCCCAACTTGCTTCCCACTCCATTCCTGATAATCCTCCGAGGCGTCTGAAACGAGACCTTCTAGTGTAGAATTTTTAATAAAGTGCAACTGATGAGTAGTACTTTTCAAGTTTTAACATGTTATTATAATCGTTGTCAATACATTTACATGATGTATATATTTTGTACAGTTGTAAATTTCAATAAATGTATACATAAAATTAAAAAAAAAATATATAGATTTTTGGCACTTACAGTCTTTTCCATTTACATGCCTCAATTATTCGAATAAGTATTTTGAATAATAATTTTATTTATTATATATTTATCTATGTGTGCCTGTTTCTGTAAAATAATTAATTTTTAATATATATTTCTCTTTTTTGCAAATTTTTAAAATTTACAATTATGAATTCGATTGATTTACAGGATCAGCATTTTTACTACAATTAATGGCGCCTAATTGTTAAATATTTACATTTATTCAAAATGTGCTACGTGTCACATAGGCTGAATGCTACTCAGATATACTTGCCTGATGTTGGTAGGAAGTTAAATTATTGATATCTGATTTACTCCTAAAAAAAAACAAAAACGTCATAGGAAATTCTTTCGCTCTTTTTATTTTTTAAATTATGATGAACATTTATCAGGCTGTTGTGGGAAGTGTATGGGCGATATAAAGGGTTGTAATGCGGAGGGGCTGAGGAAGAGAGACAGTTATTTACAAGTATGTATAAGAGTGTATGGATAAGCTGGCTGGTGTATAAAGTAACCTGCTGGAGCGTAACCTCCAATTTCACAGTGCCTGCCCCTTTAAGTCACGTAATGAATATACAATGGAGGATCTCTCCAAGCTCCTTTTCAAAGCACATCAGGCCCCAATCTTCACAGCCCGCCGGGGTTTTAATCAAAACAACACACGAAGAAAAGGCTACGGCTTTCGAAAACACTGACCCGACCGTCTCTTTATATCCTCGTATAAATAGCTCCTATTTAAAATGTCTTCTCTAGTGAATATATAATCATAATTCATAAAAAAAATAAATAAAAAAAAAAAAACGGACGGATTTTCTGAATTTATATTTATTTGTATTTTATTTGTATTGATTTATTTACGAATAGTCGTATATGCTTTTTACAGTTATTATAAATATTGAAAAATAGTGATATATCAGTGAAAAATATAAATAAGTTATAATCATTAGGTTGATGCAAAAATAATACAGGATTTTATTTCCGTTTCATTATTTATTCCAATTGTGTAAACAAAACTAATCCACAATGCTAAGTTATAAACATCATTTTAAAGCCTATTTGTCTCGCTTACTTTCCTATATAATCCTTTTTTTTTTTTAACATTGAATTCAGTTCATTCAGTGCCTCCAGACAAAATGAGATCTAGGAGCGATTTTCGGCAAATTTACTTGTATGAGTTCAAACTCGGTCGAAGTGATGCGCAAACGGCTCGAAATATTAATGAAGTTTGGGGGCCAGCCAGGTACCATTAATGAATCTACAGTGTAGCGATGGTTTAAAAAATTCCGTAGTGGAAATTTTGACCTTTCCAACAAAGAAGGTGGTGGCCGTCCCTCTGCTATTGACAGCGACCAATTAAAGGCAATAGTTGAATCTGACCCCACCAAAGCTACTAAAGAAATAGCGAAAGAACTCAATGTGGTTCAGTCAACAATCGTACGCCATTGGAAAAACAATCGATGTTTTTACTGAACACCAAAAACCTGCATTATTTTTGCATCAACCTAATAGATATAAACTCCCTGTCAAACGTATCGCAACACTTAAAAATATTTGGATTTTATAAAAATGTATTTTTTATTTATAATAAAGAAAGGTTTTGAAGTCTATAATAAACATTCCTAATCTAGACATAAACATTTTTCATTAAAATAAATTACAATATTTCTTCCAATAAACAAAAAAAATTAGAAAACTTACTTTTTAAAATTTTCATTTTTACAATATTAACTTTTAAATTTTTAATCTACGTTTAATAAGACATATTGCCCCCTCTGGATTGAATGACTGCTTCCGCTAGTCTTGGCATACTTGTAAATTACGAAACGAATGATAAACATGGACCGAAGGAAATTTAAACAAAATAATCTAAAATTCCATCGTTTGTTACTAACAGGGAAAAACATTGATGTGTCAAATCCTTAATGTCTCACGTTTGATAAATAATATTAATATGAACATAGACCAAGGAAGGATTAAGGTAAAAACCAGGAAAATATCGAGAATTGTGGGTGTTGCAATACTTTCAACGGGGAGTTTATATAAATTAAAGGCCGGAAACCCTAGTTCTTTCTCGACCGTAAAACTGCTTATTTCATGCCTAATATCCAGAAACTTAAAAATTAGTATTTACAGAACTACTATCCTGCCTACAGTTCTTAAACTTAAATAATGTTATTTATGTTAATGTTAATAAACTTGGTAGGTTATGTTAAGTGAAGAACAACACTTTTAAGTTTTAAAAATAAAGTAATGCATGGAATATTTTAGCTCAAAAAACGATGAAGACACTAAAAAAAAAATTGGAAGGCTTCACAATACGGAATGACTGGACATTAATAATAATTGCATCGCGGCGTTTAAAATGGGCAAAGTACTTGGATTTATTAATAACCGAATTAAAAAAAATAAAAAAATTTAATCGTCGGTTAAAAGTTCCAGGGGTTGACCGAGACATAGATGAGAGGATTGTGTGATGGATGATCGTTGGTATTCGGGCTTTGATGGGGTAGCATGGAGGGAAGGTGTATGTATGGTCAGAGATTGGTGGGTTCGGCTTGGAATCTTCGGGTTTGCTAATCCTTCATGTATGTATATAGTCATATATGCATATAAAGAATCGTACAAAATTTATTGACTTCCATTAAAATATGTTTGGAAATCATTGAATTTTTTATAACTTTAAGAGTATTAAAAGGGCTTTGAATACTCTTTCAAGACCTTTGTTTGTAAAAATTTTTCTTTAACTTTGAATCTTTTCGCAAAATAGAGTTTTTTTATAGCTTAACGGTCATTTTTATATAAAGCTTCCTTCCTTCCCCTTCCATAGCCGGTATATATTTAAAGAATATATAATTAATTCTTAAAAGGAAAGAGGAGTTAATGGAATATTAAGTAGTCTCTAATTACTTATTTAACATCACAATATAATTTTTATAATTAAAAATCATTAATTAAAAATGGATACATCCGACCTATGGAATGCAAATATAATGAATGACCTGATCGGGCTTTTAAGAAACAACAGCGTTTTAAAATCTTAAATTGTTGAGCATTCAAATAAAAAAAAAAAATCGCTTATAGAAATTGAAGGTTTGATGGACGATTGACATATTTATTTATGAATAAAAATATATATTTATATGTCACATTAAAAAAAAAAAATACAATCTAGTTCATAGGATAAAGGATTTATGTGCGGAAGTGTCCGGTAGCAAAATCTGAATATTTCAAAACAGCTAGAAAAATATATATAAAGAAGATGAAGGGGCTACATAACATTTTCCTACTAAACGAAAATGTAAAAAAAAATAATAATAAAAAATAAATAAATAAATAAAAAAAAAACCTTCAATTAATAGTGTTACAGTTACTTTATGTTTGAGTAAACGTTCTTCTGAACTCCAACCAGGGCTGGAAGGACTGGTTATCTTGCAGGTTACCAACTCATTCTGGTTTGAAGGCCTGGTCTGTTCAGAGTAGGAAGCTTTGGGATTCGTTCCATCGGACCGCCAAGAAATAAATCCACATTGGCCGGATTCGAACCTGCACCACTGAGGTTGCGAGAATGCTAATGTGTTTATATTCAAAGTTGGGCAAAATTTAATCATAGCTAAAAATTAATCACAATTTAATCATTACTATTTGACAACCAATTTCCTGGAACCAACCACATGATTCAATAATGATTAAGTCTTTCTGTCATTTTTTAAGTGAACTAATAATAATTTTACTGTAAGATTTAATCATTAGTAGATTAGGTGATTGATTCCAGGTAATTATTTCTCAAATAGCTATGATTAAATTTTGCCTAACACTGCCTATACTCCAATACACTCGGCCACAAACGGTCTTGCTTTGATCGTTTATGCCTCCACATCGTTGTTTATTTTCGGCATATTAATTTATTCTCCTTATTCTTTTCATTTACACTTTTTTTTCGGTGAATTATGATCGGATTTTATAGCCTCAAATCTTAAAAGTTCATTGGTCAAAAGTTCATAGCCGATCACCCTTTAATTTTAATTTTTGTTTTACTATTTATTGATATTTACAACTGTATACATTATATACATGAAGTAAATTTGAGAATAATGATTACAATGACATGTCAATAACATGTAAAGAACTACCTAGTAGCACTTCTATAAAGATTCGCCTCAGAGGATAATCAGGAAATGAATGTGGGGCAAGTTGGGAGCATAGTGTATTCGAATGGGAATGGAGTTTACTATGAAAGGATAGGTTTCTTGTTTGGGCCAGATCTTCAACATATGGAACATTCAGGTCTTTATGGATAAGTTTGTTTGTGACACAATATGGCACATTGAGGATTTTACGAAGGATTTTGGATTGTAAGGATTGAATAAAAGAAGAATTGGAAGGTTTAGTGGAGTCACAGAGCTCAACTCCTTATGTTCAAATCGGTCTAGTTACTGTCATGTAAATAAGGCTTTGGAATTTATTGGGAGTATTGAACGCTTGTATCCATCTAATGCTGGAACAGTCGGAAAACCTCTTAATTTAAGCTCTTTCTTCAAATCAAAGTTCTCGCCAGCATTCTTCGATATTTTTCTCTTCTTTAATATATATGGTCATTGCAAAAATTCTGCTTTGTAGCTTAATGCCGGGAAATAGATGCGTTATACTGAGTAAAATATATTTAAAAATTATATTCTCGGACGGTGCATTGGGAAAAAATATAGAACCAGAAGATAGTTATACCATTCAGATAGACCACAGGTTAATATATATTTTATTTCGTTTTATAAACAGTTTATTAATAAAATTCATCTGCTGGCCTGTGGTATTCTATATGAAATTAACAATGCCATTGAAAATAAATTGTTGAATATACATCTAAATATTTAACTTCAAACAGGATTGGTATAATTCAAGCACGGTGTATATAGAAAAGGTGAAGAGAAAAATTGAATTAGCCGGAAAAAAATTACCCTTGCACCCTCAAATCTAACAGAGCCTGCTGGGAAGTGACTTGGCACTTCTTTTGAGGGTGGAGAGGGTGCAGATGAAATCGTTGCCGATCTTTGGCTTAATCTCAGCTTGACGTAGCCGAGCCAGTAGAATATCGGATTCAATCTTTTTTCTTTTTTTGTTTTAGACTTTTTTCCTAACAGATTTACCGAAAATTATAAATTTTATATAATTAAAATTAATATTTCTGTTGTATACATAGGTATGGACTATACTTAATTGTATACCCACAGTATTGAAATAATCTATTTTTCTATTGTAAAACAGTTTGTTTTTTGTTCAAATAGTAGTCAAATAATGTATGGATTTACCTTAGTATTTTCCCTAGTATTTACCTACTATTTACCTAGTATTTACCTTAGATTTTCCCGAATTATTGCTTAACTTAGTTACCAAAAAAGTTATTTCACAAATGTTCTATCGTTATCACTTTATTGTTTTAATTTATTGTTACGTGAATAAATAGTTTTCAGGACAGTTTTTAAAGAAAAAACATTATATATAACTCATAGACTGTTGACATAAAAATATAAATATTTTTATTGTTTTCCTAATACTTAAGCTACACCAAACACATTTATAAGTATCCTGAATTATATATATATTTTTTATCATTTTTATTTTTTAAATTAATGATTTATAGTTCTCCTGGAAATGCTTTCTTGAATGGAAACAGAATTTCGTCTGAATTATGGTAACTCATTTTTATTTTAGAGACTCAGATATCTGTTTAATACAGAGTTCGATTTAAAGTTAGAAAAAAATAATTGACTAAGGATAGGATTAATGGGATTATAATTATAGTTATCTTAAAAATAAAAGAAAATATATGACTTTAAAAATCTTCAGATTTTATTAGCCAAAATCGTCTTAAAATTACGATTGGAATCACTCCTGTTTCGTAATACTTCTTTGTTCTCTTCAGACTAGCGCATAATACTGACGGATTAGAGCGCACAGCATTGGGGCGATTTTCCGACACGATAGGTTGCGTTGGTTACATAGGAGCGACGCATACCATGTCACCACGAGGTGGGGCCCATTTTTTTCTAAAAACCAACTTTGCTGGTAAATCCGCTCCTATGCATTGCGATTCGATCGCTGGCCTTTCCAGAAATGTCCAAAGGAATGATTATATGATTAAAATAAAAAAATCTTTATATATTTAAAAGTAACAGTATCATTTAGGGATGAGTAATTATTGATTACTGTATTGAATCTCACCATTGTTAAGAACTTCTTCAGCATATGTTTTCAGGTTCTAATTCGGTCTAGGAATTTTGAAGTTTATTTTAGCTGTAACCGTGGAATGAAACTCCACTTTTCTACTCAAATTGGAATAGTTTGTTAATCTGTTGTATAAACCTTCCTTCCTATATAAGTATACAAGAAGTTTAAGCCTCAAAAAATAACCAAAAGTATTATAATAAAGACATTAATCTTCAGTCTATCCAAATTTCCCTCCATGATGATGATGATACGTTTGTGTTATTAATGATCCATTAATATCGTTAACCATTAATACTCTTCGACATGAAACATGCCCTGCAGTTTACAATAACAACTCGGTGATTCCACGCTGTACACTTCCCTGGTCTGACATCAAGAAAAAAATAAAAACCCTCAAACAAAGGCTTAGAATTTTATATACACATTTCTCAAAACATTCAAAGCTACTACTTTGACACAAAATGAACACCTATAATTACGTGGTAAAACCCTTTCGGACTCACGTATCACATCTATACAGAATAGCTAAAAAAAAACAAAAAAAACATTCAGAACTATCCCGAAAGCACCTCGGTTCGTAATCAACATAACTCTACATACTGACTTTAGCATGCCAACTGTTAATGAACAAATACGGACTCTCTACAAACTGTATTAAGAAAAATTACACGGACATCCCAACATAATTATAAGTGGCATGGCCGCAACTCATATTCCAGATAACACCCTGAAAAGTCTGAAAAGTTGCTGGATGAGGGATCTGCTGAGCTAAGTTAGAATGAAAAAATCAAGTTATGAGGAGGTATTACAGAGTTCTAGTCCAGCTCATGTCTTTCTCGCCAAGTATTCAGGATCACTGAATGCTTATAACTTTGATTGGCAGTTGTAACTAATGATTCAAATTTAATTTACTTCAATTTGTATTTTATTTATTATTTTCATTTTTTTGTTTATTTTCACGTTACATGTTGTTTGAATGGATTCATTGTCATCCTTATTACTCATTGCTCTTGAGAGAGACAACTTGTAATATTTATTTAATAAAACAATTATTTATCTAATTTATGAAATTTACAACTGTATAAAAAAGAAATCTATGGAGTAGAAACATCATAGCCAAAAACACTTTAGAAAGAACTAAATTTCTCTCTGACTAGAAAAAACAATAGATCACGGATATATCTATCTATAATTTACTGCTTTCGATAAGGAAACTAGAAGCGTGTCATAAAAGCCCCAACACTTGAAAACACTTGCCACGCCATGTTTTAAAGTATTCTCATAATGTTTCGCCTATTCATAGGGAAACAGCTCTCCTACCGAGGAATTCATATGTACTAATAGTTGCTCATGAATTCTCAAAGTGGACTTGAATTGCAGATACTGTAAATCATTATTAGACTACATCAAAATTCACTAAAGAAGTCTTCTAAACCTCCGATTTGTTTTCGATATAAGTTTACCTCTAATATAACAGACTTAAGCATATTTGTATATGCTTGATTAACTTTTGTGCCATGGAAAAACACTAAA
This sequence comes from Euschistus heros, assembly GCA_003667255.2. Lineage (NCBI taxonomy): Eukaryota > Metazoa > Arthropoda > Insecta > Hemiptera > Pentatomidae > Euschistus > Euschistus heros. Next base: position 1,108,495 of record RCWM02000206.1, on the reverse strand, counting down.
ATAAAAAATCCTTATCTTGCGATCTCTCATCAAAAAGGTTATATAAGAAAAAGTGTTTGCCTGCCGAAGCGAGGGGTGCGAAAGCTGCCCTTAAGAAAGAAGATCAGATACAATTGGCTGGAAAGGAGTTCTTTATTGGCGGGAGATCCCAGGGGGAGGCTGCTTATCCAGCTTACTGGGGGGGGGGGGGGGGAAGGTGAAATGTAGGCTAGCCAGCTTATCAATACTGGTCTCCCTTATCGTGTCTGTCTTCTGCTTCCCCGGTAGGCCTCCCTGATAAACACGGTTCGAGTTATGTTACGTTCGCTGAGGGTAAATGTATCAAGTAAAATATATTTTTAACAGTGTGCTGTGTTGCATTTTTTTTTTTTATTTACTGCTATAGTTAGACCAAGTGCGATTTTAGTTATATATTATGATGCACATCTGCAGTTAACTGTGTCGGAATGTTTTAGGATGTTTTTCTTAATTAAAATATAAGCTATTCTTATGAATAACAGATCTGGTTTCCTAGAACAAGGGAAGGGCTATATGCGGGAAACAAGCGAATTCATCATGCAAAATTGCTTGAATGACAATTTGAAAATATAATTGATATCATAATATCCTTTAATAACTAAATGGTTACCTGAAGTCAGATCAATAATAAATCATTAAAAAGCTATTCATCACTCAACTGAAAAATATACTTTGACCTAGAAGCAAATGGAAGGATTGTATTAAGTTTATTTGCTTGAGTTCGGTTTAGATGGATTAATTTTAAAAGAGACTATGATAGCATAGTTTGCAAGCTTTACGAGGTAATAGGGCAAATGAGAATCCCATCGAAGTTGGTTTGGCTTGTCACAATGACCAGGTTCAATTCGGAGTTCCGATTCTATCGGACAGTTCCGCATAGTTTTATTCTGACTGTGACAAGGGGATGCCTTATCAAATATTTTTTTTGAAGCCCTTCAAAAAGTTTTGAGGACCAAAACATTATATTCAAGACAGAATCAAATATTGGGCTGTTCTAATGTGTTTAACATCACAATAATATCAAAAGGTATGACCATGGCTGTGAAAAACATCAAAATGAAATGCTCACCGTCGGGGAACGAAGAGAAGGCGCAGCTTGAGAAGGCGAGGCTGCGAGCCGGTACGCTACTACCATTTTACAAAAGTTGACCTAAAACGCCGTTCTAATACATTTATGCAACGCATTCAGCAGATTTTAAAAAATTTCTAATTTTTTTTTGTCCTCATAAAGATTATAGTACAAAATGAGTAGTACAACCCTCTCTTCTTCTGAAGGCACGTCTACCCTAAAGATGAAACAAACCGAAGATGAACAAACTGTTAGTATTGGACTCTATTTCCTGAAGAATGACACCACTGAAAAAGTGAAGCGTTGAATTTTCGTCGCAAATAGAGATGGTTTGGGTTGTCCAAACGTATGAGAACTGAGCTAACTTGTAGACAAATCCCAGTTGTATAAGGTATAAGTTCCAGTTGTATAAGATCTTTTTCCACCCTGTTCATATGCATTGCGGACATGATTTACCGTCGGATGCCGATGAATAGAAAATACTTATCTTCGAACGGAAGCATTTTCGCCCCAGTGTGGAGCCATATTGGGAGAACTCCTAAGAATAAAGACCTTCATAACCTCAGATATACGAGTTCTGAAACTAGGAAGAGTTAGTTGGGCTGGCCACTTAACCAGGATGGACGAAATATTCAGAAGGAAACCTTATGAAAAAGTTTTCCATAGAACCAAAATAGTGGGCCGTCCAAGACTGAGGTGGGCTATGAAGACCATTTGGAGGGGCGTCTGACTCCAAGAGCTGAAAAGACGAAGCACAAGATGGGACGGAATAACGACGCCTCAATGAGGAAGCCACTCTAAGTGTTCTAGGTTGCGCCACAAAAATAAATAAATAATAAGTATTGATCAAATTCAGTTGAGAGGTGTTTGTTAATATTATTGTTACCCAACCTCTAGGTCCTGTTAGCCTTAGTATTGTTATTTTGATTGCAACTAAGGTTGTCAGTATACTCACTCGCCATGATGGATATGAAAATATGCTCAAGCAACTGAATGGAAATTAAGTGAGTGATGTTGAGCAATGATTTTATTTTTATAATGCCTTTATAAAGTGGGAACTTTTAATTAGAGGGTTAACCTGATGGTTGAGCGTGGATGCTCACCACACCATCTCCTTGTATAATCGTTGGTCTGGTAACAACTACCTTCTCGGTGTGTAGTGGTACAGGTTTCTGTCACTGTAAAAGTTGTAACATATATGGAAATTCTAATTATTATAAAATTGCTGAACAAATACCTTAGATTGGTAATGAAATAGTGAAAATATAAGAAATCCACTGATTGCTCACGCTAACGACTTTTGTTTATTTTCATAGCTTCCCACTAAAATAATATAAAATTAAGTTTTCAGTGAGTTCTTTCCTCAGGTTAATGTCCAATTTACCTCAAGCTCCCCTCTTCAGCTGCTGTGTGTTCTTTATGGATTAGCTATAAATATGATATGCAAAAAGCGTTTGCTTGATATAAGTTGGAAAACAATAATACTTCCGAAGAATAAGAAGCTTTGACCTAAGCTATTTCTGAAGTACAGATATGAAGTCACTTAAAGCAGTATCAAGCCCACCTATTGACTAAATACAATTTTAAGAAGAAAAGTGTAAAGAAACTCGGGTGATACTGATTGAGACCGGGTTCAAATATAGACGATGACATGGAAGAAAGGATCTGGTATTCTATAGGCAGGATAATGAGCCGACTAAGAAGGATGGGTCCTGCCATTTCACAAAACGCCTTGGAATGTACTCTATAAGCTACGTGGCTCTCCATAGGATATCCATTTTTCTCTTTGTCGTGCCGGTAGCCAAGGGCGGTCGGACTACCTAAGGATTCTTACACAGGAAAAATTATACTAAGAAAATCATAGTATGACAGAATATTATTATCATGTAACAATGAGAAACGTAGATCGGAAGTACATATTAAAGGCAAGATTAGAAGTACATAAAATATGATTTTCTCTGTGGACTATAATGACAATGCACGTGATATAGAAACAATGACTGCTACTATAGATCCTATTTTTGTGTATTAATACAACTATTAAATCCCACATAAATAGTAAAATGGGACCGTCATGGTCTTTCGAGTTGGAACGAGAATCTCATAGGAGCCGTTTACCTAGGTTACGGGTTCGATTATCACCTGGGTCAGTTGATATTTATTTAAAAAATGAATTTCAGCCTTCCCAGTCCAAAAAGTTGCTAACCTTTAGGATAACCTGCCATGTCTGACTTTTCTAAGGATATTAACAGAATATTAAGCATATTTAAATTCCCCACTAAAATAAATGCCATGCTCAGAAGTATTTCTGACAAAACAGAAAATATTTGGAATACATACTTTTATATATTTTGTAACTGCGAATCTTCTAGAAGGAAGGTGCTTTGAAATGAATACCGAATCAGTATATAATAATACTAAAAAAATATCACTAAGAGAAGTTTCCTTCCATTTTTCATATACTAGAAAAATTAGGAAAAATCAGACATGATATAAAAAAAAAATATATAATTGTAAGGTTTTTAATTTTATTTTTCCTCTTTCTCACTCAAACTAACCTAAATTGTTTAATTTTAAACAATTTTGTTGAGTCACAAAAAATCATTACTTCCATAACTTTCTCTGTGTCTCCGAGAATGTTGATTTAACTTCGCGCTATTTATAAAAAAAAAAAATTATTTTTTTTATTTTGAACTTCACGTTCTTAGGTATTCTAACTATAAAGTACGGAACATATATTTTATAAGGACATCATAACTAAAATGACGACAAGTCAGTTTTTCGGTCTTGTGCTATTGTATACTATATTCTTGGATCCTAACGGAGTTTTTGGATCCTTATACATTTCAGCAGAAACGCTTGGAGAATATATTGCCGTCGGAAAGTGGAATGTAACGACAATACGACAATAACTTAGCGATGTATTATTATTATTGTATTACAATGCCAAAGTTAGGTCCTCTTCTAAATCGTCGAATTAGATGTTCAGGATTTTAAAGAATGTTGTATTTTCAAATACAAACCTTATCTGTCACCAAAAATATTTTAAAGGAATCGACCAAGAATCTGGCTTTTCTTTTTAGATTTATTATATTTTCATTAAATTATTATCCACGTTCCATACTTCCTGGTTCGAGAACAAAAAGATGTCAAGATCAAATAAATAATATGATAAGTATGTACAGGATATTTTACTTTGACAAAAATCTAGCCAGTATATCTTTTTTAAACCCTTTCCATTTCCATATAGCGGTAACGAATTTTCGGGATCCAAGGAAATGCTTTTAGATTACCCCTTGTAGAGCAGATGGAATGATAAATGGGAAAATATTACAATTACGGTCCTTTCTTGACAGATTTATACGGAAATAATATTTTATAAAAATTTATTTTTAATATATCAGGTCAGATTTTTGTAAAATGGAAGGCAACTTCTCTTAATGATATTATAGAAGTATACTTATCATATAGATTTGTCTAAAACTTCCTCCTAGAAAACACGCAATTACAAAATATATAAATTATTTGTTCATTATAATGTATTTTAAAAAAATTATTTTTTGTCATAGACACTTCTTAGCATGAAAATTATTTAAAATATTTGTTTGTTGGGACTAAATAATTGGCAAATATTTAAACAGTTCTCGGTTAATTACTATTAATGGCTTGATTGTGTTATTATCATACCCTTTGTAGCCTAGCTATGATGAAAGGGAGATATTGAGACGAAGGGGTGGGACGAGATCTGGGGACTTTACTTGCGGAATACATAATAATAATATTGAGGAGTATAGTGGAGGAAGGAAGGGGTAGAATGTTTAATTAATTCCATGTTGACAGTGGCATGATTGATGCTTGTACCTTTCTTCATCTCTCTCTCTCTCTCACTGAGTCCCAAGGAGTGAGGCGTTCCTGATTAATCTGTCATTTCCAAGGAACACAGTGGCGCGGTAGGAGGGGGCAGGACCGCCCCCCCACCGACCATTTTCCCGCCCAATCCGGAAAATCAATCTAAACGATATAGAAGTCTTGAGGCTGAATACGATCGGCGTACCGCTCTGTAGGAGCGAACCGTCTTCAAGGAATATTTTTCACTAACAGAATTTTTTTTTTGTGAGATAAGATATTTAGAATTTTAATTTTTTAATTGAAGTATAAAATAATAACAGGGTGTATAAGAACAATGACCGTTTCATCACATGCATTAATCCCAAGAACTAAAAACACATATATCTTATAGTTTACCAGCAATTTATTCAGTATTGGAAAAAATCTTATTCAGCTGCCGAAAAGGTTCGTAAAATCAACAAAAAAGAGAAGAGGTGTTCTTGATAAGCGAACCGCGCGGCGTTGGTTTAGAAAATTTTCTAATGGAGATTCCTCCTTGGAAAAGAAGAAGTGCGTTTCTTGGAACTAAATAGGAATAATCCTTTACCATTGGGACCGAGAAACTGGCTGAAAAATGGGAAATAGCAGTGCATTAAAATGTGTTATATTTTTATTGTTAACTAGCAACTCCCGGCTTGGCTTAGCCCGCTCTCAAAAATCACGTAGATAATTTTAACTAATACTTGAAGTTTTATTAGTTTATTCATAAAGCTCTTTAGAATCCAATTTTTTCAATGATATTTTCTTGCGTAACAGTAATTATCAACATAGTTAAAATTGCACGGATTAGGAGTTTGAAGATCACGTAAAGCATCATAGTACATCCAATTTTCAATTTTAATGTATGAGTTGGTAATCCGTATGGGCAGAGACATTTAAGAAACTCTTGCGGATATTGGATTGCATTATCAGTGCTTACAACTAAAGGTTCATGGATCATATTTTTACACACAAATCAAAAAGCAAAAGTTTGGCATTTTATTTAGAAATAATTTTATTGATTTCATCTGGTTGGATTTTAATTTCTTACCATTTTATTCTTTCGGTAGATTTTATTACTGGTAAACTTTCCTGATGATGTAGTTAAAATTTAGTAGTGATAGCTATGAGTAGCCTGCGATAAAAGTTCTACATTAATAGTCTCTTGGCCATCTTCTTTTTAGACGGTTCGGAGTGTTAACGGGATTCGAGTTTGAAACAAGTTGAGAGCCTAGTATATTCGAGCGGATTTGGAGTTTGCTTTGAAACGATAGGTATCAGGTTTGGGCTAAATCAGCTACATATAGAGCATTAAGATCTCTATAAATAAATTTGAATGTGACATAGTAAGAAGCATTGAGGATTTTCCGAAGAAATGAATACTAGATGAATAACAAAACCATTGGTGGTTTTGTTATTGAGAGCCTAGGAGAAAAAATAACTTTTCAGGCAATATTTTAATAATTCAGTGCTAATAAAAAATAAAATACTAAATGGACAATTAAACTTAAACACATTTAATTCGGAAGAAAACCTATGAATCTAAGGTAGCAATCGTTAAAAAATGTTCATTACCGCACAGTTGGAATTGGAATTGGAAGGCTTGGTGGGAAATATCTTATAGGGCATTACGTCTAACAATTGTCTTGTGAATGAGACTTTTGTAATTTATTGGAAGCTTTGAATGTTTGTCTTAAAATTTTTTTTTTGATTGGGTAAAGAGGGGAGAATAGGAATTTTTATGGTTTACTTTGAAAGTTCTATCACTCAGATAGGAACGGTTAATTAGGAAGTATGTTGAAGGAAGGAATTTGCGGAGCTTGTAAAGCAGTCCTGGGTGCCAGACTCGGTCAAAGGCCTGTTCCACGTCGAGAAAGGCTCCCGTGCAGTACATTCCGCGCTCCAATGCGGAGGAGTTAAAAAAAAAAAATTAAATGATAAATATTATAATTTAATAGGGTATCAAAATAGTGCATAAGTCTAAAGTTTATAATTATAAACACTGATTATCAATACTATATTTTTTCTTGTTCTTAATATTCACCTTAAGAACAAGAAAGATTTAATATTGAAAACCCTATACTTGTAAACATTTCGATTTCCTATCTATCAAAATGATAAGTCCTATGAAATCTATTCTATGAAAAGTTAGTTTTAGTTTAAGTCTAAGGATAGTTTATTGTCAAAGAAGCAACGCCCGGTAGCAGTCGGCGTGACAGAGCTGCGGTGACTGATGCGGGCAGTGTGACAGGTAGAAAATGCCGCTCCGTGACTGTGCCTAAACGCTCCTCCCTCAGATGGCCATCTAAACGAGGAATAGGAGGCCCATTCATCACTGCATTAGCCGGCATATGCTCACTATCTCCAGATCCTCTTTATCTCTCCAGTCCTTCCCTCATATCTGAGCTTTTATTACTCCCGGTAATGGTCCGTTTTTTCTTTTATCTACCCACCCAGCTGCCTCCGATCATTTTTATATAGAAAATGTTAGATAGGAAGTCCTCCACAGTTACTTGAGGTTTCGGAGAACTGAGGATCACAAAATGGGGAGAAAACCTTTTTAACGGTATGTATAATTTATCTTGTGTTACTTGATATTTCACTCCTGATTTTTGAGGCTGTTAAACAGACTCACCCCCTAGAAACACTTCATAGAGACTTACTTATTTAAAAATATTACATTTAAAAATATTTAAAAATTTTACACACATTTTTATAGAACTGCGACAAACGTTTCATCACATTCTTTACGACTACCTTATTTTTTACAGCAAAAGTGTACACCAGATAAAATATATAATAATATATAATATATCCTACTGGATTACAGGAGACATTGGCTGCTATTATTAAAAAAAGCAGTTTTACAAATTACATAAAGGCATGAAAAGATTCATTATAGAAACTGACTAAGGACTTCTTGAAAATTTAAAGAAAATCAGTGACTTGGAGCAGACAGTTCGTTGTTATTTTTCTTTGTTTCTTGTTTAATGTTTCGCGTTATGTTAGGAAATTAGATTTTGTTTTATTATTATCTTGTAAACAAAGTTATTGTTCTAATTGATCTAAACCATTTCTACTTTGTAAATATTTTATAAAAAAAAAAAAAATAATAATAAAATGATAGATACTAGTAATATCCTATAAGAACGGGTATGAAAAATATTTATATACATGACCCATTAATATAGTTACTGTTAGAGGCAGGATACATAACAGGGAAAATAAACGAGCATGTACGAATGGAATGGGTGGGCTAAAAATTGTTTCAAGAATCTTGTTCTAGATAAGTATTTTTTAGGATTTATGAATTTTCTTTTTGTTTTTATTATATTCATTGTTCTTATATTTTTCATTTAAATATAAATATTTATTTTAGTTTAAACATACGCTCATCTCTCGAAAATAGTATTGAACATCTCAACATATAATACAAGTTAAGGCCTTTGTGGTTCATACGTACAACGATATTATATAATTGTATATTTTTTTTGGAACATTTGTTTGAAACAAATTCTTTTTTATTGCGTACATATTAGATGTTAATTTACGTTAGATACATGCTTATTTATTAATTTTGTATTTTAGCTTTTCAATCATTCACTCACTCACTGATGGACTCTGCGGCTCTTGAAGAACCTTAGCCGCTTTCAATATTCTTAGCCACTCCTCTTTTTGCCATCTTCTCTCATCTTATGAAGATTGTTTTCACCATTTTGTATCCACGTCACTCTCAGTTTCCCTTTCAGTCTCTATCCGCCAGGTTGCCGAAAAAGTGCACTCAGGTCTCCTTTTGGCCGGATTCTATAAATTCCATTCCGAAATTCTCTACCAAACATCATTTATAACACATTTCTCTCCCATAACAAAAGGATTCTTCCCTTGGTGAGAGTACATATTTGACTAGCGTACATCAAAATCGGTCGGATCACCGTCTTATAAAGAATTATCTTTGTTTTCTAGACAGGAACCTTCTTCTTCTTCTTCTTTCTCTTCCTCCTAAGTGCCTTTCAGCGTGGAGGAAACCAAAGCCCCCGATCCCTTGCCAGCTCCCTCAGGGCATTCCAGTTTTTGCCTCTCTTCTCTCCCACCTTGGATATGTAATCATTCCATTGAGTTCTGAGCCTCTCTCTGGGACGTTTTCCTGTTGGTCTGGCCTCAAAGTATTTTCTTGCGTCCTGGTCTTCTTTAATCCGGCAGTGATGTCCGAACCATCATACACAAGGGTATCAGAGACACAACCTCTAGATCCTCTCTAGTCATATCATTCCTGATACGTACCCTTCTGGTTCGGCCCACTACTTTCCAGAGGTACCTCATTTCCAGTGCTAGACAGGATCCAAAATTTTAAATGCTATTGTAGGTAGAACACACATCTATTATTTTTGCTCTACCTACATTCTGAGTAGATCTACAACCCAGGACGATTCTTGTCTATTTTTACACTGATTTTACATACTTCTCTGTCTTTTGCATTCGTCCTCCATCTCTTGACTCCCAAAACCCTCAGGTCCTCCTCCAGGTCCTGCAGCCATCATCTTTATGGTTGGCCTACTCCACTTTTGCTAAGTACAGTTACATTCAATAGTTTTCTCGGCATTCTGTTTTGTGGCTATTTTATTACATGTCTTAGCCATTCTATGCGGCGTGTTTTAATAAGCTTGATTTCTTCGCTGGTCTGGAGTCTTCATGTATTGGAATCATGGAAGATTCCTTTCCATTCAAATCCTCTCTGACTGCCTGTCATTGAGCAATAAGGGTCCATATTTCTGCTCTGAGGCTAAGAACTGGTCTAATTTAGGTTTTGTAAAGATGAATTTATTATTTCTTGACAGTATTTTACTTTTTCTGCCACTATTCATCTGTTTTCCTCATTAATTGGCTCACATAAAGACCCCAAATACATAAAAGGTTTTGCTTATTTTTATTTTTGCTCTCAGGGCCATTAAATCAATTATATTATGTTGTGTATTTTATTATTATAGATAATTGAACAAAATAATTTAAAGAAATGAAAATTATAATGCAAATAATTAATCATTGGGTGAAATAAACTTATTTGCCCATATTCTCCTATCATCTTGAAAGATGTTCCCAATGCCACTGCTAAATTCAAGGATTTACCTGCTTTGAAATAGGTTAATTAGTCTCAATAATTATTGATGGCTGCTATTTAATTTTATATTCCAGCCATTTCACCTGGATTAAGGCCATTAATAGTAACCTCGGGGCGATATGAAATATCTATAAAAGATTCGGCCGGGGAGAGAGGTGGGGGGGGGATGTAATTAAAGGGATAAGAGGGGAGCTGTAGGGGAGGGTGAAACCTCGTAACAAACGCAATTTCACTTGAGGCAAAGATAAAAAACATGAACCCCCTTCGGTGACACAGCGAAACTAAGTGATGGATCACTTGATCCGTGTCAGAGCCACAATCCAAACAGCTAATTCATACGGAGCTCCTCCTTTTTGTATCTAATGAGCCGTTTTTAATTAAACTTTCTTAACAGTTCATCCCGCACGATAGTGGAGAACGATTGGATATTATCTCTCTTCTTCGTCACTGTTCGTTAGGGGATGATTCATTTATATCTTAGTCAATAGTTCTGATAGGTATAGTGATATTACTCTATAATCTATTTTACAATCCACTGATTGGACCTTTAGATGGAGCGTAACCTTTTTATCCTATTATGTGAAAAATATTACTTTAAAATTATTGAAATAGGTAAAATTGTTAAAATATTTAAATTTCTAATAATGTGTGTCTTTTTCACAATTACAACCATCAGCGCATTTTTTTTTTTTTTTTTTTAATTTTTTTTTTTATTTGCTAAAAGTTTTGTTAGCAAAGTGGAGATATAACAGCTTTTATGGTAAAAAACGTGGTTTCCTCAAAAAAGTCTTTGAATTATCGTATATCAGCAATAGATTGGAATAGAAAGGTAAGATCTGCGGCATTTGTCTTCCTTTTTGATCTAGTTTCACACAATTTTTTTTTTACACTAAGAGGTACTCACCCTGTATAATCCCAACCCTTTTTTCTCAACTGCGAAATATAGTAAAATAAATATTAGTTACAATAGGCCATTGCCATTTTAATCTGCGAGGAGAGTCATAAGGATGCGTGGAGCTGGATAATGATTGAGCCAGAGGGTTATCTAATCAAGCTCTATTTTGGTTTTGGTTACGATAGCGACACAATTCTATGGGACACGCGTTTTTGAAATTATTATTATTATGGACGAAAATACTCAGAGAAAAAATGAATGATCCCTAATAATCTTTAAATGAGTTTTGATGTACATAAAACAAAAATTGTTTCACTTGACGTGCTATACAAAGAATTACCATTAACCATTAATTTAACACTTTATTAATAAGAACATAAAAGTTAAGAGGTTATGTTTTTGTGGAGACCCAACTTCAGTTAAAGTAGATATCATACATTCCTACAATTTCCTAGAGTTTAATTCATTTTTTTAATCTCTTAATAATACATAATTTAATTACTTGGAATTCGTTGTGGACATAGTCGATTTTTTCTACCATAATACTGGTATATGAATTTTTTAAAAGAAACAGAGTGATTTTAAAACATGTTTTTGTTAGATGGTTCGGGCTAAACGTATTTGTGTACTCCAACTAAGATCGGAAATATGGGTTATCCTATGTGTTAGTCAGCTATTGTAGACAGAGTGAGAAGGTCAATGTTCATTCCTTGGAAGTAATTTTTAACCTCCAAAGGTTGCATTTTAACTAGCACTTCAGAGGTAATGAGAATGGATACAGTTTTTTCATCATAACACGCTCGGATACAACGACCTAACCATGTTTTTGATTAAGGAGCATAAAATAATAAGCTGTTTATGATTTAATATTCATATAAAAAAAAAATGAATAAACACATATTTAATACTGTCACATACTTTCATGAATATATTTTAATATTCTGTCAATCTTGCTAATTTCCGATGTATGTCACCTGGTTAAGTTAATTGGTACATGACTAAACAGGCGACATTTTGAAATTATATTGTATAATTAATTGGACTAGTCATTAGTAATTAAATGCAGCGGAGGAGAATGTTTTCTTGTCAGGTTAATTTAATGATTTGGTCCGGCTCCGTTTATGGTGGCGACTTTAATGTTGAAGTGGGTAATAATCAACTTCCTTTATTACAGTTGTTGATGGTTGAAGTTGCCTCGTAAAGTTTAATAACCTTATTAGCAATAATATTCATTGTTTAACAGTTGTTTGTTGTTTAGCTGTTGAGGGAATCCTGTGTTAGGGGTGGACTTAATATGTATACGTATTTAATGATTCAATATACTAATATTTATATATATAAAATATTCTTAAAATTTATATTTCCCAAACAACTATCGATTCGATCAACGTTTCGCATATCCTGGTGCCATCAGAATTAAATAAAATAAACTCTTTAGAAATACTTAAACCACTCTTTGATGGACCGTATCAACCGAAAGCCGTCCATTATAGATCTCCGATCCCCTTGAGGAGAACATTAACACAACTTGAGCTATCAAACGCACACTTGAAGGAACCCCAGAGCTTCACTCATCGTCAGGCGACTTGAGACCCAACTGACACTAACAATCGCTCTTCAATCATTGACTTTTTAGAAATCTAAAATGAGGATTATTTTATAAAAAAAGTTATTGTTTTTCTTGGCTACGCTTCATTAATAATGAATAATTTACTAATAATTCTCCCCTGGAAACTTTGTCAAAATTTATATAGATTTATCAATTAAAATTTGACCCAAAACCTTGGATTCTCCTCACACTGCATAAGATCAAATAAGACAATGATAAAAATCTTGGATTCTTAAACATTCTAGTCATCTAAAACATACCAGAACAAAAAGTGATGAAGCTGATTTTCTTGATTCTGACCACTATAACAATAATTCATTAAACACTCCGATTTCCACTACATCAGTAATAATGATCCAAAATTTTAACTTACTATTAGACCCTAAATATGAAAATTTTATCAAGTTCCGCTTTCAGACGAAAAAAATAAATTTTGACACGGATAAATAGTTTTGAAGTTATATTCAAAATTGAAACGACAAACGCGTTTTCGCGGAGAAGTGTAACTTACCGGGAGTTAATCCCTTAATTTTCCCCTCCTCCACTGCTCTAAAACTATTGATCTGAGCTGAAAAATGAATAGATCCAAATTTATTGAAAATTTGATTTTTTGCAATAATGTACAGAACATAAAATGTGCTAAAAGTGGCGGTTTCCGAGTTATTTGATCGAACAGCTTGGAATATACGATTTAACCCTCTCTCCCCCTTCAGCGCCTAAAAGACTTTTTACCATATTTAAAGCTAAAGGTGGTGAACAATTTTCATAACTTTCGATACTAATTTCCTTGTACCACCTGGCCAACTGATGAACCTTTATACTATTCCACAATTGTTTACATAATTTTTAGTAAACAATCCATCTTAGGGATCATTATAAAAAACAAACAGAAAAATCGAAAGCAATTATTTGCCAACCCAAAATTTAGTGAACAATTCCCTAATCATATCAATTGATTTTTAAAATAAATCTGGTGAAATTAAAAATTAACTTTAACTGAGTTTTCATAATTTTATAAAATCTAACGAGAAAAAAAGTTATTATACAGATCAGCAAAATACAGTTAGAGAATCGGTTCACATTCGAAGTGGAGCATACCAATGAGTAATATTCAAACTTTGCAACTAAACGATATGAATAACCGTGGATGCCGGGATGAGATAGATGGGAACGGGATCGGACCGTTGGATGGAGTGGTGAGTGTTAATTTGTGCGGCGGAAGTGCATTAGATCGCTTGCATATGGAGGGAGGGTCAACTGCAATCAGGGACTGTGTCCAATCACCGGGCCGCCGTATTAAACGGCTAATCTCATCTGTCATATAGGTTCTTTATCTGTTTTAGTCTATTGTTTCTTTTATCGCTTTTCGTTCATTTATTAGTTATCGAGCGGCAGCAGGTTGGGGTCTTAATCATTTATAATACTTTCGATTAGACGTTATATCAACATTGCGTTTTATCTGGCAATGTTTATAATCAAAACTCTTTTAGCCTAGTAAAACCAGATAGCAAAACGTGACTCAATATTTCACATTTTACAATTCAATATTTATTTGACCATACATTACTTAATTTTTTTTTCTATCCATTTATTGAAATTTACTACTGTACAAAATATACAGGGTGAGTACCTCTTAGTGTAAAAAACAAAACGAAAAACAATTGGGTGAAAATAGATCAAAAATGTAGAAAAATGCCGCAGACCTCACCCTTCTATTCCAATCCGTTGCAGACATACGATAAACCAAAGACTTTTTTGAGGAAACCACGTTTTTTTTTCCTATAAAAGCTGTAATATCTCCATTTTGTTTAAATACTTTTCAAACTTTGACCTCATTTTCGGATTTAGCATTAAACTTTCTATAAGAGCAGAGTACATGTAACCTTGAATTTTACAAACTTGTGACCTAAAGAACAGCTTGATCTTCACCTTATTTAGGGAAGTTACAATGTCTTATAGTACTTCAACGCTCACCGTTTTTCAAAAAACCATCCAAAAAACTTCAAATCTCACAAAAACTTGCAGATTTCATCATTCCTATTCAATCAGCTTTCGAATGATATTTTACAAGTAATGATTATGTTTCGATTTCATGGAGAAATTTACTTTTAAAACCGAAAAAAAATATGGTGTTCTCATTCGGCATACAAATCAGTCACTTGTGTAAATAAAAAATTATGATAATCCCTTAATAGAAATGTTCATTTTAAACATAATAAACTCTTAATTAAATTAAGGAAAACTGTCAATAATTACTAAGATTTGTTACAAAATATCCTACAACTTCATCACGATATTCCTCCAGAAGTTCGTCAAAATATCATTTTCCAACACTATGGTGCTCCTCCACATTATTCGAATGAAATACAAATATAAACCAACGATATACATGAATAGGTATAAATGCCTTCCCCTGTAAAAACAGACTTAAAAACATTTTTAAAAATGTAGATATTACTGCTTTTATGTTAAAAGTTTCCTCAAGAAAGTCCATATCTGCAACGGATTGGAATAGAAAGATGAGGTCTGCGTCATTTTTCTACATTTTTTATCTAGTTTCACCCAATTTGTTTTTTTACACTAAGAGCTACTCACCTTGTATACATCAATTACATGTGTTTATAACGATTACAATAACATGTCAAAACTTGAAAAGAACTACTAATCAGTAGAACTTCAATAAAAATTACACACTAGAAAATGTCTAGGCCATCTTCGTTTCAGACGCCTCGGAGGATTATCAGGGATGGAGGAGGAAGCAAGTTAAGAGACTAGTTGATTGGAGTGGTTATGGAGCTTACTATGGAAGGATAGGTATCTGGTTTGGGCTAAATCTGCAACATGTGGGACATGAAGATTTTTAAGGATAAGTTTATTTGTGACAAAATAAGGAGAATTAAAGTTTTTTCGAAGGGTTTTTGATTGTAAGGACTGGATACGAGATAATTTGGATGGTTTTGTGGAGCCCATCTTAGATTTTTTAAATTTAAATAGTCATTTATGGCATCTTGGCTGGGGATGGATACTTTTTTGATGTAACGTTTTTTTTTTTCACATTTTTTTTTGCACGCTCTTGTTCTTTTGGTGTTTCTTGGATCGAAAATTGGCGGCAGTTTTTCCAAATCCAGAAATATAATGGAAGCTGTCTGTAAATTTAGTGGCTTTGGAGGTGTGAATGAAAAAAAGTCACGATTGAAACCGTTATTTTCTCGCAACTTTATTTATTTCGGACAATCATTTATTGTTTATTTAAATAATTATTCATTTAAGTAATATGATCCTTTTAATTCTAAAATGTTTATTGGAAAAAAACAGTAGATTATAGATAGACATATCTATCGTCTATTGTTTATCCCAGTCAGGGAGAAATTCGGTTTTTTTAATTTATTTATTAGAAATGTGAACACTATTTGTTATTAGACCATTTGATCAAAAGCTTTGAAATATTTTAACCATACCACTGCCTGTTTAAGTAATGTTTTACAGCAAATCTTTACACATTTGCAGCAAATCGTGTCTATGTTTAAATATAAAGATAACAGTTTTATGAATTTGTATTAGTCTATAGTAACTATACGATAGTAACTAGTCCCATTGCTAATTTTTAATTTGCTATTTCATACATACATGTAGTCATGAGAAACAGAGTGGATCAAAGTACACATTAGACCAAGCCACATGATCCTAATTCTTACATTGCCAACTTGGTATCAAAGACACATTGTTTTTAATATCTTATAAACAGGCTCAATCTTTTCAATGGCTCAACATCTATCTTCAAAATTCATGAAGAAGTTAGTGAACGGAAGGTTCGAAGAGTTTGAGGAGATCTGTTGCCTTACCTTGGTCGATCAAGTACATCCTTATCCCAAGGAAACAACTGATGACGGTCGCTTCCAAAGACCGTTCTTAAGCAACTTGCACAAATTATCCTGCACGAAGTGATTCTTGTTTTACTAAAATGCAACTGATCATTAGTACTGGCACGGGGCAGAAAACAAGATGTTTTCTTATGGAGTAATGGGTGACAGGTTAAGGCTGGAAAGCTTTGATCCGACCTCAACCTCAAAGACAGGTGAAATCGGACGTATTCAACCACTTGGTATAAATAGTCTAATGATATAAATCATTCTTCTGAGGAAGATGAATTAAAAGATTTTACCCACTTATTTTCTAGCATGATCACTTTCAGTTCTTCGAAGGAAAGAACGCTAAAGATGAAGATGCAGTCTACCTGCTGAGGTATGCTTTGTCATACTTTAAATTTTTAATAATGAATTTCAGCAAATATTATTCAAAATATAGGATAGTCAACTTTGGTTATCTCTGCTAGTGATAATTTCTTTCTATGAATATAATATACGAAGTTTTTGGTCCATTTATAATTCTTGTAAACATGTTCATGACCTCATTTTGTTTCATAGCTGATCTAGAATCAGTCGTAGTTCTTTTAAATTTGGTTCCAGACTGTTGGGATACGAGATACTGACAACCTATATGTAAAGTTTCATTAGTAATATGAAAGGGATGGATCTAAACATTGTGTATTTAAATGTTTGTATTGTTCGAATGTGTATTTTAGGCAGGTATGATAAGTATGTATAAGTCCATATGCGCTGAAGTAAAGTGTATACGTTTCTGTTGAAGTGGTAATTAAAACATCTGTGCATTATCGAATATAATTCTTAGGAGATGAATGAACCTTTATGATAGTTATATTATTATTGATAGCACTAAGTGTTATAATGTCATTGTTTTGTATTAACAGATTCATCTTTCGTCTAAGAGTATACTACTGATATTTTCATTTTTTTTCAAAATGGCGATGATTATATAATCCTTGAATATTTTTAGGAACTGTTTCAAAAAACAATATTGTAAGTGAGATTTTCAATTTTAATAAAAACCAAGGGATCAATCCCATTCAATATTGTGAGGTCCCTCTCCAAAGACGAACAATAACCCCCCGACAAGTATAACCCCTACCCACTAATGCATGTACATTGATTTTTAAAGTCTATTTAAAAAAAAAAATGACACATGGCATCACTCACAATGTGAGTGGCAAACACCGCTTTCCATTTTCCCAGATTTTTATTCCCTCGGATTTCCCTACATCCCCCCTCACATCTCGCAAACCTCATTATATGGATGTCATCTCTTGTTGATTGCTCGCTTTAACCGCGAATATTTATTTTAAAAAACACAAATTTTATAACTTCTCTGAAAGGAAAGAAATCTGTTACAAATACATTCACTTAAGACATTGTCCAACAATCAAGAGTCTCCTTAAAATATTGTGATAAAAAATTAAAAAATTGAAATTTTCAATGCATACTCAACCTGTATCTTTTTTGTGGTAATTCATAACCGCCAAGAATTACTACACAAAGGGTATATAAAAAAATATTAACAAAGAATCTGAAACATTTTTTATTAAATGAAAAAAATATACTAAACCTACTAAGTTTAAAAGTTAATGTAATATTTGGTTAATACAATTTGATTTATTTTTTATTTTTTATTGTTGAATACAGTGTGTAACGGTGATGTGTCTCAAATTAACAGTATCTTCTATCTTAAAGCAAAACCTACATGACCTATAATAAATCATGAAGCAATATGCAATATATACAATAAGCATATGATGTCTTTTTACAACCGCATGAAACTTAATGACTTGCTGGTGTGAAGACTATTTCTTTTAGTTAGTTTCTTTTGCCCGTCGTTACAGACTCCTTCAACGTTTACTAGACAAACGTTCAAAGCCCACAATTAATTACAAAAGACTGATATACATGACTGAGATTAGATCTTTTTTGGACATATGGAGTTGAGCTTTGGGACTCTACTGAACCTTCCGATTCATCTCGTATCCTATCCTTACAATCCAAAATCATTCGAAAAATCCTCAGTCCTCCTTACTTTATCACCAATAAACCTGTCCATAATGATCGTAATGTTCCATTTGTTGCAGATTTAGCCCAAACCAGATACCTATTCTTTCATATTAAGCTCCAAAACCACTGAAAATCCACTAGTTTCATAACTTGCTTCCCACCCCATTCCCTATAATCCTCAGAGGCGTCTGAAAAGAAGATGGCGTAGAGACCTTCTAGTGTAGAATTTTTATTGAAGTGCTACTGATGAGTAGTTCTTTTCAACTCTTGACATGTTACTGTAATCGTTATTAACACATTTACTTGATGTAGGAATTTTGTACAGTTGTAAATTTCAATAAATGGATATTAAAATTTTTTTTTTTCAATATATAGGCAATATGTTATTATGAAGAATATAATTGAATAACATGCTTTTTGATTGATTTTTGCTGAAATTCAGAAATACAAATTTCTTTTGAAGGTTTACTACAGATGAGAAAGAATATAAATTTCACTCTATAAAATAATTGAGCAGTCTTAATTGTATCTTCGGGAAAATATATAGGTTCATATCAGAAAATCTCTGACTTGTGGGGGTTTTGAAAGGATTAGACAGTCCAAGCTGTTTTTTTGTTGTTTTCGTTTTTTTCAGAAAGGAATTTGCTTTCTGAAGATGTAAGTATTTTTTAAATCAAAGGGATGGTAGCACTATCTTATTATTCTAATTCATTTTACTTGTGGAGTTTTTGCCATCTCCCCTTCAATTGTACTTGAAAAATAAACTTTTGTGATACAGTATAAAATACCACTCCTTTTCTTCCATTTCTTCTTGTAGTCACCTTTGGTTAAAGTTATAACGAAAATGGACTTTGCTCTTCGGCGAAGGGGAAAAGTGTTCCACCTGGCAGAGGGCGAAGGGAGGTTGGCAGAGGGTGATAAGAGACGCACAAGGGACTGACCACAATGGCGGCACCGATAGGATCGTGCTAGCTATCTCATTACCTAACCCAGCGTATTAACACCGGATTATCTTTGTCCAGTGTAGCCTTACACACTGATTAGTCTCAACGGCTAGCCAAACAGGGATCAACTTAGGTGGAAGTTAATCTAACTATAACATAACAAGTAGCTCTTCCCGCAGCTCTGTGGCTCTTGGGATTAATTTGTGATGAGTATAATGCCTTGTCCAGGAGTGTACGCGGCGATAAGGTACCCCCTCCTCCGCCCTAGGTATGATAGGAGTTTTTTATTTTAAGACCAATTCGAAGTCTGATTGAGTTGTCAATAAGCGTATAATATTCGATAGCCATTCTATTATAACCGAACAGAAATTAATGGAAATGAGATTACGGATAAAGCAGCTAAAGAATCTCTAGTATTGCCTGACAGGAGGCGAGCTATGGTAAATATAGCTGAAATAAGCCGTCCTCCCAAAGAACAAATAAAACGACAGCGGCAGACCATGTGGGATAAAGGTCTCCCTAACATGCTGAAGAAAAATTCCTAACAGCCTGGAGTAACTCTACTTGTAACTCTTGAAGAGATTAAGCAGACTTGACTCGGTTAAGAATAGGTCATAAATAAAGGACCCATTGGTAATAATTAATAAAGTTTAAAAAAACGCCATTTCGAAGACTAGCTCATTATTTCTAAAAACGTAAAAAAATTCAAAGATATCAGGACATAGAGTAGTATTCCAGTCAGTGAGTGCTGAATTGAGGGGTGTAGAGTGCATGAAATATGCGATTATTTTTTATAGAGGATAAGCCTACTAAAAGTCCCTGCCCCTGGGGGTGGGCTAACGGTTCAGGGAAGGGGAGAAGGTCCCATTTTTGGGTTTTTCGATCATATCTCGAAAAAGGTGGAATCTGAAAAAAAAAAGTTTCAAATTAAAATTACGTTATTGAAAAACGATAATTTTCGCAAAAAAATAATTTTTACCTCAGTTTTTGTCAGACTTCAAGTTCCAGAAACGTACATATGAAATTAAATTTAATCCTCTACAACTTGATTCTGACATTTTTTCTGAGAAACAATGGAGGAAGGCAACACTAATAAAATGTTGAAAAAAATGACTTCTTTCATTCAAATAATTATAGCTCCTAAGCGGTAGGTTCTAGCGACAAATAGAGAGTGAGTACCTCTAAGTGTAAAAAAAAAAAAAAATTAGGTGAAACTAGATCAAAAATTTATCAAAATGCCGCAGACCTCTCCTTTCTATTCTAATCCATTGCAGATATACGATAAATCAAAGACTTTTTTGATGATACCACGTTTTTTACGATAAAAGCTGTAATATCTCCATTTTGTTTAAATATTTTTCAAAATTTGACCACTTTTCGGATTCAGCATTAAATTTCCTACAAGGGCAGAGTACATGTAACAGGAGATATTAAAGCTTTTCTGGTAAAAAACGTGGTTTCTCAAAAAAGTCTTTGAATTACCATATATCTGCAACGGATTGGAATAGAAAGGTGAAGTCTGCGGAAATTTTCTGCATTTTTGATCTAGTTTCTCCCAATTTCTTTTTTTTTTACACTAAGAGGTACTCACCCTGTATAACGAAAAATATTTTCCAATTCATCGCTGAGGGAACTGCCGGTAAATTTTCGGCCGAGATCCACCAAAAGAGCTATAGAGTGTCAATATGTTACATTTTTGAATTTGAAAATGAACGGTTAAACAATATAAGTACTGACCACCAGCTAAGAGACATATCCAATTCCAAAAATAATTGTTATTAAATCCGAGGCATTTCATAGTAATGAAGAAATTAATTAAATTTCGCAATCTGATGCAATGTTGGTTTGTTAAATCTGTATTGTTGTGTGATAGATTATAAATGTTAAATATTATAGTGTAATATTTTTCTTTTCTTAAAAGCAAAGTAAAATAACTGAGCTTTTTCATCTACTAATAAATAAAATGATCAATCCAACATTTAATAAATAATCTTGGATGGTAAATGATACAATGTGGTGATTAGCACATAACAATTATATCCATTCCTATCTGCAGATGTTTAGTTTTAATTTCGTAGGGGTGCAGAATTACATCAAAGTTCGTGGATGTGTCTACCATATTTTAATATATTGTGAGGCCCATAAGGGTAGTTGATATCAAAGTTTTTAACACTGAAAATCTGGTGCGATTTATGTAGTACTCGAAATACCGCGAAATGTCAGCATAATTTTTATTGAGTTGACCGGAAATTAATGCAGGATTTCATGTTTAAACCAAAACCTCATATTATTATCATTATTTTTACCACAACCAAAACCTGATACATTACTTTTACTCTACGTCGTAGTTTCGGCACAAAAGTGCTATTAAATAAGACCCTATTATCTGATATGGTGTGATATCTTGGTTTCATCTTAAAAGGAGACGTTTTGACTTGTAATTCATAGATTAGAATGCCGATTTTGGGAGATAGTAGGGATCTATAATAATGCAAAACTAGAGTTATAGCCACCAATGAGCATTGGGAACCAAGAAAGATGGTTGTTATGGATAGGTATTTACACTATTATATAGCACTAAATTTGTGACAATCAAAGCCCAATCAAAACTTCGTATATTAAATCGAAGGAGATATTCAAAAACACTCACCAAAAACTTGATTTTTCACGAAATTTTATGTTTTTCGGTTAAAATCTAGTCCTCGGCCGCATACTGATGAAAGTATTGGTTTCCCAGAAATTTCTTTAAAAAATAATTTAAAGGAAATTTTATAAGCTTTAATTTGAGACATAAACGATGCCTGTAGGCCAGGTGGTTACCTCAGAAATAGGAAAAATGGAAAATCAACAACAGAATAGATAATTCTATTGTTTTTACCATTTCAGAATGTTTTGTAGTATTATATTACTATATAGATAAAGTTAAAATTAATGAAACTCTTCATTTTAATTCTTTAAACGACATCGTATTCTTTGTGATTATCAAGTCCATTTATGAAAACTTCTGCTGTTGGTATTGTACCTAAATCTCTTACCTGAGGTGTGGCAGGTATTAGACATTGAATATTTCAAGTAAAAGTTGTCACAAAATGTTTTCGCAAGACTATGGGGCATTCTAAACATGTGTGTCTAATGTATGAGTTCGTTGTCCCCAAGAGCTGCCATTTCAAAAGGTTTCTGACCCTTTTTAAAAACAGGAATTTCTATACAACATCCGAGGTCTATCCAGAGTACTTTTATTGATTTTTTTCCTGCTAATGGTCCCTCGAATATATTAAAAAAGTCGCGGTGAATTGAATCTTTACTAACTTTTTCTCTGTTGGTAGTTCTTTGAAAAGTGTTGTTGAACTAAATAAAATTCAAGCATTGAATGTGAGATGTTCACAACTGTTCATTTTTTTCTTTAGATATTAACATGCAAATCATATGAAAAGAAAAAACCGAAAATATCTCTTCTTGAATTAATATTTATATTATTACTAGCTTCCCCCCGTCGTGGCTACGCCCACTCTCATAAATATGATTTTCAGTATTATTTCTTCAATAATAATTGCATGCATTTTTAACCTAAAAATACTGAAATCGCACTGGTTAGGCGTTTGGGGATTTCATAAAAGCATAATTGGACATCCAATTTTTAATTTTAATGTAAGAATTACCATCTT
This sequence comes from Euschistus heros, assembly GCA_003667255.2. Taxonomy (NCBI): domain Eukaryota; kingdom Metazoa; phylum Arthropoda; class Insecta; order Hemiptera; family Pentatomidae; genus Euschistus; species Euschistus heros. The sequence goes on along the minus strand of RCWM02000206.1, from coordinate 1,085,412 downwards.
GGATGGTCTCTGTCTGCAGAGACTATTAAGAAATTCATAGGGATATTGCACTGCATTATCAGTGCTTACAACTAAAGACCCATGAATCGTATTTTTACAGAGGAAGTTAAAAATTTAAAGATAAAGTTAAGACGGCTTCAAAAATTTAACTATTGTAGGTTAAATCTCAAAAGAGAATTTTTTTTTTTTTAAACATAGAGATGGTTTGAGTTTTTTAAACTGTGCTTGATTAATTAATTTTTTGAATGGTATGGTAAACCAACGTGATTTAATATATTGAAATATTTTCGTTGAATCAATTTTTTTTATTTTTTTTACGATACATATATATTATTTATCTTAGTTTATACTAATATATACAAAATGTTGTTAAATTATTGAGCAAAGTTGTTAGCTAGGTAATTCACTTAGGAAGCATTTAAAATGCACCGAATTAAAAATCTAAACACTAGTTGTGTTATATACGTTAAGACGTGTTTTATTCTAGTTATGAATTTATGATAATTGGAAAATAATATGTGAAGTTTTTTCCGTCCACATTTTTATTTTTATTTATCTATTACACCGACTAAATTGCCATCCCTAGATGTAAGCTTATAGTAGACACCGATATAAATTAAGTTCGATCCCTTATTCTTGTGGTTTAAAATTCATGTGATTCAATGGTAAAAGTAAAATTAAAATGTGGACTGATACTTTATATATTTTTCTTTTGATACATGTTCTGTTCCTACTAAGTTTCTTTATTTCTTAACAAAATTCTGCTTTTTAGTCCTTCTGAACAGTCCTCTTAATGAAATTGCTCTTTAGTGCTTTATCTTAATACATATTTATAAGCCATTATTTTCTCATGCTTACATTACTTTCTTAGATGGCTGACTTACTAGCTCTCCCAGAAATTATAATTTTTCAATTTACAGTATTCTTACTTACGACGCAATTAATTTCAATTAAGTAATTAAGTGCCAATAGTAAGCAATTAAATACTTGGATAATTACGTCTTCATTAGTACAGAATACTTATTCTTCGGTATATCCCATATCATTATTTCCTTGATAATAACTTTGGTCTGATGGCTACATATCGAAGACTTCAATTATCTTAAAAACCCTTAATTCTTTTAGTTACTTTGTACTTCGATGGTTTGTGTTCATTATACTTTGCCGAATTAATTGGGTACGTTTATCATTTAACTTTTTGAAGAGAATATTATTTATTTTAATTTTTTTATTTCAATTAAATATATTATTTTATTATATTTACACATCCACAAGGAAATGTCTGATAAGATAACATGAATTTAGGTGCTAAAAATGATCTTAAGTACAATTTATTTTATTCTGGAAAGTATCTAAAAACTTGATTACTTTCCTAAATAAAAGTTTATGTTGATCCAAAATTCCTTAGCCTCCTTCTGTCTTTCTGTCTTTCTCTACATTTTAACTGACCTGTTTACCTACTCAACAAAACTATTTACTCAGTTATGCTTTAGACTCCATTTAAATAGGAACTATCGAAATGTCACAAAAAATAAATAAATAAAAATTTCTAAAAAAAAAAAAAAAAAAAAAAAAAAAAAAAAAAACCCTGCTTACATACATTAATTCTTATGTATTTTTGAGTATTGAAACTTTAAAAATGTATGTAAAACTATTTTTTCTTATAAAAGTAATTTTCTCAATCCCCTTGATGATCAGAGTCAATAAAATGTAATATGACTACGGGTTTTTCTAGCTTCTTATTATTTCGTTTTAATTTTCGTAACTACCAATTTTAAATATCTTTTAAGTGCAGCTGAAGATGTTGGAATAATATCCTATAATTTAAGTGTTTCAAATGTAGTAATATATATTAAATCAATGCCCTTACGGTTTTGCCAAGTACGAAATAACTCCCTTCGCGGAATTGAAAATTCGTTTTCAGACAAGAAAGCAGATAAAAGCAGCTAAATGCTTCATGATTATTTCATATACCTTCTGAGGTACCTCTACCATGAATTTCAGAGAGGTACTTTTTAGTAATAGATCTTATTAGTTTAAAAAATGCTTTAGTTTACGGCACTTTCCAAAAAATTATATTATAGATCAAATTATAAAAAAATTATTTTGAGCATGGCTTACTGGTATAACGATCATCTATATTCACTAATTATAAAAAAAAAAAGAATAATGAAAAAAAATATCTAATTATAAAAAAAAAAAATTTGACCTGTCGAGTTAGGTACTACTTTGAATAATGAAAAAATATCAATGGGATGATACTAATTATAAAAAAAAAAAGAATAATGAAAAAATATCAATGGGATGATACACAAATTTAGATTGAAAGAATCAATAGTTTTAACAAAATTTGACCTGTCGAGTTAGGTACTACTTTGATCATTCTTTTTACCTTGAAATCCACCTCCAAAAAACGAAAGAACCTTTGAGAATATGAGCTTTGACCTTTGAGAATTTTGGCTTTAAGAATTAGAATAAAATAAACATTTTATTTTGATCTGCTGAGTATCTATGACTGCCTACCCTAATTATCTACATCTCCTATATATCACAGTCAACTATACCGTATGACTTTGAGAATATGCATTTACCATATTATTTACCAATAACATAATTTCGTACCAATCTAAAATTTCTTAAAATAAAAATTACCAATTTGAATGATTAAATGATAGCGACATGTACATCTTAACTAGATTTCAGAAAAATGTACTTCTAAATTTGATATTTTGTTTAGTTTAAATAATATTAGGGTTTGATGAAGCCGAATGATTCTGTATTTGGGTCGGACGAAGGAGGTCTGTAATAATTAAAATGCGTAATCGATTAAACAAACTGAGGTCTATCTCACAAGGCAGGAAACTCTTCGCCTGTTCGTAGATCGTAGCGATAACTTCATGTTCTGCTAAAGGTTACCGTGGAAAGTTTGTGTTTTATTCATGTTTACGATTGTGGACAAGTTCATTTCGTTGCATACTAGAAGTTACATTTTACTAGAAAGATTTTAATGAAAGTTTATCTTCTACAAGTTGAGAAATTACCCTTTAATTTCTTTACTAATAGCAACTTTCATTCTTTGAAATATTCCTATAAATGCAGTTGTAATTATCTGTTGATTCCTTGAAGAATGATTTAAAATTTAGATAGTTACTGTATATCCAATATACGATTTGATTATGTGAAACTTCAAATCGTACATTGGATATACAGTAACTTTCTTAATTTTAAATCTTTCTTATTAATATGTCTTTGAAAAGATCTGCTTCGTAGATTTCATCACGGAAATTTAAATCCTCATTAAAGACTTAAATGATTAGATATTATTCATTAAATAAGATTCAACACGAAAATAAAAAATTGATGTTTTTTTTTTTTTTTTACTTTGGAACTAATGATGATGTAGGTAGTTATTGGCGTGTGCAGTTAAAGAAACACACCTAAAATATTAATTTATTGTTCCGACGTTTCGGCTTACAATGACTTCATCAGGATTTGAATGAAAAAAACAACAAAAAGATATGAAAAAAAAAGTGAATTTAAACTTCAACATTTACTAGACAAACGTTCAAAGCTCCCAATTAATTACAAAAGACTCGTTTACATGACTGTGATTAGACCTATTTGGACATACGGAGTTGAGCTTTGGGGCTCTACTAAACCATCCAATTCATATCGTATCCAATCCTTACAATCCAAAATCCTTCGAAAATTCCTCAATGCTCCTTACTTTGTGACCAATAAACTTATCCATAAAGATCTTAATGTTCCATATGTTTCTGATTTAGCCCAAACCAGATACCTATCCTTCCATAGTAAGCTCCATAACCACTCCAATCAACTAGTCTCCTAACTTGCTTCCTCCTCCATCCCTGATAATCCTCCGAGGCGTCTGAAACGAAGATGGCCTAGAGAGAAATTAAATTAGATAAATTACTTAAATCTTTAGTTCATGAAAGCATAAAGAAAAAAAAAAGAGATTACAACAAACGATGATAACAAATTAGTACTTGAACAATATAGTACATAACAATAAGCGAATGATTAAGATCAAGGCGTAAATTAACTGATATACTTTATATATGCATTTTTTCATCAACCATAACCACTTATTGTCATTAAAACAAAATATTTGATTAATTTTTGTCTTTTTTTTAAATTTTCATTCTATTTTTTTCTTATCTATTTCAAAATTCACTTTTTTGTCATATGTTTTGTTTTTCCCATTTTATTCCAAATGAAGGCTTACGTTGTTGGCCGAAACGTCGGCACAATAAATTTATTTTTTTATTGTTTTTCCATGACTTCAAAATCCCTAAACTTGACAAATTAAATTCATTATCAAAGAAAATTATACAGCAATATAAACTGTATTAAACTACTTTATTTATATTTAGGTGTTAAGATCGTGACAAGATTTGCAATATCGGAACCGTTTCTGCATCCCTTGAGAACTTTCCTGCATTTGATCTTCGATATTTCTTGATGGAACTTCTCATTGTCCCAAGTCGAAGTGCACAGGTAGGATACAAGCATTTATTTATATATTTTTTAAATATTTATTTTATCATTTTCTTTATAGATGAATTTTGTGGTTTAATTACACACATTATTATTTTCGTGTAAATTGCTCTGGAATGTTTCATACAATCACTCTATGGCGTAAAGGACTATGTGTGCTTTCTAGTAAACTAAAAAAATTGATTTATGATGCTGATTGAATCATTACTTTTATTGTGTGAAGCTAATAGAAATGTATTTAAAATTTGTAATTTTCGGTCAGTACCTCTTACAAACTTTAGGCGCACATATTCTCAATATAAATCACCTTAAAGCACTGAAGCATAAAATTTTCCACTCTTTAAGTATTCTATCCAGCAGAAGTATCAAACTTCATTGACTTATTACACTCTCACAAATCTCCTGGACAAATCCCATATTTAACGTCTTCCTCTGAAAGAGATCTTTTTTCTCTTTGTCTTATAATGGTATAATCTTTATTTGTTTTCCTGATTATTGGAAATTATTAACGTACAATGAAACCTGAAGAATGTAATCGAAACTAAAGGTTTAATATATGCTAATGAATTGAAATAAATGCTATCGTATCTTCGTCACGATGTTAAACTATCTACAATGAAAAATCGCTTTTTTTTTTTATTTCGTACGTTTACCGATGTATTTTACAAGGCCTTAATGGTGAAGTTTCGAATCTGATCGGCAATTCAAAATCCAAAATCAGTTTTAATTTTTACGAATTTCTATCATTTTACCACAAGGTAGGCCTCGTAGAATACAACAGCAAACAAACGAAATAAAAAAATGCGTTTTTTTCACATTCGTTAGTTTTGCATAGTGGCGACATCACCATTGGCGTAAACAGTCCTACAGAATCCTTTATTGATATCACATTAGTCCCAGTTGAACTGATGCTCTATCATGGATTTTTTTTTTAGAAAATCGTCTTACTTGGTGGTGAATCCAACTACAAGACTGAAACAAGAAACTCCTCTTTATTTTTGACTGCATTATATACTACTTCAACATTTACTAAACAAGGGCTCCAAGAAACCTATAAAGTAATAAACAATATTTGGAAATGCTCATAATAAACTTTCTTATTCCAACCCTTTCTCACCTCTTACGTTCCGATTTCTGATAACGCTCTGAAAAGAAGACGGCCTCGAGACTTTTTAATTTAGAACTTTTTTATTAGAAGTTTTACCAATGGGTTTTCATTTTTTCTAGTATTGATATCTTACACCATCCCTAAAATTAGTTTTATGCATTTATTTTTTTCAATTTAATATTTAATAAAATAAAAATGTCGATATTTTTATTATTTTAATTCCTAAGCGTTAGTTCCATCTTATTCCATCAGAACGACATTAAAATTTTAAAAATATTTTGTTAAAATATGTTTCTCTTTAAAAGTTATTGATGTTCTATATGTATTACAGAAGTGTTATACCTGCCTACGGATTTTGGTAAACATACACTCTAAACCGTGGAAATATTTTATAAGTTTTGAAGATGTCCAAAATATGTTAGTAAACAGTTTTAGCTCTTTTCCTCTGTAAAGACCAGATGCTTATTTTAAATTAATTTTATTTAATATCAATGTTAACTCTTCGAAGTTGCTTATATATATATATATTCATTTTTTATTCACCTATCACAAGATAGAGAAACAAGAGACTTTGTTAGCAACATAGTGGCTAGTTAGTTGTTGATGAGGTGCAGCAGTAGGTTCATGCCTTTCACCCATCCTCTTTAACATTTATCTATCAGATCTTCCCAGTATCCCATCAATTGAAAGATCCCTATTTGCTGATGACACCGCCCTGTATAGCTCATACAGGATTGATACCATAGCCCACCGTTTATCGTCCGTATTTAAAAAACCTAACAGATACTACAACAAATGGAAAATCAAAATTAACCAAAGCAAATCTACAGCAATAATTTTCACAAAACGCAGACCTACAATAGACCACTATATATCTATAGAAGGCTATCATATCCCTTGGGCACAATCAGTAGCATATCTTGGCGTAGAATTAGACCGATCCCTCACATTTACAGCACATGTAAATAAAAAATGTAACAAAATAAAAAATATGATCAGTAAAATGTCCCCTTACTTCAATAAGCACTCTAATTTATCCAATAGAGACAAATTATTACTCTATAAATCCATAATCAGACCTATGATAACCTACACCTCACATGTTTGGAGTAATACATGTAATACAAATTACAGAAAACTGGAAGTTATACAAATTATTTGTATGAGAATCATAAATAATTACCCCAAATACCCAAGAATTGCCACTATGCTCACTGATCTTAATCTTCCCACAATCAAACAACACATTCACTCCCAATCAAACTCATTTTTCATATCAACTGCTGTTTCTGAAGACTCATATATCCAAGAAACAGGTAATTACAACAAGAAAACTCTAAAAAGATACAAACACAAACGGACAAAACACATATTACTTAAAGACTAAAAAAAAAAAAATTAAAAAATAAATAAATAAATAAAAATAAATTAGCAGTAGTGTAAACATTTTTTACACCAAAAGTTATAAATATAAGTTTGATTTTGTATTATATCACATAAGTAGTCTTATTATAATTTTGTTTATATTTTGTAATTATAAGTTGTGTATTATCATCTTTATTATTTGGCTTAGATTATAATTTAACTCTTATTTATTATAATTCATAAAATTAATTATAATTGTAAATTGAACTAGTATTGTTTATTTTGTTGTGTAGGTTTTTTTTTTAGTTTTTCCTACTGTTTTATCAAATTTTCATTATTTAATTGTTTATAGATTTCTCCATATTAATTACTATTTTACATGAGATGGATGTGTATCCATACATGTAACTATGTTTTTTTTAGCCTAATTTGGCTTTATGTAATTTATTTTCAATAAAGAATAATAAAAAAAAAAATAAAAAAGGTGCAGCAGTACTCAATACTAACAAGGGGAGGACACACTCAGTCTCTCACGGATCTTGTTGGCAATTTTTTTGGAGGTTCCTGGTCAAAAAATATTAGACACGTATTTTGCCGTTCCGACCAATGGGCCCTAGAAGCCGAGAAAAAAAAAAAATAGCATATATATATATATATATATATATATATATATATATATATATATATATATTTTTTTTTTTTTTTTTTTTTATTGATATCTATATATATACATACGTTTCCTGAGTTTTAAGGGTGCTGAGATGGAATTTTAGGGCTAAAAGAATTTTTTATCACATTTTACAGTGTAAAAGCTAAAAGTTTTCAAGTGAAGTATATTCAATATAATTTTTTTACAAGAACCGATATCGGATTCGAATTCAGCATCAAGATAACCCTTAAATACGAAATTTCATCCAAATAGAAAAATAAAAGTTTGTAAGCTTCAAAGTTTGCCTGACCAAATGGTAGGCAACTTTTGTTTAAATTGATAAAAACATGAATTACGCTTAGACGGTTTTACGTATCAACTTTATTTTTTTACACAAAATATAGGGTGGTAATACGCTTGAAATGGTTTCAAACTCAAGTTAAAAATCAAAATGTTTTTCGGATTTTCCAATTTTTTTAAAAGGTTTTTGTTCATCGAATTTTACATTTATATACATCAAAAGAAAGCTGAGACCCTCCTCTTTCCAGCGATACCAACCAGTGAATTGCATGACAAAGTAATGACGATTTAAAGGTATGTAACCAATAATCGGTTTTAAAATTTCATTTTCCTGGAAGAGGGTGAAAAAAATGATATTTTTTGATTTTGTTGAATAACCGTTTTTTAATGTTTTTGAGGGTGCTGAATTAGAATCTGACCTCAATTTTTGTGTGAAAAAATCTATAGAGGTAGTTTGCTTGAAAAACCTATCCTTTTTTAAGAATTTAATTAACCTAAACCAAAATCTATGGAGCGACTGTATTTTTCCTTTAATTCGCAATCAAAACTGAAAATCTTGGTGCAAGAATCATGTCGATATCATTTTTTAAACTCGAGATAAAAAATAAATTAGTTTAATGCTATTTTATTTTTTTTTTCTCGGCTTCTAGGGCCCATTGGTCGGAACGGCAAAATACGTGTCTAATATTTTTTGACCAGGAACCTCCAAAAAAATTGCCAACAAGATCCGTGAGAGACTGAGTGTGTCCTCCCCTTGTAAGTATCTTTTCCTAAAAATATGAAAAAAAAAGTAGTTGATTTCGCATAGGAATCTCGTTATATTGTTTAAACTAGGATCCTATTGTTTTAGATCTGGATAATTTTTCTAGGGTAGGTTTTTCAAAAGTAATGAATTTCGTTTGTTTGCGTAACGGGCTGATTGTTGATGAATATAATTAGCTGGGCAAGTATCACGTCTGAGTCTGAAGTGATTTATTGCGATTGAGTTTTATTTTCTAGTTTTTGAACCAGTCTTACAATATCTATAATCGTTGAAGAGTAAATAAAGCATTGGAGGGGGAATTACGTAGATGATTATTGAAGTTCGTGCAATATTGCGCAATCGTTCTAAAAAGGGCTATAGTGCCACTAAAGTCGTTTCGTAAATTAAAGTGATGGAGGGGGAAGGATGTCTCGTCCATGGGGTCCTTGATTGATTTGTGGACGGTATCAAATCATGGGATCGAAGATGAGTTCCGGTGATAGAGGAAATGGCTTATTTTTCGAGAAATCTATGGAATTAAAGCATCTTATTTTTTTTATTGATCACTTTTTTATTTTCTAATTAACACAAGTTAAGAAGCTGTTTGATTTTATGCAATATAATATTTAAAATACATTATTTATTTACGTTTTTGATAAGTATTAAACAAGGAACAGTCACATTAAAATGGGTAAAGGCGTACTTGATGATTAAGGGTTACGAAAGGGCCAAAAACCACAACGCTTTTGTTATCAATCATTTATTATACCTTTAAGTCATAGGACATTAAAATACGATTACATGAATAAGCAGTCATTATAAGGGCTACCAGACCCAGAGTAGAATAATACATACATATTACATTGATTAGGAAGAAAGACATTTTTTTTATGGGTGAGTATCTCTTAGTGTATAAAAAAAAAATTGGGTGAAACTAGATCAAACATGTAGCAAAATGCCGCAGATCTTACCTTTCTATTCCAATCCATTGCAGATCTTTGATAAAACAAAGACTTTTTTGAGGAAACCACGTTTTTTTTTTCTATAAAAGCTGTAATATCTCCATTTTGCTTAACTATTTTTCAAATTTTGACCACATTTTCGGATTTAGCATTAAATTTTCTGTAATAGTTGAGTACCTGTAACCTTGAATTTCAGAAACTTGGTATCTATAGAACAGCTTGATCTTCACCTTATTTGGGAAAGTCACAATGTCTTATATTACTTCAACGCTCGCCGTTTTTTGAAAAAAACTATCCACAAAACGTCAAATCTCACAAAAACTTTCAAATTTAATAAGCTTTCGAATGATATGTTAAACGTTATGATTTTGTTTCGATTCCATGGAGAAATTTACTTTTGAATGAACATGGTGTTCTCATTTGGCATACAAATCAGTTACTTGTGTAAATGAAACATTATGAATATCCCTTAATGAAAATATGAATTTCAAACATAATAAACTCTTCATTGGATTAAAAAGCAAAGAATAAAATTATTGTTTAATAGAAAATAAAGGAAAGCTTTCAATAAAGCGACACCAGATAAGAGGATCTTATGTTATTACATTTATTTATTTATTATTATTATTTAGGATTTTATTTTATTAACTTTTCAATGTAAGGTGTAAAACTCAATGATAATGAACACAGACCATAATTTGCTATTAGCTTCTGAATGCATATTGTGTTGAAGAATACAACTTTTTGAGGTGAATTTAGTGGGAAGATGTGACTGTGTTTACAGGGGAAGGCATTTATACCTATCTTCTCTACCTAATTTAATTCTAAATCCGAAAATGTGGTCAAAATTTGAATAATATTTAAGCAAAATGGAGATATTACAGCTTTTATAGAAAAAAACGTGGTTTCCTCAAAAAAGTCTTTGTTTTATCAAAGATCTGCAATGGATTGGAATAGAAAGGTAGGATCTGCGGCATTTTGCTACATGTTTGATGTAGTTTCACCCAATTTTTTTTTTTATACACTAAGAGATACTCACCTTGTATAATTTGTCTCGGATTGAGTATTTTAATGACTAACAAATTATTTTATTTATTAGTAATGGAAAAGACATCCGTTATTCAATTCGAACAGATTTTCAACAGTTTAATGGTTTTTATTGTTATCCTTCTAATTAATGGATTACTTACAAAGAGAAGTCAACTAACGATTTTTAAGTTACAGTGTATTAATGGTGTTTGTTAATATATAACTATTTTGTTGAAGGAGGTGTAATTTAATTATTAGGCATAACTCCTACTTATTAATATGTGAATCTACGTGTTTCGGAGTCTTTGGCTGCATCTTCAAGTTCTAAAATAATCTATGATTGCTTGATGAACAATGCTCAGTGGTATGGCTGTGAGACAGTAAAATTGACTATGTGAAAGCAATCATAGATTATTTTAGTACCTGAAGGTGGAGCCAAAGACTCCGAAACATGTAAATTCACATATTAATAAATAGGAGTTATGCCTAATAATGGATATTATGGTATTTGTTATATGTTCTTAAAAGTATTAATCGTACATCTTAGTTTATTCTTTATTATTCTATGAAGATCTATAAAGAAACAATTTCAATCATAGAATATTCAACACTCGTGAAAAAAAAGGTCATCATAAAGTGAAAACATAGTCGTTAATCAATTTAATGTAGTTAATGTAATTTTTTGAAATCGTAATTTTAGGGTTGTTTTAATTTTACACTTTGTTGCTAATTCTTGTAATTTCTTGCTTAAGTTGACATCTATGGCGATTTTTTGTATTATTTATAACAATAAATCAATGTAGTTCATTAGTAAAAAAAGAAATTGCAATATTTTAGATGATGCTGGGAGGGGCAGGATCCGGTTTGGCTCTCCTACAACGTTACAATTTTTTACTTATTCTCTTTTTGGTTACTTTACCTTAGATATAATGGTAATTCACCTAAAATGTTAATATAAAGTTTAATTTTTCAGTTCAAATTATAGGGAAGTTTCCAAAAATGAAATATTGTTTTTTTTTTTATGATATGAAAGGTATAGTAAATTTTTGTTGTTTTTGGTTGGTTCGATTAAATCAGAATTTTCAAGTCCACAATGATTCTTTTTTTTCCATTATTATAGACATAGATCTATTCCACTCTATATTCACCATTGAACGCCATCGACTCCCGTATCCGATTCCGCCAGTAAATAATGTCCTATTGTGTAATTTCTGACTTAGCGGTTTTGTACCATCTGCCCCGATAATGGAACTGACGAAGGGCATGAAAGAATAATCTGGCGGCTAACACTAAAAAAGAGGTTAAAAAAAGGGGGACGATCTCTCTATTGGGAGAGATATCTGATGTTGTGGGGGTGAACACTATAGGGGTGGGGGTTGGAGGGCGGCCTAGTATGGACTGAAATAACAGATCATCTCTCGACCACAATGGCCTTATCGGTTCAACCGAGTGCATGTGCATGTGCAATCTTATCTCGGCGCTGCGGGGCATCGCGCTCTGTGTCCGAGTCCCGCCCGGCGCTTCATTCCTCTGCCCCGACCAGCGGCTCTGCAGAGTCATCCTCTGCATAGTCACTGGAATTTAATTACTATGTCACTTTAGGCTTTTATTAAAATGATAAGGATGGATCATCTTGTTTATTTTTTAATGGAATGTTAATAATAAAAGTTTGTTAGCATTACTTAAAAAAAAAAAAAAAAGTTATATCGAAAATACCGATGTTACTTCCTCTGTTATTACTATATTTTAGACCAAATAAGGTTTATTTACTTACATCTTTATCTGGTGCCGTGTACCACTACATTTGGTTAGAACCACCATACACAAATCTGTACCTCAGAACCAGAAAAGCGTTAGACACACTAGGCTGACTTTTTAGGAGAATTACGTAAGTGAACCTATGTTTGTCTGACTTATGTTGTTACAACCCTTAGAAAATAGAAAAGGCGATTTTTCAAGGGACTTGATTAGTTATGGCTTGAGGTAATATAAAATTCTACATGAAATGGTGCAATAATCTGAAAAATTGTAAAATTTGGACTTGTGTTCTTTTGGTTATGAGGTACAGAATTTGATTATTACAATGTTTTTTTAAGGTTAGTTTTTTCAAAAAGTTAATTATTTGATTGTGAAAACAAGTGTTATTTGCTAACATTTTGAATTGTCATATCATTCTTCTGGTATTTTGTGAAAAAAATTCTGGCTAGTGTTTTTTTTAAATTGAATTCTAATGTTTCTGTCATCATTTTAGTAACTTTTTTTTTTCACTTCCTTTCAATTCTACTTTGAAAAAAAAAAAAATTAAAAACAAAAAGTTTGAAAAACAGAAATGCATGAGAAATGGTATAAAAATTAAAAATTTTAATTATAAAATATTAGTGCTTGATAAACATTATCTTATAAAACCTGTGCAGAATTCACAATACTTGGAGGTTTGAGAATATAATTCACCCCCATCTCAACTCATTTTACGATTCCTCTTCTTAATTTTTGATATTAATTAATTGGCACTTGTCATCATTTGTCAATATTCATGGATATAAATTTTAAATTTTTTAACATTTTAATTACCCGGGCGTAGTCTAGGATCCCTTTACCCCTTAAGACAATAATTGAGTGCGCTTGGAACAGAAGATCGTGGGTCCGAATCCAACCTGGGTGGGTTAAAATTTATAAAGTGGCGGATCCACGGAATGAATCTTGACCTTCCCTATAGACTATAGACTATAATAGGTTGGTAACCTGTAGGATAACCCATCCTTCATGCGCTAATTGGAGTACATAAGGACGCTAAGCTCTAACAAAAAAACAATAGTTGAATAAACAAGTACCTAGATTCCAATTAAAAATGTAGGATAATAACTAACTCTACACTGTATTGTTTTGATATGTGTAGCTATATGTAACATTTCTTGACGTCTGTTCTTTTATAATTGGCAATAAAAATCGTTTATACAAACAATTTCTTACGTTCTGTGAGATTAACACGTTGTAGATAAAGTTATAAACTAAAAAAAGCAGATTTGATTTACAGATGATTGTAAAGAATTATTAACCAAATAAAAGTGTGCTAAATATAACTACACAATTAAGATTAAAGGTCCTTAAAACAAAAAGCTACACGCGGCCAAGGAAAACAAATTGTTATTATAGATCATTCATCATCTAAAACAGTCTCTCAAAATTTTGGTTGAATAACTAATATTAGTCCTTAGCTTAATACAGATTAAACTCGGCAAATGTTTGTTTGATAATCAACAAACATTGAATATGTTCTAAGATAAGATGTAAACATGTGATGAAAAATTCGTTGCCTTAATAAATGAAGTATATATAAACGCACAGTTGAATGAGAAGTGATAATTATAAATAATTAAGATAATTTAAACAGAATATATAATACATTTCATCAGTTAGTACATAATCTTAAACGTACTTTTAGGGTTATAGCAGTTTCTAGAATATGGATAAAAAAAAGCTTTATCCAAGGACACAGTTTTCTCTAAATAATAGCGTTGTGCAAGATATTGATTTTATTTAAAAGAATGTATGTAGCTTCTAAATTAATTTGTTTGTTAAAATGAAGTTTATGGAGATAGAAGTGAAAATGTGGTAATAAGAAAAAGTGTGTTATGCCTGTTATTATATACCTTTAATGAGTCATTTAGTGAACTTGAAGTTGAAAGGTGGTTTTAAAATACATAGATTTGTTTTTTTCTAACTTAAATATATTATTTTCACCAGTAATACATTACAATTAGCAAAGGTAAGATAATCAAAACCATTATAATGGGTTGGCATGAGGAAGACAGCCCCCAGTAGTGCATACTCTTCAAGAGATGGATCCTGAGTGATTCATCCGAAGTGATTTAACGAAGGTGAATCATCTATGCTCACACATTTTAATCCATTTTGTCAGTGCAACGTTTAGTTTCATCTAGAGCAGTGGTCAGAACTGTATTTTGTTATACACGTTCCGAGTATGACCCTTTTTATTTTATTTTGAACATCTGCGATTGATAACCCGAGTAAATTTAGCAGTTCAACCATTGTTTTCCAATATTCAACCACTGTTCAACCAATAAATTTAGCTGTTCGATATTCGGAATAGGCTCTATCCCTTAAATTGCTTTTACTATATTCAGATTTAACATTCAAATGACTTTCCTTCCCTGGTATGTCTCAAGGAAGCTATCATCCATATGGCTATCCTACCATTCGAACGACATGGCAAAGACGATAAATAATACACAAAATTATCAATACCTAAGGTATAAATGTGTGGCAGGATCGACACACGAAAATAGTTTAACATCCACTGTGAGGCAATTCACATTTGTAACTCTGCGTTGAAGCAAGATGGGTCATCGTGTTTCCTGAACAGTGAAAGGTTCTTTCATCTAAAATTAATCTCGCATTGAATTCTTTCAACGTTCACTTTTAATGATCACTCTGGAGGAATGGAAGATGAAATGCTGGTTACTTGTGTCACTTTCGATTCATCCAAGTTAATGATCCAAAGTGACATGTGTAAATTGACCTTTACCTGCTGATTTTCAATTTAACTCAAGGAAGTCTGTTGTTGCCATATTTTCTTCAAGCCTATGAACATGTCCATTTAATTTGTCATTAAATCATTTGCATTTCTTTTGAATGTATTTCGGAATAACTAACTCGTTATGTTAGGTTTCGTTAGAAACTTAAGGAGGCAACTTTATTAATCTTAACTATTTGAATTGAAATGTCTTGGTTGGTTATATAGAAAATTTGGCTTTGTGTATTTCAATTTCTTCAGAGTGTACAAAGAAGCGGTGCAGAAATAAGCGCTTGAAGTCCTGCTTAAAGCCACGCATGGTTGTATTTTATTTTATCGTTTTATGGTTTATAAGTCATCTACTTTATTTTTTATTATTTCTCAATCGTATCATAATTTTCTTCTAAATTTTAACTTTCATTTGTAAATAAGGTATGAATGTGTATTTTATAACCCAATCAATTAGTCCTCTTGATTGTGGTAGAGTGTAATAATGATTTAGTTCAGTTTTATTGAAAGTTAGATTACGTTAGAAGGTTTGAATCTGAAGTATATAGATCATGTGAAAATTTTTTAGTACAGAAGCTTAATAAATATTCTCACCGGATCATAGAGATCCTTAAATTTGCTTTAAAATGGTACACAGTGAAACATCCTAAGAGAGATCAGATAGTAAAGTTTATCTAGCTTATTAAGTTCATAATTTGACCACTCTACATAATGACAAAAGAAGAAACAATTAAATGTTCTGAGGGTACTATTGCCGAAACCAATAGGAAAGACGAAGAATGTACAGGTGTATTAAAGAATAGCATACCCCGTCGCAGCCTCGCCCGCTCTCATGAATAAAGAACTTACAATTAGATTATTTTAACTGATAATTTAATTTCATTTGTCAATCGATAAAAATCATGTATTGAATTATGGAATTTAGCATTATTTTTTCAATGGTGTTTGATATAATTTTGTTAAAATTGCATTGATTAGGTGTTTGTACAGTATGTAAAAGCATAATTAGACATCCATTTTGGCAGAAATAATTTTATCGATCCATCTGGACGGATTTTATTTCTGACCACAAAAGTTTATTATTATTATAGTAAAATTTATTAATATATACCTCCCTAGAACTATAAAGATGTTGTAGTTAAAATTTGGTACAGTTGTGTTCAATAGTGTTACCATTGCAAACTCTGTAGCAGAATGGCCACATATCGGTCAATTTTTAAACTGCATTGGGACACGCGTGTCGCTCCATATAGTAATAACTTTTTAAATAACAATTGAATTGAAAATAAGTAATTTTTATCATAAACTTCTAGCTCTTTATAACACCGTACCTTAGTAATCTGTCTCTAATCGTGTTCGTCACCTATCGGTCGATTACCAAACTTCACCGCGGACCACAAATTTATTGCTTTTTTATGGCTTTATAATTGAAAATCATTCAATTGCTATTGCTAAACATTCCTTGAACTATGAAGACGATGTGGTTAAAAGGGGGTAGCGGGATAAGATAGGTCTGGCGGCCCCCACGGATTTTATTCAATCGACACCAAAACCTTGAAGAAGGCCAAAAAAAAATGTTTTGAGATTTTTTCCGCCCCCCCCCCTCTGAAATCCCATAAGAGGAAAAACGTGTTTTTTTGATATTTGAATTTTTTTCGAGAGTTCAAATTAATTTTTAAGCGGTTCCAACGCAAGTAAAATTTTGTTTGGGATGTGTAGATATTCCTCGAATTTTTTCAGATTTTATTTTAATGTAAAATTGAATGAAACATAGGTTAATATCCAAACAAAAACGTAAAAATTGGGATTTTGTTGGTTGCCGTGTAGTTGGAAAAACAGAGGTAATGTGTCGCTTTATTTCACCAACGTTTCATATTATTGTTGATGGTGTTTATTGGATTATAACGTCCTTAAAGCTATGGAATAGCTTATTCCATCTGAAGTATAAAACGGAGATTTATTTCTTGGATACACCACGCTAAAGCCGGTGTCGGTGATATAAGAAGTTATATTACAGGTTGTGTTACAACTAAATACAGCCAAATTCCATTTCACGGAGGTTACTGTAATGCCTTGCATAAGGATGTTGAATTGTTTGATCGCATAACTCAATAAGAACTAGGAAAGAAACGGGGCGGAATCACATAGCTTGCTTGCGTAGTACTAACTAGGTGTGGGCTTTAAGGAGTCGCTTGGCCCAAATTTTTAATAATTAACCTCTTCTTTTAAGATAACAAGAAATAAAGGCCTGAATTCGTAGCTTAGTCCATCTCCGTTAATGTTTTTCTCGTGTATTTGCAGAACAATGAAATAATTGGAAACTTTTATTTTAGTTTAGATGAACCAGAACTGAATTAATTAGGTTTGTTTTATCTGAAACTATTAAAACTTTATTGTTATCCACTTATGTTATAAAAGATACAAATTAATTTTAATGGGGATGTTTTATACTAAATACAATAATAGTTTGCAGGCATTGTTGTTTTGCTTTATATAATAGCATGCACAATACGTTGAACTGAAAGAAGAATCTGACTGTTTGCGTGGACCTTGTAGTTTTTGCTGAACCGTGTAACACGCATAGGTGGGATTATGGTATTTGCGATGTGAAAACTTGCTAGCGTGTGATATATTAATTGTTTTGTAAGCAGTTTCGAGTGTGAAATACTTTAAGAGATTATTCTAATTACCTCTTTGATATGATTCTCCATAGAGCAGTTTAATTCCTGATAATGATTATTATTTTGTTTATTTATTGTTATATTTTATTTTTTTATTGATGAAAAGCAGTCAGACCATCCCATAACATGTGAAGTTAGTATTTTTTTGAAAATAATTTTTTTTGT
This sequence comes from Euschistus heros, assembly GCA_003667255.2. Lineage (NCBI taxonomy): Eukaryota > Metazoa > Arthropoda > Insecta > Hemiptera > Pentatomidae > Euschistus > Euschistus heros. The sequence continues at coordinate 1,067,350 of RCWM02000206.1, read as the reverse complement.
ATAAATATCACAAGGTGCCTCATCCAAGCGCAATGAGTAGTATGGACGATAATGAATCCATTCATTAAAAAAAAAAAAAAAAAAAAAAAAAAGTACCGTGAAAATAAGATGATTAAAATTTTATAAAAATAACCCAATTTTTCCCTGACTGGAAAAGCAATAGATCGTTGATATGAATATATATTATCTATTGTTTTTGTCAAAAGTATAGTTGACTGTTAAGCCGAATGGAGAAGAAGATAATCAGGGATGCAATCAAAGAGAAAAACCACGTCCAAATAAAAATAGTTTAATGCGTACCAACGTTTCGACCTGCCTTGAAAATCTAATTAAAATAAAAATAGACGCATAAAGGAAAAACAAATTAAATTAAATTATATAATCTAATATGTCGAATAAATTTGATGGTACTAGTTACTATCGCTCAAGGTCTTACAGAACTGGCAATGTACACCGCATTTATCCATATCTCTCCTGTACTGAGGAAACTCCTCGAAGATGGATCTCACTGTGAGAGCAACTTTAGAGAGTTGACACTTAAGAGAATCTCTCTTTGCTATCAGGTAGTCGAGTGTTAAAAGGCAATGTCCAATTCATAGTGTGATAAATAAATAAATAAAATCTCAATTTCTCCCATTAAGGGAAAAACATTAGATCATCGATATGTCTGTCTATAATCTAATGCTTTTCCCAATTTACAGACAAGTTGAAAGAAAATAGCGGTTTCAAACCTGTATATTTTCATTCAAAGCAATATGCCTTAACGATAGGTCCTAGTGACAAATGTATAACAAAAAATATTCTCTATTACATTTCTGATTGGGAAACTTTCGACAAATTTTTGATCCAAACTACACCAACAGAGCTAGTGTGCCAAAATGTTACATTTTTGAGTGAGGAAAAAACGCTAAACATTTTGAGAATGAAATATTACACAAGAAAACTTTTTACACCCAGCCAAAACACATGTCCATGTAAATAAAATAATAAAAAAATACCTTCGACTATTTAAGAAATAAAGTAAAATTTGATGAATAATAAAATTAAATAAATTAAAATAATAGTATATCGACCCAATCGTCTCACAACAGAAAAATTTTAACATTGCTTCCTCCAGTAAAAATAAGACAAAGTGAATTAATGAAACACTAGCTGACCTGAAACAGATGAATATTAGTGATAAACGACAGCGAAAAAATCAAAACTGCTGTAACAAAACAAACATTTAAACATCACCCACAGAGAACTACTGGAAGAGTATGGACTGAAAAGCGCAAACAAAAACACAGTGAATTCATGAAGAGATTTTGGGAAAATAGAAGAAGGAAAGATGGAAACAAAACATCATTTTTGATTTTTGACAGTTTCAACGCCGTCTTAACTGGGATTTAACAAAAAAGTAACAATAATAATAATATTAAAATAATAGTATAAAGAAATAAATTAAATAGTGGAAAAAAAATTAAACACAATCATATTTATACCATATAAGCAAGCATCCTGGGGAACCCCGAACCTAGCGTGTTCCCTCACTTATCAGAGGCAAGCCGGGCTCAAAGAGATCCCAGTACTTCTCACTCAGCTTTTTAACTAGTGTTTAAATCCAGTAGAGGCTGGATGAGAGCGCTATAGCATAGAACTACAGCAAAGTTTAATTGAAATTTAGTTCAGTTTTAGTATTTAGTTTAATGAACCAATAAAGTAAATTAATTGAAAAAATAATTGACGCAATGAGGAAACGAAGATTGACATTCTATGGTCATTTAATAAGAATGGATGAGAGAAGACTGACAAAGAAAATTTTTCAACACAGCCTCCGAAAAAAGAAAATGAATACATAGATACGGATGGTAAAAGGAGATATGATAGTGGAAAATATACAACGGGATTCAATGTGGGACAGAGACAAATTTCGGACACCAGTCAACAAGAACAAATTTCCATAAATAGTTAAAACACAAATTAATAGACTATTAATAGAAATTAATAGTCAGATGAAAGGAGGAAACATCAGTCAGAGATGGTGAAGAAATATTGGAAAGAACGGAAGAGTAAGGAATGAATTGTTGAACGTGGTTGACAGATGGCCGAACTCGAAAGAAGAAGTAAGTAAATTAATCTGAAAAAAACTGTGGATTTAATTTTGCAATTATTTTTAAAATAAAATTTATTTGAAATAAGATAATATTTATATTCTGGGTATTTATGTAATAAATATACATTTTGGATCTTTTGGCTATCTATTTAAAAACGCATCCTATCTCGGACAAGGACCCCCTGATGCGGTGTTGAAGGGACAATGCTTGCAAGCTGGTTGTTGCGAACAAAGCAGGCCCTACCTCAACACAATCCGCGGTGACCCCCCCATAGGATATTTTGTATTGTACAAATAACCATTCACGGCAACTCAAAAACCAGCAACATATAGGGACAAATGTTATCCGCGTTAAATAGATGGTGGCGCGTGGGGAAAGTATTTAAATTGAATTTTGATTCTTCTATTTTCTTTTTAGTTAGTACTTCTATTATGGAACCGGTTTTACTGGAGGTACCTCCTTATATAGTAATAGCTCAAAATAATAGGAAGAACTTAAAACAAGACAAAAGAAACAAGATACAGAAAAAAATAAAATATGTATTATATATAAATGATTTTAAAAAATATATATATAATAAACATTACCTTAGTGTATTCATATATATTATTAATAATTTAATATTTGTTAATTAATAGTACCAAACTCTTACTTCGTTCATTATATTGCAATATAAGAGATTTTTTATAATTTTACGTGCGATATCAAACTTGATATCGTATTATTGATTTTTTAATTTTAACAGTTTTGATGCATTGTATTTGTTTTTATTCTTTTAAATCACTTAAAGAAGAGATCGTTTGTAATTTTGGGTTTCTTGGACAAACGTCTTACTTGAAATCCACTTATCCATAAAGATTTAAAGGTTCCATATTTTGCTGAGTTGGCCCAAACCAGATACATATCCTTTCATAGTAAGCTCCATAACCACTAAAATCCGCTAGTTTCTCAACTTGCTTCCCACTCCATTCCAGATAATCCTCCGAGGTTTCTGAAAAGAAGATGGTCTAGAGATCTTATAGTGTAGAATTTTATTGAAGTGTTTCACTTGAACTTATAGTATTTTTTTTATTATCGTAGATACATTTTCAAATTATTAGTATTTTCGTATTATCTACTTGCTTAAAATAGTTAAAAAATTAATTAGCTATTAATAATAATTACATATTAATTATATGTAAAATATAGTCCACACCCTCTACTTGTTATCGACGGTGAAGTTTAAATGATTTTTTAAAAAAATGTTTTTAATCGTATTTATTAGAAATAGTTTGGATTGCAGCATATTAAACAGCATATGACGTAAGTAAATATAATAATTAACATATTACAAAAAAAAAAAAAAAAAAAAAAAAAAAAAGAATTAATAATTGTTTGATTAAAGTATTTGTAAAAATAACAATATCCTTATTTGATTAAAATTGTTCACATTAAGATTAAAGTTTATATAATTAAATTTATTTAATTAAAATAAAATTAATTTAATTGAAATTAATTGTGATTCAAATTAAATTAAATCATTTAATTTAACCTCGTTTTCATTTGTAATTAAATTAAATAATGTAATCATTTCATTTTTAGAGTTGTGTATAAAATATATATAAAGAAATTTAGATGTATTCATAAAAAAATACATCAATAAAAAGTAATAATAAGTACTTTCATATGTGTATGAAAATTACTTAACATGAAACAAGTGCTAATTTATGGTTATAGCTTAAAACATAATAATAGTAATATTTAATAATGAATTATATGATTAATTATGTTAAGTTTATATGATTATATGTCCAAATTTTATTGATTTTAGTTTTAATTGTACGTATAGATCATATTAAAATTACGGCATATCGAGACAGACGGATTTCGAGTGGATCCATTCCTATTGGACCGAAATAATTTAATCTAAAATAATTGGAATAATTTCTAATTGTTCCTGTATTTTTTTTCTTAATTTAATGCGGTTTTCTACATATTTAACAAACCATATATTCTTGCATATGGTTATTCATAAAAAAAGTATGGAAAAAAAGAAGAAAAGTGTTGAACAGTTTAGGAAAGGAACAGTTTGATTTTTGTATTTTAAACATATAGATTTGTATGTTTTATTAGTATTTTCCGATATATTTTTGTTGTTGCTATAGCAATTAAAAATTGTTTTTCTTGATTATTAAGTCATTAATTAATAGGGCCCTCATTATATGGTGTATAATATTATTATTTTTATTTAAGAAACAAATTCTAATGTTTTTAAAAATTGATTTTATCATGATTTAAGTTTTTTTTTGTTTTGTTTTTTTTTTAATTCAGATTTATACATCAAATTAATTTCGTTATTTTTTTCTAAAGTTTAAGAATAGGCATAAACATTTCTAGTTTTATACTCTATATTTTACAATTCAAAATATCCTTTGTTTGACTATTATTATGTATTTCATTATATTATTCTAATATAAAACATGTAAAATTAATATTTTAAATACTAAAATTATAATATTAAAAACGAAATGTTAGAACAAAATCTGTGGTTCATGTCAAATGCTTTTTTTCGGACCGATGAGAATAGTTCTGGAATGTCTCAACAGATGGCGTTAAGCACTACTGTGTGAGATCCGCTTGCTCGGTTGTGGAAGTTTAGCCCAGTCTTGGAGTTAAAACATTTTAGAAAATGATTTTGTAATATAATTAAGGGTATATAATTGATTTAATTATTAATAATTTTTAATTAAATCAATGTTATTTATTTTACGCGCTATGGGGTTGCTATGATGCGGAATAATAATTCTTATTCCATACAATACTTAGTGCAAATAAAAATAAATTATTCCCTGGTTATATTTATAAATCAAATTAAAACTCTATTAGATTAATTTGACAGTAATCAATTATGCTACTTCATGAAGATTAATTATTTTTTAGATATTTATTGTCATTTACAATTGTAAAAAAAAAAAAAAAACATTGTAAATGTGAAAATAATGTTCATAATAACATGTGAATTGTTTGTGAATCAACTTACGCATTGGGAGCGCTTCAATCAAATTTCTAAATATGAAGGTCTAGAGATTTTTTTTCTTCTTGTTCTGTGACAAAGTAAGGAGCATTGAGGATTATTCGAAGGATTATGGATTGTAAGGATTGGATACGAGATGAATTGGATGGTTTAGTAGAGCCCCAAAGCTCAACTCCGTATGTCCAAATAGGTCTAATTCCTGTCATGTATATGAACCTTTTTTACTTAATTGGCATTTTAGAGCATTTGTGGATTCAAAATTAGACGTTGATCCAAATAGATCTTAGATGGTGAATCTGTTCAACAGGGATCAATGGAAATTATGAAATGATAATTCAGAACAGGAAGCCGATGGAATTATTATTAATAAAAAAAACAAAAAAAACACATTCAATATCTTTCCATTCTCAGAATTTTTATGAACATAATATATAATTATAAAACATGTCCGTATAACATAAAAATCTTTTTAACAATTTAAGAAAAGTACCTCTAATTCACAAATAAATCTATTGTTATCATTAGAAAAACATGGCTGACTGATCCTTATTCGTACCTTTAAATATGATTAATGATCAAATTCGTAATCTGATCAACTGAAATTACGGACATAGGTTGTGACGTACAAATTTCATAAAATTTCGTTACAGTTTAAACTATGGCGTGTTTGAAAGCAAAGATTCGAACAAAGGAGTTTTCATCGAATATCAAATAGGACTCACGAAACGATCCTGTCTTTGAAATTTTGTGTTAAATTTATGTTTTTTAGTTTATGGGATGTCCTTCGTTTTAACCTTCTAAATAAATACAACCTAAAATCTCGTTTTTTATTTTATTATTTAATATGATCTCTCTCTTTTTCGTAAGTAAACTTTTCGGTTGTTAATATTGTATACAATCCATTAATTGTATTACTTTTTTGTAATTTGCTCTTTTTTATTGATTGATTCGTTAAATATTAAAGCTTTGCTTCGTTGTAAAGTTGGTTATTTTTCTAAGCCGTCAAGCATAATACTGCCGAACTAAAGGCAACCTGGTCAATTTAACACTTATCTAATGCAACTTTATTGATTCAGTCTATTTCTGCTGTATTTACTTTTACTTGAATATTTTCCAATTTAATGAAGCACAAACTAGTCAATTTGTACTCTTAACTCGATTTTCTAGTTTATGTGCTGTCCTCTGTCTCACTAATCTATTAGTCCTACCAATTCTGATTTGTCGACACATTTCAATAGAAATTTTTTAAGGTTCGATTTGTTGTATGAAAATGATACAACTATTAATTGGAAAATTCTTTAAGAAAATAAAGAACTATTTTTTATATTTCTTTCAGATAGTAGTTTTAACTTCTTTATATTCATAGACTGCTCCAACATTTACTGAACAAACGTCCAAAACTTCTCATTAATTACAAATTACTCACGTACTGTACAGTAATTATACCTATTTGGATATACTGAGTTGAGCTTTGGGGCTTTATTATACCTTTCAATTTTTCTCATAGAATTTATCCTTACAAACCTAAATTCTTCGTTGTAAATGAACTTATCAGTATTAATCGAAATGTCCCATATGTTGTTGAATCGGCCAGCTTGTACCAGGTAACTATCCCTTCGATTATAAGGTCCTTACCCACTTAAATCCACTAGTACCCCTTGTTGCTTCCCTTCCATTCTCTCTAACCCTTCTAGGAATGCGATAAGAAGATAGCCTTGTGACCTACTGTAGAACTCTTATTGAACTGCTAGTAATAGGTAGTTTATAATAAGTTGTTGGTATATTATCTTAATCATTTTTCAACACCTTTACTTGATTTATATATTATATTGTACATTGTTGTAAACATCAATAAATAAAATTTCAAAATTTTAAAATATAGGGCAAACCAGACAGTCATTTACACCCTCTTAGAATTTAGAAAAAAAAAAACATTTAGCCGAAAAAAAAAAAAAATTTCTTTTAAATCCTACAACTCAACTGTGTATAAGTACTTTCAATTCTGGCCTTATTTTAAAATATATCTATATGATGTCAATAACTACCTAATTTTACATTACTTATTGTCACTATCTTGTAACATAAATTCCAGGAATAATGTTTGGTGTGAACGTTCATAATTAGCTTTAACTATGGTAGTTAGTGAAACATCACTGCAAATTTCAGCTTTATTGAACTATTCTTTCTATAATTTTAGTATGGATATTTCCTTAAGGAATTCTATGGAACTTATCATTTTAGACTCTAAAAATGTTGTTCCAGGACTGATTATTTTTATAATTATAACAATGAGTTTAATATATACTATTATATAAAAGAACAAGCCATTTTTCGTTTGTGATCAGTAAGCTCAAAAACTACTGAACCAGTCCATAACAAATTTTAACCATATCACCTTTATAGTTCCAGGAAGGTTTAGCAATAATAAAATCTACTGATTTTTAATTAGTTTGTTATTAAAAAAAGCAACAATATTAGGATAACGTTGACGTTTCAAAATTGACCGATAGGTGGCGAGTGCAATTCTATATGAGAGGCTACAAAAGTACGGTGTTATATGGAGCTTGATGTTGATAATAAAATTTGTTTTTGTACAATTAAATAATTAATAGAGATTTAAATATGTGGTGTAACTTTTCATCCCAAGTTAAAAAATCGAGCGGTATGTGGTTAGCACTAATTCCGCTAGAAAGATTACAATTGAAAAACTACTGATTCCATCCGTCCCAAATTTGAACTATATAATATTCAAAGTTCTTGGAAGGCTTAGTAATAATACAAATTTAAATGTACAAAGTTGAGTGGAGGAAACGAGGTTTGCCACACTGCCACATACTTTTATGGTTAGAAATCAAAATCTAACTAGATGAAATCAATAAAATTATTTTGTGGAATAAAAACTATTATCGAATCAAAATTTCGATCCTATTCTATTTGATATTGTGTGTAAAATATGATCAATGAGCCTTTTGTTGCAAGACCTGGTTATGCTGTCGATTATCCGCAGGAATTTCTTAATAGTCTCGGTATATCAAGATTAAATTAAAAATTACATTTCTAATTATGCTTGTATGCAATCTTCTAGCACCTAATTAGTGCAATTTTAACCAAGTTAAAAATTACTGCTATACATGAGAATATCATTGAGATTATAGTGCTTATTAAATAGTACTTATAATACAAGATTTTTATCTATAAACAAATAAAATTTCGATTATTAGTTAAAATTATCTAAGTTCTTTACTTGTGAAAGCAGGCGAAGCCGCGACGGGTAAATCTATTATTAAATATTTAGGAATTTCAATCACTACATTTAATCATGATTAAATTTATCAGTCAATTAATCATTAGTTCAATGTAAAATGACTGAAAGATTCACTCATTAATGAATTAGGTAATTGATTCCAGGAAATTTAGTTGTCAAATATTTAATCATGATTAAATTTAGTTAAAATTTAAATAGAGCGTAACTCTGAGTGCACTATATACCTAATTTACTTAAAATATAATTGTTAATTTTTTAATATTTTTTTTGGGCCCACAGGAAGTAGTTATTTTTCTAGTTTTCCGTGCTTTGATACAATTATAAATTTCCTGTAAATATATACCGAAATGAATTAAGCACGGCGTGTGTGCTATTGAATGTGACGGGACATGGACGATAAATTACTTGAAGTTGTTTGGAGTTAATTAGCGACTCTTTGTATAATTGTGATAAATGCCAATGTGACCAGAAATCGTTATAGAATCTATCAGATACCTCGCACGAAACGAAACTGATACTCATATTTCATCTGCGGGCAAACATTTTGCAATTTTCGTTGGTGTAATTAGAGTGTAACTGTGGGTTGTGTATTCTTTCGGATTATTCCATATTTTAAATTTAATTTCAGTAATTATAAAACGTATGAATTATGGAAGAGATATATCAAAAGAAGATGTATCATTAATAAAATAATTCTAAAGAAATTATATTTATTAACTGTAGGTAAATGCAAACTGAGCACTGTGTGTAATTTGTGACGTACCAAGGAAATTCCGTGATTAGTCTTAGAATTGTAGATTGAAAAATTTTTTTATGAAGCTCTAGATTTTGGTTGCGAATATTTGTGGATTTTTATATTTATATATGGTAACTCTACTAAACAAGTAAACAAGTGAATATATTTGGACTCTGTAAGATTTTAAATGTTTCAATTCAAACCGAAATTTTTTTTTTTTTTTTTTCAAGTGTTGTTTTGATTTCCTGTCGAATGTAAATCTTAACTGTTGAAATTCGATTTTTTTTTTTTTTTTTTTTTTTTTTTTTTTTTTTATGGTTTAATTGTAAATGAAAAGAGATAGGTAATTATTAAAATAGAAAAGTAATAGGGTGCGATTTTTGTTCATAAGTTTTGTATTATTTATCAAAATAGTCTAGTGTTTCGGTACGATAGATAGGAAGAAATCAATTTCTCATATCTTGAGTTTATAGACGGTTTTAATTCATACATTTATGTAGTAATTTCATTCCCTATATCTGAGAATAATGTTGAGAAGCATGTATGACTTCTTCTTCATCCATGCTTTAAATACAATGAAATTTTATCAGAACGATGAAGAATAAAATACGAAGAAGTGAACATGTTGCAGTTTATTAAAGTACGACATATTGCATGGTTAGGATACCAGTATACCGAAAAGACTCCTGCATTTGTTGTTATAGGCAAGAGAAGTGTTAAGGCTAGCGCACACTACTGACGGATCGGAACGGATTTTCCAACTCGAAAGTTTACTTTGGTTAGGTAGGGGCAACACTCACTATGAAGGCTCGGCATTTTTCTGTATAACAAACTTTGTTGGAAAATCCGATGCTCTGCGCTCCAATCCTTCAGTAGAGCGCAGGTAAGATTCAGAACTACAAGGGAAACTTGTCAGAGATGGAGAGATGCAAAGAGTGATAGTGAGTGGGTCAGAGAACCCAATTTCAGAAAATGTTCAATTTAAAATTTACAACTTCAGGCTGAATCTGGGAAAAGCTATTTATAATAATAATAACAATGCTTTATTTACTTATTTACAATTACAAATAATTTAGTATACATGTGCCATAAGTCCTCTACATGATTAACATAGTTTTATAGTTTAGTTAATAGTTTTACACTTTAAAGATTATCTGTGGACAGTGGAAAAAATAAGGAAAAACCCACATAAAAAAAAGAAAAAAAAAGAAATGTGAAGAAAGAAAAATAATTACATAGTATAAAATAAAATATAGCATAAGAATTAAATACAATTAAAATTAAATACAAAACAATAATAATAAATATAAATACTCTAAATACATGTAATAACCAGCATACATAAATGAATGACTATATGTATACATAGCAGTTGAGCAATCAAAGGGAGGTTTATGTTAAGAGAACATGTTTGGTTCTTTTGTACGTGTATCTTTTGAGGGAATTTTTATCATAGTTACCAATTTCTTTTAATAGGGAATTTTCTGAATTTGTTTTTTTTCTTTTCAAAATATGCTTTGGTTTGTTCGAAGACAAACTGTTTTAAGCTATTTATATAATCTATACTTATGTATAAAAGAACAAGCCATTTTTCGTTTCTGATCACTAACCACGAACACTACAGAAGCAACCTGTACCAAATTTTAACTATATCATCTTTATAGCTCAAAGGAGATTTAGCAATAATAAAATCTTCAATTAATTTGTTGTTGAAAAAGCGAAAATATACAGACAATAGCGAGGTTTGAAACTTTACAGATAGGTGGCGAGCGCCATTCTACATGAGAGGTTACAAAGGTGTTATATAGAGGTTAAAATTGATAATAAAATCTATTCATATTCAATTAAATTATTATGAAAGATCTAAATATTTGATGGGACATGTGGATCCCAGTGAAAATAAATCGACCTATTTGTGGAATGCTCCGCAATAAAGTTTTACACTGATAAAACTACTGAACCCATCTGTACCAAATTTTAACATTATTTTCCTAGTTCTAGGAAGGTTAAGCAATAATGAAATTTACACTGGTAAACATTTAAGTGCAGAAACGAGGTTTGCCACACTTTCATATACTTGTATGGGTAGAAATTAAAGTTTAACCAGATGAAACAAATAAACCTTTCTGTAGCGAATAAAAATTATTTCAAATCAAAATTTGACTACTTCAGCATTTACTAGATAAACGTTCAAAGCACCCAATTAATTACAAATCACTCATTTACATGACTGTGATTAGACCTATTTGGACGTACGGAGTTGAGCTTTGGGGCTCTACTAAACCATCCAATTCATCTCGTATCCAATCCTTACAATCCAAAATCCTTCGAAAAATCCTCAATGCTCCTTACTTTGTGACCAATAAACTTACCCGTAAAGATCTTAATGTTCCATATGTTTCTGATTTAGCCCAAACCAGATACCTATCCTTTCATAGTAAGCTCCATAACCACTCCAATTCACTAGTCTCCCAACTTGTTTCCTCCTCTATCCCTGATAATCCTCCAAGGCGTCTGAAAAGAAGATGGCCTAGAGACCTTTTAGTGTAGATGTTATTGAAGTGCTACTAGTGAGTAGTTCTTCACAAGTTATTTACATGCCATTGTATTCACTATCAACACATTTACTTTTTGTATATTATTTTGTACAGTTGTAAATATCAGTAAATGAAAAAAAAAAAATCCAAATTTCGATTCTTTATTATTTCGTATTGTGTGTAAAATGTTTGTTTATGGGCCTTTAGTAGTAAGGAATGATAATGCAATCTATAATCCATAAAAGTTTCTTAGTCCCTGTCCTTCTGAATTACCAACTCACGCATTATAATTAAAAATTGGATGTTCAATTATGTTTTTTACGTTAGCTTCAACCAACTAACCTATGCGTGAATATATCATTGTCGAAACAATGTTCAATTTCATACAACTGTACAAGATTTTTTTCGATGGACATATAAAACTTCAATTATTAGTTAAAATTATCTAACAAGGGGACGTTTGCAGTTGTAACTCACAGATTTTAATGCCGATTTGTGTGTGGGTAGTAGGGACCTATAATAGTGCAAAACTAGAGTTATAGCCGCCAATGGGCATAAGGAGCCGTGAAAAAAAATAAAAAATGAAAATCACGTTTAATTTTTTTTCTTATCTCTCAATCAAGATAAAGAAATGATTCTTTCACGTTTAATTGCATTTGTGTATGCTATTTTTAATAAAAATACTTTTGTTATGCTTAAGACACTACCCGGCTTTAGGGTGCTCAAAATCTCCAAAAAAATGACAAAATTCCAAGGAAATCCGCTGTAAACCAGTAGAAACCTTTTTTTCATGAGCAACTGACCTCACATTTCGATTAAACGCACCATAAAACCCTTATATATGAAATTTTATGAAAATCAAAAAATATTAATTTTTTACCCCTTTCGAGGAGTTTAAAATTTTTAAGTTGAGATTTCATCAACAATTTCTAACGGCCATAACAACTGATGTGTTCAACCGATTACAATAATAATAGCATCACAAGAATTGGCATACATTCTGCTTTTTATCCAGGCATAAAACATTGGATTTACTCCAGATTTTAGTGGACAAAAACTAATGTGAATGAAAAAATCCGAGGTCAGCTATAACTTAATATATCTCAATAAGGGGAAATCCTGCGACCTCGGGATTTGGAATGAACTATGCAGTTTTATGGTTTCTAAATGACCTTAAAATTTGGTCTTAATGGGTGGCGAAATATGTGAGATAGCGCAAATTATTTACATTATTTCAGAATTTTACAGCCTTCTAAAATCCTACAAAAGGTAAAAAAAAAAATTATTTTTGATTTAGACGAAATTTAGTTTCTACATGTTTTTTGAGATGGGGAATGTGAAAATAATATAGGTTTTTAGTTTTAAAATTTTTCTCATCCTTATTATATAAATAAGACGCTTTAAAATGATATACTTCTATCATTATTTCAATGTTTACACAATAAATTTCAAATAAGATCGTTTAAAAAATATATACATATTTTTTAACCAAAACCTGATATTAATTTTAGATAATTCATAAATCTTATGATCTCAATGCAATTTGAAATAAAAACATGGGTTTGAAATAGTTTGAAATATTGAAATAAAAATTGACAGCCCCCTTCCTGCCTTTTAAAATCCTACTAAATTTTAAAGGTAAAAAAAAAATTATTATTTATTTCTACAAATTTTTTTTAAATAGTCTTATTTGAAATTTATTGTGTAAAAATTAAAATAATAATAGAAATTCATTCATTTTTAAACGTTTTATTTATATAATATAGGTGAGAAAATTTTTTAAACTAAAAACCGATATTATTTTCACATTCCCCATCTCAAAAAACATGTAAAAACTAAATTTCGTCGAAATCAAAAATAATTTTTTTTTACCTTTAAAATTTTGTAGGATTATAGAAGGCAAAGGAGGCTGTCAATTTCTGAAACAATGTAAATAATTTGCGCTATCTCACATATTTCGCCACCGATTAAGACCAAATTTTAAGGTCATTTAGAAGCCGTAAAACTGCATAGTTCATTCCAAATCCGGAGGTCGCAGATTTCCCCTTATTGAGATATCTCAAGTTATAGCTGACCTCGGATTTTTTCATTCACATTAGTTTTTGTCCACTAAAATCTGGAGTAAATCCAATGTTTTGTGCCTGGATAAAAACCAGAATGTATGCCGATTCTTTTGATTCTATTACTATTGTAATCGGTTGAACACAGTAGTTGTTATGGCCGTTAGAAAATGTTGATGAAATCTCAACTTAAAAATTTTAAACTCCTCGAAAGTGGTAAAAAATTAATATTTTTTGATTTTGATAAAATTTCATATATAGGGGTTTCATGGTGCGTTTAATCGAAATGTGAGGTCAGTTGCTCATGAAAAAAAGTTTCCACTGATTTACAGCGAATTTCCTCGGAATTTTGTCATTTTTTTGGAGATTTTGAGCACCCTAAAGCCGGGTAGTGTCTTGAGCATAACAAAAGTATTTTTATTAAAAATAGCATACACAAATGCAATTAAACGTGAAAGAATCATTTCTCTATCTTGATTGAGAGATAAGAAAAAAAATAAAACGTGATTTTCATTTTTTATTTTTTTTCTCGGCTCCTAATGCCCATTGGCGGCTATAACTCTAGTTTTGCACTATTATAGGTCCCTACTACCCACACACAAATGGGCATTCAAATCTGTGAGTTACAACTGCAAACCCCTTGTAAGTTATTAACTTATGAGAGCGGGCGAAGGGGCGACGGGGGATACTAGTTGATAAATAAAATAAAATATTTCTTACCACTGGCTATTCTCTCTTGAATTATTTATTCGGGAGCAGTGGGTACTTTTAATACATACTGGAGTAAAGATGGTGGTTCTGTTTTAGGAGCCGACACAAAGAATGTGGATACAACTAACTATACATTCGAGTTGTTCATAAATCGTCCTCTTCATCGGAGTTAAATATGTCTAAAACGCAAGGATGTGGGACAGGGAGAATGGCTTCCTGTATCTTTTTGACTTGAAAATTACAGGGCTGCCAGGCGTTGGTATGTTGTTTGTGATGCGAATGTGTCGTTGGTGAAGGAATTGGGTCGAGAAGTGGGAAGTAACTACGGTCACCACCTGCGTATCAAAATAGCGTCGAACAACAGCTGCAGAAATTTCTTATGTCGTTAACAAAGCAATTTTATAAATTTTATTTTTGAGATGCTAAATAGTTTTAAAAAATGGGCTATTTTGTGAATCATGCTGGACCACGAAGTCGCATATTGTAGTCAAAATGTTGCTGAGTAAAGAAAATGAACTCTATCATTTAGGAAATATTCAGTTTTGCGTGAAAAGTTTAAGTTCCTTTTCATTAATAACATTCAATCGCTCAATTCTTTTAACTATATATTACTTTAATAGAAGTGTAAAATATTTGACTGCCGATTTTTTAAGTTCTGTTTTTTATAATCGTAATCAGACCAATGTAAAAGGGTTGTTAGTATAACAACGCTGGCTCTCATTAAGATTTAAAAAAAATATATTACAGATAAAAATAACAAAAAACAAAATAGACCAACTGCTTAGGAGTTCTTTTACAGCGACTTTAAGAATTTTAGGAGAACCATTGACTTTATTTTGTAATTCCTAGACCTGGTCTCTTTAATAGAAAGAAGAGAGAAGAATACAATCAGGAAAATGTTATACAGAATGGTACAATACAGAAAATTGTACAATATGACAATATGTAAAATTGTACACTTCGTTGTGCACAATGTCGATTAGTTTTCATTAACTTATATATTATTAGTGCTGTGCTTGTCTGATAAAAAAATCCTAACTTTGGAGTTTGAAGTACCACTAAATCGCTAATCGGTAGCATCAAAGTGTCAAAACTTTCCACCATTTCTACGTTTCATATGTGCTGCTAGGTTTGTTTCTAAAGGAGAGTTTTTTATATTAATAATAAAACTAAACTAAATTTTCAACAATTTTAGTAGGAAATAAGATCTTTAAGTTTAAATTGGGACTAAGTGCCATGCTTTAAAATTTTCAGAATTCTATTAAAAAGTGACGGGTATTGTACGGTTTGGCTTTATACATTACGTTTACAGAATACTTCATTACCAACGATTTAAAGGGTGAGTTAGTTTACTACAAACCTAAAAAAATAATGTGTTACTACGGTCAGTGCTTTTATATATAAAAAGCTGGCTATAACATATCCATGCAAACATAGATTTTTGGTATATCTAGTACATTTAAATTTTATTTATTTTTAAAAATTGGTAATAGATATATGATCTTAATAAAAACTAGTAAAATTATATTACACATTTAAATATGAAAAATATGTATTTCATTCATATCTATCCGACCTTTCTATCGTTCCTCCTTGTCGGTCTCTTAGGTGTTGTATTAGTGAGGTTCTATTGTATATATATTTATAGATATATGTATATATATATATTACATATGTATACATAAGTATTAAATATGTATGTACATTATTTTTTCTTTTTTATGAAAAATATTTATTTACATATTAAGATTTTAATTTTTCATCTTGATTTTTAACCCTATGTAAACAGGGCTATATAGCCACGGTCATAATCACAATAATTTTGATTATTGTAAAGATGTTGCCTCTTATAATCTTTAAATTAAAAAAAAAAAAAATGTTAAAAATGCCTCAGTATTTAAATTAGTCTATTCGAATTATATTAAAATTTTAAATATGAAAAATATAGTTATTCTAAAAAAGAATCATCAAAATTGATTAAGAATTGACGGAGGTTCTCAACTCATCTATATTTTTTTTTTTTTTTTTTTTTTTTTTTTTTTTTTTTTTTTTTTTTGTATGTTACGCGATTACTCCGTCAATTCTGAATCAATTTTGATGATTATTTTTTAGATCGGTAGGGCATACTTTAGAGATGGTCCCATGAAAAATATTTTGAAATCAACGCAGCACTTTTTAAGATAAATAAAAAAAAACAGTTAATAGGTGATTTTATGAACTGTTTTTTTGATTTTTCTTAAAAAGTGATACGTCGATTTAAAAATATTTTTTATGGGACCACCTCTGAAGTATTCCCTATCGATCTAAATAAGAATCATCAAACTTGATTAAGAATTGACGGAGGTTCTCAACTTATCTATATATATTTTTTTTTTTTTTGTATGTTACGCGATTACTCCGTAAATTCTGAATCAATTTTGATGATTACTTTTTAGATCGGTAGGGCATACTTTAGAGATGGTCCCATGAAAAATATTTTGAAATCAACGCAGCACTTTTTAAGATAAATAAAAAAAAACAGTTAATAAGTGATTTTATGAACTGTTTTTTTGATTTTTCTTAAAAAGTGCTACGTCGATTTAAAAATATTTTTTATGGGACCACCTCTGAAGTATTCCCTATCGATCTAAAAATAAATCATCAAAATTGATTTAGAATTGACGGAGTAATCGAGTAACATACACACACACAAAAAAAAAAAAAAAAAAAATACAGACGAGTTGAGAACCTCCTCTTTTTTGAAGTCGGTTGAAAATATAGTTATAACGAATGAAATGAAAGATATTTTTCTGTATTGGTTTATCTGTAGTCAAACAACCAATTACAAATAAGTGCAGAGCATTTAATTTTTCTACATAAAAATACATGTTATTCATTAACATTTGCAATGTTGTTAATGAACTTACATGTAATTCATTTAAAATTTTTTCTTCCTTCAAATGTCAGTGAATAAGTTTCTTAGTCTGTTCCGTTGCTTTTTTTTTTTTTTTTTTTTTTTTTTTTTTTTGTAAGGTTTTAGTTTGGAAGTTTGATCCTTGACAGTTTTAAGCTGGTAGCTGACATGAACCCTGTGACACCATTTATTCTATGAAGTTTTTAGGATTTAAAATCTAAAGAAATATAGGGCCGAATTCATAGACTGCACTCAAGTGAAATTTTTCACTCTACTCAAATATGATTCTACTTAACCATTCCAGAAACAAAACTCAACTCAACTTTTAAGTTTCACTCAAGAATTTCCACTTGAGTGTTTTTTTTATCATTGAAAAAAAACTTCAAAGTTGAGTTGAGTTTTGTTTCTGGAATGGTTAAGTAGAATCATATTTGAGTAGAGTGAAAAATTTCACTTGAGTGAAAAATTTCACTTGAGTGAAGTCTATGAATTCGGCCCATAATGTCTTATTTCTACAATATTTTTCATTTGCTGATTTAACAAATAATATATTATTTTCATAAAAAATGTTTTAAGAGCCTTAATTTTCAATCACATGAGATACGCATAATGGTATAGAAGAATCAATTCAATCAGGATTGATGAATTAATTGTCACATCTATTGGAATTATTTTATTTGAAAACTAGTTTCGAATGCTAAACATTCATCTTCAGTTCTAAAATATAGAAAATCTTCAAAACATCAGAATTCCAAGTTCGTTAACCATCTAAATGAAAATAACCATAAATTCAATAAAGACTCCGTAGAGAACATAAAATCGTTCAAAACCAATCCAGATTTTTGTTTAAATGATAAACATTTCCAACAGCCAAAATTTAAATTTGTTTTCAATAAGTACGGAAAAATCCAAAAAAAATTTGACCTACCTGGCCCTAGTCCTTCCCCTTCCAATATGGATATATTTCAGATATGTGTTAGATCTCCTCACTGAGTACCAATATATTTGACTTCTTGTCTAACATTTTTGAAAAATTTAGTGTAAATAATCCATATAACAAAATGCTGATGTTTTGAAAATTTTGTATGTTTTAGAACTGAAGATGAATGTTTAGCATTCGAAACTAGTTTTCGAATAAAATAATTTTAATAGAATTGTTAATTATTTCATCAATCCTAATTTTATTTTTTATACTACTCAAAATATTAGGAATTAATTTTAGTATTATATTTGTTGTATTCAATGCTACATTAGCGATTAAATAATATAGTAATCGTTTACTTCTACGTTTAGCAGGGCAGTAGATTTTTATTTAACTTCATAAATGGACGGGAAACTGATTTTACAATAGTTAGAAGAAAGAATAATATTTTAGTTAATTTATAATTATTACATAATTTACAGAAGAAATTTTTTTTTTTTTAATTTATTGAAATTTACAACTGTATAAAATATACACAACAAGTAAATGTGTTGAAAGTAAATACAATGGCATGTAAATAACATGTGAAGAACTATTCACTGGTAGCACTTCAATAAATTCTACACTAAAAGGTCTCCAGGCCATCTTCTTTTCAGACGCCTCGGAGGATAACCAGGAATGGAATAGGAAGCAAGTTGGGAGACTAGTGGATTGGAGTGGTTATGGAGCTTACTATGGAAGGATAGGTATCTGGTTTGGGCTAAATCAGCAACATATGGGACATTAAGATCTTCATGGATAAGTTTATTTGTAACAAAGTAAGGAGCATTAAGGATTTTTCGTAGTATTTTGGATTGTAAGGATTACATACGAGAAGAATTAGAAGGTTTAGTTGAGCCCCAGAGCTTAACTCCGTACGTTCAAATAGGTCTGATAACTGTCATGTAAATGAGTCTTTTGTAGAAAATCGGCCGTTTTGAACGTCTGTCTAGTAAATGTTGAAGAAGTCGAAAACGACGAGCAGTTTCCTGTCGTTTAAGTCTTGTATGAGTATTCCAAGTTAAACGTTTGTCCAGTTGAAGTCCTAGATAGCGGATCTGTTCAATAGGGATCAGTGGAATATTGAAAATTATTTAAAAGTAAATCATTAGAAATCCGACTATAAGAAATAATTTAAGTCCATGATATTTTTTATTTATATAGTTGAAGGTTTACAAATAATAGGAATATACATTTTAGATTTTTATAGCTACTATTTTTTCATCTAATAGTAACAGTGAAGGAAAATACCCATATATATGTTTATAAAATAAATTTACATATATAACCCCTACTCTCTTTCCACAAACAGGTGTAGGTTTGTTTAAAATAGCTTGAATTAAATATTAAATGAAGTAAATAAATAGACCTACACTTTTCTTAGCCAATTATTTTAAAATAAATAAATTGGGGCATGCCATGTCAAATCAACCAATTCTACATTAGATTTGCCAAGCCATATCTCGGAAGCGGTACAGAATCTGAAAAATTTGTATATAATAAAGGTTGTAGAAAATTTAGTTAACTTTAATTTATTAAATAGTCATGTTTTGCATACGATGCACTGTTTTCGAGATATGTGCCCAAAACCAAAAAAAGAGACCTTCCGCGCCCTCCCCTTCCTGTTCCCAGACCCGAAAACTCCAGGTCTTATAGTATGTTTACTCTCTAACTACCCTTAACAAGTTTCCAAAGAAAAACCTTGGATTACAGAAAACGCATTCTATAATACTTCATTGACTGGACTAACTGTCCATTAAAAAAAAGACAAAATATTTTTTTTTATTAAGAACACATTTCCGTCCTATCCTAAAATTTTGCTCACATGTAGTCTGTAATAGTATAAATCACATATATTTTTTTCGAAACAATCGAAGGGTACGTATTTTGGAAATTACGAAAACTGTTTTTGGTTTTTACTTTCATGCAACCTAGTTTTTACTTGTGCCATTTTTCATTGTTTCCGTAATATCGGAATAAATTTAAAACAATGTATCTTAAGTGACTTGAACTGGAATTATCAGAAGCTGAAAATTAAATTCAAGTGGCTTTTGATTTTCATTAAAACAAATCAAAACCGTCCCCTGCTTTTTATGAATTTCGTTTCTTTGAGGCAACTATTTTCTAAAATCATCCCTGAATATTCATATCCATTAGTGGTCATTATTATACCAGTATTTTGTATAATGTAATGTAAATTAATGTGTGTCAAAACAATCAACTTACTTTCTCTACTGTGTAAGTTACCTAATTTCCAACATTTTTTTTTTCCTTTTTAGAAGGGGAATTAGTTTCACTTTCATTATAGTTCTTTAGTATCCATGTCCTAGGTCAACATGAACTTGCTAGTACAAGAATATATTTCTATTACTATTATTATCATCTCCCCTCAAGCTTATTCGTAAACGGTGAAACATTCTTTTAGTGATTTAGACATTTTTTTTTTTAATTTTCAGTAATATTAGCCTCAACATTGTTTTCTTTTTTAATAATTGTAATTTAA
This sequence comes from Euschistus heros, assembly GCA_003667255.2. Lineage (NCBI taxonomy): Eukaryota > Metazoa > Arthropoda > Insecta > Hemiptera > Pentatomidae > Euschistus > Euschistus heros. The sequence goes on along the minus strand of RCWM02000206.1, from coordinate 1,046,575 downwards.
AGCATTTAAAGCATTAAGTATGTCTCGATCAATTGTAAAAAAAAAAAAAAAAAAAAAAAAGATCTCTCTTTTTTTCAGTAATTTGTATTACTTTATTTTGAACATGTAATTGATAAATTTTTCAAAATATCTGTTTTATTTTATTTTAATTTTTTTTTTTTTGTTATTACTGTTAATTTTTTAACTAACAGAATGTTTTATTTAAAAAAATTATTTTTATAAATTAGATATCATTGTTGACCTATATTTAACTTAGCGTACAGCTAACAGAATAGTAAGTAGTATTCAATAGATAATAATAACTGAAAATATTTTTTAAATATTCCAGTGGTAGTGAAAAAACATTACAAATTAAAGAGAAGACTTGAGATTGTAAAATAAAATAGCCGCTTCAATAGTCACTTTAAATGCTGACGTAAATTATGTAGCTCATATATTTTATTAGTTTTCTGAATAAATACGAATAGTTGCTATTGAAACAAATAAAATCGTTGTATTTTCAAAATTTAACCGGGTTTTATAAATAAAAAATATAATAAATAAAACAGAAAAATACTCTTTTTCTAACTATTCATATTTAAAAAAAAACTATAATATTTAATAGATAATAATAAAATGGAAAACATTTTGTAAATACTCCTGTGATAGTCGAAAAAAATAGTAAAATAGTCCTATTTAATAAAATATTTGGGAACATATTATCAATTAATATTGAAATAAGGTTATTTGTGTTAAAGTTATTATTTGTCAGTTTATGTTGGTTACTGTTTAACAGATTTCTTTAACAAAAATGATTAATTGTCACAAATATTTAATCCTTTTTAATCAACTTGGTTTACAATATGATATAAATATTTTAAATATAAATGATAATTTTTAACAGATAATAGGCACTTAAATACTTTGGTACTAGACAATTTGTTTGAAATTGAATATTTTTCAGTGCATGTGTGCATCTATTTAACAGATAATGTTCTTAGTCATTAAGTGATTACTTACTTATTTATATTTATATTAGAATGATTGATTATGAACAAACTTAAATAATCATGTTATTTTATATATTAATAGCACACACCAGCGCGGCTTTGCCCAGGGTAGATAAAAAACTTACAATTAGTTAATTTTAACTAATAATTGAATTTCATTTGTTCATTTGTTAAAAATCTTCTATTGAAGTACGGAATATAGCATAATTTCTTCAATGATATTTTAATGCATGGCAATCATTTTTAACCTGGTTATAATTGCATTGATTAGGTGTTTGAAGAATATGTTTAATCATAATTCACGTTGGCAGAAATAATTTTATCGATTCATCTGGATTGATCCATCTTTATTGATTCCACCTCGTTTCTAGGAATCAAGACTATACATTTTAATTATTATTGTAGTAAAATCTGTTACTATAAGCCTTCCTAGAACTTTAAAGATGTTGTAGTTAAAATTTGGTATAGTAGGGTTACGTAGTTTTACCATTGTTCTGTTGTAGAATGGCCACATATCGGTCGATTTTTAAACTGCACTGGGTTCCGCATGTCGTTTCATACATTTATAGCTTTTTTAATAACAATTTAATTGAAAATAAGTAAATTTTATCATAAATTTCTAGCTCTATATAACACTGTACCGTTGTAACCTCTCTCGAATGGTGCTCGTCATCTATCGGTCGATTATCGAACCTAACTTGGAAATACAATTGAAAATCTTTAAATTGTATTATTGCTAAGCCATCCTTGATCTATAAAGATGATGTGGTCGAAATTTGTTGAGAATTGGTTAAAAAAAAAATTGAGATTGGTTCAGTAGATTTCGTGTTTAGTGATCACATACGAAAAATGGCTTGTCCTTTTATATAACAGTATAGATTTTTTAGATTCAAACTATGCCTCAATTATTTGCATCAAAACTTATTTCTTATACTCTAAGAATATTTCTTATGTTCACTAACTGTTCAGGCGGCTCCTGGATGTTTTAAAACGTTGTAGCTAATTATTTTAATTAATTTAAGTCGTAGAACTCATTCATTACCTCTTTCTGTAATTAAAAATGTTTACTGATTAGGCTTGATTTTAATTAAGAAATTACATTTATTTATTTTTATTTGCGAATTAATTATAAAATTAAGAAATAAATAGTTGCCTAATTATTTTCTTAGGAGGTTTAGGGTCTCGGTGGGAACTTGATTTATGAATCCAGGCAGGTTCAAGTCCGCCTGAAGAAAATAATTTTTAATTTTGTTTTATGAAAAGACTCTCCTGGCACACTCAGCCTCTATAAAGATGGTTAAATAGTGGAAATTGGGAGAGGGAATTGGTTGTTTTTCCGTCGTCTCTACTCCTTCCAGAACCTTTAGCTAAGAAACAGTACAACCCTACCAGCTACTGAAGCTAAGACCCTTCATAGGTTGCCCTGAAAGAATTTTTTTTTTTTTAATATCAAATATTTTCGTAAATTTCTATTAAGTATTTCATTGTTTTAGTTATTTTTTTAATCATTTAATTAATGTTGTTATTTCCTTTTTTTTCTTTTTTTAAGTTCACACTCCTCGACTATGTCAACTAGAATATTGTAGATTATTTGCCTTAAATTTTATGTAAACAGTTATAATATTCTATATTTATAATAAACTATTACAGTAAAAGATTTTTCATAGCTTAATCTATTTCATTTAACATTCCAAGGTCATGGTTGTAGTTAGTGCCTAGTTCAATAATTTTAGATTCTATTGTTCTTGTACTCCACAGGTCCCTGTTTAACAGACCCACAACTTGAGACTCTCACTGAACTAATGTTTAACTTGTAATCCACATCTAAGACTAAAACGACAGGAAATTGCTCACCTTTTCCCACTTTAACGTTTTCTTGCTGTGACTTGCCGATTTATTACAAAAGACTCACTTACATGACAGGATTAGACGTTTATGGACATACGGAGTTGAGATCTGGGGCTCCACTAAATTATCCATTTCGTATCCAATCCTTGAAATCCAAACTCCTTAATGCTTTGTCACAAATAAAATTATCCATAAATATTGCTCATTTATGACAAACATATGCTTACATTGTGAACTCCGAAACTATTCAAATCCACTTGTCTCTCAGCTTATTTTCCCATTCTATTCTCGAAACTCTCCGAGATGTGCGAAAAGAAGATGGCCTCAGGGCCTTATCACACTGAACTTCTAATGAAAAGCTACCAGTGGATAGTTGCTTAACTAAATTGATTGCTTGCAATTGTCATGTTAAAAAAAATTCTTTCGTTCGTTTTTGCCTAAGTAGGTCAGTGAAATAAGTTATTGAAGCACACACATTACAAGTGTTTCCGTTATTTCGTTGCGACATGTAACCCTTTGTTGGTTACTTGCGCATTTTTTAAAATAAGAATTCTCATTGCAGTTTCTCATTGCAATTGAAGCCGCATTCAATGCAACCTTGATTAGAGCCTAGCTTTAAAGGGGGTGAGCATCATGAACTACGAACCGGTTTGTAGACAATTTAACAATGTAACTAGTTTTTACATAGGTAATGGCTCAACTTGAAATGCTTTATTATTTTGTTAATTTAATTTAAACATAAAACAGTTGGATTAAATTATAAACATTTTTCTATAAATAACAAAGTCTAATATCATAAAAACAGTTCAGTTACCGCTATCTCTAATTCACTATTGTTGCGATCTAATGATGTTTGGTGAGGCTAGTGGAAAAATTAAATAAATAAAAATTATTTATTACATTAAAACCATTTATTATGTCATAATACACTAATTTAACAGAATAATTAAATTTTACATATGTTTATTTATGGAATGTGATTTTTATTAATCTATTTGAATTTAACTTATTAAACCCCAGACATTAAATTAAAATATTATTAATTAACATTTTTTAGAATATTAGTAAATTATAATATAATAAATATTATAATAAATTATATTATAATAAATTATAATAACATTTTTTAGAATATTAGTATTACGATTGTAATTACACTATATTTTTAATTTATTAATCACTATGCTATTCAGTAGGGTATAAATAATATCTTCTATAAATTATTTTAAAAAAATATTTATCATGGAAATTCCTATTTCACAGCAATGGATTTACAAACAGTAATAAAACTAATAGCTCCATTATTTCCAAATAAAATATTTACATACAAATGATAGAAACAAAATTTTTTTTTTTTTCGCTGTTTAATTACAAATTATATTCACTTTTTTTAATGAGCTGCAACTTTTTTTTTAGAAGATATTCTTATGATTTTAAATTTATATAATTTGAATCATTATAGTATTTCATATATATAATAATAATATATATCATAAGTGAAAAAAGCATACTTAATTTAGAACTGATTCTTAAAGTTATCCTTAGCTATATTTTTTATGTGCATTGTAATTTATCTTGCATTAATTCAGTGATTAATAACTGTAGAAACTATACAATATGTGATAGATATAAGAACTATAACTTTTTTTTTTAAATAAATAATAATAAAGTTTTATTTGCATATTTACAGAATTACAAAACTCTTAAGTATGCATCTTCCTGACACCCTTTGATTATTTTTTTTTTTTAACAGTATATACCTAACACAAAATATAGATATATTGAATGCTCTCTTATTTCCTTAATAGTTCAAATAATTAATTTAAAAGTAGCCCAGAAGATGACGTTAGTATTTTTTTGAAGGGAGTAAAAAATCCTTAGCTTTGCCGTCCTTCGGAAGAGACGTAAAATGGGGGTCCCGAGCCTGTGCGATGTCAGGCACTCGTTAAAGATCCCTATCCTAATTATACCTGGATAGGCAAAATTTAGGACTCCCACCGTAGCATCGTCCGATTAGCCATAGCAGCATAAAGTGACGTTAAACGAAATAAATTAATAAAAATTAATTTAAAAATATATATTCAGCTATTTGTTATTGTCTGAATTTAAACAAACTTTTACAATTAAAATAAAATTTTAGCGTTATGTAAAATTTCATATATGAGACCCATTTTTCTTCCTACTGTTATTTTAATATTTTTTTTTTTCTTAAATCTGCCATGATAATGACATCCTGGGGCACTGTTTGTTTATATATGTTTTTTTAATTCTGTTAACTACATTTTTGAAAGTTAAATGGAAGATATTTCTGTAAAAGTTTTGAAGAGCTCTTATTTTATTCTTAATATTCTTATTTTAATTTACTCATTCATCATTTTCGGTTTTTATCACATCATTTTATTTAGTTAATTTTATAGTTTATGTAGTTGGTATAGTTTAAAGTTTATTTAATGATTCTAATTTCTATTTTTTCTTCTCTGTTATATACTTACTTATACATATACATTTATATTATATTTCTGCTGTTACAATAAATTCTCAAAAAAGAGCAGTTGTTATGATTAAGCCAAACAACACAATTTTTTTTCGGTTTTTAAATTTTGTTAATTTTCTTGATACATTCTGAATAAGAAATAGGTATACTTACAATACTCTTACCGAAGTAACTCCTAAAGGTGCCCTCAAAGGTCTTTGAGGTTGAGGGGAAATGCCCATGACACAAAGGTACGGAGCATGTTATTTTTGGTTGCCAGCTTGACGTAAGATCAGGTGGTTCACAATGACCTATTTAGCCTAAATTCATCTTTTGAGCGTCCGTTGTCCTAATATTTACATCCATTATTATTATTTTTTTTTTTTTTTAATTTTATATTAGAAATTCTTATGATTTCCTAATGATTCTATTATTGAATAAACATTGCAAAAACAATGTTCCAAATAACTGTTTTAATAGGGCGGATAAAAAAATATGTTCGCTTCTTCCAATGCATAAATCCCAAGAACTATATGGTATTCACTTTTATCTTATTTATTGTTTAACAATTTATTCTCTATTTTGAACACTAATCTAAGCTTATTTAGGTTTTATTGAAAAAGTAACCTGTCTAAGGAAATTCTTGTGATTTAAAGACATTATTGAGAAAATTATTCGAAATCGAATTCGAAATTAGCGAAAGTGACGGTGTCCTTGAACGAACGGTGCGGCATAGGTTTCAAAAATTTTCTTGTAGAGTTACGTCTTTAAAAATGAAAAAGGAAATCTTATAATTTTGAACGGTTAGTAGCAAGTTAAAGTTGATGTTTCAAAGTGTTTTCTTTTTCATGAAGTGTTACAGTTCTATATCTAACTAAAACCTGTTACCTAATTGCTATTTATTTACTAATCATATTAGGAATTCTCCATTTTATACTTAATATTTTTACTGTTAAAACTTTATTGTAACATAGCTGAAGAGTGTTAGAAATCCGCTAACACAGGTAGTAGTTAGTAATATTTTGTACATCGGAAAATTGAAAGCGTATGTGATATACAAAAGAGGTACAAAAATGGATCCTTGAGGAACTGAAATTACTTTGATGAACAAAATCCCTGATTCAGTATGATTAGTATCTATATAATTATATATAATAATTGTAAATCTATATAGTAATTAGTGTATAAAAAACGCTCGAAAAAAATTACTTACAATAAAATATAATAAATGTGCTATATTGTATTTTAAGTTTGAATGTAATGGATTTCATACTGTTCATAGATTGTTCTAAGAGGTCATTACAGTAAATGTTGATTTATTTAGTTATAATAGTATGTAGGTACTCTTATTTTTTTCGTATTTTTCTTTATACATTGTGATCATGGATTGATGTAAATGTTTTATATCATGGATTTTTATTGTTGTTGGTATACAGTAATATACAAGTAGAAATTATTGTGATTCAGGTCTGACACTAAACCTACTATGTATGATGTGTCAGACGACCCTTTTCGGACTTTTAGGCATAAGTTTTTGGAAACAACATTCATTACTTTGTTTTTTTATTTTACTAATTTTATTAAAAAATATATAAAAGTGTTTTTTCGATATCCATCCCTCTCTTATATATATATATATATATATATATATATATATATATATATATATATATATATATATATATATATTTTTTTTTTTTTTTTTTTACCAACAAATGGTGGTAGAACTTATTACAAAAATAAATGTCGGTTTTAGTGTTAAAATCAAATGTTGAACTTAATGATGCACTATTTCCCATGGGATTAACTTTACAATGAAATATTATGCTCTAACTATAAATGAATAAAGGGTAAATATCAGCAATTTTTTTTTTTTTTGGTCCTCTAAATTGAGCATGAAAGTGAGGAATATTTGACAAAATGTAAAACTTATTCTAATTAGACTGAAAAGGTGAGATTAAATTCATGAGTACTGCGCGAGATAAGAATCAACCATCGTAGGCTTGAATTGAACATATCGTCCCTGCAACTTTTAAGTATCGAATGGGAAAAAACACATTTTTTGTATTACTTTATCAATTGCTTTAGGGCTGATATACGTTTTAGTGAATTCTCAAATCTGAATTCACTCTGTAAAGGGGAGGAATAATCCTGTCAAAGGGTCGATTATACAAACTATTTGATTATTTTAAATCAATGTAAAGAATCCAAGATAGAATGCAAAAACTGCTCATTTTCACATTCGATACTTATCGGTTGTAGGGACGATATCGTCGGCACTATGTAAAACTTTTTCGCTCGTTTACCGTTGTATTCTATAAAGCCTGCCTGTGGTAAAAGGCTAGAAATTTGTAAAAATTACATTAAAATTTTGGTCTTCTGATTTGCTGATCAGATTCGACATTTTACCATAAGGCTTTGTAGAAAACAGTAAACGAACAGAATTAAAAAAAAAAAAAAAAAAAAAAAAAAAAAAAAAAAAAAAAAAAAAAAAAAAAAAATTTTTTACTTTCGTTAGTTTTACATGGTGCGGAGTATAATATGTCCACTTTTAACTGGCGTGTTCTGTAGTTCTGGTGTCTACAAGTAGTCCAGTAAAATAAGTGTTGGCCGAAGAAAAACTGCGGAACTTTTATTCTCAACGGATCTTTATGTTTTATGGGGTGCTGAATCCGAATCTGAAGTTTGCTACCACGGCAACCAACGGCTTCATTTTCAAAATTGCAAAAAAAACCGTTATTTTTTATCTATAACATGATAACGAAGCTTTTTCCGAAGAAAGTCTATAATATTAATTATAGCTTGAACTAGTACTTACTTAATGAAAAAAAGAAATCCGAAATCGGACCATTTTTCACGAAGTTACGTTATTGCGAAAAAATGGAGAAATTGGCCAACTTGCCGCCAGTCCCACAGCTACGCGAAAACACGTTTGTCGTACTCTTTTTACTACAACTCTGAAACTTTTTGTCCAATACAATATTACTTTTTTTCATCATAAAGCTGATTAAATTTACAATAAGAATCTATAAATCAAACCCCGTAAAATGTACATGCCCGCTAATAAAAACGTATTGTTGTAAAATCCAAGTGTTTTTTAGCACATTTGTCACTCTAACTTCTCAAATATTTGTTCGATCCCAAATTTCTTTTTCTATCTCAAAGTTAGCTATCAGATGCTATATATATATAAATTATACTAAATCCTGTAAACCACCCAAGCGAGCACGCTAAATGTGTATGTTTTGGCAAAATATGTAAATTATGACATGTTCAGTAGACTGGTGTGTGTATTTCACGATGTTAATTACAAGTTACATATATAGGATCTAATAGTAAATTAACCAGCTTGTAGATAAAAATATTTTGGATCAGACAAATGGTTTTGAAGGTATAGCGAATACTGTGCCAAAAAAGCATGTATTTTACAAAAAAAAAAAAAAAGAAGCTTCGTAATCGTGTTATAAGATAAAAAAACAAAAATAAGGTTTTTTTTTGGCGTTTATTTGCGATTTTGAATATGAAGCCGATGGTTGCCGTGGTCGCAAACTTCAGATTCGGATTCAGCACCCCAAAAAACATAAAGATCCGTTGAGAATAAAAGTTCTGCAGTTTTTTATTAAAAACGGCCTTTTGGAGCCTTATTTTACTGGACTACAGAACAATTAGTAAACACAGGCTCTGATGGAAGCTTCTTATTACTAAAACCACTTTATTCAAATGTGTAAAAATATAAATATGTTTTTATTAATAATACAAAAAATTGTTCTTAAAAAATTGAGCAGTAAAATTATAATTATTTAAAATTAGGTCTTAAAAATAAGCCGTCTCTGTAGTAGTAATAGGTAGTACTGGATATGTTTGATATATCTTGAATAACCTTTTAATTTTTAATAATATCTATTTAAATTATAAATGATAAATATTCATTATTCGTTGAATATCTATTAAACCAATTATTATTTCTGTAAGGTTGATTTAATTTTAAATATTTAGGATCTTTGGTATAAAATGTGGACAAAAAGTATTATATTATTCGGTTAGTTTTGAAAATTATTTATGTTTATTAATCATTATTGAATTATTTATCATTATAGAAGTAAATATTAAATAAATAAAAAATAACCACAACATAAAAAAAGATAATCCTAATCATAACTCTAAATATTTTCAATAGTTATTATTCCGTAAGTCATACCAGTCTGTGGAGTTACGAACTCCTTGCAAGCATTCCATCACAACCACATCATTGGTATTGAAAGCCATTGGAGGCTGAACAATGACGCATAAGTCCTATGAAATATTAATCACATTTTATGAATCGACTACTCGAAAATAATCTGGGGCAAGCTGCTGGCGGTGAAGCTCTGAAGGGGTGGGAGGTGCGAGTCTGTCTTCCTTTTAGCCGATCCTGAACAAATTGAGACTAATATTCAAATCATAATTAAAAGCAATTAAATAATTATAATTGCTTAATAAGCAAAAATTGACTCATAGACAATGATTACCATATTACTTATATGTTAATTTTAAAGATTTGATTTTTTTTTTTAATATACATTATTTATACTGGTTATGTGATTGGACTCCATTTGCCACTGATATTCGAACTATAATAAATTTACAAGAAACGTTTGACATTTTTAATATTAATAATTTCTCAATATTCCTTTAGTTGATTAATTGATTAATGTATGTCATCACTTTCAGGTGTAAAATATCGCATCTATTTAATTTATTACCCGTATTAAGGGTCGGGTCCATTTGAATGTTGGTTAACTGCAAAACTAATCATGATAAGAAAGACTTCAGAGCCCTGATTATAATGTACACAGCTGTTGAAACAGAAAAAATGTAAAAATAATTACGACTATAAAGCCGGTATTGTGAAGTAATAATTTTTATTCAGAATAAACAAAGCATAATTCATTTGTGGTCAACATAGTTTAGATCAATTTAAAATGGATTTAACTACTGCTGCTTAAATATTCATTATAATGTATAGTAATTTTGAATTTACGTTATGTTTTATAAAATAAAAATTGTGAAAAAATAAAATACCTTGAAATGTTGTCCGATTCAATTTAAAGTGAACAGGAGTATAGTGAATGTTTTTTCCACAAATATTTTTTAAACAATATTTGCACATGACATCCAGTTGCCTAAGAGTAATAACGAAAGTTGAAAGGGAAAAGGACTCAATGCAGGACCTAGCTCTTGTTCAAACTCAACGTCGTGAATTTGTGGACAGAGGACAGAGGACAGAGGGCTGTGCGAACCACAAGGGAGGTCCCTGCTCAAAGGATTCTTAATCCGCTGTGAGCTGCTAACCGCTGAGTGGGATATATTACAAAGCTAGCCGTGTATCAGCGCTGAGATCAGTGAGCACAATGGTAGATTTATATGAAAGGCCATGTAATTATGTAGTCGCTATTACCATTTAGATGGGGGGCAGGGGAGGGGGTCAGTTATTATGTAAATATGGCGTCATTATGCTACCCTCTGATAAATCTGAAAAATGCGTCGTCACAGCTAATGATATTTCTACTGCTTTTATTCTGTATTATTGGTTTGTGGGAGGAGTCGGAGTGTAAAAAGAAGTGAAGGAGTGGGGAGGATCAGCCAATGAGGGTGTGGCGGGGGAAGGGTGGGAGGCCAATGAGAGGCTGAGCCGGCACCGCCCCTCCACTCCGTCCCCCCACCACCGAGCTCCGACCGGCGAGGCTATTATTACAGATCGGATCTCGGCCGTGTGAGGTTCGCGAGTGAGAGTGCGTTATGCAATAGCCGATCATAATGGAACAGAACAACATGGAAACGGGCAGTGACCGTTCGGCGTCGCCTAAGGGATCGCCAGTCGGTGTGAAGCAGGAATCGTCACCAAGGGTTCATCATAGCCCACCACCTCCAGTGAGCCAGGCAGGCGGCATGATGCGTTCTCACCTATCTCTGCCGCCCCCGGGGCTAGGAATCCTCGGAATGGTACCGCATTCCCCGCTCGACCTCATGGCCGTAGCTCATCATCACCCACCCCCGAGGTCGTACTCCAGCCCGCCCCCGATATCCACATCTGATCCCACTGCCAACGAGTGCAAATTGGTCGACTATCGTGGCCAGAAGGTCGCCGCCTTCATTATTGCCGGTGACACGATGCTCTGCTTGCCACAGGCCTTCGAACTCTTCCTGAAACACCTAGTCGGTGGTCTTCACACTGTCTATACCAAGCTGAAGAGACTGGACATCGTGCCGCTCGTCTGCAACGTGGAGCAGGTTAGGATACTACGAGGACTGGGTGCCATCCAGCCAGGCGTCAACCGGTGCAAGCTTCTTTCGTGCAAGGACTTTGACATCCTCTACAGGGACTGTACTACTGCAAGGTAATATTTATTTGTCATTTTTTGGTTTGAACAACACAAGGTCTGATACATACATTTATATTCAGTGACACCTGCATGATCTGGAACAGTTACACTAAAACATTAATATCATGACAGCATTCTAGCACATCATATTATCTTTCTGCCATTTGGCATCTACATTATCGCAATCATTCACCGATACTGTCACCTGTGTTTGTATAAACAAATTCTATATCTTAGTGAAACGTTTTCTTATCGTGTTGACAAGACAAGTGATGAGCAGAGACGTCATAAATATTAATTTGACTAATTTAACGAAGGTATAATAATCAACGGGCTACAATATACTACCATGATTGGCCAGTACTGTAATGGTACGAAAATTATAACTTCCGTATTAGGAAATATTTTTATCAAAATTTTGTAATTTCCATAAAAGTAAAAATAAATTAAAAAATCCATCCACTGATTCTGTAATCCAAATCAATTTAGACCATTAAATCAATAATATTTTTTACGAAAAAGTTTATAAATATATAAATCTATTAACATTAAAAGAATGTTTGTTTATTGTTTCAGATATTACAAACGATAATGTCTAGAATTTGAAGTGTTATCACTAATTTATATCACATAAACAAACCTTTGTCAAATATGAAAATCCATTTGAGTGGCTGTTACTGAAATGAAGTTAATGTTTACATTTAAAGTTGTTTCAGAGTTTGTTAAAAGAAATTAGAAAAGGAAAAATTAAATAAGTAATAACTCTCAAATAATTGCTGTTCAACATTATATACAGCAATAATTTCAGAAATCATTGATATCTGTAAATATTAAAATATTAATTACTAAATTTTTATTGTTTCATTAATTTATATTTTTATATGATTTTCCATTATTTAAAAATACTTTTACTTGCATTTTCTAAAACTCCGTTTCTCAATATTTATTTTTTATTTTTTTAATCCATTACAATAACTTTGTTTTGATTATTACAAAAATATCTTAAACAAAACGCTAGTAGAAGCGGATAACCGAGAGGCGTACAGATGTTGGTGGGGAACAGAAAGATCTAGAATTGTATTTGTATTCGCCCCCCCCCCCCCCCGCCCCCACCACATTCCTCTCTCTGGTAACTTCAATTCCGACTGTGTCTCCAATTCCTCTCTTGCCGGCTGTCAGCTTACAAATCTCCATTTGGACTCATTTTTGTCGTTTTAATTCCATTTTCAACTGGTTTAATTCTCATCAAATGTCATTGGTGGAAAATTTGTTTATAATACCATAAGAAGGGCCATTATATTTAAAATTACATTAAATAAAGAATGAAATAAAATAATTGACATATTGTTAATGCTGATTTACAGAAGAATTCCTAGTTTCTCGCCCCATCATAAATACTTGATTTATCAACATAAGAATTTAAAAGAACTTTTTATTCATTAAAATTAATATAAAAATATTTCATGTTCACAGTAGTGAAAAAACAATAAAATTTCAATTAGGTAAACTACAATTTTGTTTGTTTACTAAAAAATCTAGTATACCTTGAATAAAGAAAAATTGTACAAAATACTAACTTTTTATGCCCCAGGAAATCATAATAATCCTTATGTATATAATAACTTTTTTTTTTTAATTCTAAAACAAAAACTTTAATTCTTTAATTTGAGTTGCATTTGTAAAAATATTATTTTTGTTTTGCACGATTAATTATTTTTTAATAAATAGTGGGTAAATATCTTTGTATTTGCTATTTATTGCAATTAAACACACAAACAGCTAAGGATCACAATCAAAACAATTTCCTGGTTTTAAATATTATTAATTACTCAATAGATTACCTTGATAATGTGATATTGTAATTAATAATAATAATAATTAGTAACAATATTCTCTACTAATTTGATAATGACAGTTGAATAAGCAACGTTAATGATATTAAATAGAATTTTATAAATGGGATACCATGAAAAATTATCTCTTGTTTTACAAACACTATATCAACTAAAACAAAGCATAAAGCATTTCATATTTTTTATTTCATTAATAACATTTAATTTTTATTTTATTTTATATTTGTTTATTTATTATTTTAATTTTCGGGTAGTCAGTCCTTTTTTAATTACTATAATTCAAAAAGTACTGATAATTAATTAAAAACAGTTTTTAATTGTTTACAAAATATGATTAATTGTATTTATGACTTATTACATGTTAAGTTATTTTTTATTTTATGAACTAAGCGCAAATATTTTCAGCTCCAATTATTTTTCTTATTTGTCGCTCTAATTATAGATATGAATTAATTTCTATCAAAAAATTAAATAAACAATAATAATAATAACCTAAATTTTTACCATTGCTACTAAAATATTATATTTACAACAGTTTATAGTAAATTATTGTGTTTTTATATTAACAGAGTTAAAATTTTGAGTTATAAATATATGTCCAACTCAATAGTATCTACATATAACCTAATTCATATTTTTAGTTATTTTTAAAGTACATGTTTTCTAACAGTTTGGTTTAAATTTATAATTATCAGTACTGTTTTGAAAGTCTAAAATCATTAATAGAATATTTTAAAAAAGAACGGTTAGAATATAATAATTAGTAAAAAAAATAAACAGTTTATGTACCATAATTAACATCTCCAAACAATGTAATACAAACATCATATTATGTTGTTTTTATTACATATATTATTATTAATTAAATTAACTGCATCTTGGTTAGTTTATTTAAAACTATATTCTTACTTATTTGTTGTAACTAAAAATTTTGAGATGTAACTGGTATTTCTTGGATAGAATTTAAAGTATTTTTGTCCATATTTTAAAATAAATTTAACTTTCTCAATAAACAACAATAAGAAGTATAATATAAAAATAATACTCTGTTCCCACTTGGAATTCGGATCTTAAAATAAATTTAAAAAAAAAAAAAAAAAAAAAAAAAATGCTTTAAATTGGTTCCACAATTTAGGTAACCTGGGGATAAGAATAGAGAATTATTCTAAATACTATTTAAATTATTTAGGTTTTATTTCTTAAATTACTGCAATAGAAACATTTTTATGTGATACATATTACATGGAATGAATTGAAGAAATGGATTTAAAAAAAAAAAAAAAAAAAAAAAAAAAAAAAAAAAAAAAAAAATTAACAAGTATGAATCTGTAACATTAATGAACTGACCGTAGTGTTTACAATTATAATTATAATAATAATAAACAAATAGAATTTTATGTACCAAAATTACTATCTCCATGTTTATATTTCATTGATATTTCAGTTTATAATTTTGAAATACCTTAAATTGCTACTAGGCTTAAATATTTTAGACTAGGATATTTTATGATATGTTGTTATCATTATAATGTTGAGTTAAAACTGTTCTCCTAAGTAGAATTTAAAGTATTTCTTGTTCTCATTTTAAAATAAATTTAAATGAATCACAATATGGGGGGGGGGGAATAAATAAATAAAAAATAGTTTGTTCGCACTACAATTAAAATTCAATTGTATACTAAAAACAAAAATCACTTAAAATTAGTTTGACAATAGAGGATTTAAATAATTTTTAAATTAATATATAAGGGTTTTGTTTGTTAAACAATTTCAACAGAATATTTTTAATTTATATTACATAAAATTAACACTTTTTTTTTATTTTTAGAGTTGATACATTTCCAAATAAAAATATTTTTTCTAGAAGAGATATAAATAATTCACAGGTATAAATCTGTAAAACTTATTATATGACCATATGGGCAATTGCTGAAAAATATTTCCACATTGCTCACCAAAACAATTTCAAAAGGTATCTTTATCATTTTAAAGATTGTAATTTTTTCCATACAATTTACCCCAATTCGGTGTGTACTTACCGAGGTACAAATGCCCTTATTGAGAAATCCTCAACAGTTGTACTTAATAACAGTAATTTTCCGGTTTGGGGCCTCTTGGACGGTAACATTCGCTGCCTATCAGAGATTACCGCCTGTCCGAAGACAGGACTACATAAATCACATTTGGGCTCAAAAGTGGGTAAAAAATTACAAAAATTAGAGCACCAGGGGTTGGATTCGCGCGCCTGAAACAGTGGCCCTTTTAGCAAAACGGATAATGATAGACCTATTTAACCGAAGGGCCAGGTATATTACAGGCCTACTAGGGTTTGCTAAGGGCAGAAAAATTGCAATTTCACTGCCGACCGTTTAGCCTAGGTCTTTATTCCGCTTATTTGTCAGTTAAATATTTACTTCAAGGAAATTTGTAATGAAATAAAATAATTTTTTTTCTGGGGCCTTTGCCCCTTAAGAATAATTATAATGATTATAATTATAATGGTGGACTAGCTACTGTATTTACAGTTAGTGACGGAATGCTGTTTATAGATAACAATGATAGAAATTTAATTATAGCAATAGAGATTCATACTAATTGCACATTATAAATAGTTGCAACAAAAATAAAATAAATCTTGAAAATTATAAATAAGCTAAGAGAAAAAACAAAAACAAAAAGAATAAAAAGTAAAACATACAGTTAATAGGGAAAAAAATAAGGTATCAATCATTAAATGAGAAACTAGTATAGATAAAATACTAGAAGAAAAAAAATTTTATCTGAAAAAAAAAAATTGTGATCTCAGATAATGATATAAGTTATGATAAATCAAATACAAAAATAAATAAAGTTATATAATGAATACATCCATATCTTGTAACAAATATTTTCTTTTTCTATAAGACCATTTGACTGTATACTTAATAATTAAAGGAAGTGTCTGGATTTAACAATATGGGCATATTGTAAATTTCTACCAGTAGTCAATATAAAGGCGAAACGGTGTGTTTTATAAAGACAATAAAAATGATATTAGAGTATATTTACCATAATTTGTTTTTAAAAATGATCTGATTGGAATTTAAATCAATTTAGTCTTATACTCTTCCAAGTTAATGCAACAGTAAATATCTGTTTCTTGAAAATACAGTTTTCTCTATCAATAATAAAATTTAAAAAAAACAAACAATAAAATCAAGTTACATGGCAATAGATAATGCATTTCTAAATACATTTATTCTAATTTTTATTATTACAATGACCATTATTAATTTAATTCGAAATAAATTACAATCTCTATTTTATATATGAATCATAAATAAAAAAGGAATAAAAAAAAAATATACTTTGAATAAGAATTGACAACAATATATACAATTGTTACTGACCATATTACCGTTATTACCTTTAAATGACCTATACAAATAAATAAATGTGTAAACATTTAAAATATGTTAATAATAATAATAAAAAATTAAATGTTTAATCTATGATGTTTACTCACAATTCTCCTTAACCAGTTTTATAAAATATAATGTTCAATATATACATATTGTGTGAATGGATCCATGAAGCCATCCATATTGCTCATTTCCCTCTTTGAGCCGGATTTTAATACTTCTCAATAAAAGATTTACAAAAATTTACTGTACGACTATTTACACCGGGATTAAATCAACTTTTCGTATTATTTTTTTCTGTAATTTAATTTAAAATAACCATTTTATAAAATTATAGAATTGATTTATAGACTTATAAAGTACAAAAGTAATTAATATAATTACAAAGTAACAAATATCTAAAGCTAAACATAATCACCATAATACACTTCAGTCATTGAATTTGATGTTCTATTTTAATAATTAAGTTAGATTTTATCAATTATTCATTATTTAATAACAAATTATTAGTTACCTAAAATATTTAGTTCTGAATGATAGTATTAATACCGAAAAGTCGGTACTGGGTTACTAGGCTGTTGGCAGAATTGTAATCCTATACCGGGAACAGCATTTACTTGAAAAGAAATATAACAAAAGTGAACAATAGATCTACAATAATAATTAATAATATTGTAATAATAAACTGGTTTATTATTTAAATAAATTGAAATTATGTTTAGATGACTTTATAGTAATTCGATTTTTTCCCCAAATATATGTAATTGATGGATATAAATTGATGTTTTATTCCATTTATTATCTATTGTAAATAAATAATTAAAACTTCAAGTGAATAAATTCATTTATTTTTTTCATTAAAAATATTTTTTTAGAATATAAAGATATTTATACACTGAACTTGTTTTTTTTATTTTATAATTTTTTTTAGAATATAAAGATATTTATACACTGAACCTGTTTTTTTTATTTTATAATTTTTTTTTTTTTCAAAAATTAATTAATTAAAATAAAGTTATTAAATAGGATTAAATATTGTATTAAAATAATATTGCCTTACAAAACGGAGTAGAGGAAAATTAGGTCGAACAAATATTTGCTTTACCTCTCCTCAACACAACTAACCTTAAACTGTTTGTTTCTCTAGCAATGGAACCTTCTGTAATAACTCTGCGTGATGTTATCATTCGAGAGCATGATTTACTGTCGGACAATTATTACCATAATAAATCAGAGAACACAGTTTTATTCTGTTTTAAAGTAAACGAGCTCTTGATGATTGTATGGACTATTTTAGGGCTTTTTACGGCCAAAATTTAGATCGAATCATTCTAGATCATAAAAATATATATGGCTTGGTTAATAAATTAAACTCAATGATATAAGCATTGATAATTTGGAATTTGATACAGTATTTTCGAATACATTAATGTAATAATTAATTAATTTTAATAATTAAAATACGTTCTTAATCATCATAATAATACGGGTGTTATTTTAAATTTAGCGATTTCGTGAATAAAGCTCAATCATTGCATTGCTTATTGTATTCTTAAGAACAATAATAAAGATGATTAATATCATAAATTATTAATAATTTGATTTCTTGAATTGGATTCATTTCAGCACTTTTCTAGGATGTAGTCATTAGTATTCTTGAAGGGAAACACTTAAGATTAAAAAGTATATTTCTTCGACAAAAATATTGGGTAATTATGAAAATTGGTTAAATGTTTATTGGTTATAGCGTGTGTCATATATAATGGACAAATTGTTAAAAATAATTTAGGTAATAAATAATTAGAGTAATAACATTCTACGATTTAGAGTCTATTTTTTGTGTTTTTGTAAAACTTGTTACTTGATTTTTGGAATAATATTTGATTGTGCACAGCAGAATGTGTATATATATTCAGGTATTTTTAAATATTAGGCGAAATTTAAAAAAAAAAAAAAATTGAAATCAAAGTTTTTCAAAAATTATGTCTAGTTTAAATTTTTGAAAATGTATTTTTATGAAGAGTACAATGTACTTTTATTCAGGAACCCTATCACGAAATGATGAATTTAAAAACATAACTTGTCGGAAAGGTTTTTATTAAAAACGATATCTATCTATTTTGTATAAATAAATAAACAGTGTTCGATTAACAAATAAATTAATATGTTAGGTTACTTTTTTTTTTTTTTTTTTTTTTTTTTTTTTTTTTTTTTTTTTTCTATAGTCTTCAATATTTTTAATTAAATTCAATATTTTACCCTATTTTTTTTCTATTGTTTTTTCAAAAAATATGAAGATAATAAAATTAATTATAATCATTCAGAAAGAAATTTCTCCAATATGATATTTCCTGTTTTTATATTATTTTATTATTGTATTATAATAATAAACTCTGATTTGAGAATATAAATTGTTTTATAATCCTTCTTAAGAACTATTATTCTCTTTCATTTCAAATTCTGTATATTTTAAAAAATATGTTAAACAATAAATTAAATCAAATTGTATTTGAATTAAATAAATTTAAATTTCTTTTAGTCATTCATATTTTATAATCAGCTAATGATTCTGATTAGTACGAATGGCTCCTTTTCCCCGTCTGTCACACTAACTTTCCCCGAGATTTTCCGTTCTATTTAGTGATGCTCTAGATTGGTCGAGAATGGTTCCAATTGATCACTATGCTTTTTGTACCTTCAATAAGTCGAAAATGTATTCAATAAATATGTTAAAATCAATTTTTGTTTTCTAATACCATTCTGTTGTTGAAAAGAAGTCATTAGGTTTTCTTGCTTTTGCTAGAAATAATATTTATTTCCGTTGATCAAGAGTTTAGTATTGGAGAATAGGTATCTCCTGCTAATTATAACTCTATTTTTTGCTTTTGTTTTAAATTTATACTATATGTACTCTTAATAATAACAATAATTATAAAAAATATCTGAATAAACATCTAAAATTTATATGAATTATTAGTATTTTTTTTAAAGACATCTTTGAGAATGATTTATTTTTTAAAATATTTTAGCAATAATAATTCAAGAACCAATTTATATATTAAATATAGTTAAAAATTTGTTATATTCTATTGCAGTAAGGGGGGAAATTCTTATATTTATTTTATTTGTTACTATTTTCAACTGTCTTTGATACTTTTACAATACTTTGTGTCAGATAATTATTATCTAATATTATTAAAACAGTATTTTGTTGGTAAAAATAATTTTAAGAATATATGATCAGAATTGATGTAACTATTTTCGTTTGTGTACCTGTAGTTTCTGGTCTTATTTAATAATTAATTTGGATTAAAATGTATCAAAAATAGATCTTAAATAAGTGAGATGTTCATTGAAATTTTTAAAAATAGTACTATAGTTTAATATTTCATTAGTACTTTTTTGTATTAGTAAAATTAGTAGGTGATATCGAATGATAAAAACAGAAAACGTTATATGTCTAATTCTTCTTAAAATTATAAATTCTCTAACATTCAAAGCTAATACAAAGGGCATATTTTGGAATGTATATTTTAATAAAAATAAAAGAAATCATATATTAGTGTTAACTCACGTTTAATATATACTTTTAAATATTGTGATTGAAAATATAATCACTTTTCCGTTTTTAGATTGTTTTAAAATTATAAACTTATTTTGAGCTGGCTATTATTTAAATAATAATATCTTATATCTGATAATCTACGTTATTTTCCATTCTTGCTTAAAATTTTATAATTGTCACATTTAAAAAGGATGAATGCTACATATAAACTATTACATAGGTATGTGCTGTGAAGGATGCATGTGTCATACTAACATTTTCCAGATCTGAAAAAATAACGTAAGATTTAATAGCTACTTAATAGCAGCAGGAGTCAGCTGTAAGTAATTTACATTGCTATGCTAAAAAAAAAAAAAAAAAAATTGAATCTCCGCCATCGCTGACAGGTAGGTAATTGGGGTCTTCAGGAGTCCATTTTGGAAATATATAATTGAAGAAGAACCGGCCACAATCCCAATTTGTTATGTTAATTCTGCCATTTTATCACCAATGTTCTCAGATATACGCTTAAATTATAACTCTTCCACTCTTGTAGAATTAAATGAACCCGTATAATGATCCAGGATTGGACTTCCCTACACTTTTTATATATATTATTTTTTTTCCTAATAATTTTTTATCGTAATCATGGGAACGTCTGTAAAGTAAGTAGTTTTATTTCCTTGTGAATGGAATTAGTGTTTTTTTTTTTTTTTTTTAATTTTAATTTCTCTGAACGTGAGTACTATACACATCTTTAGCTGCCCTACTATTAGGTAGAGAATTGACTCGCTGATTCATCTATAGTTCAATGTTTTTCTCTTCTTCAAGTTTAAATTTCAGATATACGAATATTACTTATATCTCGCTCTTTAAAATTCTTGCCACTTCCTCCATTTTTGCCAATCATCTCTGATTTTTCTGATTGTCATTCCTTCAAGTACACCTTCCAGCCATATCGTGCTCTTTCTCACCTCTATAACCGGCAATAATCAAAAAGTATTTTTGTCCATCGTTCCTCTAGAATTTTATTTAACTTTTCATCCCAGTTTAGCCACTTTGTGGCTATTATGTACAGAACTGTTTTCTTCTCTTCACTCAAGATCCACGTTCCACAGCAGACTTCGAAGAATAAATATTATTAATTTCCTACCTTTCTTACCTATTCTATTCTGAATAATCTATGTGCTGGTATACTTAAATTTTTGGGTTCCAGGCCAGTTTCAATACCCCAGATACAGAATAATTCCTAATAAATTTCATATCCTCGTTTTGAAAAACATGTTCACTTCTAGGACTTTCCTTGTCATTAATAATAATCATAAATATTTATTTGTTAAAGAAAACTTCTTGTATGATTTTTTTTATATACATCATTACAACAGACTTTTATCCTTGGACCCTGGCATTTTAGAAGGAATTAACAAAATATTTTACAATTTGGCGAATGCTAATAGCGAACAAAATTATAAATAAAAATAGACTAGATAAAATAATGATGTTATTCATTGTTCAAATCCACAGCCAAGCTACCAGTAACAATTATTCATTTGAATTCCGATTATTATTTAAAACAGTATTATTATGAAATTAACCATTCTCCGTTGTCATTAACCGTTCTTAAAGTTTCATCCAAAAAAATCATAAATAGTTACCATTTTTCAACCAAACAAATATTGTTCTAGGGCATTTCAAAAAAGATTTAAGAATTTTTTTTAAATAAGTAGCGGGTATAAGAAATATCGAATATGATTCAACCATCTGTACTTTTTTATTAATAATCCGAAGATTTAACTTAGTCCCTTTATATATTTTTCTTATAGTTAGTTTTATATAAGAATTTTTTTGTTAATCTGGTCTCATCATTACAAAAAAAAAAAAAGTTTCAAAATTTGTTAAAACATTTTCAGATTCAAAATTAATATTAAAAACATTAACTATTTTTGGCTCTTTTTTTAATGATTTCTTAGATAAAAATTACTTGCGTTCCAATTGACTTAGGCATGATTCTAAAGGACCAATAATTTCTACTAATGTTTAGCCACTTTTATAATGTGCTTATTAAAACAAATATTTAAGTTATATGCTTTTTTATTTTTTTTATTTACAATTTATTGAAATGCAAAACTGTACAAATATAGATTAAGTAAATGTGTTAAAAACGCTTACAATAACATTGTAAAACTTGAAAAGAACTACTCATAAGTAACACTTTAATAAAAATCTACAAAAGAAGATCTGTAGGGCATCTTGTTAACAGACGCCTCGGAGGACTATCGGGAATTGAGAGGGAAGCAAGTTGAGAAACTATTGGTTTTGAGTGCTTATGGAGCTTACTGTGAAAGATCTTTATAGATAAGTTTATTGGTGACAAAGTAAGGTGCATTGAGGATTTTTCGAAGGATTTTGGATTGTAAGGATTGGATACTGGATGAATTGGATGGTTTAGTAGAGCCCCAAAGCTCAACTCCGTAGGTCCATATTGGTCTAATCACTGCCATGTATATGATTCTTTTGTTATGGATTGGGAGCTTTGAACGTTTGTTCAGTAAATGTTGAAGTTATATGTTAATCTTGAGTTATATAAAATGCAGTTAACGATAATTGTAATAATATACATGCTGTTGCGAGTTGATATTTTTTTCAATATTTTTTAATTAAAAAGTAATTTTATTGCTTAATGGTTATTGAGATCAGTAATACAATAAAAATTTAATTTTGCTAAGACATGAAATCAAATTACATTTTTTATTTTTGTAGCTACAAAAATCTGTATTCTCTCAAACATTTAACTAGAATAATCAGAGCTGTCTATATGGCTATAGTTCATTTTTTTTTTTTATTATTATTTTTAAAATAATGTAATATCCTTAGGGCGAGGCATTTCATTGGATATTAATTATTTAATTTACCGGAGGCACGCGATTAAATATGCAATGGGTTATTGGAATTCATTTATTTTCCATTGAATCCGCTCAACTGATGGCTTTTGTGATTCGTACGCCCTACTAAGGGATAATTTAGTTCATTAATCTCTAATTTGAAAATCTCTTTGTTGTATTATTGCACCAATTTTTGGGGTGAAAAGGCTTAATTGTCTGAGTATTTGTTCCTGAGTCAGAATTTTAATTTAGTTTACTGTGATTCTGTGGTTTTCATTCTGTAGTAAATTATAGAATGTATAAAATTTTCTGATTAAATTAATAAATAGGTATCATAATTTTACTATAGTTTTCAAAACAAAAAGAAAAAGAAAATGTATATATAAACGTTAAGAGTATATTATCAGAAAAGGTGTTGAAAAAATAAAAAATAAAATAAGTTTTTTTAATATTGAAAAATATAAAACACAGTTATACATAAGTGGAACTGTGAATTAATAGCATGTAAATATCTACTGGTAGCAGTTCAATAAGAGTCTTGTATTAGAAAGCCTCTAGGCTACTTATTTTTTCAGATATTTAGAAAGGTTAATAGATATAGAAAAGGAAGCAAATTGGAAGAATAGTGGATTCGAGTGGGTATGGAGCTTATCGTGAAAGAATAGGTATCTGGTTTTAGCCAATTCAGCATCACTTGGAAAATTTAGATCATTATGGATAAGTTTTTTTGTGACATACTCAGGAGAATTAAGGATTATTTGAAGGATTTTTTATTGTAAGGATTGGATGGTTTGGTTGAGTCTCTCCTTTGTATGTCCAATTAAGTCTGATTATTGCCTTGTAAATCAGTCTTTTGTTATTAATATGTAATTTTGAATGTCTGTTGAGTAAATGCTTGAGTAGTAGAAAATCAGGAGAAGTTTCATGTCGTTTTATTCTTGTATACTTATTAATATACTTACCAATGATGGGCTGTAAATATATTATCATAAATGTATAAATTATCTTTTTTATATGTATTTTGCCTGAGAGTCTTTACTTTCTTTGGTATAACGTTTTTTTCACCCTCATTTTGACAGGCTGTAGCACTGTTGGTGTTACTCAGGTTGAAAATTAATTGAATAGTTTCCCGATCAGATTTTTTATGGAAAATATTTTCTGTATTTTAACATTTATTACTAACACCTTCCGTTTATGAGTTTCAGTGGTTTAAATGAAAAAAAAAAACATTTTCCCTCAACTTAGTTTATTTCGAATAATCATTGATTGTTAATTTAATGTAAATATTATAGCAGTAAATTTTAGACAATCATATCGATTATCTATTGTTTTCCCTGTCAGGAAAAAATTAATTTTTTTCTTCTAATTATCAATTCATTATTGCAAAATTTTTCTTTGATACAAACAGTATGTTTATAATAATTATCACATTGTATTATTTGAGGTGAATTTGTATTATTGACATGTGGTAAAATGCTTTCTACTTACCAGCATCGAGGATTTTTGGATCTATAGCGTTCAATATACAAACACATTATACAAATTAGATGTTTTTCCTTGTTTTTAAAAAATACTGAATGACCTTTATAGCTATATTTCCTAATACATCAGCGGTTTGTTTAAAATTTATTTGTTTCCCATAATGTTATCTGTAATCATGGAAAATTAATTCGAGTTTTGGTGGACTTGTTTCCACTGTCAGATTTCCTCGTGTTTTAAGAAATATTAAATGTCTTGCTAAACCACACACACTCAATATTATAGATAGGGCATCTTTCTCCGAAGGGCCAGTAAATAAAAATGAAAACCTACTAGAATTTTCTAAATAGGCTTTGAGAAAGACGTTTTTAGGGTTGCTCTCTCATGAAAGTGTGTGTGAGAAGACACCCCATGAGGCAGACCACAAGTAACTAACTATGAATATTAACTGCCCCTTAAATTTTTAACCGCAGCCTTTGGTGGAGTGGTCAAGTGGTGCTAAAGCCGACCGCTCTCTGTTGAAATATTAAACAAGGGAAGGGGTTGTGTGGGGGGGGGGGGGCGACAGTGGCTTCTTCGTTAGCCCCGCGCTTAGATATGATAATGGGATAGTGGCAACTGTATATTTTTGGCGGTTGGCCACCGTTATTTCTATGGCTAGAAATGTAGAATAGAGTATATCTTAAATATAATACAATATAAACCTTCCTGATTAGTATTTATTCAAAAGTTGTGTAACCACTCAAATCGACTTGTCTCTTAACTTTCAACTCTATTCCCGATAACCCCCCGAGGCGTCCGAAAAGACCTAGAGGCCTTCTGGTGTAAAACGTATATTGAAGTGCTCCTGAAAATTAGTTCTTCACAAGTTATTGTCATGTCATTTTAATCAATTTCCACGCATTTACTTGATGTATATCAAGTTTCGTCCTCTTCCACAACATTTTCAACACTTGGCAAGTCAAAAAGTATATATAACCTAGAACCAGTGTAAGCGATTATTGTCAATGTTGTCATTATTGTCAATAATGCAGCGTTCCCATTGGCTTAGTGGACAAAGCATGGTTTGAACTAAAAACAGGCTATGGGCAAAACACTCTTTGCTTAAAACTCTGTTTTTTACTAATTTTAGAATGGACAAAGTTTGTTTTGATAGCTAGTTCTCATCACATATTGTAGGGTTCTGAAAAACAAATCTAGTGATAACAAAATCTCAAAAAAACATTTTTTTGTAATAAAACACATTTTGAAAGTTACCTCCTCATATTGTATCTATATAAATAGTTTTAAACATCAATAAATAATTTTTAAAAAAAAGGTTAGTTTTGCCTTCAAGATGAAATGTTCCACTCATTTCAAAGATCACTACTTTACTTAACAAATAAACCAAGTCGCAAATTCAGATAAATCTTAATTTTATTATAATAATAAAAATAGAACTGTGAAACTAAAATATATGCATTTTCTTCTCTTTTTCATACTAGTACATATAGCTGTCTTAATAATCTTAATTCCGAAAATGACAACATACAAATTCTTTAATAAATATTGTGAATGTTTGGAAAAAAAAAAATAACGCAGGAAAGAAATTAAATACTAATACGCTGATAAAATATAAAAACACCCCCAAAAAATAATTTTTATCTACAATATATATTTAGGAAATCGACGCTTTCATTTTATAAATATATATTTTTTGTTTATTTAATGAAAATTAAAATAATATAAAAAAGTAGAAAAAAAAAATATATGACTGCCGATGATTTAATTAATACAATGTCATGTCAATACGCTCTTTCCTATTCTCTGATATAACTAAAAATAAATACAAAAATTACAACATAAACCTCGTCGATAGACATTGTGATGGTTGTTTAGCAAATGAATACATAAAACAAATATAAGCTGAAAAAGTATATAGATTATGAAAGAAAAAAAGAAAAAGAAAAAGAAGACAAAATACAAAAAAAAATTTATTTTTTTATTTTTTGCTGTGAGCGACGCTTGGGTTTAATATGTATATTTACTTGCTGAGATATCCATCACTATAATATATATTGAGCAAATATAAATTAATACATTTAGTGTGTGAGGAGGCTATATTACTTCCAGGAAATAGAAATTTTTCCCTACAAAAACTAAGAGGTTTAACATAAATACCCTCTTTTTTTTTTGTATATTAATCTTCTTTCAGTCTATAAATTTATATTTCTGATCTCCCAGCTGACCAAATCATTCATATATGAATATATGTCAATTGATTTACAAACGTTTCTAAAAATGTATCCTCCTCATCCACCGACCATAATTTAATTATTTTCAATTTTCTGTATTAGACCGAAATCTCTTTAGATTAAGTATATTGATTACATTTTTTTAAAAATAAATTGTTTGTCCCATTTATATATAATAACCCTAGGAGTTTGTAATGGACATTTAATCTTGTATTGTCAATTATAAATGTTTGCTATTTTTCTTCCCTACTTCATAAAGATGTTCGAATTAAATCGGTCAAGTCGAAGTTAATAAATCAATTCAATTCCATTCCTCACTATCGAACCATCCGATAATAACTAAATATTAACACAGACATAATTCCATTCGCCATATTGCATGATAGGTGTCGGTAGCCAATTATTCCTCCGCCGTATCGATGCAATTAATTCCAATGAAATGTTATTATTTATGTCTCTTGTAATAATTTATAGATTTGGATTTGTTTCCGCGTTTCAATTATTACCCAGGTCTGTTATTATGGGCAGTATTTCAAATTGGAGCCGTGTTCCCATGACAAAGAGGCCCTTCCGGTATGGCCCATTTCCGAGCCGAATTGTGAAGAGGATGGAACGTCTTGTCGGCTGCTAGTTTTACATTCGTGATTAATGGTTTGTTCTTCTCTTATTACGAATTGCATATCCTATCAGGGGTCCTCTGTTTGAGGAGAGGCAACGTATAGCGAACGCTATCTTTTAGCCGATTATTTAACAACGTGTAGTCATAAATATGTGAAACTTTCGTAACCAGCTGTCGATAATGTTCATTATAAAATAGAAACTGCCAATTATTTGTTCTCATGGAAGAAAAAAAACAACTTAACTATCAATTGTTGTGTCATTCACATAAAGAATTACGCAAAGGATACGGAAAAACAAAAGAGGGAATACATTATTAACATGACTAAAATTTATAATAATACTGGATTCAATAATTTTTGATGAATTTATCATGATTTAATTAATTTTCATATTTTTAAGTTATAATATAATAAACAACAGGTAAATTGTTACTATTTATTGGGCTTAACGTCTTTATATAGTCCAATAAGGGTAGGAAGGACGGGTTATCCTACCAGCCTATTCTATCCAGTGCGAGGTCAAGATTCGTTCCGTAGGCCTGCCACAAAATTTCGGCCATCGAGTCCCTAAACACGTAAATGATGAATAAACTTTTCTGTAAATTTTATGATAAATAAACATTAAAATCCCTGAAGGGTCTTGGTTCAGTAATTTTGGTAAGGATTTTTTCTGGCTGGGTGTGCTCCAGACGGGTCTGCCTACTGCAAGGTCGATCCTCGAATGATGTGACTGAACATATAATTATCTGTCTCTGACGAATTCAAACCTACAGGTTTTCCTAGAATTTCCAATATGTGTTATTGAAATTAATAATCTACCTCTTAAATCCATTGGAACCAGTAAAAAAATTTCTTTTATCAAATTTATTCTAACAAATTGTTTCATCATAGGATATCATGGTATGTTAGATTATCATTACCCTTTCCTAAATGATTTTTTATTTTGATGATATTTTGACAATATTTGAGCAGAATATTTTCAAAATGTTATAAGTCGACCATTTATTTTCAACTGGGGAGAGAGGGGACAATGCATAAATCAATGTATTGTCTAAAATTCTTGAAAGTATTTTTTTTTTCATAAACATAATGGTAGCATCTATCCTCCCATGACAAGCTACACACCCACTCGAATCCACTAGTCTCCCAACTTGCTTATTACTCAATTCTTAATAACCCTCTGAGGAATCTGAAAAGTAGATAGTTTCAGGACTTTCTAATGTAGAACGTTTATTAAAGTTCTACTAATGTACTAAGTTCTACTCTTTAAATGTACAGTAGTAAATATCAATAAATATTTTTTAAAATAGATTTGGAATGTGACTACTTTTCTTATTATTTTGAAATACGGATTAAGTTATGTTAAAAGGAACAATAACAAGTGTCCAGGATGGAACTACGAATATAACTTAAACTTTATTCGTTTTGAGTTTGGACAGAGTTCATCGGAAACATATATAAAAGAATTCTTCTATAACGGAAAGTTTAAAAATAAAAAATAAACAAAATTAAAATGGATCGCGAGTATTTGTTCGGGCGCCAAAGGGACAAGAGGACAACATTCCCCGAATTGGGGTGAGACAGACGACACCCCAACGAAGAAGAGACCCAGTGAATGGGTGACAGAGAGAGGAACTGAATGGGACAGAGTCAATGACAGAGGAACTGAATGGACTGGCGGGGGATGCGCAGTTCCATTTCCACTGAGCTCTGTTCTCTGCCTCATTCGGCCCTCTGCTGCCGTCTCACCCTCTCCTCTCTCTGGTGTCTCATGCCCAGGGAGGCCTTGCTACGTAAACCAATACCTAAAATTATTTTTTAAATTTTTATTATACCTCCTTATTAATACATACATAAATAGGTATAATTATTAATATCTTTAAAAGTAATTTAGACGAAAATACACTAATTGGTAAATGAGAAACTGAGTCACCTGAAGAAATACGATCAGAAAATCTGTATGTACCACATAAATATAAACAAATAATAACACAAAACTATTTTTTTAGAGAAACATATTCTAGAAATTGGTTCTAT
This sequence comes from Euschistus heros, assembly GCA_003667255.2. Classification (NCBI taxonomy): domain Eukaryota; kingdom Metazoa; phylum Arthropoda; class Insecta; order Hemiptera; family Pentatomidae; genus Euschistus; species Euschistus heros. The sequence goes on along the minus strand of RCWM02000206.1, from coordinate 1,016,853 downwards.
TGATGTACACAGAAAACTCAATCAGAAAGAAACATACAGGGATTTGATTTGTTTTTCGAATTGAAATGAATATACAAACATTATCATGAAGAAAAGATGGCCTCAGCATCATGTAATCTAGATTATTAGACTATTATTGAAATTATATTGATAGGTTGTCGTTTCCCAAGTTATCAAATTCACAAATCCACTTACGAATTTTTTTCATTATATAGTTAAAAATATTAATAAATAGATTTCTATAAAAAAAGTAGTTGTTTGTATGTTGGGGGCTTAGCGTCCTTATGTACTCTAACTAGAACGGGAAGGGCGGTTTATAACCACTACAGGTTACCACCCCATTCTAGCCATGGTAGGAAGGTCAAGATTCATTCCGTGGGATTCGAACCCACGGACCTTTTTACCGGGCGTGCTGAGACTTTCTCCAAACTCCTCCGAAATCGGGGCTCCCAAAGAAGTTCTTATTGATCACAAATGAAAATATAACATATGTCATATGTCATATAAGATATTTAAACATAAAACATAGCACGTGCATTTTTTTAATCCATTCAATATTTTAATTTATTAAACAATTACTTTGTGTTACAATTACAGAACGTATTGCCGGTAATTGATACAAGATTTACTTGATAAAAAAAATAATCTAAGAAAATTTACATTACTTTTAGTCTACCTGATATCCTTGATACCATGAATCTCGATTAAAAGAGTTCAAGACAAGACGGTATTCCAAATCCCTTCGTGAGTAATCGAGGTTCTACGAATCAATAAAAATATATTCTAATTCTTATTTTGATAATTATTGTTATGAACCATAATAATAATAATCTGTATCAATAATAAGATGTTAGATGAACAGGTTGATATAGAATGAAGGAAGTTGTGGTTAAAAAAAAAAAAAATGCTGGTAAAAGAGTTTAAGCGATTGGATTACAGATTTCACATCAGTTTTTATTTAGTGCTAAGAAGACCTAAATATAGGTTATCATATTTTTTAATTTTTTTTAGTTCTGCTGATTTCAGAAAAACGAATTAGCTCTTAAATATTCTAATTTGAATGGAATTGGAATTAACAATTCGTATATCTTTGGAGGAGTGCATTAAGCCTTGAGAACAGGTCAGATAATGAATTCCTTTTGAAATAATATCATAGACGTCTTCATAATATGCATATATATTTGGTTTCGTTATTATTTGAACAAATTATTAGGTAGGTTTCTTTTAGTTGTTACAGACTTCTTTGAGATATACAAGGATCGTTTTCAACTCACGTTGATTACTTTAGTCCTTAAAAAAACTTCTAAATCGAATACGGGGGATGCAATATTAAATATGAATGGGAGTTCCGGAAGATGTGGTGGTAAGGAGGGTTGTTTGGGAATAAGTTTACCGTAAGTTTCGGAGAAGGGATGGGAGCCTCTGAAGGAATCTCCGATATTAATAATTCCTTGAGATTTATCAAAGGAAAAGGATTAGGAGTCAGACCTCAAGTTTCATCCTTGACTTCATTATTAAGTCCTCGTAGGACTTAATAGATTCCTATTGAAGTATTAGTATCTTGTCCGCAGTTTAGGCTTTTGGAGTCCGATTGTTATTCGCGAACTAAAATATACATGGCAATAATTTATTCAACGATTTCGTACAAGTCCGAGATAAGTGAAATCATTACTTGTCAGATTAACCAAGGTCCAAATTGCGCTGAATTCAAATCGGTGAGGTGCGTTTCACGAATCAAGATCGTGTCAGTAAAGCCGAACTATTAGGAGTAAATTCGAAAATGTGACTACACCGTAAATAAGGGTGGTAATGTTAGAAAATACAAGGAAACAGAGAAATGAGTGGAGATAAAGCCAAGCTCATTATTAGCGAGCGGCCAGCAATTATACTCCGAGTTGAACAGTAGTTATCAAACAGTAACTACTGCTCACGCACGCGATACACCTTTTGGTCAGTGGATTTTTTTTTTCCTGTTTTATATTTAACTTGCCTGCCAGCTGTTAGATTCTGAGCCGAAATGTCATTAATTTATATGGTAATAATGTTATGCTAAACGCGAAGTTTTTTTGTATTTGAAACTGGATATGAAAATGAATTAATTATATGATTCGTCCTAGCGGCGAAATAAACTCTTGAGAAAAACGACCAGAAATAAGAAACGATTAATGGAGACAATTTTACATGAAGGTATCTAACACAAGGTATCTAAAATTGCGACGATTCCGTTCATTTTTCCAATAAAGTAAAATTATTAATTACTTTTTTCTATTCATTTTATAATGGTCCTTGAAACTGTATAGGATTACACTGATGTTAATAGGAAATACACATTATATATATATAAATCGTAATGATCAACGTCTTATAATCCTTTTCCTTTTTTTTTTTTTTTAATTGAAAGTAACTTCTGCGTCACTTCTAACTATACACTCCTTTTTGAGATAACATTTAACCTTGTTTATAAATTAACCGATTCCTTTGTAAATTGATTATATATAGTTGTTTACCTGAAATTTTCAATTATCATATTATCATATTATCAATATATGTTTTTTAAGATAAATTTCTGAGAGGGATAACTATTTAATCATGATAAAAATTTTGAACAACACTGTTCTAATAAAAATCGTGAGATCCTGGCAGATCTCAAAATTGTACCCTTTGTTTTACTGTAAAAATGATTTATCGGTAAGAAAGAGTCCCCTTTTAAAAAACGAAATCAATCATATTTCGAAGGATGAAAATTTGTCGGGAATGAGCGGCCAAAGATGTCCGGCCATCAAAAGATCCTTTTTTTTTTTTATTATTTATTTAATTGAAATTTACAACTGTATATACAAATATATTATACATCAAGTAAATACGATGATAATGATAAATAGGACACGTCACTTGTTTTTAAAGCAACTACCCATTGGTAGCACTTATAAAGGTTCTATATTATGAATTATATTAGAAGGTCTCGAGGCCATCTTCTTTTCAGACGCCTCGGAGGGTTATCTGGAATGGAATGAGAAGCAAGTTGTGATACTAATGGGTTTGAATGATTGTGGAGTTTGCTATGAAAGGATAGATATCTGGTTTGAGCTAAGTTAGAAACGTAAGGTATATTAAGATCTTTGTGGATAAGTTAGTTTGTGACGAAGTAAGGAGCATTGAGGATTTTTCTAAGGATTTTGGATTGTAAGAATTGGATACGAGATGAATTGGATGGTTTAGTGGAGCCCCAAAGCTCAACTCTGTACGTCCAGATAGGTCTAATCACAGTCATGTATATTACTATTTTGTAATTAATTGGGAGCTTTGAACGTTTGTCAAGTAAATGTTGAATTAGTCGAAAACGACGTGCAGTTTCTTGTCGTTTTAGTCTGGTAAAAGATCCTGAAAGGTTTGAAACCAGTATTCAGTGGTTTTATTATCCTTCCTTTACGATTATTATTTTGTGTCAGTTTTATTTCTGTATTAATAAAGTTCGATGATCTGGGGGGGGGGGGGGGGGGACAAAAGTTTAGAGGTATGTTTAAAAAAACAAAAATAAATAAATAAAATATTGTCGCTTAGCAGGACAGTAAGCATAATTGTAAAATATCAGAATTTCATGAATAAATTAAAAAAAAAAAAAAAAAAATGACAATAAAATATCTTGATTTCCCAATAAAACAAAAAAAAATTAAATTAGCCAATGTAATAGGAGCGAAATTCCTAATTCCATTTTGTATTCCTATTTGTATTTTTGTATTCCTAGTGCAGTGGACTAACCTGAAAATTGCCGGTCGTTTGAGATCCACCCTCATAAAGACGTTACAGAAGATTGGGGGAACACTGATATATTTTCGATTCTTCACACCTTAACTGCTACACGTGCTTCTAGTTAAGTTGAGGACATTCTCAGTGATTTTTGACTACTTCGGAAATTTATATAATCAATATAGTTTTTTACGTAGTGCATTTTGTATGTCGAAACAGTAACCGACGCTTGCATTCAACAATCCAATACCGAATAATAACATGTGGCTCAACATCCTTTGAAAGGGACAATGCTTACCAAGTAGGTTTTGATAAAACCTGATCATTATCCGATAACTGTGAATGTAGGGATAGCGGACGTCAGTTATCGATCACATGACTTAGTCACAGGGGGGTTTGCTCTACTGAACTGTACCCACACTGGAAACATCCCCCCTCCACGCTAATATCTGTGCTCAGAATTTGTTTTTAAATTATAAATAAATCAGTTTATACAAGAAAATTTCAAAAAAAATAATGATAAAATAATTAAAAATTATTCAAGTATACTTTTATAATTTATATCATCATAATCCTAAGAGATGTAATGTGAAATCACAAGCTGATTCCTAGATTTATCGAAAAGTACAAAATACAGCAAATATCTTCGATGAATTATAGTTATATCAAACTTTTATCTTTCTATGAATTTTTTATCAGTATAGTATTATTTATAACTTAAATATGATTTTTTTTTTTTTTTTTTTGATATTAAGTATTACTAAAATATATTAATTATCCATTTTAATTTTGTAGGTTTTTAGTTTTTGAAAAACAATATATCATAACTACTTAAACCCGCTAGTTTCTCAACTCGTTTCCCATTTAATTCCCAATAAACCTCAGAGGAGTCTAAAAAGATTCGCAATTTGAGAAGGCGAGTCTGTAAGCCGGTACGCTACTATCATTTTAAGAAAGTTGACCTGAAACGCTGTTCTAAAAATATTTAAACAACGCTTTCTTTAACACCTCAGCAAATTTAAAAAATTTAAAGGTTTAGTAGGAAATGAGTAGTACAACCTCTCGCCTTCTGAAGGCGCGTTTACCCTACCATTAGGCACTTGCTTTTCTATCTATTGACATGCTATTATAAGCATCATATTATCTTATTCTCTTTTATTAGATGTTTTTTTTTTTGGATAGAGTTGTAAATTTTAATGAGTAGTCAATAAAAAATAATAATAATATGGCGTAAATATAAAAATTATTATAAAATTAGTGACTTATTTGCAAACAGCTGTGCTTTTAATATGAAAAATGTCAATTAAAACATTAAAATATTTTACATTATTTACAAATTAAAATTACAAGTACAATTTACAGACGAAAAAAAATGTCATTTGCCTTTGAATCTACATTTCTTCCAAGAATGTGATAAGAAATTTGGTTGTATTTAAAATAAACTGTTGTAAAATGGATTTACTGTACTTCGTTAAATGGATTTCTGTTACCATGAGATGATGAAAAATACTTTATTTTAACGCTAGGTTTGGTTTTACGTTCGAGCCTTCTCAAATATGCTTTGCAATTAAACTTAAATTAAACAATTTAACATTAGGTGGTATTTATATACACGGATATGGGAGAACGAGTAGCTGTGTGGGGTGACCCAGCCTCTATAGGGTACTCTTAATTGGGGAAAAACCTGTCGATTGAGCGTATTTGTTGACCATATCATCTCGTACGACCGTTTGTTAAGAAAAAATAACAACTATTACTGACTCTTCATAAAGACCCTTCATGCGCTGTAGTATTACTAGTTTTTATTTAATTTTAATGTTATATGTGTATATATATATTACATTTATAATCCTAGGATATATAATAGAATAAATATATATTTTTCTTAAGTAGTGCTAACGGCCTCTCATGCTTTACTAGACAGATGAGAACCAGAAAAAAAAGTGATTAGCATTAGTAGGACAAGATCAACGACAAGTACGTTGTCGGCTTATTTAATTGATATTAAAAAATTCTGAGGTAATGTTAATCCAGCGTGTTTTCAAAGTTCACATCGTCATTTTTACAGGTAGTAATATTTTTGACTTGAAAAGAAAATTATGTTTGCTTATTTTGAAAAAAATAATATTTTATTTATTCATAAATGAATTTCTTTATGCCATCTGAGGATTAAAGAATTAATGCAATTTAAATGAATCATTTTTTTCTTTTCTTTTCTTTCAGTGGAGTCGGTTATGAATAAATTTAAAATATTTACATTTTTATGGTAAAAATGAAATATTAAAATATTTTTCTCTCTTCTGATGAATTTACATGATGACTTGATACCGGAATTCTTTTCTTTTATGCTATAGCCATACAGTCGGAATAACCTTATGTGTGAAAGATTTAATTTTGAATTGATAGCTAATTAATTTAAACTAATTATTTATTCTGAATAATTATTTATGTCGTTTAATATTGTTAAATTTATGAAGTGCTAGTTAGCATGAATTGTTCGATCGCTTATTGATGGTGGTAGTCCACCCTTATCGACGTACAGTGACATATGCGTTTTTTAGACGCTGGGCCAACAGGCAGCGCAGGCTTATTAGAAAATAAGGGATATATTGGATGACTTGACATAGCTGCAGTACAAAGCATTGCTTCCTTTTTAATCTGAAATAAATAATTTTTAACTTTAAGTAATTTTGTTTATATAACTATTTATTTGATTTATGTAAAAAAAAAAAAAAAAAAAAAAAAGAAAAAGAAAAGTGCTGTTTATATTTACGAACAAATTATCTGAATTTAATGACTTAATAATAGAAATTACTAGGCATTGGTTGGGTAAATAATCATACTAATTTCTTAATAAAATAATTTTTAAAATTTACTTTAATTAGGTTTAATTTCTAAAATTTATTAATAGTTAATAATAATTTTACCAAATTTTTTTGTATAAATTTTTATTGATTATTTTTTACTTCCCTTTTTTTCATCTAGAAATATACTGATTTTTTTTTATTTACTTTCTGGTGCCGTGTACCACGACATCTTGTTTGCGAAACCATACTCAGGTTGAGAACAATTTTCTTTCAAAAAGTGAATAATTTTTTTGTGGAGATACGAGTTATTTTCAAGCAATGCTGAAATGTCTTGACTCATCATACCATTATTCATTCTTTCCTTTAGGTATTTTTTGCATTTAACAAGAATCTGTTCAATTGTCAGGTTTACCTGACATTCCTTGCGTTTTAGGGGTGATTGATCATCCATATAAGTAACTGCGGGTTAATTTTGAGTGTCCAATTCTTAGTCTTATAGTCTTCTTAGTCTTTCTTTTCTTGGTCCTGTTTCTTGCTTCCATGGTCCAGGAATAGGTCTTTTTTTTTTAAGTTTGTTTGTGTTGTCGGTTCTAACCCATTTTTCTGTAGCATAAATATTAGCTTTTCATGGAATTCAGTTATGTATTTTATAAATTTTGTCTATTGTGTGTACTCTATGTGTATTGTGTGTGTCAAAGGAAATATGAGCATCAATTTTTTTTAAATTTTTTTAACGAAGAAGATTTTTAATTGTTTTCATCTGTTACTCTTTTACAATCTATAATCGTTCACTGCTATTGGAAATATTTTCAGACATTTTAATTTAATTTTTTTTTTCAATCTTTATTATTATTAATAAACAATCAGCTTTGAAAATTATTCCAAAAATATTATCGTAAAGCTAAAGGAAATCTATCAATACTTTTGTGTTGAAAGATATATATTAATCAAACCTAAATAATTACACCGGAACTTTGGAGGAACCTCGCGATGGGACGGAAGAAGAGAAGGTAGGAGGTATCAAGTTATTGTGGAAACCCATTTTCCTCTGTTTCCAATGACGGAATCACCTCCGAACAAAAGGTGACAATGATATTTATTGGCCCGTAAAAGGATTTACGACCCCTTTATTGTGGCGGATGAACAAAGAGCTTCCATCTACAGGTGCAATACTACACCGCCACCCCCGGCCGAGCCAAAGAAAAGAACTGGTGACGAATGGCATCTCGACACGTGACTTGAGTCACGGATATGATCTACTGTACCACTCGCCCACCAACACTATTGATGGTATAGTCTTAATGCTTCTGCCATTGTTAAAAAAAAAAATTTTTGTCAATTAGAAATCATTGAGTGCAAGGAAAATCGTAAAACCTATGAGTCATGTATATTTAAAAAAAAAATTGTTTTCTCAATAAAGGAACAAATTAATAAACTTGACTAGTTGATGCATTGTACCCTCTTAGTTAAATGCATCAAATTAAATTAATTGGGAAAATAACTGAAAAAAACAGATTAAGTGATCTTGATAATAACTACACTCCCCGTCAAATGTATTGCGCATAATTTTCGAGGTTTTCTTGGTCTTGACCTTAATCCATACTTTGTTTATATTTATATTAATATTATTTATTAAATGAGAGACATTAGGAATCAGGCGCATCATAGTTATTCAGTGTTTACCAACAAACGATGGAACTTTATTCATTTCAAATTTCCTTTCAGTCCATGTTTATCTTTTGTTTGTCTCAAGTCTCTTGTCTCTTTTCTCTTTAGTCTAGTAATAACAATTAATTTTACTGACGATGAATCAATAAAACGAATATAAATGAATTAATAATACTTATTTATGTCCAGTTTAAAAACGTTTATTATAGACTTCAGAACTTTTCTTTATTATGAAAAAAAATCAAAAAAAAAAAACAGACTTTTTGTAAAATACAAATATTTCAAAGTGTTGCGGTACTTTTGGCAAGGAGTTGATTTAAAATTGGTGTTTAAGTAGGTATCATGATTAGGTAGACACTGCGTAACCTCAGAAAAAAAAAGACTTTCTTTTTTCCGAGCCGCTTTGAAAATTTTCTAAATACTAATCAAAATGCAAACCAATATTTGTTTAAGCTTAAAAAAAAAGTAATCAAATATATATATATATATATATATATATATATATATATATATATATATATATATATATATATATATATATAATGAATATTATCAATTTTTTATTTTTTTCTATTTGTTATATCTGAAATGAATATTTTTTTTTTTTATACAATATTTATTCTTTTGTTGATTTTTTTTTTCTGTAAATCTGTATTTACTTTTATAAATTTTATTGACTTAAAATGTCTCTAGGGCATATACGATTTCATTTTCATTTTCTTTTTAAGTCATATCCCAAATAAAGTTTCCTATTTTTATTCTATTACCTAATTTAGTCATAAAGTTTCCTAAAAATGTATAAATAAAATAATAAAATTAGGTAAATAAAAATTGAGGTAAAACACAAAACACTTATCGCCTTTATAGGCAGTCCTGTTTATACCTACCTATTTGACTCCGTTCGAATCAGGACCGAACCATTTATTAGTAACTAGAGCGCGATTCCATCTTTGATGGTAGATTTAATGATTTCTGCCGACTAAATAGCCAATTCGTTAGGATATTGATGGGAGTCGCAGGGGGTGAATGTGTAAACTACAACCCCTAGGCCGGCACACTTTAATTACACATATACAGTGTACACATTACGGCGATACGTGGCAATATATTGAAGCATTATTAGCACTATCCCCACTCCCTCCTGTTACAATAGTAACACAAATATGTTCTCGTTCCTACCCGCTTTGGCGTCAGTTGGCTGAACACAGGCATCCACCCCCGCAAAAACAGGTCAACAGGAGAGCATAAACGCTAAATTACCTATACGGATAATTTACTACCGCAAATGGTCCTATTAGGTCTTTTATTTTTTTCCATCTCTATTATTATTTTGTATTACCGTTTTTAATTTGTTTTATGGATGCTGGGTGAAGGAAGCATCTGGAAATAATAGGATTGCTCTTTGGGGAGCAGTATGAACTTGGGAAGAAAAAACAAAAATCTGAAATCAAAGGTACATTCGGTTGCGCTATAATAATAATAATTTTTTTAAATCATTTATTGAGATTTACAACTGTATACATATATAAAATAAGTAAATAAGAGGAAATTATTACAATAGCAATTAAAACCACTCTCTAGTAGCACTTCAATAAACAAATTCTACATCAGAAGGTCTCTCGGCCATCTTCTTTTCAGACGCCTGGGAGGATTATTTGGAATAGAATGGGAAGCAAGTTGAGAGCCTAGTGGATTTGAAATGTTATAGCGTTTACTATGAAAGGATAGGTATCTGGTTTGGGCTAAATCAGCAACATATGGAACATGTCTTCATGGATAAGTATATTTGTGACGAAAAATATCTTTTCGGAGAAGGCACGCCAGACTGCTTTTCATTGCGTCGCATAAATTACTAATAGCCACGCCAAGCAACTATATTAATTTAATATTATTTATCAATTGAACTTAATAAATTGCAATAAAAATAAATAAAAAAATTGTTAACGGAATGAGTTGATTCAAAAACATTTCTGTTGAATTAATTTTACTCATATAGCAAAGCCTTTATTCATTAATTTATATAAGAAAACTGTGAAGAGCTACCGTCAAACTATTCTGAAATATTTCTTTGAGTACGCTTTGGTTGTCTTTGAGAATTCTCTAATTGGTTCCGTCAAAACATCAGTTGTTGGCACATAGATTTTCACAGAGATTTACCATCACCACAAACACCGACTAATTAGGCTGGAAGAGAATCAAAAGAGAACATGGAGAAGAAACCAGGGCTGGGATTCATGCTCTATTTCGCATGCTGATATGATCGGGGCCAGACCTAAGAGAATTTATTGCAGGTTTCACTGACTCTTATAGGAATGCAGTCATTTATTTTATGAACTTTTATGAAAAGACCATATACACCTCATATTCAATCCACTTAAACTTGTGGATTAAACGAAAACATATAATGTGTTCATATCATATCATGCTATATATAAATAACCCCCCTTTAATCCCTTCATAGGGATAATAAGTAAAATAAATAAATTAGAATTACACATTAATCCTTCGCTTATTGTTAAAAATATGATTCATTCAAAAATGTTAAATATCATAAAAGCAAACAAGCTTACTTACGCCTGCATTATTACCGAGCAGCAGACATTTTTTTTTTAAAGTACATTGCCTTAAATATGTTTCACATCCACATCACTACTACCTTCTAAATACATAAATTAATTATAATAAAATCGAAAATATAATAAAAATAAAATAAATTTCACCTTAACTCTTATGATCTGACATAGGTGCCTTATTAACGAAATACGATCTTTAGAAGCAGTGTTCCAATATCATAATTTTGTTTTTTATTTTTTTAAGGAATATTTATGTTTTTGTAATTTTACTCATCACATTTCATCTATAATGTTTAATTAATTTTTTTTTCTCAGAAATAAATATGAAAATTAGTACTTCAATTTTTATTTCTACTTTAATTATTTTATTGTTTTATTTGTGTAATTATAATAAAATACGTTTTTCCTCATTTAATTTCAAAGATAGTACAGAAAGAAACAATCGATGTTGAAGTTTTTATCATTAACTTAATGATTGTTTTTATGTCTGTTTAATTCTCTAATGATTGTTAATTGTTTCTCTACTTCTTTCTGACCATTCATTTGTTTTTGTAGTAATTAGACGCTAATCTTAATTTCCTTTTTTTTTTTTATATGTATTTTTTACCTCGTTTCGTTTATCATTCGACATTTTAGCATCTAGCCTCTTACTTTAACGGTGGTTAATTTAAATAATTACTTGGAAGAGAGGTTCTCAATGAGAGCCGATGTGATAGTGAAAGTGCTTTCGACTGCGGTTGTAAGGCGCTAAGACCGGACACAAACGTACATAAATCTGTATTAGGTGCAGCTATGAGCCCCCGACTGTGAGCAATCATAAAAAGAAGATTTACGCCGAAGCTAGATTTGAATACTGGACCAGTCGTAAAACCGGGCTCCTGGAGGAAATTAAATAATCGCGTCCAAGTTTCCCAGATCGGGCACAGAAGGAACCTCGCCTTTACGGCCTAATAATTCAAATATTTTATGTAAAATAAGTCCCGTGTCAGGGGAATTCTCTACCTTCGTCCTCTAGGCGACATAAAAACTAATCGAATCTCTGGCCACAGTTGTAAAAACACACCGGACTCATCTTTGATTTTTTTCTTTTTTTTTTAATAATTTTATTTCTCGGTTCATTTTCATATTTCTTTTTAAGTCGAATACCGTTTTCATCGGTTGTTTGAAGAAAAGGTCGTTGTTATACGGTTCAAGATATCACCGAGTCTTCTGTTTTACGATGCATAAATAATATGAGTATTGACCTTGAGTGAATCTACCTTAATACTCACAGCTCTTGTGTAGAACAATTAAATAATGTAATAGAATAAAGAATAAATATTATTTTTAATTTGATTCCAGTTGCGTTCCTAATACGTATTTCCCTTATGTTAGAAGGTTATGGGTCAAATCTTGGTTACTCAAATTTCAAAGGAATGAGAGTAATCTTCTACGAAATCTATACTTGTTTTGGAGAAACACTTTCTGAATTTCAGGCCTTCCGTCCAGTAACAGTACCACAAGAGGTCTTATTAGTGGCTTGTTAAGACTCCTCAAGTCCTCGTAATCTCTGGTCATGAAGAACTACACGGCGTTACTAATCTGCGGTACTTCCCACGGCGAGGGGCAGATGCTGCGCCGGATTATCCTCATGAAGCAGATGGGCGGGTACAGGCTAGCCGTAGGCAGGATCGATTGGGATTTGATTATGAGAGGAAAGGAAGAGAAAAAAATGTAAGTTTGTGCTACATACCCCGCTGGGAGGGCTGCTTGCTGGAGTGGTTTCCGGCAACTGTTGCCAACCCAGGTGTTTGTTGCGACCCCCGCGGCTCGGCTACCACTCAAGTTGAGCTCAACTGGAAAACAGGTTTAATATCTAGTCCCATCCATAATAGTCCTTTAATTCCAGGCAGGCTCCAGTAGCTGCTACTGGTCTTGGGGCAGTATTATGCCTGTTCCACATTTTTATAAGAATATCGTTTGTTTGCCTAAAACATCTCAAAATTACTTATCCTATCGAAATATCTGTGCCACCTGTGAATGGTGTGAAATCTGTAATTTTGTGAGTTTCTTTTTATGGGTATTACCAGATACCCTATTTATTTTTTTTTTATTAGTGTATAATAGACTGATTTATACGGTTACTAAAAAGATGACTATTCTTTTGTGAATCATTGTGGAAAAAATTCTAAACTTCAATTTTGTTTATCCTAAAACTTTATTTTTTCACTTAACATTCAATTTCCAGGTGACACAAATATATGATTTATTTGTTGTTTGTTTATTTGGGCTTAGCGTCCTTATGTAATCCAACTAGGTCAGGAAGGACGGGTTATCCTACAGGTTACTAACCTATTCCAGCCATGGTGGGATGGCCAAGTTTATATCGTGGATTTAAAAATTTATATACTTCAATCAGTTCATAAAAGCGCATTAAGATTCTTTTAAGTAATAATTAAATAAAATACATCACAATTTAAAAATATTAACAACAAATTTTAAATTATCATTCGATTGATTAAGCACTTAAAAAGAGAATGAAAAGTTTTGGTCGAGAAAGTGAAAAAATCAGTCATTTGAAATTTTGTTTGTTCATATAAACTTAATGTTAACAGAGTTTGTTTTGACTTTAAATTTACCCACAAAAATGAGTACATAGATTTTATATGCCAATATGCTAGTGGATGAGATTTCAATTTGTCTTAACTATTGATTTTTTAGTTCTTAATTTAGTTCTTCTTGAAGTAAAATCTTGATAAAACGGTTACTTCTTAATCCAACTGATTTGGACTTCACAATGTTACAATTGAAAGGAGTTAAAAAAAAGCTTGCTCCCCTTAAGCGTAAGCAACAAAGGGAAATGGGATTGATTAAAACGTTCCATCAAGGGTGACAGCCTTGGGAAATGCGACGGGGAAATGATGGATCGGACGGACCACGTGAGCCGGGGACTCTGCGAGGTTTTTCACCCCCTCCAGCGGAGAGCCGCTCCCGGTGTGACGGATGGACGGGACAGTTCGAAGCAGGTGGTAAGTGGCGAAAAAGAGTGGAAAAAAGAAAAAGATACACCTTGTGGATTTTTCCCATTATTCAAAACGTCCATCCCCTCCCTCGGTGAGGATAGGTGGACGTGACTCTTTTCAAAGCGATACAATCTCTTCGGCCGTCTCTTCTTGCCAGGAATCCTTCTGTTTTCTTACGTCTTCATTCAACAACGTTCGTTTACCTCGCGGCCTTCCTCGTCGGATCGTGTTTTTGAAGTGGTTTAGAGATAGATATTATTTAAGAGTCAAAATTTAGAAACAAGAAACATCGAATCAATTTATAATTAAACTTAAAATTCGATTCATCATAATCAGTCACTATATCACGAATATTAATGGTGCTAAAATGTGCAGTGATAGCAGTGGTTATGAAATAGGAAAACTAGTTAACGATTTACTCTATAAAGCAGGTCAACGTTTTGTCATAGTTTTTTTTTTTTCTTTCATATTGAATAAATATTACAAGCTGTCTCTCTGAAGGGCAATGAGTAATATGGATGACAATGAATCCATAAAAACAATATGTACAATGAGTAAAATACAAAAAAAAATAATAATAATAAAAATAAACAGCCTCTAAATTAGAATAATAACTCTAAAATACAATAAACTAAAATAAAGAAAAAAAAAACTGAAATACAATTATTCTATATTTACTATATTTACCAGCTTGCTGGGGAAACTCCGAACCAAGCTTGTCTTCCCGCTATGGGAGGGCAAGCCAGGTCCAAAGAGATCTCAGCGTTTCTCTCTCAGCGCTCTGCCTCAGTCGCTCAGGACTCACTTATAAATAGATAGATAAAGTAGATAGATATCTCTTCTTTTTTTTTAGTTCCAAGAAGAAAAATTTGTAATAAATAAATCATATTACGCTCACTTTCCATGATTATTTTCATGTAATTTGTTCTAGCTTAAGCTAGGTTTTTAGAACTAGAGTGGTTAATTCTAAATGAAAAAATGAAAGAGATATGGAAGATCAAAAAAGCTCAAACGAAGTGAATGCTTTGCGTAGACCTCAGACTCATTTGCTTAAATAATAATAAATATATCACTAAAATAAAAGATATGGAAAATATAACTACTGTTTCCCGCCATACATATTATTTCTATCTTTATAGAATAAAATAATACTAAAGACCAATCAATTAAATTTATCAAACTCCGAAAAAAAATAAAAAATAGATATGCTTTGTTTTGATATTTCAAAATGTTAATTTTTTTTTCACTTTCTTGGCTGATAATGTGTGAAAGTAGTCCAAATCTGGATAAAATTAAAATATATACTTCTAGATGACCAAAAAATCAAAGTAGGTGCTGCTACAAATTAGGATTCCTCCAACTGATGGATGAATAAGTGATATTTTGGAATTTCGATGAGTGGTAGTGCTGTATCATACAAATAGTGGAATAATTTTTTTAAGTTTAGCATTTCAGCTTAAATAATGCATTTACTATCTTAAAAATATGCTAACAGTATCAAAATTAAGAAAATAAGCATGATTATTAAAATATTTTACAAGTATAAAATGTAACGAACCGGGTTTCAGAGGGTCTCGCTTAAGATGGGTGCGGTTTTGAAAATAAACCTGAGGTAGAAAAAAAAAAAAAAAAAGATGAAGAAATGCCTCTGACTTTATTCTTAAGACTAATCCAACTGTAAACCGATCTTTTCAGCCTCGGAATCATTCGAAAACAGAAAGGGAATGAAAAAACAACAAGGAAGAAATACAGTGGCTACCATAAAAAAAAAACATTTCTCCCATGGAGATACGTCAGGCCCTATGGGGGTATTCATTTCATATGCGGCGGTGCGAGATACGCCGACAAAGCGACTCTTTTGAATCGGTAAAAAATATATTCGTCTGAAAATATTAATTCTGTTATTGTATAAAAAGAAAAAAAAATCGTGAAATCCGCAAAGTCTTTTAGTAATTATCGTTGGGAGATTCGTGAGGAGTTGCCACGCAGTGCCTACGTTTCGGATATTGATTCCGGTCGGCTTCAACATCAATCAACTTCCACGTAACAACTTTACCTTTTCAAGTGACTGACTTTGTAAAAATTTGTACTTTCCATGTTAGTGCATTAATTTCAGCATCTTTCAATATTTAATTTTTTTTAATACCAGATTTTCTTAACCATTACTAACCATTACTTACTCTCCCAGAAAATATTGAATAAGGTTAATACAAAATTAATTAAATGGAAGAAATGGTTTTATTTAGATATTTATTTTAATTTCAAATCGGCCTGGTAAGCCTTACATGGATGTTTTTAAAATAAAAATGATTTAACAATAGTAGAAGGAAGGGTTCAGTCTCGCAAGAGACACCCAAAACAGATAAGTTTTCTAATAATTTTTAGAATAATTGTAACTGTAGAGGAAGTATATAATAACAATAAATTAAAAGGGGAAAATGCAAAGAAGTAGCAATAAAAAAAAAAAATAATAAAATACAGGCAAAATTAGGTGCTTAACAAAAAATTAATAATGAAAAATATCAAAAAAAAAAAAAAATACATGTATATATAAGAGAATAAAATATATAAGAGAATCTATTTAGGTACAAAACGTTACAAAACCATATCATATACTGCAATTAAGGTGGAAAAAGGTAATATTAAATACTATGAAATAAAAAAAAATCATATAGTATTAAAAAAACTAAAAATTGATAAGTTGTGATTATGTTTTAACAATATGAATCAATATTTATTTTGTAAAATGTTAATCCGATTCTGGATGTTTAAATCACTTAATACTGTAGCTAAATAACCAGCGACCGGAAAAGTTTCGAGTACTGACCAGACAGAAGGGTGATGCCTTGTTTTTGTGTCAGTGGGGAGTAAGCTATTGTGGGGGTGGAACACCCATAGTGGCCTCTACCTGTTCTCTGTGTTTGGAGGTCAGTCAGAGGCGAACCATTTGGGGGTGAGTAATTGAAAAACATGAGACTATTGTTCTCTCTGTCTGTTTCGGCTTTCAGTCCCTCGTTTGCTTTCATATCCTCTCCTTGGCCAACATATGCTACCTTTTTCCAGGTAAAATTTCGGATGTTATGAAATAAACATATCCAACAAGGTGAAAACACACAAACAACGAAAGTAACAAATTTCGGCTTACTTTTATTTCAGAAATGTTCTATAACATACCGATAATGAGTAGAAAATTATTTAAAGGTTTTTAAAATTTAGAATTAAAAAAAATATTTAAAAAAAAAAGTGTGTGTGCTCTAGACCACATGGTGGAAGTGAAAACTTCATTGAACGTTTGATAACGTTAACCGAACAAAACCTTAGTTCTTATATACAATCTAAATGTTTTGGTTAACTTACTTGACCAATTTCATTTTGTTTTAATTCCAGGAACAAGTCGTGAGTAATTATTTAACACAATAGAATACGTTTTCCGGGGTTTCAAATGAAAAACCGATCACGAAAAGTAAACAAACGAAACAGGTTACAACAGCACGCTGGGATGCCGTGAGTCCTCAGTGTTGCCAGCTTATTACACACGCATGATTTTTCCGATTTGTTGTATGCGCTGATTTGATGTATAGCTGATGATTTGATGTATAGCTGATTGTATTCTAAAGTAGAGTTGCGTATGATGCGTCATAATAATATTAATAAGGTTTGGAATTATTTTGAATATTTTGAAAAGACTAGATAGCGCACTGTACTCCGGATTCAGTGCCGAGTTCGCTCCGGATTCAGTGCCGAGCTCACGCTTAGTCGAGTCGAGCCGATTCTACCCGAAACAGCGTTACATATTCGGGCGTGACGGCTCAATCTCATTCACACCTCACAAAAAGTTTTGCTGAGCCCTCACAAAAAAGTTTTGCTGAGCGCGCCTAAAGAAGTTTTCACTTCAAAAAGGATTGAATAAAAAGTTGTAAACGTTAAATTACAGTTAAGTTATATAAAATGATATTCCTCTAATCCCTGTTGAACAGATCCGCTACCTAGGACTCCACTTGGACAAACGTCTAATTTGGAATCCACGTACTAGACTAAAACGACAAGAAACTTACAATCCACTACTACTATACTACTTACCTTAAAATCCAAAATCCTTCGAAAAATCCTTTGTCACCAATAAACTTATCCATAAAGATCTTAATGTTCCATTTGTTGCTGATTTATCACAAACCAGATACCTATCATTTCATAGTAAGCTCCATAACAACTGGAATCCACTAGTTTCTCAACTCGCGTCCCACTTCCTTCCCGATAATCCTCCGAGGCCTCTGAAATATGGCCTAGAGACCTTCCAGTGTATAATTATTATTGAAGTGCTACTGATGAGTAGTTCTTTTCAAGTTTTGACATGCTATTGTAATCGTTGTGAACACATTTAATTGATGTATATATTTTGTACAGTTGTAAATTTCAATAAACGTATGAATAAAAAAAAAAAAAAATTATAAAATTTTATTAACTTCTCTTTCTTGCTTTTAAAAGAGGATTCTTCGTTTTTAATACCACCCTATTTTCTTCAATAGACATTGAGCAAAGACTATTTTATTTTTATATTAAAGTTTTCAATATTTTGTCCCATAATAGTGAGCTGAATTCGATAAAAAATTCTTAGGTTATTCAAAAAAAAAAAAAAAAAAAATCAAGATTTCAATATTTGTGCTACATTTTTATGTTAACATTTTGGACGGAATTCGAAATTTTGAGCACTTAAATACATTTTTTTGAATTAATTTTATTTATTTATTATTTAATCAGGCTAAAGCCTCGTAATAAAATTTTGGTATGGCCGAACCAATCTATTTTTATTTCATTTCATGTTAAAAATTATATTTATTGTTCTTGTTGAACCTTTGCCATAAATGTAACTTTTTCTTCAAGCATTAAAAAAAACTGGAGTCTGGCGGCTTATTACTGTATTACCAAGCTCAGCCTATGCTGGATCGATCGAATGGTTCACAAGAACTGTTGGCGTGATCGGCACAAACAGTTCGTGCACGCCTTGCTCCCTGAAGACTGCCAAAACTGTCACTATTCCCTCATTTTAATTGCTTTTGTGTTCTCTTCCAGGAATCGACTGGAGCTCTTGTGAATTTCTCTTTTAATAATCATCACTTAATATCGTCAAAACGGATTAAAAAAAAAAAGTTTCTTCCTCATATCTCTATCTGAGACAGCCGTCAGTGCGATGACAACCTTTTTTTTTTCTACTCGTACAGAAAACATATTGTACAGAGAATGTCCAGATCGCTGTCTCTGAGAGCCGTCTATCACACAAGAGTTCGTGCTGACAATGATGGAACGAACTCAGTGTGTAGGAGGTGTAACGGGATGTAAGGCATGTAGACCAAGTATGCCTGTATCCAGGCAACTGTGGATAATTGATGTACTTTCGAGACTAACGCTATCTGAGGGGTATGTAACAGTCGATAACAGATATCAAAGAATATTTAGTTAAGGAACATAGAGGAGACCACCCCAAACTAGTATAATTTATGTTTCCGTGGCTTTTCTATTTTTTTTTTAAACTACACCCTAGTAAAAAAAAAAGTTGTCTTTCTCACACATCAGCTTCATAAGAATTATTGATATTGACGACTGTCCAATTTACATTTAAAAATACCAATTATGATAAAGCTTTTTCAAAGAATCATTTTATGCATTTCATCTAGTACTTTTGTTTTCCTAGAAGTGGTCCGAAGAAAAATAATTGGAGAGAGGTATCTAAATAATTGAAGGATTTTATTTTTGGTTAGGGATGGTTAGGACGAATTAACACCATTTATTCACGCAAGAAAGAAGCAAATAAACTATACTTACTTAATGATTTAAATTTCTTATTTATTGATTTTAAACTAACTGTTTTATACTTATGGTTCAGATCAGTCCAAATTTTAACATTTCTGTATTACAGGGGAAGGTCGGAGTTTAAACTCTTTGTGTTCTTTAGGATAGACACAGTTTTTTTTTTTTTGTTTTTTTTTTAAACTATTTTTCATTATTTCCTGAAAAGGAGGCTACTATTTATTTATTTTCAAATTATTTCTGTGCCATAACCCATACATACTTTTGGATATGCTGCAGTAATGAATAATCTATTATTATACATAGTACACATTGCAATTAAGTAAGGCAGCTTGTTATATTTATTTAGTTTTTATTTTATTTGATTAACATTTGTTTGCAAATCGTCAACATAGGACTACGCAAATATCATATTTAACTCCATATTAAAAGCTCATTCCTTCTTCTCCTCCAATAATCCCTCATTCTGAGTACTGCAGTCTTCTTTCTTCTGTCAATCCGCCACGCCCATACCCTGCTCCTTTTTTCCAAAAGAATATATTTTAAGTCGGTTCCTGAATATCTGTAATATTTATTTAATTAAAAAAGTTAATATTTTAATGTATTTTTTTCCCCTGTGCCTTCGTGTGGAATGCCGATAATTAGTAGAGTAAAGGGGAGTAGGATTATTTTAGATATCATTTCTTTTATTATTCATTTTGAGTGGTTTCTCAGAGTTCAAAAATAAAATAAATAATCGGTTATTGACATTTCTACTTCCTATTGACACGGCTAGATGGAGTTTCTTTTCTCATCGGTTACATGACTATCTCATCCCTTGTCGCCGGGAAGAACAAATGGCTTTTTGTCCGGGCGGATGATGACATAGATCAGAGGGAAGAATACAAAAGAGTACAGTAGAATGTCAGAATAGAAGAGAAAAAGGTATTATTGGTAAAAGGTCGGGCGGCTAGGGTCGCTGCTCCTGGTGAAGAAGTTATTTTAATCTGGCTCCGTGCGAGACGGAGAATAGATCTGTTTTATCTAAAACCCACACTGTGGCCATTGTGAAGGGGGGGGCGCGTGACCGAGCCCAGACAAATCGCTGCCTCCCCCCCCCCCCCCCCCCCCGATCTCCTTCTTCAGGAATAACACGGTTTGGTTCTGCCCTTGATGTTTCCAGATCCCGGAGCTCTGTTTATATAAGTTCGGTTTACTTGATCGTCACCGAAATACAAAGGAAAGAGTTTTTCCCGGAAAAAGAATAGAAAAAAATGACTTATAAGAAAAAAAAATTATGGCCGAGGAAAAATGGAAAAGAGGAAACCCTCACGTAGGACGATCCCCACTCGAGCGATGTCACCGACCCCCTCCTTGCTACATATACCTGTACCGTTTAACACCTCTTTTGTATTTCCCGCTTTTCTTTCTATAATGCTTTATCAGAAAAACTTCCTCCATCAATAATTTCTGATACAATAGGCTTTAGTTCAACGTTCTAAACCTTTTCTATCTTTGAAAATCCTTTACCTCCACGTTGAATTAAATAATAACCCATTCCTTCTTATTGACAAAAAAATGTATTTTTTTTTCCGTTGAAGATCTATTCAACGTGTGAGTAATAAAAGGATACAATGCACGGCCCATTGGCACCTGATACACATTTCCTACACTTTTATGAAGCAAGAGATATTGCAAAAGAATTCTTTTAAAGTGAATTTATTCTTTAATCAGGGATATTATAAAAGAAAAAAAAATTAAATTCATAATGATCCTCTTGAATAATTACAATGTTAAAAATAAAAAAATAAATTTAAATTTTTTAAACAACAGAACGACAAGAAACTGCAGGTTGTGACGAGCACGACGCAACTTTTTTGACTTTTTCTTCATTTAACAGACAAAGGTTTAAATCCTCTGATTAACAACAAGATACTTATTTACAAGACAGTAATTAGACCTATTTGGACAAACGGAGCTGAGCTTAAGGGCTCCACTAAACCTTCCAATTCGTTAAAAATACAAAATTAAATTTAATTTTTGAAACACCAGAGTAAATCGATAAGATATTGCCTATCGTTTTCGACTTCCACAACATATACCCGGCAAACGTTCAAACCAATTAATTGCAAGAGAACTATTTAAACGACATTAATTAGAAATATTTGGACGGAGTTGAGCTTTGGGGCTTTATCATCCAATCCTTGCAAAACACAATCATCAATGCTCCTTACTTTGTCACAAACAAACTTATCTATTAAGATCTTAGTGCAGCTTTTTGTTGTTGATTTATCCCAAGCCAGATACCTAACCTATTCTTTCATAGTAAAATCTATAACCTTCAAATCCACTAGTCTTTCAGCTTCACTTTCTATTCCATATAACCCTCCGAGGCGTTTGAAGAGAAGATGGTCTCGGAACCTTCAAATATAGCAATGATTTTTTGTTATGGACATTAACTTCACATTTATTAGGTGTGTTTTTATTTTCTTGTATACAGTTGTAAATTTCAATACATAATAATGTTTAAAAGAATATAGGTTCGTGCAAATTTTTTTAAAAAATGTTTATAAAGATAGTAACGTTCTTAGAAATGCAAGAGTCAATGGTTGAATGTTATTAGGTATCTAATTTTGGCTAAATAAATAAATTTAAAAAATAATAAAATAGAGGAAAAGGGAAAGGCAGAGTTGAATGAACTATTATTTTTATTAATAATTTTACAAACTTGGTTTGTAATAGTTGGTATAACTTATAATTCTACCAGCTATTACTACTGATTCAACCCATTAAATTAACTTTTGATTTATATTTTATATAATAAACTAAAGAGTATGAAGCGTTGTTTAAAGTAAGTAGGTATTAACAATTGTAGACTAAACTGAATACAAATAGTGAGCGACAATAAGTAGCCGGCAATCAGCCATTATCTATTCAGCGCAGGCAATTTCGTAACAATGAAAGCCATGAGACAAATGGAGCATAAATACAACAGTAACCAATTGAATTACTCAGAAGGCCATTGGACAATAAGTATTTTCTTTTTTTATAGGCCACCAATCGCCTTTTTCTTTTCGCTAAGTGTGTGTACTGTTGAATAATATTAATTACTAAAACCCTTACTCAGCTCTTGAAGGAATGTTAAGGTGCCGCTTAAGCATTACTTTTTTAAATTCTCTAAAAAATTATCCATGAAGGAACTTTGATACCCGGACTGAGTAGTATCATATCCATTGCAATGCTGTCCCTAACCAGATGCTGGTCTTAGATTTATTATTTACATTTATTTATTAGATATGTACTGTTTCATTTTATTCACGAACAATAAAATAAAAAGTCTTTCTCACCTCATGAAAAGTGTCTTTCACAACATTTTTGGAAGCTTTAGGTTCCAGAATAATTTTAAAAATCCATTAAAATGTTATTTAAATATTATTGAATTAAAAATTATATTTAAAATTTTTATTTGAATATGTTTTTAATTTGGTTATAATAGTTAATCAAGTGACGGGGTTAAGAAGAAATTTTTACTAAAAATTTTTTTTTTTTTCAAAATCTCTAACCTTCTTGTTTTGTTTTTTTATCCTTTTACTGTAACTCAGTTATATTTTAAGGAATTTATATGTAAGAAATTTAGATTTGAACAATTTTCTATTTCATTCATTTATCATCTGAAAGCATAATTAAGAACTTCAGTTTGTTTACTTGGTTCCCATATTTTTTCACAATTCTGCCAACTTTGGCCAATTCAGGACTTACTATAATTAAGTTATTACGAGATAAGGGTAATTTTTAATGAAAATTTAAATGTTTTAGGTTAGTGATTTTTGTTATGGTGTGTAATTGAGGCCCTTCATTAAATAACTTGGTATTTTTCTTCTTATATGACGTTCCCTTTTTATATTCTAATTACTCCATTTTGGAATGATCCTATCCATTGCTAGATGAGGGAAAGTCTGAGCTACTTAGAACAATACTGGCCTTAAAATATATTTATTATTAAATAAATAAGCAATTACAAAAAAAGTTTTTCTTAACATGTGAAAAATATCTAACAAAATGTTTATAAGCTTTAGGCTCTAGAATCATATGATAGTCCATTCCAATGTATCTATTATTCTAAGGAAACACTTTTTGTATCAATGTTTATTTACAATTATATTTACAGCTTTTATGTTATTTTTTTATTTTGAGTTGGGTGAAACGTAATAGAGTTTAAACTCCTGTGGATCTGTTTCGAAGAAATACGGTGCATTATTATCTGTTGAAGAGGTATCCTGAGAAAAATTTCCGGATGGTACTCAGATAGATTGAAAGCCTTTGTGTGTTTTGGCCGTAAGATGCGACAAAAGGCCTGTTGGTACGACTGTGTATGGTTTAGCTTTCGTCTCGCTGGTTGTGATTGAGGTGTCGAATCAGTGGATACCTTCCACAGTCATTGTGCTGTAATGGTGTTTGGACAAGGATTCCCACAGAGGCTACACATCTCTGGCAGTCATTCCATTAATCACCACCATTTTTTATTATCTTTTAATTTTCCTCCTAGTTTAATTTTTTACCGTGGCCGGAGGATCGGGTTTAGGTTGTGTGTTTTCCCCGTTCGATAATGGGTCGGCGGATTGGATACGCTGTCAGGCCCATTCTACTTCTGGCCAGGCCTCTCTTTTGATTTTCTTTGCTCCCTTTTGTTAAGTACACACACCTCTGATGGAGGATAAAGAATGGAAAAAGAAAAAGTTGTTTTTTACAGTTGTTTATTCTACAGAATTTACCTGTTCCTTTCATCTAATACTAATATAATTTATAGTGAATCGGAAACATGCTCGCCTTTCGGCCTGGAATCTCTTTCGCTTAGAGATGAGAAAGGAGCCAAGGAACTCTATTTTTAGTAAAATAAAATTGCTTCAAAGAACTCTAAGAACTCTTGTAATTTAAAAAAAAAAAAAAAAAGCTGCTTCTTTGGTTTCATTAATATAAAAAACTAAATAAAATTAATTATTAAACATTCATCTATTTAACATATCGTCGGTTAAGATATTATTCCTTGTAAGTGCCAATTTCCAGCTAAAAAAAAAATTGGAACCATTATTTTCCCAAAAGTTAACCGCATCGATAAAGTGAGGTATGTATTCACCGGATCAACAAAGACAGGTTTAAAAATGTACTCATTAGAGAAATAATAATTCAAAATGTCTATTATTTTATTTCATGAACCAGTGTTTTGCTCCTCCAGTAAAATCGGTATATTTCATACAAAGGTAACGTATATATATATATATATATATATATATATATATATATATATATATATATATATATATATATATATATATATCACATAATCACCTAATTTAATAGTGATTACATCTTTTAGTCAAATAATCATTAGCTGACGAAAAGATGGCTGAAATATTTAATCATGATTAAATTAGGTGATTGATTCCAGGAAATTAGTTGTCAAATAGCTAAAATTAAATCTTAACTACAATTTAATTTTTCCCAACTCTGATATATATTTATATATGACATTTATTTGTTTATTTAAAAACTTGCTATAATAATCTATCGTAAAATATTTTACTAACTAATAATATGAACAATAATTGAACGATATCAATATTTTTGACACAATTGAAATCAATTATTAATTATAATCTGATCCCCTTTAATTATTAATTAATTTAGAATAGGGGCCATTTATTTTAATTAGGGTGTCTGTGGGCAAAACTTGCTATTAATTGGCGTAATTAAATATTTTCAGACTTTTCACACCTCTTATTAATTTAATTTATAAGGAGCAAGTTTAATTAATTGCAAGTTTAATTCAATAGGCTAATTATTGTGAATTTGTTAATACTCTTCTAAAAAAATGAATATAATTTATTAATTAAAATCATATATCTTAATTTTTATCAATAATTAATTAAGTTTGTTTTTCTATTTCTTAAGTTATTGAGAAATGACTTGTGAATGGTGTTGAAGTCTGGCGGCTCAATATCGCATTGCAACCTTCTCTTCCCCCCTTTTGGGTATAGTCGGCCCCGTTCCTAAATATGTTGTTCCGAATCCGAAGATGATAGTCTGCCTATTAACAAAATGCAATCAGGACATAATGTCAGTATGGGTATAATGGCGCGAAATGACAGGTATAGGCTAAACGGTCCCTCGAGATAAGACTCGACTATTGACTACATCCAATGATTGCCTCCGATTATAGAGACAGAGCAATAGGAAAGGAAGATCTAATGCAGCATCCAACCTCCTGGGAGGGCTGCCATTTGTAAGTAGTTGCTCCCTTGTTATTATATTGTATTTAAATGGGATGTGGGAGGTGAAGATACTTAGGGGAATCCTTCATCGCCTCACCAGACGTTGACAAAAAACAAATGAGAAAAAGGTCGTTAGTGGCCTTCTAATTTCTGTTTTGAAATGATTAACTCTTCAATATATGAACTGTCAGTTGATTGCTGGATGGTCGGGGCTTCACCTGTTCTGTATTCTAGTGGCGCTGGACCGGTTGAAATTTTTATTGATTATTATTTAACTTTGTTGTTTTGTTTAAAACAATGAAATTCAGCTAATAAGATCATTGCTTTATATCTCTCACAAATATCTATAAAAATTTATTAATAATTATTTGTATTCGTTTGATATTATTTTAAGGGCTAAAGTAAAAATAATTGAATATTCAGATTATTTTTAACAATATATAAATCTACACTCGAAACTGTGTTTAATAGCTTAAAATGTCTTCTCCACATAAGAAAAAAAAAACAAAAGAACAAAAATAAAATTAAAAAAAACGAAATTAACTTCAGAAAAAAATATATCGAATGATTTTTTTAAAATGTCAACTTGTGTATTATTTTATTCATTATGGACATTCTATGGTTGACTTTTAGACGTTTTAGCAGAGAAATGGTTAGGAATGCAGTCGAGTAAATAAATACGTCCATTTTTTAAAAATAAATAAAAGAAAATGATAATAAAAAAAAATATTAAAAAAATAAAAATGAAAAAAAAAATAATATAAAGTTTTTTTATTGTTTTTTTTTTTTTAATTTAAAATCTTGGACGTGTTTATTTATTTGACTGCATCCCTGACCATTTATCTTCTATTTTATTCATTTCGTTACTAAACCATTTTAAATTCACTATATAACAAATAACTATCATCCATAACGAACTAAATATCCCTTATATAAATATAAATAAGTATAGAACTTTCTCAATCATTATACATATTCTTCCACGTTAAACTACTAACTCGAATCTACTAGTCTCCGGACTTACTATCTACTCGATTCCCGATAACTCTACATACCTGAATAGAAGATGGCCTAGGGACCTTCTAACATGGATTTTATTGAAGTGTTACTAATTCATACTTTGTTTTCAAGTTATTAACATGTTATTCTAATTATGTTTTCATACCTTTATTTATGTTGTATACTGTTGTATCAATAAATAAATAAAAATTAACATGAATACGGTGATATTAAATTATTTGCTTTTAAGGTTTTCAATCTCGAGGATCATTTTCGTCTAATTTACAATTTAAAGTTAACAGTTAAATGATTGATTAAATTACACAAAACCTTTTACTTGTAATTTTATTATCTATTTTATTATCTCGTATATATGTATAGTTTTTAAAAGTCTTATTGATTTGAAATTCCTTCCATATCTTTTAGTTTCTTCCGGCGTGTAAGTCTAGTTTTGGGTCACGAATTACTGGTTTCATGCTTTGAAAAAAACTATGCAAGCATATGGATCTATCTCCCTATGAGCTCCAGAAGCCATAAACAAAGACTGTAGAAGAAAACGGAAAAATCAACGAACCGTCGAACGCGGGCATAAGAACAGACATTAATAAAGTGGGATAACCGAAGGCTATTGTGGTGCGTAGCATTGTGAAAGCTGTAGCATTGTGGTATCCAGAAAACTGACGGATACCTGAAACAGACAGATGCGTTTTCATTTAAAACGATTCGCCCTCGTGTTCCCTTTTTTTTTTATAGAGCACGCCCCCTTGGGCCAGTGAATCAAACCGCATTTTGTCGTGTCCATAGTCCATTGTTCGCTCCAGTAATTTATTATCTTTTATTCCAGGGAGGGGGTTCGGATCAGTGGTTCCGTGGAACAATAACTCCTCCAAATATTTTAAGGACTACTTGGGTTGCAGTGGGTCATAAACAGTTGCTTGGGGGTTGTTTTGAAATGATAGTATAGCTTCAAAAAAAAAATCATAAAAAACTGAAAGGGTGGTTTAACTAGGGAAGGTTATTGTTGGCAGAAGTTATTGGGTAATAAAACTTTAAATTAATTTTTTAATCCGTTTTATTCACCATTTTCAAACACAATATATAATATTTCACGGCTCTATGCTCTGCAGCAAAGACCGACAAAATCCACAATACTATTAATTTTTTATTATTATTAATTGGGTGTGTATGTGTATTTTAATGTATGGATGAATACATCAACATATCTGTTACCTATTGCCCATCACCGAGGCAAATTGTAACATTCCTATAAAAGTTTTAAAAAAATATATATTCTTAGGAAATTTGACTACTTGAAGAGGTGAATAATAATAATAATGATAATAATAATAATAATAATTAAATTGTATTTCACTTAAATTACTTGCTCTTAGATCGTAAAAAATTATTTGTAATGAATTCCACTAAACAACAGTATTTAATTTATTACTTTATCTGTATAGTAGAGTTCGCCATAAAGTCTTTATTAGTTTTTTTTAACCATTTATTGATATTTACAACTGTGTATCAATATACAACAAGTACATTTGAGAAAATGACATGTAAATCACTTGTAAAAACTACTCACTAGTAGCACTTCAATAAAAGTTCTAAACTAGAAGGTCTCTTGGCTATCTTCTTTTCAGACGCCTCGGTGGGATATCAGGTATCGAATGTGTGGAAGAGCTGTTTACTATGAAAGGATTGGTATCCGGTTTGGGCTAAATCAGCAACATATGGAACATTGAGTTCTTAATGGATATGTTAATTTGTGACAAAGTAAGGAGCATTAAGGATTTTTCAAAGGATTTTGGATTGTAAGGATTGGATACGAGAAGAATTGGATGGTTTAGTGGAGCCCCAAAGCTCAACTCTGTATGTCCATATAGGTCTTATAACTGTCATGTAAATGCGTCTATTGTAATTTATTGGAAGCTTTTTGTTTTATAAAAGTTTGTCTAGTAAATTTTGGAGTAATCTGTAACGACGGACTGTTTCTTGTCGTTTTAGTCTTGTATGTGGATTCATTAGAGTAAAATTAAAAAAATCGTGTTTAAGAAGACAAATTAAATAAGGGATTTCAAAACATTATAGGCCAATAAATATGTTACATTAAACTTAAGGTTTGTCAAATTTCCTTCAAACCTTCAATGCTGGGTTTTTGAATATCTGCGTTGAGAAAAATAAGTTAAGCTGTGCTTCTTAATAATCTATTTTGGCACAAAATGTTATTTTCTGAATAATAGCTGAATTTATATAGGGTATGTATATATATATACACACATAAAAAATAGCTTCGAGCAAGGTTGACTTTATCATAACTATAAACGCCATTATTTTCAACCATTATACAACAAACTTATTGTTGTATCCAAAACATAAAGGACAAATGGTATAGACAAACATGGACGGTATAAAATTACAGACGGCGATCCGGTAATTCATGCACCTACAATTACGCCATCTGTTCAACTCCCCGCTCGTTATTAATTTAATTGCCTCCGAATATTCCAGTGGGGTCAGATACTTGTCCAGCAGCCGGAATCAATAGTTCCTATCTAACTGTTGGCTAAGTTATTTCGCTAGCAATAATTGTTAGGGAAATCCGTTGGCAAAGATTATATTTGAGAAAAAAATCGGAATTTCCAAAGTTGTTTGTTTGATAGTGAAAACTCGTAGTTTCATCAATGATATTGTGGTATGACAGGTGGAATAGAGGTTAATTGAAAAAAAAATAATTTTAAGTATTATTTATATAGTTCTCATTTTTTTTTTTTTTTTTTTTTTTTTCAATTTTTGTATCCTATTCTGAACTGTTTAAGATAATTTTTATATTTTCGCAAATCTTTATCAATACGGAGTTTAAAGCTCTGAAAATTATTTAAACATACAAGAATTACCAATAAAAAATACGAAAAATAATATTTCATTACAAGACTGATTGGTCTGTGCAGCTTAACACGCTTCTATCAAGCATTGCCTTCTATCCTTCTGAATCATTGGCAGTTAAAGATACGCATATGACTTCTAATCCTATAAATGTATAATATGTGAGAGTTCATATGGTGTCTTATGACTCTAAAAAATTCCAGATATTAAAATAAGAGCACACATAAAACAAATAGAAAATATTCTCTACACTATTAAGGTAATGAATCCGATATTGTTAGGTATGTTATGAGGACGGGTCTAAAAGAATATAAGAATAGAAAAAGAAGAAGAAAGAGAGGTTGTCGGAAACTGAATTTGAAGTGACGAAAATGCTCTAAAATTGATCTGTAAAAATTTTTAAAAAGAAAAATTTACCCATTCCAAGTATTCCTTTAACGTTTCCAATAATAATTATTAAAAAAAAAAAAAAATCTAAAAAGGTCAGCTGTATTGACACCTGACTTTTTTAGATTAGTTATATTTGAGTGTTTGAGGCTCAACCGTGGCACTTCATTCGTGTACATCTTAACAAAACCTTTTTTGTTGTTTTTGTAAAATATTCGTAACAGATTTAAAAAAAAAAAAAAAAAAAAAAAAGAAGCATAAAATTAATGATGCATAAAAATGGTTTTTCAATATAACTAATATTGAATAATAATATCCCTGTAGAATCCGTTAGTTCTCAACTTACTTTTTTGAAATCAAATCATCGATAATTCTCCGAGACATCTGAAAATAAGGTGTCATGAGATCTCCTAATATAGAACATTAATTGTAGTGTTGCTTGTAGATAACTTCTTTGCAATTTTTTTTCCATGTCAATAGACTCTAGACATGTTTTTTACAGTAAGATTATATAAAAAAAATGTTAATGACATAATAAAAGGTTATTTTTTTTTTTGTAATTGTGTATCGTTAGAATACATTTATGACGTTTATTAATTTAAATTGTTCACACCTAGCTATATATCAATTAGTCGGTTGGCTTTCTTGAGGTGTGTTCAAATTATTTTTTATCTATTTATTTCAATTTTTTTTTGTTTTTTAATGCAAGCCGATTATCGGATCATTGGGAACAAGGTGTAGAATTAGAACTACTGAGTATTATTCATTAGTACCCACCTGCCTCAACAACCTAACAACAGGTGTTATAAGCTTCCGTATTTGTGTAAAAAGGCCAGATGTAAATTTCAGGCGCTTAATCCGTGTGTTTTTTTTCTATAACTGTTCGCAATTACAAAAAATATTATTTTTTTTTTTCAAAATTAGATTCGAGAAGAGTTTAAATCTTTATACTTTAAAAAAGATCCACCGTTAGTTAATATTATTATTAACATATTTATAACTCGGTTTTTTTTATAGAGATTCTTTTATAGGAGTTTATTACAAAAGATACTATTAACAATTTATTTTTATAAATATATTTAATCTCTATAAATGTTATAGTCCTGTTATTTAGCTATAAAAAAATTGCATAATTATACTAGCCTATTCCGATCTTTTATTACTGTTCCGTTTTGACGACAGTTTCGAATACGATGTTCCGAAACGAGATTCGAGGATTAAAGATATAAATTGTGGTTGATCTTATTTATGCTCATTACAGACGATGTGAGAAATATAATCGTGAAATCAAAGGAACGGAAACCGGTTCGGAGGAGATAACCACCTCCTAGCCCCGTTTTGACCAAATCAAATGTTCCAAATTCCTTTTGACTTAATCCATGAATAATTGGTGGATCGTTGTTTAGTTTTGAACTTGTTATTATTCTTTTCATTGAGTTGTTATGCTTTTAATATATAATTTGGCTTTGACACAAGCAACTATGTTACCAAGTAAATTGTTTACTATTTATGGAGGAGGAGTCATTAATTGATGGATATATATAGGTTGATAACAAAATACCTTAAACTAAAAAAATAAAATAAATACATACTCAGGACTATGGTTATTAAACCAATTTAAAGAATTATAAATAAATAAATAATTTATTTAATTTAACATAAACCCGAAGGTTCGATATCGACACAACCAACAGCCAACCACACACCTCCCTCCAACCTCTCCAACCTCTCCAAGGTCGGCCCTGATGCAATCCTCCCATCAACGTCTCGGTCTACCGCTCGGTCGTTTTTTTGATGTTCGATGTTCTCTTTGAGAAATGTGGTCGAAATATGTTGTTGACTGTAGGAGAGGCATCGTTAGCGTTTCTCAAAGACAACATCGAACATTTGAGTCGTTCAGAATCAAACCCCTTTAAGTCCACTGTTTTGAAGAATATATATTTTTTTAATTTAAGTTCAAAAGCGCCTTTACACCTGGTTTGAAGACCATAGATAAAAATCAACTAGAAACCAACAAAAATTGAATCCTACTCGGCTTTTACAGCATAGTTTGTTTATCAACTATAAACTGTTAAGGTTATGTACCCACTCCTGTAAAAATGGACATGATTTGATGCTAACGACTCATTAGTTTGTTTATTTGACTTTTTTTTTTTTTTTTTTTTTTTTTTTTTTTTTTGCGTGGAACATTATAATCATCAACGCTCGTTTGGACTCTATATAAATGAATCCATTTTCTAATAAAATTACTTTAAATTTGAATATTTATTTTATTATTATGAATGAGTCCTTCTTTGAACAGAAAGTTTATGAATCTATCAACATTTTTTCCATCGTTTCCTAACACTACTTATATGTTTGGAAGTATTCCCGAGTTTTTAACATTTTCATGTTTTTTTTACTATGAATCTCTTTCAATTAAACTAATTTTTTTTTCTATAAAAGTGATTAAAAATCAGTGAATTTGGTGAAATAACATAGAGAAACATCATTCGTTAAAAGTAGGGGCTGTTGAAAAACGTCTACTACATTTGCGGAGAACTGCTTTGGTTATTACATGACGGTTTTTAAGTCTTGTGAGGACAATTCTTAATTGTCCTATAAACATTTGTAACGGTACCTTATTGGAAAAAAAAATTGTTGATAATTTTTTTTATTTTTTTATTAACGACAGTTTTTCCTTCCTGACAGTTTTTTTTTTTTTTTTTTTTTTTCTAATTTGTTTCTTCTTCATGTTCCTAAGTATGTGAACATATAAGATTAAATTTGAGCACTATTATATTATCCAGCTACTGACCTATAAATTAATAACTTTATAAATATATTAATGATTAGGAGTAGTTAGAAGGTAAACATACTAAAAATTGGGGGTGAGCTAACGATGTGGTTGGGGAGGAGGTCCTATTTTTGGGTTTTTAGATTATATCTCGAGAACGGTAGACTCTAGAAAAATATGATACAAATGAAAATTAAAGCTAATTAAATTTTCTATAAAATTTTTATAAACGTATTTGTCGATCTTTCAACGGTTTTCGAGACATACGCTATTGAAAATCGATAATTTACAAGAATAAATAATTTTTACTTCACTTTTTTCAAACATTTGCTTCTATATACCATTAATGTTTTTATGTTTAATTGGTTGATTAACCTTGTTAAGAAGAACTATTTTGTGTAGTTGTATATATTTGTTTAATTATTAAATCTTTAAAGAGTGTTAAAATTGGTCGTAGGGATGTTATTTTGAGAACAAACAACACGGTTGATACAAAAGACAGATAAGAATCATTGTATGAAGTATTGTATTTTGACACCATCCCCTCGGGGAAATGATACACTCCTCCCTTGGCAGATATTATTGGAGCGTGTGATTCTTTCAACAGGCAGTGCCTTCTATCTATTAGGTACCCCAGAGGAGGGCTATTGTAAGGCTCGGGTTCGGTGGGCGGGGAGGTGGAATGGTTATCCATAAACGGAACATAAAAGGAAGAGATATATGTAATAGCTAGGGGAGATCCACCCTCTGACCTATCCTTCGGCCGGTATTTACATGAGAAAGGGAAAAAAAGGACTAAATGTTTTCCCTTATAGGTACCATATTTCAACGGATAGGCGGACAATATCATCCAGATGTAGCTTCGGCTATCGATCCCGTTTGGTCCTAACGTCTTGTCCTCACTCTATATGGTTTTAGGTTAAACGCCGAAACTGCATAAAATTTAAAGCGGTGATTGTCTTGAAGAAGTAGATAGTTCAATTACCCGGAAAACTAGTTAAACATTAACCTCCAAACAAGGGTGAGTATTTAGTTCATTGTGAAAGGAAAGATATCTAGTTCGAAACCTTTTGAAAATTTTACTCAATAGGTTCAATATCAAAATAAAATAGTAACTTGCTTATTTTTTAGTATTGTCATTAACATGACAGACATTACATGAGTCTATTGGAAGTTTTGAACGTTTGTCTAGTAAATGTTGAAGATGTAGAAAACTACAGGTACTTTCTTGTAGTTTTAGTCTGGTATGTGACAGGGTTTCCTAAATTTTAAATTACTCCTCTATCCTTTAACAATATTCTATTAATTCCGGTTGAACAGATCCTCTACCTAGGACTTCACTTGGGCAAACGTCTTACTTGAAATCCACATAAAAGACTAAAACGACAAGGAGCTGCCCGTCGTTACAGACTACTTCAACACTTACTAGACGAAGCTCCCAACTAATTACAAAAGACTCATTTACATGATGGTTATTAGACCTGTTTGGACTAATGGAGTTGAGCTTTGGGGCTCCACTAAACCATCCAATTCTTTGTCACCAAAAAACTTGTCCATTAAGATCTTAATGTTCCATCTGTTGCTGATTTATCCCAAACCAGATATCTTTCTTTTCATAGTAAGCTCCATACCATTTAAATCCACTTGTTTCTCAACTTGCTTCCTTCTCCATTCTCGATAATCCTCTGAGCCATCTAAATGGGACCTTCTAATATAAACAAAAATTCTTTTAAAATTTCACTACTTGTAAGTAATTCAGTCTTGACACAAGTTTACCAGTGATTTTCTTATTATATCGTTGTATGCGTTCAAACAGCCGAAATTGGGCTCAAAGAGAAATTCCGCGCAAAGAGATTTAAAAAAATTTAAAATTTTTAAGAGAAATTTTAAAGAGAGACTTCAATATTGCAGATGATGTTCGTTGATGACGATATTCTGCGCGCTTTCAGGGAATTTAGGGGAACACCTAGGCATTCTGTATTTAACCTTTAAACGTTTAGTGTCATAGAAACTTCTTTTTTTTTAATTTTTAACCTCGAATTTTCGATTTGTGAATCTCTAATTTAATTGACCTTATTCATTGATTTTTCACTGTGCGACAATAGTATAAAATAGATTCCAATTTGCAGTTAACCTTAGGAACGGGGTATGTGACACAGTCGAAGGCGATAAACTGTGATACCTAGGGGCGTAAATCCTCGAGTTTTATCAGGTCGTAAACAGTTGGCAGACCTGCTTTGTAATTATAAACCGTCTAAGATTTTTCCACCTGCTTTGTTCCTCTTATCATTGTTAATTATCGCATTGCTGCTTAGTTGAAGGGATCTATCTCCTAGTTTTATTACTATTTTGTCTATTATTTATGTGCAGCACTAGAGACTGAATCACTAAACTTTTGTCTATTTATTTTTGAAAATAACCATCTCACGTATCCTATGCACTCTTTAATACCTTACAAATATCTCATTAATCATGAGATTAGTTATTTGTTTTAAATGAATATCTCATAAGAACTAGTACCTACATTGAAATAATTACTCACTGATCGTCATATCCATTTCCATTTGTCATATATAAACAGTATACCATTTTCTAAAGAAGACAAATTATTATACCTACAAGTTTGGATAATAAATATTTTAATTTAAAAGTATAATAAAATGTTAATCCGTGCCTCGATGGTTATGGGGTTGCCTCTCGAGGATGTATAGGTCCGGAACAAATCGGATAACCTTCTCATTTTTCTAAGAAGAATTAAATATTTACGAACTTAATTTTTTTTCTCTAATCCTTCTAAGAAATAATTTTATATTAAAATCCATAATCCATAATTTAAATCCATAATAAGCACAGAACCATGTATACATTATTTAAATTACTATTGTTACTTCTTCTATCCAATCCTACGTAATATTTGAAGTTATACTGAAATATACTCGTAGTCTTTAAAAACACACCTTGAACTTTGCTTGAGATTATTAATGACTTAATAAGTAATCAGTACTTTTAAAAACGAATCTTTTGCTAGTATTTAAGTCTTGGCTTTAAACTCTTAGCAAATCTCTATGAAAAAAAAAAAAAAAAAAAAAAAACCTATTCCAATTCTTGTCATTGGGTTGTTGAAAATCAAGAATTTATGTTGTTTTAAATTTCAAAGCTTTGAAAAATTTCATTTTCTTAACAAATGTCTAGAACGCCAACAAATACGAAAAAATAAAGTAAATTAAATTTGTTATATCTTTTAATTAACATTTTTAATACAAATAAAAAATAAAACCAGTTTAGTGATGAGTGATTCAATAACTAATTTTAATGTAATTTTTAGTAACCTTAATCACCTGGCAGTGATATTGTAATTTAATTTATTGTTTTTCCTTTCATAGTACACATGTAAAAGAAGCGCGTATTTGATAATAAATTCTCTATGTATTTTGCATAATACGCGATTTTCTGGTTTAAATGCTATATTATATTGTTCATGTAGTAATAGTTATATATGAAGTAACGTATTTAAAAGAAAAAAATATATAATAAATAAAATATATACGATATAAAATAAGTTCGTCAAATACATTTTACGTGATCTTGTTATTGTTTATGCAAATGAGCAATATGATGGTATACGTTGGATGTTTATTTTTTATTTATTTCTTTTTTATTACTATTATTATTATTATTATTATATGAAGGGTGTTAGGGTAGAAAGGGAATGTCCAAAAAAATCGAAAGTGAGATTTCATCGCCACTTTAAGGTGGTCTCGTGGAGGCTAGAAAGAGAATTTTCTCATGTTTTGTAGTTTAAAAAACCGTTCCCAACGAGAAAGGATATAGAACTTGTAATTTAATTTTTGCGATTTACTCAGACCTACCTGACAATCCTTCTTCTAGCGTAACACCCTTAATATGTATTTAAAACTTATATTAAACTAAATATATCAATATTTGTTTTTTCAAATATTTCTCGTGATACCTATTACATTGTTTCCAAATGGTCCTTATCCGTTGTGTCTAAACACCCCTCCGCTTACTAAATCTTCTTTTCATTTACGAGAAAAGAAAAAAAAAAGAGATATAAGACAGTTCGAATTAGCCGGGGCGAGCGTGGAACGGAAACAGACTCGGAAAAGGTAAAGACTCCAGGACAGAGGTATAATTAGGGAGGACTGGAGAAGGAGAAAGGGTAAAATAATGCCCTGGAGCTGGAGAACAGTGTAGCCTGTAATGACCGCCCCATCAGTCTCCAACGACTTCACCTTTTTACTGCCAACTTATATATTAGCCGAATGCCCACCGAGCTATCCCTCGGGTATCCCGTCTCTATTTCAAATGTCTTACTTTATTGGAGCTGCCCTGGAACGGAGGAATGGTCTACTGCTATAGCCAGTTATGGCTATTA
The DNA here is from genome assembly GCA_003667255.2 of Euschistus heros. Taxonomy (NCBI): domain Eukaryota; kingdom Metazoa; phylum Arthropoda; class Insecta; order Hemiptera; family Pentatomidae; genus Euschistus; species Euschistus heros. The sequence goes on along the minus strand of RCWM02000206.1, from coordinate 979,559 downwards.
TTTCTCTTGAACCTCGCAGGACACAACATTTTTGTTGGGATTATCGATCCCATTATCAATTCTTTAAGTGTAAATGTCCCTATATTCATTAACCTGAGTATATTATATGCCTATTAGGATTATTAAAAACATTGATGATATATTAAAAAAAAATAATAATAAAAAGTTGTTCTTGCACTTGTACTTGCAATCATGAATCTTTGAATTGCTATGATTTATTTCAGCTTTTCATTAGATGGAGCACATTCCTCAAGAATTTATTCAAAATCACATTACAACTATATTGCAAGACGTAATGTACGCCAGGGGTAGAAAGAAATCGTATTAATTAAAAAAAAAAATTTAATTGCTATGTAATTTTATTTTAAAATACCGCTGGCTATTATGTAATTACTATTTTTGATTAATCTTAATACGTTACATATGCATTGATTAAATTATAAGGGGTCATTAACACCTAAAAAATGAAATGAAAATAAATCAAATGGCTGAAATGTTTTCCAATGCACTATCATGGAGGCTTGAAATAGGATTGTCACATAGTTTAAAGTTTAGGAGCCCGTTCCCAATGATAAAAATATGGACTTATAATTGACATTTTTTTTCCATAACAGTGTTTGTCGGATATTACCTTGCCTAACACCCTACATTTGAAGTTATTTAAAAAAAAAAAAAAAATCCTTTTTCATTATGCCTTTAACAAGGTGTAATAAAAAAATAATCATATATTGAGTGTTATCATCACATTCCCCTTGCTTCATGGATAATTTTATTAGTAAAATAAAAATAAACATCTAGTTTTCCATGAACGAGTTTAGTTTGATTCCGCGTCTGAAATGTAAAATTGAAGCTGACTCGACCTACCCCCTCGCCGCTGACACAAAGCGATGAATCCTCATCTTCTCCTAACGGTCTAACAAATGCCTCCTTCCTAAACGTGACCAAAAAATAGACTTTTTCACCCCGCGTTAGACTGCGAAATAATACCGAGAACCAAGAGTTCGAAAGCTATAGGCAGATGGAGATAAAAAACAGACATGGCCATGCTCGTACAAAACCCACATTATGCACACCTTTTAAATTGGACAAAGGTTCTTCGATAATTGCTTCTCCATATATGGCGGAGAGTCCCGGCACGCTTCCATAGGCTTGTCGCTTTACCGTTAACCAAACGTGAAACAATTACACTTTTGTAAACCCGGAGCGTATTGTATATTTTTAAGAAATTCTCATATTGTCTATTTAAAAGAGGACAATACGTCTTTTATCCGTCATCGTATAATTTTAACTTTCCTGTAATAATACATAATAAAAAAAAACTTGATGTAGAGGAAAAAAAAATTCTTTAAGCCTATTCTCAAAAAAAATGTGAACATATCAAATCATAAGTATAGCTCTCAACGTTCCTGTTTAAATAATGGCATTTATCAGTGATTATTATATTATAAATATAACTGAGTTAATGTTGTTATTTTATTTTATTATTTTTAATTAATTTCAAAACAGAAAAAGCCTTAGTGGAGAAGATGATCAGGAATACATTCAAAGAGGAACTTCTTAGTCTTAGTAGAAATACTTTAATACATACCAACGTTTCGACCTGCCTCGCAGGTCTTCTTCAGGGCCACCAAACCATACTGGTGAGGAGATGAACGATGGCCCTGAAGGTCGAAACTTTTGCACGTATTATCTTTTAAGGTATTTCTACTTAAACGTGGTGTTCCTCTTTGACTGCATCCCTGATCATCTCCATTCATCATAACAGTCAACTACACTTTTATCATAAGAAAAAACCTTATTCTAATTCATATTACTATTCGAAATTACAAGCTATTCTTCGCTCACACTAACCAAGAAAGCTACCGAACCAATCTTAACATCATCTTCATAGTTCGAGGAAGGTTTAGCAGTAATAAAATGTATTTATTTTCAACCAACCTCGTCATTTCAAAAATCTATACTTTTTGAAGTTAAAATTTTTCGATATATAACTAGTAATATAGTAAACATTCTCTGTTCATCTGGATTACCAATTATTCATTCAATTTAAAACCTGGATTTCCAATTATAATTTTACGTATCTACCACCTAATCAGTGCAACGACGCAAACTTAAAAATTAAAGCTACGCATGAAAACAACATTAAGGCTATAATTAACACTGGAACTGCGGCTGACGAATTCGCATTTATTCCTAGAATTCCAATAATTCCTACTATTCTTCCAGTTGAATTCAAACGATTAAAATAGCAAAAAGCAAGGCTAGATATACAAAAACGTAGTCGATCTTCGGACCCACTCTATCACGGTTAAGATTATAGGCTTTCTAGAACTGGAAACCGTAACAATCAAACCATTATCATAAAATCGGGGAATAAAACTCGAAATGAAGTTTATTCGGATGTCTTATGTATTTATTTTTTATTTTTTCCATGCTTTTACAATATAAGATTTTTATTGATAAATAAATAAAGATTTAATTATTAGTTCAAATTATTTAAGTTCTTTACCTATGAGAGGGGAAGACGCAACAGGAAATGCTGTTGAACTAAAGTTTCTATTACTGTCAATATTTTTTTAATGTAGAATGGTTGCTTCATTGTTACAATATTAATTGTAAATCTTGCTTATTTTAAAACACTTTTTACATGTATTCGTTAAAAGTTATCTGTTAACAGTGATTTCTCCTAGTAAACAGGGCATTGTAAGATAGATAAACAAACCAAGTCTCCATAAATCATTACTTATTTTACGAATACTTGTTACAACAACCTTAATATCAATGAAACAGAAAATTTTAATACGTATTTTATGTTTTATAAATCTTGTTTGAAGCTCAAAAGCTTCCTGTTGAAACCACCACATCTTGGAAAGAAATTTTAATTTTCAAAAAGGATCTCCAGAGGTAATGTAACATGAATAAAAAGGAATGGTTTTCTTTTTTATTTTTATTTGGTTTTGTTTGAAACATTAAAATAATTTTATAGCTGAACAGAAGGAATGCCTGTTTTGAGTTGAGCTTGCCTGGCTGCTGATGGGTGAAGGAATTTTTTTTTTTTTTTTTAAAGGAGGTGCATGGTGGTGTAAGGATGGAGATAGAATGAACAAGTGCAGAAAATAGGTTTAACTATGTAGTTTTTTTTTTTCTCTAGTTTTAATTTTTCTATAACATTTGCAAGTCTTTCATCTTTCTGATTACTTTTCTTTAATAATTTAATTAATTAAACTAGGCAAATGGTTGTTAAAAACAATTCAAATCACAAGGGTGCATTGGAGGGGGTGCACGTTACTCGATTCAAATTAACAGTTATTTGAAATATTTTTAAAGAATTGCATTAAAAAATAATTGAATTTAAAAAAATTGTAACTATTAAAAACAAAATAAGATTCTTATGCATTGAGTTAGATAAATAAATTTTTTATATGATTTATCCTTTACGTTTATATCAATAATATAAACATGCATTAAGTGTTTTTATGTATTTTTATTTTTAAAATAAAATAAAGCCCAAAAGATTTTATTTTCCATTAAATATACGAAGGTTTGACAAAGAGCACCTTAAGCTGATTCCCTGATTCCATTTTAATTATAGGCGATTTAAATAGCAAAATAGGTAATATCCTCTAACCGAGGCAAAAGCGCCGTGCACCCCACCCGCACTCCGAGACATGGAACTAGTTAGACTTCTTTTCTTGTTCTTGTTCACAGGTGTCTGATGACTAACAAAGCCACAGAAAGGTAGGCCCCTACCCCCTCTCCCTCGCATGGCGGTATGTCAAACAACAAATATACATACTTTTTAAGCATACCATTAAACCCTGTCAAGCATGTCAGTACTGTCCAAATCCATATCACCATGCGTATCCCGCATTCTGATACTGAGCTTGCCGTAGAATTTAAAATGTTGATAGTTTAGCAGACTTGTCGCTTCCTAGCATGTTGTCCGGATTGGATATTTAGAGATTAGTATTTCTGCTTATATTTAAATATAATTAATTTGATTTAGAAATTTAAATTTATATTATATGAGTATTATTTTTTTATTTTGCATCTTTTAAAATTTGAAACTAGCGTGTAGAAAAACTGCAACAAATATATAATTTACTTGTAATTATTTAGAAATACGTATAACTGATAATAATTTATTTTGCCATTGTACGCCTCAAAGAATTTATTGAACATTATTCTACATGTTTCGGAAAAAAATTTCCATCTTCAGTTTCAACTTCTAAAACCATTTTCCACCTGTCATCATTAAAAAAAAAAAAATTATTTTGTATATTTTTTTATTCTGTACCTGACTATACTGAAGCAATTTTTTTTTAATGATGAAAAGTGGAAACACTGAAAGCATTTTAATTGTTTTAGAAGTTAGTCCTAAAAAAGGGAAAACATTTCTCCCGAAACATGTAGAATGATGTCCAATAAGTTCTTTAAGAAGTACAATACCAATATAAATTATTATTTAATAATTTACTGTTAATAAAATAAATGATATACAATTAAAAAAAGTAAAAACTATATTTTATTTCTGTTCTTTTTTTTTTTTAATTTTAATAAATCCGTTTAAATAAAAAAAAAATAGCAATAAAAACAATGAGCAGCGAATTTCTTTTAACCATTTTCAGGTCAAGTATATGTATTTAAATTCTGTGTTTTTTTCTTGTTTATTGGTCTATTATTGAATAAGCCTTTAAAAAATATAAATAAATAAAAAAAATCATTTATTACAATTTCTATGCTTTTTTACCTCATTTAATGTTTTTGAATGATAGGGTCACTCCAAGCAATTTAATGAATTATGGTGTACTGTAGTACAGAGTGCCCTGAAAAGGGTTGAAATACTTTTTAATACATTATATTTAAAAAAAAAAATCAGTTTAGTTTATTTCTGATTAATTACCATGAGCATAAAATATTTTTTTATTTTTATATATATATATATTTTTTTATTTTTTTTTTCAAGTCAAATCTGATTCTTACAACTGATTTGATTCGAATGTTCAGAACCAATGAATCGATTTACCCAACTGAAAATATGAAAATTATTTATCGTTTATTGAATTTCTGGGTGAGTAATCAACCGAAAAATAAAGAAACATTAGCTTATCGACGTAACAGCAATGGTAAAATCCTTCAATTCTAAGAAAGTGATATATTCCAGATTTACTAGAGAAAATAATTCATAGTAAAGTATATATTTTGTTATAGTTTCCGAAAAAGAACTAAATTATTATTTAATAAAGATAGTAAAGAATATATTATTAAATTTTTTTGACTGTGTTGAATAAGTGGAAAAGTCAAAATCGTGCACTTGTTATTAGGTAAATATTATCGTTTTCATAAATCCTGTAACGATTTGCTTAAAAATAAATACTTTAAAGCTTTATTAAGAAGCATAAATTTACCAATTTTTCATAGTTCAGAAACTAAAAATGCTGCTTCGATGAGTAATAGTTAACTCCTTTTCAAGGTTATTTGACTTATCCATTTCTTCACCGATTTATAATTATAATGAATTAATATTTGTAATTTAGCTTAAATTGTTTAATATTTTAATTATTTAACTGCATAGCTCAACAAAACATCTCAACCATAACCCATTATATAATACCCAGGCTCATACCGTAGGTTACATAACCCTTTTTGACCTAGGGCACTGGATGCGATAGGAACCCTGTGGCATACTGGCCCACATTTGAGCTGGCCCCAATCCTGCCCCACTCCCCAGATGCCAACCCTCGTGAAGCACACCCTCCCCCAGTCGGGGTGCGACCCTGCCAAATCCGTATGGTAATTTCGTATGTAATGGTCTTGTCCCGGGATTTTATGTCTTTTTTTACCTAAAAAAATAAATGAAAAAATGAAATACATGTGAATAAAATCAAACCAAGCTTCGTCGAATTCTCTTTTAAATATTATCCAGAAAGGAAATAATATATATTGCTTACAATATTTTGTTTTTGATATAATAAATTTGTATCTATGTTCCATGTTAAATAGTATCCATTTTGTACATATTAATTTTAATGTTGTATATATATGTGTGTGAAATATTTAATTATATAACTTCTTAAATAGTTTGCTAGATAAAATATTATCCTGTAATTATTACTTAAGTAAAAACAAGTTAACAAATAAAAAAAATTGTATTTGGATAAACTACTCTCGTTAGACATATTCTTCAACTCACTTTATTTTCAAATCTGATGGATCTGATGCTATTATTACAGCTCTAATCACGTAAAAAATAAAATAAAATAAAATTATAATAAAAAAATTAATAAAGGCATATTTACCGTTTAATATAAAAAATTAAAATATCAACTTAAAAAAATAATTAAATAAATAAAAGATTTAAAATAGGAAACTTTTATGTTGAATCAACTGAACTAGCATATCATTAATGAAATATGAATTCATTATATTTTTTTTTTTATTTAATCAATATATGATCATAAAGTTGTGATTAATTAAAAAAAAATTAAAGTAAATTTTTTTAATTGTTTTTTAAAAGCTTCGAGCCTGAAAGAAAATTAATTTCTGGAATTGTTTATATAGTTATTCAACTAACTTATTAGTTAATTTCATTTTTATTCACTCATGTTCATTTAACTCCCCTAAATTTGTATATATGATACAATATTATAATTTTAATTTGTTACTAGTAAAAGGAATATCATTTCTTGTGTTGGACAATCGTGGGTCGATTCTGAAACGATAAAAGTTCTGTAATAATAACATAGGATCTCTAAGATGTGATATTTCCTTGGTACACTGATTCTTTATATGGGTTTTAAGTAAAACCTAATAATTGAGCTGACCATTTCACCTCCTTCTATAAATCTTGGTCAATTACTAATAGTTAAATAAATTTTTTATCGAACATCTTCAAAGGTTGTTGAATTACAGATTAGGTCGTTTTATAAAATTGATAAGTTTTAGGATTGATGAATTAATTGCCGTTTCGATTGGAATTATTTTATTAGAATACTGAATACAATACAGCACTATGCCACATGGATTATATATACTAAAGTTTTCAAAAATGTAAGACAAGAAATCAAATATTGGTACTCAACTGAGGAGATCTAACAGATATCTGAAATATATCCGTCGTGGAAAGGGGGAGGGGACAAGTAGGTTAAATTTGAAGTTAAATCATCAATCTTAATTGTATTGATCCTTCTATAACATCATGCGTACCTCAAGTGATTGATAAGATTTTTTCGCATCTTGAATTGTAACTTTCAAAATCAAGATCAGAACGATTATTCCAGTATTTTTACCATTCCATATGACTTTACAATACTAATTTGCCTTACTCTAAATTTAGAAAAAAAAGAAAAAGAAAATGAGAATTAGGAGAGCTGTAAAAACTACATTAGAATCAATCTTGGTATTCAATTGTTATTTTCGTGATAAAATTAAACTATATTAAGTTTACTTTACGCTGTTGTATTTATGTTATATGTATGCTGAAAGTATTAATAAATAAATAAATAAATAAAAATGAACCTTATCATTAATGAAGACATCTGCCCATTTCCTACGGAGGAAAATAAGGAGGCTGTTGAAGGACACAAGTAGTCCGGATACCCGAAGAGCAGCTCTATACAAATTAAATGGACATTTACGAGACAGGGGTACCCAGAGAACTGACGGCTGTTTTACATAAAGCCGAGACCGATCCAACAGTTACAGTCCCTACTGTAAATGGTAATCTCTCAAAGACTGTAAATCATACAGTTCTCACCGCTACCAAAGGAATGGCCCCGCGTCGCTTATAAAACTGTTTATGCATAACAAGTGCCATCCCATAAACCGGCGATCCCCCCTCGAAGACGTGGATACGGTGAGATGTTAAAGTTACGGTTGATGTAAGGATAATAACTCAGTCATTGAGGAATGGAAGGATGTCGTCGGGTCAACATTTAAAAAATTCTCTTTATTATAAGCAATCAGACGGTCCCGCATTGAAATGGTCGAGAATTCAAGGGAAAACATTATAAATATTCAAATATTATTCCAGTTTTTTATGCTGTCATATTTATATAAATATATGTATGTAAAATGTATACTAAATAATTCCAGTTTGGTACAGTCAGTTATTCTTTAACAAAAAAAAAAAAATAAATATAATAATAATGAATCCAGTTCATAAAAGAGAACAACTGTCATTTCCTTCTTGACTTGATTGTATAGTCTCAAAAATATCATAATTTTACTATTTTTCCATTATTATATAATATTAATATTTTATTTATGATTCTTTCAATCACAATGAAAAGAATTATTCCAAAAAAAAAAAATAATAATAAATAAAATAAAGAAATAAAGAAAAAAGTTAAGTTTCATGAATGGTGGCATATAACTTTTCCTGTATATGACATTTTTTTTTTCTTTGGTTTTTATTTTACTTTATTTTTATTTATTTATTTTTTTTGGTTATCATATAAACGTAAAAAACAGTGTAGTTTCAAATTATTGGCGATAACAAATTTATGGTTCAAGGTGATCAAAATATTCACTAAAATTGTATATATTTTTTTAATCCAAAGGAAATTAATTTAAATTTAACTGGTATCTTAAAGCGTTACTGTGTTAGTGCAAGTTCTTCTATGCAGATGTTTGAAACTTAAGAAGTTGATAACTCTTGGTTCTAGTTTTTAATAATAACTTTTCAAAACCCAAACCCATAAGCATTCTGACATAATATTCCCATCTATATTTCGGTCCACCTCTCGGACGTTTACCTGACTGTTATTATTAAATCCTACTAATTTACATGTCTTGATAATAAAATTTAACCGACACACACCTGTCATCAGAAAAAGGTAAAGTGTTTAAACAATCCGCAATTCTGTAGCTTTTTATTCAAATTAAAAAAAGAAGACATATTACAAATTCAAAAAAAAAAAAAAAAACTGTGCAGATCAATATTATTTTTAACTTTTTTAAAAATTTTCTTTTATTTAATAATTTATATTCAAATTTCAAAATCGAATTATTTTATTTTCTGGATGGTCTTAGTTAGCAAACATTATAAGATGTTTGTTTTTTTTAATATTTCTTTTTTTTTTGTTTTTATTTCAATTATGTAAATAAAAAATATTTCCTTTGAAAAACAAGTAATGGAATAACAATTAAGTATGTAGACTTACATATATGTATACTTTTGTTACTAAGGCATAGCAAAACCTTTTTTAAACCAACACCGAACGGGAGAGCAGGGGATGATGACATGACGTTTCTATAATGAAAGGGCAGATGTTTGCAGACGAAATGCTAAGTCACTACGCGTAGTGTTTGTGTCGCTTCGCCCCATTGTCCACATTTTTTATTCTCTTTACCGACCCCAGTTATACTTGACTCCCTTTTCAACTACCGTTTCAGTGATTGATAATCCATTTAAAAAATAAAAAAAAAGAGACAAATAAATGGAGACGTTCACTGTTAGGTGATTCAGAATATCGGAGGGGAAATGTTTTGGAGGACTGCTGAACCAATCCATCAAGCATGACAATAGCTAGAATATTTTAGCTCTTTAAACATCAAAGTTATAATGTTATTTTTTACTATATATATGTTTGAATTTTTTATCTTAAAAAATAAGAATTAATGTTTTTTATCTTCCCTTTGTTTCTTTCCTATATTTCTAAACTTTAATGACATTTTTATGATTAAACATTTTGATAATGATGATTTTTCCTTGCTGAAGGTTTGCAAAATATGTTCTCTAAAATATTACTAAGGTAAATAGCTGTATTAGTTGGTTTAATCGTAATTCTGTAGAAATATTAAATAATTTATTTAATGTTTATTGTTTGTAACTTGAAGAATAAAAACCACTAAATTTAACTAAGATAAACCACAAATAAGTAGTCTACATTGTGACCTCGAAACGTTTTTCTGAACTGAACTGAATAATAGTAATGATTCCCACCCAATGTAGAAATTTATGATTAATATATTTTTTAACGAATCTATTTTTTTTTTTTGGTTAATTTAATTATTGACATTGGTGTTTGGAAAATTTGTCTTCTAAAACATGTTAAACTCGACTGAGTACTGTTATTATAGATCCAGTTTTTAACATTAATATTAAATAAAATAAAAAAATAATTGATTGGGATATTTTATGAAATGGTCATATAATGTTATTAGTTATACATCAAATCTTTACAAAAAAAAATGAAGTAATTTAGGTTGGGTAGGAATATTTCAATGAATGAATATTTGTTGAAATATTAAAGAAGAAAATGAATTTGATTATGTCATATTTTCGCATTACAGCAATCATAGAATCTAGAAAATAATTACTAATAAAATTACAAATGAACTAATATTTAAAATATACTTGTTTGATGTACATATTTACTCTAATTTACTCTAAGCCTCTCTATATAAAAGTTAATAAAATTAAATAAAGGTTTATCATCCATTACTTTGTTTTTGATAGGGTATTAGTTGACTGAGAAGTATTTAAAGAAGTAAATTGTTGGGATATGCAGTATATTAATTTATTTTCAATTTCATTTTAATTCTTTATGTCTTTATGTATTGTATTCATGGCCTTTATATTATTGTCTTTATTCTTTTCATACCTTTGTTTTTTATAGTCTCTGCAATTTTTACATACCTGTTGGTTTTCTTTTTCTTCTAGCCCTGATGAAGGCTTGCACTGCAAGTCGAAACGTCGGCATTGTAAATTAAAATATTATTTTTAATTGTTGTGTGTCTATGACTCCATTCCACAACAATCTACATCTTTAATTACTTCGTTTAGTTTAGTTTGATGAATTATTGGCTATTTTTATTGGAATTTTTTAATTAAAGATTACTTTCGAATGTTTATTCATCAGTTCTAAAAGATACAAATATGTGTCTTAAGCCCTTTGCTACATAGATAGCGTATATTTAAATGTTTTGTATAGATGATGAAATTGAAAATTTAATTTGTTTTGAAACTGATGATGAATACTTAAAATTTAAATATAATTTTCGAATAACAAAAAACCTGTAGATGTGGCAAATCCATCAATCTTTATTGTATTCTTATTGTATCCTTCTATACCTTCATGGGTTCCTTAAGTAACTTTAGTAATTTTTAGCTGTTTATTTTTTAGAATTTATACTCTAATAATAAAACTGATTAATTTTGTCTTCAGATTTTTTCTTTTCTATTCTTTTATGATTATATATATATATGTTTAGTAAGGTTCTTGAGGTTCAGTCAATTAATAAATAAAACAACTATTTTGGCGACGTTTCGAGACTATATTGTTCTCATAATCATGCCCTGCAGTGAAAAAACAGGTTACAATAAAATTATATAAGTTATACAAGTTATTTCAGAATAATAAAAATATATATATAATTACAGAATATGGAGGAGTAGGAAGCTATTTACAATGTTACTAGTGGATATGAATAGACTAACACTACACAACTAACCTAGGGGAGATTTAAACAGACATAAAATATTTAAACAGACATGAAATATTTTTGTACCTGCATCTTTGGGAATGTCTACCCAGTCCTTTTAACTTAATTTTTAAGAAATAGGGTGTTCCCCACTAACCTTTGAAAAATGTCTGTTTAAATCTCCCCTAGGTTAGTTGTGTACCAGAATTGTTAGTCTATTCATATCCACTAGTAACATTGTAAGTAGCTTCATACTCCTCTATATTCTGTGATTATATATATTTTTATTATCCTACACATGTTGGTGTATACTTGTACTGTAGCTAACTTTATGTTTTGAAATAACTTGTATAACTTATATAACCTGTTGTATTGTAACCTGTTTTTTCACTGTAGGGCATGATTATGAGAACAATATAGTCTCAAAACGTCGCCAAAATAGTTTCTTTTTTTTATTAATTGACTGAACCTCAAGAACCTTACTAAACATTTAACAGTAACATTTTTTTTTTTTTTTTAACCGCGGAAATGGTGTCTTTCAAATCGCTACAGGGATACAAGGAACACCCCTTTGAGGCAGGGTTGAAACCTTGAGCCATTTTATTTTTCTTCCACTACAAATTATTTACCATATTTTTTTTTTTATAATTTATTTTTTGCCGAAGCCCTGAGCGCTGAGTGCGTTGGGCCTTGATACATTTTAAAAGGTGGCCAGTAGATAAGGCGTGAAAGGGTAGAACGCTTTGTGTTTCCGCCCTGAGTACATCTGGTAGTCCTATTACTTCCACACCCTTGCCCCTCGCCATCATGGCTGTACTAACCCTTTCTCTTCGAACTTCGTTACCGATGCACCCGTTTTGTAGCTACTCTTTTAGGGGACAATTAGTCTTGTTGGTTCTAGTAGTTTTAGCATTTACTAGGCGCCTTCCCACGCGCCTAGCCTATGATTAAGCTGATCATAGACCTTATATACTAATTACCTTGAAGAAAGAGCAACTTAGGAGATGTGTTCATTAGTCTAGCACATCAACTAAAATAGAGTATTTTTCATAATTTTTTTTTTTTTATATTGTCTAGTATCTGATTTTATTTTTAAATGTATGTAATATATACTTCAAGTAAATGTGTGAAAATATTATTATAGTGACATGGGAATAACTTGTATAGAATGTACCTATTAGTAGCACTTCAATAAAACCTACATACGTCCCTAGGCCATCTTATTTTCTGATTTAAAAAAAAAAAAAAAATCAATATAAATTAAATGCTTCAATTTCAATAGCTGTTCATAGAAATTACACAAAAAAATAATCATAATCTTTAATGATGATGGGGATTATATTTCTCTGTACAAATGAACCATGCTATAGAATTATTAAATTGAAAAGATTTCTCTGTGCTTATAAATAATAATAAAAAAGCCTATTTCATACATGATTATATTAATGTACAAAATACAATTCTTATCTGAATTATATTTTTGCTGTACTTTAACTCAGAATGCCCGTAAATTTGGCGCGTTCGAAATCCTTAAATCACTTTTAGTCAGTTTCTTGATTTTGACTATTTTATTGGAATTCAAAATTATTTTGTAAAAAAATATTTAAAAAAAAATTAAATTCACTTAATAATAGGACCATCGATATGTTTACGCAAAGCATCTTTGTATGCTATTTAAGTTTTCTTCTTTTCGCTAGAACCTTTTGAAATATTCCTGATCATGAGGATAACCTTCACATCCAATATGTAAGAAAAAAAAATCAGTTTTCCCCAATACTGTTTCTGCCTTGTAAAATATGTCAAATTTTAATGAGAATCGGTATTTTTAATTTTGAAACGTTAATACCTTAAAAAAAAATAATATTTTTATTTTTATAGTGATTTTAATAATGATTCTAAATGTCAATAGAGGTGTGTGTACTTCCAAATTGAATTCTTCTAATAAAATACTTTTTTTTAAAATAACAATCTATTGAAATTTACATCTGTACAAAATGTATACATCAAGTAAATGTGCTGTTAACTATTACAATAACATAACTAAACTTGAAAAGAACTACTCATCAGTAGCACTTTAATGAAAATTCTACACTAGAAGGTTTCTAGACCATCTTTTTAGACGCCTCGAAGGGGAAGCAAGTTGAGAAGTTAGGGGATTTGAATGGTTATGGACCTAACCATGAAAGGATAGATATCTGGTTTGGGCTAAATCTGCAACATATGGAACGTTATGATCTTTATGGATAAGTTTATTGGTGACAATAATAAAATAGTAATTTGAAAAGATAAAATGTTTCTCGACAATTGTGGTTTATTAAAAAGTTTGTTGTCAAATTATGTAACAATAACTTTTTTATTTTAATTTAAAAATGCTTGTAATAAGTTATAAATATTTATATAATAAGTTTCGCTTGAATCCCTACCCCCAGGATTATTTATTAGACCTTTAATTAAAATGCTTTCGAAACAATTAAAGATTATTTTAAATCTTGGAAGGATTCTCATTCCTCCACGTCTCATATGCTCGTTAGTTGTCTATCTCTCTAGTAATATGGAAATAAATATTAAAACTTCATACGCCTTCAAAGGGGAGTTGTAAAGAGGCAACTTAAAGCAGTTATTAAATGTAAGCCTACGGACTTTATGGTGATTCCGAGCGGTATAAACGTTAAGCTTTTCAGTTCATGTAGGCATTTTACGATTTAGTGTGAAACCTGGAATTTATATCAAAATTAAAAGTTGGGGCATTCTGTTTTTCATTAGACCTACGATTCGTGGCCGGTGGAGAAGTAGGAATATTCGCATCGTCGAAACGTTGCGCCAGAGAACCTAGAACTTATACGACCACCATAAAAGGTGCACTAGCTATGTTTTATGGCCGTATGATGTTGTATCATAAATGGTATGGACGTTTATGATGAATAAACCGGTACTAGTGGAAACATTGAAGCTTAAAAATGCTTAGGGAGTGGTGCCAACATCACTTCAAATGTATAAAGCTAAGCCTTTGATAGCCTATTCCAATATATTCTATATTCTTGTTATTTATTTGTTTTTATTGAAATATCAAATTATTTCTAAATTTATGAACATTATTTTTTTTTTTATATGTACTGGCAGACAAAAAATTCTATCCATTCCATTCCATTTTTTTTTATTTTCTCAGCTAATGGTATTGGGTTGTTTCACATGAAATGTCCAATTTTATAATATTTGAAATACATAGAGGATTTTGCGAGTCTCTGTTGTTTACTTCAAAAGTTCACATATCATAATCAAGCAGTTACTAATCCTCTACTTTTCTTTTATAAACATTAGCTTCCCAATCAATTACACACTGTTTAGTATACCTTCAAATATGAACATGGAAACACGCGATTTTCGTGTAATATTTTTTTATGAGTTTTAGCTTTTTTATGACAATCAGCGTCGGTCAGGGCAGTGGTTAGACATCGACGAAAGCCCAGGACAAATGCCAAAACCAAATTTGCACCCGAAAAAATTGATGGTTACAGTATGGTGGTCCATGGCTGGAATCATACATTATTCCTTTTTGCCTAGAGGTGGGACCATTACCTCTACAACCTACTGCAATGAAATTGGCCAAATGCACGAAAAATTATTGAAAAAACAACCTGGATTGGTAAACCCCACGTTTCAAAACTTACCATGCATAAATTGAAAGAGCTGGGGTACGAAGTTCTTCCGCACCCACTATATTCTCCCGACTTGTCTCCAACAGATTATCACCTTTTCAGGAATTTAGACAACTTCTGCAGAGGAAAAGTTTTTGCAAATAATGCTGAAATCAAAAGTGCGTTTTCAGATTTTGTTTCACTTCAAAGCTCAGAGTTTTTCAAATCCGGGTTAAAAAAAGTTGTTGTCACGTTGGGAAAAATGTGTAGAAAAAGAAGGTAAATACTTCGAATAAAATTATATTGTTTTCATATTGTATTTTTACTAAAATCCCTTTACCTTGAAAACGGACATTTCATGTGAAACAACCCAATATAATTCTTTTTTTAGGTTTTAACGTCCACTATAGACTTAATGAAACGTATTAGGAGTATTGAAAAGCTTAATTAAATAAAATAAAGCAGCACTTACAAAAAAAAAAAGAAATAAATAAATAAAGCTACGAAATTTTAAATTAACATGAATTTAAATGAAATAGTCCCCATGTGCCCTGGTTAAAGTACTATAAGACTCAAACATTTATAAACAAGTCAAACTTTTAGCCGAGAAAATGATAAAGTCAATGGGTTTTAATTTTTAGTCTGTTTCAGTATATGTAATGCAACATTGCATCAAACAAGGAACAGCCTAATTTTTCAAAACCTTTTAGGCCAATAATTAGTATGATTTTAAATAACATAAAATAGTCATAATAAATAAATCATAATATTCGATTAGTTTCTTTTTAACTTTTCAGCAGAATATTATCTAAAATAAAAAATAAATAAATAGTATATGCTTAATAGAAAATTTTATATTGGCAATTATGTCCAAATATGGTATTCTAAATTTAAATAGCATTGATATAAAATATAGCTCAATGTATTTTTATGATCAAGTATAGAAAACTTTGTGATTACAGTAGATTGTGACTGTATTTTTTTGCAAATCACATTTTTAACATGAAAATAATGTAGTTTATATAATGGTGTAGACTTAAAATTATATTCTGAAATATAAGTATAATCTGAAAATTATCCTAATTTTTAAAGTTTTCAATGCCAAAATTATTATTACTAGGTTTTACCACCAATTATTTTAATTTTAAATCATTCTAAATATTAAAAAAAAAAAAAAAAAAAAAAAAAATGTGTTGCAAACTAATTTAACCTACCTACTTGGTTTTAAATTTTGTACATGAATAATTTTTGGTTAATCGAAATGCAGAAGGATTATAGCAAGATTACTTTTTGTCAGGGTTAGATGTTTTTTTACACATTTCATAAAACTTAACATTAAATATTAATTATGCAATATTTTATGGTTATCAATAATTTTATATAAATTATTACTTTAATTAAAATTAAAATAAATACCGTGAATTTTATTGAACGCAACTCGGTGTTTGATAATGTAGTATTTTTAATTATATTGCCTGCTCATTTTGTGCATCTATTGAATATGTTTCACCTCTCTGCTTAAATGTGAGAAAAAATAAATTATTAATTAGAGTCTTTGTAAATTTTATTAATTATAAAGGGTGAAAAAAAAGAAATGACAATTGATTTTTAAAGAGTTTACTAACTTAATACGTCTATATTATCCTTATTTATATAATAATAATTCTTTTTAAATCTTATTTCTTTAAATCTCGACCTCGAACATTGATTATAATAATTATTTATGTATATTTCTATATTTGTACATTTTCCTTGTATACAAGCATTGTGTCTTGCAATGATATTTTTTGAATAACCTTCATTAAGAACAAAAAATATGATTAACAAACAAAGTACATTAACTGAATTATTATTTTCTTTGTTATTAAAATTGAATAACAACAGTTTTTATTTTGTTTTCTGTTTCATTTATGTGGATTTTGAAGCTATATAATTACGTAAATATGTGAATTTATTAAAATATATTAGTGTGTATATATCTTATACTTTTTTGTAGTTGGAGATTGGTAACTGTCTAAATATTGATAAATTATTTTTTATTTATTTCATCAATAGAAATATAAGTATATGTAAATATTTCTATAGGCTTGTATTGGGTCAATTTTATAAGATTATGCTCCTTAAGAATCTATTCCTTATATTTAAAAGAAATACCTCATTTTAAAATAAATTAAAATCGAAGAGTTTAGTGGATGAAGAGATTATGCCATATTTTTATAAAATACATTGTATTTTTGGATGAAGAATGAACTGTATGTGCAAAGGTGTTAGGTAGCAAAATCTGAATATTTCATAACAACTAGAAAAGGAGATATGATAAAGATGAAGGGGCAAAAACTATTTGTTTTTTTGTTACAAAATCCCTTTATCCACCAAACCCTTCAATCGTATAAATGTCCTATTTATACATTTATACAAATGTACATGTACATGGTTTATTTGTTATTCTTTAAAAGTATTCCATAATTGTTTAAACGGTTGGTATTTATAACTTAAAATATTCTAACAATTTTCAGTATTGATATTTGTTTAATAAATACTATTAATGAGGTTTATCTTAAAATAATTACCTTAATTAAAATTAACTATGAAGAGGAAGTTGGAATTTTAAACTGTTTTAAATGTTCAGCAATCATTTTACCAGTTTTGCAGAACAAATGTTAAACTGTTCATAACAATCCGCACTCATAGCAGAAATATATCTTGAATATCAATGTATTTGGTAAATTAATATAACCCTATATATTAATACCCAGACAGTTATTGACACCATACCTTAAAAATCTGAAAAAAAATATTTAGCTAAAAAATTGTTTTTTATAAAATTCCTTTAAAAACATACAACTCAACTTTGTAAAAATACAATTCTGTTCGTATTTTAAAAGATATCCATAGGGTGTCAATAACTGATTTTACATTAGTTATTGTCACTTTCTTGTGAAATGAATTACAGGAATAATGTTTGTTGTGAACTTTCTCGCTTAGCTTAAAGTATAGTAATGAAGGAAAACTTACTGAAAATTTCAACTTTATTGAACTGTACTTTCTATCATTTGAGTATGAATATTTCCATGTATTTCCTTAAGGGTATCAATAAATGTCTGATTTTCATTAATATTCCTTCAATTATTCACAAATAATTCATCGATTTTTTTGTTTTTCATCGATGAATTATTAAAATAGTGAGTATAAATGTACTAGCTGCTAACTGTACTAGATTATGTCCACTCTCGGATTTCAATCCTGCATTCCCTGGGGTCCATGTACAATCTCAGACTTCTTATGGAGGTGAGGATCTCTAATACGAAGTAGATATGGATTGAATTGAAAAACAATTCCCTCCCTGAGATAAACCTGTTTCGTCGGGTAGAGACAGGGGCGGCGTATCTCCCTGAGGACAAAGTGGAAATGGCGTTAACAAATGGAGCTGCTAACAGATCAAATTCTTGGCGGCGTTTCCCGCGGGACTCCCCCAACCCCCGTCCGTCGGGACTCGCTTCATTTTCACTGTCGTCTCCAATCTTTCTTCATTTATACCCTTCATCAGTCTTCTGCGGCTGTTGCTCGAAGATTGCTGTTCTTCGGTTCTACTAATTCGAGATGAATGATCTTTACGTATTAAAAAGATCACTTTGAGTTGTGTAAGATGCTGTGTTGGCGATTTCGACATATTTCCCCCACGGATAGGTGCACATTATTCCCCGTTTCCCACCATTACAAAAATTCTCCCCTGATTTATCGGGACAAAATGACAAATAAGTAGTGTTGCTTTTCAAATTTAAAATTTAGAAATTAAGATATGATTCGTAAATTTAATGTAATTCGGTATTTTTATAAAATAAAAATGAATAAATTTTAAATATATTTATTATAGCCAAAATCTACGGTACCGGAGCGAATTGAAATTTCTGTGGTAAATAATTTTCAAAAATATTTTATAATAAACGTTCATTTGCGAATTAATAATTATAACGAAAATGATTTAGTTATGGAGTAAGGTATCCAATGGATTAGCCACTGATTCGATAAAGATAAAAATTACAAAATATTGTTATAAAAAATAATTATAAATAAAAATACCCTCTGAATTAAAATAATGAAAAAATAAAAGCGATTGTACAGTAAATGTGGAAGTGGCAAGTCCATTTCTCAGTTTCACTTTGGATATGAAACCTTGCTGATAATGTGTAACCTCCAAAACAAATTCAATAATTACTCGAATTTCCCCAAAAAACATTACCCCATTGCAAACACTTCTAAACTTTTCCCCAATCGGCAGCCCTGGTAATATGTTCCAAGAACTTAGGGAATTAAAATCTAAAGTAATGATGGCAATTAAGTAATAAACAATGATGGATTAAATTCGTAAAGTTGCAGCAGTGGAACTGATGCACTAAATCCACCTGTGCCATATAAATCTTACTTTTCAGAACATCCTGCAAAATTGTTAAAGATCCTGGAAATAAGCAATTCATTTCAATATGAGAAACAAAAGAAATAAATTATCCCCGATGTTCGGCAGAGAGGTGGGAGAAGATTTTATGAGAGGGCGTTCGGAATCCTCCCCCCCCCCTTATAAATTGTAATATCCCGGGAAAAGGCTTTGGTTATTTCCAGGGCGGGCCGGAGCGGAGAGTGGTTAGGGGAGAAAAATGTAATGAAGACACAAAGGCTATTTTTGGGGGTCCCCGTCAAACGTAAAAGCATTTCCATTTAAATGAAGTTGTGAAGTTTCCTTCGCGAAAGGAATGGAGGAGGTTTCCCCGCGCAAGTTTTTCCGGACCGATATTTCAACGGGCTATGAATAATAATTTTGTTTTAAGTGTACGATCGGTTTTGTCTTCTCAGCGAATATTGTTGGTGGGTACTGGCATTTTATGTTTGTGCAAAGTGTCTTAAAAGAAAATACTGTGAAGCCTATAAAAACTATTTATAATTCCTAATTGATTTGAATGAATGGGTGGCTGGACTGACATTGTACGTTGCTTTAAACAACTTTACAAGAGAGCGGAAAAACAAATAAAGGCACTACTGTACCTAAATGAAAGTTTGAGTGCAACATACGTTTTTCCATCCCCTCAACAACAACGCTAAGGAAACTGAGCCGGCAAGGAACTTCTAATGGAATACTGCTCTATAATATTAAAGAGATTCAGGATGTACACTGCCGGTTAAAAGTGTGTGACTGATTGATATTCAGTGAAAAAGTAATGCATATAAATAAAATTCAACACACTATATACAGTTTAGGCCAAGATCTTTATTCACCTGTCTTTGAAAGAAAAATGTAATTAAGTTTTTTACATTTTTTACTTTTATTTTATTTACAAACAAATATTTTCAAGAGGCGTTAATGAAGGCAATATGATTTTTTGTAGAGCCATTTCAAATTTAATTAGATATTTATCAAGTCCTTTGTTTTTAACATGGAAGACCTCGGAATCTATTTACTGTTGAGAAAAACACAAAAGAGAGAGAGAAAGTGTTTTTACTTGTAAATAAAAAGAAAAACGTATAAAGAGAGAGATAAGAGAAAGGGAGAGATAAGAAACTTTTAAATTTACCTGTTTCGGCTCAAAATGGTCTAAAACTTTTGACCGGCAGTGTATATCGTAAGCTAGCGCGTTTTCGGGAGGCGAAATTTGCTTACAATATTATGAAACTCTAATGAACGTTTTTTTACAAAAAACAAATTATGAAATCCAATACACAACGTTATTTTCATTAATACCGTCAACAATATGAACCCTTTATATTTTCAAAACGATATTAATATAAGTTTTTAGATGACGAAAGATGAACTGTAGCAAGACTAACGATGCGCATGTGGCAAGTTGCAGAACTATTGAAAGCTTTTGTTGGGATCCCCTCGAGCACCGCCAGCACCCCTGCCCCCCTGCCACAGCCCTAACGGACAGCCATCGACGCTTCAGTTCTCTCGTATTTTTTAAATTTGGTCCAGGGCCACCGACCTCCTCGCCACACTTGCCAGCAGATGATTCATACATTGGGAATTGGCTAATTGGGAACTGTGCCCAGTTAGCAACACTGGAATTAACATAGGCATCTGCTTTAGTAATTAAGCCACACTCAAAGGAATCTGAAAGGGTATTCCGTTAGGCGGCGGTTATTTTACAATATTTTTGGAATAACGAGCCAAAGTAAAAAGGGAATCCTAGATTAACGGCGGAATAGGCGAGTGGCCCTATTGTAGTAAGGTAGCCATTAGTGTACGAGACCATTGTACGGTAGGCGTGCCGCTGGATGGCAGATGTCACTCGACACACACACATGTAATGGCGGACGTATTATTCGTCTCATTACATAGAGAGGGATGGCACCTGGTGCAGTCCGCTCTGTTTCCCCCGAAAGGGCCCCCCATACCCCATTAGTGGCCGATCACAAAAGATACATAAGTGAGCACAATATGGCCACGGTTGACGATCAAAGCTTAGGCTAATACTCATTGAATGTCCTCCAGTTCCCCAGCTCGTCGCCTCCATATTGATTTTTTTTCTCACTGGCGATTATCTACTTGGAAGAGGTTTAACGCTCCAACCGCAAAATGACAACGCTCTCTGTACTGATGGATGTGCGCTCATTCTCTCCACTTCAGCTAAGCCGAGGGCTCTGTCCATTCTATCGATTCACTAAATCTTTCCTAATTTTCAGGACCTATACATTTTTTTTTTAAAACACACTTATAAATAAAATTTAAAAAAAATGTTAAATGTTATATTTAATTAATACAAATAATACAAAAATAAAACAGATATAAAATTAGAGTAAAATGAAAAGAATAAAAATAATCCGAGCTTAAGTAAAACTTAGATGAAAATAAAACATGAAAGGGAAAATCAAGCTAATAATTATAATTATAAAACATTATTTTGATAATTATAATGATTATATGTACGTCAAAGAACGGCTTTCCTTAAAAAAAATCCTTAATTTTCGTGCTTCTTTTAGAATTCCTAACCATCCTTATTCGTGACGTGTTTTCCTTAACTTCCTTATAAACACCATTTATTCCTTCACCTCCTCGTTCAGTCGTCTAAAAATATGTAAGTAATGTATATATATGTAAGTATGTTTATTTATGTATTCATTATTGTGTTTTTTTTTTCTTATAAATTATTTCGAAATTACTAATGTTTTGATTGCTTATTGATTCGGCTTACAATTGTAGACATAAAGATAAAATTAATTTTTGAACTAAATTTATGTAATTATAGTTTATTGTCATTATTTTATGTAATATTGTTAACACATTTTGTATATTATAAAACAAATAAAAATAGTAATTGTGAGTTCTTCCTGTAGGTAAATGTGGAGGTAAAAATAATTATTTTTTGGGAACATTTTGTCCCGCTATACAATTTTAATATCCTTCACGTTAAAACCATATGAATATCTACTTAATTTGAGTAATAATAGAGGAATTTTCAGAAAGCACTCATAGAAATATATTTTGTGTTACATATAAAGTTAAGTATAAAAGATAAATGTGCAGATAATAATGATTTTATCAGACCTAACCGTAGCGATAGCATTGCTCTAAACATCTGTCTGCTACTTAACTAAAAAAAAATCTCCCTACTAGGGAACCTGTCGATATAATTACTATAAGACCCAATGAATATGTTTTAGTATTCACACTTATTAAAAAAAAAAAAAAGATAATCTTGGCCCGAAGAGAGTGTAGTTATTAACAACTATGAGCTGTCTTTAATTAAACTTTTTCACACCTCCATCCTCTCTTTTGTAGTTATGTAGTTATGTACCTGTCCTGTTAATAACTAATTATCGGATGAATAATAAATGAGAAGTTTCACACCGTTGATGAGAATAGAAAAGCGATCGACGGCGATTTGAAAATAAAAGTATGTCGATCGCTTACAATCGATTAGCTAATAGAATTTCTTTTTTAAAACATTTAAAATTTAAATGGCTAAAATACATACCAGACTAAAAAGACAAGAAACTTGTAGTTTCCGACTACTCTAACATTTACTAGACATGCGTTCAAAGCTTCCAATAAATTACAAAATACATATTTACATGACAGTTATTAGATCCTTTTGGACTTACGGAGCTGAGCTTTTGGGTGCCACTAGACCTTCCAATTCTTTTAATATCCAATCCTTACTATACAAACTCCTTCGTAAAATCCTCAATGCTCCTAATTATGTCACAAACAGACTTATTTATTATGATCTTAATGTTATGTTGCTGATTTAGCCCAAACCAGGCATCTATCTTTTCATAGTTAACTCCATACCCACTCGAATCTACTAGTCTCTATATTTTCCTCACACTCGATTTCCTTTGACTATCGAGAATCCTATAAAGAAGATCAGCTTCTAATGTAGATTTTATTGAAGCGCCACTAATGGGTAGTTTTTTTTACAAGTTATTGAAATGTCATTGTAATAATTTTCGGAAAATTTAATTGTTCTTCAAAATGTACACAGTTGTGAATATAAATAAATAGTTTTTTGTTTTTTTTTTTTAATGGCTAAAATATATCCACTGTTTTGTTTTTGTATTTTTAAAAAATCTTGAACAGAACTGTTACTTCCTCTTGATTGTCATTTCGTGTTGTACGTGCAAATAAACGCTAAGCAGAATAGATAAACATGGACCAAAACCCAAATTACTGACAGACAAATACGACCTCTTCTGTCGAAACAAAACAAAAAATTGTGTGCTGTTCCAAAATGTCTGGTTCTGCCATTTAATGACGGTACCACTTAGTAGTTTTTTTTTTCGAACTGGACTCTATGGTCGCTGCGTATTGGCCATATGTCAGATCTGACACGATAATCACCGGGTCTTGGCGCAACGATTGAATCTAAGAAGCACGCAGCCTGTCTCATAATTATGTTAATGATATTCCTCTTTACCGAATATCAAAACAGCATCTGTTTCCCCTTTGAAAAATAGGAAAAGAAAAAGAAATGGAAATGTACCTTAAAAAAAAAAAAAAAAATCCTAAGAAAATCACTGTTGGTGCCGAACGCATCAAAGAACTTGGTTTACTGGAGTAAAAACTCGTCCTGAGTGGTTAACGTCTTTTCTTGCTAGTCAATTATAAATTCTTACTTTTGCAGTAATAGGTTGCTAACCCGTAAATGACCCGCCCTTCCTGCCCTAGTTGTAGTACCGTCCTCCTGGACTTTTATAACGCCAAAAAAACATTTGTAGTTTTCAGTTGAAGGCGATTGGTGACTTAATTAGCAAATTATTAATTAACTTGCCCAAATCCAAAGATTTAACAAAAATTAAACTTAATTTTATTTACTAGTTTCTCAACTTGCTTCACACTCAATCCTCCGAGGCGCCTGAAAAGAAGATGGCCCAGAGATCTTCTTGTGTAGATTTTTTTTACTGAAGTGCTACTGATGAGTAGTTCTTTTCAAGTTTTGGCATGTTATTGTAAATGTTTTTTTAACATATACTTTTATATACTTGTACAGTTGTAAATTTCAATAAATTGATTAAAAAAAAAAAAAATATTTACTTTTTAACATGGCTATGCCTTCAAAAGCTCTACCGATATTAGTAGTAGCTAGTTTAAAAAAAAATTAAAGTATTGATTTCAATGTTCTGAATCCTCTCAAAGGCATTAACAAATTTAAATTACAGATTATATCTCTCGCTAGAAATATGTTAACGAAATACTCGACTTTGAGGCTATTGATGAATTTGTTTTTAAATTTATATCACTGTATCAAAGTTTACTTCGTACAATAAACTTGTTGATATACATCTCACTAGTACTAGACTGATAATAACTTTTAAAAGGCTTTTTTTTTTAAACTCATATAATATATGTTTATTGTCGTAGTTTGAATTATATTCGTGAGTGTAGATTCATTAAGAAAGCAAAAAAAAAAAAACATTAAAAAAAAAAATTATGATTTGAAATACATATCAGAAAAAAAGAAAAGAAACTGCTTGTAGTTTACTAGACAAGAAATTACTCTTCAATTATTCAAAGCTCCCAAGAAATTACTAAAGATTTATATGCATCACAGTAACTAGAACCATTTAGACATACGGAGTTGAGCTTTGTGCGTCCACTAAACCTTCCAATTCTTCTCATATGGGATCCTTACAATCTAAAATCCTTTGTGAAATCCTCAATGCTCCTTATCATGTCACAAATAAACTTATCCATAAAGATCTTAATGTCCCATATGTTGCTGATTTGGTCCAGATACCTATCCTTTCAAAGTAAACTCCACACCCACTCAAATCCATTAGTCTCCCAACTTATTTCACACTCAATTTCTGATAATTCTCCGAGGTGCCTGAAAAGAAGATGGCCAAGTGACCTTCTAATGTAGATGCTTTATTGGAGTGCTACTAGTGAGTAGTTCTTTACATGTTATTGATATGTAATCGTTTTCCTCAAATTGACTTGTTTGATATAATTTATTTAGTTAATAAGGTTTTATTTTTTTTTTAAGATCAAGAAGTATATAAAAATTAATTTTATGAGCCTTTTTTTCTGGAGTTTCTTCTGTCCAAATTCGTCCATATAGAGCCTTTATTAAGAAAAACTTTGATATAGGAGGCCTATAAAAGAGTGGATAAAGGATGTTTAGAATAAACCGAAAGATGGACGATAAGACAAAGAATAAGGTAGGGGATGTATTTTGATGATTAATTAAGCCGAAAAGAAAATTAAAGGGCATCACCCTTATTTTCGGTAGGGTGGAGAACCTTGTCTCATTATACAGGGGAAGCAACATCTTTTTTTACAAGTTAATTTGAACCAAGGATTTTATTAGTCCTTTTCTCCCTCCTTCCTTACCCCCTCCCCCTCCGCTTGACGACTTTAGCCCCGGGTCTGTTAAGAAATACCACGGCCTTATGAATTTAAAATGGTCTCGGATGTCCCTTCTCTGGAATCGCCATTAATTAGACTTGTCACGGCATAATTGCATTCTGTATTAGCCATCTTCTTCCCTCTTTCTTAGAAGACATGGCTTCGGGTTTCTTTTTTGTCTTCGACTTTTGCAACTGCCTCGTGCGAGGGTAAATTGAGATTAATACCGGATTAGTGACGGGGCGCACACCTTGGGACTAATTAGATAGACCAGACGGCTGATGGACGTGACAAATGTTCTTTAGGCTCCGGGGGAGTAGGCGTTTCCTATTCAGTTGTCTTTCAATTTCCTTAATACCTGTCATCCGTTATGTGTTTGTCACTTAAATTCTAGTGAATTTGAGGCCTCTCTTATGAGGGGTCTTTGTTTTGGTGAATTAAAATTTCCTGGCAGTTTTCTTATATAAAAGCTACAATAAAACCTTAGAATGCCGTCAGTGATTAGCTACAATGCATTACATATTACAAAAGTGAACATGTCCACTTCAGAAAAGTTTTAAAATAATAGCGAAAAACCTACTCCAGTGTGTGCAGCTTTCAAGGCTTTATCAGAAAATAAAAAATTAGAGCGAAAGTGGACTTGTTCAGTTTTGAAAGATAACTCCTAATATTTCCTTCCAGTTATTCCATATAATAAAGATGTTACATCATGAAGAACATCAATACTTCTTTACTTTTCAATTATTTATCTAACTACCTCAAAAAATTGCCGTTCTATATCAGACGCAAGATTTGATTACAGAATACTAATGATTTTATTAAACAAAGTTTCTAGAGGATTTTAAAGTTAGTCTATTGGCAGTTACCTAGGTTTTTGTCTTGACCTTCTGTTTTATTTTTCCTGATTTTATTCATTTTTTCTGGTGATGGGTGTCAGTGTTGTGACCGAAACGTCAACAAAGTGAGACACATCTTAAACAAAATAATGTCTTTACCTTTCTCGTAAACCTACAATTAATTGCCCTACAATATTCTTTCCCAATATTCCACTAAACCCTGTTAAACAGATCCGCGAACAAGGAATCCATCTGTGAAAACTTCTTACTTGAAATCCTCATACAAAACTAAAATTACAAGAAACAGCTAGTCGTTATAGACTGCTACAACACTTACTAGAAACTCCAAGCGTCCAATTAATTACAAAAGACTCATTTACATGACAGTAATATATAATGTTTGGACATACGGATTTGAGCTCTGAGGCTCCACTAAACCTTCCAATTCTTCTTGCATCCAATATTTTACTAATAAATATGAACATAATGATCCTTATTTTCTATATGTTGCTGATTAAGCCCAAACCAGGTACTTTTCTAAGCTCCATACCTATTCGAATCCACTTATCTCCCATGTCTGGAAAGAAGATGAACTAATGTAGATTTTATTTTGAAGGGCTACTGATAAGTAGATCCTTTATAGGTTATTGGCATTGCATTCATTTTCCCGCACATTTGCTTTTTATTTTTATTGTATACAGTTGTATATTTCAGTAAAGCAAATAACAAAATTTTTTTATGTGTTTATACTTTTCTAGCTATTTCATTTATTTTATTGGACGACATAGTTTGGTTTGAAGTAAATATGCTATATTTGTAATTTTTATTTAAATTTTCGGAATATTAATTAATTTTCAAATACTTACGTTGGAATTGCAGATATTTCATTTATTATTATTATTTATTTTTCTAATTACTTGATCTGACAGCTGGGCCCGATTGGATCGCCGACTGTATATCAGCTCTATGGGATATGTTTATCTCTTGTTGAGTCGATCAATCTTCCACTGCGAGCATGAGTCATTACGGGACGGGACACGAGCCCAAACATACGGACACGTTGGCTAGCCTCCCCTCTTGGAAGGCAGTATATATATAATTGACTAACAGTTTTTATCTTCAGTACCTCGGCACTGGACACAGTAAACTGTGTTTAACTGTTGCCCCTCGCAGTAAATCCAGCAATCTGAGCTGGACATTACTCCCCCCATAGCCCTGAATTTCACTTTATGTGCTTTCGAGGCCTGCTTTAGTACCCATTTTATTGGCGGCTTGTTACAATAATTATACAACTTTATTGCGACTCTAGCACAGCTTGTCAACTGAGCCCTTGATTGCGGGCCCAAGTGAATTTAGGGGCTTCTTTTAGGGTGTGAGGTGGGGAGACATGCTCTGTATCCAGTGGTATTATATTTATATATAATATATAGTTAATTTGTTTACTGATAATGAATTTGCAATGGTATATTATATCACCTAGCAAATTATATATATATATATGCCACCAAAATTATTAATAACAAGTCAAAGGGTTCTTACATGTTTGCGTTTAAGATTTATACTCATAGTTTTTCTCATTCCTGACTTGTTGCTTTCAGTTATTTCCCTACATATATTTGGGCCTTACTTAGCTTTATTCATTGCCAATCAATGTACTTACTCAAATAATTTTTTTTTATGTACTTAATTGATATTCACAACTGTATACAATATAAACAATAGCTGAAGGACAATAATGACATGTCCTTAACTTGTGAAGAACTATACATTAGTAGCACTACAATAAATGTAATATATTAGAAAATTCCTAGGTCAACATCTTTTTAGACACTTTGGAGAGTTTTCGAGAATCAAGGAAGAAAGGAACTTGGGAGACTAGTAGATTTGAGTGGGTATGCAGCCTGTCATGAAAGGATAGTTATCTTGATTGGGCCAAATCTGCAACATGTGGAACATTTAGATCATCATGGATAAGTTTATTTGTGACATGATATGGAGCATTGAGAACTTTACGAAGGAATTTTTATTTTAAGGATTTATTACGAGAAGAATTGGAAGATTTATTAGAGCCCTAAAGCTCAACTCCGTCAGTCAAAGTGGGTCTAATTACTATCATGTACATAAGTCTTTTGTATTTGATTGAGAGCTTTGAACGTTTGTCTATTAAATGTTGGTGTAATCTTTTATTCGTTTCTCTATTTCATTCTTCTATTTTCATTTTAGGGGAGGCGCGTTAGCTCAGTGGGTAAAGCACTTGTTTGCCTAGCTTCTGGGCCCGAGTTTGAGTCCGGTTAAAGGCGGGAATTTAATTTTTGTTAATTCGGGCACACCCAGCTTTGATTAAGTGGGTACTCTTAATTGGGGAAAATCATGGCGGTTGAGCATAATTTAGGCCAAATCTCCTCCTTTTACAACCGTTGGTCAAGTTATAGTACATCCATACCTTAGGAGTGGACCCAAGACCCTTTATGGGTTGTGATACAGTTTTTTTTTATTTTATCTTATATTTATAAGTATTTTTATATTAAATAATAATAATTTATATAATAATACTATATTTTTTTATGTATCTTGTTCATTTGAAGGTTTTTCATTTATGTTTTTTGTAATCATTGTCATTGAAAATATTGTATAAATATATTTATTCATATAAATTATAATTATCTGTAATAATGATCTTTATTAATAATAAATCCAAAACTTTCGACCAAAATGCTCTCGACGGAAGAACCCGCTGATAGCCCGTGCCGGAGTGACCAATCCAGGACGGAGCACCACAAATCGGCAGGAGTATCGCGTGCGCTGAGCCAACTCCCCTTTGTTGTCCAAATTATCCGCCCATCCCACTCCCTGCCCATTCAATCCATTAGTTTCCCTTCCTTCTATTATTACCTTTATAAAGGCAATTTGCCCGATTGCTCCTATAAATCATAGGAGTCTCTAAAATACAAATTTACAGCTTCCTATCGGTTTTCTACAGCACTCATCCAGACAAACGTCATACTTAACCGATGTTTATATAATGAAGACAATAACTCATTTTGTTCCATTTGTACAGATTTTTTATTTCCTTTTCAATTTGGCGGAAAATAAAACATTATTTTATTCTACTTCGATAGTGTAACTCATTTCTCCTGTGGGGTCAATATTTTTAGTTTATATTTTATTCCAACCTTCAGGAAATTTCTTCAGCGACCATCTTTCAATTTTTGTGATATTATCCCTCTGAATCAAAATTACCTAATATTGTTACTTATATAGTAATAAATATACACATATCTGATATTTATGATTAATTTTTTCTACCATTTCTACCATTTGAAGCTGGGTTGAGATCGACTTGATTGTTAGTGAGAATACTTAAAAGAGCTGGAACGCTGAATATTAAAATTAAAACGAACTTGAACTAAACCATTTGCGGTATATACAATATACAATATAAGGTTAATGGATTTTGACTATCTAGAGCGACCGTTCCTCAATTCATATACTCTTCTAAGCCATTGCCTTGATGATCTTAGTATCAGCTGCGAATGTTTAGCGGCGTTTCTTTATGTATGTATTTTCATTACTTTCCCTCATAAGTTTTGGTTATAAAGTGGACTAATTCCAGTCTTTACACTGTGATAATTTTTTAACCCGACAGCTTCCAATTCCTGACTATAATTGTTCAGTTTAATGAGGTGTCTCTAGACATCTCAATGCAGATTCAAAAAATCCAATTAGAACTTTTTTTTCTATTAGTATTATTTAAATTAGGGATCTGAATAAATTCTTCTGTTCCTCCAAATGTTATGAAGAATTAAAGTTTCGAATATTTAAATGAATTTAGATAATTTTTAGTTGTTTTTTTTTCCGTGAGTAATATATTATCCTAAAGATTTTCAATGTGTCATTTTCAAAGAACTTGTCTAAACCACTGAACGTTTTTCAAGGAAAAGGTGTGAATAATTATGAAATAAATTTTTTTTAAGAACATACGATATCCGAGCATCAAATTTCTCTTAATAGGATCATATATTGCTTAAGCTGATTTTACTCGAACATTTGACATTGTTCACCTTGTTGTTTTAGTATATTTGATTTTTATTTTCAGCCAAGTTCTTGGACATTTTGGTAATTTATTTAAAATTTAGTCTTATAAATATAATCCCAGAACTATGTTCTAACTAAAGATTATATGATGAAGGTAATAAAAAGATTAACGGAATATTTCTTCAGGTAAATTAGCTAAATCATAATTTGTTTTACTTTTTGAGCTGTACAGTCTCTTTCTTTTCTTGGACTGAAGTGTCTGGTTTAGTCACTCCACAGGATATGCACCTACAACAGTGATACACTATTTATTATAATAATAACTACTTTTTCACAATGACAGTCAATATACCTAATCCAACCTTATTGTTTAAAAATAATTCATAATAAAAAAAGTTCCCAATTGTAAGAGTACTCCCCAGCGATGAGTTAGGTAATTGCCCCTAAGGCTTCGTGCCGGACCGTTGGAGCGGAACTATCGAAAGAAAAATCATATTCAATATCTCCAGAGACGGTGACAGGAAATTAATTTCTGTCCATAAAACAATGGAGGACTAGTTTTTACACGGAAGTACGCTCCCGAACGACAGATTGCCGCTAAATGGGACGGACGCTGGCTTCGACGGCGGCCAATTTCACGGCCTTTTGGATAGGCCTCTTTTCCAATTCTAAGTAGTCGTCCGAAGCGTTGTCATTACTTTGGTCATTGTCTTGTGTGGGATACATCGGTTCCACTTCTTGGTCCATTCTTGAGGATATTGCTTGGGAAGGCTGTAATGACATAGTAATCTACTGGTTCTCTGACATGCTTTTTACTAAGAAGGCCAAAACAGGTTTAACACTTAATATTTAATTTTTTTTATATGTCCTGTTAAGAATAATTATATTACTATAAATTGCAACTATAAAAACAACTGAATTGAAAATAATAGTTTTTTTTTGGGGGGGAGGGAGGGAGGGGGCAACACTTCAATTTAAGTCCTATACTAGCCAGGGTGGGAAGGTCAAGATTTATTCGTAGGTTCGCCATGAAATAAATTTTAATCCGCTTAGGTTGGACTTGAACCCACGACCTTCAGTACCGAGCGCGCTGAGACCCTCGCTCCAACTCACACGGCCATCGAGCCCCCAGGTTCTCTTTTTCTCTCTAAGCTTAAATTTGGAAAGAATTATTAAGTTGAATCTGGTAAGTTTTAAACTACTGGAAGTAACAGTTAACCTTAACTGAATACAAACTTTGAAATTAAAAATATTTAGTCCCTAAAAATATCATTCATGAATCAAATCGTCAGATTCACTTAAACACTTTTCAAACCATCTATACTTTTGAGTAACCCCACTCCATCATAAATTTAAAATATACGATTAATAAATTTAAATCAAGTCATGCATTTTAATAATATTATGAGAGTATGTTATTAGTTACCTTGATTAGTAATCATGGAAGAAGAATCGTGAAAAACTTAATTTGACAATTACTTGATTTCCTACTAATAACTTATTATTTTATTTTAAATTAAGGAATTATTTTCCCAAAAATAATTCAGAAACATAGAAATGTCCTATAATTAGGAAAAAAGTTAATTGTTAAAATCGGTAGCTGTTTGAAAACCTCAATATTATTTTTATCTGTTATATTGCATAATAGAGAGGGGAACGTATTTTTTTATAGCTGTATATTATAATTACATAAATGGACATGATTTTTATTTTAAATTCAATTATTAATTATGCAACTAGAGTAGTAATATAGTGTTCCATTAAAAAAAAAAATAATTACTTTTAAATTCAGTATCTGCTTAAATTATATTCATCTGAAAACCTCTTTTTATATTTTTCAAAATGTAATTACTTATAAATAGACATGATTATTATTTTATATTCAATTATTATTTATAAAATTACAATAGTAAATAACTGTTTAAAATTACAAAAAGGCTATTAAATAACTCTGTTCAAATTAATAATTCAATGATATAATTCTGTAATAGTGAAGAAGTGGACGCTTGTACCTAACCCAAGTTCAACTGTTCTAATCCAAGCTATTAACCTCTCCCTTTTATTTTGTTATTTATAACTGTCATATAAGCTTGTATTTCCTACACTGAGTAGGAGTGGTTTTTAATAACACGAATAAAACCCATCCTAGCTCAAGATCGTTCTAAGAAATGTTTACACTA
This sequence comes from Euschistus heros, assembly GCA_003667255.2. Taxonomy (NCBI): domain Eukaryota; kingdom Metazoa; phylum Arthropoda; class Insecta; order Hemiptera; family Pentatomidae; genus Euschistus; species Euschistus heros. The sequence continues at coordinate 946,609 of RCWM02000206.1, read as the reverse complement.
TTTCCTTATTTGATTATCAAGGAACCATTGCGTGAGTTCTCACAGAGAAGTTTTTAGTAGTCTTGTTGACGGCATCAATTACTACCTAAAAAAATTAAATTATATAATGAATATGATAAAAAATGTTCGCACCTGATAACCTCCTCGGCCGGGCAAAGCGAGCGCATAGGATTATTATCAAGATTAATCTTAATTACCAAGCCGAGAATTAGCAAGTAATGCGCGGAAACTGGAGTCAATTATTGCGGAAAGCGCAATTAGTTTGTGGTTATTATGGGCCTCCTAGGGGCTGCTACCATTAGGCTCCGGTAGGGGCGGATGAATTATTCTCCTTGGCCACAAAGCGCGAGCTGCTGCCCGACTCTAGGAAAAAAAAGCTGGAATCCTGGCTTTGTATTCTAATGGGAAGGGGGGGGGGGCTTTTAGCAGAAGAGGAGCGCTAGGGAGATATATCATAATGAATTTATCAGTAGTAACTGGGTTGTCTCCTTTAATCAAATATGGCTCCAAGTGCCTTTGTGACAGATCTGCTTTTACCGGCCTAAATGGATCGGTCAGTTGCTATTAGGGACTGTATACACCCTCGATGGTAGCAGTCGGTTTAGCTCGATTGGATTTGCTGAGTGCAGAGATGTCTCTTTGCCGAGTAATGGCGAGCGTGGTTGTGCTTTGGGACGTCTTTGATGGGCGTGGTACTCCCAATAGGAATAGGGAAGTGCAATGTAGACTTTATTGAATAAGTTTATCGAGATCAATTAAGAATATCCTGTACCTTAAAATATATTTGGGGAAAAAAAATAAATCGCGATTTCTACTACAAAATCTATTTATCAATTTTTTTTTCTTTTTTAAATGGATGCCTTTTAGCTTGGGGTGTTTACTATACTTGGGGTGTATAGTCTGTTTATACTCTGTTTGCACGTTTATTTTGACAGGGAATAGGTCTGTTGGTGCTGCTTGGATCGAAAATTTCCATCAGTTTCTCTCTGAGAAATTTAACGAAGTTTTGGAATGAAAATAGACACGCATTTGGAATGAAGCCGCTATTTTCTCTCAACTCTATTTCGAATAATTACTGATTTTTTTGGGATGGTATGGTTTCGTGTCGACCCACTTAAATGATCTGGCTTTTTGGGATTATTATTTTAAATATGTACTTGACACGCTATTAAATTTTAAGCGTGGGCCAAAATATTTTTATTTATTTATTTTTTTAATAAATATCTTGGTGGTCTGGTTTCGTGTCCTACCATTCAAATCGTTTATGATATATTACGCTTATTATTGATAATATAAAACAATTTGTGTTATATCATGTATATATATCATTATATTTTTGTCACATATATTTCACCTTACATATACGATGCGCATTCCCTCCCTATACAACTATCAAAACGAAACTTTTGAGCTATATAGCAAGTTGGGTCAAATCCTTAGTCTAAATTTGTCACCAGTTCTTGGAATAGTATTATGTAGACGGATCAACTAAGTTTAAATTGCTTATAACTACAATTTAAAAAGTTAATATGATAAATTTAAAGTTAAAATTGCTTTTATCGCTATAATGCAGAAAGCATAATAAAGTTCAAATATAAGGGATGTGAGAACCATCAGCAGTTTGTTTCCCTTAAAACCAAACTACAACAAGGAAGGGGTATCGTACAGGATACCAACCTAGTCTAGTTAGGGTAGGAGGATCAAGATTCAGAAATACAATTATGTTCTTTGAAAAATATTTTAAGCAACATGTAGAATTATTTTAGTATCTTAAGCGTCGAATACAAGATTACCTCAAATTTTAAAATTCTACAAACATTATTCATCTTCATTACCTTGTTTAAACTTAGCTAAAATATAAAATATAGAAACAAGTGTTATGTTTGTCTAATAAATAATTTCCGGTCTTATATGATTCCCTTCCCAACAAAACCTGTCTGACGACCTTTCTATGTTGAAGTAATAGTGTTATTGATATCTGCTAGTTACAGTTGTGAGCTTGAGAATGGCACTAGAGAACAAAAGATGAAATCCCTACGTGCGAAACTCTTTTCTATTGCTGACTGCCCTGCTTCTGTGCACAAGGAAGTTGTAATTATTTCTATATCTCTCACACATTCCATTCAGGAGCAACAGATGGTTTAACTTCTTTCTTTTCCTTTATTAAATGCTTTAATTGAGTCTTCTCCGTTTCCTGTGCGCACTTGCGCAAAAAAAATAAATAAATAAATAAATAAAGGAGGTAATCGTATTAAATATTTATGAAGAATAAAATAGATATATGAAAAAAAAACACATAAACAAGATATTAGAACGTATGATTATATTGGATTTTGAAATATACAAAAAAAATTGTCAAGATCTTGGCCCCAATTTTCCTTAACAACGCATTCAGAGATCATTATGCTTCAACAAATTGATTTTATTGATACAAAAATATCTACCTAAATTATGCTTTCAAACTCATGGATAAAAATTGGTCTGAAGGAACTGTTATTGAAAAAAAAAATTCGCTAAAGTTGAACCAAATAAAATAATTTAAAAATAAGTTAACATATTATGAATTTACAATTCAATTTGATTTTTCTCACAACAAAGCTATTGTCGCTTGTATATTGGCTCTGAGGATAGAACTGGAACAAGTTTCTGTTAAGACCTCTTACAAAGTTTCAAGCAAATATTTGATGATAAAATTTGTAAAATTAAACATTTAATGAAGTTGATTAACTTGAAACAAGTATTTTGAGCCATATGTATATTTTAACTGTACTACCACAGGTATACATATATATTACATGAAGCAAGTAAGAAAAATTTAAAATTCGATGAAAATAATTGACATAATTTTTATTTTCAAAATCTTGTCCTCTGAAAAATCAAAAGTTATTAATAATTAAGGGAAGTAAAACATAGTATTTAAAAATGCTAAATTTAGACTAAAAAACATATATACAAGAACAAACATTTGTGTGATAGATGTGCTTTCTATGACTGACTGAGTTCCAAGTAATGACTGTATTACTGATTGTACTTGTATAACTATAGATCAGCAAAGTGAAGTTCCGTTACTGAATCTTTGTATTTAATGACATTATTGTAATTTGTAAATAATTAGTAAATGACAAAAAAATAGATACAAATAATGAAGCTTCTATAGGTTCTACTAATGTAAAAATTAATAAATAGAAAATAAATTTAGTTATAAAATTAGATATAAATAAAATTAGTTATAAATAACTAACATAAGTATTTTCTTAAACTAAATATACTTTTTTCTCTGGCGTATTTTCCTTTTTTTTTCTTCTATTCTAAACATTTTAATTACGATAATGAAAAGTTCTACAAATATTTAATTTCATTCGTCAATAAATAAAATTTTAGTAATATTTTTTAATAATAGTAATAATAAATTGAGCTTTTATCTGCCTTTCTTTTCGCTATTTGTTAATTGAGGTTTGTTAATTAGACAAGTAATAAAGGAGGTATTAAGTTGCCATCTGGGCCCCCCGACCATTTCTCACTCTTTCCAAATCCTCTTTCAGGATTCATTCCTCCTCCCCACCCATCTCTTTGGTAATTTTATTCTCTCCCTTACTTCGTTTTAATTCCTTAAAAAATGTTTCTTATAATTAATCCTTCTTCTGTTTTTAGGCTGGCACCCCTTCCCCTTCTCATTCCTTCCTTGCTATAATTAATTTTAAAGGTTTCCTTTACATAATTACTTTATTTACTCTGTCCTGGGCCTTCTGTGATTTTGACTAAATCTTAGGGAGGGAAAAGGTAGTCATTTTTCTTTTTAACTGAGAAAAATTGGCTGCTTGTTATATTTTTTTCTGAGCAATACTTTTTTAAAAATTTAATTATTGAAATTTACAACTTAATTAAAAAAAAAAAAATCTAGTAAATGTGGTAATAACGTTCATAATGACATGACAATTCCTCGTAAAGCAACTAGCTATTAAAATATTTATGGATAAGTTTATTTGTAATAAATTAAGGATTTTTCGAAGGATTGTGGATTGCAAGTATAGGATACGAGATGAGTCAAAAGGTTTAGTCGAGCCCCAGATATCAACTCCGTATGTCTAAATAGGTCTAAATTACTGTCATGTAAATATCTTGTCTATTGATGGGCATCTTTGAGCGTTTGTCTAGTAAATGTTGAAGTCGAAAACGGCGAACAGTTTCTTGCGGGATTTAATCTTGTATCTGGATTGCAAGTAAAACATTTGTTCTGTTACTGTCCTAGGTAGAGGATCTGTTCATCAGGGATCATACTAATGGATTCTGTAGGACAAGAATGAATTATTTTAAAAACGTTTCTACCTAATACAAATGAGCTCATTATGCAAAACGTTGCGTTCAACTACTCATTATTAACTATAATACGGCAGGTAATAGTATTCCTTTGGATGACGAGTATTTACATTCTGAAGTGAATCTAGTTTTCTATCAGGGGCTCTGTAAGACTTATAATTTCCTCTGTCTGTAACAAGATTCCCCGTTGCGAATATGGTAATTAGCATACTTAATTATCCCAACCGCATCCGCACCTTTAGACTTTTCCAGATTTGTTTAATGAAGATGATCTACCCTTTAATTAGAGTGGAATTTGCATTGTCGGCTTCCTTGGCTAATTTTTCACATCTGGGTTCTCATTAGCCGGCGTTCTCTAGGTGCATCTTAGTAGAGATGCACTACGTAGTACGGTAACAAGACTTTAAAAACATGTTGGTCACTGAAGCATCACTTAGATCACTTAGATAAAATTAGCACTGTGTTGAACTTGATTAAGTTATTATAATTTTTTTTTGTTTTCATGTAGAAATTATAGAGGATATTATAAGGGCCTGTGATATCCTCTTGTTTGAATACATAGCAGCACTCTTCGGTGAAGTGCAGAAATCTTATCAGGTGTATCACGTTACAGTCCTCCGTGCTCGCCGCATGGTACCTCCCCCATCATCCAGAGCAAGTGCACTCGACCGTATTGTGGCCTGGATAAAGGTACCCACATGCTCCTGAGACAAAGGACTGGGACATCCTTGACATAGCCACAAGGGAGGCATTAAGAAAACATAATACACGAGAAACATTGCTCGGCTCCATTGTACTTGTCATACGGGCTAAGAACTCAATAGCACTCTTGAGCCTATCGAGTAGTCGTTTCTCAGGGATCTTTTTGATACCATCTTGTTTTTCTTGACAGATAAACATTACAGAACTCCTGATGTATTTTACTTTACAAAACATTGAAGCAATGCGAATATAATTTTTTAGTGTTTATACATTTTTTTGTTGACTTTATATTTTATAATATACTCGAACAATTTACTGTCATACTTTGGAGTGATTGAGCATTTTAAATAAATGTAAAAAATAAATAAAAATCTTAATTCAGGACATTAAAATTTTCTTAAGGTATAATTCTAAAGCTGTCATACAGTAATTAATATTTATCGCATGTGTATTTTTAATTCACATTCATATATTTTGGTTATATGCTATAAGCCATTTATTTTTTTATTACATCTCATGTGATGGATTCATTTTTTTCTATATATATTTCTTCTGTACACATCAATCGCCAAAACTGTGACAAAGACAGTGATATCAAATTAAAAAAATATGTATTATTGACAAGTCAGGAATGTGAGAATTCAGCACGCAACGGTGCCTACTACAGTCTTGAATTTAATGGATTATCTTAGGAAATCATTAAACCAGCTCCTCTTCAACCTTCTTTGGGTCAACCACTCAAGCATATCCATGCCCGCCATGTTTTGTATATATGTTATACAAAACAGGAAAAAACGCTAAACAAATCAGTGTCCGTAAAGTTTGTCATAAAAATCTTTTATATGAAGTTTAAAATATGGTCCTGTACAGTGGGAATGGAATAAGTAGAAATACTTTTTATAAAATATTCAACCAACGTAACACCTCAACCACCAGACTTTTTAAAAAAAAATTATTTTCGCTTACTGTAATAACCAGTAGAAGAAATGAAAATAAAAGATTAATTTACTTGAATAAAAAAAAAAATTAAAATTGGCTAATATTAATTCCTTTCCTGAGTAACACAACACAAAGACAACAAAACTGTTGAACATTGAGATTGGACTCATCAAATTTTTTAAAGTAAAGTGGCCATTCTTTTAAGCTCAATTTATAAAAAAAGGGATCGTATGGAAAAGTGAATAAAAAACCATGACTAATTTTAGTGGGAAAAATTACAATTACTATTTTTTTTTTTGTGTATACACTTGTCTGTTATTTTTATTATTATTCATTTGTATATTACTATGATAACTTTTTCCTTTATTTATTTTATTTACTTATTTTTTTTTTCTTTTTTATTTACTGCAGCAGTAAATTATAACAATTATTCTAAAATTATTATAAAACTTAATTGTTATGGGTGTCTCTTGCACGAGACTAACTAGATTTAACACATTACAATTGGTCTCATACAGACCGATAGATTAGAATTAAAAGATATATTTACTGGAAATCAGTCCTAAAAACCGCGAAAATAGGCGGATGTGAGTTAGGAATGCCTATAAACAAAAATTAAATGTATGATGACTAAATAAGAAGAAGACATGAAATAAATATAACGGATAACAATTAGAAGACAAGAAGGAACAAGAAACTCGTTTAACAATTACCCCAAATCCCTCTTCCTTGCGGCCCCAGGTCTTCCTGTAAATTGCTAGGTATAAATTCACCTCAAAATGACGTTAATGAAATTTCAGTTAGTCCTGTCTCTGCAGGTTTGGGGGAGTGTTTTTCCCTAGAAGACGAGGTTCTCGAGAGAAAGATTATTATAGAAAGAGCCATAAACTAGAGAAGGGGTTGTTATTAGGAAAGGGTTCTCCCGGCGGCTGTATGTCTCCCGGTTAATTGCTCCAACTAAGACCTTATGTGTAATTTATCGATATTCTCTCCCCGCCTGTCCTAATCCGCAGACTCGGACGGTGTGCGGGTTATATTTCTGAGGGAAGGGGGCCCTCCCCTCGGTAATGGGCATATACATAAGTTAGAACATTGTTATGAAGGAAGTAGTCATAGTATTCTCCGTCTGTTTAAACATGGATCTCTGCGGCGCGGGGAGTCTGTGCAGATTTGAAGTAATGTTTACTGCTTCGCCTCGCAAGTCCCATCCCATCCCCCTGCTCGTTGGGACGGTTATCAAATTCCGATCCTTACTGCATTCATAAACCTAACCGCCTCCTGGAAGTTGCTTTCATCTGAGATAACTTTCTCATGAAAAAAATATTTTATTCCAGCTGCATACTATGTGTTCCAACGAGTTCCTTTGAAATGTAAATGAATCTGTACTTAGACTAACTAAGGAGGAAAACTAATATTCACCATTCAAATATACTTTAATCTAATTAGAAATTAATGAAGATTTTTCAGCTTATTACAATCTTCCTCAGTGAAAGGCGATAGGTAACAGATATGACATTTATACTTAAATCTAATAATATGAATGAAAATAATTATATATAAAAATACAAATAATGATAGCAATCAACAAAAATAAAATAAAATAACAAAAATTAAGACAGTCCTAATATGTATACAATACAGACAGCCTTGAGAATCTCGAATCAAGCCTGTCCCCAAACTTGTTGAGAGGCAAGGCCAGACCCCGAGAAATCTCTGCTCTGCTTTCTTAGTGCCACTGGTGTTTAAAATCAAAAATATTTAAAAAAAAAAAAAAAAAAAAAAAAAAAAAAAAAAAAAAAAAAAAAAAAAAAAAAAAAAAAAAAAATTGTGAAGTATTGTTTTTTTTGTGAAATATTTTTAACACCAAATCAAGAATTTTGAATCTAAATTAGCAGTTACTGACCTAGTTTTTCCTTAATTTCATTATATAACTCAATATTAAGGTATATACTTAATATATATTTAATATATGATATAACATTGATAATAATATTATCAGAAGGATTTTTTCTTCTGAAATTATGTCTTTCACTTTAGTAAGTTCATATGACACAGTACATTTTCCAGGTGAGTAATCTCAGATAAAGAAAACAGTAAAAAAACGCGATGCCATAAAAAAAAAAAACAACTTTTTTTTAAGATGTTTATAACAGCCTTCAGGATCATAAAACCGAAATCATTGAGTGTTCAATTCAACACTTTTGACTATGAATGCGTTAATACAAAGTAACGGAAGACATGGTCTCTCTAAGAGCAACATTGTCGCAGGGTACTTGTGGAAGACAAAGAGGTTTTTAAGCTTCCTCAGAAGTGGTCCGGATTGTTCTCAGAGGGACCATAATAAGAGAGGACGTGGAAGAATGGCTACGGGACAGTTAAACAAGGCCAAAGACGCATTGCCGGTAGAACAATAAGTCCCGGTGTGGGGAAGGGGCGTAAATTAGGGAGGCACTCGCATGAAATAAGATGTGCGTCCTGGCTGGGGAGTAACATTTTAATAAGACAACCTTAGCAAGGCATAACTCAACCGACTTTGCTTTTACTTTAGAAAGGGCCTACTTTGCTCATGGCAGAGCTTTATACGGCTCGAGGGTTTGAGTTATGTTTTAATAAGTTTCTTCTCTCTGAGATAGGGTCGGTTCCCTTTACTCCCGGTGGAGACAGCCTTTCTGGTTGCTTCCGTTTTACCTTAATTGAGAGATTACGGACCAATCAGCCATTATCAACTTTATAAGTATTTAGGTTTTTTAATAGGTTTATATCATATTTGTAAGAAAAGACTGGCTAGGAGCTTCAGCATAATAGATGGAAACTGAGGCTGGTAATATAGTCCTGGATTTATTGGGAGTTAAAAAACTAGATGGTATAAGAAGAAGAAGTCTCATATACCTCAAATGAGATATTTTCATTGGCGATGAAACATAAAAATCGAAGCATTAGCAACTGTTTGGCCAAAATTAATTAGAACTATAAATGAATTAATATGAATGATTCGGTTAGCTATGTCTCCTATATATTCGGAAAAAATGACTTATTGTATGTGGTTGCTTAAGCGACGAAATATGTATAACTCATGCCTCCAGATTATTTCTCCTTTTAAAGACCCATTTGGTTCACCCTGCGGGAGGCGTTCTGATAACAGAGAACTGATTAGCAAGATAGGCTAAACGCAAGATCTACGAAGAGCCCACTAAGAAGATAAGAAGATAATGCTAGCAGTAGATCTGTATTTACATAAGCTACCAGTTAATTGGTACCCCATTCGCGCCGGTGGATGTATGTGTGCTCCTGGCCATCTCGATGATTAGATCTCGATTCTCCTTAGTCCTTCGCCAATTTAGCCCTCGACTTGTGATTTTAATGAAAATCGCTGAGAACGGGTGCCGTTTGATCACATCTCCAGCTCATTGTCCTGGCGGACATTTGCATAGAGATGTGTTCAAGAAGCAGGATATTGAAGCCGTAGTCTCTTTCCACTCCCGTTTTCTTCCTTCATTAGTTGCTGAGATATTACTCTCGGGACAACTCTCTTAGACTTAGCGTTCATTTGGCCGTGGGGATTTAATTTAGAAAGGATTAAACGATGTTTAGCACTGAGGGCATTCGGCCCCGTTTGAGTTGAGCGTTAGTTGGTGAGGAGCAACTAGCTTATGTAAATTTTATTAGTTGCGTTTTCATTTAAATAAAGTGTAAAATACAGTTAGTTCTTATAAACGAAACTACAAGGTTTAACACTAAACGATATTTCATGTATACCTAGGGTAAGATATCACACTTCATCAAACAACCATTTCGTTATTTCTTCTATCCCTGTAATTGTTATCAACAATGAAATTAATAATTAAACCTTTTGCCTTCAAACGTAAACAAACTTTATACTTCCACGTGCTTAAATAGTAGTTTGTACGGACCAATATTAAGTATTAATTAGTTTGAATACTGTAATAATTCATTATTATATGTAGGAATTGTTCTAGTCAGTGAGGGTTTGTTTGCGGTGCAAGTGCCATTGTTTGCAATAAACCATTCTATTTGTTCCTCTCTATAACGGAACTTTAGTATGTTACAATGCCATGCGACAAACAATACGAGACATAATCTCAGTACAGGAAAGTCCAAACAGTTTATTGAAACAAATTTATTCTCAATTCAGAGTTTTATGTATAAAATTGAATTGGTAACAAAAAAAAAATTGTGTTTTTGTGAAAATCTAATACTTGTTTAATTATTTTTTAAACAAATTACAACTGTTCACGATTAATTTTAACTTTATTAAGGACATTTGTACAATACAACTGATAATTAAAAAAGTTTTAAAACTAGCAAAAATATAAAAAAAAAATATATTTTTTATACTATCCTTCCGTTTAAAGACAATAAATTCAATCTTAAATTACCTTAAGATACTAAGATCCTTGTAAAATGGGAACCTGATCCTTAAATATTATTATCCCAAATATTCTTGTGAACTATACCGAATTAACTTCAACTACTTCGGTTCATTCAATAGCATTCCCAGACAAATTAAATGAGACAGGACAAAACTGAAAATAACATTTAACTTCTTCTTCTTTTTTTTTTGTTTATTTTTTTTTTTTTTTTTATGAATCAATTCGGAAGATGAGACATTGGAAATAATCAATCTCGAAGCTTCACAGCAATCAATCACATGATGAACTGTACCGGTTTCTCTAAACTGCCGTTTCTTTTATCCATTTCTCTTTTCTCGGAGGTTTCGAGAAAAAGTAGAAACGTCATAACCACTGATTAGCTATGGTTTAATTTTATTTTTACTCCATATCTGCTGAACTTTTTTTTTTTTTTGTACACAAATTTTGACTGGTAAAATTTTCGATAATCGAAATACTTGTTATAGTTGGAGTTATTTATACTAACAGCTAATGTTATTATTCAATGTATATTATTTAGTATTATTAAAAATAATTTTTACTATTTGTATTATCGATTCTACAAATTGACTAGAAAATTTACAAATTACATATAATTATAGAAATAGTTATTAAAATATTGAAGTATTAAATAACAACAATTTTTTCATTTTTAATTTTAATTTTAAAGATTTATTGACTTGGATATGTCTTTTGGTTGGGGATTTATAATTTTTTAGTGTGACGTTTTTCTCACACTCGTTTTGAAACGCTCTAGGACTGACTAGCTCAAGGTTGGTGCTGTCAGGATCGAAAATTTTTCAGTAGTTTCTCTACGAGAAATTTAATGAAGATTATTTTTTGTTATATAACATCTGTCGCTATGATCTACCATTAAGGAGCTATATTGGCTTAAATGAAAAAAGACACGGTTAAAACCGCTACTTTCTTTCAACTTTGTTTATTTCGAATAGACATTGATTGATAATTTAATTTTTAAAGTAATTTAAAGTAATTTGATCCTGTTAATTCTGAAATTCTGGACATTGTGAAACATGTCAATCTCCAATGACTATTAAACATGTAATAGAAGATTGTACATTACTGCAACAAGAGTTAGCAAATAATAAAATACCCCTATCTACAGAACTTGCTGTAGAGTACTCAAGAAATTACATAGACAAAATTATAAAGATTTTAAAACAAATTGAACTAGCAGCCCGGCAGATGACCTAAGGATTTTTTAAAGGGAGTAAAAAATCCTTAGCTATGCCGTCCTTCGGAAGGGACGTAAAATGGGGGTCCCGAGCCTGTGTGATTTCAGGTACTCGTTAAAGATCCCTATCTTAATTATACCTGGATAGGCAAAATTTAGGACTCCCACCGTAGCATCGTCCGATTAGCCATAGCAGCATAAAAGTAACGTTAAACGAAATAAACAAATAACAAACAAATTGAACTATATCATCTAATATAATACACAAATAATGTATATACAAGACGAAGAAAATTAAATTTTCAACAGTTAGACGTAAAGGGCGTAATAACCTAGAAGTTGATCCCCTAAAGAAAAACCAAAATATACATCAATCACCTGTTAATTCTAAAACGGAAATATGGAAAAGCAGTTGATTTTAGAAAGACATATCCATGATTTTTTGGTTTTAGCCAGTCGGGGAAAATTGTTTTTTTTTTTTTATTCTTTTACCTCAAAATATTTCCTGTGTCCCAGCTGTCTGCTATTAATAAAATAAAATAAAATTGTCAATTTGTAATCTGAATCACAGAATCTTCTTATCAATTAAAAGTAATTGTTATTTGTAACCGGTGCTTTCAAGCGATAAAAATTACTAGTTTTTACAGTTTTCCGATAATCACTCTAAATCTTGTATAATTTAAGTTACTGTTACTAAATATTAATTAAGAAGTATTGGTATATTAATATAAATATAGTGATAATTATTACTCTTAAGATATCATTTGGATGTTTAGATGAACGTTCTATTTCATTAGCACTTCGCAGTGACATATAGACTTACCCCTTTCCAATTCCAGAGTAAATTAATACTGGGACCTAAGTTTCGCAGCGAGTGATTCCAACGATGAGACTCCTAATGCAGTTTTCCTTTCGACTAGGCACGTTTCCAGCCGACTGGTCCTCCGGTGGAAGAAGAGGAGACGAAAGCGTTAATTGCCTGTCCTAATGAAGTGCGAGGGTTTGGTGACAAGCAACAAATCGCTGACGATTTGTCAGTGATCAGGGGTCCTGATGAAATTAGAGCTACGGAAAAAAAAAAATCGCTTTCCCCGGTATCTGCATTCTCTAAACCGAACCTTCCGGAAAATCCCTGATAATTCTGTTTCGGTTTCTCGTCTGCCGGTTTTCCTCTAGTAAAAAAAAAGAGCAATTTTCCGTATGAACTTTTTTTTGTTTCTTGAACATTGAATATGACATTCAGCGGTGTATTAGGATCAGGTGTTTTTCCGATTATAAAATATTTAAAAAAAACAGTAAACGTGCTTGTCCTGTCAACAAGATCTTTTCTTCAGAGTCATCAAATAAGAAAAAAACATTTTTTATAATTTTATTAATTCTGCTCTCTTATCTTATTAAAAAAAGAAATAATATATTTAAAAATAACTTAAGAAGAACTATTTAAATAAAATTGTATTTATACTTTTTAAACATCTTACCTCGAATATTTCAGGCCTGCCAACGTAAACTCTGCTAACCACTTCCCCTCCTAAGTTGTTGAAGACATGTCAAAGTTAGTCCAAACAATGTAGCTGGTACATTGTACCTCCTCTGTCGGGTTTGAACCCTGAGGTACAAGTGCGTGTATATTAATTATACCCTGTAGGCTTTAGGATTCGATGTTCGAGAATGTTCTCCTAAGTCGATATTCAGTTGCTACTCTGACCTTTAGGCTCTCTCTCCCGATTATACTGTTCCGCATTACCGAAGGCATATTTTCGTTTGTAATAATATATTTTAAAATTGTTACATAAACAGTACTATGTGTCAATAAGAATAAATTAGCAGCTATAAAAATTCTAATTATTTTACATTTTAATAATAATAATCACTCTTGATTAGTCAATAATTAAGAAGATATAGGCTCCATTACTATTTTGATGAAAATGCGGGGCTTTTTTGACGTGGAAATGTCTTTTGTCTGGGAGTCTATAGTTTTTTTGTAACGAATAATAAATATTAAATTAAATATTTTTTCACCATCAAAAATGTAACATTTTGACACGTTCTAGCTCTATTGGTGTTTTCTCATCAGAAATGTAATGGATAATATTTTTTGTTATATAACATATGTCGCTAGAACCTACCATTTAAACTATATTGGTTCGAATTAAAAAAAATCACGTTTTAAACCCTATTAATATTTATTGTTTTACAAAATAAGAATAATTATTTTCTCAGATGTCTATTGATAATAAAAGTCTATTTTACCATTCCTTGGAAGATTGGGGCACAGGAGAATGAAGGGTAACTTGCCCTGTCTTTACTATCGCTACCCTTCAAAAAATCATCTTCTGGACAGGAACCCCTCGATATTACGACTGCTGAGGAATGCAATCTAAGCTCCCTTCCATCGATAGTACTCGCTATCGATCCCAAAGCGATGTTAAATGAAGAGTGGAGATCCAACTGTAGCCCACCGCCGGGGAGCAGGCTGACTGATTAGCCAATTATTTGTCTCCCTGGAAGTTGGGAGCGGGAGTTAATCCACGGCAGACCGACAATTATTATCAAGCTCCGCTCTAATCCTTTACAAATTGCACAGTTTGCTCTTCCCGATTTTCACTTTCCGTTGCCGATGGATGGCACGCAGGACTCAAACCAGCAACCACTCACTCACACTAACACCCTAACCTTAGGTAAACCTTGAGTGCAGTGTCCCCTGACCCCTGACTAGATGTGACTCAACATTTCATTCCAGATCCTACTCATGAAACTGATTTCGTTGATTTCAGCTGAAATATCTTTTTTTTTTTTTTTTTTTTTTTTTTTTTTTTTTTTTTTTTTTTTTTTTTTTTTTTTTTTTTTTTTTTTTTTTTTTTTTTTTTTTTTTTTTTTTTTTTTTTTTTTTTTTTTTTTTTTTTTAATTTTTTTTTTTTTTTTTTTTTTTTTTTTTTTTTTTTTTTTTTTTTTTTTTTTTTTGTAATGAACTAATGTATTCTCAAATATTTGATTCAATATGATTTAAATTGAAATTTAAAAAAAAAACACCTAAAAAACTCGTTATAAGTCTTCAGTTCACTCAAATGTTTCACATACCAAATGTACTCCAACCGGAAAAACGTCTTACTTGGAATCTATACGAAAGACTGGTTAAAGAAACAAACCTCTTTTCACTTTCGGCTACTTCAACATTTACAAGAATAATGCCCTAATAAACCTGTAAATTACATGAGAATCGTCCATATTAAATAAGTAGCAAAACGAACGAAAGCCTTTTACCAAGATACGTTCCTCCTGAACCGTGATTGATTTTTGATTTTATTTTTTTTTTTTTATATATATATACATTTATTGAAATTTACAACTGTACAAAATATGTACTTATGACACGAAATATATAAATTAATTTTGTCAAAATTTCGCAATTAATAAATATATTTTAAATTGATAAACTATTTGCCACCCCTATAATATTTTTTTTATTTTTTTTTACAATACATTTATTGAAATTTACAACTGTACAAAATATATACATCAAGTAAATGTATTGACAACGATAATAATAACATGTTAAAACTTGAAAAGAACTACTCACTAGTAGCACTTCAATATTTCTATATTAGAAGGTCACTTGGCCATCTTCGTTTCAGACGCCTCGTAGGATTATCAGGAATGGAGTCGGAAGCAAGTTGAGAAACTAACGGATTTTAGTGATTATGGAGTTTACTATGAAAGGATAAGTATCTGATGTGGGCAAAATCAGCAATTTATGGAACATTAAGATCTTTACGTTTATTGGTCACAAAGTAAGGAGCATTGAGGATTTTTCGAAGGATTTTGGATTGTAAGGATTGAATACGAGATGAATTGGATGGTTTAGTGGAGCCCCAAAGCTCAGAGGTCTAATCACAGTCATGTATATGAGTTTTTTTGTAATTAATTGGGAGCTTTGAACGTTTGTCTCTTAAATGTTGAAGTAGTCTGTAACGATGGGCAGTTTCTTGTTTTAATCTTGTATGTGGATTCCAAGTTAGGCGTACGTCCAAGTGGAGACATAGGTAGCGGATCTGTTCAACAGGGTTTAGTGGAATATCATTAATTTTTTATTTGTTTAAAACAAAATTTATTTATTTATTTTTTTTTTTTTGAGTATATCTATTTTTTTTTGAAGTTCTATTGCTTTATTTATTTCATAAAAACTCGATAGGATGTTGGTTTAATTTATATAGTAATTGCTACATTGCCTTATGTACATATTTTTATATTTATTTTTTTTTTTAGTTATATGTATTTTGTAAAGTTATATTTTATATAGTTATCAATAGGATTACATGCTGTCTTTTAAATATTAATTTAATTGTTAACTGTAATTTTTAGTTCGCATGGGATCGATCGTTTTAACATGTTGATTTTTATATTTAAAAAAAAAAACTATATTACGTTTTTTTTTTTTTGCTACATTTTTTTTGAGCTAATATTATCAATTTTCTATAATGCTATAAATATTATCAAATGTCGAATTTAGACTGATTTAACTATACTGTGTATTTAGCAACCCATTTAAAATAGGCAGCACCGCTTAATAAAGTGTTTCTCTCTCTATTATATTATCAACTATTTGTCAAACATGGAGTAGGATGATATGATACTACCGTTATTTAAAATATTTAAAACCTTTTTTTATATACATACTGTATATATATATATACATAATATATATATATATATGTGTGTGTGTGTGTGCAAACCAAACTACTATTTTCGTGTTTACTAGTATATTATATATATATTTCAAATAATTAGAATCTGAACCGAATATCGAAATAATTGTTTAACCACGTATATGAGTAAAACATCAAATATTCTAATTCTCATTGTAAATAATTTTTAGTATAAATGATTGCAAGATTATCAATATATTTTATATTTTTATTAGGATCATGTTACTAATCTATTTTTTTTTTTCTATTTTAGGTAATTCAATTATATGGCCTAAGCGGTATCATCTATACTAGTTATAAACATAGCATAATGAAGGTCAGTAGCTATTATAGTGTTACTATATTTATCTAGATAATTTCTCTATTATCTTGATTAACCTCCTTAAATAATTAACTCGATATAATTATATATATATATATATATATATATATATTTTAAATTATACACTTAATGATCACAGTTTAAATAAATTTTAGTATTTTTAAATTTCTATAATCATCCCGATTTTGTATTCTTATGTTTTCATTTCTCTCAGATATGATTAGTCCACCTGTTTTTATATAAAATCAATCCTTTAGCAAAAAAAAACGAAATTCATTACTTATGGCTAGCATTCGATATTAGAGTGACCAATGTTCTAAACTTAAAACGAAAGTGCCTCAGTTAAAAAAAAAGAAACTAACAATATTTGTATTTTTATAAAATTAAAATGAAAAAATGTTCCATGCCTGGAGTAGATACTATTGAGTACTACTCTCCTATCAACCAGGGTTAGTTTAAATATTGGTTTAGCAAAGGTTTCAAAATTTATTTGTATCACAGAGTCTCTTATGTCATCAACAAATTTATATTTCATAGATATTTTTTTTTTTTTAGTAATGTCTCACCTATCGGGAACGAAGAGCTTTTTGTCTTATTATTTTTTTAAACTGCTAATAATTTTTTTTTTTTTTAAGTTTGATAGTTTGGTATTTTTACCCCTGCCTTCTTGCTTACATTAGCCAGCTAATCCTGTTGCTATACGAAGTAGTTAGGTAAACAGAGAGGAAAGGGGCGACGTGGCATGCCCTGGTGATGTCTGGATCGACAAAGGCCGAAACAATGGCTAATTAGCGCGGTAAACTATTAGATAATGAACCCAACTCAAGGACCTTCTATTGTCTCTATACCCACCTCTGTCTCCCCGTTCGCTACAAGAATCCTCTCCAGGGTATGTGATTATGTGATTATCGATAGGAGTATGTCGGTGGCGGAGTCGATCCTAGACCCAAGTCACAAGAAATGGTTTAAATATCAGGATATGTTGATACTCCATAAACCCTTGTTGGACAGATCCGTCACCTAGGACTCCATTTGGACAAGCCTTACTAAGGAATTCACATTAAATACTAAATCGACGAGAAACTATTTTCGACTTCACCAACATTTACTAGAAAAATGATCAAGTGTCCGATTAATTACAAAAGATTCATTTATATGACATTACTTAGATCTATTTGGAAAAATGTTAGCTTTGGGACTCCAATAAACCATCCAATTTATCTCGTATTATCTTACAATCCAAAATGCTTTATATGTCTCTGAATCCGCCCAAACCAGACACCATTCCTTTCATAGCAAACTCCATAACCATTCAAAACCACTAGTAATTCAACTTCCTTCACATTCTATTTCCGATAACCCTCCGAGGCGTCTGAATAGATGTCCTCGGTACCTTCTAATATGGAACTTTTATTTGAGTTCTATAAATGGGCATTAGCTTCACACTAATTGAACTATATTATGGGCATTATCTTCACATTTACTTTATTTTGTATGCAGTTGGATATAGATTAAGAAAACTTAAATTAAGTTTAAAACAACAGTGTAAAAAGGAATTGATAATCAATTTATTAAAAGAAAAAAAGACAAATGGATAGGTGTCAGGAACGAAATGTCATTTTTCAAAATTTAATTTAAAGGTCCACTAATCCCTGTTGAACAGATTCGATACCTAGGACTCCACTTGGACAAACGTCGAACTAGGAATCCACATACAAGACTAAAACGACAAGAAACTCCCCGTCGTTACAGACTACTTCAACATTTACTTGACAAACGTTCAAAGCTCCCAATTAATTACAAAAGACCCATTTACATGACTGTGATTAGGCCTATTTGGACGTACGGAGTTGAGCTTTGAGACTCTACTAAACCATCCAATTCGTCTCGTATTTAATCCTTACAATTTAAAATCCTTCGAAAAATACTGAATGCTTCTTACTTTGTAAATATCAATAAATGAAAAAAAAAAGAAAAAGAATTTTAAGGGGTTGGAAATGACCGTTCGTTTAGGTAGTGTATAGCATTCAACATGCTACGTTGGAACGTTTAAATATTTTTAAACCATAATTAATAATACTATTTATGTGAAGGAAATTTTTAATTCATAATATAGTGTTTATTTGATTTAAAACGTTGTAAAATCTTTGTAAATAGCGTTTTATATATTACAAAATGGATGGTGATACTTTTTTAAAAAAAAGTGACTAGAAAGCAAAGATCTCAAGAAAGACGCTGAAGAGTGATCGGTTAGCTTTGACCGTGAAAAGCTTGTAACGTGTTTCTCCCCGCAATGAATCGCAATACATAAGGAATGATATTTTTTTGTTTCTTAAGAGCTAATCCGTAAAGAGCTTTCAATTCATCCTGCTTTTATCCGCTTTCTAAGGCGCTTTTTTCCCCTCTTCGAGAGGCTCCCGGTTGACAAAAAGGGAACATTCCTATAGGAGGCTATCAGAGCGATAGAATCTGATGCCGCGGGTTCGACACTCCATTGACAGTGGTCGGAGGCAGGAGCTCGGTGCGACAAAGGACAAACCATTACGGGAGGATTAAGAGTGTTGCGCCTAGTCGTTACCTGGATCGAAAAGAAACGACAAAAAGATACGCCTACTAATCCGCTGAGATGGAACTAAAACAGATTTGGAGCTGGTCCTCCAAAGTGCTAGGATCGTCACCAGGTAATCCATCCTACCTGTGGCCACCTTTGTGCCGCCACATCTGTAAGGTATACGCACTTAGCACCCTCTGCAGTTGTCAGTCCTCAGTTCTCTGTCGGTCCATCTGCCTGAGCTTCTTAGCAATGGCTTTTGTCACCTACTCTATGTAAGTTACATCATTAAAGGATCATTCTCGATGTCCTCTGGCTTCTATTATAAAACTATTTTAAATCTTTTTTACGTTATTCTAGCATTTCTTTATATTTATTATACGTTTACAAAACATCTAATTACTTTAGAATTGTATATTGATGTTTTCACATTACCGTTGTTGAATAGAAATTGTAGATCAATAACTGTTATACCAGTTTATATGCCAACATTAATCTTAAAGTACTAAATTATAAAAATAAATTAAGTATTTTTCAAAAAAAAAATTAATTTAAAATGTACCATCGCTGTAGGATTATATTTACAACAAATTCGTACATAAATCTGAAGTGGAATATAAAAAGAAAGACATCTAATTGGAATGATTATAGAGACAAACATATCGTCGCTTGAACTACCACATACCATCGTCATTTCAAGTCATTATTATTACCCAAAAAAGCAAAAAAATTAAGTTTATTATAATATAAAAAAAATATGGAAAGTGCCTCCATTTTGCCGGTGTATCACATGGAAAACAGCTTAGTTGTAGCATGTGGACAGATCCCATTTGTGGCGCATGTAGTCGTGTTGTCTAGTTTTATTTTTCAAAATCTGACCTCGGAAACGGTTCGAGCGCTAAACTTTACGTTGAGGATAAGGTTTAACTAATTTTCGCCAAAAATTAACACTTTTGTGGTTGCTTGAGTGTCGATATTTACATATTACATACTTCGGAAAGCTTTTAACACCAGACTTCTTTTTTTTTTAATGTTGATGATCTCTGACTGTGTATTTAATTTTTTTAACTATTTATAATATTTACAACTGTATACATTATATACAAGTAAATTTAAGGAGAATGGTTAAAATTACATGTCAGCAACATATGAAGGACTACTCACTAGTAATTCTTCAATATTCAAGGATTATCGAGAACGGAGTGTGAGGCAAGTTGGGAGACTAGTTGGGTATGGAGTTTACTACGAAGGATAGGATTTTGGATTGTAATGATTGAATACGAGAAGAAATAGAATTTATAATATGAAACATCGCTATTCCTTGTTACAATATGTAATCTTAAAGATTCTACTACATAATTTTTTTTCTGATTCAGTCCTTCAATAGAAAGTGGGAATTATACGTATCGACTTCCTTTTTTTTATTCTCTTCCTTCACGGTATATTTTGAAGAAACCGTATCCAGGAATGATAGAGCCTCCTGCCGAAAAGGGAGAGAGGTGCGATACTAATGGTTGCCAAAGTAAAAAAAAAAAAAAAGATTAAAAAAAAAAAAAAAAAAGAGGGAAAACGAATTAATCAACAAAACGTAACCAGATCTGAGGCGGTAGAAAAGTTAATTTCCTCAAAACGAGGATATGGGCAAACAAGTGCACACGCCACATTTTTTTTCCACCCCCTCTCCTTCCCCTCCCCCCCATCACTGATCCAATACCGAACTCGCCATTAATTAACTAAGTGTCAAAACGATCAATCCTTCTTACTGCTTCTGGTAATATCCAATGGAAAGTTTACTTGGTAGGGTTAAACATTTGCTTCCGTATTACCGGACATTTGTTTTTTCTTTAGATTTTAGTGTTTAATTATAACAGCATCTTAATATTTAATAAAGTTTAATATTAAATGTTTTTAGATATTATACGTCTCTGGTGGGTAATTGTAAGGCTCAACGTCATAACCACCTTCTAAAAAAGTGTTGCTTATTACATATTGTCCTTCAGCATAAGTGGACTACCTTGTAAATATGTTTTCTTTTAGTGAAAAAAACGTTCAATATGTCCACCGCATACAAATTATATAAAAATGTAATGTTCCATAATTTTGTTTCATAATGATCGAAAATGAGGGGGAAGGGTTTTCGCGGTACAAACCCGTTGAATGGGTTAGGCAAGGACCAAATCCAAAAGATTAAACGGAAAGAGATAGTGTCCTTTGTAAAAAACGTAATAATTTAATTAATTTTCAAAAAGGAAAACAATAGCGGAATAATCTTTCGCCATCTTAAAATCGTTAAATCCTGGAATATTTCAAAATAGTATCCTAAAAACTAAAAGGAAAACAATGGCGGAATATCCTTCGGCTATCATAAAAATCGTTAAATCTTGGAATATTTCAAAATAGCATCCTTTAGGAAGACAACTAATAAAATCTTTAATTCCTGGAAGTTTAAAAAATAATAATATCTTTAAGGACGAAACCTAAATTGTTAGGATAGGAGAGTTGCCATGTCCTTCGGCCGCCAAAAATCGTCAGATCCTGGCAGATCTGAAAAACAATATCATCACACAAGACTGTGGTGGCATTCAGTCCCGAAAATTCATTTCACTAGTTTATTTTGCAATAATAATAACAAATATGTAAAAAAAAAATAAAATAAAATAATAATAATAAAATAACAAAAAAGTAATCAAGTTTGCAGGGAATAATTATAACTACGATTCCAACCATTAACTTAACCGGAATATGACAAAAAATATTTATTAATAAGAAATGAAAAATAAATAAATTTTTTGGGACTATTTACATTGATTTTCCGCGTTTTTTTTTTAGTTCTACAATTTCTTTTAATCTTGCAATAAAACCTTAAAGATATATTATGAATGTGATACTATTCTTTTTATTAAATTAAAAAATCATTTAAAACAGTTAAACCATCATAAATATATTTCTATCTCTCTTTTCTAAATTACATTTAATTATCTAATTTCATGTAAAAGCCGAAAAAAAAACTATTAGTAACTATTTATACAATATAATCTATAAACCGAAATCTACTCACCAATAAAAAAATATTTCTACAGTTCATGATCCTATGCAATTTCATTGTACACGTTCAGAGTGCATTTTTACACACGCCGTTCTCTACTGAGTCGCTAAATTCGTGTTAAATCGGCTCCAGTTGTACGTGACCAGCTCAATTAATAATAAGGGTTTAATTAGAGTTGTGGATATCTGTGTTTATGCATTTACCCTTCTGCACGCAATTGTTCAGACTTTTTGTCACGCGTTTGGCTCGAATACTGTTCGTGATTTGAGCCTTGTCGGCTGTATTTAGAAGTGTGGACCTGTCAATTGGTCGATAGTATCAAAGGGGAGGAAATTTTTTATTAGGCCTCTAAGTTTATTTTTAACTTTTTTTTTTATGTATTAAGAAAAAATTGTTTTGTTTTTATCTACTTGTACAGTCAAAATTAAAAAAAAAATCAGGATATGGGCCAAAGTCATCATCTCAGAAAATAGCATGTTAGGTTCGATGATAGAAATAGGGGGTACAATTTCTTTGGCTTCAATTTACTTGATTGGGATTTTCTTTCAATATTTTTTAAATTAATAAAGTTACATACATAAATAATAATTTACATTCATGTGAGATTTTTTTTTTTTTTTTTTAAAGCGACCGCAAACACTGGTTTTCAGTGGGTTCAGTGTGTTTAAAACTCAGAATGTTTCGAAAAAGATCAAAATACTAATTTTCTTTAAATTAACTATTTGTTTATTAATTTTTAGAAGATAGGCTTTAAAAAAGAATTAATTTTATGCATTTATTTTTTAAGTACTCTTATGAAAAAATGTTTTGTTTTTTTCTAAAATGATAAATGATTTTGGATTCTAAACAAAAGAATAATTTACAGTAATAATCTATCAAAAAAACTTTTTGTCTTATAATATGTAAGAATATTTTTTTCTCTTATTAGAAAGCAAACTAGTTAACAGGCAATTAAAATAAATTATTTTTTCTAATGACGTTTATTTTTTTACTAAAATTTACTAAAAGGTCGGAATGATAGATTAAATTATTTTTTTATTTTACTTCATCAATTCCTAAATATAAAAGTTAAGATACAATTTCTCTGAATTTGGTTTTATCTCTCATCTAAAAAACTTCTCTCTTAAAAAAGTAAACAAATTGATGTTTCAATTTAAAATAAAAAAAACGTAGTAATGCCTGAATCTCAAAATGTGGAAAAAATAAAGTTTATATTTTTATTTTTGCAATAAAAAAAAAATGTCCAGATACTTATTATAAAGTATTAATAATTTAAATATACAAATTGTATAATTGGGGATTCTTTGCCATCCATATTATTCGTTCCATTTTAAGAGGCACCTTGTAATATTTATTCAATAAAACAATTTAAATTAAAATTAAGAAAAAGTTGTTTTGAAACACAACAATATGTAGAACTATATGTATTCAGATTTCGCTACCTAACACTTCTGCACATAAATTCTTCATACAAAAACTATATTGTATTTCTTAAGAAATGGGACATAACCCCTTCATCCACCAACCCCTTCATCTATTAAACCCTTCATTTATTGTTACAAGCTATTATACTACACGTTATTTACAGAGTAAATTGTTTTTTAAGTATTTGAAAGATCCCCACCATCTTATCCGATTTAACCTCAGATTTCACAAAACCCCCCTCACCCCACAACTATTGGGATTATCCCCAGACCCAGGGCACCCCCAGGAACCCAAACTACAGATATGCCCAACTATCGCGGCCCGAGGCGTACGATGATGACCACCAATCAATATCCACGCCCCGCCCCCTCTAACTCTTCCTTTCCAATTACCCGATTGATGATAGAAATGATATCTGGGGGTACGTTCCCGATCCCATAGGGCCCAGCAAAAATTGTATCTCCCACGCAACCCGATGTCTTGTAATTTGGGAGTAATTGGAGGTCGCTTTGGAAAATCAATCTGAGGAAAGACCTTGTTCTAGGGCTATGTTGTAATTCATCAGTTGCAATCATTGTAATCATCTAAATGCTTCGTAGCCTTTCTATCCATCTCTGGGCCAAAGGGCACTCAGTGGTTTATGCCAGTAATCCAATATGAACTTTGAGATGTGGAAAATGAAATGAAAATATTTCATGTTAGCTGTTCATAAATATTTTTAAACTTTACACAGATTTGCTGTATTCATTATCAGTAGTACTAGAATACTGGATTAACAACTCACTTAAGGTGTATAACACCTCTGATAGAAACTTGAAAAACATTTTAAAAAAATACTAACGAAAAAAAAGTTGGAAATAGAAAATTAAGGTTGATCATGTTCACTGCCGGCCAAGAGTTTGTGTCCATTTTTTTTTTTATTTTACCACAAAAAGTAAAAAAATCGAGTGGGTTGATATGTTTGCCTGTGAGTGTGTCACACGAAAAATCACACGTTCCTACAATTCATATATTTTTAGTGAGTCTTGCTATAACTTTAAGGAATGGTAAAGATGAACCAAAAAATACATATCTTCAATTATAGAACCCTTTCTTAGTTCAGCAAACATAACACCAAATCATAAAGAAATTCATTAAAATCACTTTGGTATATGATTTTATACCATCATGCCAGCTTGGAAAGAATATTTTAAAAGTACTGTTTCTATATACAGCTGCCAGTCAAAAGTTTGAGACCACCCTGAAATATCAGTGAATTTAAAAGTTCGATATTTTGTGAAAAATAAATAAATTTAAATAAAATTCAACACATATATTTAATTTATGCAAAACAAAACCTTTAAAGTACATCTGAATTGAAATTAGATAATTAATGCATAATTGAAAACAAACTGTATTTTAAAAAAATATATTTAAAACAATTTTGATTACCAAAAGAAAATCTTGGATTAAAAAAAATCTTCTTGAGACGTTAAATATGGCCACAGGATTTTTTGCTGAGTCATTTTAAATTTAATTAGATTTTTAGTAGTTCATTTGATATACATTTGTAATCTAGTTTATCTGCCAGTTTTGTTATCATCAGTTCATATCTAGATATTTTGTCAATTTTGGCCCTGAACAAGACTTGCAAGACAGGCCGAAACGTCAGCACTCCATATAAAGTTTTTTTTTTTAATTTGGACGTATTTTTTCTTTCTCCTGACTGGATTACAGACCATCTTCTTCTTATATATCTTACAGTCTACTACTATACTATTCCTTTAAATTATTAAGTGTACCTGATAACAAAATTATTCAAAAACATATGATTTAAAACGAAAACCAATTTGAAAGTTAGTCAATGCAAATTTCATTCTTATGTTCAATGTTTTATTTTTACTTATGTTTTACGTTCTTATGTTTATTTTTCGAAACATGAGAACCTTTTTTTTTTTTTCTCTTTCTCTGTTGAATAAACAAAACTTTGACTTCGAGATAGTTCTGTGTCCTTAATAGCCCAATGCTGTTGAGCACAACAGTTCCGGGCGCCGTCTATCTCAGGCAGCTGATGCAGTCGTAAAATTTAGTGGATTTATTGAAACTTAGTCCCTAGAAAAGAAAAAACTCCATTCCGGTAATGGGAATATTATGTCTGAGGTTTTCCGGTGTTTGGGACATGTGCTGGCTGAGGTGTCCAAGTGGCGACAGCACTCTGGGGAATCCTTCCCTGGGTTGACCCGTCTCCTCTTCAGGGCTGGAACCTCCAGTATATCTGCTGGAATTCTTCTTAAAATTCGAATTAATATATTGTAAAACTTATAGTGGGTTTCTCCTTAAATAGGTAATTTTGCTTTAAGACCAATATTTAACTTAACACACTTCTATACTGAAAAAAAAAGATATGAATATATTTCACATGGACATATTAAAAAAAAAAAAAAAAAAAAAAAAATAATTAAATTAATAAAAATAAAAATTAAGATATTCCAGTTTTGATCGGGCCATATGCCTTCTTATAAATAATTGGAGGAACTAAACAATAGAATCGCGGTTATTGTTAATATGGATTTTTAAAAGCTACAAGCTATGTTGTCTTATTTTATTTTTTTGAATCGAGTATTTTTATTGAATAAATATTACAAGCTTCCTCACTCAATGGCAATGAGAATGTATGGAAGATATTGAATCCGTTCATATAATATATAAAATGAAAAAAAAAAAAGATATAAAGTAAAACAAAGTAAAAAAATACAGCCTGCATACAACAATAAAATAAAATATAAAAATTGAAAGTGTAAAATAAATAGGATTGTAATTGTAAAAACAAATAAACTAAAATAGAGAAATAAAATGAAAACTTAAATATAGTTATACTATACATACAATATTTACAAGCGTTCCGTGAAAATTCCGAACCAAGATTGTCACCCCAATATGAGAGGGTAATCCAGGTTCAATGAGATCCCAGATTTTTTTATAATAGCTTTTATTTAAACCAATTACATATCGCTCTTTTGCTGCAACAACGATAAACTAAAAGACAAGCCTTTGAGTTGTGACGAGCTTTTGACTGGATAAAGCACCATTCCTCCGATGAACGTTATATTTGAGCTTAACTATTCACTAAGAGAGAGCCAGGATATGTCACCATTGTATGTCTACAGACCGTCCTGTAGTTTATTCATATGACTGTCTTTCTGCAAAATTGAAGTTTTTTTCGTTGCAGCAAATGAGCGATATGTAAACCTTTTTTCTTTTTTCATATTAATATATTTGAATGTCTTTTCATTTATGATTTATAATTTTGTTTGAATTTTAGCAAGTACAGCTCCTTTAACGGTTGTGTAGAAATCGCTTTTCTTACTTCTTCAAACATTATACATTATACTCTTTCTTATTCACAAATGGCAATGTGAAACGCAGAGTTCTCTGTTATCTAGACGTTCTTTAACAAGTATGGAAAGTTTCATGAGAAAAGTTCGTTAAAAATAGTTACGGTCCATAAAGGTTTAACTGTTGTTATTATTGTCATAAAGTGAGTAGGTATCCAGGTCTAAATATATATTTTCAACCTACCGACATTTCATGTATATATTTATTTCTACCTCAATATATTGGTAAAAAAACAGTAAAAAGAGAGGGGTGGATATTGTTAAATAGCTTTTGATATATTTTTTAATAGAAGTAGTGAAGTCAAAAAGCAAAGTAGTGAATGTTGTTTCCAATAACTTCTGCCAAAAACTTAAGTATTGATGTTTCTTACTAGAAAAACATCTATATATAGCGGTTATATAGAAATCTCTCATTTATAGATAATTCGATTTTGACTGATTCCCATGACTGAATTAATTTTTATACATTTCTGAATTATGATTATCAATCTGTTTACTCATCAGTAGGGCTGAGACAAATGATTTGAGACGAGTAGGATAGGGTTCTCTTCAAAGACTAATTGCCTAATAATGGAGAAGGGAATGCCACTTAGACTGAGAACAGCTACTGATACTAGTACCTGCCTTCATTAGTGGAACCCTGATAGAACTTATTCGGTTTGTTAGATCCGTTCCCTCGAATCCTTGTACAATTTACTACCCTCCCACTCGATATCCAGTTGCATAAAACCTCCCTCCAAGTTTCTAATTGACACTGGAGCGCCGAAAGGGTTAGGAACTTGCCTTCAATTAATATGTCATAAGATGGAATGATTCTTCCTCAGCGCCGGGAGTTATTTCTCGTTTACTTGTATCCATAATTAATAACTGCACTCATAAAAACAGATTTTATTATGTTATTCAGTTCTGATTGGTTGCCGCTCTTGAAATTGCCATTCCCCTCCCCTCCCACCCCCCTCGATTTTATGGTAATCCCGGTTATGACTCGAGGCATAAATTAGAACATGAACTCGTGATATAACTTTTATATTGGAAAGAGGATTCTCTGATTATGTTCCTTAATCAGTGCTGATGTGTAGCCATAAATTACTGCTTCTTTTTATTTTTTAGTTTTGTATCTTATGAACCATCTAGGATTGTGATTTATTATCGTTAATTGTAGTATTTCAATATTACAAAAAATAACTGTTCGATAAAAAGTTTCCAATAATACCTTCATACATTGCCGGTCAAAATTTCGAGACCATCATGAGCCAAAATAGGTAAATATATTTTAATTTTACATACATATAATATATACCCCCCCCCCCCGTGTATATATATATATATATATATATATATATATATATATATATATATATATATATATACACCCTCTCTTATCTCTCTGTATATATGTTTTTATTTTAATTTCCAAGAAAAAATACTTTCTTTCTCTTTTAAATTTTCTATTTAGTACTTAGATTCCAAGATATTCCATGTTGGAAACATAGACTTATTTGATAAAAATCTAATTAAATTTGAAATGGGTCAACGAAAAATTCCGTTGCTTTCATTTAACGCCTAAAGAAGAGTTTTTGCTTTTAACTCGAATTTCATTATAAATATGAAAAAACAAAAAAAAAACAGTTAGTTTAAATTATGTATTGAAAACATAATTTTAATTTTTTTTTTCCCCCTTAAAGGCATATGAACTCGAAAGGACTTGGCCCAAACTATATATCTGTGTTGAATTCAATTGTTATCCATTTTTTGTTCACTCAATATTAAACTTTTAAATTTACTGATATCGGTTCAGTGTGGTCTCAAATCTTTGCCAGGCAGCTGTGCTATACAGAAATGATACTTTTAAAATATTCATTTCAAGCAGGGATGATGGTATATAATCACACACCAAAATGATTTTATTGAATTTCTTTATAATTTGGTGCTTTGTTCGCAGAACTAATAAAGGGCTCTATTATTAAATATATGTATTTTTTAGTTAATTTTACCTTTTCTTAAAGTTATAGCAAGACTCACTAAAAAAATATATGAAATGTAGAAATGTGTGATTTATCTACACCCACAGGCAAAAATGATTTTTTTTATTTTCTCGACTATAAATTTCATTCTTTATTTAGGTTTTTAAGTCCCTATATACTTTAACCAGGTTATAGGAATCAAATTAAAAATATTAAAATTAAAAAATGAATATTTGACATTACATCTTGTATTATTACGTTTGACTAATTATAATAATTTATAATTTCCTTACTATTTTTTTTTTTTCGGATACTGCTTGTTTTGGCTTAAAGTCTCTATATAAAGGTTTTTAAACTATACATATGTATTTAATTTTTTACATATAATTCTATAAAGTATTTTCTAAATATATGTAAATGAGTCATTACATGTCTTTTATTATATCTGTAAATCAGTGCATTGGATGAGTAGCCTGGAAATTTTTAGATACAGAATTATAGCAATGATAAACTTATATTTTTAAAACCATCTTTTCGGATGAAGTATAAGAATAGTAAATTCAGTTGGATTTTCAAAAAATATTACATTAACACACCTCTCTAATTTTAAAAGTTTCGTAGGTAAAAAGGAAATTATAACTAATTTTGTAAATATGTTTTTTTAAGAGTTTACAAAACTTTTAATTTTTTATGGAAAACTGTGCTTAAGATGCTATTGAATAAGGATAACTGTAGACTCATGTTGCGGTAAGGATGAGTTGTACTACTTAATGAGTGAAATATGAATTAATATGTTTCCTTATTTGGGGGGATGTACTGATTTTTAAAAAGCACTCTTTAAATTCTTTATAATTTTTTTTTCTGGACAGAGACATTCAGTTTATGCTGAGGTAGATCCTTAGATCTCAGTGTCGGAGGCGTGCCACCTAGAACAACCTCGCCTCCTAATAACACGGTAGGATCTTCACCGGTACGCAACAATTAAATCATTTACCCAGTCACTCTCTTCATAGGGTTAAATTATAATTTACATGCCAGTCTGTCTGTCTCCCGTGGATGCTCGCAATTAGACAAATTATCAGTTGTCTTTACGGCGACCCTGGGGCGGATTCTGTGTTTTCTTGTGGATTCATCCCTCTTCCCTCGGACGAACGGCCATAAAGTAAAGCAGTTCGGGTTTTTTAATGTATTTTTTTCTTTTAATAAACTGGAATCGACGGGGGGTAATAAAACGCACCTTGCCCCCGAATGGTGTCTGTTGGAGTCATTAAAATTCACAAACTCTCCAATGTTCCTCACAATATTATACCGACAAAAAAAAAAAATATGATTCAATTTTTTTATACAGTCTTCGATTAAATCCTGACTTCATGTACAAGTTATTAAATTTATATTTGTTTTGATCTGAATAGAATATTTCCGCCCTGTCTGTATCAATTCATCCTTTTCAGCAATTTTTG
Source organism: Euschistus heros (assembly GCA_003667255.2). NCBI lineage: Eukaryota > Metazoa > Arthropoda > Insecta > Hemiptera > Pentatomidae > Euschistus > Euschistus heros. The sequence goes on along the minus strand of RCWM02000206.1, from coordinate 916,202 downwards.
AACTATTAGGCGTTGATAATTAGAGAGTAATTAAACTATCTATAGAGATCTACATTTTTAATATTAATTGTAAATATGATAATGTGCACTATTACAATATATTCAGAGTTAGATTTTCATAATTACTATATTTGAATAATTTATATAATTATTCTGAAAAGCAACATTTATTCAGTTATATTCAAATAAGTGCAGTGTACATCACAGGTTAGATGCACCATAACTAATTATTTTATATTTATAAAAAAAATGTAAATAACATAAATATTTTATATGGGGCTCCATTAAACCATCTAATTCATCTCGTGTTCGGGGTCACCTGTGGTGTAGTGGTTAGCATAGCAACCTACTAAACCCAAGATTGCGGGTTCGCAGCCCGGCAGATGACCTTAGCTATGCCGTCCTTGGGAAGGGACATAAAATGGGGTTCCCGAGCCTGTGCGATGTCAGGTACTCGTTAAAGATCCCTATCCAAATTATACTTGGATAGGCAAAATTTAGGACTCCCACCGTAGCATCGTCCGATTAGCCATAGCAGCAAGTGACGTTAAACGAAATAAACAATCATCTCGTATTCAATTTATATCATTCTAAAACTTTTATAAAATCCTCAAAGCTCACAAATTAACATATCTATAAAGATCTCAATGCTTCATATGTTGCTGATTTAGCCTAAACCAGATAAATAAGTATCTATTCATAGTTCACTTCTGGGCTACTCCACATTAGTTTAATTACACATATATTTGAATCACACGATCTATATAGACACACAAATATAGTAATCAAGGCAGAGCAATCATAAGAAATGCAATTTAGTTTTAACCACTCAGATCCACTCATCTCTCACTTTACTTTCCAATCTATTCTTGAAAATCCACCAAGGCGTCTGAAAAAAATATGTTTTCAGGACCTTCCAATATAGAACTTTAATTGAAGTGCTACCGGTTAATGGAAAGAAAAATTACTATTTTTTTTTTTTCTAATTGTAAATTTCAATAAATAAATAAGAAAAAAATAGAAAAGTTTTATATATATTATATATATATATATATTATTATATATATATTATATATATATTTTTTTTTTTTTTTTTTTTTTTTTTTTTTTTTTGGAAGCTTGATTTAACAATAGAAGCGAGTTATTACTCTTGGAATTTCTTTTTCATTGTTTTAAATTTAAAATAGTTTAATTATATGGTGTTAACAAAGTAATGAGGCGGATAATGAACATAATTTATTTGAGCAATGAAACGCCTTATTTAATTGGGAGGAGAAAGAAAAGACGGAGACGTCACTTGCTCGTTAGTGAGTTGATGTTTTCATTATTTTCTCCTTTGCATAATTAATCAGATATTTGCATAGGCCCGCTTCAACTCGAGCAGGGAGGCGAGATGATGCCAAATGAAGAGAAATGTTGTGACTGATCTCATGATTTTGGTTTGTAATGATGTAAAAAATAAAACAATACAACCGAGTTTAATGTCACGTTACTTTTGATTTGAAATTATTCCGACTATGTATTTTTTCCTCTATGAACCAATTCTTTTTTAAATGATAGCTGAACCTGAAAAATAAAAATCACTTTACGGACTTTAATTTTGAATCTCATCTTTTGACCAGATTTACCAAGTTGATCAAGCTCAAGAAAAAAAATAAATAAATAAAAAAAAATAGTCGAGTGAATTTTAAGGCTTGTATATTGTTTCTAAAAAATTGATTTAATAATTAGCGGAACCAATTAAAAAAAGTTCAAGTATGTGTTATTATCAATTCTTATTATCAATAATTTTATTTACTTTAACTGTCTAAATTATTGTTAAAACCATATATTACCATTTTATATATTCTCGTTTTTACCAAGAAAGTTCCATGAGATAACCATTATTTAATTTTACAAATATAAGATATTTACGAATATTATTGTTTTCACATACCTTCATACCCCTTCTCTCCTCCCACCTTTTCCTCATTCTTCCCGATTGCTCCTTCCTTCTTTCCTCGATCCGCGCTATTCCATCTCTCTTTCCCACAAGGACCTTAATTTATTTTAGTCATCCATAGAACAGTCTCGGTCTGTTATTTTCAGTCTCTCAGTTTCTTCCTTCATCTGTTTGAAATACCCCCCAGCACTCTTGTATCCTCTCATTTTACAGAAGATTTCTGTATTGAATATCTTTGGGTGCATCCTGACCATATGTCCCTTAAACCTTTTTAGATCTTTTTATTCTTACGCCCGTTCCCAAATCATTTATTTCTTTGTATATCTCCTTATTTGGTCTCAATCTATAGCCCTCTTGTGTCTTCTTTTGGCCGTAAATTCTTCTTATTATTTCTCTTTCTATCCCTAACATTTTCCTTAGGCTGAGGAGGGAAGCGGTTTCCATTCCGTACAGTAACACCGGTTTGACGGCCGTATTGCTGTGTCTTATCTTCGCTTTATTGACAGGCTCTTTTTATACATAAATATAATTTTATCATTTACAATTTATTTTCTAATATTTTTAATTATTATTCTGATGTTCTTATTTATTTATCAGATCAAGACTTTTGTTTATTTTGTCTGTAAATTCAAATTTTGTTTTCATTGTTCTTTGATCCCTTAATAAATTTTGAACTTTTGACCAATGTTAATTGTACCAGTATATAGTATGTCTGTGTCAGTTGTATAAGTTGAGAAATTCCATAGACAAAATTAAAGCTTTTAAAAGAAATTGAACAATAACATAAAATATAATACACAAATAATTTGTATACAAGACGAAGAAAATTAAATTTACAACAGTTAGATGCAAAGGCGTCTAGAAGTTGATCGCCCGAAGACAAACTACAATCTTCAACCTATGTCAATAACTTACCTTAGAAAAGATATTGAAAATCATTTTAATTTCAATTCTTATCTTAATTATACATTAAAATTATACCTTAAAGAAAATACAAAAGGTAGTTTCAGTAACAGAAATATCTCCCGAGCTCAGAAAAGAAGTTAATGAAAACCATTAGGGCACTTATCATAACTGACTTACCCTCTTCTTGAGAGATTGAGTTCCGTTTTCAAAGAAGAGGTATAATTGTTGCCCGGACGGCGGGGGTAAGACGAGTTTGATTCTTAAAGAGTGATCCGGTGGAGTGGAAGGGTCGGAGGAGAGGGGAGGAGAGGAGGGGAGGGGAGGAGGGAAATCTGGGAAAAGAAGGGAGATGAAGCCGGCTAATTAACCCCCTGACACGACCTCTCTTTATAACTAATTCAAAATTTAATTATAATTTTTGGCGGGAGGGTTGTGGAAGAAGGGCAGGAGGCAGGAGTCATGGAGGAACAGTTTTCATTAAGAGCCACCCCCAGGCAGTTCTAATCTGGCAAACATTGGATTTCCTCCCAAGGAACAACAACCTGTTTAATAACTTCTTAGCTTATTATTGCATTCCGCTAATATCTTCCACTGGTCTGAGGGAGGGCATATCAGAATATTATCCTAAATGTCCAGTTGCATAAGGGATGGTATGCAGTCTTAGGCATAGTGGATCTTCGGCAATCAACATTATTACAACATATATAAATAAACTTCGTAGTAAGATATGATATTTATATTCTTAGAATGTTTTTATTCGAATACTAGTTTCTAATGTTAAGCATTCATCCTCAGTTCTGATGACATAAAAAAAATTTCAAACATCAGCGCATAACATTGCTGCCCATAAACATTTAAAACATTGCTACATAGATTATATTTATAAAATTATCTATGTAGCAGACTGCTGATTTTTTGTACTTTTTGTATGTTTTCAGAACTGATACTGAATGTTTACTATTAACAGCTTGTATTCGAACAAAAACTGTTTAATAGAAGTGCCAAATATTCGACAGAGATCGGAAATCCAGAAGGATTTTACTTGGTTAAGAAATTTTCTATTAAAGTTCAGGTAGCCGGACTGGGCCAATTCATTAATATACTGAACATTAAGATGATTATGGATTTAGTAGTGGCATAATATGGAGCACTGAGGGAGGAATTTTTGGAGGATTGCAATGAGTTTAAAGAATATAGAGGTGGTTGTCTTGATGGAGTGGATAAGTTTAATTGCTCTTAAAATGATTTAACTATTAACTTTCAAGGCAAGATTTTCAATATCTGTGCTATCAAAGATTGGTTCAGTTTTACTTTTTAATAAGGCCTTATAGTATCTCTTGCTGCGGAAAATGTATTTTTAGAGTAATTATAGGATTTCGGAGAACGATCGAAAGTGAACAACTGAAAAGTGTACAATTTTAGCTTTGGTTGCCATTGATAAATACTTAAGGTATACATGTATAGAAAGATCAACTCAATCAGGGCAGAGGAATTATTTTGCACTTCTGGTACAATTTTTTATTCGAATACAAGTTGTTAATAGTAAACATTCATCATCAGTTCTAAAAACATACAATTAGTACTAAAAATCAGTACTCTGCTACAAAGATAATTTAATAAATATAATCTATGTAGCAAAGTGCTGTTGTTTTTAATTTTTTTAATGTTTTCAGAATTGAGGATGAATGCTTAATATTCGTCCGAGTCTGAAAAGAAGTTTGGATCAGGACCTTCTAACATATATATTTAATTGGAATTCTGGCGCACAGCCATCTTGGCTCCCTAAATGATTGTTAGATATATTTATTAAGTTTTGAAGTTAATCGAGATTAAAATAGGCGAAAGTTTTTCGTAGATACTAAACATCCCAGATCTTCAAAGTAGTTTTTTAACCTTTTTGTTTTTGTTATTATATATTATTAATTTTTTTTTAAATCAATTATTATTCTTCCACTATGAATTGGTACGAATCCATCATATTCATTATGCCAGTGCCATTTATCAGTGTGACGAGAGCATATGTTTAATTTTGTTGGATTTTAATTCTTTTTTTTTTTTTATACACTAACTATCTCTATGGAAAATAATTCTTTGCGATCTTTTTTTGAGTATTCTTCTATTTTAAGGACCGGTTCTATTTTTACTACTAGGATGTCCCTTTGCTTAGTCTAGAGGGCAGACAGAACAACACGCTCGATCCGCTGAGACAGAGGCGGCACAGGCTGACAAACAGAACTGACAAGATTTATCGTAGCCTGGCCCCGAGACCCAGTGCACTCGAAACGGGAAGAGACACCCTCCCCTCGAAGGGGGAAAAAAACCTCAAGGACTAATCCCAACAGGCGTTCGACTCCGAGTTCGTCTGTTTTATTTTCCGTCTTGTTTTTTTACCCGAACTGTCAACCAGATTTCAAGTAGGGCTTTTTAAGGCAGAAATTAAATATTGTTATAAAGGAAGTTCTCGGGTTTCAATGTATAATTTAACATTGAATCGGTGTTGTGGAGAGAAGACCTTGCTGTGAACTGAGATAGGAACCTTCGACATGACCGAAGCCCTATACGGAGGGTATGAATTTCTATAGCTTGGATCAACAAGTGATCTACTCCGCTAGAGTAAAGATAGACGACTATTGATTTGCCCGAGTGACTCATAATCTATAGTGGCCATGGTTACCAAGTAGTACGCTGCTGAAGAAATATGCCTCTTCTCTTTCCCCTCCGTCATATATATATAAATCTGAGGCATAAATAAATATATATATTTAATAAGGTTCTTAAGACTTAATCAATAAAATAAGAACTTATTTTGGTGACGTTTCGAGCCTATGTTGTTCTCATAATCATGCTCCACAGTTAAAAAAACAGGTTAAAATAAAGTTATATGAGTTACACAGGTTATTACAAAACATAAAGTTAGCTACAATTTAAATATGGGTTAGAATATAACTATTGTAATATAATTCATTTATCCATTTACATATTACATAGAAATACGAGAATTCCTTCTACCTATACATGGGAATTCCAATTGTATTGGAAATTCCCATCCCTTAACTTTTTTCTTCAGTTCAGTTGTTTACTAGAATTGTTATAATTTAGTAGTAGATACCAATAGCATATCCATTGTATATACAATAACATTGTAAGTAGTTCTATACTCCTCCACATTTTGTAATTGTATGTAGTTATATTCTAACGCATGTTTTTATACATATTTATATTGTAGCTAACTTTAATTTTTTTAAGTAACCTGTGTAACTCATATCTAGTATTGTAAAACAGAAAAATTAAAAATTAAAAAGCTCACTATAAAAAGAAAAAATACATTGAATCTACATAAATTAAATGAACACAATAGTAATTAACGATAGAGATAAATGCTTGCCACTTAATTAAAACAATAGTTCTATAAACATGATGTTTACATTTTGTCTTCTTGTGCATATTTGATACTTCTGTAAGTACGAACAAATAGTGACATGCATTGTGGAAAACACATGAATAATATCTTGATTTATTTTCATAAATTCCTTAGTTCACGAAGCAACTAATAGATTAGTCAATTAATTAGCATAAAGTAAATCAAAAATAAAAATGATGAAATATAATCACAAAACGGGTATCAATACTATTTAAATTTTCTAAATAATTGTTTGATCATATTACAGTTATATAAACGTCAATAGGGGTAAATCCCTATACTTTAGGTATACTTATATACAGTTTGAAACAAACTATAAAAATTACCTCCAAATGTCTTTAATGAAATATACAAAACTTCATTTTATATCTTAAATGAAGTATTGAAAATTCTTGTAATTAAATCGTATCACTTCATTCCCACTCATCCAAAATGAACTACTGACAATGATGCAAAAAAAAAAAAAATTTATTTAAGTTCTTTTCATGTTCATTTTGTAGAACAATACGGACTCACCAGATAATTTTTACAATAAAATGTATGTAATTATAGTATGAAAGAATAAAAAAATTAAAATATAATTATTTGCATTATTTAGTTTCAAAGTTAATATCAAATTACCAATTTATACTTAAAACTATCTTTTTTGTTTTCGATCGTTAGCAATTAGTTCGTGGCCATAATCAAATATTTTGCATAATCGAACGTTTAATAGAATTATTCTTCCCCTTTACTGAATGGATTCAGTTTCGAGAGATTTGACAACGTTCGTCAGTTCTAAACCAATCTTAAGACAATGTTAGCTAAAGTAAAACTAAAAATTCGTTTTAGTTTTAGTTTTAGATCGCAATAGACAGCGAGAAAACACAATTAGATAGTGAGAATAAGGAAAAAAACAACTCAAATTATTAAACAGACATTAACAAACACTAAGGCCAAAGTTAAATTCATGGGTGAAATCTCTAGAGAATTTGAAATCACAACTGGTGTTGGACAAGGCGATGGCCTATCTGCAATTTCGTTCAACTGTATTCTTGAAAAGGTTTTACGAACATGGAAAAAAGAAGTTTCAAACATTGAAAATGATATCAGAATTGGTAGGAAAAGAGAGAAGATTGATGTGGACTTATTGCCCTTTGCGGATGATTTAGCAATAGTTACAGAAAATGAAGAGATTGCCAAAATTTATATTGAAAAATTACTAGAAATTGCGTCTAAAATAGGTTTACAGATTTCTTTCGATAAGACAGTATATATGTCGCCTCATGTGAATATAAGAAAAGAGCTAAAAACTAAATATGGTAACACTAGGAGGGTAGATAAGTTTAAATATTTAAATGGCTAAGACACAAGTTAATAGACGGTGGTCAGATGAATGAAGAGATATTGGAGGGAGAGGAAGAGCAAGAAATAAATTGTTGAGCGTGGTCTACTGATGGCCGAACTCGTAAGAAGAAGAAGTGAGAAAAAGGAAAAGAAAAATATACGAGACAGGTGAGGTAGAGGAGAATGTTTAAGGTATAATAAGGCTTAAAATGTGTGTGTGTGTGTGTGTGTGTGTATATGTATATATATATATATATATATATATATATATATATATATATATATATCGTTTATTTAAGGTAGATACTAAATACATGCATCTTTCGATAACGATATCATAAATGACAAAGCTCAACAGGTTTGTACCGCTCAGAGGTTAAGATAAATTCTAAGCCTAAAAATAAAAACTAACTCATAGCAGGATGTTATGAAGAGCTAGGAGTAGATCCCTATCTCACTCTGAGTGGAAGTTTAGACGTTTACAGACAGCTAAAGACCCGTATCAAACAGAATATCTCCCAGCCACGATATCTGGCATTGGATCGCCCAGAGGGGTCGCGCCTCTAAACGTCGAACGTTTCAGATATGAGAAACAAAATAAATACTTAGAGAGAAAAGGAGAAAAAAACAATAATGCGCCCAATCGGTCGAGAAACAAAAGGCCGGTTCCCGATTACAAAGCACATTTCATTAGACAAATAGTGCTCGGCTGGGGGGGAGATAGGGATTTTTTATCTGCGCCTACTCCTAACAGACCATTAGTCAGCTAGGCGTTCTATGGCTAGGTCTGTCCGTTTGTTGGTTTGTTGGTTTGTTGTGGTTCGCAGTTGTCGATCTACTCTTCTTAGAGGTTGAAGACCCAATACTATAATTATAGATCTTAACATTCAATTCCAAGCTCCTTATCTATTCTCGGAGGGTAGTTATTAAAACGCATTCAGTCTTACCCATTCAGCCGATCGCTTAAAATGATTTATAACATGTCGTTGATTGCTTAAAGCAGCAATGTACGCCTGAACTAATGAGCTTAAATGTAAATATGTATTATTCTTAATGCAATAAAAAAACATGTATTTAAAACAAATATATATATATATATATATTATCAACCTTAATATCGAATTAATAGGACTCAAAACAAATTATTTTTATTTTTGATGTACGAACAATGTCGTTTTAAGAATACCCTTTTCCTTGTTATAAATTAATTATATTGATTTTAAAGTTATTTATAAAATTAATGTAATGCTAATTACTTCATAAACTATATATAAAAAAATTAAATAAATTATGCTATAGACAACATCAAGAAGTTATTCATGTAGTTTACACTATGTATAGATCATGAAATCATTTTTTTTTTTTTATTTACACAGAAGAGTATCAAACATAAAATATTGTAATAGGCAAAATTTGTGTATTGTTTATAATATCAACACAATTTTTTTTGAAGTACATCAAATTTATTTACTTATCAAACGTCGTAATTACATGAATTTAAAAATTATCGAATTAACGACTATATTGAAACGTCTTTAATATTTTATTTTTTGTAGACGGCTCTTAAAAAATGCAGTTCCCAACTCAATGTTACATTGTTATTATAGGAGTTATATAACAGGAGCGGGTGTTATTCAAACATTTTGATTACAGTTATTACCGTTAGCTCCGACCGAATAGGAATGAGGGATTTCCTTATCTCTAAATAAATATGGGATTGCGTGCTCCACAATCTGCATATAGGAATCTACAGCTTGGAATCCATTGCAACCTTGTTACTTTCATGTTTGTTTAAAATATGTAAATGGGCTATAGTTAGTGGAGCCGGTACCTTAATCATTAAAATGGTTTGTTTAAAAAAAAAATCAAAAAATACTTTAAGCTTAACTGTATTAAAATGTTATAAATAATTACATTTTGAGGTATTGGTCTAATATATTGTTCATTGGATTTTCGAAACTGATACTATACCTAAACTACCTAATTGATCTACAAAGGTTTCGTGAAAATGTTTTGATTTCTATTATATTAATATCTACTATATATTTAATTAGGAATTGATGAATTTTTTGCTAATTCTATAAATATTTTGTGTATTCGGAGACTAGTTTCGAATGATAAACGTTCATTTATAAGCCATTACGTTTTGCTTCCTTAGAACTTTGAACAAGGAAATTAGAAATCCTTGTATACCATCATCCTTACCTGAACAGTTACATCATAAAATACTAGATTTACTAGATTTTTTTACTAATCATAATTAGACCTATTTATATCTATGAAGTTGAGCGATGGAACTTCAACCAACAAATTCATCTCGTATCTATTCCATACATTTTAAAATCTTTAGAAAAAAAATTATTACTCTTTATAATGCTGCTAATAAACTTATCCATGATAACCTTAATTTTGCAATTTTTAGTTTTAACTCGAACAAGATATTTAACATATTATAATTTCTTATACATCCAGTTTTTCAGCTTGCTTTCTATCCCCTGTGACCCTCCCAAGCTTCTGAAAAGAAGTCGGCCTCAGGTCCTTCTAATTTGGAACTTCTAAGTTTAGGAGAACCTTGTAAATAATATATATATATTGATAATTTAGCTTTCAATGCCCTTGGTTTCGAAATATTATTGATGCAACTGGAAAAAAAAATTATAAGAATAAAACTAAATAAAAAATATAAGCTAATCTAACTATAGATCTCTTGGCCAGGTACTTTTAAGCCGAAGTAAAAGGGAACAGAAATTAACAAATTCTGTAAAAGTTTGTACAGATGTTGTATGCAAATATGAAAATTGTTTTTATGTTTTTGATCATAATTTATTGTGTAATTTAAAATGTATCATGGTACTTGTAGTATCGTTCCAAGTACTTTTTACTGTTCAGTTTGTGCTTTATGGATGTGTGTGAGCTTCGTAGAACCACAACGTTACGTATTTAGAATACGTTTCAGTTTTTTGATTTGTTAAGTAGAGGTATGAATAATATTTAGCGTTTTTTAAGTTCTTGTCGTCTCAGGTTTGTATATTCTAAGATACGAACATTTAGTCTACTGTCCTAAATTTTTTTTGTTTACATTTTTAAGCAAAAAGAGAAAAAATATCTTTGATTAGCTTATTTACGGGCCTTTGAAATGTTTCATACAGTTGTTATTAAGAATAAATGCATGTAATTTCTCAGGTCGTAGTTGAGAAAGCTGTAGATATTTCTTATATCTTTTCCACCCCGACCCCTGCAACCCCCGAAGACGGAGGTAGCGAGGAAGCTGTAATAGCCGGCCGATGAACAAGCAGAGACTCTGAGGTTGCTAATCGTCGCTGCGGCGCCGGGCAAGACAAAGCCGTTGATGAAGGAAGTCGAGACCTGGTCCATTTTTCAAAGTGCCTTACCTGTTCCCCGACCTTGCCTCCCCAAGTTATTAGCTTATAGATTTTTCTTTCTTAATTGATTTTGGTTTATTAGCTTTGGGATGTTTGGTCAGCTCGTAAGGGAACCTTAATGTAAATCCGATGATGTTGAATTTCGTTGATGATGATGTTTAAATAGGCGTGTTAACTTTGATCTAATGAGTAATGAAAGTTCTATTTATTTATTTTTGAAATGTTAGATATAGAATTCAAAATATACAAAATATAGACTAGACATATTGATGGTATCACTGTAATGATCTTTTATATTTAACTTCATGTATTTAATTCAAACCTGAATGAATGTTCTTAATTTGTTACAGACAGTGTTGTACAAATTATAATAATATTGATAAAAATATATAATTGTAACATTCATGCTTTTGTACATTTTTAAAACTTTATTTTATTTTTTTATAAATTAAAAAAAATCTCATTTCGTAAGGCGTTGTTAATATATAAAAAATGAGCAATAGATAATATTGATATTTTATTTCTTTGGAATCGATATATTTTTTTCACAACTATTTCTTGCTATTTACAACTATATACATATATACAAATAGTAAATTTAAGGAAATTTATATAATTATACTTGCCAATAACATGTGAAGAACTACTCACTAGTAGCACTTCAATAAAAAAAAAAAATCTATATAAGAAAGTCTCTCGCCCATCTTCTTTTCAGACGTCTCGGTGGATTATCGGGAATAGTATGGCAAGCAAGCTGAGAGACTAGTGTATTAAAATGGTTTTGGAGTTCTATACTAAATGACAGATATTTGGTTGGGGCTAAATCAGTAGCATATGGAACATTAAGGTCTTAATAGATAAGTTAGTTTGTTACAAAGTAAGGAGAACAAAGGATTTTTCGAAGGATTTTGGATTGCAAGGATTGGATACGAGATGAATTGGATGGTTTAGTGGAGGCCCATACACAACTCCGTACCTCCAAATAGGTCTAATCACAGTCATATAAATAGTAGGTCTTTTGTAACTAATTGGGAGCTTCGAACGTTTGTATAGTATATTTAGTTGAAGGTTAGTCTGTAACGACGAGCAGATTTTTGTCTTGTATGTAGATTCAAAGTTAAAAGTTTGTCTAGTTGGAGTCCTAGATAACGGATCTGTTCAACAGGGATCAGTAGAAAGTTATTAAAGGATACTATAGGACAGGAAGTCGTAGGTTTACGAGAAAGGTTTTATAAATTTATACAATGTTACATTATATATTATAATTATTATAAATTTATTTATTTGAACTTCATTCATTGTTTTTGTTTTCCTTAGCCCCAATGGCCAAAAGAAAATTTATGAAATCTTTATTATATCGAAACTTCTTTTATTGCAAAAGGTGCATTTTACGAGGTTTCTTAGTAGAGCAGTAGTTTGGAAAAAAAAATCATTTGTTAATCTTTTAAAACTGAACATACCCACTCCAGAAAATTGTTTAAAAAAAAGAGCAGAAAACCTACACCAGTCCTTCCCCTGCTGTTAAATCCAAAACTTATTATATTATTAAAATCATTGATTTATGTTTTCTAATGAAAACAAAGTATATTGGTGTGTATAGCTCGCAAATCCTTTTAGAAAAAAAAACAAAATAAAAACCGAAAATGGAGATGTTTAGTTCTGAAAGACAACTCATTATTTTGAGTGACGGTTTCAGTGCGTTAAGTATTATTAAAAAAGTCATTACAAATATATTTTTTTTTTTAATATTTATTTAATATTTAAGTATTTAAAAAAAAAAAATCTTGCTTGTTCTAGAATCACGATTGTAATTCGAACCGATAAAATTTCTTTCATTTTATTTCGAATAGTCTTATTATGTAAATATACGTTATATATGAGGTTCTCTTGCTCATATTTAGACGCATAACGTGGCTATTAAAATACACGCCATGACCATACCTGTGTGGCCTTCAGCAGATTTAAACACTAAGATACCCGAAGACGTGAGATGTTTGTCCAGCAGCTCTGATTGACTCCAGACTGACAGTTGTATACGATCAACTGACTACGACCGGGTCACGGGGGCAACAATGCAGAGATGTTTGTAAGGGCGCATGAGACCCATTGTCGGGGGGACAGATGGGTCCGTCTCGTGTTACCTCCACAAACGGGTAACCTAACACCCCAACCGGGCCCTTTTTATGGGATTTATTGAAATTTGATTTTGAGAGAGAGAGAGAGAGCGAGAGAGGGAGGGAGAGAGAGAGCGAGGGAGAGAGGGTGGGACGGCTGAATGGACACATGGTTTAATCCAATCGGATGGAAAAATAATACCCTTATTGGACCCTTTCGGTCGCTTTTGTTGGAAACATCCCTTAAATCAACAACGATCATTCTCCACGGATTATAGTTGTACAAAGCATCTTGTCAGCCTTTGATTGCCAGGCAAACATAACTATTGTATGGTACGTCTGCCAACTGATGGTTACTATTTCAGCGTCATGCCTGTATATGGCTTTATGATCTCCCTGGTGTAAGTCATCTGCTATCTTTTTTCGTTTAGCCATCAGTTTGTTACAGTTAATTTTGAATTTGTTGCAATAGACCCATCCTCAAATTTTAACTATATTCCGGAACAAACAACAAAAAATTTTAGTTAATGATTCTCTCTTCTTCCGCCACTATAGTGGACTCAAAACATCATTTTTTTTGTAATCAATTTATTTGTAAACTTTTGTCATAGTATATAGACACCACTGTATTTCGTTAAGAATTACCTATTATTAACGTTGATATATTTATCGATTTTCAATTGATTGATTGACACAGACTATTTTTTTAAAATCGCATTAATTTTCTATGCTATGATTTACTAGCATTTACCTCAACAAATCGAATGCCAAGTTTTTTCATAATGCTTATTATATTAATTAAAACTAGATTAACTAATTAATTTACTGATATATTAATAGGTTAGATGCTTACTATATGTTTAAGAATATGTATGTTATATTATTATGAATAATATTATAGGGTTTAAAATATTCCAAGTATAGGTAGACTCATTTTATACTCTTTGAATTTCAACTATTTAAATTTGTGTCAAGAGCATTAGGAGAACTTCATTGAACGAATATCATTTATGTAAGATAAATAAATAATCTTATTTATTTGTTTTAATGTAAAATTCGTTACGTAATAATTGTGTTATTTTTAAAAATATTTCATTATTTTTTTTAAAGAAAATTGCAAGTAAGTGTTACCAAAATTAAATTCATCACTCGTTTACCTCGAGAGATGCTTAATTAAGTATTTAATTGAGGCAATCGCTCAATAATTATACACCGTGCTTAAAAAAGACTTGATATTCAAGAAGTTCTGAATCAAGGCAATTAAAAATGTTAACAGGTATAATAAAGCACATGTTTACATAATTATTCATACATGGATCATATTAAGATGGGAACAAGGGTTCAGATGAAGAAAAAAAATTATTAAAAAAAAAGATGGGAGAGGTTACATTTCATACGGAAATGGAATGCTAATCAAAAGAAAATATTCGTGTTCCTTGGCGCGAGAGGAAACTCACCGGCATATTTTCCGAGTCCCGGTGGAAAGTGTCGAATCAGTTAATTGAGATTTTTTCCTTCCATTTTTTCGACGACGCGAAATGAAAACACCCGGCGAGAATTATAAAAAGTAATTATCGAAGAATTCTTAGTGGAGTGTGGAATGTTATTAATTTGTGCTATGGCGGGCCACCCTCGACGAGCAACCCCTTGTATACAATAAGAACACTAAACCTTTGTTTACAACAGAAGAAACACAACCCCCTTTCCAACATATGTAACTCACATGTCAGGGATGCCGTGCCGAGTTAAGAACATTATAGTTTTAAATTAAGTAAAAATCACCATTTAAAAACAATCAAGTGACTTTACTAATTTTTGAGGTAATGAAGAGATCTAGTTTTTATTTAGTTAAAAAACTTTATAATAAAATAAAAAACATGAGATAAATTGTATTTAAAATATCTGATAACCCTTCCTTCCATACTCATTGCAATCAACAATTCTACCAACTTGCTTCCAAGTTGATTCTCGATAAACCTCTTACTCTTCTAAAAAGACGTTGGCTCTTAATTAATAGTTTTCCATCCGAAATTAATTTTTTTTTTTTTTTTTTTTTTGGTTGTCCTGAAGAAGATCTGCAAGGTAGATCGAAACGTTGGGACGCATTAAAGTATTTCTATTTGAAGGTGGTGTTCCTATTTGACTGCATCCCTGATTATCTTCTTCTCCATTCATTTTAACAGTCAACTATACTTATATAATAACATATATATAATTTTTTTCTTTACATTCTGAATTTCTAGTCCTTTATTATTACTTCAACTTTCTTCGTTTTCATTAGTTTTTGTATCTCATAATTAGTATAATAGTTTATTAGTTTGAAAAATTAATATGATATTAAAATACCATTCGTTTATAAATAAATATTGCTAATTTATTATGATTGATTATATTAACATTTTTATCTTTTTTAAAAAGTGAACATTTGTTTTTGTTTTACTTGATATGAATATCTATATATTCTCATCTTTCTGAGACCAAAATAGTTTTTATTGATATCAGTTAAAGTTTATGAATTGCTTTCACAGTTACTAACTACTTACTTGCTGTAAATGAAATACTATACTAATCTTGACTGGAGCTCTGTCAGCTGATTTTTATCTACCGATCCTGCCCTTAATGATAGATTTAGAAGAAGGCTAGATAAAGCAGTAGTAATTATGATAAGACACTGATACGCTTGTTCCATCTCTTCTATTTTTCATGACTGAGAGTTTTTCTTCTATTTCAAACAAATATCCTTGGGGGAAATAATTTTTTTTTATTAAATAAAATGTTAATTATGTATTGCTGACTTAACTTTCGTTCGAACACGCAGAGGAAGCGCACAGGCTAAATCGAATTATTCCGCCGAAGCCACCCTGTTCGAGGACTGGAGATATTGCTGGAAGGAAGGGGGCTGCATATCTTTAATGAGCTGGCGTGTAATATTGTTATTCTCCAGTCACATCTAAGAAATGTGCGCTTCAACGCACCGGTGGATCTCCCGTCTTAGCTATATGACTGTCTTGGCCATCTTCCTTTGATAGGAGATGCTCGAGTCTTAGCGGTTTATTGGCTGTGACATTGTTATATAACTAAATATGAAGTAATAACAATAAATTGTATGAAACACAGTGATATAGTATAATATATAAATAATATAAGTTGCATTCGAACGCAACTGATTATATATATGGTCTATGGTCTTAAATATGTTTAATAATATCAACAGTCTAATATTTTGTTATTTACTTTAGATGAGGGATAGATTTTATTACTTAGTTATTAAGCAATTTCATAGCAGCATATACGATTCATGTGTCCAGAAAGATTAAATAACTTTTCTTATTATTTTATTTTTTTTTTTTTTAATTCAGTGATAAAAATCTTTTTTAATTTTTTTTTTCTAAAGCGGCATTAGGATGTCTAAAAAGTTCTTTTAGATAATCGAATAGGTAATACAGATATTTAAGGAGGTTGGATGATGTGAGTTTTAACGAAAGGTATAAACCTGTCTTTATATACATTTTGAGTTGAAATCAACTTTGTGTAGGTTTGGTTAGCTAACTCCTTAACTAATACGTTAGCTTTGTTTAAATAAATATTTTTTTAAATGTCAGATATTAATAAAATTATATATTAAACTTTTAAAATTTTCTAAGCTGTATTAACTTAAAATATTATAAAAACTGACCAATCTAAAGTTTTCGCCTTAGGAAGAAATTTTTAAAAAATCAGCACTTTGCTAAACATATAGTATATATATATATATATATATATATATATATATATATATATATATATATATATTTAATTTTAACACTGAACCTACCAAAATTTTACGTATAAATATTTCTACCTCAATTTCTTGGTAAAAAAAACTACAATAAGAGAGGAGTGGATATTGAAAAAAAATAATTTTGATATATTTTTTAATAATAATAGTAAAGTCAAAAAGCAAATTAATTAATAATGTTTTCAAGAACTAATACTAAAAAGTCCGAAAAGGATCATTCGACCATGTTTATACTCATTTAAAGAGGCAAACTCTAAAGACTTCTAAACTATATTAGGACTTAGTGAAAAGAGACGAAAGGGAGAATTTGGGTAAATACATTTTGATCCCTACGTTTAATAGTCAGGTAAATGGACAGCCCTTAGGTTTTACTATAAACAAATAATGTCATATAATTTAGATTTAAATGGCACATATGATCAGAAATCTCTTGATATGATAGCCAGAAAAAAACAAAACATAAATTACTTTCTGTTACAAATTTTAAAAGTGTAGATTTTTATCACTCCACGTTTGAAGTATAGAGTTTTTTCCGAAAGTAATATTCCATTAGATATATCTACCTCAAACCGAACTTTTCCAGATCATACTGGCAGTGGCCAGGCCAGATAAAGGGTTGATAAAGACCCCGTATTGTGCGGAAGAAATAAAAGTGTGGCAGTAATTTCCAAGACATTGGCTGATAATATGTGTAATTGTTATCAGAGTGGCTGCCAGCGCGGAGATACCAAGGGTTGCCATATTGCTACACCACCCTCTCCGAATTTCTTTGTCCTTAGTCCTCACGATATCTTCAGCTCCGCTGGTTTTCATAGCTCCTCATCTTCCGATACCGTTTTGTTGCCGGTTCCATCTGTTTTTATTAGAACATTATATTACTGGGGGTTCCTGGGGTTCTTTGTTGTGGCGCTTTGATTATTTTCTTACCCCTTGGTGCCTCTTGTTTTGCCTTCCAGATAAAAAAATTGTGGAAGAAAATATCAGTTTATAGGCATTTATTCGACTTTGAAAAGATCGAGCCGTTTAATTATGAAGACAAAATATATGTTTGATTTCATTGTAGAGAAGTTGATCAGTGTGCAGTCTGTATTTTTTCTTGGTATTTCTTGTTTTGTTTTTTTTTGGTATTAGAACAAAAGAAGATTTATTTTTAATTTTAAAACATACCTTCCCCAACTCGGGGCCGTCAATATAATTATGGAATTTCTTTCCATGTTCATTTTGATTTATCACGCAGTTATTTTTTTCGAATTTTCTTTCTTTATTTCAGCTTTTTCCTGCTACTACACGTTTTGGGATGCTGATTCCTAATTCAGGCCTTTTTGCCGACTGCCGACTACAAAAGCAACCGACTAGTCGGCCCATCTCTAGTTTAAACCTTACATAAATTTATGATCTTATAGATTTATAATTTGATTCTCAAAATAATAATAATTTGTTTGCAAAATTTAAAATTAAATTAAAACTCTATGGGACTCATTCGTTACACAACTGATGATGTTAGGTAAATTTTTCGATTTTTTCAGTATGATTCGTTTGATTGGTCGTGATGAAATTTAAATGATTTTTTAAAGGAATGTTTAAAAGAAAGTGTATGAGTACTTTGTAAATCGGGAGGTTCAGTTGAGCGATAACGGTTTCATGTCTCAACGATTCAGCTTTGAGAGGCAGAGCGAGGAGGGGGAAGACAGAGTTATGGGAGATCGCCTAAGACAGCCGTTATTGTAATAACAAGACGAGGATTTAGAGACCCTGCGAGGGGTGCGGAGGATTTGCACTGATCGAGTTCGTGACGGCACAGGCATTAAGGGGAGGACGTCTACGGTTCCACCTGTTTCTAATCCCATCCCTCTTGTTTACTTATTCACATGGAAAACTCCTCCTTTGAGTTCTTTCATTTCGTCTTGATCAGCGGATTCATATCTCGTCCCTACGAGGAAATTGAATTTCCCGCCGTTGAGAGAATACGCCAGTATGAAAGTGACTTGTTAAAAGATTAAAAGGATATGCGTGGATAGGCTTCGCATTTTACTCTCTGTTGGATACCTTAATATGAAGACATCATTGCCTTGTTCTTATTTCTTCTTTGTATGAGTTCAGGCATTATATTAGTCTAAGCTCAAAATTACATTTAAGTGCATCGCAATAACATATCTAATCTACTACATATTTGTCAAATACCACTCACGCATTTATCGTAAAATCTCAAAAACCACCGAACAGATTGGAATGAAATTTGGTTTGCAGCTTCCTGTAGGGCCGTATGTGGTCACTAAGAAAGGAATTTTAAAAAATCGGCCTGGATCGGGGCTAAAAAACACGAGATCTCCCGCATTGGAAATACTTTGAAATAACTTTACGGATCGTTATGAAACTTAGTACATTGTTTTTTATTAGATGTTAGATGCACGATAAATTTTTATTGGTATATGGATTTATTGTCATATGGTATATGGCGATAAGCCAATTTCTAAAATAGGTACAGAAATTAAGTTCCTTATAGTAATAACAAACAAACAAAACAAGTAAAACAACTTTACTGGCATGTCGAAACCTTATTATATGGTACTTCCTGTGAACTCATGGTTAAAAAAAAAAGAATTAACTTTTGCAAATTGTAAAATTTACTTATTGAAATCATTTTAAGAATGGAATTCTTTAGGTTTATTTAAGTAATAATAATATCAACGTTAAGCTCATCTTTT
This sequence comes from Euschistus heros, assembly GCA_003667255.2. Lineage (NCBI taxonomy): Eukaryota > Metazoa > Arthropoda > Insecta > Hemiptera > Pentatomidae > Euschistus > Euschistus heros. The sequence continues at coordinate 896,627 of RCWM02000206.1, read as the reverse complement.
ATTAATTTAAGTTGTCCTTAATCCTAATGATATTAAACCGAAGCGGAGCACGGGTACTTGCAGCTAGTGTTTTATAAAGTTGTAAATTTATAGATAATGTTCATAATAACATGTGCTTGTAAATCAACTAGTTGTTGGTAGCACTTGAATAAAAGTTCTGTATTAGTAGGTCCTGCGAACATCTTTTTAGACATCTTGGAGGGAAGAGAACGGTAAGTTGAGAGACAAGTCGAATTGGGTGCTTAAGGGGTTTACTGTTTACTGGGTATCTGGTTTGGGCTAAATCAGCCACATATGGAACATTAAGATCTTTTAAAGTTTGTTTGTGATATAGTAAGGAGCATTAAGGGTTTTTTGAAGGATTTTGGATTCTATGGATTTCAGACGATATTAATTCGTCTTTTCTAGTTAATTGGAAGCTTTGAACGTCAACTAGAAGTCAAAAACGATGAACAGTTTTTTGTCATTTTAGTCTCATACGTGGATTTTTAGTAAGACGTTTATGGCCTCCTTTGTTGAGGAACTGTTACTGACCCAAGTAAAAATCATTTTATTCAAAAACGAGCTCGATTCGCAAGAACCATCATTGTTCTTTCTCGAGTTGTTAAATCTGAAACAGTTGGAAGCAATCAAAGCAAAAAAAAAATAATGTAGCGCTCCAACCAATGAAGACTTAATCAGAACTTCTTATGGATCAACAGTTGAAGATGATTTGCTCGTAAGTGCATTCAACCGCCTGGTTTTTTGCATGAGCCTATCAAAACGTCAGGTTTAGAATTTATCTGTTTCATGATTATTTATACTTTTTTGAAACGTGGAGAATAGCATAATAGATCACATGTTGTTTGAATGATTATATAGATAAATGGGTAGTAATGAGTTTTCTTAGACAGGCAGTTTTACTATTGGCTTTACGGCAAATAATCGACTCCATGATGGGTAATTATCTATATAATCGGTTCCTAATACTTCTTTTCCTCTTAAACTCGAAGACCGATGGGGGATGAGTCAGAAGGAGAAGGGGTGATAAAACAAGGGAATTTATAAAAATTGATAAAGTGCCGTTATGGGATGATAGAAAAAGACTTCCCCCCTAAAAGCTAAAAGCTCCCAAGAGGAGAGCACATGGCCAGCCGTGTCATTTCATTATGTGAAGGGTCGCAGCAGAGCGGACCGTACGTAAACACTAACCACCGCAAAACTTCGTCTTCCAGAAAAAAAACTAAAATAAATAAATATATATATTTTATATACAAAAATGACAAAAAAAAAAAAAAAAATATATATATATATATAATTTATAGTTATTGATAGGTATGAGTTTCCACCTGTAGGGGATTTATGAAAAATTACAAACATTTTTCTTTGACAGCCTGATATTTGTTTTGTTTTTTAAAATTTGTCGTATGCGTATTAATACGTACGTAATATATCGTTTTCTCTATATTATAAAAATATATAACATATAACTATATATATATATATATATATATATATATATATATATATATATATATATATATATATATTATATATATATATTAAAAATAAAATCAGCTAAGCCTTATAGAATTTATTTAAATAAGGGAAAGTTTTTAATTTTAGGGGCTGGGGAGTGTTGCCAATACCTTTGCTGATTGCATCTGCTCGTGGTATACATCTAAGAATAAGTACTTACTGCTGTTTAATTTAAAATAAATTGTTATTAAATTTTAAATATTAACATAGACATGTCTTTTAGCTGGGGATATGCACTTTTTTGGTGTAACTTTTTTTCACCTTCATTTTGACTCTAGCTCCGTTGGAGTTGCTTTAGCAAAAAATTCGGTTCATAGTGCAGGGATGTTCAGAAATAAAAATATTGAAATGAAAAACACTGCTTGTATTGTAGTACTAATAAAAAAATGGTACGAATATATATTGTACAATAATCACAATAAATTGAAATATTTGAAATAAAATCAGTATTTTATTTGGTTTTTTTGTCTCGGATTAGACTTTTTACTGTGCATCTATATTTTATTTTGGAAGGTTTTCCCCTCAAAATGTAATAATTTTACGCACTATAGCTCTGTGTTGGTATTGCTTGGATCGTAAATTCAACAAAGTTGTCTGGTTTGAAATTGAGCAAAGAATATTTTTTGTTTATAATATTTAACATTTGTCGCTATGATCTACCGTTTAGGAGTTATATTAGTTTGAATGAATCACGTTTTGCTTACATTCTTTAAGTGTTGGGGCACACTCTGCTCTGTTTGAAGCAACGTTTGAAATTTAATTAAATTATTATTTTATGTAATTTGATCATTTTAATTCTAAAATGCAAATTGGGAAAATCAGTAGATTATATATAGACAGATCTATCCGTGATATTTTGTTTTTTCAGTCAGGGAGAATTGGACTTTTTTTTGTTTCTATTTATTTATTTAAAGTAACAATTATTTAGTTTAAACATTACTGCTGGTTCCTGTGAGAGATCCAATAGCAACTGAAACCCGTACAGATACATGCCTCCTACCTTTCTCACGGCTAGGATCTAGAGCATTGATAAGAATACGTGGGTTTCTTATTATTCAGTTTTCACTTATCACTATTCTTCACGTTCCTCATAGGTCACTTATATATTTATTTATGGAAATCGAAATATTATATTTGATATTTTCGTGTTCTTAATATTAATTTATTTAAACCATATACCGGTAGACGATTCATCAAACTTTGAGTGTGGTTTGAAGTAGTTGGTTCTCAGTCTTGCCAACAGAACAGCTTATATGATCTTTAGTGTATCTTTATTATATATGTTTATTATTATTTTATGTATGATACCTTGCGCTTATGTAATGTTGAAAAAAAATGTAATATAAGTTAAAAAATAAAATACTTGCAATTATAATGTTCAGATTAAAATACCTTTATGATTGATATTGTTTAGTCCCGAAACTGTTGATAAAACAATGTAACTATAAAATTTGCTGAATAACTATTTATAACATAATTTATTTCCTTAACCTAAATATAAATAACGTTATAATAAGTCGCAATATATTTAATCCTATTTATTCTAAGTACATATTTTTAATGAAAATAATATGAAGTATTGATGAAAAAATCTCTTTCTCACTGTGAAAACGATAGATCATGGATATGTTCTACTGCTTTTTCCAATTTACATTTTATAATAAGGAGGATCAATTACTTAAATTAACAATTGAATTAAATAAACAATTAATCATTATTCAAAATAAACAAAGTTGAGGGAAAGTAGGGGTCTCAAACGTAACTTTTTTTATTCAAAATAGAATATCTCCTAAACCGTAGGTCTAGCGACAAATGTTACATTGCAAAATGTATTCTCCATTAAATTTCCAATACGGAAACTGTCGGAAAATTTCTGATCTAATAAGACCTACAGAGCTATAGCGTGTCAAAATGTTACATTTTTGGATGTGAATAAAATTTTATAACAAAAAAATATTGATCTTCAGCCTAAAGACATATTCATGTCAAACATAAATAAAAAAGATAAAATTAGAAAATGAACTGTTTAAAACAAGAACAACGAAAGCGATTCAAAAACACTTGTCATTATATTAAACAATTTAAGAATTACTGAGATGGCCCAGAGACCTTCTAGTGTAGAATTTTAGTTGAAGTGCTATTCATGAGTAGTTCTTTACAACTTTTTACATGTTATTGTAATGTTTGTGAACACATTTACAAGATGTATATATATTGTACAGTTATAAATTTCAATAAAAGAGAAAGAATTATTGAACAAAAAAAGAATTGTATATTAAAATAAAAACGTCCAGTCACAAGACTATATTGTCTGCTTGGAGGTAAAAGTCATTAAGTTACAAAATTATATTTTTCCGTTTCAATATTCAAACGGGAATATGCTCATTAAAAATTTCTCAAATATGAATTTTTTCATTCTCTATTGTGCTTATGTAGCAGTTATACATACTTGGTGACTTTTTATAATTATGGGAAATGGTAATATCAACACACAATGACTTTCTGTCGAATTTAGAAAAAATTACACTCAGTAACTTTTACTTCCAAACAGACAATATGTATATATGCATATCTAATAGAATATATTAAAAATTAATCAAAAAATAGTCTCGAATAGCTTAGGTAAGATTGAGTTGCCAATTAAGACATTTTATAATAATTCACATTAGTTTATTGTAATAATCTAACATATTCCAATAATTAATAAATATAATTTATTTAATTACGACTAAGGCTATTAATTAGTCTAATAGTTTTTTTTTCTTTTTAATTGAAGGAAACTATTAGAACAATGAACTTATTTAGAGGCTACATTAAACGCCCCTCTCTTTCCCTTCTTTAAATGAAGAGAAAGTTTTGGTTTTGTCGGTGAAATTTCTTAAAAAGCCTGTTGTCATGTCTGTATAACCTCCCGATCATAGTAACTTTTCTAGGAATAGAAAGGGATGTACCAATAACAGTTGTGTTTAATTTCTTATGTATTGAAACAGATATCCCTTTTATGTAAGATCTCACTAAACTATGTATCTTGAATTTTGGAATAGTATTTTCTCTTCTCTTAGTTGATAAAAGAGTAAGAAAATACTCTTATGTGCTTTGAATTCTTCATGTTTCATGTTCATACTTTAAACAATCACTTCTTAACGGACATGCTTACCATAAGACAACTAATATTTTTTTTTTATAACTTCATTTATTGATCTACACGTGTCAAAAATACAAATTTGCAATCAGTGGATTATATGGCATAGGAAAGATATGTTGGCCTTCATTTACTAATAATATTTCGAAAGAAGATCTATCATCCACCTACTTTTCAGTCACTTTTTTATGACTTCAGGTATATAAGGGTTGTTCATTGCTTCTTAATGAGTTGTTTTTAGACAGAATTTTAAAGTGAATTGGTATGCATTCACTGTTGGTATTCGTAAATCAGTATGTAAGGTAACGTACCAAGGATTTTGTGTGATAAGTCTATGAGTTTTTGGTTGAAAAGGTTTGGTGTTTTTTATTTATATACGGGCCCCAAATACAACAGCGTACAAGGTAGGACAAGCATAAAATATCTAATTTAGTTCATTGCTTCGCTGTCTAAGATCCTAAAAGCTGGTGGGGAAACAGAAGCCCTACACAGAACAAAGTTATTCAGTTTAATGTTTCCCTTTCTAGACGAATATCATGAAGAGGGAGGATGGCAATTTTCCGAACAATGGTCAGGGGACAATACGAAAAAAGGCGCATTATTGGATCGGGGGTGGGGGATTCCAGTATTAGCTATGCAATGGCTTCCTGCGCTACATTAATTTTTATGCGCCCTCAAATTCTCTTTCCAAGACCCTGCAGATATAGAATTATTCATTTTCCCCTATCGTTGAGAAGGAAAAAAAGAAATGCCTTAGGCTAATCTCTCCTCGATCTTTCTTTATTCGGTTTTCTCTTTACCCATTTTTTTTTCTGTTACGTTTATTCTGAAAACAACAGCTTCTATTTCTTTATGCTTTCTTCAATGATTCTCTTCTTTTGAATATTTCATTTGCTAAAAAAATATTTTCCTTATTACTTTGCTTTCATTGGAATAATTTTCCAGCAGCTTATTATCGCTTAGATTTCTTAATTTTTTAAAGGTTAAAGTTGTTAATGTAAATCTGAAAAACATCTACGATTATTTTGAATCAAAACAATGAATACAGTCAACATTAAATTACCGATTTGTACAGTAATTATTTATATATTTATTTCATTTATTGATATTTACATCTAATAAATGTGTTGGCACTACTCGCTAGTAGCACTTCAATAAAATCTACACTAAAAGGTCTCTATCTTCTTTTCAGACGCCTAGGAGGATTATCGGGAGTAGAGTGGGAAGCAAGTTGAGAGACTATTGGATGGGAGTGGTTATGGAGCTTAGTATGGAAGGATAGGTATCCGGTTTCGGCTAAATCAGCAGCATATGGAACATAAAGATATTTATTAGTAACAAAGTAAGGAGCATTGAGGATTTTTCAAAGGATTTTGGATTGTAAGGATTTGATACGAGATAAATTGGATGGCTTAGTGGAGCCCCGAAGCTCAACTCCGTACGTCCAAATAGGTCTAATCATTAATACGTCCTAACAGCCTTTTGTAATTAATAGGGAAATCACCGTTTGTCTAGTAAACGATTGAAGTAGTACCACGAGCAGTTTTGTCACCCAAGTACTAATGTCCAAGTGGAGTCCTAGGTTTTCTGTTCACAGGTAGTGTTATTAAAATATACATTAATTATTAAAAATAGATTCATATAAAAATAGTATAGTTAAGTAATAAAATCGAGTCATTGTTCGTCTTGTCTCCTTCTTGCTTAGACGCCCTGAAGAAGACCTGCAAGGCAGATAGAACTCCATTACACTCCGTTAATAGTTTTTTTTTTTTTTTTTTTTTTTTTTTTTTTTTTTTTTTTTTTTTTTTTTTTTTTTTTTTTTTTTTTTTTTTTTTTTTTTTTTTTTGTACTAAACGAAAGTCAAGTATCTTTAGATTATAAGAAATTTAAATGGCCCATTATTAAAACGATTTGGGAGCTAAGAAGGAACAGAGCTCAGTTTCCACAGGAGGAGGGAATAATTTTAAAATTGATTATCTCACTGTTGACTCTTCAATGGGTCCATGGCGGTCCAGTCGCACCCCGGGGGGCAATAAAGAAGGAAGTTAGAAGAAATAATTTCCTTACTCTCGGCAATTTAAATCCAGAATGCAATTTTCTTAAGTGCGTGGCACTCTTCCGTTACCTGCTCCCTATTAGTGGCTAAGGATGGGCAACAGCAGATTGTATAAATAATTGTAAACATTACCTATATTACTTATGCAGTTTAAAATAATTTAAATTTAGAACAATGTTGCGATGTAAATGATTATTTGTTAAGGCAAAACTGAAAAATTCAAAATTTAAGATATGGTCTGTCAAGTCCCTACTCCACGTTCAAGCTCAGCTAATGCAGATAATTCTTTATTATTTTATATTTCCCTAAGATCCTGGGTTCAACTGTCGTGAGACTAAAAAGAAAATTCAGGAAAATTTATCTTAAGGTACTCATTTGAGTTTAGAAGTAAACTATAAATTTCAAGTAATAATTAAGACAGGTCAAACCTTTAATGCTTCGATGCGTTCCGTTCCAATATCAGCAACAATTTTAAGAGTTTTCATTCGTTGTTTGGTTAAACTAAAATTGTTACAGATGTTCAACATCATTCATGAACGGTCTAGTGAAGATGAAAAAGAGGATTATGTTGCAACAGATTCAGATCTATTAAATATTTGGTTCACCTTGTCATGCAAACTGCAATCTAAAAGAGCGAATGTATTTGTCGATTTAACGCTTTGGTTGGGAAAATATCTTAGTTTATTTTGTTTTTCAACCATATTAAGTGTGGATAGTAATTGAAAATGTTAACATTTCTTTCGTTCCTTGTAATCAAGAAATATTTTCCCTATTGCTTCGGTCAAGTAATAATTGAATGGTGTATATGTAGATGGAGATTTAATGAAGCAAATCTTGAATAATTTGGTCTTTTATTTCTAATGAGGGTAAGGAACGATCCGTAAATTTGAGCGTTCAAATAAAGATTCTTGTTTAATTGTTTGTTTTGTTCGATTTCGGAGAAGACTCCTCCGAGTTGGGTGAAGGTTGAACGCCCTCATTTGAAGTGCTATTGTATCATCCAAAACGACTCAAATCATTAAGCATTGTCATATCAGTAACGCTTTATTGTGAGAATTGATTTAGGAGGCCTGGTAAGCTAATCAAACGACTAACAATGGCCCCTGTAGGAGAGAGCAAATAACGTGTAATACACCCCCTCTCTCTCGCCAGCGTTATAGATCCACAAGTCGCCTTCTAAAAACATATCTGTTTGTCTGCTCGCCAACAATAGGTCGATTGTGTGGTTCCTATTCAAACCGGCAATGCTACACCTAGTTCCATCTCTTGTCTAAGTGGCTAGGCAATGCTATGGTTAGCATTGTCGATACAATGAAACGTCATCACTTCAGCAAAGGGAACAATGCTGTTAAATTATAATTAACGATGGTGGGCAAAACTGAAGTTTATTGATCGCACCCTTGTTAACCAATCATGGATCTGTTTCTGGACTGCTAATTAGAAAAAACGATTAGACAACCTTCAGTGTTTTTTTATATACTTACACTTGTCTGGAATCTAAACGTTGAACATACTTAACTACCTTCAACATCAGTATTTAAATCCTCTGTAACAGTTACTCGGGAAGATTAGCAAAGAATGCACCTTTACAAAAGTCATAAAACTAGATAAGTTGATTTTTGTCCAAAATAAGATAAATACTTTGGGCAACCCATATTGGTGTCTTGTACATCTTGTAAAAGGAGGCAAGTTGTGTAGGACTCCAATATGGGTTGCTCAAAATATTTATCACATCGTGGACAACAATGAACTTATATAGTTTTTCCCAAATGGTACATAGTTAGATCACTAATACCCTTTAAAGCAGGGGTGCTCAAACTTGAACTGCTGGCGATCTACCTCAATATTTTTAGACTACTTACGATCGACTCTGAGACTGCAAGTGTGTGTGATGCAGGGTTGTCGTACATACACGATACACCCTACCTACCTAGGTAGGGTGTACCGTAGCATATATAGATATTAGCTTTCTGCACAATATAGGTACATTATTTTAGTCAAGGTTTGGGTTAGGTTTAGTTAGGTTCTTCTCTACAATATCAATGAAAAAACTCATAGTTATTCAAAATTGCGAGTTTATTTGTTGTTACAAAACAAAAGAGTTACATATGGTGTTAAACTTAACTAAGGAGTGGCTTTGGATGTTGAAGCGTGGCACTGCATGTCCTCAGCATACTTTTCATAAGATGGTACGTAACCACTGAGTGCTAATCTCAAGCATGATGACATATGATCGTCAGTTAGTCGATTGCGATATTTTGACTTAATTATCTTCATTTCAGAAAATGCAGACTCGCACAAGTAAGTTGACCCGAAAAATGCCGTCAGTTGAAGGGCGATTTGCCTTACATTCGGATATTTATCTTCAGATATAAAACACCAGAAATTTGTATCAGATGCTGTAGCTTTGAGATGTATATCTGATATAATCTGCACCAACTCATTTTCAACAGAACATGAGTTCATATTAAACTGACTTGCTATTTCAGTAGCTAATTCCTCAATGTTTTTACATGAAAAAGGATAACTCATAAATGATGCTATATTTTCCAATTTACTGCAATCATAAAAACGCATTTCGAATTGTCCCTAAATATTTGATAATTCAGCCTCATACGTATCATAATTCAACTGAGGAATCCTTGCTTTCAAAGACGGAAAATGTTTCAGATCCTTTCTTTTCAGTTGATCTATCATAAGTTGCAATTTACTTTTGAATGCGTTTACTGCGCTAATCATCTCAATAATAGTTTTTCCTTTACCTTGAAGCTCCAAGTTAACGGTGTTTAAGTGCATTGTGATGTCAGTCAAAAATGCCAAATCATTTAGCCATTTTTCGTTTTTCAAAATCTGAGTGTCATCACCTCTTTCGTCTAGAAAAGCTGTTATTTCGGGCAATAATTCTTGAAACCTTTCTAGGAATTTTCCGCGACTCAACCACCTGACGTCCGTGTGAAGAACTAAATCAGTGTGTTCAGCTGACTCCCTATCTTCCAACTGCAACTGAAAGAGCCGCCGTTGCAAGCTACGTGCACGGATGGAATTCACAATTTTTGTTGCAATGCCCATAATTTCCTCCGTGTTTAAAACTTTTGAACACAAAACTTGTTGATGTATAATGCAATGGAATGAAAAAAATGAAGGGAATTCTTTATTAGCTCGACACAATGCCACAAAACCGTTTTTGTTTCCAGTCATTGCTGGTGCTCCATCGGTTGTAATGCACACTAATTTATATATTGGTAGCTCGTAGTTTTTTACAAAATTGAAGAAAACGTCATATATATCTTCGCCACGGGCCTTCCCCTTCAGAGGAATGATTGTCAAAAATTCTTCCTTAGCCAACATGTCATTGAATACCATCCGAATAAAAATACACAGCTGGGCAGTGTCTGTCATATCGATGGATTCGTCGAACTGTAAAGAAAAGTATGTACATTCCATGATATCATGTTTTAGTTTATCTGCGATGTCCTGACTCATGACTTCAATACGCCTTGTGACAGTCGGACGAGATAACTGAAGTTCTCTAATAGCAGACATGATTTCTGTTTTATTTTTAAAATCTCCAAATAAAGTCTCACCCGCTTCAATAAATGCTTCCTTCACCACCGATCCATCTTCAAATGGTTTCTTGTGTTTCGCCAAAATATGAGATATTTTAAATGACGCGATCGTAGCAGCTTTTGATTGTTTGGCTGGTCTTGTGAACATGGATTGTTCTTTTTTCAAGCAAGATATCAAATCACTTACTTTTCGTTTTCTTAATTCACTCGGTAGCGGAAAATCCTTTTCATAGTTTTTATGAACCGCCTTTAAAGTGATCACAATAGTTCGCGTTCCTTTGTAAAGCCATTTTGCCGCAGCAGTGTTCTTCATTCGAAATTTTTTTTCATGAGATGCACTCGAAACTAGTCGATCGCGATCAGTTAACCCCTTTTGATCAAAAATTTCTAAAATAATAAAACAGCTAAAAATTTCTAATAATAAGCTATGTCGGATCTGTAGCTCAATGGGTAAGGCACTTATTTCTACGCTACTTGAGTTCGAATCTGGCTGAAGGCAGAAAACTGACATTCTATTATTTTAGCCTTGGAATGTTTTCGAAGTTTGGAGAACCTCCTGAGGCACGCCAAGCCTCAATAAAATGATTACTCTTTATTGGGGAAAACTTGGTGATTGAGCGTGGTTTAGGCCAAATCTCCTCCTTTCACAACCGCTGGTCTAGTCACAGTGCATCCTCACCTAAGTACTAAACCCAATTCCATAATGGGTTGTAGTGCTACAGTTTTTTTTTTTGGACGCTATGTCGCTCAAATTTGACTCTAAATATACAATGTCTTAATTTTAATTTTATTATATACATTTTTTTTTTAAATAGTAATGCTAGATAAATCTGAGGGAGGAAGCTGCGTAATCTTTGTGTACGCTGTGCCTGAGGCACCTCCTGACCTAGGGTTTTTATCTAGCCACACGTGTTCTACAAGATAACCGGCAGACTTCCTCTACTCCCTCGTTTGTCCTTAATCTTATTGTTTCTAGAAAAAAAATATTTGAGTTGAGGTTTAACTACTTTAAATTTTCTATCATCTAGATTTCTCGAGGTGATGATATTGCGAAGTTATCCAGAGATAATTGTCATTGTAGATTTGGAACCTTGTATTAGAGATCGTCCTCTGTGGATCCTTGGGAGTGATTTGCTATTTTCCGGTCCCTGAACAATAGTCCAACTCACAATAACCGTACTCAATCCATTACCAGCGACAAACCAACATGTATACGATTCCAGTAATAATTATATAACAACTCAGAAATATACTTTCAGATTTGTATTTTTTTATTTGATAAGGATATATTTATTTATTTTTTTCTTAATCTGAAATTAAGATATAGCAAAGATCAGTTCACGCAGTGTTATATTTCTCTGCTGATAACATCTGTAGTTGGCGTGTAAAGTCATTCGATTGCTGAAATTCCGAGCATGTTTTTCCTAGTTTAAATGTTACTGCATAGTATAGTTTTCCATTTCCATTTTCTATTGTTCCAATTTTTTTTTTTAACTTACATGAAAATAAGGTTCAAGGCATTCTAATATTGCAGACAAATTTCAAGCTATACTATTAATACTAAACATAAAAAATTCTACATATCTCATGTATATTTTCAAAGCCCCTCACTCTTAAGTTACTAATAAACTTAATATCTCAGCGATTAAATTAAAATTAGCTCGGATTACCTGGTTTTGTAGTACAACTACTGCTTGTTAAGGAAAAATAAAAAAAAAAACAGAGATTTTTCAACTCACAAACTTATCAATTGTCAGTTCAATTTATAAATAACAATCTTAGCAAGAAAAAAAAATAAGAAAATCAAGTTTGGAGGTGCCACTGGGTTCTTCTCGCCTTCATGTATTTTACGCTAAAATGGCTTTCATTCCATTCGAGAAAAAAAATAATAATAATAATAATTGTAACACAAAAACACTCTTAAATAAAATTTAATTTTATCATTTCATTCAATTTAAATAATCTATCAATGTTTTTTTGTTTTGTTTTTTATAATATAAGGATATAAAAATAAAACATTAAAAAAAAAAAATAAATAATAATAATTCTTTTGACATTTTGGATCAAAACTTAATCCCAGAATATTCAGTCCTCAAAACTCTAAGTAGTAATATTTACCAAAACCCCTGAACTGAAACCATACACGCTAATGTAATTTATTACAATGCTCTTAAGATGATATTAATTTAGACATAAAAAGCTTTTCAGTTCATTTATTCCGAGTTCCAATTAAAGGAGATCTTCACCGCGGGGAATGTGGGAGTTTGTTTTTTGCGCAGACAGTGGACGGGTGTAGATCGTAAATCATGGCGGTTTTACAGCCGCGCAAGTCGGGCAATAATTAGGTGTAAACACGACACGCGAAAGGATATGTCTGGAGTCACCCGGGGCACCAAGCTCAGCCCCTCCATTCCTTACTTTATTGCGGCTAAAAATGGCCTTCTTCTCTTTGATACACGCCTCGATTTATTATTTATATTTATGGAGATTAGCTCGGAAACTTAATATCGTATTTTTCTTCTAGAGCTAATTAAAAATGTTGGGATGTTATTACTTGGGCTTAAATGCTACTGGAAAAAAAAATACATAGTACTCTTCCATGTTCCACAACGTATGCTATAATAGATAATGAACATGCAGAGTTACCTACGAAATGAAATAAGAATTAATATTTTTTCTTTGTCTATAATATCAAAGGAAGATAATGTTCTTAAAAAAAAAAAAATAAAAAAATAATGTGAATAACAAATTTATTCACATGATTTTGTATTGTTTCCATCCTTGGAAACTCTGGTAAGTCTGTTGAACAATAACGTTGAATTTGTTGAAGAGAGAATTTTTGTAGCTATCTTTATTTTATTATTTTACTAGCTGTCGTGAAGACGTTGATAAGTTATAATTGAAGAGTTAGATGGATAAAGGGGTTATATCACATTTTTTACATGTGTAAAAAGTACAAATCTAGTTTATTTGATGAAGGATTTATGTGCAGAAGTGTTAGGTAGCAAACTATGAATTTTCCTGCGAAAGGAATGTGTAAAAAAAAAAAAAATTAATATAAATTACTCAAATTGTGTTATGTAGCAATAAATTATCTACCGAATCCATCAATTGTGCTCGTATGATTAGCGCGCCGTAAATTTTTGATTCTTTTTCCGAACTCCTTTTATTAAAAATACAATTTAATTCAAAACAGATATTTTAAGGCCTCATTAAGAAGCACAACAATATTTCATAACATTGATATAAAAAAATGAGCATTGAAACAGTGTACTCATTCAATACACAGTTGACTCTCTCAATGTAGAGTTATCAGAATTTTCTTACTTGGGGCCCCACTTGAACAGATATGTTGCTGATTGGACAGATACCTTTCATATTAAACTTAATAGCGAGTCAAATCCACTAGTATCTCAACTTGCTTTCCATTCTTTCAAACAACCCTCTGAGGTGTCTGAAAGAAGATTGCTTTGGAACCTTCTTGTAAAAAACTTTTATCGTAGTGCTACCAATGGGATTCTCTCTCTTGATTTTCCTATCTCATCTAAAGGTTTGTCAGTAATACATACTTGGTTATGTTATTGAGCAACTGTCGAGGGATGTTTTCCTACGTTGAGTATCAATCTTCTATCCCGTTTAATCGATAAGTTACGGGGTAGAATAGACGGAAAGTAATTAAGAAAATGCCATGGGTTTTCCTTTCAGTCGTAATGCACACATGATACAAAATGCATTAGTGAAACTACACCGGTAACCGTTTCGTAGCAGTTGTAAACGTCATAACTCGCCAAACAAACCGACTCATGTTTGCCCCGCGCAAACACAAACAACAACATTTAGGACAATTAAACCCCGTAGCGTAGGCGAGAGCTTCCCGGAGCTCTTCTATTATTTACACCGACGTGGCACCCCCAGCTCTGGGGCAAACACGTTTTTATCAGGGCAGGCTAAAAGGCCCCTAATGCCCCTAACCCTTTCTATTTGGGATTTTAATTATTCCGAATGAAAGGGATTTAAAGGGTTTTAGTGGTGGGTGGGGGGTTGGTCCCTCCTTAATCTTGGCCCTTCATAAACAGAGGGAATGGATGTTGCTACAACTTTTCTTCGACTATAAACAGCCAAGGAGCGGAGTTATCTTATTTACATAAATCTGCAAAGTCGTTTGGAGAAGATCTTCTGCGAGGGCGACGTAGGTCTTGAATAACGGAGATTATATGGTGAATTAATGTTTAATATTATTAAAGTAAATGTACAAACAAAAACAGCACATTTGAAGGGTTTCCTGCAAAAAGGAAGCTTGGAATAAGCTCCACCAATTAGTTTGAAAATAAAACAAACTTGCTCCAAACAAACAAGGACAGTCCCATCTTATGATTATGATATTGGTAGGAAAAGAGAGAATATTGATGTGGAAATATTGGCCTTTGCTGATGATTTAGCAATAGTTACAAAAAATGAAGAGATTGCCAAAATTTATATTGAAAAATTAGTAGAAATTGCATCTAAAACAGGTTTACAGATTTCTTGCGAAAAGGCAGTATATATGTCGACTCATGTGAATATAAGCAAAGAACTAAAAACTAAATATGGTAAAACTAGGAGGGTAGATAAGTTTAAATATTTAGGTGAAGTAATTCAAAATAATGGTTTAGATAAAGCAGCAAATCTCGCAAGAGCCAACAAAATGGAATTTGCCTTCCTAAAAACTAAGGATATATATATATAATAAAAAAAATCTCTCTATTGAGGCTAAATTGCGTTATTATAAAGCAGTTGTTCGTCCTGAAAGCTTATATGCCTCTGAATGCTTGTTTCTCAACAAAAAGGGAGAAATTGAAAATCTGGAAAAGAAGGAGAGAAAAATATTAAGAAAAGTATTAGGACCAAGAAAGACTGAACTTTGGGGCGATTGTTTCGATGAGCTGAAAGATAAATGGCCCCATATATGTCAATATTTTTTTTTCCCCCTGTGATCAGAACTCACTTGAAATAATTGTTTGCATATTCTATAAAATTTAAAATTCACCTTAAAATAATCGCATCTGAGCTTGATTAGTTTTAACATGTTTGCTTCAGCATGCTTGATATCGAATTAAGATTAATGAATTATTTGACAATTTTATTGGAATTTTTTTATCTAAAAACATTCAAAACATAAGCACTTTTCAACACAGATTATAGGTATTAATTTTTTAAAAATCTTATACAGGTTTCAAACATGGTGATACTCACATATAGGGGCAAAACAGAAGTACTTTTAAAATATATCAGTTTCTAGAGCTGACATATTGTAATGGTACCAAAGGAGGTGTTGAGTAGTTGGGTAAAAATAAACTAATCTTCGAACAAATAAATTACAAAATAATTGGAGAATGATTCGTCAGTCCTAATTGTATTAATCTTTCTATACCATCATTCATGCCTCAAGTGATCTTTATATTGAACTTTGAGAACTTATATTTATTTTTATTTATAATGAACAAATCGTACTATTTCGCGATCAACGACCTGCTTACATACTCAACACTCACTCTGTGTCTCATCTTATAAATGGCTAAATGCCTTTTATGATTTCAAACTGAAGTGGGATACTAAATACAATAGACATTAGCTATTTCAGTGGTTCAACGCCCAGAGTTAATAGGTATTTCTAATTCCATCGGGTCGGTGTGGTTCCGTTAAAACAATGGCTTGTGGAAAATGCATTGTCGAATTTCAGGGCCGTATAGAAACGTAACCCCCTTTTTTTGGGCACAATAATTCCTTCTTTTTTTTTCTTTTTTTTTTTCAAATTTACAATATTGCTTAATTCTCTTTAACAGTAAATATGTTCTGTTTGATAAATATTCGTTCTTTTTTTTTTTTAGTTATTGATATTTAAAAATATTGATTAATTAATTAAATGAGATTATAGAGAATATATTGTAGGTATAAAGAGAAAAAAAAATTCTATTTAATTATGCTTTGAAATAAACAATTATATATGCTGTTGAATAATTTTTAATAAATAACTATTTATTTATTCATTAAAATAAATATTTCGAAAATTTGTAACAGTTGTTTGTGTATACACAAGGCAGACATGGGTTTACAGGTGGGATCACAGGGGCTTATGTAGATTCCTCTCAAGAGTTCAATACTATAACAAAATCTTTTCAGCCTCATTGATTTTTTTGTTTTATGTCTTCTGAGCTTTGGGGCTCCACTAAACCATCCAATTCATTTCGTATCTAATATTTACAATCCAAAATCCTTCGAAGAATCCTCAATGCTCCTTACATTGTCACCAATACACAGCCATAAAGATGTTAATGTTTCATATGTTGCTGATTTGGCCCAAACCAGATATCTATCCTCTCATAGTAAGCTACATAACCACTCAAATCCACTTGTTTCTCAACTCCATTACCGATAATCCTCCGAGGCTTCTGGAAAGATGGCCTAGAGATCTTTTAGTGTTGAATTTTTATTGCAGTGCTACTGATGAGTATTTCTTTTCAAGATTCGACTTGATGTATATATTTGTACAGTTGTAAAAAAATAAATAAATACATGTCCTCAATTTTTTCAAAACATTAACGTCCATTGTTCGGATCCTATCCAATTAACAGCACTTATTTTTAATCGTCGAAGCGTGTTGGACCTTATACGCTCGGGGGAAAAAAATGGCAGTTACGTAATTCAGAGAAGAGACCTGTAAAATGTCGGGATGTTTAATTTGGAATCAATTTGGATCCGACCGTTTCAAGGCAAACAAAATAATACCATGTTGTTGATTCGTGACCATAACTCCATCCTTTGATTACATTTCTACGGTGTCCATTCCAATTGGTGGAACATGATTTAGGACCGTTATTCGTGGAGCTGCCCTCTGCAGTTTTAATTTCTTTCACCACCACGACTCTCCCGTTGGGTCACTATCTTCTGGATGTTATTTTTAATAGAGTTTAGATTAAAAGTTTCCTCAGTGCGTGTTTCTAGCCAGTGACGAGGCAGAAGGCCAATCTTGGAGATCTTAAATTAGAAGTGTAGTAATTAAAGTCTTTTACGGTATGATTGCGTCAGTGGAAATTGAAAATAATATGTAGATGTAAACTATTTTTTTTCCCTTGAAACAGCTTATAAATACATACTTTATAAGCGGTAATTATTCTTTTATATTTAATTGAAATTTTGGTTCATCATTACATATTGAGGTATTTTTGTTTATTTTTTAATTTCGCTACATCGACCTTTATTCGGGATTCAAATTTAAATTTTCCTTGATTGACTCCAAATTGTATATATGCGTATCAATGCTTAACAACATTTCATGTATACATTTTTCTACCACAATATCTTGGCAAAAAAAAAACACTTATATATATATAGGACAGGAGCGCCAGTCAAATGATATTTCAAAAAAATTCTACTTTATATATATATATATATATATATATATATATATATATATATATATATATATATATATATAAAAATATATAAAATATATTTATATTTTTTTTTTTTTTTTTTTTTTTTTTTTTTTATAAAAGTAGTGAATTCAAAAAGTGATGAATTTAGTTAGAACATTTTGAAATTCCAAAAGTCCGGTCATTTGACTCGCATGGAAGGTTTAGTGTTAAGGAAAGTTTGAGTCCAAGCTAACTTTCAACTTTAAATAATAACTTTATATTTTATTTTTAATTCCACTGTTATGATTAGATGTAATACAGATTATATTAATAATAATCCATAACTTATCCACTTACCATTAAGGAACCTAGTTAGAAATTAAATATTTTTATAAAAATGTTATAGGAGAATATTTTCTTTCGATAAGATAAGGATAATTTATTGCGATTATTCATATTTTTTTAGTCCGATTAACTTCATTAAATATATATAATTTCACAGTAAGTTTAGCCTCCCAAAAGATACTTAGGCAACAGAATAAAACGATTGAATTAACTCGTAAGTACCGAGTACCCTTAAATGGGTCCACACAATTAGTTTCGTCAAACATGACCGAGTTCTCTAATGATAGTTCCAATAGATGATATCATGGGCCTGTAATTAATCTTTTAATTCATCAAGAATAATTGAATTATCATATTCAATATATAAATATATATATATATATATATATATATATATATATATATATATATATATATATATATATATATATTTCCTCTTCTGTAGTAACCCTGCTTTTTTAAGTAGTAAGCCTCTTCTTAAAGAGGCTTTTTATTTTAAAATTGTGCATATTATGTACATACAATGTTTTAGATAGCGTTTCTTCTGATACAAATCAATATTTTTAAGTGTCTATAACTTTCAACAAAAAAATAAAAAACAAACTAAAAAATGAATAAATGAATAAACTGGAAAAGGAACGAGGAAAAAATAAACTTCAGTCTTTGTGATATATATATATATATATAGATAAAGAGAGAGGAGTATATATATATATATATATATATGGACATATTTCTTGAATGTCACTATTAGATGTTTAATAAGGTTCTTGAGGTTCAGTCAATAAATAAAAACAACTATTTTGGCGACGTTTTGAGACTATATTGTTCTCATATTAACCTGTAAAAAAACAGGTTACAATAAAATTATATAAGTTATACAAGTTATTTCAATACATTAAGTTAGCTACAATATAAATATATAAAAACATGCTTTAGAATAATTGACTACATATAATTACAAAATATGGAAGAGTAGGAAACTACTCACAATGTTACTGGTGGATATGCTATTGGTATTTACTACTAAATTATGACAATTCTAGTACACAAATGACCTGGAGAATTTTTGAAAAAAAGGTAAAAGTATAAATGATTTATATGATGTATATTAATGTGTATGTATATTAATGCACACTTGTTATTCCAATTTAATACATTCAGACCAATAATATACCAGTTGCATATATACCAGTAACATTGTAAGTTGTTCCCCCATATTTTGTAATTATATGTAGTTAATTATTCTAACGCATGATTTTACATATTTATATTGTAGCTAACATTATATTTTAAAATAACTTGTATAACGTATATAATTTTATTTTAACCTGTTTTTTTTTTTTTTACTCTAGGGCATGATTATGAGGATAATAGTCTCGAAACGTTGCCAAAATAGTTGTTTTTATTTAGATAATAGTTTATTAAAATAGTTATAATAATGTTTTGTAAATATTATGAAATTCTAACAATAATATACATCTAATACAATTATCTTACTTCAAAAAGAAGGATAAAGATCGGAGTACGCTTAACGAATGTGTCAGACTGGACGTGAGCCGAGCATAATGACTGCCTCCATTGGATTATAGAAGCTGAGGCATAGATGTTTACTTTTTAGTTGGGTATTAATTTACCTAATGACCAGTTCCACAGCTCTTGGGTAGCCCACTGACTTCAGACTGTCAGTTAAATACTGGTTTGAGATTTGGATACCCTGGTAGGCCAAGCGCGACGTGGGAGAACCTCAAGAACTAAAGGAATCTTCGCCTCCTTAAAAAAAATATATATATAAATTAGAAAAAAAAAATGGTATCATCATTCTCATTGAAAAGAAAATTATGACTAGCAATGAAATTTTAAAAATATTACTAACACATCTTATGATTGGAGGTAAAAGTCATTAAGTAACAAAATCAATTTTTTTTCGTTTCGATATTCAAACTGGAATATGCCCATAAAAAATTTCTATGTAGCGAGTTTTTCATTCTATAATGTGGATATATAGCAGTTGTATTCACTTGCTGACTTTTTATACTTATGGGAAGTGATAATATAAACACACAATGACTTTTTGTCGAATTTGGAAAAAATTGCACTTAGTCACTTTTACCTCCAAGCAGGCGACATTAAAACCTTATTAAAATATTTTTTAGGTATCGGTAATTTGATGTGAGTTGACGAAATATATTTTAATTACAAGTTTTTTTTAGAATTTACATTTATTCAGACAAAAGTGGTCAAGTATATTTGGACATTTCCCTCTACAATGTTCTTTAAAAAAATGCTTGTTATTCGTTTATTTATTTTAATTAACTAAAAGCCTATTTGTTCTTATAACAGCTATTCTTTAATAATCACATCAGTCTGCCTATACCAAGCCAAATTATCAAAAGAGATACCATTAAATGTATTCATACAATATGTACAAAAAATTTATTAAAAACACCTAAATATATAAATTATAAAATTATAGAAATAGTATGAACTGAAAACTTAAAAATATAATTTTAAAAATTGATATAATCCTCGAATCATTAAGATAAAAGTAACTGGTTAAAAAAACCTATTCGAAACCCTGCAGATTTCGAGTACTTTAATATCCACCAAAATAACTCGAAAAATATTCTATGATATTGAGAATACTTATATATCACTGTTTAAACAATTAATTCACATATCGCTCATATGCTGCTACAACGACATAACTCAAAACTTCAATTTTGCAGAAGGACAGTCTTGTGACATATCCTGCTCTCTCATAGTTAATAGTTGAAGCTCAAATATAATGTTCTAACGACTAAAACTACGTAGGTGAATTATACTGTCAAAAGCTCGGCATAACTTAGAAGCTTATTTTTGAGTTATGTCGTTGCAGCAAATGAGCGATATCTGCCAGCAAGTAAAAAATGTCCGTACTAATCTGTAATTTAAAGTACGCTCTTCACTCTCTTGATTAGATAATATTTCAAAACGTTTTTAAAAAACTTATAATAAGTATTATTTATGATATATAATTATTTATAATGTTACATATATAAGAATACTCTTTATCAAAACTAAAGAGATAATTGTAAGTACACAGATAGATCATGTGCATTGATTACTGATAAAAAAAAATATAATAAAATTGATCAGATAGATTAGATACATATAAATCATAAGATATGTGTAAAAAAGTTTTCTAGTTATTAAATAAATAAAAAAAAATATTTTCCAGAGATTAATATTCTTGATAATGTCGAATAAATCTTCATCAAACTGCGTTATGACGTTTTAAAGTAAAAAATTAATAAAATATGATTTAAGATATTTCTTATAAAGTTATAATTCATGGATTAGCTAGTGATTATATTTCGTTTCGGAAATATTAACGCTATTTCTTTTTTACATTTTGTTTTATATAATAGCTCTGACCTTCTCAATTTTTTTAAATTATTATTTAATGCAGTATACTCTCGCTTTTCCGAACTAATTAAAACTAGGATTAGAGAAATTTTGGATTATTGGGGAGGGAAATTTCAGAAATAATAATATGCATACAATATAGAACACTGCTTGTATTGTTGTACTTACATTAGAAAGGTATAAATGTATAATAAACAATAATTATGTTAAGTTTAAGGTTTTTTTACATGGAAATGTTTTTAGCTGGGGGCTTGTATTTTTTTTTTTTTTTTTTTTTTTTTTTGTAACGTTTATTTCACCATCAAAAATGGAAAATGTTGATACGCTTTAGCTCTGTTGGTGTTGTTTGGACCGAAAATTTTCCTAATTTTCTTAATCAACAATTAAATGGAGAATTTTTTTTTTATGTAACATTTGTCGCTAGGACCTACCTACAGCTTAGAAACTCTATTGGTTTGAATGAAAAAAGTCACATAGGAAATCTGCTCTAAATTTTATTCATTTTCAATTTTATTCTTCGCTATTCGAAGTTTCCTTCAACCTAACTCCTCCCTCAGTCGGTTCCTCCACTCCTCTCTGTCCATTGATTCTCTTCCGTTAGTCCCCGGCAATGCTAACAGAGACGGTACCGAGTAATGGCGGTATAATTATTTATCCAGGGATATAGAAGACTCCAAGGGGTTGAAGACCCCGAAATAAAGCTTCCTATTACTCCAGGTTGAGGGGTTAATGCAATAGGCTAGCTCCTCATTCATTTAAAAAAATCATAAACTGCTAAAAAGCCAACAAACAAGCCTCGGATACTTGATGGCTACAACGGATAAGACATAATGCGCGGAAACGGACAATTTTTAATTTAATTTAATTATTAAATGTAATAAGAATAACACTGAACCGTGAAGACTGGCGATCAGTACATGAGCAGGCCAAGTCTCTACTCTCAAGGGCTTATTTTTATGGTATTAATAATAATATTAATTTAAGTAATTTGATCCTTGTCATTTTTAAAACATTTTTTTATCATTTTTCTAAGCTGCTTTATGAATATGATCAACAAAATAGGAGGTAATTTTTAGAAGACTACATCACGGTAAACAAACGCAGCTAGTTCCCAGGAATTAGACTTTCAGTATGATCCTGAAAGGAAAATGTGTGAAATTAGGTCTATAGGAAACTCTCTGTTTTAGTATCCCTTTTTTTTATTTTTCTTCACTGAAGGTTCGGATATCCAAGTAGTTCGGACTATCACTGGATTAGCGAGAGTTTACTGTATATGCATGTTTAAATGATGATATTATTGAATTTATAAAAATATTGATTTTTGAATTTAAAATTTTATAATGCTTAAATATAAGATTGCTTACTGTCCATCGATACCGAACTATCAATTTTTTTAGTTATAGAAGTTCATTAATATTTATAATTGTTGCTTCCTGGATAGTGGATATTGGTTCGATGGACCAGTAAGCTCAACTCCTTTGCCGCTCCGCAGACGTGCCCCCCAAGCACGTGCTGTGCACGGCAACTGTTGCCTGATTCAGAGCCTGCTGCAATGTTGCAGGCCTGGTAGACCGCCGAAACGGGCTCCTGTTGGACTCTCCCTGGCGGCCTCACACCTCTCCCAGCAGATCAAGAAGCACCGGATGGACAACGGTGACTACCCTTCTTCAGGATACGAAAACGGACACATCTCAGGTGAGCCACAGCACCTATATTTCATAATAAAATTAGGAATAAACTTTTGATATTGTTTAGTTTGGTGTTTATATAATTTATTTTTATTGAAAGATAATTTGAATTTGTTTGATTGTGAGTTGAATAAAATAAATAAGGTCAGGGAGTTTAGGGAAATTCGGGACCTGTGAGTTATAACTCAGTGAATTGGATTATTTGGAGTAAATTTTATCCCACTGATCTCGTAATTTGGTTGTTAGTTGGGGCTGAACATACTTATGTACCCTAACTAGGGGAGGAAGGACGGTTTATCCTACAGGTTACCAACCTATTCTAGCCAGCGTGGGAAGTTTCACTCAAGAAAAACATTTTATCTCGTCGAGGTGGGATTCGTACATAGGGCCTTTTGTACCGAACGCATCGAGTTTCCTGATCTTGTAAGTTTTAGTGAGTTCATTATGAAACTTTGCTCATAACACAGGGATAGAAATATCTCCTCAAAACATCCACCGTGTATCTGAAGACCCATTATAGAGAACTCCTCTTGAAAATCTCAATGCAGGAAAAAATCCCTCTAGAAACATACTAAGCGTGCTAGTGATTATTTTTGTAAATGTAAAAATCCATTTCTTCTCTCTCCATATACTTCATCCATCATAATTTGAGTTTTATCTCTTAAATATTACATTGACACTGATTCATGTTTCCGCTAAACCTGTGAATTACCAAATTTCGATGAAATGATGAGTCATTTAATGAAATTAATAGAAATAACTCCTTTTTCAGTTTGTCATAGTTCAGTCAGTATTTAAATATTTTATTACTATATAAAAATTCGTACCAGGCATTAAGTTGTATATGATAATTGTTAAGGTTATCATAAACTTTCTGATCGTTTTAAAAATATAAATTTCAGTGTTAGAGATTTTTTCAATAATAATATAAAGATTATGGGTTTCAGCTAGAACGTTAAATAAATGACAGATCCTAAAATCGCATTACTAATATGAATAATAAGTAATCAATCAAAAGCACATTATTGATTATATATGGCTAGCAAATTAAATTTTAATCAGTGTGTTGTTCATTATAAATTAGAACACATAATGACCAATACATAATGAATTATCAGTAAATTTTTCTGTATACTCATACCTCGTAACATTCTCGTAATATAAATTGTAAAGTTATATATCCCTAGATATGAAGAAGTTGATAGGTCACAATTTTACACTTTTCAGTTTACATTTTTGATCGTTTTCCTAATCCTGTGATTAATCAAAAATAACATTTGCTTCAAGATAGATACTTTAAGTCCTTATTATGAAGAAAAACTTATCCATTTTTTTATGTATATATTAAAAATCCTGCTTTGAATTTTCATAGTTCACTCGTTTTCAAGGTAATTTGAATGTATGAAATCAATCATTAGTTCATCGCTAAGGTTATTATAATCATGTATGACTCCAATTGGAAAACTTTTTCCAAAACCCCTTGAGATCAGTTGGCATATCCCAATAACTAAACATAATAATTAACCGTTACATAATAGGTTATGTCGCCGACAAAGACTACACGAGCTACAACGAATACTACGCTCGCAAACTAAATCATAGCGGGAGGATTGGCTAATGAAGGCGTGTAGATAGAGACAATCAACAAACAGGCTGGTAAACAGGACGGACCTAACATGTCCCCTATAGTCAAAATGGTAAATCAACTGACATTGATCAGCTCAATCAACATCCGCAACCATAGTCTAATTAACATTTGCCCTGATAATTACCTTAACGATTCTTTGCCCAAGTCCAACCGCGAAACTGATCATATACTGTAACTTATAAGGCGAGTATTCGTTTTGTCCGTCCTAAAATCGATCAAAATGTTAAATATTAAAATATTATTATTTTGTTTAATTTTACTTCCATACCAGTATCTCATCTAGTCAAAATCAACACTTTATACAGTGTGAATGGCATGTTTTACATAAGGGTGATCAGACTTACTTAAAACTTTAAATAAAAAAAAATTCAAAGAGGCACTCCAACCTACTTCTTTTTACTCTTCTCATGATATTTAGTTACATGTTTCTCCACCAACTTTGTATAAATTTCTTAAAATGCACATGGAGTATGTTCTGAAATAATTTATATGAAGTCTAAATGTGGTTTGATAACATGATTAAATCTACAATAAAGTCTGTATGTTATTACTGAAGTATTAAAAGGGTTATTGTCGAATATTGTCTTAATCGTAAAACCTAGGTTTCATAATGGTTTTCGTAAAAAATATATGTGCCTATTCTTCCAAGTTAATCTTTTTTAAAAAATAATAAAGAAAACGAGCAACTATATAATGATAGTTAAAATTGTGGATAAGTGAAAATTACCCACGTCGTGCATTTTTGATTGTGTTCCCAACTTGAATAACTTTTACTCTAAAAATACTATTTGTACTAAAATAGATACTTCCAGGCCTTATTATAAAGCATAACAAACAATTTTTTATGCAACAGATATTAAAAATCCTGCTTTAATGTTATATATGTATATTTCTATAATAGTTAACTCATTTTAAGGTAATTTGACCACTTCTTCAGAACAACCACCGAACTAAATAATAAAAAATAAATTAGAATAGTGGAAATAAATATACTAAAATAGATAAAGAAAGAATAATTAATTATATTCGCACTGTGCATAATCGTATGTGCATCGTGGGGAACATTTATGAGATGGCAAGCGTCAATAGTGTTGAATTCCATCAATTTAATTTAATTTTCAAACTTCAACAATGGCTATCAATAGAACAAGAGAAGAGGCATTTCAATCCTGACAATGCAAAATATCTATCATTTTTACTACTAGGAACTTAAAAAAGTCCATTTCGTTGAAAATATTACAAATTCCTCTTTATGTAAATCTATTCTCATCCCAAATCTGAAACAAAATAAAATTATCATCAATCATCAATAAAAGTTTTGCTTTGTCATTTTTGATGTTTATATAGTATTACTCAAGCCAATGTATTTTTTAAAATGTAGAATTATTTTCAAAAAGCACGTGTTTTATATAATTGTCTTCTTTTATCACCAGCTTCGTCGTCCAATTAAATTGATTACTATAAAAATGTTTTTATTTAAAGAATTCCTTAGATTCAAATTATATCGAATTATATCATTTTAGACTGTAAATTTATTTTTTTTAAATCACAGATCAGTTTATGAATTTAAATATTATATCATGAAGGCTTTGAGGTGAAGGAAATCGCATTGAGGGAAATAGATACTTCACCTGATAAACTAATACAAGTAACATTAAATTTAGTAACCTTTTTCGTTGTATAAGTTGACTAATAACAAAATTATTTATTGCTTAAAATTTTTGCAAGTTTTCTTGAATATTAGTTATTTGTGTTAAATATTCTAATAATTATAACACAACATCCTTTAAAAATAACTGGAAGGAAGAAGTAGGAAGTTGGGAAAGAGTAATTATATGTGACTGCTTGACGGATCTGATAGCATTAAAAAATGGGTTGAGCCGTACATCGGAATTCGCCGCTGACATCTGTTCATTTCGAGCTGTAACAGTTGCCACTAAAAGAATGTAAGAACGATTATTGCGTCTTATTTATAATTATTTTTATTAATTTATGATAATTTCTTATTTTATTAGTCTAATTTAATTATTATGACGAGATATTTTGAATTGTTATAAAGTCGTTTTAAATACGTTTAATTTTCACGGCCAAACTTCAATGTTTAACACTCTCTCTAGACTTATAATTATGTATATTAGTGATGTGTCAGTACCGAAATATTTTGGTTTTCGATACGGAAACCAGTTAAATAAATAAATTTCTATAGCAAATAATAATCCATAACAGTAATAAAATAGCAAAAAAAAAAAAAAATAGATTACATAAATCAATAACAAATCAAGAAATTTTTTATCTAGGATATATAAAATATAAGTTGATTTAAAGTCAGGACTTGTCCGAATTAATAATTAATTTTAAAAATTCTTATCTAAAATGATAAATATTCGATTGGTTCTGGATTTTATTTATAATATACGGAATTGAAAAATTTCGAACATTTATCTCTTAACATTGATGGGAGAATGTTGTGGATTTAAAGTTATTTAATCCACATATTTGTCTGGATGTTAATTTAATAACTTTTTGGGCTCGAATACTAACATGAATTTG
The DNA here is from genome assembly GCA_003667255.2 of Euschistus heros. NCBI lineage: Eukaryota > Metazoa > Arthropoda > Insecta > Hemiptera > Pentatomidae > Euschistus > Euschistus heros. Next base: position 869,312 of record RCWM02000206.1, on the reverse strand, counting down.
TAATATAATGAAAAAAAAATTATATCTTATCTTCCATGATAACAGGAGCCATCTAATGATCACAAAATATTTAAATAAAATACTGCATTTACCAAACTTCAGTGCTTCTCCTTCTTAATTTCTTTATTTTCTAACAGCGTATCTATATCTTTACCAATTTAAAGTAAGTTATGCAGAAGTTCGGTTTTTGAAGATAATAGCTTTGAATTCTTCTTGTACCATGCAAGAAAAATTTGAATAAATTACACAATTAGATATCACGTTAGCGATATCGATTGATTCTTAAGAACCGACTTTGTGTTTCAATACAGATAATTTTCTCAAAAATCGGTGGAATACATTCCTAGAAAAAAAAAAATCTTAAAATGTGCCCAATATCAGTACGTTAATATTTATTTAACTTTGGATTGCAAAAGAAGTTTTTGAATTTTTAAATGATTTTTTTTTTTTTTCAATTTTGTACTAAGAAGCATGGAGCCAGAGTACATAAGGTATAATTAAACATATTTTTTTAAAACCTTGTGTGAATAATCGATGTATAATAATTACATGATTCGTTATCACAAAAAAGTCCGTAGGCGATAGCGATCGATTTCTAAGCTCCGCTTTTAGAATGTAGATACTCTTCTATACGCTTTTCGCAAGAATTGGTAAAATCGAGTTTCGACATTTGGAATCGATTAATCGGCTTATTATGGATGTAATACGTATTAAAAATTTTTTTTTAAATCTAACTCCTACATGTTTTTTTCTGAACCAAATGATGCCCGAATCGAAGCAATCCAGCAGCCTTCCACTCCAGAAGAACCATTGTGACCACTGATAGGCCGCTATTAAGATGCAAATGCCCCAAGACGAAGATAACGCTCCGGAAGAGGAAATGCTCATGTTTAATTGTTAGCGGAGCTGTTATTATAACGAAAGGCAAGTTGTTTATAGGAAGGCGTCTTAGGAAGAATTAAGGGCTTCGGTTCCCACTGTCTCAATTGGGAAGGGTTTAATTGTCGGGGAGGGAACGTGTGCGTGTGTGAACGACTCTCACAGACATATCGAACTGTAATTAACAATTAACAATTAGTAAACTATTGTAGTAATAGTCCTTTTAGAAAGTAGTGGCGCCTAGCTTTAAGCACTTGCTTCATTTAATGCTCTGTTTACGTTTATGTTAATGCTATTTGATGTTATATTTTTTTTTGTTTTTTTCTATTCTTCACTTCCAGTTCCTAAAATATTTCAAGAACAAAATAACAGAACCTGACTCTGAAACTCAAACAAATCATTCAAAATATATCAAATTTCAAAATTCAGTGAAAGGTTGCAATTTTTTTTTTTTTAATTTTATGCTAAAAACAATTATTAAATAATTATAATAACCCACCTAAATATTTTTATTTTTTCTAGCGTCAACATAATACCTATTTTTTTTTTTTAATGTTTATTCTTCCTATTTCATAATAATTACCTTGGATTTATATTTATTTTTAAATTTATATTTTTTATGAACAAGTTTTTTTACTAAGCTTGTAATTATCACTTTTTTTTTTTCTTTTCCATCATTATTATTTTTTTTTTTTTGCATTTCCTTAATTTTTATCTGACAAAATATTTAACGTTGCCATAAAATACAAATATTATTTTTCTGATCCCAACTGATCCTTCCAACATGTCCAAGACATAAAAAGTATTACGCTTATTTTTAAGTTATTTTTAAAAAATTCTACGGGCAATTTTTGTGGGTTAAAGAAAACAAAAATTAAATGATGTAAACGAAAAAATTGATTGAAAAAATGTGTTACTATTTCTAAACCGCTTCATCACTTTTTTCACTTTTCAGAAACTTAATCAAGATTTTTTTTTACAGTTAATTTTACAACTGGATGGCTCACGTAAATAATAAATTCCTGTTTGTTTTTTTTTTTCTGTCGGTTTTGATCATATTTTTTTCCACAAATGTATTTTATATATTTAAATGTATTCTGTCCTGTAATCGGTGAACGGAAAAGCAAAACTGAAAAAATAGTTAGCTGAAGATCACTGTAGTGAAGTGCTAAGCTACTGATTATGAATTAAGAAAGTTCTGAATAAGGTGCAAACGAAATTCCTTTAGTCTATAGTGGATTCCGGAATTATTAATTGAATAAATTTGTCGGGTTTGAAAACAAATATTGATTTTTTATTTTCTAATTATACATTTTTAATATATACATATAGTTTTATTGTAGATTTTTATTTGTTATTTATCGGTTGTAGAACAGTATCTACGTTCTCTTACTCCTTCCTCTTTGAGTTCAACATCATGAGGAACTTGTCCCAATTCTTGACTAACTTATGAACGGAACCTGTTTCAGATAAACGTTGTTTCGTGAAAACACTATCGTAGAGGGGAGGCGCCTATCTGGAAACCTAAGTTGGTACTCCCGCTGTTTTATTTGTTATCTTGCCCACGATTCGTAGTTTGCGATAGCTGTTTCGGATCATTGCAAGCCCCTTGTTTCCGAAATTCGGGACAGGGACAAGAGAGACCTGCAAGTAAAAAGACACCCCCCTTTGAGGACAAAGCCACCACTAATTGGAGAAGGTAATGCAATCAGGGTCCGAACTAATGAGGCTGCAGGCCAAGGAGTTGCTTATTAAAGAACGGGTGGGGGGTTTACGCTTCCGCTCAGATAGTCTCATTGACAATAATCTCTTTGTGTCTTCCTGTTTCGGTAGGTCCGTAGCTGCCAACCTCCCTAAAGGAATAATAATTAAAACATTTATAATTACATACAAAATTAAAATCAAGTCCTGGGTGTGAAAGAAATGGGAGGGATTGAGTTGACGTCTGGTTGCGTTTCAGCTTAATGAGGTTTTGACTTCCTTTGTACTATAACGATGTTAATTATTAATAATTTTTTATATGGACTAAGTGGCAAGTATATGGAAAATTGATATCACAAATTAAAATTACAATACTATTTATTGAGGAGTGGGGTAACTTAGTACGTAAGGTTTTGAACCTCCCAACTCAGGAACCCGAGTTTGAGTCTGGTTAAAAGCAGAAAATTTAATTTCTGTTTATTTAGCCGTTATCTACTTCGATGTCTAGAGAACCTCCTAGAGCACACCTAGCTTCTATAAAGAGGGTACTCTTAATTGGAGGAAAAACCTGGCGGTTAAGCCTGATTGCTGACATCATCTCTATGTGTGTGTAAGTATTGTCACGAAATAATACTTCCTTATTGAAACCAAACCTCTTCATAGGTTGTACCGGTACATGTTCTTCATTTCATTTATTAGTCATATTAGAGTTTTAAGATTTTTATGCTGAAGTGTACGCACCTGTTTACTGTATGCTTTAAAAAAACAACTGTCTATATCTATATACATATTTTACCAGTAGCTTACGCCTACTTCAAAATAAAAAATACGGTTTATGCTGCCAATAGATTACAAAATATTAACCTACATTACTATTATTGGACTTATTTTTATTTTAAATGAAGTTTAGATATTTTATTAATAATTATAGTGCCTAATTATAGAGACCAATTTGTATTTTTTAAAAATTCAACAACGTATATTAAGAATATGATTCCATAAACGTAATAATTATTCAATTAGTTGTCGTAATATTGTAATCATATAAACTAAATACAAGGCTGAAATATAAGAAACTGCTCATCGTTTTCGATTTCTACAACATTTACTAGGCAAATGTTCAAAGCTTCTAATTTTACAAAATATACAAATTTATATGGCTATAATTCGACATCTTTGGGAATATGGAGTCGAACTTTAGGGCTCCACTAAACCATCAAATTTCTTCTTTATATAGTCCTTAAAATATAAAAACCTTCTAAAACCAACCCAATATTTAAAAATAAAGTTACTCATGCTTGTTCCATTTGTTGCTAATAAAAGACTGAACCAGGTACATTATAATGAACCTTTTATAATGAACCCCAAACCTACTCAAACTAGTGCCTAAACCTACCTCCCATTCGATTCCTAAGGCATTTGAAAAGAAGATGGTCTTAGTTCATTCTTAATTTTAAATGAAGTTTTGCCTAAGAGTATTTCTTCACAATATCTTCACCAGCCGCTACTGCTATGATGAAAACTTCCAAATATTCTCATATTTACTTATCCATAGTGATATTAATGTTGCATGTGTTGCTGATTGTGCCTGAAACAGGTACTTTTTATTTCTTAATAAACTTCATAACCAGTTAAACTCTTGTCTGAACCTGCCTTCAATTCGACACCCAATATTCCTCCAAGGCCTTTGAAAATGTGATGGTTTCACTGCGTTCAAATTTTTCATAGATATAAACATTAATAATTAGATTTTAAAAAATATGTAACATTTTTTCTTATTTTTTTAAACTTTTAAATTTATAAATTATGCTTTACTATTATTTTATGCACTTGGCAATCAAACATGGATTTAACCCTTATAATTAAATTGAAACTCGTTACACTCGCTATATGACGTACTCCATGTTCCATGTTCCATGACCCCACTTGCGGCTCTTATAAATAAAGTATGAAAGAGGCCCCTAACAAGCTCACAATCTTCCAGTGCAATGGTCCGGCTTGCATGATGTGATGCAGCGTCCTGTGAAGGATGCTCCCGTTTGCCCTAAATCCTCTTTAAACGGCGCTGAAATTTTCACCTGCAAGGAGAGTTGGCCTAAACCGATTTTTCCAGACTCCTGATCCTGGCGGAAAATTCTGTCCACCCCACCGATTTGCACATACTAGAGTTACTCCCGTGCGGGTAATGCAACCGCCGGTGCGGCTGTAACACTACCGTTCTAGCGGATAATCGCTAGGCTGTTCAAAAGCCTCTAGAGATCTTAAATGTCTATAGGTCAGCCTACTGACCCTTATTATTCTGTAGTATTTGCGGAAACATTGACGGTACCGACCGGATAAGACCACGGAAAGTTCTACCATAAAATGTACAATAAGTTGGCCCAAAGATGGTACTTTTTAAGGTCATGTTTCTCCAAAAAGTAGTTTTAAAAAATGTAATCCCGATTTAAAGCCCCCTCCTATCTATGAAGCCTTCATTTTCACAAAAAGAAGAGTATACTAAATTCTTAATATCGTCAAAAACCACATAAATTTCAAAAACGAATTCTCCAAATTTTGGGGAATTTTTTAGTTCAATTATGTAGCTTGGGTTTGAATTAAAAATATAATAATGAATTTTTAGGATATCGTCAGGAATCCAATGAATTTCGAAAACAATTTATCCAAAGAAGATTTTGAAGATTTTTTACTTAGGTTAACCCTTTTCATGGCAAGATATCAATCAATAAGTCATTATTATTATTTAGAATTTTTTTAAAAATCAAACAAAAAAGTAAAAAAAAAAAAAATTGATAAAATCCTGCTTCATTATAATCGTCTTAGTAGTAAATATTTTCTAATAAGTATTAATTAATTAATTAATTTTGTATTATTTATTAATGTCATATAACTCGAACACCAACTTTGCAAAATAAACTAAATATATGAGTCGTAAAATCAAATACTGTATAAATTTCTTGACATGGATCCAATCCACTTCAATTTATTCTTCACAAATTATCCAATATTTACACCGCCGAACTTAACGCAATAGCAGCAGCTCTCCACTTTTGCATGACCCTTACTCACAATATTATAGTGATAGTCACTGATTCATTGAGTTCTCTGAAGGGCTTAGACTGTATGTATCCGAAACATCCCAAAATCCCGGTTATACACTCCTACTTATCCACACTGGAAGGTTTAGGCAAAACAGTAAAGTTTATATGGATCCCCAGCCACGTGGGTATTGTGGGCAACGAGCTGGCCGATCTAGCTGCAAAGGAGGCTCTCGAACTACCGGGGCGAGGCAAGATCGCACTAACTCCATCTGATCTACGAAGAGCCTTAGAGAGGGAAATCGATGCTGGATGGCTGTCAATGTGGGACGAAAGCCCTCCGAATAAACTGAAAATGATTTAAAAAAATGTCAAACCCTGGAATACATCCAGCCGCCAAAGTCGTAGAGAGGAAGTCGTACTGACGAGACTCAGGATAGGCCACACCAGATTAACACACTCCTATCTTTTCACAAGGGGGGCTCCGCCCAGGCGCAAATACTGTTTTGGTATACTAACGGTGATACACATTTTTCAGGAATGTCCTTTTTTTACATCGCGCCTAAATAGCTTAGGACTAAATACAGACCTTCCAACTATCTTGGGGGACAACAATGAAAAAATAGAATTAGTGTTCAAGTTTCGTAAATTGAGTGGCTTGTTGACAGAAGTTTGACATAAAAGATAAATAAGCAATAAAATATAATTCGATATGAAAGATATCAATAAAAATAAGATAAATAATACAATACAGATGTGGAGAATAAAATAAGAAAGAAAATATGGCGTTAATAACCGATGCAGTTGTACGCCATTAAACTAAACAAACAAACAAACAAACAAACAAACTTCAATTTATTGAACTATGGAAGTAGTATAAACGCGCCTTCAGAAGGCGAGAAGGTGTACTAATCATTTCACACTAAATCTTTACTAAGAGAAAAAACTGATGCTGAATAAAGCATTGCATAAATGTATTTAGAACGGTGTTTCAAGTTAATTTCCTTAAAATGGTACCGGCTCACCGCCCTCTCATACTGCGCCTTCTCTGCTGAGTTTTAAAACTACCAAAAAATACCTTAGATCCATTCCTGAAATTATGTGACAGACAATTTTATATGAAATTGTACTAATCAATTTAAAACATGTTTCTGCTTGTTAAAAAAAAAAACAACACCAATTTTCCTTTTTTTCTCTTATTTATACATGCGTTATATTAACAAATTAATTGATCACATTATTGCTATGTTTATGCATTTGACTATTGGATTTAGAGGATAAAACTTGCTGACTGTTGTTAATACTTTTAATATGGTATTACAAATAGAAATCGTTAATCGAACTTAAAAAACTAAGTCCTAACTCAAGACATTTATCCAACATAGGTAATTGTTATTTTATTTGAATAACCACATAGCGAATTGTTAATAATAAAGTTATGATATCCCATTGTTATAAACTATTGTTTATTCGAGCTTTTGTTCAATTAATCTGATTTTGTTAACCTAAAGGACGCTGGTGGTCTGAGTTAAGAAGGCCGATGGTTAGATAGCTCCGTCTGAATCTATTCAACCAACTTCGTCCTCCAACATGTTCTTCATTTTTCTTATGTTCTTTTATTTGTTTCAACTCTGATTCTGGATTGTGCTAACCAGCTTAAATATTAGGTGATTCTCACTAAAATAAACTTAGTTGATAAATAATTTTTTAGTTGGTCGTTAGCAATCGTAATTTCACAAATCTATCAAAACAATTTCAGGATCTCTATCCCCCCGATAAAAAATCCATAAACACTTTCTAATGATTCCTATCACAAATATTATTCCACCATTTAATCCATTCGACGACTATACACTCTTTAATTATTCTGTACTTTCCTTCCACGAGGAATACGTCTTCACTTCTGAAATGTGGCCAGGTGCTTTTGACATTCGTTAGTTTTGAGCAAACACTCATTGAATTCCGGTCATTAGGAAGGATTTCCATGGCCTCTATTAAAGTGAATCTTCAGGGACACGACAAACACGTTTAAATGTTGATTTTCGCTTTTGAAGCCTTGATAATTGGATGATTCGTATAATAGTTCGATTAGTGGTTGCCTTATTAGTATTAGTAAAATATTTCTGTAAAGATTTATTCTGAACTCTTAATTGGATAATAATGTTTCATTTCAAATCAAAATTTGATATCTTATTCATAATTGTAGTGCCCAATAAAATAGACCACTCTGTATCTTTTCAATAATTATTTATTGATATTTACATCTAAACTCCCCGTCAAAAGTATCGCAACTGTTTAAAATATTTGAATTTTATTAAAAGGTTCTGAAGTCTATAATAAATATTCCTAAATTAGACATAAACAATTTTTATTAAAATAAATTATAATATTTCTTCCAATAAACAAAAAAGCTATAAAACTTACTTTTTAAAAATTTTATTTTTTACAATTTTAACTTTTAACTTTTTAATTAAATTTAATAAGACATAGTGCCTCATATGGCTTGAATGATTGCTTCCACTAGTCTTGGCACACTTGTAAATAAAGAAACGAATGATAAACATGGAATGAAGGAAATTTGAAAAAGTAACCTAAACTTCCAGAGTTTGTTATTAGCAGGAAAAACATTGATGTGTCTATTCCATAATGTCTCACGTTTAATAAATAATATTAATATGGACATAAACCAAGTATAGATTAAGGTAAAAACCAGGAGAATCTAGAGAACTATGCAATACATTTGACGGGGAGTTTATGTACAAAATATACCACAATTAAATATGTGGAATATAATTACAATCACATGTTAAAAACTTGTATAAAACTACTTATTAGTATCACTTCAATAAAGGTTCAAAATCAGAAGGTCTCTTGGCCATCTTATTTTCAGATGCCTCAGAGAATTATCGTGATTAGAATGTAGAAGTTGGGAAACTAGTGGATTCGAGTGGATATGAAGTTTAATATTTACTAAGAACATTATGATCTTTATGAATAAATTTATTTGTGACATTATAAGAAGCATTGAAGATTAAAATCCTTCCTAAAATCTTCAATTGTAATATATATGTAAGGATAGGTTACTAGGAGAATTGGAAGGTTCAGTGTAGCCCCAAAGCCTAAGCTCTATGATTAAACTAGTCATAAAGTTATATACAAATATATATATATATATATATATATATTTGAAAACTTTCAGTATGCTTGTATTAAAGATGCAATTATTTTTAAAATATTAATTTATAATACAAAAAAAGTTTAAAAGATAGTAGCACACAACAGGCACAAATAAGATAAAAAACCTGCCGCGGAATTTCACATGGCAGTGGCAATTATAACAATTTAGAAGCAGGAAATACGTTTCGCATTCGTTCAGTGAAAACTGGCATTAGCTTGTCTCTCTGCATTCCCTCTGTTTCTTATTTTCTTTTTCTTTTTTTCCTCTTCTCATTTATTCTGAGTTATCTTGTCAGCCTCATCAAATGCTTGGCGAATTAGTGTGTTTTAGCTAGTGTGTGTTCTAATGGCTGTCTAGCCTCGTTCCCGTTGCTTTAAACAAGGCTCCCGGTTACCGTTGGAACTTTGTTATCTAGATCAAGTCATTCCATTCGCACAAAGGCTTATAAAAGAAGTAGAACGGATACCGAAAAGGTAAAAATGGTCATCATACTTGTTAGAACGGTGATTTAATTGATATATAACAAGAATATTTTCTCTAAGAATTGTTTATTTTTTAATTAACAGAAACTATTCCAAAATTTGTACCAGAGAGCATCATAAAAACCAAATAATCTCACAATATTTCGGAGACGATTAAATATGGAATCATTTGCGAAATAATGAGAAACTGGCAGAATTTTTTTTTTATTAAAAAGTCAAAGTCTATTGAGACATAGAATTCAATCTTTAAATTATGGTTGGGTAATAATTTCCTTTTTTTAATTTAATCCAATAATTCGATATTTTTGATTCTCTTGTATTTTATAGAAAAAAAAAATGAATGTCAATAAATCTAGAATAATAATAAAAACAGGAAAAGAATGAATTGGTTTAATTTATCTCATTTTGTGACAGTAAAACTGTTTAATAATGAAAAACCATAAAAGAGTTTTTTAAATTATTTAAATATAATCCACAACGACGCTAGTTGGACTCCATTATGTTAATCTGATAAATTTATTGTTTATTATAGATTAGTATAAAAAAATGGATATATATAGATATATAAATTCAGGTTTATTTAATAGGATATTTTCTAAATAAACAAAAAATAAAATATATCTGAAGTGGAATTCTTTGTGCCAGATTTAAAATCTGATGATTAAGCAAACATTACTGATGATTAATTCTTGTTGGTTGAAATAACAAAGTTATAATGATTTAATTTGACAACTAAAAATCTTATTTAATGTTCGTGTTTTATAACATTCACCAAGGTTTCAGTATTATATTTATTTAAAAAAAAAAAAAACGATATAAAACGGATATACATTAAAATTCGGGGAGAAATGATTTCAAAAGCCTTTGTAAGGCTTTAATACCATTACCACTAACTCCATCTCTGTCATATTTTCAATTTTTTTTTTAAATCTATTTATTGAAATTTAAAACTGTACATCTCTGAGAATTGTCAGGAACAGAATGGGAAAAAAAAGTAAAATGCTAGTGGATTTGAATCGTTAAAGAGTTTACTATGAAAGGATATGTATCTGGTTTGGGTTAAATCAGCAACATACGGAACATTAAGGTCTTTATGGTTAAGTTTATTTGCGACAATTTAAGGAGAATTAAAGATTTTTCGAAGGAATTTGGATCGGAAAGATTAAAATTTTTATTTATTAGTAGCAACAATACTAATACAATTTACCATATATTGTATAGTTCGAGGTTCTTTATTTCCATAGTCCTTCTGTAGATACATAAAGCCCTTATATAAATCCCAATCTTTAGATAGCGATTCATATTACACCATTTCTGTCATATTTTTAATAGCTTTAATTTATTCATTGCTGGTATATATTTATGGTGTACTTTAGGTTATTCAAATTAGAGCATTCTAGTAACTAGATTTTTTTCTGCATTCTTTTATTTCATACTCGATCCAAAACAAAAAAATAAATATTTCAATACCAGAATATTTTTTTTTTCATTATATATTTTTTCCTGATTCAAAATAATCAACTAAATTTGCTGACTAATGTAATAATCATCCCTAAACATATCCAAGACAATAGGTTTTACCATGATTATGCTTGGAATCCAGTGACTTCTTCAAACAGATAGATTAAGATACACGAGACAATTTAATAAGAGTAATGTGCCCGGAGAAGGAAGATCCTGTAGATACTGGGCCATTGTGTGTGTTGACTCACCGGAGCGAGTACCTCACCAAGATGAAAACAAACAGTTATTAATTACTAAAAGATCGATACCTTAGCCTTCACTCCTGTTTTTCTTATTAGGCTGTGCCTTTCCATCCTTGGTACCGGCTTGTCATCAAGGAGGATAGCTATCGATGTGTTTGATTGGCTATCCTAATGGAAAACATGATTAGGTTTCTTCTTCTATCACTACTTGTATCAAGCTGATGGAAACTATAACTGCTATAAAGTATTTTATTGGAAACATTTATTTTTTAAATTTTCATTTAAAATACAATAGTGTATCACAAATAATTTTTATTTTTTAAAAACTATTTATTGATATTTACAACTGTATAGATAATATACAACAAGTAAATTTCAGGAAATTATTACAATAACATGTAAATAATTACTCACTAGTAGCACTTCAATAGTTCTATATTCTATAAGCATTTCGACGGTTCTTAAGGACTGACTGAAGCGAATCAAGAACTGCTTCGTCAGGTTTGTCTTCGGTAGTCCAAGGCGCTTCCACTATCCTTCCTCTTTTCCCAACTAAATTGGTTTTATCCCCCTTTCCGTAGACAATATTTCCATGGAACATTCCTTTACAAAATTATCAATACCCTTCAACCTTTTTATATTTACCTGCTTCTATTCAGATCTGCAGTCAATTCAATACACACAAGATCCCGTCTTTCTGATCTGTATACCCCATCCCATAGAACTTCAACATTCCAACGATCCTTCGTCTTCCGCTCAACCATCCACTGGAACTCTATTCCTCCTCATATCAGACAAGCTGAATCCCTGAAAACATTCAAATGCTTCCTTTCAATTTTCAATACCTCCTTCTTATCCAAGCTTCTATCTACCTACTCAGTCAAAATATTGTTCTTACATTTCTGGAATCAGATTCAGTTCTTGCATAATCAAAATTCTTTTTAATATAAATTTCACTTTCAATGAATATAACATTTGGGTACGTCTATTCTACGTACAAATCTTATCGTTGTACCAAACGATTTTATTTTTAGCTTATTTTATTTATAACTTATCTGTTATTCTTAAGGGCATTGTCCCGGAATAAAATTATTTTTCAGTTCAATTCTATTAGAAGGTCCCTAAGCGATGAGAGTTTACTATGAAAGGATAGGTATTTGGTTTGGTCTGAATCAGCAACTTATGGAGCATTAAGATATTTACGGATAAGTTTGTTTGTGACATAATAAGGCGCATTGAGAATTCTTCTAATGATTTTGGATTGTAAGGATTAGATACGGGAATAATTAGAAGGTTTAATTGAGTTAATTACTGTCATGTAAATAAGTCTTTTTTTTAATTTATTGAGAGATTTGAACGATTGTCTAGTAAATATTGGTGAAGTCGAAAACGACAAGCAGTTTCTTGTCTTTTAAGTCTGGAATGTAGTTATTTTTAATTTAAATAAATATATCAGCAAAACATATTTAATCCATTCAAATGCAATTTTTCTTCAATTTTTTGTTTTATCAGTTTTTTTTTTTTCTCCTACCGATAAACTAAGACCAAGGAACTAAGTCAAATTGACCCTTAGATGTTATCGAATATCATATCTAGACTAAAAAAAACTAAGATCATTGAAATTAAAATAACTAATAATATTTAGAATTACAGGCATCTACTTAGGTCAGATATAAGACTCTCAACAAGTTATAAATTAGTTTTAAAAAACTCTAACTTGTTCAGGAAAAAAAACGCACCTTTTTTGTTTTTGAATAATTTTATCATCATTTCTTTTCCCGAACATTTTAATTTTCTCATTAATGTAATGCTCTTTTTTTTTTTTTTTTTTTTTAAAGGTATCAGTTATTAATTTTTATTTTTTTGAATATAGTTTTTTCTCGGTTGTGTTCTTTATGAAGTCGAATCATTAAACTGGGAATATGATATGATCTCTTTGACTGTTTTATTATTAATAAATCAAAAGTATTTTGTAATAATGATAGAACTGACTAACCTACTCCTGTAATCGCGCATGATTCATTCACTTCAAAATCCCTTTAGTCATTATTCCATTTTGTAAGTAATACTTTACCTTCACCATTATATCCACATTTTGTTTTAGAAGTTATTTCTTCCTAAATTTACGTGCTCTATGGGATGCTTATCAATTTTTACCTTGGCTCATATATGTTGTATTGAAGGTAGAATGAAAAGAGATGCGATGGGATCTTAAGAAGGCTTGTGGGCGTTTATTTTTTCTGAAAATACGGTGTGTAGAAAAAAATCATCCCTGTTGTTACAACTTGAAGTGAAAACAATTTAAAATAGAACTCATAGCTATAGTTTATCTATTTAGACAGATGGATCCTTTTTAATTAGTATACTCCGATAAGAAAAATCAGATCTCACAGTGTTTCTACTGATCATTAACATTTGAAACTGATCCTCACATAAAAGAAATACACAATACTGATATCGATTTTCCGCTGATCAAATTAACAGTATCTCATCGATCGATTTAATTATACAGATATCGATCAGTTTAAGTAGTTGGTCAAAGGAATTGTTTTTTAAGTTGTACAGAGGTATATAGTTCCAATGTATTTTATAGGTGATTATCTTTGAAATATATTTTTAAAAATGGAAAATTTATCTGAAGAAAATTTTATTTTCTTGTTATTGTAGAAACTTGGATAGTTATGTTTTTATACGGCTGGTAGTATTTATTTATATTTATGTATTTAGTATAATTCAGCTTTAAGCATACTGTAAGTTTGTCATCATATAAATATAGTTTGTGGATGTTCACCATCTTTACCATTTTAACCATTGTGATAATTGTGATATCGATTCCTCTGAAATAGTGATTTATCTTGTCGAATTATGACCTTTTTTAAGGACGTAGGTGAAAATTTAAATATTTCATTGTGGTGTTGTAAAAATAATACTAAATGATTTTATAATCAACTAACTTTAATAGATTATAATCCACTGTTAATGTAAATTTGATGATTTGAAAACAATAAAGGATAAATATAACTAACCAACGGTTAACCTTTTATTGCTCAAAAAATTTAAAGATTTTTTAAATTCCCTTGGTATTTAATATATATTTAACAATTATCCCCTAATTAGAGACATAAATAAAAAAAAAATTAAATAGGTTCAATATCAATTTGACATATTTATAATGCATAGTTCAGAATACTTTCGCCAATATTTTATTCACGTAATCCAATTTTTAAGCCATTTAGAAAAATAATTGATCTAAATTTTATTACTTTTTAATAATAAATATTAAAAATTAAAAAAAATATCAACAATACTATTATTTGGTCGTAGAGCACCTTTATAAAAAAAAAATTCAAAAATTCAAAACACCCTCATTTTCTATACACTTTTCCCAGTCCCTAGTACATTCACCTTCATTATTATTTCATTTTATTTATGTTTAAAAAAAATTAATACAAAGTTAAACTCACAATTAAAAATTATTAATTAATGATGATTTGATTTACCGTGTATTTTAAAAATATTAGACCATTACTTTTTTAATTAGTCATTTACTTGATTTACAAAATATAAATATCAAAAAAATGTGTAAATAATGTTTATAGTAAAATGTAAATAATTTGCAAAGAACTTCACTTTAGAAGAACTTCTATAAATGTTCTACATTAAGTCTCTTCTTAAGGCCATCTTCTTTTCAGACACCTCATAAGTTTATTGGGGATCGAGTTGTTAAGGAACTTATATTGAAATGATGTGTCTGGTTTGGGCCAATATAGATATGTTTTACATAAAGAAAATATTTTCTTAGTTTTATTTATTGATATCTAAAATTATACAATAATACTTCTATTGGAATTATTTTATTATAAAACTAATTTCGGATCAAAACAGAACATTGTTACACGGATTATATATACTTAAGTTTTCAAAAATGTAAGACAAGAAATCGAATATAATGTACTCACCTGAGGAGATCTAACAGATATCTGATAGTGGAAGGGCCAGGGACAGGTAGGTTAAATATTTTGGGGTTTTTCCTATGACTTTTTGGAGTTTCCTGTTCCTATAGGATAAAAAATTAAAATAGGGCTTTTTTAAATGTTTATCTGGTCATTTAAAAAAATCCTATTTGTATTGACCCGTCTATAATATCATATGTGCCTCAAGTGATGATACTATAAGATTGATGTATGTTAACCTACAAATATAATGTTATATCAACACCTTTCTACATTGTAAAATTTCTGAATTTTTTGAAATTTAAAGGCCTGAATGTTCCATGGAATATAGCAGCCATTTTATAGCCACAACAATACAGTTTACAGAAGAGTGTTGAATATAATTAAATGGAAAAGTGAGGGGGTGTAGATATTACTAGGTCAGTTTTTGGATAATGGGACTTAATAGCCTTCCGATAGGCTAGTTTTAATTCGGCTAATATGAAAATGATGTTCCATTTAGGCCACTCTTACATTACTTAATTTTCGGGACATGTTTTTCTACGCTAATTTCCGCTCTAAAAGTAATTAGCGTTTAAATTGAGTGGAAAGGGTAATAAATTTGTTTTAAATAAGAAAGGCCTCCCCCGATGAAAATTTTCAGATCACGTTATACACGGTATATCACTTAACACATTGGTCCGCCCGTTGTAAGAGGACTGGATCTGTAATTAGAATGTTTTGTTAATACACTAACGAGGGGGCCCATTACGCGGACTGCACTGACGCATCACGCGAAGAACAGACTGATGGTAATGACTTATTAATTATTTTATTATCTGATTCGGTTGAAAAATAACATTTGTCGAGGAGCCTACGGCAAATTAAATAAGTGTCAAAGGTCTTGCCAAAGCCTAAGTAAGTAATTGGTGGACTCGTGAAAAGCGAGAGTGGAAATTTCATACGCTATGAATATTATATGAATGGGCAGAGCATGGCATGTAGCTAACATATAATTTAATATATTTATCAAGCCTATTCTATCTTAACTTGCTAAATTGAAAATGGTAAAAAAAATCTTTAGCCATTATGAGGTAAAGGTAAATCTTGCAATAGTCCATCAAACGCTTGTACTTGATTCTCTATCCGCACCTAAGGCACATTGGACTTTGAAAACCTGAGGCAATAGAAACTTCGCTCCGACATCAAAACTTCCTTGGTCTTAGTTTATTATTATTCCTAATTGAATAGCAAGAAAAAATAAAAAATATTTTTCTTTTTGTATTTTTGGTATTCAACCGATCTCTTCACTGATATCAGTCAGCTACAGGTGAAATTCTTCGTCGAGGGTCTTTAGTGTCCTTCAATCTAGGTTTTTTCTTTTTCGTATTGGTCATTTTTTTTTTTAATTTTATTAAATAAGTTGTATTTTTAAAGAAATTTAATTATTATTTCGATATTTTTCCAATTATTACGTAGCATGGTAGGGAGGTTTCTATGTAATCCTTCATTCTGAAAATAACTATCCTATATAGGGTCAGTCAGCTTCATATATTTTAAACTCATATTAAATAATTACATTTTGCACGAAATTATAATCAAACTTCATTCGATTTTTTATTAGTTAGAAATAGTTATATATATTGCCTTGATAGAACATTTTTTTTTTTTTTCCTCATAGGCCATCTAAGGACTACGTTATACAACTCTTGCATTTGGGATGGGTCTTAATGTTTGCTCAGTAGTCACGCTTTGGCTGTGTTGCTTGATAGAACATACTATTAATTGAATAGTACAAGAACCTAGGTGATTGATGAAGAGATAAATAATAAAATTCTGGATTCTTTGAGTTAATTAAAATTTATTTTTCATAGGGAATGGCATGTTTAATGGTTTAATTTAAGGGTAAAAAAATCATCTTGTGAATTTACAATTTACTTTTTATTTTTTAATTATTTTGTAATAATAATAATAACAATAATAAATAATAATAATAAATAATTAATTATTTTGTAAACCGACCCCTGAATTCTTCATTTTAATTATGAAAGTCACCAATCAAGTATTTCGTTTAATATAACCTCAGTTTTTTTTCAGGCTTATTATAAAGTTTTGAAAAATTGAGTAAGAAACTTTTTTGATAGGATTCAATGCCCTACGACAGTTAAATTCATGTTTATTACCAAACTTGCACTAAAAAAAAAAAAAAAAAAAAAAAAAAAACTTTAATCGTAATATATTTATTTGGACTGGACGTCGGCTTATATGATATTTGTTGTATGCATTGTAAGTTATCCTCGTTGTAATATTCGTTATTGTTTAAACACTGCGAACAGGTGAAAGTGCATGTAGTTCATCTTTGCAAAGCGAACAGCGGATAATCATTAATAAATTAATACGTGAAGGATCAAACTTACGACATGCAAATTTTTGATGGATGGCTTCGCTCGAAAAGAATATGTAGAGTGAAATAGTTCAATGTTTATTGTTTCATAAGTTGTTCAATATAAATATTTATAAGTTCAGAGATATCAGTTTTTTTTTGTTTTCTTATTTTTTTGTAACTGGTTGTAGTTAATTCTTTTATATAAACCGGTTTAATAAGATTGATTTATCTGAAAGGTGAGCTGACTATCATCTATAACCATGGGCAATGACATAGCACGCTCAACACCCTCTTCCCCGGCTGCTCCGGCACGTGCCGACGACGCTACTGTTGCAGAATACTGGGGACATTGCGAGTCCGCCGCGGTAGCCCAAGATCCATTAGAGTGTTGCCGAGGCGATCAGATAGGCCGGCTCATTCCATTCTTTCACACGTTTCTGAACCAGCTATTCGGTGTCGGTCGTGTTGAGGCGCCGTGTCGGATCGTTAAAGAGATTGATGATCGCCGTATGTTCCTTCGCTCCTCGCTTCCAGTCAACGGATATTCCATAGTCATCTTTGGGGCGAAGTCCTGCGACCCGTCTTACTCCCATAACAGAACTAAATAAACAGCGATAATGTATACATTATCAATTTATTTACTGTATCAACTTAAAAAAAACAAAAAAAAAAACATAAAAATATCCGAAGCTCCTCAATAAATTTCTATTAAGAAAATTGTCATAAATTACTAATCTTGTTCTCGAAAATGATAATATTGTTACCAAAACTTGGTTAAAAGAAGGATTAAAGAAAATGAATAATCTTCACTTTAGTAATAAGTTAAGCATATTAGTAAAAAATAAAAATATATTTATATTTTTTTAGTGTACTTTACTTTGATACTAATAAACTTATCCATAAAGATCTTAATGTTCCATATGTTGCTAATTTAGCCCGAACTAGATACCTATCCTTTCATAGTAAGCTCCATAACCACTCAAATCTACTTTATTCCCACTCCATTCCCCATAATCCTCCTAGGCGTCTGAAAATAAGATTGCTTAGAGACCTTCTACAGTAGAATTTTTATTGAAGTGCTTCTCATGAGTAATTCTTTTCAAGTTTTGACATATTATTGTAATCTTTATCAAAACATTTACTTGATGTATATATTTTCTTCAGTTGCAAATTTCAATAAATGGATTATATATATATATATATATATATATATATATATATATATATGATATATATATATATATATATATTTTTAATAGAATATAATGAACATTTAGTAATTGAAAAATAAAATTATTTATTTATTTTTATTGGGCTTAACGTCCTTGTTTACACCAACTAGGGCAGAAAGGACGGGTTGTCCTACTGGTTACCAAACTATTATAGCCAGTGGGAAGGTCAAGATTTTCGGGTCCGCCAAGAAATAAATTTTAATCCGCCCTGGTGGGATCGTTCGAAACCGTGACCTTCGATACTGAGACCATCGGTCCACCTCCCTCGTCCATCGAGTCCCAATAATTTAAAACATTAAACAATAATATAAAATATGTGTCGAAATATCAATTGAAATAATTAAGCTAATTACAAACAAACATAATTTGAAAACCTAGACTACAGTTGAAACGTCCAAAAGGGGCAAGTAAAATCTCCATGAATGATACTAACTGATACCCCGATATTGTCCTGCATGTCCAGTCAAAGCAAGTAATTTATTATCATTATTAGTAAAGAGAACATTTCTTCACATAACAGCATATCAGAAGACTTCAAGAGAACATTTCACATAACAGCATATCTTGTTTCTACTTTTTTTTATTATAATTTTGTTTATTTACTTTTCTTTACGTTCATCTCATGTTTATTTAATTGTTAGGACTCAGGGCACAGTGGATTATTAAAAAAAAAATAAAAATAGGATATACTTTCACTTTTTTACGCTCAAATCACTTGAAAAAATAAGTTGATTGTTGATGAATGTAATATGAGTTTTATTTTTTATAAACTTGTTCTCATATCCCCATGTTATAAAATAATCAAAATTGTGGATTATTAAATTTTGATCAATAAAATAGATTAAAAATAATAAAAAATAAATTGCACTGAACTGAGCTTCTTCGTGTAGTGATCGACATACACAAATAAATCACTCCCGATTGAGAACGCCGACAAAGGCAAACCGAGAAGAGAAAAAAGCAAAGGATATGAAAGAGAAAGATAACGCCTTGAACTACACCTGAGCCTATACCTAGCTGGAGATAGCAGGTGGTGAGAGCGGAAAGCTCCAGTAACGAGTCACTTCCCAGCGACCAGCCAGCAATTGAACTAACCTTTCCAATTTATACTCGAGAGGGGAGATCGTTATTGTCTTCATCCGCGAATCATAACTTGTTAGCTCACTGAGCTCTCCAATTGTTCTCATTGTCTCTTGTTCAGCCTCGTTCAGCTCCCAGATGTCTTACGGTTCCTTAACTCGTCTCGTGTTGACCCTTGCCGGCCACTTCTGGGTGTCTGGGCCCATTGATCTAGGTTGCAGTAGGGGAGCGAGTCGACAGCCTTAATAGAATAGCGAACTACTTTGCCATATTTACTAGGTGGTAATAAAATTCGTTCGTGAAGTTAACCCATCTACTTAGGTATACGTATAGATAAGTCGATAGATATCGACAAACAACCTTGCATCTTTTCGAAATCCCTAATTTAAGCTTTAGAAAAAAATAATAATAATTATAACCACGGGATCTTGTATTTTTAGAATTCCAATAAATGATTTTTCTACAAGTCAGTACCATGCCATCAGAATCATTTCTCTCATTTGTAAAACATATTCTGCAATACAGTTGTAGATATAAATATTTTCTAAAAGCTACGCATTGGACACACTAGACTCACACATCAGCACCTACTCCAAGGTACATCACAGCCCACGTCCTCAAGGTGCCATGTCCCTCTATAATTGGAGGGCATATTCAGTAACTGCGGTGTATACTTCACAGCTGGAACACCTCTCTTCAAAAAAGACCTAGCCCCAATCCTCCAAAATAATCAACCCGATGTTTTAAAGTTCTTCAGGGATTGCAGCATCTTTATTAT
Organism: Euschistus heros; assembly: GCA_003667255.2. Taxonomy (NCBI): domain Eukaryota; kingdom Metazoa; phylum Arthropoda; class Insecta; order Hemiptera; family Pentatomidae; genus Euschistus; species Euschistus heros. The sequence goes on along the minus strand of RCWM02000206.1, from coordinate 848,920 downwards.
CATTTAGGTAAACTAGAATCCAGAATTTTCATCTGGTGCCTCTGGTCATGTCGCAGTACACGGCACCTTAAAATAAATAAAATTATATAAAAATTCTGTTTTTCTAATATAAATAGTCCTTATATCTCTAAGTGCCTATAGTAAAGACTTTTCCAGAACTAATAAATTGTTACAAAAGTCCTTGTCTCAGTCACTACCCTCCATTCCTAATCTCATGATTAGCCTTTCAAATAAGAATCTGCTATCCTTTCATTGTAAACTAATAAATGAAAAGATGGTCTCAGGACCATCTAATATAGAAATAGAAGTGCTACCAATGGGTAGTTGCTTTAGAAGAAATTGGCCTTTTATTATGAGTGTTATCTTTACATTTAATATATGCATTGTTATTATTATTTTTTAAATTTATTTATGGTTTAAGGATCTTTATTTTATCCGTTTTTTTAAAATTTCTTATCACAATTCATTATATTGAGTGAATGAATTCATAAAGCATTAGGGCAGATTTTAATACTTACTCATTACAAATAATAAAGATAAGAATTAAAAGGTTTAGTAGATGAAGAGGTTATCACATTTAAAAAAAAAATACAATCTACTTATTTGGATGAAGATTTTATGTGCAGAAGTGTTAGGTAGCGAAATATAAATGTTTCAAAACAACTAGGAAAAGATATACGATGAAGATGAAGGGGTGATGTAACATTTTCCTTCTGAATGAAATTGAAAAAAAAAAATTAATATAAATTACTCAAAATTGTGTTTTGTTACGTAACCCGTTCATCCACTAAGCCATTCAATTTTATTGTCTATTGTCTTATCATTGTAAGATAAGACATTGAGGTGGGGATTGGTTTTGAAAATAAATAATACGATTAAAAAAAAAACTTGTTTCCATTATACAATAAGTTAAATATTGCTCAATCTTCTGTATCAATATAAAAAAAAAGAGGAATTAATGATGGGCGATATCTCGGCGGACTCCTCGGACTGTAGAAACCAGCACAGAAGACTAGTTCGCGTGTTAATGTCCTCAAAGCGGCGGCAAAAGGTATGCATTGGCACGCCCGAGAGAGCACGAACTTACACAAACGTTGGAACAGATCCTCGATCACAATAGTATATCATGGAGCAGTCCTGGACCGCTGTCCCTGGGCAGGCTGACATGTCCGGATTAGTTTTATGTTAATTAGGGTGTCTTCTCGGCTCTTGGGTTCGATTCAACATGGCTAATCTCCCTCGTTAATGTCACTTCATTCCGTCTGATTGAATCTTAGTTCGGTTAAATAGAGAATGATCGGAGGAATCCATTACTATTTCTTTAATCTTATCGGAAGTAATAAATCATTATAGCTACTTTATAACTATAATTGGATTATTAGTTAGTTATTACCAGGTCGTTTCAAAAGTCCTTCCGTTTATTTGGATTATTAAAAAAATCAATGAATTATTAACTATGCAATAACTTTATTCATTAAAATGATATCCATTACAATTAATAACTTTATTCCATTGTGATGCAAGATCCCTAATACCATTTTTTTAAAAAAAATGATTGATCTTTGCTACTTAATTCCAATTCTATACTTATCGATAGTTATTGAAACGTTTCTGCCGGAGACAATCCAGAGATCTAAACAGGTGTCCTAACCATTGAGTGAAATGTCGGAAGAATATGGTGGATGAGGCAATGTGTCCCATCCAATTTCCATTAATTTGAAATCGGTCTTATTCGTCTTAGATAACTTGCAAGAGAACCATTTATTTAGCTTTTTATTTTGCCCATTTGATGTAGGTATCTCTAGGCTGTTGCTTGTAAAATATTTAACTGCTTACTTATTTCCACACTTTTACTTAATACCAAAATTCGGGAAAACCAAAATTGAGCTTAAAGCTCCGAGAGAACCTTCTCACCATAAACGGAGCATGTTTTACGATCGGCCTTGGTTGACTTCAAGCCGATTCATACATTGATAAAATAAAACAATAAGACAATAAAATTGACTGAATTTGAATTTCACCATTCACCATTTTAATATATTTCTTTATACGTTTAGCAGTGATTGGATTTACAGGTAATCCCTATTTCGAAGACAGACAATATTTTTTACAAGACCAAATAAATCTTAATTAATGAAAAAACGATAGAACTTTTGTAACGGCCTAGTATAATTTAACCTTCGTATTATAAATCTATGACATTTAAATTTAATTATATTTTGAATCTTACAAAATAATAATAATAAAAAATAAATAAATCAATGATAATATAAGTAAACTAAAGGCAGATTGAATAGCTACGAGCCGTGAAGGAAAACTATGATATATTTTCCAGGAAAATTAACAAAAAAGTTATTAAGAAAGGAATAGGGGAGAAAACCATTGATAATTCAAAAGAATATTGTCAATACAAGTCATTTGGTAAGAAGAGAAAAAAAAAAGAAGAAGAAAAAGATCCAATCTAGGAAAATGCAATTCATGGGACTGGAACGTTTTCCAATTAAGTTTTTCCCCTCTTAAACTAGGTATAATTCAGGAGGAAATCTAAATAAAAGTCACTTAAAAGAAATCTGTAGAGGCAACTTCATGAGATTTCCCTTAGGAAAAGCAGTTTTATATTTATTATTTTATTATTTTTGGGTTCATCAATTAATATAGCCTAGCAATAATACTTAATAAATTAATACTTTTTAAAAATAAATATCTATGCTTATGTAAAATGCTGTTAGCCAATATTATCGATAGATCAGGTATGGAACGTACCTATATCACAATGAAGGTATACGAAGGATGTCACCGCAGCGTAGGATGGTACACTGATCCAAGTCTTGTCAGTCTTCATTGGTCTTCGTCAGATCCAATTCATTTGGACAGTCTGCTGATACGGTCCTATCCTATTTTTGTGGACCAAGTATCATTAAACATCTATGTGTAGAGATCCCTTCTTTCTCTAATCGTCTATTTTTTATAATTAAATTGTTATATTAATTTATTACATAAAAATATCTGTCCTTTATTTTATCAATAAGCAGCTAACAATAATAAAACTAAGACTAGGAATTATTTCATTTGAAGTCTAGACCAGATCATTATTGAAAAATAACATAATGTCAACATTGATATAAAAATGTGAACTGTATTCTCAACATTAATACTTTCGCCAACTTTATAGATTTTCAGATCTTTAGATGCGAATAAAGATACATCGAATAAATAAATGAAAAATTATGGAGAATTCTTTCAAAACTGAACATGCCAACTTTTGATCAAAGTTTTTGATTTTCTGATTAAGCCTTGTGAGCTTCATATACTGCTATCTTTTTTTTCGTTAGTAAATATCTCTATATTCAAATAATACAACTGTTTTGGATTTAAAGGCAGAGTAGGCTGGTGTAGGATTTGTGCTCTTTTTTAAAAATTTTCTAAAGAGATCAAGGAGAGGAAAATCCTGTGGAGAATACTGGGACCAGTCAAGAAAGAGAATGGCACCTACAGGATACGGCACAATGATGAGCTGTATAAACATCAGGAGGATATCCTGACATGCATAAGGAAAAGGCGACTGGCATTTTATGGACACCTGACCCGCATGAATCTCAAAAGATTAACAAACAGGATATTTACTGTGGCAGGTAGAGGTAAGGCTTCCAAGAACAAGTGGATAACATCGGTGAAGTCAGATCTGGAACAACTAGGGATCCCACAGCATAAAACACAAGACCGACTGCAGTTCCGACAAGCTATCCGACAGGGATTTTTCCCTATGTCCCTTACCAGTAAGAAGACCACAGGGACCAAATGGACAGAGGAAAGAAAGCTGGCTCATAGTCAGAAAATGAAAGAATTCTGGAAGAGAAAGAAGATCCTCACTGAAAAATAGCTACGAGCCCGTGGTCCTTAGAAGGCCCAAATAAAAAAATAAAAAAATCGCCCATCGTTCCTTCATTGTTGAGAAACATTTCGTGTACTTAGAATCAATATATCTTTGCGTTTTTAAATGGGTAACTTCACCGTATGATTACTGCGGCTTTGAGAAGAATCAGTATTGTAAGTGGTGAACCTAGGATTCTAGTTTACTATGTGTTTGCAACAACCCATCAAAAAGAAATATGGCTGTTGAGATTAGCAGCCTGAATTTTTCAGAGCGTGTTGTTTCAATAAGTGAATGGCATTAAATCATTCAGAGGAGTAAAGGTACAAGATATACAAGGAAAATGGGCACTATACAAGACTTAGATTGGGGTAACCTGTTAGCGGAGCCCAAGAATTGTAATTGAGTTTAGTTTCCATAATTAATTTATCAAACTTTTAATTAATGGTATTTTTTAATTAATTAAAAAGTTGATATCAAGTTCTATACACACAAGGCAATGTACTTCTATTTATTCATCGGGGGAATAACCGTTTAGAACGGTCACACCGTGACTACAGATATTCATAGGGAAATTATTCAAAAATTATATTAAGCAAGATTAACTGACGCACATTACTAAGCATTAATTAACTTTTCACATCTCACATTCAAACGATTGTGAAGATAATGCGCTCCTTAATTGGTCCGTACCGCTGAGTTCAATTTTTCTGGGGGAGATGAGCTGTCATCCCATGCTAGAGCTGTTCCAACTGTGAATGTTGTTAATTTAAGCGTTTTAAAAATTAGAAATTAAGTCAGAGATACGTAATTGAGCAATTAATTGGGTGGTTATTTTAAGTGAATGGAAAGTTGGAACAAAAGAATGAGAGTACGGTTGGTCCCACAGTACGGAAGGAACTTTGTAATTGTACAAATGTTACGAACGAATCGTGGCTATACTTGCGGTTACTTGAACCGCAAAAAAATATTTGCTTAGCAGCTAAACTATTAAATCAGTTATAACACGATCAATATTAATGCCATTTCCTCTAGCCTTTCGTCAGTACTCCTGTATTATTTGTCAACTTTACTTGTGTAGTTGAAATGACATTCAAATTATCATGTGAAGGGATGATATTAAAAGACTTTTAAAAGTAATGACATTAATACTGGTCGTATAAGGTCAGGAACAACCTGTATCTGCAGAAAAAAATGAAAAAAAGTTAATGATTGGAAATGAAGCTATTGATTACTTTATTTAAAAACCATTTTCATAAAAATAGGTATACAAAAATATGGAGTCATTCATGGAATTGGTGAATGGTTTTAAACTTATCAGTTTGCAAGACAAGGAAATTTTGTTTAATTTCGAAAGGGTCTCAGCGAGCTAGGTACAGAAGGTTCGTGGCAGACCTTCGAAATGAATTTTGACCTTCCCACCCTATCTAGAATAGGTTGGTAACCTGTAGATAACCGTCCTTCCCGCCCTAGTTGGAGTACATTAGGACGTTAAGCCCCATCAAACGACATCTACTACAATACATTGCTTACTATCGATCCATAATCGATTCCCAAAGTTTTAAAAGGGCATTACAGGGAATGAATTGCATTCGTTTGAGGAATACTGCTTGATTAACCATCGGAAAACATGAAACCCGGTTCAATATCCAAATCGAGTACTCTTCCTAATTCTTTTTTCCTGTAGCGGCGATCCCTAGCGGTAAACGTCCGCCAAAGAACTAATTATATCTTAGTTCCCGAGGGGCGTATCCTTCACGGATTACCATCTCTTGAGCATTGTTCCTCTAATTATTCCGAGGGACGTGGAAGTGGAAACTTCTGAATAATTGAGCCTACCCTTGTCATATTTGCTCCAGATTTGCATACTTAGATTGTTTTTAATTCCAGCTAGCTATTAATGAGATCATTTCCATTCATCTGTCTTTCTCCTCACTTAATTATAGTCATTCTTTTGAAGGGATTTTTTTTTCATGAAACGCTAACGAATTTTCCTCATTTTTTTTGTTAACCGCTGACTATGTTTTATATATATATGTAATTTATAATTTGCATATTTTGTGGTGCCGTGCATTAGGTTCGAGGTACCGTACAAGATTATTTTCTTTTATATTTTAAAACTTTTATTGTGCATTACAATCTGCCTTAAATGTGGGCAATACGTAATATGGATGGCTTTGTGATTACATTTACACTATATGTACTATGAACAAAAAATGTAAACGAAGACAGAAAAAGAGCTATTGTATATATAAATAATATAAATTACCATATAATATATATAGACAAACTAACTAATATCTTCTTTTAAATAGTTAGTTATTTGAGTGTAAAACGAGTATTATTTTTGTCTTGATTTTTCAAGCCATTATTTTGTCTTTGTTTTTTGTATTTTTTTTTTATTCCTCAAGAATGTTTTTGTCAGATATACTTGACAATCGTTGCATGTCAGGGATAGTTAAACTTCCAGTTCGTAGCTTTGGGCGAGTTTCGAGTGGCCAATTCAAAAACTTGTCATCGCTACTTCTTTATTCTCGTTCCCATGGTCCTGGCATAGGTCTGATAGTTTTGAGTTAGTTGCTGTTGTCAATTCGAGGCCTAATTCCATGCCATACTGTCTCAATCTGCTGTTTCAAGAAGCATTTAAGATATGGCAAAGGGAGAGGGAATATGGGTGAGGGAAAGATGTTACATGCTTTTTTAGCTTCTGTATCTACTTTGGCTTTACCTTGCTTATCTGAATAACCTATAATATAAGTGAAATTTTGAATTTTGAAATAGAATAAAACCATCCATTTTTTTTTTTAAATTGTTTTTCTACTGGATTATTTTTAGGTGAATGGTTTTCTTCTAAAACAAGGCCTCTTTTTAATCCAACATGACCTTTACCTTTATCGACCAGCTGTGAAAAAAGTTTAAAAATGATATTCGCTGGTTTCGAAATTCTACGCGTTCAAATCAAGGTGGCTGTTTCGAATATTATATAATTTTTTACGTCCTGACTCTTATCTAGTTATTTACTTATGTTCATAGTTTTACAGTTTCGGCCTACAATAACCTTGAATTAATATTATGTTCTGTTTCCCTATATACCGGTTTCCATGAAGCTCGCAAGTCTTTGAAATGATTTTTTTTTTTTATCCACTTGTATCGATTTTCTTTTCCAGGTTTATGCCAGGGAAAATTCCGAAGGAAAGCATCCGATTAAATAGCTTCCCCGCAGAGGAAAATATAAACGGCAGTGAATCACGTTCCACGGTAGGAACATTTGTCACTCCAGAGCCTCCCTAATTCCCTTCGCATTACAACCCTCCGAGAGCGACTATTCGTTGAGTCAATAATCGTTGCAGTCTGCATACAGATGTAGCTGTCTGGAGCTTTGTCTTCCATTAGTTATCTTCCCACTGAGTACGAACTCTGCGGCCACATTCCTGTGGGAGGGAAGTTGAATTTCAATTCGATATAAATGCATACTTAAGTGAATTTAAATATCCCACCACTTCAAATATATGGACTGAAACATGTAAAGGCGTTTTTGGAGAACAGAGTCAGAAAAAATTGGGAATCCGTGTGGGTCGAAACTCCACTTGCTAACGAACTTAGAAATATTAAAAAAAAAAAAAAAAAAAAAAAAAAAAAAAAAACAGTAAACAAGAGGTAATAAAAGAGAAGAAGTGGTTACGACAATGCTGAGGATCGGACATTCCAACCTAACGCATAATTTAATCACAATAGAGACCCAACCACATTGTGAAATATGTCAATCTCCAATGACTATTAAAAACATAATAGAGGATTGTGCATTACTTCAACAAGCATTAAAAAAATATTAAAATACCCTATCTACAGAACTTGCTCTAGAGTATTCGAAAAATTCCATAGACAAAATAATAAAGCTTTTTAAAGAAATAGAACTATATAATAAAATAAAATACACAAATAACGTGTCAAGACAAAGAAAATTAAAAATTAAATTTTCAACCAAAATTAAGAAATATGATATTACTTATCTGTTCATGGGTACCATAGAGGAATGGGTATCGCAGAGTAAAACTACCATGGTAGGAGAAAAGTTGCAAAAATAGTGAAACACATGAAGGTTCTTAAAGCGGAGAAGTAGAAATTTAAAAATATAGACGTAAGAAGTTGGAAAACGAGAGATAATATACAAAAAAAAAAAAAAAAAAAAAAAAAAAAAAAAAAAAAAAAAAAAAAAAAAAAAAAAAAAAAAAAAAAAAAAAAAAAAAAAAAAAAAAAAAAAAAAAAAAAAAAAAAAAAAAAAAAAAAAAAAAAAAAAAAAAAAAAAAAAAAATTATAGACGTAGTTTTTTCGTTAGAATATATAACGATATAATAGTAATAATTTACTCTTTTCAGATGCCTCAGAGTGTCATTAGCAGAGTTAAGCAAAATTTAATCATGATTATTTATTTGACAGCTAATTTCTTGGAATCAATCATCTAATTTAGTGATGATTAATTTTTTCAGTTCGTTTTTTAATTAATAAATGATTTAGTTTATCTAAAATCGGCTTAAAGATTCAATCATGATTAAGGTAGATGATTGATTCAACGATATTAGTTATGAAATGCTTAATCAAGATTAAATTTTGCCCAACTCTGGTTATTAGGAATAGAATGGTCAGCAAGTTAACTAGTAGATTTGAGTGGTTATGGAGTCTACTTTGAAAGAATAGGTATTTGGTTTAGGCAGTATTCTCTATATATTTTGAGGTTTATGGTTTACTAATTATTAGAAATGAAGTTTTCACAGCCTTACTGAACTTACAGAATTCATTGTGTATTACTGTGAAAGTAGCTTCGCAGAGTTGGTTGAACTGTGCATTACTGTCCTTGTCAATCCAAAATAGCAAAATCAACAACTTTGCTTAATGCGACATGAAGAGAAAACATGACTTAAAAATTTTAAATAAGGAAATTAAATAAAATGTTTTCAACGGTTTACCTTTAATCCGTCTTTCATTTCATTTGGTTTTAAGTATAATGTAAGTAGTTATAATATTTTGTAAGTCTTACATTTTTTTCCGAACAATGCTGCCAACTGTTTGTCACAACAATACCCGCGTTCCTCAGAAGGTGCCCATGGCAGAAATTTGGTTAAGGAAATACGATAATTATAACCATTTCAGACATGAAATTTTATTTCGGGTGTTTCAGTTAACATATTTGGTCAAACATGAATATCTTTAAAGATTTCGATATTGTTTTTCTACTTTTCTTGTCCATTTTCTCATTACACTTTCAAATCAGTTTCGAAATTCAATTACCGATTTAATAATCAATCTACAACAAGTAATGATAATTACCAATCGGTCGAGATAACCATTAATTAATTACCAGTTAGCCATTGGTTCCTTCCATTCCCCGATTAAACGAAACACCAAGAGCGCACTTGATGGCATCTGGAATAACAATGAGAAGAGATAACGGGCGTAAGGTTGTCCGATCTTATCTCACCACCGTCAGAAGACTTTTCAGCCTATTATTCATGTACAATTATACTCTTATGAATATTTTGAAAGAACAAGATCAACTGAGAGACAAACATACAAACGGGGCTCCAAAACAGTCTTTGGCTAGAACACATTTTTTTTTTTTTTTTTAAGTTTTGTATTTTTTCCATATGTTTGTCGTTCATATGTATATCAAAACATTTATATAACTACACAGAATATTTAATTTTATTTTAATGAACAAATATAGTAATGAATAAGACTAAATAAATTAAAATAAAAAATATTTAATAAGCAGTTCAAAAACAGGCATTGAAAGTAAAGATGATTAAGGTAAAACAACTAAACTGAATTTTATTTGTATTCATTTTTTCGTCAAAAAAACTCTTAAGATGCGTAAAAATAATTGAAAAATCGTTCAGTTCTTTAAGAAAAACTTGATTTTCTGCTCAACCGTACTCTGGAATTCTATTGTTCTTCATATCAGACAAGCAAAATCCCTTAAAGCATTATATTACCCATATTTTCAGTACCTCATTCCTATCCAAAATGGCGCTTGTTATTTTCCTACTAAATTGAATGATATCATGTTCTTGAATTTATGAAGTCTTGTCAATAATTATTTGTATAATTTAGATTCCACATTACATAATTTTTTCTTAATCCTGTGTATAAGATTTAGAGGCTTTTATATTGTATGTTTTGCACAATACAAACATTGTACCATAGGAATTTATTTGTTGTTTCATTTGTGGCGAGTTCTCTTATTTTTCTCTTTATATTATGGTTATGTTTATATCACCTTTATCGTTATTATTATTTTTTTTTTATGTTAATATGTCTCTGATCAGATTTTATTGTATTTATTTCTGTACTTATTTGTTATTCTTAAGGGACTTTGTCTTTGATTAAAAATTATTTTTCTATTCTATTCTATTTCTTGGCGAGCACTATTTTATTTTATTATATATAATCTTTCATTAAAATAAATAAATTGTTAGTTCTAAATTCTATTACAAGTGACTTGACAAACTAACTGATATATTATTGATGTGTTAGTATGCATCAATATGGTTAGGGAGACTGATCATAAATAGTTGAATATAATGTTAGGTCTTTATTACTGGTTGATTATTCTGTATGAGATTGCTTTCTGGACTATATTTATGAGGCTGAGTGAGGCCTTTCTAGACGTATATTCGTACAGACAACTTTACGACAAGAATATTTGATGAGCTGTACAAGATCTTAAAGGCAATAAACATTTCTTTTTGGTTTTATTAATTTTCTATTAGAAATAAAATGGTAATTAGTAAATATTTTGTCATTTTCTGGGAAGTCGGCCTGAAAATCGTTTTTTCTTTTATGTATTACAAGTTGTAATATTTGCAAGAAATTATCAAGCAGCATTTCATTATAGATTGGACGTGAATTTATATGTATACTGTGACGGATAATGCGGTACTTCATCTAGGTAACTCGGTTACGTAGTGCTATTCTGAGAGAAATTTTTAAAGCTCAGATATCAAACTCTATCAATTCTCATAATATTAATTCAAAAATTATGATTTTCTAGCTGTGACGTTTTTGTAACAATGGAGGCGTAGCATTCCAAAACAAGCACAAAAAAAGTCCATTTTTTTTTTTAAATTTTTCACAGCTGGTCGATACAGGTTAAAGGTCTGGCTGGATTAGAAAGAGGCCTTATTTTTGTGTGGCCGTTTTCAATGTGATTTAACTAATTTTGGGAGAAAACATTGATCTTAAAGATAATCAAATAGAAAGACTAATTTAAAAATCTGAAATTTGGGCTCTGCTGGTTTCGGAATTCTCCTCAAACGAGCGATAACATAAAACCATAATAACTCGAAACATCTAATGCTAAAAAGAAACCTAGACTTCTTTGCATTTTGAGTGTTTTTATTTCAAAATAAGGAACCACTTCTTTTTTTTTTCTTCTGAAGTACGCAACACAAGTTGATTTATCACAAGTAAGTCTACAGGTGTTTGCTGAAAAAAAAATTGTTAAATAAAATTCTTCATCATTTTCACAATTTAAAATGCGAATAGGATTAAAATGGGACTCGTTCTGCAAAAAGGGAAAAATAAAAACCGGTTGCACACCTTATTTCCATATCTGTAAAAATGAATAATGTTTGCCTCAAACATCTAATTATCGATGTAACTTTCTAGATCTACAGACCGACAACCTGTAGATATTATTTTTCTAATCGTTCAATTGCTACAGCGACGCTTACCTCCTGGTACATATTTCAGCAGAAATAATGTCTTAAAAATGTTAATACTTTCCGAGCTGGAGCAGATGATAAATTCGTTTATAATTTCATTTTCTTAAAACTTCATTCACTGAATCGAATGTAGTGAAACTCACACTTTGAACATTGAATTTAACTAGATCACAAGCTTAGGGGAAATCACTGCGTAAAACGCGACGGTAAGAACCGCTAATGAGAACAATCGCTTCAAAGGCTTCATTCTTTTTTTTTTTCCCGAAGGCTCTTCAATAGCAGATTGTAACCTTAAAGAGAAATAAAAGATAAAAGGCGGGGCAAAGTACACAATGGCTCCATATGGTTCCTTCCACAGCCCACGGAATATCTTTGGCCGATCGGGATGGCCGTGGCAGGTAGAGAACGCTCACAGCTGACTTATTGCATTTGCATCTGAAAAAAAATTACTGTATACTATTCTTAAGACGGCGCATTCCGTAGTTATAAATTCAAAAAATGTTGATGAGTCGGCAGATATGAAAAATTAAAAGAAAATAATTGTAGAAGGAAATGCTCCTGGGAGCTTAATAACAACTAAGATGTTGAATGCGAAGGCGTCAGCTGGAAATAGAATAACTTTAGTTTGTTCAGCGGAAGTAGTTTTCTATTGATTTGCTATTACAATTTCATTTTTATCGTATTTAAAACTTTCAAATTTAAATTTTGTTTAAAAGATTTTTTTTTGCATCAAATAATATTGCTGACTGATAATGTGTATTTAAGTTAGGCCTAATATTCGTTGGTAAAATGATCATAGTTATAAGCCCACTAGATATTTCCTATAGTATAGTTCCAGGAAGATAACTGGATTAAAAATTATTTTAATTAATATTTAAGGATTTGCCCTCATAAAAAATCCTAACTTTTCAGTCTGGATTCTGACTCATAAATGAGATAACTTTTCATTTTGAAAGAAAATTCAAACTTTAAACAAAGAAGTTTTTAAATGCACCTCTTTCATTTTTTTTTATACCTTCACAAAGACACCTTTGTAAAGGTATCAAAAAAAATTATTGGAAAAAAACTGAAATATGTAAAAATTATCGTTTTAGGCTTGATAAACAATTTTAGTCAAATTATTCAACGTAATAAACTAAATACTGTAGCAGAAGATGCGCAAATGCACACTAGCTGAAAATGGACTAATGAAAATATCGGGGATTTAAAAATATATGATATATTTAGTAAAGATGACAAAGGCAAAATAATTAAATAGAATTTTATTTTTTTCTATTATTTCTTTAAAAAACAAAAATCTAAGATTTGTTAAAATAATGGTAAAATACTTTATGAAAAACTTTTTTTTCTTCTCAACCATACTCCGGAATTCTATTGATCTTGATATCAGACAAGCAAAATCCCTTAAAGCAATTAAATACCTACCCCTATTTTCAGTACCACATTTTTATCTAAGAGGACATTTGCTATTTTCCTACTAAAATAAATTATACCATGTTTTTGCATTTATAGAGTCCTGTTAAAAACTATTTGTATAATTTAGATTCCACATAATATAATTTATATTCTGTATATAATATTTAGATAATTTTATTGTATGTTTTGCAGTGCATTAAACATTGTACCATAGGAATTTATTTGTCGTTTCATTTTTGGAGCATTCTCTTATATTTTCGTTAGTATTTATGTATATATTAACTTTATCATTATTATTTTTCGTATTCATTAAATTTAAAAATTGATTTAAAAATATGTGATATTGCGTAGTTTATATCTGGCATGTTCGCAACATTTTTTTTTTTTTTTTTAATAGATAAAGAAAATTGCAAAAATAGTAAATTTCAAAAGCTAGAAGCTCTTAATCACAATCATTAGTATTAATAATATTCACGTATAGCCTGTATATTTCGAACTAGCTTTTTTGTTACTTAGTACTGTAATACAGGTCATGTAGATCCTAGACCGTTCAATTGAGTTGAAGTCAGTGGAGGTTGCGTAAGTACGAACATGCTTAAGGTGCAGAGACTCGTGTTTAATTACGAAATGCTATCTATAGAAGGCACAATGTTCGATATAAAGTTGTAGTTTATTGAAATAAAAATGAAATTATTGAATCATTGGTACAATTATTTATCTGTAAATTATCTTTTTAAACCAGTTTAATATTACTTTTGGTTTCTATGGTAGAATGAAAATTAACACTTATGAAGCGCATGTTGATTTTATCTCAAGGACGTCTTTTCTCAAGACTGGTATCTGTGGCCGCAAATGCGCGGAGGCTGACGATATGGTCGCAATACCACCCCCCTATCCTCCGCAAATCCACAAGTCCCAATTAAGATACGCCTAAAACAAAGGGCTGGCTCTCTTTATCTAAACAACATTGTTCTCCATTCATTATCCGGAGCACATCTCTTCCTAAACGTTTATGGCTCCGAGTGCTTTTGTTCCAATCCACTGCTTATTTTTTTTTCTTTATTTCCCAGTCGACCTGTAGTTAATCAGTGAGACAATGAGGGCAGGTGATGCCTATTGTTTCACTTACAGAGGTGTCCGTTATACAGGCCGCATCTGTTCGAGAAAGGGATAGTTTAATTTCGACGGGTTATCGGGAGGATCTCGACCGGAGGTATCGCCGATTACGCCGAGGCACGGAGGTTTGTCAGTTACTAATATGGCTCATCAGGGTGCCTCGTTCGCGATGGAATAGAAACGCACTAACAAATCGTTCCAAAATGCTGCGTGTTCCTTTTAAATACCGATAGAATATGACTTTAAAAGAAAAATGTTTCTTTCTCGTGTTAAATGTTTAGTTAAAATAGATTTTTTTTTTTTTAACTATTAACGTTGATCTAAAAAAACAATCATCTACTAAGTTCTGATTAGATAAAAGCTGATAACACAATGATAGCAGAGACAATTATGGAAGTCATATTTCTACACAGACAGTTGATGTCTCAGCTATACATATATAAATATTTTGTTTTCTAAGGCAATAACATGGTTATAGTCAATTTTATGAACTAAGATTACAGTCCAAAATACTACACTCTTTCTCATGGAAAACGGTATGACTTAAGCATGAGTAATGGAAGCTCTTAATCACTTGAGGTACGCATGAGAGTATAGAAGGATCAATACAATTAGGATTAATAAATTTATTCCCATCTCTATTGGAATTATTTTATTAGAAAACTAGTTTTGAATACTAAACATTCATCTTCAGTTCTAAAACGTTGTTACATGGATTATATATACTTAAGTTTTAAAAAACGTGAGACAAAAAATCACTGCTGTCGTGTGTTTCAAATTTTTCAGTAGTGCTGATGTGCTCAAAAATGTTTATGTTTTAGGACTGAAGATGAATGTTTAGCATTCGAAACTAGTATTCTAATGAAATAATTCCAATAGAAGTGGCAATTAATTCATCAGTCCTAATTGTAGTTATATTTATTTTCATTATTATATATATGGGAATTTTTATGAAACTGGCTCCGAACTAACATTGGTTGGTGACTGTTTCTGTAGCATTTGGTAAAATCTAATAAGTCATTTTTTTTTTCTTAGATGGGATAAGTACCTTTCCATCAAGTAAAAGTAGACAAGTCGTAATGTCAATGGTATCCTTTCAAACGCTTTGGTCATTTGTAGACTTAAATATGTGGATTCCATAATAATAATAATAATATATATATATATATATATATATATATATATATATATATATATATATATATATATATATATATATATATATGTTATGGAATGTACATATTTAAACAGGAAAAAAAAATTGATTTTTCTAGAAAATAGAAAACTATGAAAATGCAGGCAATCACAAATCGATTGGTTTGAAAGTTGGTGAAATGGAATATTTCAGTTATTAATAATATTCAATTGTATCATTAGTTAAGGAGACAGTTATTTTGGTTATATTTTTTATTTTATTTTATTTTTTCCGAATGTTATAATGTATAATAAAGTTTCTTATGTACAACATCCTAAACATAAAATAATCTTGCCTAAATAGGGTTTTGGTCAATATATATGAGAAACAATTACATTTGAAATATATGTTTTTTTTTTTTTTTTTTTTTAATAGGAGTTTTCCACTTATGTGGTTTTCCTTCCCCTAAATATCCCTCAGGATCCTTCTCCAACCTTCCCTGTCCAAGGCCTGTTCCTCTGTTATGCCATGTCCCATCAGGCTTTCTTCAACTCCGTCTCTCCACCTCACTCTGGGTCTTCCCCTTCTCCGTCTTCCATCCACTTCCATGTCCATTATCTTCTTCGGTAATCTTCCTGGAGGCATTCTTCTCACATGCCCGAACCAGCTGAGTCTTTTTTCCTCAATGGTCGATAGGATATTCCTATTTATATTCATATAGGATATTCATATATGTTATATGAATAAATCTAAATACTTGTAAAACAAAGCCAGAAAATACCCTGATTCGGAATCTGTGTCCTATATTACTAAGTGTTTAAATAAAAAAAATTAAAATAATAATAATTAATAAGAAAATAAAAACCCTCAGTTAATTCTTAATATAGACTGTAAATCTCTCATAAAACGATTTCACAACATGGAATATGTATATGTAAATGGGATTTGAGACACAAATACATCACAACAACGCAACTGGGGAACGCGGAGCGCGATGAATTAAGTCACTGCCAAACATCCCAACAGTTCCACGTCAAACTGACAACTTGACGAAGTCGCTTGATAATTGAATCTATCAGCGGGATAAATTGATGTCTTCATCGTTCGAATCACCGACCGATCTGAATCGTTTTAGCTGCCACAAAACGGAGAAAAAAATACGACAAAAAAGTAATTGTCTTCAGTATTTTTTGTCGAGTTTTCGATTTAAACTATTTTTTTTATTTTTTTTGGTCAATGATTCCATTACGTTATGTTATGCATTTTTTTTCTAGCTGTTTATTGAAACTATAAACAAAATTATAAAAAAGAAATAAAAAAAAATCAACTAGTAAATGATATGATCATTCTGGTAATGGCATGTCAATTTCTTATAAAGAAACTAACTATTGGTAGCACTTCAATAAAAAGTCTATATCAGAAGGTCGTGAGGCCATCTTCTTTTCAAACGCCTCAGAGGATTATCTGTAATAGAAAGGGAAGCAACTAGAGAAACTAGTGGATAAGAATGGTTTTGGGGTTTACTATGAAAGGATAGGCATCTTAGTGCTAAACCAGCAACATATGAAACATTAAGGCCTTCATGGATAAGTTTGTTTGTGACGAAGTAAGGAGCATTGAGGATTTTTCGAAGGATTTTGGATTGTAAGGATTGGATACGAGATTAATTGAATGGTTTAGTGGAGCCCAAAGCTCAATTCAGTATGTCCATATAGGTCATATTATTGCCATGCATATGATTCTTTTGTAATTAATCAGAAATTTTTGACTAGTAAATGCTAAGGAAATCGAAAATGACGGCTAGTTTCTAGTCATTTAGCATTATATGTGGATTTCAAGACGTTTGTCCAGAGTCCTAGGTAGTATGTTCAACAGGGATTAATGAAATATCATTAAAAGACACTGTAGGACAAAAAGTTGTAGGTTTACAAAGAAGGAGTTTTAAATTTAATTTTAGTTTAAAAATATTTATAAATTGCAGCCTAATTATTTATATACATTATGATTCATGGTATGATTAGTAAAAAATCAAATAAACTTGAATCCAACCCTGAGTTGTCCAATGGGATCGGGTTCTTCAAATACCCCTTCCCCATTGGTGGAATCAGCAAACCGTGAAGTCGGATTTTTTTTAAATCCGTTCTGCTTCCGAGTCCAATGGATTAAATTGAATCAATTTATCTACCAATGTGATTCCAGTAGGATTTTCTTGGCCTTCTAATTTGTTTTTGTTTTTTTATATATACATTTGTTGACATTAAAATAAATATAGAGGAATAAACATGGTTAGGGAATACGGTTATATTAAAACACAACAAAAAGATCAATTTAGAGTTATTTTCAGTTTACTTTATAATCTTTCGTCAGATTAAACATGACAAGAAAGGTATGACTGAAACACTACAGCGGTGTATCACAAAATTACTGGCCATGTTTCGGCCATTTCTTGAATCCACGTTTGACGCACTTCGTAATTCAAACTTAATAATATTTTTTTCTCGAATTGTTAAGTGTCCACTTAACAGCATATCTCCGGTGTAAAAAAATAAAATCATCTTGTTTGTCTCGCCTCGCTAAATAACCATTCTTGAAAATTGAATGCTGTTGAAGGTTGTTGCTATTATGGTCAATCAGAAGAACTGCTGGAACTAGCGGTGATTTATCGATCTGTTATTAGGAGCTGTTGAATTTGCCTGATTATCTTTTTAACTTCTTCTTTGCACGTTTTTCTTTAATGTTCCGCGGACTGTTTGGAAAAAAAATTACGTTCTCATGACTGCGGTTGTACATCAGTATGAGTCATAGTCTAAAATCGTATTAGAGAAATTGGAAAGAATCAGTATTTCATAATTCATCCTTAACAGAGACATATTTACTATTTATTTATTGATATTAACAACTGTATACAATATACATCAAGTAAATTTGAGGAAAAATATTATAAAGTCATGTAAACCATTTGTGAAGAACTACTCACTAGTAGCACTAAAAACTAAACCAGAAGCTCTCTTGGCCATATTCTTTTCAGAAGCCTTGCTGGGCTATCAGAAATCGAATGTAAAGCAAATTGGGTGACTAATAGATTCGAGTGGGAGTGAAGTTTACAATGGAAGGATTGGTATCTATTTTGGGCTAAATCAGCAACATACGGAACATTGAGGTCTTTATGAATAAGTTTATTTGTGACAAAGTAAGGAGCATTAAGGATTTTCCCAAGAATTTTGGTTTTAAGGGTTGGATTCAAGTAGAATCGGATGGTTTAATGAAGCCCGATATTTACAATTTTAAATAAAAATGTCAATTAGGTAATATAAACAATTATGAAACTGATTAAATTAATAACCATTACTGTTTAGCTCGGTTGATTACTATTTTTTTGCTCGAATCGAAAATTTGCTGATAGTGTCCTGATACATCTGATAGAGATGTAATGGAAAATATTTTCCTTATTTGATATTTGTAGCTAGAACCTGCCGTTTCAGATATGTATTGGTTTGAACGAACAAAATCATGTTTGAAAACCCTATTTTCTCTGAATTTGATTTATTTCAAATAATCAATAATCGTTAATTTAATTTAAGTTATTTGATCCTTTTAATTCTAAAATGTGAATTTGTAAAAGCTGTTGTTCATAGATAGACATATCAAAGTTTAAAGAAAAGAACTGTAACCGTTTTCAATTAATGATTTAGGTGCACAAATGTGTTCTATAATTTATTTTTTTTCTTTTATTAAGTATCTAATACAATCTTCCTCAAATGTGGGCAATAAGTAAAAAGTAAAGTCTTTATGATTCCATTCATACAATAAATAGGATTGAACAGAATAAAAATATAAAAAAATCCCTGGAAGAAAGCCCCTTAAGAATAACAAATAAGTGCAGAAATAAATATCATTACATCAGACCAAAGACATATTAAAAAAATATATATATTAATAAATTTATTATATACATAAGAGAAAATTCCATAAATGAAGTGGGAAATAAATTTCTATGTTACATTGCTCAATGTAGTACAATTTATTATCTTTTTTTTTTATATCAATTTATTGAAATTTACAACTGTACAAATAGAGAAGTAAATGTGTTGATAACGATTAAAATAACATGTCAAAACTTGAAAAGAACTACTCATCAGTAGCACTTAAATAAAAATTCTACACTAGAAGATCTCTAGGCCATCTTCTTTTCAGAAGTTAAGGTAGTTTTAACGTTTTTCTAGTAAATGTTGAAGTAGTCTGTAACGACGAGCAGTTTCTTGTCGTTTTAGTCTTGTGTGTGGATTCCAAGTAAGACGTTTGTCCAAATAGCAGATCTGTTCAACAGGGATTTTTGGAATATCATGTTTAGTACAATGAAAGTATTAAAAAGTTATATTCAAAATAATAAAAAAATGTTGTTAAGTAGAATCTAAGCGTCATCTTGGATAAGAATGAAGTACTGAAATTGGGGTACTTATATGTTTTAAGGGATTTTAGTTGTATGTACAATAACCAATAAATAAAAAAATAAATAAATAAAAATACCATACATTAAAAACCTAAATAACCATACAATATATGAGGAGTTATAAATTAGTAATCATAGCTCACTATAAAGCACCCTCATCATTTAATAAAAATAAAATATATTTATATAAAAAAAAAAAATCAAATTGAATTAATTGAAAATGCAAGTAATTGTTTGATATTATTTGAAAAAACGGCAATGTCAATTAACGAAAGTGATAGAGAAATAGACCCAACTGACCATAAGGTTGTACTAGACCCAAACCGTGGACCTGTGCCGTACCTGGAATGGGATGAACCATGTAATTGTAAAGCTGTAAATAACCAGCGGTTGGTAATTTGTGTAATTGTGATGGCGGTCTATTTTCACGGCGGCGTTCTCAGCCTCTCCTCGGCCGACAATTAGAGAATTTAGCGACTCCGCATCAGGAACAAGTTTTAAAATCGTTTACCATTCCTCCAATAATCACAGCCCTCTTTCAGGACTTGTTATTACTGTCCGGTTTAGAAGAGATTGAAATAGAATTATTATTTTTTTAAATATTTTTTATTCACAACTGTATAAAATATATACGAATAAGTAAATGAGTGGAAATATGATTACAATGGCATGCCAATAACTGCTCATTAGTAGCACTTCAATAGTATATTTTATTGAAGTTAGGAGCTCCCTAGGTCATCTTCTTTTCAAATGGCTTGGAGTGTTATCAGAAATCATGTGGATACAAGTGGGTATGAATTTTATAATGGAGGTAAATCTGGTTTGAGCCAATAACGGAGTGGGTCTTTAATTATTATTTTTATTTTATTATTTTATTTTATTTTATTTTAATTTATTGATATTTACAATTGTATGCATTATAAACTTCAAGTTAATTTGTATAACTACTCACTAGTAGCATTTCAATGAAGGTTCTATATTAGATAGTCTATTGGCCATCTTTTTTTAAGGCCTTAAAGGGTTATCGGTAGTTCAGTGTGAGGCAAGTTGGGAGAATAGTGAATACGAGTGGAAGGAGCTTATCTATCTAGAGCTTATCAAGGAAGGATAAATATCTGATTTGGGCCAAATCCGCTACTTATGGAACAATTAATATCTTTATGGTTAACCTTGTGTGTGACATAATAAGGAACATTGAGATTTTACAAAGGATTTCGGAATGTAAAGATTGGGTACGAAAGGAATAGGTTTAGTGGAGTCCCTCAAAACACAACTCCGTATGTTTAAATCGTTTTATTTATTGTCATTTGAATGGGACTTTCGTAATTAAATAAAAGCTTTGAACGTCAGTCTTGTAAATGTTGTAGTAATCGAAAACGACGGGCAGTTATATTAAGTTTGTCCAGATGGAATCTAAAGTAGCGGATCTGTTAAGCTGGGATAGTGGAATATTAAGTAGAAAATTTAAAAGAATTTTTTTTTTCATTTATCAATTTATACTTGTATTTTCGCTCAAATCTAGTAATTAGGATTTTTTTTTTTAGAAAATCACGAACATTCTATATATAAAATATCCGAAAAATAATTACAAATAAATCTATAAAAACTAAATGAAAAAGTGATGTGTTATTCTTATGAAATCATCTAATTTTCTCAAAATTAAATATAATATTATAATGTTAGAATATTAAAAAATATCTATAATTATTATAATAAATCTTACTAAGAGTTCGACATTGATTTCGTAAGGACATTAAGACGGATATTTTTTTGTAATTTATTCAAAAACTTTACTAATATCTTTGTTTTTGGAAAAAAAAAATTATTTTGATGAATGGACTGCTTATTTTTATAACCAAAAAAAAATAACTTCTTAGATGACAATTTTTTAAATTTTAGAAAATTATCATTAATTCTAAAAACATACAAAAATTCAAAATATCAGGAAATGATATACTGATAATATTAATGTTAAAATAAGATTATAAATCTGGTACATTTTCGTACAAACCATGAATTCTGATGTTCTATAACTCGTTGCATTTCAGAACGTTCATCTCCCATTCTTATTTCGACGCTTTAAGGCACAACCTCGAGGCGAACAGATAATACTAGACGCAGGTGTCCATTTGAATTCCTAGCCGATAGTTGTGCCTGTTAATTTACAAAACATGGACAATTATCGTTTCTGGGTCAGTGGATGTGTTGGCTATGCTAATCTGTCAAAACTACCGGCACACGGCGTCTCTTACGCTGCTCACCATCTGCTGTTTGACCAATAGCGCTTCGACTATAATTTTCTTCGAACAAGACTATCGATACTCGTTCGCCTCTAAATTGATATTATCACGTGTTTTTATAGCTTGGATTATTATCGAAAAGTGTTTAAGTATATTTATTGGAATATGGAAGATATGTTTTTATAATTTTAACTACTGTTTTCGCTTAGATATTGCCATTGTAAAGGAAATTTATATTATTTATATTTGTTATCCATCATTACTTTAATTTATACATCAACATATATCAATTTGTAAAAACATCAACAAAACTTCTAAAATCATACTAATTTAGATTTATTTCTTAATCTCTATCCTACTAATTATCATTAAATAGTTCAAATCCAAAAATACTGTCTATTGAATTTGATGGTTTATTATTTTAAAAAAATAAACAAAAAAAAAAACTGGGCTTTATAATAATTTTTACTGACTCATTAAACTTACTCATTTACAATTTTAACTGAATTGAAATCGTGTATATACCTTTGAAAAAATTACGAAAAATGATCTCGAGACGATTTATAAATTTATTTCGAGCAAAAAGTATCGAGAGAAAATTAATAAAAAAATTGTTTGTGTTAGAGTAAATCATAACTCTGCTATCGAAAGAATATGTTCTACTTCCATTGAATTTGGTTGAGCACACAAGCTGGAAGTAAAGTTAAATGCATTAAAATAAACTTAAAACATCCTTATTTAATATTTCAAACATGATCTGTACTTGGTAATAATAATAGAATATATACTGTTTTTGCTTTCGATCTATATATTTTATGCAATTACAATATAAATATTATAGTATATTAGTAAAAAAAAAGTTTTGACATTTTATTCAGTTAAAAAATTCACATAACTTATAACTATATTTTTGCACTCTACTCGTAATCTCCTTAAAATTATTTCAAAATGTGAAATGCTCAGTTTATAGGTTTATTACTTCGTTTAATCTGTTGATTTATATACAGAACTTCCTTATATACGTGAAGTAAAACGCGTATTCTATTTTTTGTATTTGTAATATATCTAAAAAATATATGAAAAGAATCAGAGGTCTGTTGTAAACGCTCTAATTTTCTAATTATAATACTTTTTGTCTTTAAGAATTTTGTTCCTAAGAGTGCTTCTTGGTTAAGAGAAAGTATGGAAGTGAATCCTTTCTTGAAATCCAACGGTTTTTCTCCGAAGAAACATAGGAACATAAACGATGCCGTGGCACCATAGTATTTTTGATGTTATTTAATAAATTCGAGAAAAAAATAGATTAAATTTTCTCGATTCCCTCATATTTCGATATATGAGGAGAGATCTTTCAAAACTGAACAAGTCCACTTTCGGTCGAATTGTATACACTGCCACACTTTTCGTTAGTAGACTTAAGGTTTTAAATAATATAACTGTTTTGGATTTAGCAGGAGGAAGACTAGTGTAGGTTTTTGCTCTTTTTTTAAACGTTTTTTGAAGTGGACATGCTCTGTTTTGAATGAACTCTTCCCATATGACTTATTAAATATCATAGACTTGGGAAAGACGAGCCCATTACTCAAGACACTATCACCGACCCCCCTCCCCTTACCCAGAGGTACAAACAGCAAAGGCAGAGAAAGGTGGCTAATAGCCGACAGTGACAGATCCCCCCTCCCCCCCTCGATCCAGGAGGCTATCCATCAGTAGCTGTGTTTGGAGTCCGTGACTCGGCATCCCTCAGCCTTATCTCCCGCCCCCAACGGCACCGTCTAATTGTCTTCGGCTAATGTATGTTAATGGGGAGTCCACTCCTCGGGTGGCTATAATCACTCCTTGGGGCTTAGACCTCGGCGATGCCCTGGCCAGACCCTCCGATGGTACCCAATTTGAGTTGATACCCCTATCATCTATTTGTATCTGTTCCTTTGGACACGCATCCTGTCCTACTTCTACGGTCCCGCCCTCCCTATTATGGGACATGCATCTATAATCAGAGTCCTGGTCCTCCCGAGGGAAGATGTGGAATTAAGGGATAATTATGTATTATCCAACTTACATGTGATGTCTTGTCACATCTAATTCATTAGGATCGAGGCACGCCAGTGTAAGCATTTGTTGGTCTAATCGGGGCTTGTCTGTCCTTCCTTTTTTTTGTCTGTTTCTAGTTCCGTGAGAGCTTTTAGTGTTTAATACATAAAGGAGTCTAAAATCTGATTTTAATTAGTGTAATCCGATCTTCCAGCAGAGTTTATATATTGTTAGTGTTACGCCAAAACATTTGTCCTTTTCCACGTTCCACCTAAATACCATCCGGTTGTTTCTAAAGAAAACCTTTTTATGTTCAAAATTAAACTAAACTATATTTTCTGTAATTTGAGCAGAAAATAAGATCTAAGGGACTAATATTCAAGCTTTCAAATTACCGTAATTCTCTTAAAAAGTGAGATTAGTGGGGGATTGGTTTTGTTGTATACTTCCTTAAAATGACGTTTAGAGCATACTTCATTAAGAAGATTTTAAAATGTGAGTTAATTTGCTACACATCTAACAAAATATAGTGTTACTGCAGGCAATACTTTATGTAGAAATAGCTGGCTAAAACATATTTATGCAAACATATTATTATGTTAGCGTATATAACGTACGTTTCTTTTCCCTTTATTTTTTTAAGATACTAATATATAATTAAAATACACATCTAAATATGAAATAATGTTTCATTGAAGTATTCGGTTAATCCGACCTTTTTTCCGTTCCTCCGTACACCTTAGTCTTATATATGTGGACTAACTGATTTTGGTCAGTTTTCAGAAATAAACTGGAAAATTTAAATAGCATTGATACCTAATGCTTTTTTTTTTTTTTTTTTTTTTTTGAAGTGCTAGGTCATAAGTGATTTGGTTTTGGCATACTTTATGTATGACACAATTGTTGTTACGTTGGTAAATAAGTATTGAGAGTTATTAATTATACTATAAACTAATAAATGAACTGTCAAAAAAATAAAAAAACAAATTGAGTTCTTCAATAACGAGAAATGTATTATTTGAATTTTTATATTTTAAGGTTCAACTGTTTCTTTTAACATTGAATTTTTAAAATTTTATTTCAAATTGTACATTAGTACTTGGCCTATATAATGATGCAACCTTGTTTTTGTTTTATAGAAACATTTTACTGGATTGCACTCAAGAAACAAAAGCAAGGTTAGCAAAAATTTTTGAATTTATATTAATTTCATACTAACATATAAGTTATTCCTTTGCTTATTAACATCGAACCAGCTATGGATCTCGAATGAGTTGAAATTTATTTTTTTTTATTGGAAAGCATGGATATTTTTGGTTTATGTTGTTTTATACGATTGCTTAGGTAGTTTATTTTGTTTTTTTCAGACCTTTTTTCATTTGCAGACACGCCCCGATTGGAGAAGTCACCCCTGTTAGCGAACGGGTACAACCACCCACCTACCCATCTGAACCACATGCAGTTCATGCAGCTCAACCACCCGGGCTCCGGCCACACTGCCATCCTCAACCCACAACTCCAGCACCACCTCATCAAGCCACCACCTCCGATGGATGCTCTGTCCAGGTAAAAAATAAATATTATTTAATCTATATCATAATTGAGAATAAAATAAATAAAATAGTTTGGAAGACTTATTTCCTAAGGACACATGTATTGATAGATTTCAAAAAATATATGTTTGTCGGAGAATAAAAATATATATATATATATATATATATATATAGCAGTAGTTTCCTGCTTAACTTCCTACAAAGTACCTTACAGGTAATTAGAGATAGAATTGTTTTTGCATCAAAATTGTTTTTTATTTTTAATTATACTTATTTATATTTTTATTTTATATACTGTCAGGCAACACAATTCCGATTTTTTTTTTTTTTTTTTTTTTTTTTTTTTCGGCTAAACGTTTTATTTTCCTTTAGGTGTTTATGTACTCATATTCTTTGACCAGAGCTTAAAAAAGGAAAAGGATATTATTGGATTTTTAAATTAATATATTTTATCACAGTTTTGGATTTTATGGAGGCATATCTTTCAAGAATTTATTCAAAATAAATTACGTAAACCCGTAAAAAAAAAAAAAAAAAAAAATACTTAATCGAGAAAAAAAATAAAATAATAACTGACTGGAATATTTGGCCATACTCATGCTGGCATATTGATCATATTTTTAGGATTTCATTTTTCATGATTATTTATTTTTCTCAAATCCAATAGCAAAATCATATTTAAAAAAAAATAAAATAATTGTTCACTTGTTTATACAGTCTTTGCTATCCCAGGAATTATTATAGTATAGTGTCATATTGAATATAGTCACAACAAAATATTTAGTATGTTAACGATGAAGAGCTTAAATATGCACTTGTCTGTCAAGCTCGTATGGCGAAATATCCCGATTACATATTTTATTATTTTTCATAGACTTTATTTTTTTTGATGATTTTTGCTGTTTCCGATGTTAAAAAAAAAGAAGAAAAGAATCAAAACTCCTTTTAAATGTTGTAGAGTTTTACTATTAGGATGGTACTTGAACTTTTTAGGCAAAAGTATGCCATAAAACATAATTTTCTACTTTATGCGTCAACTGCTCCGTCACTGGAGTAATTATCCCAGCCATTCCAAGTTGGGAGGGCGGCAGTGAATAGAGTGAACAGAATGAGAGACGGCGGAATGAGGAATGACAAGCCTTGGGGAGGTGGATTGCTCAGCTCCGAGGTAAACTTAATCACAGGAGACTGTTAATAATTGAGTGTAATTCCTGATGAAGGGGTAGTTAGCCACTCAGACCAACCCCCGGCATCATAATACCTTTGATTGCAACTTATTTTTCATCAGCTTATAATTTTGTCACGGTCTTTGCTCAGCTACCTTATTCATGGCCTATGTAACTGTAATATGCCAATTTGTCAATACGTAGGAAGCTAACTTGTTTATCGTTGAGAATAATAATTTATAATTGCAATAATAAACTTTGATATATGTTTATGCTGACTATGAATAGAGCAGTATATTCAATAACAGAGACATCTATGACATTAGTTTG
This sequence comes from Euschistus heros, assembly GCA_003667255.2. NCBI lineage: Eukaryota > Metazoa > Arthropoda > Insecta > Hemiptera > Pentatomidae > Euschistus > Euschistus heros. The sequence goes on along the minus strand of RCWM02000206.1, from coordinate 821,888 downwards.
TATTGCTACATTCTGTAAGGAAGAACCATACATTTATTTATTTATTTGAAATGTTCCGCGCAGCAGTCCTTAAAGTAGGACCAGCACCTCCTCAATAAGTCTTCACCCATCTCGATCCGCCTCGCGGCGCCCTCCTCTCACTCTTGCCTGACGGATATCTTTCTACACTTCATCTAGACATCTCAACCGTGGTCGCTCTCGAATTCTGAAACCTTCTGAATTTTCTATCAGTAATTTTCAACTCAATCTCTCTGCAGGCCTCCTCTCCACAAGTCCAAGCCAACTTAACCACCCCTTCTTTATTTGGGCGATCATATGTGGATCTCCAAACAATGCCATAAGTTCTTCATTTTTTCTTATCATCTAGTACATAACGACGGTATAATGATGGTTTTATTGGCTGTTATTATGACCATATATTAATCAATTCAATTTATCTAAAATGGAGTATATTAACTAAAATGTAGTGACTGTAGAGCTAAATACGCGGGAAGAACTGGACAGTAAATAAAAGATTAAAAGAATATATCATACAATAAAACACATAATTCTAACTTCACTATCCAATTAAATGAAAATAACCATACATTCAACAAAGACTCGGGAGTAAAGCTAATAAATCAGTGGGTAAGGCACTTTACTACTAAGTCCCTGGACCCGAGTTCGAGTCAGGCTGAAAGCAGAATATTTTTTTCATTTAATTTAGCTGCTGCTTGACATCGAGTTCGGGAGATCCTCCAGGGGCATACCCAGCTTCTATAAAATGGGTTCCCTTAATTAGCGTAAAAATCTGGTAGAGCTTGATTTCGACCACGTCTCTTTCACACCCGTTGATCCAATAACAGTACATGCTTATCACTTGAGGCACGCATGATGGTCTTGAAGGATCAACCCTAATAGTACATCCTTACATTAGCACTGAACCCAAGATCAATGGTTGAAGTGTTACAGGTTTTAGTGTTATAGTTAATTATCAATAATGATTTTATAAATCTGAGATTGATTCGAGCGTTTTTATGAGCTCCGAGACAATCGGAACATATCAAGACTTTAAGAAAGATGATAATAGTTTTACTTTTTTACCCCTGATACTTGACGTTATTAAAAATAACGGAAAAGTCTTAAACGAATACGATTGCTTTTCTGGTTTCGTTAGCCGTTGTAACATTCCTGATTCATTAGGTACCTCAGCTGTGTATATCACACCCGAGTTGATGAGGGAGCTTGCTAACATAGCACTTCGCCCATTGTTTACTGAAAGAGGCCAGACGCAGAACGTGGGGTCAGCAGGGGGCGATGATAAGGAAGGGTGGACTCTCCTGTAATTAAAATGCTAATTATTCATGGTTTCTCTCGGGGTGTTGATCTGCTCATCCTTTACTCCTCTCCCGCACAATCCAAATAGCAGCCTTCTACCGTTTTTATTCATTCCGTGCAAGATAGGTTTTTTTTTCTTTTTATCTCTCATCGTACTTTGAAGCCTGGCTTATAACGGAGGCAGAACAATTAAAGGAATTAGTTTCATCCTAAATGTAGTATATGAAAAAGATTTTCACTTTTCCTAAAGGTTAGTAAAATCAAAGATTGGTTAAATGAAAACATTTGATCCGTTGGGACTAGTATAAATCTAATAATACTCAGAAGATGGTGTAATAATTTTAGTTGAAACATTAAGTGTCAAAACAATAAAAAAAAAAAAAAAAAAAAAAAAAAAAAAAAAAAAAAACCTGTACTGCTAAATATAAAGTAAAGACAAATTGAAAAAAAAAATCTAATTATTTATTGAAGATACTTTTTAACATAATCCCCTCCAACAACTATACCTTTAAACTACATCTTAACGAGTATTTTAATTTCTTCTTGAGAGAAGGTTTTCGGCTTGGTGCTCGCAAATGTTTTAACTTATTTTTATCACATGCAGACATTCTACAACTTTTAAAACGATTATTGGACCTTGCTTTAACTCAACAAACTATATTGCTACTGCATCTCATCTGAATTCACTGCTTCTGAATTATAGCGTATCATTGCTCGCATTTCTTCCTTCCTTGTTGCAGTCCGACAAAAGAACTACTTTTAAACAGACTTTTAAGCAAAAATACTAGGAGCTAACAATGAAACCGTACGTTCAATGAACAGTTGGTAGACGTTATGAGTGAAGCGTCAAATTCAAAAAACCAACCAAGTACTATTGCCATATATATATATTAATTTTCTACTAGATCATCTTTAGGCACAAGGTTTTCTCCCATGGGTAGCTAAATCACATTGAAAATGGCTATACAAAAATTAAGATCCCTTTCTAATCCAGCAAAAAACGGACTTGACAAAGAACGTTCTTTTGAAGGATTAGATCAGAAATGTATTTGGTTAAAAGATGAGTGAACCAAGGAGTCGCGATCTGCGTTTGGTTTCGATTCTAGAGCTCATTTGTTTTCAAATTTGGTTGAAAAGGTGTGTGTATATATATATATATATATATATATATATATATATATATATATATATATATATATATATATATAGGTATAAGGTATAAGAATGGGTGTTCCATTAATAATTAAAAAAAAAAAAAAAGTCTATACATATCGTACTCTAATAAATCCTTTTTCAAAGGAAGTTGTTCTATTGAAAACGGTATACATGTTAGAAGGTTAGGAACTTGTATTTTGAAGGAAAATAGAGAAACAAAGAGTTATTAGGTCAATAATATAGAAGGCCCATTAAGTTTTAATGATTGGCATAGAAAGTTACCGAGGAAGGCGATTGTTAGATATAGAAAAAGCTTTTGATACTGTACTGCGGACTCATTTCTTTAATTAATAATACATAAATGTCCACCATAGTCAATTAAATCCTCCCAGTGTTCATTATTTTTTTCCAATTAATAATTAGTTTTCGTGAGGTTCACACTTTAAACATGCGATTAAATTGTATTTAGAGTACGTCTCTGCTATAGTAGAACAATCAGGGCTACCATATACGTAATTCGGAGGGAAATCCAAAATTCCCTTTACTTTTTTAGTTTCCCTCATATTATTATAACATTTTTTTTTTTTTAGAAACATATCTTATACAAAAACCAGAATGCAATAGATTATTTAAGGACAATTAATGGGTACTTAAAGAAATAGAGTTTAATAAGATAAATTAGATTACAAAGATTAAATTAAAAGTTTAAATAAGAGGTGTTTTTTTACTAGCGAGATATAGGCGTTCCATCTTTTACAATTTATTCTTTCTTTATTGGTTAGTCCCACAGATTCCTAAGAACAGTAAGTAAATAAGTTGATTCGAGTTATTTTTTTTAATTTTTTTTTTTGCGTTAATTCTAAGGCAAATGTAAATGTGCAATTCTTCTAGTTACATGCCATATGTATCATATCCTCCATTTTAAATTCTTAATATATTCGATATTAAAATAATTATAAGACATTTGTCTGCATCATTTGCACTAATAATTTTCCATGATTAGTTCGATTATATTAAAATTCTCATTTAAACAGTTAATAAAAAATAAAGTTCACAGACCAGTTATTTACTCAAGGATTTCTGAATGTTATTTCAGATCTTAAATTCTTTATATTCTTTTCCTTTCAGATCTTTTCATGTATACTTCTCGAAGGAAAATGATACTCCTGGTGACTATCTTGAAATATTTAAAATTCCCTTTCCTTTTCTTAATGGGGATTTCTAAGACGCAGAGTCTGCACAAAATAATACCGAAGATGGCTTCTTCAGTTCTATAAGCCGTTTACTGACAATCCGATTCCGTTTCCCTTACTTTTGACTTCTGAGGTTTCCTCCCTCTCGTGTTCCTTGAAGAATTTTCCTTTCAAAGGAAGGTCTTTATGTTCCTTTTAAGCTTTTTGATGTTCACTTTTGAATGGCGTTTAAATATTTATAATTTCTGAGTATGGTTTTATAAAACTGCTCGCTGTGAATAACATATTGCAGGAACTTGTTTTAAGCTGATCTAAGGTTGTCTGGGTCTCGAGGAGAGATCAGGAGGATGTGATTTTCATATGTCTATTAATTGTCAACTTATTAATAAAGATATGGATTCGCTACAATCAAATTCGTCAAAAATTAACTAACGTTTAACCATAATAATACTTAAGTCCTTAAGCTTTATTCAATAACTCTTGAAAACAACTTAAATGAGTAAAAAAATAATGGACAATTTTATGATGTTTAAAAATTAATAATCTTTAACTTATCTCTTTTTAAACTCCTTTAAAGTTCTTTAAAGCCGCCAAGAAGTGATTAAAATGTTCGGCTTAAAATATTACATTAAAATGTACTTCAAAATTCCAATAAGCATACGGTAGTTTTGGTGTTCTGTGTTGCTCAATATTAAAAAAAAAATTTTAAAAAATAAAATAAAAGAATAACCTCATGCATGCTTTTAAATTATCAGTCAACGTCATTCCAAACCAATCCTACTCCTCTTAAGTAAGGAAGAGACAAGGTAGATCCGAAGAGTTCCCAATGCAGCTCTTTCAGCTGCTTCTCTAGTAAATCCAGTGGAGACTGAATGGCGTAACTAATATATACGAATTATAAGTTACTCTATAACTATATAGAGAAATATTCAATAGTTTTAAAGAAAAATTAACATTTTCCGATCTCTTAAAATGATTGAACTTTGAACTTTGATATATAACTTTGAATTACAATTTAATGAATTAAATAAAATGACCATACTCCTCCCTCCAACCAGAGTTGGACAAACTTTCATCGTTGCTAAGTATTTGACAACTAATTTCCTGGATTCATTCACCTAATCATGATTGAAATATTTCAGTCAAATTAGTTCACTATAAACTCAACTGAATTATTTAACCCTTTAGTGCATGATTTTTTCTTTTTCATTCTAATAAATTTTTTTGAATATGTTTTAGTCAGGTTATTAACAGAAAAATACTGAAAAAAATATTTTTGACCTACAAACCATTTTAATTAATAATATACATTATGTTGCACATAATTAAAAAGTGATTTATCTCGATAATAAAAAACAAGAACTTTATCCTCATTGATATTTTACAAACTACATATCTTGGGAAAAGCCACAGAAATTTTATTTGATAAAAAAAACAAAACACAATGGATGTTATACAAAAAATAAGAACACTTTACTGGTAGGAAGGAAGAATCCCCACTACTGAGGACTTGCAGGTGTAAGTGACAATTAGAGACATGCCTGGTCCAGTTAGGGCATGCAAAGTCCTCTCATGCCTAGAGGGATCATGTAGCATCTCTAATACAAGGTTTAGTCCCAGAAAACGCAAAGAGAGTTCGCTGGCATACATATAAATATAATGTTGCAGATATGCTACTCTATGCACTAGAGGTTTAAACTAATCATGATTAAATTAGGAGATCGATTCCAGGAAATTAGTGGTCAAATATTTAGCTATGATTGTATTTTGCCCAACTCTGCCTCCAACCCACCTTATCAAATCTCCAAGATCAATCTTGATCCAATCCTCCCATCTACATCTCGGTCTATCCTTTGGACGTTTACCCGACAGTCCAAAATTTATTATATTTTTTGAAAGTCGGTCATTACTAAATCTAACTACTTTACATGCCCACTTTAACTGTCGCGGTGCTATTTCCACATTGTGGAAACTTCTAAATTCTCTCGTATGTCCTTCCTTTATTGGGATAAACTTTCTATTACGTACTTTATTTTCAAAAACATAATGGCGTTATTTTTTAATGAAGTGTTGGTAGTATAATAGTCTTACATGTTCAATTTTATAAATTTCTGAAGTAAAATCGAGATAAGTAGTTTTATTAATGAGAAGTAATAAGCATTACCGGCTTTTAATTTTTCGTGATTTTGAATTATTGCTTACTTTTATTGCAAGACTATAAGACCATGATTCAAAGGTGAATTAGTAGACTCCAATACCTGGACTACGAGCTCCCCTCAGTTCCAATTAGCTGAGGATTAAAATTGTTTATTATAAATTATGACAGATATAACTGATGGCGGGGGCAATCTATAGGGAGGTGGCAAGAAACATTAATATTAAAGACGTCATTTTTGCTCCACCCCAAGCCTCCCTTTTTAGGTCATTAATATTCCTCCGGTCTTCCTCCTTTGACGACCGCTCCCGTCCCTTCGACGTCGAGGATAAACAGTTCGGAAGATTGTCAAAGTACGATTATCAAAGGATGTCACTTATTAATCTTAATCCAAACTCCTGATCCCCTCCGATCCTCCTGATTATGATTGGAGTTTATACAAGAACTTTTTTCTTTTTTTCATTCCACCCCTATTTTTTTAGTTTATTATTTTTTTTTTTCAATCATCCGCATTTCATTAGGACTGAAGAGAGGAAGGAAAACGGCAGAATTAAAAGGATTTTTATACAAAGAAGTAGAGGTAATAAAAAAAACGGATAAATGAAACGGTGGGGGATTTTTTTTTCTGTAATTTTAAATTAAGTGTACATAATCAACTCAAAACATTCCTTCCCAATGGGCAGTGAATAAAACCTTAAATAGAGTTCGTATCTTGCTTCTTTTACTATCAATAGGAATTAATTACTACAACATTTTATTGCTAAAAATAAATATATTGTAAAAGGCCTCTGAATTAACATTTCGATGGAAGAAGGGGTTATGTAACAAAATAAAATTTGGAGTAATTAATGTTTAATTTTTTTTTGAATATTCCTTTAGCAGAAAAATGTTATATTGTTCCTTCATATTTTTTCCTAGCTACTTCGAAATATTCAGATTTTGCTACCAGACACTTCCGCACATACATTTTTTATCCAATAAACTCGATTGTATTTAAAGTAATATGTTACATAACCCCTTCATCCACTAAACACCAATTATTATCTTCATTTTTTGTAATGAATAAGTATTAAAATCTGATTTAATTGAGGGTAATAAAAAAATAGATAGCTTTATGAATTCATTCACTCAATATAACAAATGAATGAATGGACAGAAATAAATGAAGAAAGAAAATCCTCTAACCAAAAATAAAGTGTAACAAAAAAATTAAAAAAAAAAAAAAAAAAAATCGATTTCTCTCTGACTGGAAAAAACTTTCATACATTCATTCATACATACATGGCAAGGGTATGGAAATAAAATAATTGTCTACCTCATCACCTTGATTCCGAATTTCTTGATAAAACAAAAACTTATTCAAATAAATGGGTACTTAAAAATGCTATTAGTTAGTCATAATATTATCAAATATAGAAAATTTAATATTATTTAAAATTAAATTATTCGAAAATGTTCATCTTAAAAATTATAATTTTGAGAAAAATTACTTCGGTAAGTTTAAATTAAATTGATGGAATAATAATTACTGTATCGTACCTATTGAATGTATTGAAGACAGATTTACTGCCCACGAATGAGCTCCAGAAATCGTCCTATATACCGCTCTAAGTCAAATCCTGTGTTTATTAGACATCTGTTTGCTTACAGAGGCATTAAAAAGAAGAAAAAAAATGTTTAGACTGTTAAACAGATCTGTTTTAGTTATAACTCTCTTGAAGGTACACTATTAAGATGAAGCGGATCTCAGGCTTAAAGAGTTGAATTAAAATGTATCATTATTAAATGTTGTAAGTTCTTAATTTTTCTGTTTTATAATTAATTTAATAACGGAAGACAGTCACCTAATTATCAGTAATTTTAATAAAATTTCTGTAATTCTTGTTTGATTCTTATTATAATTGTATAATATTGGTAATCACAGTTTTAATTATTTTACTTAAAATAAAAATATAACCTAACACCATTTGTTTGCTATTTTTTGAATTAATAAATTATATTACAATGTTTATTTATAATTTATTTTTTCAACAGATCCGGAATTTGGGAAAACTGCAGAGCAGCCTACGAGGATATTGTTAAACACCTAGAAAGGTAATTAATAATTTTTAATATTATTAGTATTTTTAATTTAACATTAGAAATAATTAAACTTTTTAACATGTTTTATTTGTTTAAAAATATATACGATAATCCGAAAAATAAATTAGTACTTCAAAAGCCCAATATTTTAAAATTTACTGATTTGGTTTTATATTAATTTTCATTTTATAGTAGAATGTCCACTTGGGTAGTTTAGAGGAGTGATTTCTAACTATAAAAAAATAAAATTCAGTAAACTCTCTCTTATCCGGCGTTTATTAATCAGCGCACTCCCTTAACTAGCGCCCCCAGGGACCGGTTTATTACAAATAAAATGAAATTTTCTACACTAAAATAATATTTAATTATTATTTCATCCGTTGTATCATTTGTTTATTTACGAGTAATTACATATATCTGATCGTTTTATGATACAACTAATACAATAAATAAAACTGCAATACTATATTTTATTACGTAGGTAATAAGCAGGTACTTAATAATATCTAATCAAAACTTTATAATAATCTATACTTTGTAAAAAAAAAAATGTAATGTGTACTAGTAAGGAAAACAAAGCTACGATTGTGAGGTGCAATTTCGTGTTTAAAATGAAATAAAATGAAAAATAATCTTTATCCTGGTACATATTGTCCCCTAAGAATAACAAGCATGTTAAATAATAATCTGGCTATCTTAGTTCCAAACAAATATAATAGTTTGTATAAAAGATGATATATGTACGTACAATTTAAAATAGAACTACAATAGAAAAAAAAACCAAAAACAATAATAGGAATATGCTAATATAATAATTACAATGCGTTCAGAAAAATAAAGAAATATAAAAAAGAATTCAATAAAATAAAATTAATATAGTGAATAGAAAGGAAAATTTATATATAGAGAAAAAAATTAAGACCTATTTGAATGTTAATAAGACAAAATATTTACAAAGGACAAAATGTTTACATGCGTTACAATGGGTACATTACATACTGTGTCCATTTTTTTCACAAAAAAATTTTCCACGTAAAAAAAAAAAAATTTTTTTTTTGGCCCTGGATCTGTTTTTCAAATTATAATTGATAATTTCCGTTATCCGTCGTTTTCCTTCATCTAACCGATTATATGTACCTGGTAACTGGGAATTTACTGAGACGGTATTTCACTCACAGACTTACCTATGATCATTAGCTTAGGATAAAAATTTATAAAATTTTTAATAAACAGTTTTACATCAAATTATTCTTATAAATAAATATGATGCTGATTTAATTTTTAAAAAATTAAAAAACCGTAAGGGCTTAATTAGGGATGTTGGTTTTTACAATTACATTTCTACAGGTTGTTTCATTATAGACTGCTGTGAGTTAGGGATGTTTTTTTTTTCTCGCTTATTCTGAATATCATTTTTATTCAATGCCAAATAATTAAATCGTGTTCTTTGAAATATATATATAAAAGAGTTACCGTAGCGATGAAGCCAACAAAAAGGGAACAATGGGAGATTTAATTAGGTGCGTGTCGAGCCGGGAGGGTGATTTTTCTGCCCGGCAGACAGTCCGGGGGAGAAGTAAACCCGCGTGATGTGGTAGGCGGCAAACCCAGGCCGACCAGCCATAGATCCGTCTGTCTGTCAGTCCAAAACAGTTTACTTTTGTTAAGCCCATCTGGATTATCCGCTGCTCCGAGCTCACAATGAAAAGTGGCTCCCTTCCAGTCGAGGCTAAATTGGGGACACTGTGGAGCGGGTATAAATCTCCTCATTAACTTTAAATAAATTCAAAATCAAGAGCAAATTCTAGATTAGATACTTAGAATCGTAATATTATATTTTTTTATTAATATTAAATTTAACTGACTTGAACTATATAAGAAAAATATTGGAGAGTAATTCCCGTAATTGTAAAAATATTAGCTCTGATCCCCTCTTGATCGTTTAGTGTAGCTAATTCGTAAATGTCATCTATCCTCAATGTTATAACCTTTAGTTCATTTTGAAAATAATCATTTTTTCGTCCATTGATAATCACAACTGTATACAATGCATACATCAAGTAAATATGTGTAACAAGGAATTTATTGACTAGGGGTGGAAGAGACATTAGAAATATCTACTAGAAATCCCAACTACAACATGAGAAATGAAATCGATAGATTCTTTTGCGGTTTTTTACATTTTTTTTTTTCGAATTGGCTAGCAGAGGACCATGTGCCAATTTCAATTCTTTCTTTCTTGTTCTTTTCTTTTCTTCCAGTATGCTTTCATCTGTTCACCATATTTCCTCTTTCTGTCCTCAAACCATTTTGTACAAGTCCTTTTCACATTCCTGCCCTGGAATCCCTCCATTTTCAATCATTTTTTCCGAAAGTCTTCTCTATTATTTATTTCTTCTATTTTTATATTGTTTTTTTCTAAATCCCTTTTTACTTCATTGACCCAGCTTGTTGTTGATTTCTTACCCAACAGATATCTCAAAACTTTACTTATCAATCTAGATCTGGCATTCGATATAAATGTTCAAAAAATATCAATCCTCTTTTTCTCATTACATCTGATATATTTTCTGAATTTTGAAATATTTCAGCATTGTTTCGTAACTTCCAACCTTCTACTAAAAATTTATTTATTATTATTTACAACTTTATAAAATAATAAAAATAATATGGTTAACTGTAGAATATTTTATGAAGAAGATACAATTTGTTCAACTTAAATATGTTTTTGTCTTATTATTGACTGCACCTCAGAGTAATTTCTTCAGAAAAGTATATAGGATATAAATAATATATAGGAAAAGGATCACGCAGAATTGACTGCAATGCTGCATAAAATAGTTTATTAAGATATAGATAATCTGATTTCTACTAAAGATTTATGATTTCACTTTGGAAGTCAGTGCTTAGAATCAGCCGATTGCAATATCAATTACAGCAACGATTTATTACATCCCTAAAAAAAATAACGTTCCGAGGAACTCTTCCCCCAAAACATCTGGAAACAAGCCGGTGAAATAATAAAAGGAAGTGGGATCTAAGTAAGAAAAATGTTGGGTTGATGTGAGTGATAAACGATCCGAGTTGATGAAGGAGGAACTGTGTTAGGAATCTGATCACGGAGAGTTGTCCAGACACGTCCGACAATATGGTGGGGTCCCTCCTTCTGCTAAGATGAGATTCTTAACGTAATGTCTACTTCGCTTAGAAGTTCCGATCGAGTCTTGTATTGCAATTTCTCAAACTCGGATTTCATGAATTGAGAAATGTTGCAGTGTAAATTTTCATTTCTATAAGATCTATAAGATAGCGTTAGGTTTATACGAATTGAAAGCTTAAACTATAATTCCAAAGATAAGTCCATTTATTAATTTTTTTTTTAAGCTGTTTGATAAAGATAAAAATCAGTCCAGATTAGGAAATAGAATTGTTTTTTTAAAAGTCGTTTTAAATGTGATTTAACTACTTTTTTGAAGAAAAAAAAAAAACTATCATGCAAAGGTAGTCTAGTAGTAAAACTATTCAATAAGAAAAAAAATCTGGAAATTGGATTTAACTAGTTTTGGAATTCTAAGGCTCATATGCCAAACAATTGTTTTAGTTCAAGAATTCTACTCCAATTTTAACTACCTAGAAAGCTTAGTTCAAATATCTGTTCTGTTTTTTAAAAAATCTCTAATTGACATAGCCATGTCTTTTGGCGGGGGGTCTATACTTTGTGACGTTTTTTCCACATTCATTTTGACAGGCTCTTGCTCTGTTGGTTTTGCTCAGATCGAAAATTTGACAATTATTTTCTGATCAGAAATTTAATGCAAAATATTTTTTGATATTTTGTCGATTGTAACATTTGTCGATTTGACCTACCGTTTAGGAGATATATTGGTTTGAATGAAAAATCGTCACGTTGGTACGTTTGAAGAAACTGAGGTTTTTATTTACACAGCAACCTAACTCTTTAGTAACCTTATTAGGATAATAATCAGTCTTGCCACGGGTACTCTCGTACTTGATTGCAGTGTTGCCACTACATATATATTTTTAAAACTATATTTTTAATCTTGTTTAAATTTTTCATATATTCATTTCACATGAACAATTCTAATAAGCACACTTTTGATATCATGTTAAGGGGGGAATAGCTATTTTGATTAAAAAAATAGGTACGCATATTCTGAATTTCCTTTAGTAGCCTTAGAAAGAGAGGAAACATTTATAGATGCCAATAGAGATATTCAAAGAACCCAATGATATTTTGAAGTGTGCTGAGCACTAAGTTCCAACTGTGAGATTTACCCTATGAAAAAACGTTTATTAAGATATTGTTAGGGAGCAAAAACGATAGCTAAAAGGTCACCAATTCTATTCCTGGCTACAACTTGAATAGGACTTAATTGATTTAAACCTCCAATGTTTCTTATTAAACAAGCGTTAAATAATCGGATTAATATATCAATTTTAAAAAAATCGGACTCAAATGATTTCCCCTAATATTTTAAAGCTCTATACCATGTCCTTTATACCAGGAAGTGTTGGATGTTAAAAATATTCCATAACATACCCCATCCCTCCAGGGGACGTTTCGTCAAAGTATTATAGCGTTCAGAAGCAAATGTGACATAGGCTTGACAAATACATCCGAGGGTTATCCCATCAAAGCGTCGTCATCGGGGAAGAACTGATGGCTGTTCCCCGTAGCTTCTTCTGCAACACGGCGGCCTCTCGTCAAACTCTCATAACCCCGGCAAGAAGACCATTAGGCCTAGCAGATTTCTCATATTGTTCCATCACTCTCCTTCTTACAGGATCAACCGATGTGGAATAATAAATTGCGCTTGTTCGTGGATAGCAAATGCGATGTATCATCTTTGATAAATCATTGTGCGGGATATAAATATTGGTCTTATATGTTTAGATATAAGAGCCATGTTCTAGTTAAACAGCTTTTCCAGTTTTATCAGGATCTGTTTTATCAACGACAAACGACGAATTCGAGAATTAGTATTACGAACAGTTCAAAACTAAGGAAACGATAACTGCCCTATTTTTGGTGAATTGAATAGACGACATTTACACATCCTCGACACTCACCAATTGATCAAATTGGCCAAGTGAATGATTAGACTGTGAATCGCTGTGTGAGTTCGCACTGGTCCGTTCTGTGACACTGACCCAAATCCTGGGCAATCTAATGATACCGTGAAACTGTTGAAGGTTTTTCTGTTGAAATAATTTGGTTATATTTATGGGAAATGTTTTCCAATTCTGTAAACAAGCTATCATCACGTGCGTGGAAATAAAAAAGAAAATAGAAGTGTTTGCTTGTTGTAATATAATTTTATATGATGGGAAAGGCAGAGTCTCTTATCACCTTACATAAATTAGTTATCGTAATTCACGGAAGGAAGTCTCGTATCAAACTAAAACCAGTTCTGTTCTTGAATCCTTGTATTCATTATAGAAGGAGTGATAAGCTATCCGCGTGTTTTGTTTGATTGTTAGTTGTCTAATTCATTTTCAGCTTAAATTTACTTAAAATAAAGATATTTTTATCATATAAACGACTGAATGAAAATAACTTTTTTTTTCTTTTTTGTATATTTATGTGTTTATAAAGTTTTGTTCTCCGTTTCTGTTTCCAATATTTTGGGGGAAACTGATAGTATCAACTTAAGTCTGCTGTTTAAAGTTTTTATAAATATGGTACCATGACCTCGAAGTCGATCCACAGTTATGTTAAATTTTAAGAAACTAAATGTTTAGCAATAATATCTAAGCCGTCAGTTATTAAGAATATTAGTGAAAAATTGTAACTTTTCTGGGAAAGTTGTACATGTTTTTGACGGGCCATATTTTTTTATTTTTTTTTTTAACAAGTGCTGAATATTCTATATTGGAAATGCGTACCTGATAGATCTTTATAGAGTAATAAACTAAAATATTTGACTTGCACTTTTAAGAATATTGATTACTACCACACAGACACTGTAATTTGAAAATTTCAATTATTGAGTTCACTTATACTGTCAGTTACAAAGAGATTAGAAATATTCAAATTTCAAGATCTACGATATTGAAGTGCTACTAATGGGTAATATTTCATAAGTGATTTACGTGTCATTTTAATAATTTTACTGTACATTTACTTAGGATAAACCAGACAGTTATTAACACCCTATATTAAAAACTAGAAAAAAAATATTTGGCCAAAAAAAAAAATCCTTAAAATACCTTTTAAATCCTACAACTCATCTGTGTAAAAGTACTTTTAATTCTATCCTTATTTAAAAGATAATTACAGGGTTTCAATAACTGGTTTTATATTAGTTATTGTTACTATCTTGTAAAAATACATTCCAGGAATAATGTTTGGTTTGAAATTTCTTGCTTAGATTAAAGTATAGGATTTAAAGAAAAATCACTGCAAATTTTAACTTTGTTGAACAATTCTGTCAACAATTTTAGTATGAAATTTCCGAATATTTCCTTAAGGGTGTCAATAAAATATAAAATTAAAAAAAAAAGTTTTAAGAAAGATGATCAAAATATTTGATCAGTAGGTAAGGTGACAGTATTAATAGTTGTTTTTATTTATTAATAATTTCAGACCATATATAGTTTAACTCAATATATTTTCCTATAAAATGGCCACTAAAATAGGTTTAGGGTAAAAGCATAAAGACAGTTATTCCTCCGGATTTATCGGCCCTCACTACTTGAGAGAAGCTGTAAAACTGGGGAAAATTGAATTTTTTGCTCTCCCCCATTCTGACCGATACCTTCTTATAGAGCGCTTAGACTTTCAGATGACGGGGTCTGTTTCTTCCAAGTTAAGGGTTGTTTTTCAAGTGTTTTCACAGGCTCCCCTGAGTCAGGCTTCTAGGTTGAAACATGGCCGCATTATACTACCCCTTCCTCCCTTAGATCCATCTTCAAGTGGACTCAAAACCATGACGGATACCCGAATTATTTTAATACTCTGCCAATACCAAGCCCTGGCCGAGGATGGGGAAGGGAAAAAAATATAATAAAAAATCCATCTAAAACAGAAGGCTCCCTTCCCCCACTACCTATCAGCCTTGTATTGTCATTTGTCAAGGGCCATAATAATAATGTCTCGGGGGTGGGGGGCGCAGCTGTTGAAACCCTGACATGGAGAGTTTGGAGTTTTAAAAAACTCTTCCCTCTTCTAAACCATCCGCCGCCTTATCTCTTAAGTCGTTTCCTACTCCCTCGTCCATTTTTCTGGCCTGCCGGCTTTGCGAACACGCTCCGTCTTAAACGCCTTCTTCTTCACCCGCAGGGGAATAATAAAACGGGCTTTGCAGATGTACCACTGCCTTTATCTTCATCAGTTATTTTGTCGTTTATTCAACCCTCCGCCTGATTCATCATAAATTAAGTTAATAAAACACTAATTTACTGCAAATATTTTTTTCTAAAAAAAAAATTATTTTGACAATATAAATTGTAAATAAAAGTGCATATTCATGCCTTATTTATATAAAGAACAATAAATAAATAATAATTTTATTCAAGCTTCTATTTCATATATATTAAAATATCCCTCACTTAAAGGCAGTAATATGGACGGTTATGATTCCTTACATGCAATATGTACAACAACAAATTTTTTTTTTTCCTCATTTATTGATATTTACAAATGTACAAGATAATATACATCAAGTGAATGTGTTGATAGTGAATACAATGGCATGTATATAACTTGTGAAGAACTACTCACTAATAGCACTTTAAAAGCGCTACTCACTAGAGCGGGAAGCAAGTTAGAAGACCAGTGGATTGGAGTGGTTATTGAGCTTACTATGGAAGGACGGATATCTGATTTGGGCTAAATCAGCAACATATAGAACTTTAATATGTTTATGGATAAGTTTATTGGTGACAAAGTAAGGAGCATTGAAGATTTTTTGAAGGATTTTGGATTGTAAGGATTGGATACAACATGAATTGGATGGTTTAGTGGATTCCCTAAAGCTCAACTCCGTACGTAAAATAGGTCTAATCACAGTCATGTAAATGATTCTTTTGTAATTGATTGGGAGCTTTGAACTTTTGTCTAGTAAGTTGAAGTAGTCTGTAACGATGGGCAGTTCTTTTCGTTTTAGTCCTGAAAAATGAAAATAAAATAAAACGTAATATTATACAGTTCTTGCTCAGCCACCACAGAATTCTAGTGACGCAACACTGGGATCTCTTTTAGCCAAGCTTACCCTCCCATAGTGGAGGGACGAGATTGGTTTGGGGTTTCCCCGGGATGCTTCTGTATATTGTATATATAGCGTGATTGTGTTTATTTTCTCTAATTTAGTTAATTTTTTTAAACTATTAACGTTCTAATTGGCTGTATATTACTATTTATAATATATTTTATTTTATATCTTGTAATTTAAATTAAATAAAATAAAAGCAATAATATAGTAAAATACAATCCTAGTATGTATACAAAATATACTGTAAGCATAGGGATATTCGAACCAACCAGACAATCCAGCCCCAAAAGATCCCAACGCTGCTCTCTCCACTGTTTCTCTGATGTCAAAACCAAGTGAAGGCTGAGTGAGATTATAAATTAGAATAAATTTATGATACAAAAAAGGCGAATTAATATACAATAAATATATAAAAATATAAAAAACAACTATTCTCCCATCATTTACTTAACATCACAATATATATGATAGTTTATAAAAATTTTTTTCTTCAAGCGACCGTGGCATTGCCACATTATCAAGCCCTGCCCCACTGTTTCTTATCCAATATAATATCAATCGACTTAAAAAAAAGTCTCGTCTTAGTGTCATGTCTAATCAAAACCGTACAACTGCACTATTTATTATTATGCAAAATTTACTATTATAGTGTATCTATAGTGTCATTACCTTGAAAATGAAAGTATTTTTTCTATATGAGCTGAAAACTTTTTGGTTATATTTCTCCATAATTGCTCTGTCTGTTACTACTGATGGGTCTAAAGGTTAATGTCTATATATCTAGTTTGTTTATTAGTAGTGCATAGTGGGCTCCTATTTTTTGTGTATCAGTTTTAAAATTTACTGCTGTGTCCAAATTTTTGTTATGAATATGGATTCCAAAATTTTCCTTTTGTAACTATTTTTTTCATAAAATAAAATGTCGGTTTTTTTTAAAATTGAATTTATGGTTATTATTTATAGCATGTTGTGCTAATGCTGTTTTATTGATATTTTTTATGTTTTTGGTATCTGAATTATGTTGTCTGATTCTGTTTTCAAGTTTTTGTTTAGTTTCTCCGATATATATATTATTACATGTGTGCATTCTATTTTATATATTAAATTACTTTTTTGCATATGGTCTATTATCTTATTTTTCTTGTTTATTATGTTCATGATTTTGTTATTATTAATTGGGGCTGTTTTTTTATTAAAATCAAATTTTTTGAGTTTATGAATTATTTTATTGGTGAGTCCAGGTATGTATGTTATTCTATGGAACATCTTTGGATAATTTATATTATTTCTTTGCCGTTGTGTTATCTATGTTGTCTATTGCACCTGTTATATTCTTTGCATGCTCTATGACATTTTTATTATCATTATTAATGTAAAAATCGGTTATTTTCTTTTGAATACTTATTTCTTTTATTTGTTTATTTTTTATTATTTTGTTACTGGATTGTGTGACTATTTGGTTTATATGTATTTTATCTTTATTGTTATTTTTTGTATTTAAATTTTTGTACCAATATTTGTTAATAATATGTTTAGGTATGAAATTATCTACTAAGATTTTAAATATTTGTTTTTAATTTCTTTAATGTATTCTATGTCAGTTGTGGCTATTGCTTTGAATACTAGATTATTTATAGTGTTTAAAATTTGGTGCTTAGGGTGTTTGCTGTGGTAATTAAGTAATCTATTAGTTTTTGTTGTTTTCTTGAACCATTTTGTTTTTATGTGGTTATTGTCCAAAATAATGGTCATGTCTAAAAAGTTGATGGTGTTATTTATTGATTTTTCAACTGTAAATTCCAATAATCCATTAAAGGTTTGTACTAAATTATCGACATGTTCATTTTTAATTATAATTAGCAAATCATCAATATATTTATACAAAGCTAATGGTTTTTTTTTAATTTATTAAAACATTATTAATTAAATGATTTAACCATATACCACTAAAATTACACTCAAGTTCGAACCCATTGGTACTCCATCTAATAATAATGTTCATTATACATGAAATAATTATTATGTAAACATAATTTAAGCCCTTCCATGTATATCTTTTTATTCTTTATTGCGGTATATGGCTCTATATCATTCCATTTATCATTAATGACTTTTTTAAACATGTGTCTATTGGTATATTCGTGAATAAACTTTTTACATCCAGGCTAATCAGTGTGTGATTAATTAAATCATTAGGTTTAAATTTGGATAAATGGTTTTTTAAATCAATGGAGTTTCTTAAATCATGAACATAATAAACAAGAAAAATAAGATAATAGACCCCCAACACAGCAGTAAATTTCAAAACTGATACTATGCTCTCTCCACTTTAGACCCATTTCTCTGATGTCAAAAAAAATACCAAGTGAAGGCTGAGTGAGATTATAAAATTTAGTTTTTTACATTAAAATTATTTATGTATGTAGATAACATTTTTTTTTAAGTGATACAAAAAAATATAAGGCGAATTAATAAATATACGCTATTAAAAATATATATAAATAAAACGTAAGATAAAACTATCAAAATAATAAATGAAATAAGAAAGAAAAACCAAAATAATTAAATAAGAAAGAAAAACCAACACTTTAATACATATTTACACCTAGATTAAGGACTGTCAACTTCCTCCCCCAACAGTTGAGGGACTAAGAACATCCGCGGTGTTACTGGTTCTTTAACCAGAGGTAGTTTACTTAAATTTCGCCTATCATCATTTTATTTTAAATTTATTAATATTTTTACTAGATATTTATCCTAGATTCGATATAAATATTTTCAATAAATTAATGCACGTTATTTTTATGTTACTGGATAAAAAAAATAAGTAAAATGTGTATGATTTTATTCTATGACTTAACTTAAAATATATTACATATTAATTACTTCTCACCAAGTATAGTGGAATATGTAAGGAAATATGATAATTTAGAGGAAATATATTGTAGGACTAACATTGCTTGTATATTTTTGGTGTTTTGAATAGTACAAATTTGAAGAAATAAATAAATAGTATCAGTAAAATAAAAAAAAATCATACATGATATTATTGATTATTTTAATAATAAATGGAATTATTTTCCATGCTTTTTTCAAATACAATCGATGACATTACCATTAAATACAGTCTCATTAGTCGACAATCCAGACATGTTTAAGTATCAAATAGTCTTTCCTAATTTTTTTTTAGATATTTTTTTTTTATTAGGAATAAACTGACCGGTCATCATTAGTTCAATCATAAATGGTTTTAATATAAAAATATAATATATATATATATATTTTGAAAGAAATAAAGTAAATCTTAAAGTTAGCCTGTTCTACTCCGTTCCCCTCCTGCTCCTAAACAATCCGATACTATTGGAGTAGCATGCGCCTCAACGGTTTGAAACTTGAGAATCAATTAGGTGTGCTAACCAAGCAGAAAGAATTGTTCGTTCCGACTTGAGCTTTCCGATCGTCGGCTGTATTTAGCCCAGGAATGTTCAACGGTTTGTAATTATATCCTCAGTTTATTTATAATTTACCAATTATACAAAATATGACATTTTCTGTAATATATTTAATTGTTGAAAATGCTTTCAAGTGTATACCACTTCATGAACAGGGGTTTTAAAATGCCTTTTTTTGTTTGGGTGGCAAAAGTCGGTTATTTGTCGAAGGCTGGCGTTTCCTGACAACATTTTTTTGTTTCTGGGTATGGCGTAAACATACAGTGAAGGTTGTACCCCCGTTCCACTCGCTACAATTCATTTGAAATCATTCTCTGGTCAACGGGAAAAAATAGGCTTACTTCCTTTGTTGGATAAATCGGAATATTGTGATTAATAATTTCTAATTTATATCTCAATTTTCCTAAAAACAATAGCTTATTAATTTATATAAAAAAGTTAAAATTATCTGCTCATTTTCATCAAAAATTATATTACTATTTATACCAAAAAAAAAAAATAAAAAATAATAATTAGAATATCAAGTTCCTTTTGTTTAATTTTTTTATTTTAAAATTTCCTTAATTGCTTAAGATACATCTTAAATGTGCTATTACTTCTGATTCGACTTGACGTAGCTAATGACGTACTAAGGAAATCATTCGGAAATAATATTTAAATAACCTGACCTTGGAAAATGTCGAATTGGCGTTTGATCATATTCAAGAATTACAAAGAAATTTCTGAATTATATTAATCGTAAATAAAAGCATTAAGTTTCGAGGGAGTTGTGTTACGTTTTAATAAAAGGATTTTTAATCTAATAAAAAAATAATATATATACCTATTTAATAAGGTTCTTGAGGTTCAGTCAATAAATAAAAACAACTATTTTGTTGACGTTTCGAGACTATTTTGTTCTCATAATCATGCCCTAAAGTGAAAAAAAAAATTTGTTACAATAAAATTATATACGTTACAGAATTTATTTCAAATCATAAAATTAGCTACAATATAACTACATATTAACATGCGTTAGATTAATTAACAACATATAATTACAAAATATGGAGGAGTATGAAACTACTTACATTTAGTTAATTAATCTAAAACATATTTTTATATATTTATATTGTCGCTAACTTTATGTTTGAAATAACCTGTGTAGCCTATATAATTTTATTGTAACCTGTTTTTTTTTTGTTTTTTTAACTTAAGGGCGTGATTATGAGAACAATAGTCTCGAAACGTCGCCAAAATAAATTGTTATTTTATTCACTGAACCTCAAGAACCTTACTAAACATCTAAAAGGAACAGTGAAGAAATTTATCCATTAGATATATAATATATATATGTATATATATATATATATATATATATATATATATATATATATATGTATATATATGTATACATTAGGGAAAAAAGTGCTATATTATAATTATATTAATAAGTTTCTTTAAAAAAAAAAAATCATGCAAAAGCAACAATCGCACCTGTAATTTTCTTACAATTTTGACATTAGGAATAGGTAGAAGCGAGAATAGACTTCGGATTGGAAACATCTAATAGGTATAAGAATAAAATATTATAAATAATACAGTCATAAATAAATATTTCGTTAGTATTTGCTAATTTATATTTAGTTTTTAAAATTATTTTATTTCTTTAAATTCATTAACTAAAGCCGCTCAAGAGTTTTAATCATTACATCTAGAGAGTTATATTTTACGGACCGTTCTTACAATTTCTCCTCTTATAATTCTCAACTAAAAAAAAAAAAAATGTTGCTCGATTTTAAATTTAAAAGTTTCGCGTTTCTGTATTCCTAACCCCGGCAAGTGGTCAAATAAAGAGGTCATGAGGCATACTAACGGAGCTCTTTGACGTCGAGGTCTGGAAAAGACCTCAATGCATTTTAAATACAGCAGATGGCGAAGGCTTCTATGCCTCTATGGCCCATGTCAATAGTAATCAAGAAACGGTTGCATATTGCAGAAGATCTGCTCCGAGGTAAGGACTACGATATTAAAAGCTCCAACCGCATTGTTTGGGACCATGAAAGGGAAAACTTCACCGGCTGAGGCCACATACCGACAGGCTCATAGCGCCCAGATATGAAGGACTTATTGTCTTCTTCCTCATCTTTGATCTCATCCCCCTGCCCCCCCCCCTGTAATGGAATAATAACAAGAAATTGTTTCCGATAAGAGGGAAAGACGATCGTGAGTCACGAACTTTTCCTCTCAAATATATATCCTTTGTTGGAATTAGTTGAATTAATGTGACTGGGAAGGTCTCTGTTTATTCTTGGATTTTATTTATTTATGCAATAGTGCTAGGGTTTACTTACACTTATTTTAATTCAATTTCAATTTGAAAGTTTATACTAAAGGTTACGATTATGCA
Source organism: Euschistus heros (assembly GCA_003667255.2). Classification (NCBI taxonomy): domain Eukaryota; kingdom Metazoa; phylum Arthropoda; class Insecta; order Hemiptera; family Pentatomidae; genus Euschistus; species Euschistus heros. The sequence goes on along the minus strand of RCWM02000206.1, from coordinate 799,911 downwards.
ATTACATTAAAAATAAATAAATAATAATAATTAGGACTTTCTAAAAAGCATTTTATTTTCATTTTTTACCCGAATTTCCAATAATGTAAGTTTGGTTGAATATAATCAAATAAAAGTTAATTAAACAATAATGAACTTATACAGTATTTTAATGATAAAAGGTCTTAAACAAACTGCGAACTAGAATGGAATAACAGAAAATATTGAATAATTATTTTTAATGAAATATTAAATATATATATATATATATATATATATATATATATATATATATATATATATATAATAACTGTCCTCTTCACTCTTAGTACCGGATCAACAATTATTTAATATGAAATAAAGTTCTATATTTACAAATAAATAAATATATAAATACCTTAATTAAAGGAGAGTGGTTCGAGTTGGGGTAATTAGTTGGAAATTTCCATTTTATGTTTATTTTCTGATGCAGATGAGAACATTTAATTAATTTCATACACTTAGTATTAACTTACAGCTTACAAAATCAATTTATTAATAAGAAAAAAATATTAAAATTTTTTAAAATGTTTTCTTAAACTAGTTAGCTGTTATAGCATTAATATTAGTAGCATAGCAGGTTTACTACAGTGGAGCATCCATTATCTGAACTTCAATTAACGGAACCTTCTTTTTTTAAATGTAATTTCAATTAAATTAATCATCCAATAACTTATGTGTATTGTTAAAATTATTTTTATTAAAAAATAAAATTACATAAAAAACAAAATATTTTTTTCTATTACGAAAGCTCAATTTATTTCACAAAACCTGCAAAGTGTATACCTAATTAGACCATTTCATTTGTTTCCCTAAATATCTTCCTAATCGTTTAATTGTCAATAGATCTCACCTTAAGTCTTAAATCGTTCTTTGCGAGGTATACATCACGTTTGTGTGCTTTAAAAACTACAAGTTATCGTCCATGCTAACAAAATGGAAACTAGAGCTCTTTTCATTTGAAGGCAAAATGGAAATCATTACGAGGCTAAAATAAAGGGAATCGGATCAGACATTAGCTATCGATTTCAAGGTTGGTAAATCAACAATTACGGTAATCGAAAAAAATTTTAAATCAATCATCAGGTACCCTATAATCTTTACAGTGAGACTGGCAGTTTTTGAAATTGAAAAAGCGAAAAGAGAACTGTTGGAAGATGTTTATTTTTACACATAATACTTTTTTTTTTAAATAAATTTCGATTATCCGATTTTTTGATTTCCCGAACTACCCCTGACAACATTAGTTCGGATAACCGACGCTCTACTGTAAATGTATTTTTTTAGCCGTATTAAATTGAAATACGTTTTAACTCATAAATGAAAAACAGTTCTTGGAGTTTTAATCTTCAAGTTTAAATCACTTTCTAACCATTGGGATACGAGATCTAATTCGACTCTTGTGTTAATAAATAGACCATTTTCCCCACTATGCAACTTTTAATCGGATGTGGGCTCCAGACCTAAACGGTGGAACCTTACGGTGACCCCCTGGCGATAAGGTAGACTTAACCCAGAGCAAATAAACAACGCTCCCTTAAGGAATGGATAATTAAGCAGTCTAATTAAAAGGTAGCCAGAAGAAATAGTAAATACAATTAAGGTATTGTGAAATATGGCCGAGAAGGACAACAATGGAGGTGAAGATAGGATCGGGAGAGATAGCGATCGCAGACCTCCAGCGTGCTAACAGTCGCTCCAGCGCCGCTCCCTCCAGATGTCGCTACAACTAATTGTTCCAGTCGAGCATTCACTCCGAAGGGACAATCTTATCGTCCTCTGTCAGCTATCGAGCAACCTGTAATTGTAGCAATAGTGAGGATGGTGATTGTGATGGAAGGTGGGGGAGGCGGTGACCGCCTGTCGGAAGTTCGGGGGAGGACCATTGTTACTAAACATTACGACTCCACTATCCTTCTCTTCCTGCCCCAATACACGCAGTTATTTGATATGCTCAGGAATAATATTGGATCCTAGTGGCTAGCCAATTTGTAATCTACAATATACATTATTGTATTTTTCAACCGTATAATATAAATTATAATACCATATAAAAACTAGCATCCCCCTTCGCGGCTTAGCGAAAATATCAAAAAGAATCCATCGACATTCTGATTTGGCAGATATATTTTTTCATCTGGTTGGATTTTAATTTCCAATCATAAAAGTATATGACAGTTTACCAACCTCGTTTCTGCCACTCAAGACAATACCTTTAAATTGTTTTTGTAGATAAATTGTAAATAGATGTAGTTGAAATTTGGTTCAGATAGGTTTAATAGTTTTACTAAAACTCTGTTGTAGAATGGCGCTAGCCACATATCGGTCAATTTTTTAACAACTGAAATCCACGTCACATCACAGATATATCTATATAGCTTCTTTGTATTGGAAGTATGGAATTTAGCATTATTCCTTTAATGATATTTTCACGCATGAAAGTAATTTTTAACCGGGTTAAAGTTGCATTGATTAGGTAGTTAAAGAGTAGGTAAAATCATAATTAGGCATCCAATTTGGCAGAATAATTTCATCGATCCATCTGGTTGGATTTTAATTTCTAAAAATAAAAGTATATGACAGTTTGGCAAACCTTGTTTCTGGTACTCAATACCATACATTTTAATAATAATTATTATTATAGTAAAATTTATTATTAACTTTGTAAGTTACTTTTGTAGAACTATGAATATGTTGTAGTTAAAATTTGGTACCGTTGTGTTTAATTTTTTTATCATTGCGAACTTTGTAGAGGAATGGTCACATATCGGTCGATTTTTAAAGTGCACTATAATAGTATAGATATATAGAATATAGATGTTACAAACCTTATTGAAGGTTGAAAATTCTTTTAAGCAACCCTATGGCATATCTATCTTTTGTTGCCGATTATTTCAGCTGAATGAAATTCTATGTTCAATGAACGGTATATAATAGGTCGTCTACTTAACCTTGAATTTCCCAACCATATAGTTAAGCAATTTAAATAGAAAAATATCACACAGTTTGTCTTGAGAGAACATACGTGATACACAATATTTTATTAGAAATGCAGAATAGTTGAAGTAATTATAAATAATGCAACCTTATTTATTATTATTATCTCTATTATTGATTCAGCATGATGAATCCCATCCCCTCTGTCTTAATTTTCTTTCTAAGCACCGGGCTGAATGTTCCTGTCAGCCACCGAATCGGAAAAGGATCGGAAACGGAGTTGAATTACAAAGGACCAAGGAGGAGTTTATTATTGTTTTGTCTTATTGGAGTTTTATTTTTCCAACTCGCGGGGAAGGAGTTCCATCCCTCTTTTCCGGCCAATTAGGCAGCGGCTTATTGCTCGGCTGGGTTCTTTGATCTCCTTCAATCGGATAATTTGTGAAGGCATTCGGAATAAGGATTTGTTCTTGGAGTTGTTGCTTTCGTTTCACTGGAAATGACAAGTCTTGGGTGAAAATATTTGTTATATCGCAAATAAAGGCTTTAGAATCATAGGATGTTTTAAGAACGTTTATAAAAAAACATGGTGTGCCATGTCACCGGTTTTATTTATTTAATTATTAGTTGAATTTTAATTGAATTCTTGTCAAATAAGTTATTTTAGTTAATTATTTAGTTTAATAATTAATAATTTAATATGATTGTAATTTTTAATATTGTGAATTTTTAAAATATTTTTGACAATCACGTGTATTTTGCAAGAAATACTTATATTAGAATTGATTCTTATATTTAAATAACTAATTTTGGGCTCTAGCTGAGATAAAGAAACTCAGTAAAGACGAAAAAATGAAATTAAAATAATAATAATAAAATAACATAAATCTAACTCTTTATGTAGAGTTACAAGATATTCCTTCCTTTCTTATAAATTAAATCTATTTCAAAGTGAATTAAAATCAATATCAATATGAATATGAAGAAATACTGAATTACGTTATTTTAATTTTAAATATCATAGGAAATACAAGACTAAGAAACTGCCCGTCATTACAGACTACTTCAACATTTACTAGATAAACGTTCAAAGCTCCCGATCAATTACAAAAGACTCATATACATGACTCTGATTAGACCTATTTGGACGTACGGAGTTGAGCTTTGGGGTTCCACTAAACCATCCAATTCATCTCGTATTCAATCCTTATAAAATCCTTTGAAAAATCCTCAATGCTGCTTACTTTGTCACCAATAAACTTATCTATAAAAACCTTAATGTTCCATATGTTGCTGATTTAGCCCACACCAGATACCTATCCTTTTATAGTAAGCTCCATAATCACTCAAATCCGTTTGTTTCTCAACTTGCTTCCCACTCCATTTCTGATAATTCTCCGAGGTGTCTGAAACGGAGATGGCCTAGAGACCTTCTAGTGTATAATTTTTAATAAAGTGCTACTGATGAGTAGTTCTTTTCAAGTTTTAACATGTTATCATTATCGTTGCCAAAATATTTACTTGATGTATATATTTTGTACAGTTGTAAATTTCAATAAATGTATTTAAAAAAAATAAAAAAAATATTATAGGGGTGGCAAATAGTTTATCAATTTAAAATATATTTATTAATTGCGAAATTATAACAAAATTAATTTATATATTTCGTGTCATAAGGTGTCTTAGGATCTCAATTTATGATGGCAAAACAGCTTAATGAAAAATTTATCTATTTTATAAAGGAAAAATATTCTAATCACAATCAGTAATTCTATTTTGCAACTACTGATAATATATATGTAACGAAGTTAGCTGCAAGATTATGTCAGAGATTTAAAAGATTTAAGAGGAGATAGTGATTGACTACTTCAATATATGAGGAATGTTTCGAATTTCCAAGTCAACGTTCAGACATGCTTTGAAACGCTTATTTATAATACTTTTTAAGGGATTTCATTGCACCATAATTGGTAAATGTAGTGGGGGTTGGATTTTGGTTTTTATTAGCGACTATCCCTCTCCATTTTTATGAAACTACGACTCAGCCCTAGATGAAAGGAAGCCTTCACATTCCCTCCTGATCCATTCCAATCCCGATATGGTTACCCTTTTGGAGGATTATCGCTCGCCTTTATGTTCCCCTCCTCCCGCCCCCATCTAGAGGACACAATAGCGCTCATATGCTCCCACGTAGACGTATCTGCGTGTTCAATTCTCCAACGAGAGGTCATATAGTCACGGAGATCCCAGCGGATTTTTCCCCATAAAGGAGGCTTAATACGCCTTATAGGAAAAGCTCCCTTAAAATAGGGTAATGCCCCATCCTTTACCTCTTTACAATGGAGAGTTGCCCTTTATCTCGCCGATAAATATTCTCCAGCGGGATATTATCTCTGATATTATGTATATTTACGGTTGGCAATGGCTCTCCGCGTGGAGGGGGGCCTCATCCTATCCGATCATACTTTTTATGCGACATTATGTCGGTTGGCTCTTGAATTATTTTATTATTGATATTTTATTTATTGTAAGGATAAATAGTTTATATTTTCTTGAATGTCAACAAAATTTCTAATGTTGCGAAATAGTCAACTGGTCTGTTGTCATTTGACATTATACTTGAAGCATTATTATTACGCTTATATTCATCTGTTTATTCTTGCAGTTAAAGGGTTTGGTGGATAAAGGGGTTATGTCACATTTTTAGGTAGCAAAATCTGAATATTTCAATACAATTAGAAAACGGTTAATATACAAGTCATAACGGCACATAAAGGTAGTTTGTTACTAAATAGAAAGATTTCCTGTTGAATGAAATGAATTATCAGAAAATAAAGGATGATACATAATTAATTTAGGTTGTGAATTAATTGTGTCCCCTAGCTACAAAACCGCACCCATCCATCGACACAAATTTTTCAGAAAATACAAAAAACATCCGACAGTCAAACTGAATATGTTACTGAGCTCGTTTTTCATGCACAATTTTTCAATGGATGTGCACTAATTTGAAACTCATTCAATGTTTACATTGATCTTACCTATCGAGAACTTGTGATATCTTGAAAAAAAAATAAAAATTACTCCCAAAGGTGGATGTATCGGGTTTAGCAAATAGGGAACACAATTATTTGTTTAGTTCTAAATTTTTCAATATACACACACTCATATATATATATATATATATATATATATATATATATATATATATATATATATATATATATATATATAGTACATAATATAAATTTCACTAATATTTGTGGTTAAAAAAATTTCTTTTAATCATTTTTGTCTTTTTTTATTATACACGTAAATAGTTACTTTGACATAAACAGTGTTATTTGGAGATACTGTACATGTGAAATGTATATTATATGCAGTAAATAATAATATAATTTGGCGGATGAAGGAATTATGTCAAATTTTTTATAAAAATACAATCTAGTTCTTTGGATGAGGAATTTATAAGTATTTGGTAACAAAATCTGAATATTAAAAAATAAAAAAAATAGAATTAGAGATATAAAGAAGATGAAGGGGATATGTAACATTTTCTTGTTATAGAAATGTTACAAAAAAACTTTAAACATAAATTACTGAAAATCGTGTTTTGCTACGTGACCGCTTCTTCCACCAAACCCTTCAATAATAAATGTTAACCGTAAATTTTATATAAAACAAAAAATCAGGATGAAATTAGGCCCGGCACAGAGAGTTCCTGGCTCTTCTCTCTCAGCTACGTCACTAGTTTAAAAAAAAACCAGTGGAGGCTGAGTGAGAGCGCTATAGTACAAATCCTTAATAAATTAGGTGATTGATTCCAGTAAATTCGCTGTCAAATAATTAATCATGATTAAATTTCGCCCAACTTTGACTGAAATTTTTACGCTGTAAACTACTTTTTTGCATTAACTGTATAGGTTGAATTTGCTAATTAATGATCATTGTATACCACTTATCAGTTACTTCATTGGGTGCCAGCTCGCTGATCATCGATGAATTACCCACACGTAACAGAACCACGATCCAGAAGACGACATTGTACAGGAGTAGTTCAGGTGAAATAATCGGGAGGCAAACCTCCTGGGGGTTGTTTACCCTAAAAGCATCGGGAGAGGGAGACCCCCTGCACCAGAGGGTGGGTAAGAAAATATTAACCCTTCCCTCATTTAATTTTAAAGCTTGGATTTCAGTTGTAAGACATAGGTAACGGCCCGGTGAAACCCACCCCCCGTTCATTATATAGTAATTAGTGAATAATAATCAGGCTGACGTGCCTCAAGTTCTTATTAAATAACTTCTTCCTTCTACTCTTTGAGTCCTCCCTACCAAAAAGGTTTCCAATTTCAGCCTCTCGGTCCGAAAAAGTGTCATATTTCCCGTTTCGCCTAATTACTCGCCCCTTTGTCCGATAGTCAGGGCCCTGGTGGAAGGTGCTATATGAAAGGACATTTCCCTCTCCAGTTATATTAAATGACTTTCTCTTTGACGTCTCCTAATGTGACTTAAATTGCCTCTCATACTTGTTCTCCCCCGCCCTCTTTCGAAATTGATTTCCTCTTTTTAATAATTTCGGGATTAGTACCTGCCGCATTGAAATTTAAACAATATCTTGTCTCTTTAGAAGTTTTATTTTAAAAGGCTTAAAATTTATAATAATTCTCAAACTCTGGTATCACTAGCCACAGCAAAGCTGTTGAAGAGGCCTTAACAAGTTTATCTATACTATTAAATAAAAGGACAAGCCATTTTTCGTTTGTGATCACTAACCACGAAAACTACTGAACTAATCTGTACAAAATTTTTACTAGTTTATGTTCATAGTTTAAGGAAATTTCAGTAATATGAAAATCTACAGATTTTGAATTAAATTGTTATTAGAAAAGCGATGAATATGTATTGAGTGTGCAGTGAAGTTTAAAAATCGAGCGATATGTGGCGAGCACCACTCCAAAGGGGTTACAACAGGTACCGTGTTATATAGAGCTAGAAATTTATAGTAAAATTTACTTTCTTTCTGCTAAATTGTTATTAAAAAAGGCTATAAATAAGTGGTGCGATATGTGTGGACCCCAGTCCACAGACCTATATATTGCTAATAATAAAGGAATTATTCTCTTTGGGGCTTTAATTCTCAGTGGAACAGCGACTGGAGGAATTGAAATTATCTATTCTTAGAATCCCAATGATTTCTATTAATCTATAATCTCAATTCAAATGCGTACAAATTTTAAATTATATGTTCTTTTGCTATAACAATTTTAAAAATCTCAAGACCAGACTTACAGATCTTCTCACTTACTGTTTCTTTCACAATTTCTTTGCTAATAAGAGCGGGAGAAGCCGCGACTGGAAATATTAGTCGAAAATATTTCTTTTGTGTCCCTGATTGGCCATAATAATGGCCACTATTTCGTCATCAAAGCATTACAAAAGCTTCGTGATCATTTAATTCAACCATTAAAGCTCGAAAAATTAGAAGAGTCTATAATTCTAACAAGTTAGAAAATAGAATGAATTAATGGAGAACGATATCTGAAGAATCCATGACTCTGTTTGCTGAAGGGAAATATCAGAGATTATTTATGTTCTACAAGAAAACCAATATGCAAGTAAATAGAATTTTTACATGAACATGTCTTTTGGCTTTCCTAACCAAACTTTGCGATAATAGAAAATAATTCAGCAGTTTGGATATTGCGTTATAAGAATTTTCACACTGATTAAAATGAAGGCAATTTCATTCAAATTATCGTTCAAAGCCAACACATGAAGCTTTTTCTTGGACATTACCTACCGCGGCTCTCATAAAAGCCAACCGACCGTTTAACAAATATTTGCAATGAATCTATTTGCATTTGATATTTGAACTTTAATTTTGAATCGAGTTATTGGAGGGGCTCATCCATTATGCATAAGGGTGACACAAAGCGGACACTCATTGACCGGCATCGGGGTTAATTAAGTCGTATAGCAATCCTGGCCGGTCCAGGGGCGATTGATGTGTTAATTTTGGAGAAGGGTTTGAGTCCCGCCTGTCTGCTAATTACTTACATACGGTCGGTCCGAATCGGCGGCCATGGAATACTTGATTCTCCTGTGAGATATTGGTCTCTTGGTAGCTCGGATATTGCTGGGGTGTTTTTAGGAAAAAGGAGAATCTGGTAAGAGATCAGATTTTTAGTCTACAATACATATGAAGAATTTGGTGAATGAAGGGGTTATGTGACAAAACAAATTTTGAGTAATTTATATTATGACTGTAGGGACCAAAGGAAATGGCAGAATCAAAAGGATTTAGATACCAAAAAGTAGAAGTAATAAAAAAAACGATAAAAAAAACGGTGGGTTATTTTTTATATTTTTTTTTTGTAACCTAAAATCAAGTATACATAATAAACTCAAAACATTCCTTTCCAATGGGCAGTGAATAAAATTCTAAATAGAGTTAGATTGTTCCTTATACTATCAACATTGATTAATTATTTAAAATATTACCACAATTTTTTTTTTGCTTAAAACAAATATATTTTTAAAAGACCCGTGAATTAACATTTTGGTGTAAGAAGGGGTTATGTAACATAACAAAATTTTGAGTAATTTATTTTTATTTTTTTACATTTTCCTTTAGCAAGACAATGTTACATAGCTCCTTTATCTTCTTCGTATCTCTTATTCTAGTTGATATGAAATATTCAGACTTTGCTACGTAACACTTCTTCACATAAATTCTTCATACAATGAACGAGATTGTATTTAAAAAAAAAAAAATGTGAAATGATCCATCTACCAAACCCTTCATATGTGTATAAAGAAAAAAAAAATACATGAAGTAAGCTTTATTTTTGAAGTAATAAAACATAGGAAAGAAATCGGCTGAGAAATATTAGGATCTTCATTCATTGCTTAATAAATATTATATTGAAGTGCATGAATTCAAGATCATTTTTATATTAAAAACTTATGGTGGTGTATTTCCCTCAAGTAAATATCCTCAAAACTATTTTATAAAAAAAAAAATTGTCCTTGCTTTATAAAAGATATCAAATCTCCATCCCTTCAAAATATTTTTTAGTTAAATTTTTGGATCCATGTATGAAATATTCAACACTAACAGGAATTTGAGAGTTATCAGCCACTTCTGTGGAATTTAGTTATTACTAGGCACCAAGAATGTCAAACATTCATCTATATTTTTAAGAACAAAAACAAACATAATTTGATATTCAGTATTTTTATTACATCAATATAAAAAAGGAAGACAAAAAATCAAAAGCTCTAATCTCTAATCTAGCATCACGCCTGGAGATTTTACCTCTGGGTGGGTATTGACTACCTCATACCTGATTATGCCTGTTTTTTTTTGTGATATTACATTCGCTGGTTTTACACAAACGTATTACTATTATGAAAAAAATTATTAAGTTAAGAACAAAAAAAAATGCAAGTTGGAATTCGACAGAGAACGAGTTTCAACCAATGATGCAAGAAGTGAAATGTGAGGCAGGTACATTAGCCTTTAAGTTTCCCATAAAACAGTTCGGTTCCACGTGGAAAAAATATCAAAGCAAGACAATTAGAATTATTTATTTTGCTATTTAATCTAAAATCTCTCAGAGTAAAAGTAATATATCACATAGTAAACAGACTAGAATAAAAATTCACGAATAAAAAAAAAAAAAAAAAAAATGTCTCCCTTTTTTTCTTCATTTAGGAATTTTTACAGATTTTTTTTTTTTTTTTTTTTTTTTTTTTAGAAACTGATAAACCGATCAGTCATAGGGAAAACCTAAAGGTTGCTCTATTTAGCTGACTAACTACAACCCCTTCCTTTGTATTAATTCACAAAGATTTATTTAATATCTTTTCTTACAATTGTACATTAATACAATAAATAAAATAAAATATATAATTTTAATACAATAAAATAACGTCAAAAGTATCGCAACATTTTGAAATATTTGAATTTTATAAAAACGTATTTTTTTTCATAATAAAGAAATGTTCTGAAGTCTACAAAAAACATTTCTAAACTATACATGAATAATTGTTATTAAAATAAATTACGATATTTCTTCCAATAAACAAAAAAGTTAGAAAACATTAGAATGACTGCTTGTAAATAACGAAACGAATAATAATCATGCACTGAAAGAAATTTGAAAAATAATCTAAAACTCCATCGTTTTTTCTTAACAGGGAAAAACATTGATGTGTCTAATATTTAGTGTCTCACGTTTAATAAAGAATATTAATATGAAAATAAACCAAGTATGGATTAAGGTAAAAACCAGGAAAGTCTCGAGAATTATGGGTGTTTATTTCAATAAATCAAATTTCTCATCTTTTAATATTCGCAATAATATTTGTAAATGGAGATAAACATTCGAAACTAGCGTTCTAATAAACTATAAGAGTAGCATGATTCATCAATTGCTTGAATTGATATTTCTATACTATGGTACCTACCTTAACTGATTCCCTTTTCTTTGGTAATTTGTCGTTCTAAAGTATTATTGTGATGAAAGCCGATGTAGCTAGGACTTCTAAATTTCTTTGACGCTGATTTTATTAATTGATGTTTAAGTTAAAGCAAGACATTGAAGTTCATCTCTAAAGCATTTCACCCCCATTCCTCTTAAATTGCGACAGACTTATCTTCAAAACGGAACCACAATTAACCATAATTGGGCCATAATGTGAGTGAGGAGTGTCATCTTGGGAGATGAGAGAACAAATTGAATACAAGGCACCCTTTCACCATAGCTACCCCTAGAGTAGCATTGTTTTAACGGAACTGAGATCGGGATCCTATAGGGTGGGGAATAAGTGCCTCTAATCAAATATTCCGCTAAGAGCTACCCGTGTATAATCTTCTAAAGTTGAAATTGGTTTTGCCCTCTTCCTCGGAGAGATTTGGACCCGCTCCGTTCTGGATGCGGAACTTTGTTAATTCTCTTCTTAGCATCTCCTCGAGGCACTTCTTCATGTAAACAGTTGGAGTGCTCCCGCTGCCATGATTATTAATACCCACGGGTTCCTCCTCTCGCAGCACTCGTCGTGGGCAATTAACGCCTCGTTACTGAAGGAGTAGCGACCCTCGACTCGGAGGATTGGTTTCGACGTGAGCTATGCAATCAGTTTAGTCTTCCCTTCCGCTCCATCTCTGGTTTGTTTAATTCAGCTCCACCTCTTCAGGTCTGTTGGAGAAGTCCCATCTTAAGAGATGTCTTAAAATAAATTGGGTTATCTAAAGTCTTAGTAAATATATAAATTGATTTGAACCGTACTAATTCGATATTCTTAAACAAACCCTCAGAAAGTTTTGCTTACGAATTTACTATAAATAAATGACAGAAAATAAGAAGTGGATAAGTCAAATTACCTAGAAAACGACTAGACTATAAGCCTCCATATTTTTAATATCTACGCTATAAAAATTGACTAAGCTGTACTCCGTAACAAGGCCGTAGTAATATTAAGTATTTATTTAGACGAAAAATAATGGTATTTTTAGGGTAATTATAGGGGATCGGAAAACGATCAAAAATGCCACAATAAAAAGTAGATAATTTTGAATGATTTTCTTTATGACAGCCAGGGATATAAGATCTAAGATTAGAAACTTTATTTGAATTAAAATTCAAATTATTTAAGGAAACAGGAAAGGTATGGTTTTTGAAGCCACCCCCTGTAATAATTACAGGTAAAAAAATTTAAAAAGCTACATTGAGAGTCAACATCGAAAATCATCAGTGTTGGAGGTTTATATATACTGTTATTAAACTATACTAACATAGTATATAAAACATTGAAAATTAATGTGTTTTTTTTTGTGATAAACTTTTATCAAGGTGATGCATTCTTTTCTAAAATGGAAGATTCATTCAGAAATTTTATTTTAAACAAAAATTGTACTAAAATTGTACTCAAATACAGATAGAAGGACTAGTTATCCTAGAGGCCACCAACCTACTTCAACCAGGGTGGGAAGTTCAAGATTCATTCCATGGATTCGCCACGAACAAATGAATTGTTTTTTGTTGTTTTGTTATTGCTACAAAATGATTTTTCCATGATGTTCATGTTAGTTGCAATCAGGAATTCTAGTTTGTTACAATTTTTTGGTACGGTGAGTGGGGGGTGAGGGGGGGGGGGGGGGGGTGGAACTTCCCCAAATAACGTTATTCGAGCCATTAGAAAAGCGCTCAATGGGGGGAAGAACCGTCAAAAGACCGCACGTAAAAAGTATTCCACAGTCCGCTATTAAGGAAAAGGGAGAAGACAGGAATGGGGAAGATATAATCACATTACTGGCCCGCTAAAGAAACACATTAGTGCTGCCCCCTCACCACGCCGGAAAAACGCTGTTAAAAGCATTTTCTCATTATGGGGCGAGCCAGCGATGTCTTATTCCCGTCTTAATGGTCTCTTCGCCCGCCCACCTAAGGTTGTCTTAGGGTTTATTTCGGGTATTGCGGGTATCTCTTCGTAAAATAATTCACTTTCTCCGTCATTATTTTGATAAAAATTTCGATTAATAAAAAAAATATATAGAAAAAATATAAATATTATTCAGGGAGAGTTTGTCACAGATAAACAACATAAAATTATTATGCATTTAGCTTTCCTAGGATACCTGATTATGAATAACATCAATAAATTAAAAATTAAATAAAGTGATATAATATACAATTACGCACTTTTCATTTTTTTCGGATTATTGAGAATTATGAACGTTGAAATAGATATTTGTACATTAGATGGTGGAGAATACATGATAAAGCGGTTATTTATTATATCGAATGATGTGGTTCGATGTGCAGGATTATTCAACGTATTGGGTAGGCTGCCTGAATTTAAGGAGTGAATATGGGAAAACAAGCATTGATTTTCGGTTGTAAATTGGATTGAAAAGTGTAATGTTTAGATTTTTGTTTTCTATTGAACTGCCTGCCATAACTAGCCGTAAATCTTGAATAATAATAGTTTATAAAGCAGATTAAGATTAGCTAAAGAACTAGCAAAACATATTTTTAGATATGTTGGATCTATCGATTTGACAGGGACTATATATTAAAAAAATTAATAAATATAAAAACAAAATAAAAAATAACAGAGAATATTTTGAAAATTCAAACGCGCTAAGTTTTTAAATGTAAACGATCCAATACTGATTGTTTGGTGTAACTAGGACATACATCGACTGTGAATCCTTCCAAGAACTAAAACTTTGTTTTTCGAACGAATCATAACATTAAAAAATAAAAATAAAATAAATATTATAATATAGTATATGATAGATAGAAAATAAACAATTAAATAAAAAAATAAAAAAAATTGCCTTTCAAAGCCAGTTTAATTTTGTTAGGTATCATATAGGTATTAGTTTAAGATTAGGTATCAGAACAGCTGATAATACATCGACAATAGTCAATATTAATCTATTCAGTTTAATAAAATATAATTATACTCCTTTGAATTTCCATAATTTCATAGCTTCTGTTGGTTTATTTAATGCTCAATCTTAGGACTTACGTTTTTAAAACCCTTAAAAAATAGAAAAGGCGATTTTTCAGGGGACTGATGTAGTTATGGCTTAATGTAATATAAAATACATACAATGGTGCAGTAATCTGAAAATTGTAAAATTTGGGACGCTCTTCTGGTTCTGAGGTACAGAATTGTAGCGGAAAATTTACAGCTTCCTTCATATGCCCTATCCAACAAGTGGTTCCGCGATATATGTTTATATATGACAGCCTTGAAGCAGGCAATAGTTGTTCTCAGAGCATTCCTTGAATGCATCGAGAAACATACCTAAGAAGAAGGAAGGACGAGGGGGTAATATGAGAGGTTATGAATCAATAGTGGCAGTTTAATATGTAAGAGTAACCCTAGCTCCGGAGGGGCTGCGGGCTGGGGCTGTTGCTAAGACGATATAATATTGCAGGCCCCATCCGTCTTACATCAGTTATGGCCTTCTAATTGGAGGAAACTGCTAATTAATCAACAACCCCCTCCCCTCCCCCCCCCGGGCTGAGACTTTGTCTTAGCGTTAAATATTGATGTTGTTGCGGCCTCTCGAGGAACAAACTCCCTCCCGACCTTCGCTTCCGAGCCAACTTCTTCCATATCCGTCCTCCCTCGGGCGTCGAAGGAGCAACGTTCAAGAACAGGCCAAGAGTCAAGGCGGTCTTCAAAACCGATCAGTCTTTTGTTAGACTGTAAATCTAATTGAATAAGATTATATTATTTTCTATTTTCCTCCTTTTTAGGAAATTTTTTTAACTCGTCTAGTCTCAAATATATTGTAAAAATAAACCTCTTTTCAATTTCATAAATAAATACATATTAATAACTTTAACAATAATTTAATATTTTTTTCACAGGAATATTGTTAATTCCTGGCTTTAATCAAAACAAAACAATATTTTTTATTAAAAAGTAATAAAGCCAAACGCTTGAGGTACGTGATGATTTTGTCTCCTTAGAAATGACGATGAATGTTTAACATTCGAAACTAATTTTTAAAAAATCGAATAAAAATAGTAAACAGTTTATCGATCCCAAAGGGTCATATTCATTAGACAAAAAAGGGATATTTTTTCGATTGTGGTCAACTTTTATAATTACGGAATTAATATAAGAATCAATTCATTAAAAAAAATCATTATCAGGCTAGTGGACTACTTATGTTTTCTTCTAATTCTGTTTTATTATTATTTTTTTTTTAATAGATCTGAAACACCCCTCAATGTATTATTATAAATTTTGTCTGTGTTATCTTTCACAACTAGCAGAAAACCTCAAAGACCTTATAGGTATTGTAATAAGAAAAATAAAATATTAATTATTAATATTATCTTTATAACGATGGAAAAAATATGAGTAAAACTGACCTTTTTTTTTTTTTGCAAAGAAATAAACAAAAAAAAAAAAAGTGTTATTAGTCTTTAATTAGTTATCTGTTATTTTTTATTTATTTATAATTCTTTTATTTTAACAGAATTAAAATCTACCATAATCAAGGTCAATAAGTAATTGCGCTAATAATTACACATTCATTACTTACTTACAAAGAAAGTAATTTAAAGGAAAATCAATTAACATTAAAAAAAAAAAAAAAAAATGTTCTGTAAATATTTACCTACCCTAATATAAAATATTTACCATCCGGCTGAGGGTTCCCAAACCAGAGTTTCCTCAGCATATCAAGCAGGGCTTTATGTGGTGTTACTGTTTTTTTCCCGCTACATCTCTGGTTCATAAAACTATGGTTGGATAGAAAAGGGTTTGTGTTTGGTCTATTATAAAAATATCAAGAATTGTAGCTTCCTAGATTTTGGATCAAACGGTTCTTGAAGTTAGCTAGGAATAATATTTGATCCAAGACTTCAGAAGTTCTCTCAAAATATATTTTATCTGTAAAAAGTTTTATAAGCAATGAGGAAAATTGAGAAATAGTATTGTTTGTTGCTACATTCTCTTGTAGTGACTACGGCAAACAAGCAAAATGTTCTCACGATAAGCTATAAATTCCGAATAACCGTGATTGATGGAGCATCATCCATTCAAAGTGCATTGTGGAAGCCAATTTGCAGATTGCGAAGTTCATCCGAGGAAAAAAAACTTACTGAAATATGGTTTGAGGTCCGGTTTAAATGAAGATAAGATTGATGCAGACTAAGATTCTGAAAGGGACGTCGGTGGGACGGCATAATGGGATTAGACTTTGTCGAGGGGAGTTGTATCAATCATGGTTAGTTCCTCCAACTTGGGGCGTCATCGGCAGCCGTCATCAGTCAACCAGCGGGACTTCTTCGTCCGGGGATCGTCTTCGCACCTGTGGGACTTGCTAATCTGGGAGGGGGCCAAGTCATCACGGGTAAGGAGGTCTAACAATGGGGATAGTTATGATTGCAAATAATATTTGGAAAACGTAATTTCGTTTTAAAACAAATATTTATAATAGTTTGGTAATTTGCAGAATTAATACAGTTTATTGAAAAAAAGAAAATATTTTTTGTTAAATTACTTCATTCTTATAATGTTGATTTTTTTTTTCTATATTAACAAATAAATTTAAAAGTAAAAACAAGGAACAATAAACGAACGGCAGGTTGGGCTCAGACTGAAATATTGTGCTCATGATGTTGAGGCGGAGGGCACGCCTCGTTGGAAGTTTTACGTTGCAGTAAAAGTCAACCTCAAAGCCTAGTGTAAACATTTAAGAAATATTGTTAAGCGATTCAGTTAAGATATATAGCAGAGTATTTGGAACCGAGAAAGTATTACGATACCGTAGCCATACAACTAAGAGTATTAGTATATGTAAAGTACATACTAGTTGACACTAATGGGATTGTTGCTTTTTTATGTTGCTAGAATAACTAGAAAATTTAATTAGCTATATAAATATTAACAAACTTAAAATTTCAAGGACAAGAAAACGCATGTTATATAAGAATGG
Organism: Euschistus heros; assembly: GCA_003667255.2. Lineage (NCBI taxonomy): Eukaryota > Metazoa > Arthropoda > Insecta > Hemiptera > Pentatomidae > Euschistus > Euschistus heros. The sequence continues at coordinate 782,480 of RCWM02000206.1, read as the reverse complement.
TAATGTTAAGATAACTGGTGTTCTAACAAAATAATGACGTGTACTGCTTCTCGAAAAAATAAAATAAATAAATAAATAAAATAGTCTTATGTCGATTTTTTGATGATTTATCATGTATTAAATATTATATTATTAAAAAAAAAATGTTCATAAAAACTAATATTAAAAATTAAATACATTTAATGTATAATAATGAAGAGACGCTATAGCTGAGAGCTTTAAACACAGAACTAGGAAGTTCGGCTGAAGCAGAGTAATTTTTACTCTGTTATATTAAGCGAGAATCAACCCAGGGCTAGGAGAAATTTCTTGGCACACTCAGCCTCTATAAAGCTATGATTGCGTGAAGAAAATTTTTTTGGTTGAGTGTGATTTTGGACAAATCACCTCCTTTCTTAGACATTGTTCAAGATACGGCACATCGTTACGTATTACTTTCCAGGACCCATCTTCTAATTTTTCTTTTAATAATAATGTACTTAATATGTTCGTGCATATTTCATTTAATTGTTTTTGTTTTATTTTTTGCTTCATATAAAGGATACGTCAATTTCTATAGTCGAATCTTTATTCCATCAATTCTAGGGAAATGAAAAAATATCAATCACAGTAGAATCGATGATCCTAAGTCGATTTCTAGGAACTGTGTTGCAACCAAGACAATCATCTAATATACAAATATACGTGTATAGATATGCATATTTATTATTATTGCAATACTCTGGTATATTTAACCGTATATGTTTATGTAATATAAGTATGTTTATTTCAACCATTATCCTCCACTAACCATCATCTCCTAGAGGAAATTCAATGCCTTTCATGTGTGTAGTTGATATTAGAAAATCTTGATCATTTTAATAAAAGTAACTTTTATTCCCTTTTCCAACTATTCACCTTTGTATTAGTTTTCAAGACTAGTAATAAAAAGTTCTTATACATCTTTGTATGGTTTATCTGCGTAAGGTCAAAAGAAGCAATTAATTCCATGCTTTCATCAGTTCTTATTGGTAAGCAATCGGATTTCCGTTTTTGAAGGGAATCAGAGAATAAGCCATGAATTCTCCTTTAGGCGGCCAATGGTTCAGAAAATCCCCTTCGAACTGAGGGGGCCAATAAAGGAAGGAGGAGAGGGAGAGGGGTCTAATAAGGAGCTGCAGACAATGGGACGGTGGTCAAGAGTGGTCAAAAATTAAAGCTAGAGGCCCAGGAGGGAACAAATTATAAATTCCTGACCAGAGATCCCCTGAGCAAAGAACGGGGTTTAGCGGTCAGACGTTAGACCGGGGGATGGGGATTTAATATCTTAGGATTACTGGGGAACTGGGGAGGGGGGGAATGGGGGTGGAGAACTATGGCCCGCAGTATTGTACCGTATATTTCGGATTTCGGCATTTAATTAAATATCTTTTTTTCTTTTTATAGCAGACCTCGGCTTCCTTCCAACCTTCCAAGATCGGTTATATTAGTTTCTGCTACTGACTTCAAGGCACATCTTTGAAGCACTATTCACTAATGCAGCTGGAACTGAAAGTTTCGATTAATAAATCATAAAATATAAACTTACATCAACTAACAGCAACTTCACACAGTCAAATTCTAGGTCATTAGTGCGGCATTACATTACGTTATGCAACTAGGAGACGAAAGCTTTGTCATATCTTCTATACTCCTTTTCTGCTATAATATCTCTTTTTAATAAAAAAAATACGATAAACCGCAATTAATTTTTTATATATAAAAAATTCATATTTTATACATCAATGATTCCTCGCTGTCACATGTTTAGCTTTTTTTTTTCCATAATTCCAGGAAAGTTTTGTTTGGGACTGAGGGGGAGAGGGATACAACTTCTACTGTCCCCCTACAGAGTTTGTAAACATCATTTTCACATCAAATTAGAATTGAATTTTTCAACACTCCATCATTCTTATCGCGAAAGAGAGCTCAAAAAACTGCTTTCAACTGCTACGCCTCCGTCCCCCCTCAAATGCCTCCTGTATTACAGCACTCCAAAATTTAAGAGACTCCCGAGGAAGGAGAGGAGCAGGTAGGCTGAAACCGGAACTGACGGAAGAATATGGTCCCAGGGGACATCCCCCGTCTTGGTAATTGGCATCCTCTGACACTTTTCAGACATCAATCTTACAAACCTTGTTAGACAGATTTATAGAAGCTACGGCGTTATAAAAGAAAGGAGAAATTCGATGAAGAAAAAAAATATTAAGATTGGTTTTGAATTTATAATTCCGAATTCGGGAGGATCGTATTTCATTCGGAACCAGACTATAGCTCAAAGGATTTTTATTTCTTGTATAAAATTTACTTTTTGAAATATACCTCTTTAGAACTAACAACATTTGATCTTCAAAAGAAACTGTTGATAACAGTGTTTGGCGTGAATATAAATACCCATTTATAAAGATTTACATTATACCCATAATGGAGACTTTGGAGACCGAAAGATAAGGCAAATATCTTATTCGGAGTAATATAATTAACACTGTAATAATAATCATAACAGCATAATAATCTATTATCTTGAAAGAAACAAGTTTTAGATGGGAGTATTACAGTACATACAGTAAGGCATATTTAGGTTGTGATGAAGGGTAACATAAGTGAAATAAAATGAAATGAATGAAATGAAAAAATAAACTTTATTCTGGGACTTACTTTCCCCTAAGAATAAAAATAATGCTTTATTCTGGGACTTACTTTCCCCTAAGAATAAAAATAATGCACAGTTAAAAGTACAATCTTCTGGCCTATTATTTACAAATTAGATGCTTCAGTAATTACAGCATACATTTTTTACAGGAAAAAAAATATATGAAATAATAATTATAACATAAAATACAATCTTATATACATGAACATATAAAAGAAAGAAAGAGAAGAAAAAAAAGTAATTCTAAGTATTCATTTGATTATTGACATATTTGTGGAAGATTGATTGTCTAAAAGGTACAGGAATGAATTATTTTTAAAGGAAGTTATGGTAGCTGCTTTACGAATAGAAGTGGGTAAGAAATTCCAGAAGGAGGTTGTTGAGCACGAATGTTGCTAAGGATGTGTCAAAGTATTATAAGAAATTGTAACTTCCCTAAATTAGGGAATAAAGATAGGTAGTTTATGTGAAATTACTCCGGGGGATCTATATTTAAACAAAATGGAGATATTAGGTTAAAAAGGTGAGGTCTGCGGCATTTGTTAGTTTCACCCAATTTTTTTTTTTACGCTAAGGATCTGGTGTTTAGGAGGTGTTTAGGAGGTGGATAGAAGAACACAGAGTTAATAAATCAAGAATATAGGAAGGGTTTTTGGTTTTTAGACATTGGAATAGGAAAATACCCAGAAAGTATTAACGTACAAAAGACATATCTATGTCAAATTGTAAGTTAATCGAAATCTGTGTTTCATTAATGTGTGTAATGATTCACAGGTTTCAAGCTGAAAGTCCTCGAACAATCAATACCACAAAGCCATGGAAGTTTCCTCCTGCTAATCCAACAAAGCTCTTTACACTGTCAATACTTGATCTATTTATCCGTTTATCAGAAAAAAGAATTATCGTGCTACCAGTGTAATTGATCCAAAGACACAATACATGGATATGATCTGTTTCCATTTGTGCTATCTGAGGGTACACAATTAGCGCTCCCGATAGAGACAGACAATTAATTCCCTATTTACATTCGGTAGGGCCTGGAGTGCGGTGACATATGCCGGGCAGGTGCTAGCGATAACTAGCCTTTATCTTCCTTTTTAATCCCAGATAGAGCGAGTGCTCTGCTAATACTGGCCCTATGTTATTGTCCCAGATAACGTTTTAATAATCGACCTCCGCTGCCTCTGTTTGTGCCTCCGCCGGGTGGGAGATAACACCCCAATTGGAACCATGATATACGCACCTGTAGCTGTCCCAGGGTGTATGTCCTCCCTCAAGGCGATGGCCCCCCATCGAGTTGTAGTCGTGTCTTCAGGCATACTTCCTGTGAAACAAGTCCCATTTTGACATCGATATGTCTTTTACCTGGGGATCTATAATTTTTTGGTGTAACTTTTTTTTTTCACTTTTCATATTTCAAACGTTGCTCTAGCTCTGTTATTATTACTCCGATTAAAAATTAAACGAAAGTTTCCTTTTGAAAATTTAATGAAGAATATTTTTTGTTATATGACATTTTCCGCTAGGACTTTTCGTTTAAGATATATATGGTAGGTATATTGGTGTGAATGAAAAAAACTCACGTTTTTCTACATTTCTTAAGTGTTGGGGGTTTATTTACACGCTCTAGATCTTTTGGTGTACTAAGATCGAAAATTGACACCAGTCTCTTGTCATAAATTTTATAGAAAATATTTTTTGATCTATTATTTGTGGCTAGGAGCTACCGTTTAGGAGCAATATTGGTTTGAATTAAAAAAATAACGTTTTCCAACATCTTTTTAAATGTTGGAGCTTTTTTGACGCGCTCTAGGTCTTTTGGTGTGGATCAAATCGAAATTTTGACGAAAGTTTCTGTAAGAAAATTTAATTGATAAATTACTTTATGTTATACAAGATTTTTCGCTAGGACGTACCATTTAGGAGCTATTTTGGTTCGATTAAATAGATTCACGTTTGCCAACATTTTATATATGTAGGGGCTTTTCTTACACGATCTATCTCTCTAGGTGTTGCTAGGATCAAATATTGCAGGACAGTTTCCTAGTCATAAACTTAATGAAGAATGTTTTTGTTATATGGTATCTGCCGCTAGGATTTACTGTTTAAAAGCTATACAGGGTGAGTATCTCTTAGTGTAACAAAAATTGGGTGAAAATAGATCAAAAATGTAGCAGAATGCCGCAAACCTCACCTTTCTAATCCAATTCTTTGCAGATATACAATAAATCAAAGACTTTTTTGAGCAAACCATTTTTTTTCCATAAAACCTGTAATATCTCCATTTCATTTAAATATTTTTCAAATTTTGACCAAATTTTCGGATTTAGCATTAAATTTTCTATAATACTGAGTACCTGTAACCTTGAATTTTATAAACTTGGTATCTAAAGAACAGCTTGATCTTCAAATTATTTGAGGAAGTCACAATGTCTTACATTACTTCAACGCTCACCGTTTTTCGAAAAAAACAATCCACAAAACGTCAAATCTCACAAAAACTCGGAAATTTAATCAGCTTTCGAATGACATGTTAAACGATATGATTTTGTTTCAATTTCATGGAGAAATTCACTTTTGAAACCAAAAAAAATGGTGTTCTCATTTGGTATACAAATCAGTTACTTGTGTAAAAAATTATGACAATCCCTTAATGGAAATGTGCATTTTAAACACAATAAACTCTTCATTGGAATAAAAACCAGAGAAAAAAATTATTATTTAATAGAAAATAAATGAAAACTGCCAATAAAACGACATCAGATCAAAGGATCTTATTACTTATTATATTACTTTTATTTATTTATTATTATTATTTAGGATTTATTTTATTAGATTTTAAATGTTATGTTTAAAATCCAATGATGATGAACGTAGACCTTAATTTTGCCGTTAGCTTCTGATTACAGATTGTGTTGAAGAATACAACATTTTGAGGTGAATTTTATGGGCAGATGAGTGTTTTTACAGGAGAAGGCATTTCTACCGTTCCATGTGGAGTGTAATTAGTTTATTCATCTTTGTATTGCTGTCGAATAGTGTTGAAAAATCATAGTTTGCCCAACAGATTGAATGATGAGATTACTAAGATTTGTTACAAAATATCCTACCACAACTTCATGACGATATTCCACCAGACGTTCGGCAAAATATGATTTTCCAACACCATGGTGCTCCTCCGCATTATTCGAAAGCAATACAAATATAAACCAACGATATACATGGATAGGTAGAAATGCCTTCCCCTGTAAAAACAGACTCATCTGCCCATAAGTTTGAATAAATGAAGTCCAGTTTTGCCGACTTTTTTAAAGTAGTATGGCTTTTCTGAAACGCTCTGCTAGGATTGGAAATTTGACGGCAGTTTCCATAAGAAAATTTAATGGAGAATATTTTTATTCCATGACATTTGTTACTAGGACCTACCGTTTAGGAGCTATATTGGTTTGAATGAAAGAAGTCACGTTTATTTCGAATAATGAGAAATTGTTAATTTAATTAAATTATTAATTGAAGTAATTCTATCCTTATAATTCCTAAACGTTAATTGGGAAATGTAGTAGATTATAGATCCATTATGGATCCAATAGATCCATGATCTATTGTTTTTTGCAGTCTGGGAGAAATGTATGAAATTTTTTTGGTTTATGTAGTTTTTTGTTTGTATTTGATTGATTACGAACTTTAAGCAATGTACTAGTTTATATTCCTTGTGCTTCATGTGTAGTTTCTTTCTTGCAAACTACTCCTGCTCCTGATATTTCGCTGGGCGGAATTGATGAGATGGGTGAGGGTTACAGAGAGTGACCATTGACAAATGCCCAGCTCTCGCTTTACAGCTCATCAGCATAGCCTTGTTAGGGCGACCGCTAATGAAGTAAGCCGAGAATCGTATATTAATTACGACATTTCTAAGTCCCTCCAAGTCCTCTAATCTTCCAGATCCTCTCGTCTCGGGAACAGAGGTCTCTAATTGCCGCCCTCACCTCCGCTGTAATTATTCTCTTCTGTGTAATTTATACGTTGAGGTCTCAAATTATTTTGGTTTTCCAGGGAAGTTGTTATTGAAATTGTGAATCTGGAATATTTTGTTGACGTAGTTCTGAAGAAAGGTCAGTGTGATACGTTCCAAGTATTCCTTTTTGAAGGGACAGTAAAAATAGTCCAACATCAGAGCAAAACATTGAGTTTCATCGTATAATTCGTGTGACGAATATTTAATAATAATAAAAAACAACCTAAAGCTAGAAGAGGTTATGTGGTGTTAGAGAAGAGAAGATAGGCAACATCGGAGAAGATGAAGGAGTACTGGAGGAAGTGCAAAGAAGCATCCACGAAAAAAATAATTGATCCAACGTACCCTCGAGTGTGTGATTTGAAAAAAAATAAAATAAAAATGTTATTTATTCTGGGACCTTAAGTCCTTTAAGAATAAAACATAATGAACAGTCAAGGGCTTTTAAACCTTAACTTTTTAGCTTTAAAGCTGAAAACTTAGGAATCCATGTTAGTTTATCACCTATTAGTTTTAGAACTCCTAGTACAATATCTTTGCCTACTGTGAATAGTGTGTAAAGTTATACAGATACTTAGTTGACATGGATAGTTTTAGCTAGTTGTAGATAGTTTGTAGCTATTTTTGTTTTGTAACGTTTTTTTCAACCTCAAAAATGTAAGATACACGCTCTGTTGGTGTTGTTCGAATTGAAAATTTTCTGACAGTTTTTGTATCAGTATTTAACAAATAATATTAGCCGCTAGGATCCATCTTTTAAGAGCTGTATGGGTTTGAAATCCATATTTTCTCTTAAATTTGTTTATTTCGAATAATCATTAATTGCTAATTTAATTGAATATTTTTAATTTGTTAATAGCCCTACCCAAATATGCCCTTTATCAACCACATTTTTTTTCCATTACAACAAATATTCAATAGTTCAAAATCCTTGATTTGGAATATGATAATTCGTTTTCTTTATCTAATCTTTCATTAATTTAATTTTGCCTAATGCCCATTAATTTAAAAAACAAACAGTAGTAATTACATGATTCGATGCATATAAAATAATTTAATGTTTTTATATTGCTGACCATAAATATGTAAGAAAGAAGATGATTTGAATATGCTGTCATATAAAATAAAATAAAAATATATCAATCATTGTGCCGACGTTTCGGATGAAAATGCAAGACTTTCTTCAGATCCTTGGACTGCTAAAGACCATTTTTATTTTTATATATGACCACAAGCCCCAATTATTTTTCTTATATATTTATATATTATGCATCGTTAAGAGGTGTATCCCACAGGACGAGAATGGAACGGACAGCTTGATTACAGTTTTAATATTGTTACAATTAATATTCAACTTCAGCGCTAGCTTTCATCGCTGCGTTTAGGATCAAATTATCCGTGTGAACATCCCTGCTCCTCTGCGTAAAATAATTGTAACGAATTAAAATAAAAAAGTTAATTGGTGAAAATCGAATCTTAATGATCCGAAGTCCTACTTCGGTTTTCCTGTTTGGAATTACTCGGCATCCCTAGAGTGTGTAGGGATCACATATGCCAAGAGATAAATTCTTTGCACATTTCTAATTCCATTAATATATCTATTTATTAAGTCCTTAGACTAGGAAGCCAGATTGAATAAAATTGTACAGTATTTGCATATTGAACGGCCTGTGATTAATTACGCAACGGCAATGGAACATGAAACGGGATACTTAGATATTAGTGTGGAATAACACTGATACTATTCACTGGTATGATAAGCTACCGGTAGGACAGTGGTGCATAAATCAGTTAAGGCAATATTAATGATTGGAATTAATCAAACAAGGATATCAGACTCCAACCGATATCTCTGTTGGGTTATTAAAGAAAATATTGATTGCAGCCTATATAATTTTCAATATGTACATACTTATTAGGGTATCAAGTAGTAACAATCTCTGTCTATTTTTTATTTATTTATTTTTTTTTTAACGTATATTCTCCCACTTAACGGTAATAAATAATAATCATAAGTATTTAACATTCACCCTGGACATATGATATTTATGAATATAGAGAGTGAAATAAATATAACAAATATGTGTAAATTGATTTTGACAAGGATATGTCTTTTGGCTGGGACGTTTTTTTTTTTTTTTCACCTTTTAAAATTTTGGTGTTGCTCGGATGAAAAATTTGTCAACAGTCTCCTGATCCAAAATTCAATGAAGAATATTTTTTTTAATATATCACTAGTCGCTCGGACCTGCCTTTTAGAAGCTGGTTTGAACAAAAAAAGGCACGTTTTGCTACATTTTTAAGTTGGATTTTTTGACAGCTCTGTTTTTGTTGTCAGATCAAAAATTGTTGGCAGTTTTCTGATCAGAAATTTAATGAATAATAATTTTTGTTATATAATATATAACACTAAGACCTACCGTTCTGGAGCTATATTGGTTTAAATGAAAAAAAGTCACGTTCGAAACGCCTATATTCTTTCATTTTTTATTTTGAATAATCTTTAATAGTTAATTTAAGTAAGTTGGTCATTTTAGTTCTAAAATATTAATTCAGAACCCAAAATCCTTATTTTTTCAGTGGACAGAAAGGAGTTTACCTTCAATCATTTCAATCAATCTTCAAATATTAGCAAAAATCAAAAATATGTGTTATACACAAACACGTGTAGCCATAAAAATATTTATTTTCTTAAGAATTTAGATATAATTCTTTAATTTTTATATATTTAAGAAATTTGGTCAATAATTAATAGTCAAAAATAAATTATTCATAGATATGGGCTTATAAAAATTAATCGATCCATTACATTTTTTTTTTTTTTTTTTTTTTTTTTTTTTTTTTTTTTTTTTTTTTTTTTTTTTTTTTTTTTTTTTTTTTTTTTTTTTTTTTTTTTTTTTTTTTTTTTTTTTTTTTTTTTTTTTTTTTTTTTTTATCATTGGAATAGCAACTGTTATTGAATAACACTTTTTTACTAATTTTCAATTGTGTTTTTATTAGACTTTATATTATTTACATTAAATAATTAAAAATTGAAGGGCAGTGAATAAAAATGACTATAGTTTTTAGTCCTTTTTATGAACAATCAAAATTCAACGTTAACGACCGCCATAAAAAAAAATATTCTCCCGATCGAGATAATTCTAAAGCACTTTTACAAAGTTTCAAAAACCAAAAGTGTATCTTACTGTCTCAAAAATAACAAAACATAGGAGGCATAATTATTTGTTATTCACCAGTTAATTGTTGTTACAGTTTTGTAGCGATAATAAAAATATTATAAGCAAAATAGGTAATGAATTCAATTTTTTTAAATATTTTAATTTAAGGATGAGAAGATATGACACTCTTGTGCACATCCTGGTTCTCTGTATTGTTTTTGAGTTAGTAAATTTTAGTGATTTTTTTTTATTTATCGATTTCAACGTGTAAGGGGAGTTCACATCATACAGTATTATCTAGTAGCACCTGTTTAAAATCAACTTAAAGTGGACTACCCTGTATTTTTTGCCTGGCCCTTCAATTATGTTTGAAAAAAAAAAGTTTTATTTCTTCTCTATCATTATAGTTTTAAATTGAAGCGCACTATTATCCTGAATAGTTATAAAAATTGAGAATCCATTTTACTTACAGCCAAAGGATTGTCAAGGATAAAAATTATTAAAAGAACTAGCGCATGCGCGATATGAATCGTGTAAACAATGATAAAAACAAAATAATCACCGATAAGTGGCACTGTTCTCTGATTTATTCCTCTCCTTGCCTTGTCAGTAAATAACATTGCAATGTATCATTTGCATTAATTTTTTTTTTTTTTTTTTTTTTTATCTCGATTAAACTTGTACGAGTTAGGTAAAGCTTACTGAAATGCTAACTGGTGAGGTGAGCATAAGGAAAAGGCTCTGGTCTCCCTCAAGCCTAGAATTATGGAAATTATAGGAATGAAACTAGGCGATTGTCTACTATTAGTAAACCGTAGCGTTTTGAATAATGACGAATAACCATCCTTGGAATAATAAGTCAAACATTATTCATATATAGCCGATTGGCAATTAATACTATTTATTTATACATATATTACCTATTCATATAAATATATAATTATTAAATTATATATAATAAGTTTATTCGTCATGAAATATATTTCTTCTTATTTAAATTAATAATAATTTTTAAAATAATTATACTTAATACTATTATTATAATGTCTATTTTATTTTTTTTTTTTATATGAATGATTGACAAATATTATCAATACAATTAAATATTGTGCAACACAAAAATGCAGTAAAAAAAAAAATTAATTGATAATATTTTTTCAAACATTTTTAATTTCTTTTAATAAGAACATTTTATTTTGATTATTTTATATAAAATATAATATAATAATTTATATTATTAGGCATAACTCCTATTTATTAATTAATTTGTGAATCTACATGTTTCGGAGTCTTTGGCTCCATCTTCAGGTTCTAAAATCCTTAAATATATATATTTATAAAACTATATCAATTATACAAATGTATTTATTTACAATCTTTATATAAACTACCATATTCATTTTATTTAAGTTTTCTTACCAATATTCACATTTTTTTATTATTATTTACTATTAATTACGGAAATTTGATTTAATTATATTTATTATATTTTTAATTTATCTATAAACACCATATTAAACAGTCTATATAGATAGGAATTAGACAAGCAATAATAAATGATGAATATTGCTCTGTGGTGTGGCTGCTAGACCGTAAAATTGACTATGTGAAAGCAATCACAGATTGTAAGTAAATGTTTTTGTATGAGATAAATTTGTATAATTGATATTGTTTTATAAATTGATATATTTAAGAGTTTTAGAACCTGAAGATGGAGCCAAAGACTCCGAAACATGTAGATTCACAGATTAATTAATAAATAGGAGTTATGCCTAATAATGGATATTACATTACATCTCCTTCAACAAAATAGTTACTTTTTTATTTTAATTTTTTTATTGCAGCCTAATCTCCATTTGTTCCATTATGTATGGCTTTTATCATAGCTCTAATTACAACGGATCAAATTTTAAACACGATTAACATTTTATTAGGCGCGTTATTAGTGAAGAAAATAAAATTATACTAGAATAAAAAAAAAATTTAGTTGATAATTTTTTTCAAAAATTATTTAATTATTTTTCTTTTAAATAAACATGTTTTCTTTGAGCGCTGATGTAAGCAGAGGCTTATCCGTATGTTCTTTCTTTGTTTTTAATCATACATCGAATGTTCTGAAGAACGATTTGAAAGTACGCCAAAACGTGGGCATGATAAATCTCCGAAATATCATCTGTTTTTATTTATTTCAGCAATCTTCACCACTATTTATATACAATCGACCAACTTATACCATTTCAACAATATTTTTACTATTTTATGTATTTACTATTAAATTTACAAATTTAATAAATTAGTAAATTTGCTTCATTCTCGAGGCCTTCCAGTTTTAACTGATTTACATAAAGATTACCGTTGTTGTGGAAACAACAATTTTGTTCCCTAAGATCTTGACCCAGTTGTACCAACTTTTTTTTTTTTCCTACTGTATCTCTTAATGTATCTCTCATTTCGTCTGGATGAGCAATAATTTGAATAAACTTGACAGGGGCGTCCGCTTCATCAAGATAGCAACGACTTCCGGCTGATCCATGTGTTGGCAGGCATCGATAGCATCTAAACCATTCCCTTTCGTACACCACGCCCGATAAATTTTTCATTTGTTATGACCATCAATTACGGTTCGCATATGAATCACCCGACTGCGTCATGTTAATGTTGGCTAATTTTAGAAAACAGCTGAACAATTTTTTAATCAATATCTATGTTGCATAAGTGCATCGCTACAATAATTATTCATTAACTAGCATCTCCCGTCACATCTTCGTCCGCTCTTATAAGTAAAGATCAGATAATTTTAAGGCAGCTTTGGTCGCTAGGTGAGCATCTCCTTCGCTCTTATAAAAAATATTTAATAAGTACTTCAGAATTTAACTTTCATCGCTGACCATCAGTATGGCTGAGTTTAGGACATTTGTGAATTGGGATATTGTGAGATTTTTACTGAATATTGCCATGCCCACACTCCTCAGTATCAGCTTATCTCTCGTGCTGTTTATTCGTGACATTTTACTGAGACATTTTAAATTTCTTTCAAAATGAGTCGTGGATCCAACATGCTTGACTTGCTCGATAAAAGTAAGTAATTAGTTGATAAATCATCGTGAATTGTATTTTTATTAATTTTCAATCATTTACTAGGAATCTGACATTTTTACTATTCCTGATTCTTGCTCTTGGCTGTTCGAGGCAATACAAAATAGATCTGGTATAGGTGTTCCGAAGAAATAAAAAAAAAGAAAATCGAAAAAAAAATTGGAAAATGTATGTTCCGATTCGCAATTACCATACTACATATACTTGTAATAATTGCATATAAATAGAAGAAAATAATCTATCTGATGAAAACACATAATTTAATAATATAAATAGTACCTAAAATATTTAATTTTTGTTTGGTATATTTTGTAAAAATATAATTTTAATCGTTTTGTCCCCTACTACAATTGTTGATACATTATGATGACATTTATTTACCATATTTGCCATACATTAACTACATATTTGGTGAAATTAAAGAAGTGAGGGAAATGCTCACCTATTGACTAACGGTGTATCAGATCGGCTAGCGACCAATGCCGGTTTAACTAATAATTTTATTTTTTTATTGATAAAAATCTCTTATTTAAGTATGCAATTGAGCCTAATTTCTTCTATCCAAATTCTTTAATAGCAGATATTTTTAACCTGATTAAAATTAACAGATTAGGTGTTTAAAGATTACATAAAAGCATAATCAGACATCTAATTCTTAATATAATATATGAGTTGGAAATCTAGATGGATGGACAGAGACGATTAAGAAACTCTTGCGGGTAACGAACTGCATTATCAGTTCTGACGACTAAAAGCCCACTCCAAAAGCAAAGACATCTTGATTTGGTAATAATTTTTATTCGTCAGAAATAATTTTATTGGTTTCAACTGGTTGGATTTTAATTTCGAGCCTTAAATGTGTATAACAGTGAGACAAACCTCGTTTCTGTGACAACACTGTACATTTAAATTATTATTGTAGTAAAATTTACTATTGTAAACCTTCCTGGAACCATGGACATGGTGTAGTTAAAATTTGGTTCTGATTGTTTCAATATTTTTATCACTGCAAACTCTGTTGCTGAATTGTGCTAGACACTTATTCGATTTTTAAACTTTACTGTAAATCTCACGTCACGCCACATATGTATACATTTTTTGGTATCAATTTAATTGAATTAAGCAAATTTTATTATCAATTTATATGACACCGTATAGTTGTAACCTGTATTAAATGGCGCTCGCCACCTATCATTCAATTCTCAAATTACACTGCCCAACAAATATTTATCGCTTTTTAACAACAATTTAGTAAAATAATTTGTAAATTTTATTACACCTAAACCTTTCTTAAACTATGAATATAACGTAGTTTGGTACAGATTGGTTCAGTAGTTTTCGTAGTTAGTACAAACGAAAACTGTCTTGTCCTTTTATATAATACTATAAAGATAATGGGCTTCATTTTTATTTTATTTCTTTTTCAGACTGCGGGAAGAAAGGGGAGAAACCGAGCGAGCATTAGCGCTTGATCAGAAACCTCGGGACCTCAGTTCACACAATGGTGAGTGCATTTTTTTCTATGTATTATTAACTTTGCATTAATAATATATAATATAAAAAATATTTACATTTACTAAATAATTTTATTCCAGGTTCCTCGACGGGTCAGAGCCCTGTCCTCAACCTCTCCAAGTCTAACTGCGAGGCGAGCGGCAGTGAGGCAGGAGGCACAGGTCCGGAAGACGAAGATGAAGAGGATGAAGCAGGGGAGAGCGACCAAGACGATGTGTCAGACAAAGAGCAAGGTGTGTTAATTCCGCCATTTTACAGTTTTACTTATAATATATCAAAACAGTAAAAATAATCAACAATAAATTGTGTTGTAATAATAATAAAATTAATTTATTGCTATAATGTTGCAAAAAAAAAGAAGTTTACTCCGTGCCAACGCGCCTGGCATCTATTTCGGGCAGAGAGTTGGGATCTTACATTACATCATACTAAAATCTCAGAATCAGTTGATTGGATAATATGAGGATTAATACCATGTTGTACAAACTCATTGATTAAAAAACATTATTTAATATTTATATATTCAACTCTAAATATAATAATAAAAATTGTCGAGCTCATCACGAAGTATATTACTTTAAATTATAATCATCTAATAATGTTAAATTATTTTAGTACATTATAGATTTATTTAGTATAAATATTTTAACAAATTATTTTAAACAAATTATCATACTAAAGAAGTCTAAGAGATTCAAATTCTTTTTTTTTATTTCTCTTTCATTGCTGATCGCTTGTTAAAACCGTTTGTATGTTAGTTAAAACGATATAGTAATTTAATAAAAAAAAAAAAAAATATATATATATATATATATATATATATATATATATATATATATATATTTATATATAAAATAACCTGGAACATCAAAAATCAAAAATAGACTTCGGTACTTTGGTTAGGATATAATGTTGCTACCAACGGTTGTGAAAGAAGAAGATTTTAGCAGAAATCACGCTCAACCAGCTGATTTTACCCAATTGCTAAGTGTGCCCCACGAGGCTCTACTGATTTTGAAGTTTATTGAAATAACGGAATATTAATTCTTTCAGCCAGATTCGAACTCGGGCCCTTGAGCTTACTGGTCAAGTACCTAACCCACTGGCTTCCTAATTGAGAAATCATCCCCCATCAAGGCCTATAGCCAATAAAACAGAAAACAAATTTTCCACCTCGACCTCGAGTCCGGAATCGTATCATTCTAACCAACTGAGCAATTTTCCTCCCCCCCCCCCCACCAATAATATATATTATGAGATGAATATAATTATAATTAAAGTATATAACACGAAAAAATACTAAAACACCAACTAAGAACAATTCCTATAATTTTTTTTTTCTATATATAAATTCATTGAAATTTACAACTGTACATTTATATATACATTAAGTAAATGAGCTGATAACGATTACAATAACACGTCAAAACTAGAAAAGAACTACTCATCAGTAGCACTTCAATAAAAATTCTACACTAGAAGATCTCGAGGCCATCTTTTCAGACCCCTCGGAGGATTATCGGGAATGGAGTGGGAAGCAAGTTGAAAAACTAATGGATTTGAGTGGTTATGGAGAAAGGATAGGTATCTGGTTTGGGCTAACTCAGCAACATATGGAACATTAAGGTCTTTATGGCTAAGTTTATTGGTGACAAAGTAAGGGGCATTTAGGATTTTGGATTGTAAGGATTGGATACGAGATGAATTGGATGGTTTTGTAGAGCCCCAAAGCTTAACTCCGTACGTCCTAATAGGTTCTAATCACAGTCATGTAAATAAGTATTTTTTAATAAATTGGGAGCTTTGATCGTTTGTCTAGTAAATGTTGAAGTAGTCTATAACGACGAGCAGTTTCTTGTCGCTTTAGTCTTGTCATATTCCAAACTAGATATCTATCCTTTTATAGTAAGCTCCATAACCACTCAAATCCCCTAATTTCTCAACTTGCTTTCCACACCATTCCTAATAATCCTCCGAGGCGTTTGAAAAGAAGATGGTCCAGAGACCTTCTAGTGTAGAATTTGTATTAAAGTGCTACTGATGAGTAGTTCTTTTCAAGTTTTGTCATGTTATATTGTAATAGTTAAATGCACATTTACTCTATGTATACATTTTGTACAGTTGTAAATTTCAATAAATTATTATTAAATAAAAAAAGTCTTGTCGTATAATTTTTCTTTAGCGTTTGCAAATAATAAATCACGTGAAAACTAAGTTATAATTAGGAATCAGCACAATAAAAAAAAACTTAAAAATTGATTGTGTGGGAAGCTTTTATATATTTCCTAGATTTTTCCCTTTCGACTACTGAGTTACTGGACTCATTCTTTAATACATATTATTTATTCTCTAATAATAATCTATTGGTTTCGCAAAAAACAATATATGTGATTTCCTATATTTTGAAAGGAAAAGCTGAATAACTATATTTCTGGGCTTTTTTTCATATATTTTTTTTTTAATGATCAATTTTTTCAAAGGGTTAAGTTAAAATTCGAATAAAAACGTCTATATTTTTTTTCATACTAGTAACTAGACTAATAAAGATCAAAATTTCATCTATAATCTATAATATAATAACTATAATATTGTGTACTGTACCTACGTAATTTTGTTTATTTAATTATTAATTATATGAAATAATTCATAAAATAGAAAAATTAAGGAAATATACGGAGACAGACAGTAGCTACAGTAGCAGGACTATAACTGGACCGACGATAGATCATCCAGGACGCGACACACACGCTATGCCCCAGCGCTCTCTATATCACCTCTGATTAAATATATCTCTCAATCCTGTCCCCTCCCGTGGATTAATATTTTAATTTATATATCGTCTCTTTTTATTTCCCTCTCGAGGCTTCTCATAATCCGCGGATAATAACGATAAATCTTCGGTATACTGTTTCATAACTAGTTGGCGGGCTGTTTTCTTTATTTTCCGTTTAGGCGCTAAATTATAAGGTTTTTCTTCTGTGTCACCTCGACTCCCCTCCCCCCTCCAATTAGAAATAGATAAGTTGAAATAATTTTCATTTAATCACGAAAGTGGACGCTGTTAAGGAAGGTTGTAAATCCTCCGATAAGATGAAATATAATCCAGGTGCTGCCCCTGTGTTATTATTAAATTCTATTTTTATAACAGGTCAAGTTTTCCCAAGACTATCTTTTTTTTTTTTCAAATATTCAATTAGTTGATCAGTTCATTGTCCGATGCAGTTCATAATATTCGTTTTGCCTGTATCTTCATATTTATTGCAATTACAAAATATTTTGTGGATGTTGTGTGGATTTGGCGAATAAAAAAAAGCTCTCTCGTTAAATGAAAAATATCTGTATTTTTTTTTCATTATTAGGGAGTCCAAGACACTCCAATCCGATATCATAAACCACATCGTTAACCTACGACTTCCTGTCCTACAGTATCCTTTAATGATGTTCCACTAATCCCTGTTAAACAGACCCGCTATCCAGGACTCCATCTGGACAAACGTCTTACTTGGAATCCTCATACAAGACTAAAAAAGACTAGAAACTGGCCGTCGTTACAGGCTACTTCAACATTTATTAGATAAACGTGCAAAGCTCCCAATTAATTACAAAAGACTAATATACATGACTGTGATTAGACCTATTTGGACGTACGGAGTTGAACTTTGAGGCTCCACTAAACCATCCAATTCATCTCGTATCCAATCCTTACAATCCAAAATCCTTAGAAAAATCCTAAATGCTCCTTACTTCGTTACATACAAACTTATCCACAAATATCTTAATATAATAATCGTTTCTGACTTTGCTCAAACCATACTTTCATAGCAAACTCCACAACCATTCAAATCCATTAGTATCACAACTTGCTTCTCATTAAAAAAAAAAATTATTAGGGAGAAGAATCGATATACAATAATTGCATAATTAGGTGTCATAAAACTGAAGTCACCGTCAATGGCAGTATATATATATATATATATATATATATATATATATATATATATATATATATATAATATATATATATATATATATATGAAGATATTTTTTTATCTTCTAGTTAAACTAAAACAATGAATGGGTGACGTTGAAGACTATATAAATAAAAATCATAGTTATCGCTCCTTTATTTATTTGATCTTATAATATTGCGATTTCGGCAAAGCGCTTTCCTTTTCAATCCTCGTCAATGGGTTATCATCAGTGCCTTAGTTGAAAGTATTAAATCGTGGTGGAAGAAACTTTGGCTTATTTGTTATGTCGTTTCGGTTGTCTGGGGGAGGGGGCTTCAGCCTAACTTAACTAACTTAACCACAAGAATTTTAAGCTTAAGGAGAATATATTTAAAAAAATCAAAATTTACTATAAATGCACATATTCTGGATATAATACAAGGAAATCATGTTCCTAGAGGATGAGACATTGGCAGAACAGTATGAAAGAATAACTTTTTTTTAGAAATTTCCACTTCATTGAATGGAAAATTGTGTGCTAGATACGCTAAAAAGGGAATCATTGAAAAATATAGTGAAACTCCAACTGTCCGGATATCCGATATTATATATCCGGGGAAAAAATTGGTGGATGAGTTCTGTGTCGAACATCCACGATTTTCGACATGTTAACTACACTTGGTTCTTACTTAAATATAATTTTATAAACAGCCACATTTTTTATTATTTAAAACATCATATATGTCTGGTTTTTTTTATTTCAATACCCAATTTTCGGATCTTTGGGTTGCCGTATTAATTTCGGCCACAACTAATTCAAATAATTGGAGTATTACTGTATGTTGAAAAAACTATAACTAATATAATTTTTTTTTTAACATTTTTATTTTTTGGGTACGAACTTAGAAAGTAATAATGATCGCGAAACAAATGCCTAAATTAAAAACTAGACAAGAAAAGCCTCTATAGTATACAAATGGAAGAGACAGAAGAGAGGTGGTGGATATGTTTTGAAAGGGTTGTAGCTCGTTCGTTCTCCGCGCGGCGACACGGTTCCTCTTAACGCCCTACAATTAATGACTGCTTCCCAGCCGGGCTTTTTATTTTACTTCAGTATTTTATTTTATATTTCAGTTTTTATTTATGTTACAAGGGCGGTCGAGCATGCAATAAGAATATGCGGAATTCCTCAGGTCGTCCCTCTTGTATTATTTTATTGCTTCGGGATGAGGAAAAATGCTAATGTTGTACCCGACAGCAGTGGTGATAACATAATAAAAAAAATCCTAAGAAAACAATCGACTACAGTAACGTGGAACAACAATAAAAATTAAAATAAATTAGTGCTTTAACAACCTTTTTGAATTAATAATCTGATATAAGAATAACTATCTCTAATGCTAAAATATTGTTTAAATTCTGATATGTTACATCAGTAATACGTTGTCCAAAACATTTAAATAACGATAAATATATATATATATATAATATATATATATATATATATATATATATATATATATATATATATATATATATATATATATGAAAAAAAAAAAAATTCTTAAGTATTTAAACCTCAACGAATATAAATTTAATGCCCACAAAAAATTTATATTATTTTCTCAATCCAAAAAAGGATATTATAATCAACTTTAATTTCTTTTAAAAAGTCCCTTAAATAAGTTTTTTTGATTCTTTACTTTTACTATAAGAAAGAAATATACAGTCTGCCAAAAATTTTCAACCAATTTATTCTTTTCATTTTTTGGCTAAATTTTTCCTTCCTTTTTAGGTATTTATCTACTCATATACTATAACAAAGAAACATGAAACTTACTATGATTATTAAAAATATTAACTAACTAAAAGCAAGCGGTATTTAAAAAAAAAAAAATAATGCCACGAAATTTTTATGAAATTTGTGATTTATTAAAGTTTTGCATTATTTTTAACATATCCCTCAAGAATTTATTCAAAATTGAATTAGATCTATAACGTATCGAATGCAAGACATAATAAATGTAAGGCTAATATAAATCTTATTTATTTAAATTTTTGTAATGCATGTTACGAAAAATTGGTGAGGTAGTGCTTCTTAAAAAAGCCTTAAAAACATTACTAATTTTAATATTAAAACGTATTTGACTTCATCCTATCAATTACCATAAAATATTGAAATTGTATACGAGTGAATCATTTAGGATTTTCCTCAAACAAAACTGGACTATAGTTATTTTTTTATCTTATGTCTTTTTTCTTTCTTAAATCGTTTTTAAAATTATATTTTAAGACCAGAACGACAAGAAATTTCCCGTCGTTACAGACTACTTCAACATTTACTAGAAAAACGTTCAAAGCTCCCAATTAATTACAAAAGACTCATTTACATGACTGTGATTAGACTTATTAGGACGAGGCTCCACTAAACCATCCAATTCATCTCGCATACAATTCTCACAATCCAAAATCCTTCGAAAAATCATTAATGCTCCTTACTATATGTTTAATGTCACAGTTTAAGTGATAAGGGTAGATTTATTAAGAAAGCAAAAACAAACAAAAAATTAATATTTCAAATACATACCAGACTTAAAAGATAAGAAACTGCTCCTCGTTTACGGCCCTTCCAACATTTACTGGGTTTTGACATGTTGTTATTTTGTACAGTTGTAGATTTCAATAAATAGATAGAAAAAAAAAATTATATTTTATGAAGTTTCAGATCCAACTCAGGTATGAAGCTACATTAATATTTAATTTAAAGATACTTGATATGTATCAATATTTTTTGATATTAGAAAAAGATAATTCAAATTTGTTGTTGCTGACGCAGACTCGGATGTTGCAGAGCTGTCGGACACGGGAGAGGGCGCTCCTTCGCCAGCCACCGCCTCCCCGCACGCCCTCAACTACTCGGCGGCTCTCACGTCCGCCCCTGCACAACCTACCTCCGACCCAACCATCTCCTCCACCGAGACCCTCCTCAGGAACATCCAGGGTCTCCTCAAGGTGGCCGCGGACAACGCAAGGCAGCAGGAGAGGCAGATCAACTACGAGAAAGGTAAGTCTGTCTTTGAATTTTGAATTTGCATTTGCCTTTCAAAGCAAAAAGCAAGAGCGAACTAAAGAAAATGCTGACTATATAGAAGAAAAGTAATGGCATGTGAGACAAAATGAAAACCAATTGATAACTCCATTTGGCTTTATCGTAGCTTATTATGATGAACATTTACTAGACGAACGTTCTAAGCTTGAATTTAATACGAAAGACCCATTTGCACATTGATAGTAAATCCTCAGTTCTCCTTATTATGTCAGGAATAATCTTATCCATAATCATCATAATATACCGGATACCTAGTATTCCACTATAATCTTAGTACCCACTCGAATCCACTATTCTCCCAATTCACTAATCAGTTGATTCCCGATAACCCCCTTAGGAGGATAATTTAAGGAAATTATTTAAATAGCGATTTTAATTGCAATCAAATAACAAAAATATTATTAGGCATAAACATTTACAATTTTTTCTCAATAGTCAAATTAAAATATAACGTAATATAAGATTACGTAAATAAATAAATCAAAAATAATTTTTAATAACTTTCTATATAGTCAAAGCATAATTGTAAGTGTAATAAATTTCGATTCACTTAAAAAAAAATTAAATTTATAGGAATTAATTTAAACGTTTATTGACACAATTTTGATAAAAAACTTGGAGTGATATCTGTAAATTTCTCTTCCGGCCTCTTGTTTTAAGCTTTTATTATAAGGTAATAAAAATACATAAAAATACACGTCTTAGGGTTTCGGAAAAATTTTATGTACATTTAAAAAGGAGAAAGATACCTCAATACTACTACAAAATTACACCACTCACGAAATAAGTATGGTTGTGTATGTATTGTTTTTGATTTGGGTTAATTATAAAGGCAGCTAAGAACCTTCTAGTAGATATCTGATTCAAAGTAGGGTTGGCTGATAGTCGATAGTTAGGACTATCGATAGGCTGATACTATCGGTTGAGAACTATCGATTGCTATCGATAGTTTTTTGATAGTTGCTCCCTTTTTTACCAAAGCTATTCAATAAAGAATTTCAACTAATTTAATTAAATTAAATTATCGACTTACTATTCAAAATTTGCTAGATTATAAACTATAATTATTATATCATAAAGACGAGAGAAAAAAAGTAATTTATTTGAACAAACAATAATAATAAAAAAATCAAATGTTCAGAAAAGAAAAATAACGAAATAGTTAATTTTATGAGTCAGGTGTGCTCCTTAAGACACATATTTCCCGAAAGAAAAACTATCATTTCTGCTTTCCTTTGGCTTAATCTTTGAGAGTACCATTGAGTTGTAGGAATTCCGAATTCAATTTCAGAAGAACTCGACACTGGAAAGAGACAGATCAGCATAATTCCAAGAGTTTCAAAACTTGAGAGTGAAAAAGATCTATCGATAGTTGACACTATCGATAATGACTATAGGCATGACCTATCGATATATCGATAGTAACTATCGACTATCGCCCAACCCTAATTCAAAGAGACTAGACGTCAGGATTGTGTTGTCCGGTCATGTTGGTAGAATCAGCATTGAACCTCCTAGTTTTCTAAGTGATCGACCCTCAGAGCTCATACCTGTTCTAAAATCGCACCGACAACCTCCGGCATTGCTGAAAATAATCTCCAGCTATTACCAGAGCCGTGCCGATCAGAATTACGGCGTTGTAAACTATCTAGGATGATTGCTGTGGCACTGAGGGAGAGCACCGAGTGAAAAACAACAAAAAATTAATGCTCACATCGCGGGGATGAGAAGCGGAAGATCGTGAAGTGAACGCTCCGACTAATAGCCACTAAATGCAGCCGGTGCACCACAAATCCCATCAATTATCCACCACTCGCCCGAATCTAATGCCACCATTAGAGAAAGATCACTCTAATAGTACTTCACAAATACCTACATCGGGATTCCCCTTGAGGCTGTTTGCTAAACCTCTCTAACTCGTACTGGATCATTTGAGCATTGCAACTTGAACCAGATTGAAATTTTCATCAGAACAAAGGTTTGCTATCTGAAAAACTTCTCTTCTAAAACTTTTAAAGAATCTGTACGTTTTTCTACGATCTCTTAAATATAGTTTAGCTCCATTGAATGTAAACATAGTTCGTGCTGTAGCAATGTTAAAATATGTACAAATTAAAAATATTTTAGGCTTCCAAAAAAGCTAAATATATTTTGAAGGTATAAGATCATACCTATTTAGGTTTTTATCACGGTTTGAAGAAAAATTAACTAATAAATATATAACCCAGAACTAGGTATACATTAAAAAAAAGGTAACAAAACCTTACAAAATTGGTTTAAAAAGGGAAAGTTTTTAATGTTAGAGGACAGTTCGAAAGACTGATACTCGTTGCCTCTATACGAGGTACACATCTAAAAATAAGTTCCTGTTGCCTGCTGTTTTATTTATAATATACTACTTTTAAAATTTCATTTGTATTTATTATATTTATTGCATCGACTACTGCCAAACTAACAAATTTTACCATTACAAAACAAATGAAAACTGTAACATGAGAGGCATCGCTCAGGGACACCATCAACTCTCTTGTACATTATTTTTCATGCTATTCAAGGAGATATCTCCTCCAGCTCCTTTTTAACTAAAACGATGAAATAATTAGGCATATCATTGTTACATAATTCAAATATTTAACATGGCATTTCATTAAAAAAAATAAAAAATAAAAAAAAATCACAATTTAATCGTATATCGATATTTGTGGGCTACGATATATTATGTATCTATATTTAGGTCTAAACAATTGTCGATATTGAATACCGATAATTTTCTTACGATACCCATCCCAAATTGTAACTAAAGGTAACAGAGTTTTAATTTAAATCCAGAGCTGATCATTGGTTATTATCTTAAAAATCATTTCATACACGAACTGTAATTCCATAACACATATTACTTATGCAACAACCTAAGAAAAATTTAAAAACCTCTTAATTTAAAACTGTTTGCGTTCCTCTATTACCATTATAAATTAATCCAAACTCGGCCGTAATAAAACAAAAGAAAACAGGATTATCACTTGAATAGGGAATACACTCGTTTAATTTATGAAATCAAAACTGGATTTATTTATTTAGCAGAATGATTTATAAAAGAACAACAACAAATAAAAACAGATTAAGACAGAGCAGAAGGATCTGCGGCTATTATCAGTTTAAACAAAACATTGCCTTAGAAGCTTTATGGTGTGTGATGTTTTTTTAATCAGTTTTATCTCCGTTTCCACAGGCGTCATAAACCTTTCCGAAATATTACTCAAATGTTTCTTGTACGATGTTTTTCTTATCAAAACAAATATTTTGATTTAAACTTTTTTTATTTATTTAAATACTTAACCTTTTTTTTCTTGAGAGAGAGAGAGAGAGAGAGAGAGAGAGAGAGAGAGAGAGAGAGAGAGAGAGAGAGAGAGAGAGAGAGAGAGAGAGAGAGAGAGAGAGAGAGAGAGAGAGTTAGAGAGAGAGAGAGAGAGAGAGGGAGTTAAGCTATACTTACTTCGTCGGTTATTGTGATCTTAGTATTTTGACATCTCTACATAATTATTTAAAAATATTAGAATATTTTATTAAATTTGACTAAAAAATTTATCTTTAAAAAAAATAAAAATAAAATAAAACTCTTTTATAGTTCTACTTTTTATTAAAAAAAAAGTGTTTTTGGCGTTTTCTACGACTAAATGATATTACCTTTGAGTTCAGAAAAAAATGTTTAAAAGCACAATGTTTTTTAAAAATATCCGAACAATGAAATTACCGTAAAAATGGTGACATAATGAAATTATTTCCCTTAATTTTTTAATACAATGGAAAAATAAAGAGAAAAAAATGTATGAACTGTTTAAATTATATATATTTTTAAGTTCATAAATGAATATGCACAATATAAAACAATTAAGTAGGTTTTATATGATTGCGATAACATTGAATTTTTATAGATTATTTTTCTAAAAAATAAAAACCTTTTGACGTAATCTATTATATTTATCTAATCAATCCTAGGTACTCCATTTTGTATGGAATAGGCAATATCCTTCTTACAGTTTTCTATGTATGATTAGCGTTTTATTTGTTTATTTTTTAATTTTGGTTATACAGGTGTATCATACTTTGGAGAATTTCGAATGTTGTATTCTGACGTCTCACCGTTTATGATGTCTAAAGCGTGTAGCATTCCTGATTGCGTACGAAGCTCCCCCTAGCTGTTAGGATGCGAATGTAACAAGCCTCGAGTATGGCTGTATATAGCCTCACTGTTTATGGATATGGGTGGAGGAGTGAAGACATTGCCCGTGGGGAATGTTGCCAACCCCCCGGCCAGATACAGATCTCGCGGTAATTGAGACGTTACACGGTCGCAACCATGGCTTAATTACCAGCCGGGTCGCGACCTGTCCTCACGATCCACAATTTACCCTTTCCTCGTGTACTCCCGCGGCCCTTGTCCCTTTTCCCCTCTGGAGAAACTTCCAGGAGCTGGAGCGAGAGGGGTCCGCACAAACGGGAAGGACTAGGCTTTGGGAAGAACCTGAAAGCTTAATCATTGACGTTAGCTAGCTTAAGAACTTTTTCTAAATTATAATGATTTATATCAGATGGAAAATACTTAGAAACTTTAAATACAAAATTTAAATGACTAAGGTAAAAAAAAAAAATGTATATATATATATATATATATGATATATATATATATATATATATATATATATATATATATATATATATATATATATATATATATATATATTTATATTAATGGGTCGCTTCGATGTTGCTAGATACTTGGAAAATAATCAGTATATATGTTGTTCCTAAACCGAGATGCCGTTACAGTGTGAATTTTTTTCTTCTATTTTTTGTACATTTGTAGAGTGGATATTATACGCCTCTACTAGCTTAGTGGACTTGTCTATTTGTGTTTTTTTACTCAATTTTCATAAGCAATAAATCAAAGATGGTACATACTCCTAAACGAGCATGTTAGTTGTATGTGGCAATAAGTGATCATCTCCTTCATTGCTATCCTTCTGACTGGACACAAACTTAATACAATCTATTGATTGCCACACATTTTAAATCCAAACCAGTCGCATTTGGTTTGGTTTAAAATTTCAAAATTATTCTGGTACATACTGTCCCATAAAATCACAAAAATGTTACAATAGCCTGGTAATCATAATATCAGATAAGGATATTAATATGTATATAGAACACGAGGCATGTAAGTTCAGTAAATAGTAAATGCAATTGCAACTAGAACTTTGATTATGTATCCAAACATTAGAAACAAAAAAATTGTTCCCAAAATAATAACAATATGCTTAGGAAAGAAATGTAATAAAATAATGCATTCAGTCTAAAGTAATGTGTCATCAAATTATGTACTTTTATTTATTGCTGTGTATTTTTCTTTTTAATTAACAATTATTTATTGTTCATATATAATCAGCGTTGTACTACGCACAAATCTACGACAGTGAAATGCTATTTCCGAGACCATAAAATTCAATCTAAATCCGATATCGTTAGAATAAGTGAGCATCTGCACGTATAAAACAGCTCGTACTATAAAACCGAGTCCAGTAAATACTGTTCAGTGGACCTAATCATTCCTGTTCCTGAAATAACAGGATCGGAAAAAGACATTAGTGAAAATTATTATGTTCCACTTAAGACGTAGAGGGAATCGTTTCTTAACAAAACGTGATCAATGGTATCGGTTCCTATATTCGATTACAACTCTCTCGGTTTCGAAAAGTGTACAGTGTAAATTTGGCATGAATACCTCAATTACATAACCACAGGTTGGGAACAAATAGTGTAGCATTAGGCCCCAAATGAATAGGTCCAGATGTGTAAGACATGATTCCTAATGGATCACGTTAGGCGGAGAGTATAGGCCTCTTGGTACCTTACCGAGAGTACAGCAACGGTTGATGCCTTTGAACCGTTGATTGCCGGTTGTTGCAGCACAACAAAAACTAATCCTTTGAATATTCAGGTCCTTGGCTGGACTAAATACAGACCCTTGGCTGCCTTAGGCCTCGGTCCCTTCCGTTAAACAACAAATTACAGAGCTAAACTCGGACGGACATCGGCTCCTCAAATATCCAGCTGAGGTACCGTCTCCACTGCCTTAATTATCTAATGCTCCAATTAAAATGTTAAACGTCACCGATTTGAAGAGAGATCGGAAGAAAAAACAAATGGAAAAAATCGACCGCATAATTATCAAATTGGATTATCGTAATTAGAGCCTGCTCTTGAATAATATTACGATCAGTATAAAAAATCTTTTTTCGCTTTTACATATTCAGTAATACTGCCTAATTTTGTCCTCTATTTAATTCCCCTATCATTATTCCAATACTATTTTTATTGACTTGAAATCTTAAATAATCAATAAATTAAATTATAAACTTAATATAGAACAGGCGGGTAAACGTTCAAGGAGTAGACCAAGACGTAGAGAGAGGATTGCTGCTGGGCTGATCTCAAGGATTAGGGTTTTGATGGAGTAGATTGTAGAAAGGCGTGTCGTCAGAGAATAGTGGTGTCGGCAGTGGGTTCCTTAAATTTTTCTATTTATTAATAAAAAGCCACTAGACGGAACCATGTCAAGAACATGGTTAGAATACTAACATAGTCGAATATATCATAGTAATCCACTGTTTTAAATTTTCTTATAATTATTGTGTTCTATACGTTAACAAAACCGTGTACTTCTTGCGAGCAAGGTATTTTTTTTTTCTTAAGACCTACGGTAACACAAGGAAGTGATCAGCATCTACGTTCAACCTCCATATCTTTCTCCATTTATGGGTGCCCACTTAAAAGAGCCTGGTAGTATCCCAAATTCAAATAAACAGTACCGAATACAACAATTTATTCGTATATTTTTTAAATTACAGTATTAATTATTTATTATTATTAAGGTTATTATATCTATTTTTAATTAAGTTGCATTAAGGTATTTATTTTTCCTTTCAAGACAATATTAATAAAGACAATAAATTTTATAAATCTATTGAATTTATTTTTATTTTTTGTTTTATTTTTATTTATCTTGCATACAATTTTAATATTCATTTTAGAAAAGATATGAAACAATATAATTGAAAATCAGTAGTTGGCTTGCCTATATCATTAAAAATGACGCTATGAAAAACCGCATCTACCTATGCTCTATGGGTTTATTTTTATAATATTAATTTTTCCCCTTAATAAAAATTTTTAATTTTTTTATTTTTAACATATCTTGATATTATATATAAATATTTATTATTATTATTTCCGATTAGTACCCTTAAGGAGAGCGTGAGAACTTGAATCAAGCACAATTTTCACATTTTTTTTTCCTTTTGACTTCCCAAAACCTTTTTAACTCATTGCGCTGTTTCCTAATTTCTGCTGTCCATTTCTTTCCAGTTCTAATTATTTCTACATTATGTTAGAACGTAATATAGCTTATTATGTTAAACATTCTTTGTAAGTTCTTGTAAGTCGATCTTCGTTCATTATCGACAGGTGTTCATAGAATATCATGCCCCTTTTTTTTTGAACAGTTCTGTTATGGTATCTGAGTTTATTTACAGTTCCTTTGTAGGTCACTTAGTTCAAATCCCATTTCTAAAAACTGGACCATATATTCTATTTATATGGACCATATAGTGTTTTTCTTAAATATAAATAAATATACTTATAAAAATTTATATATATTAAATGTTAAGATAAGTGTAATGGTGGATTTTTACTCATTTTTAAATAAACAGTATATAAAATTAAATTGAACACGCTCACCACTCATGGTGGCTATGGTGTCGTAATGATATAGATTGGTTGTCCAACTGCCTATCTTAGCATTCCTCATAGAAGCATACTATTACAGGAGATGAAATCCCAGAGGATGGCTGTATCATTGCGAGGACGAACGCTTGATTAAACGTAGTCACGTTCCACGGCCGCTTCCCTTGATTAGAGGCTCTTAGTACCTCTTCAGTTCTAGTTTGAAGAGATTTCAGGCCGTTGTTCTGAATCTCAATCCTATTTCTACTATACTTCGTATTCATCTAACAATATATAATTTTATTCAAGATTAAATATAAACATATTTAAATTTAACAATAATGATGAATAACTGGTCATTACGTACGTTTTATGATTCGTGTTGTTCATTTTGAAGATATTAACTCCTAGACGATTATTCTCTTTAAGTACAAACTTGGTTCATAATATTCCAAAGTTGAAGAAAAAGTTAGCTTTTGAAAAAAAAAAAAATACTTTTTTTTAGAATAATAATTTTATTTCATCTATTATTTCGGATTTTCAATTTTTATTTTAAACATTATGCTGTTTTGATGGGGTATTTGTTGAGTGAGAAGTATTTAAAGATGTAGGTAGTTGGGGTATGCAGTCAAAGTAGCACAGCAATTAAAAAAAAATAAAATTTATTTTTGATTGCTGTGGATCTAATACTGCATACCCCAACTACCTACATCGTTAATGTTGTTTTATCCTCTTAGGACTCCATTAACCGTGGTTGGGACCAAAAAAAGGTTTTGAACCCCAAATCCTCTATTAATCGATACCAAAAGAAAAGCAAGGAAAATATACAAGAAAAAAAAATAAAGACAAGTTACGTAACACGTTTATTTATTTAATAACATAATAATACTTTTTATGTATGCAATATTAATATATTTAAGTATCATTATTAAATATGTAAAACATCAAGTTTGTCGCAAAAGAAATCATTTATTTTCGTTTGACTACCGGCATTCCCTAAATTGTCTAAAAACGATCAAACGTTGCATCAGTTCTGCTTTCTGGATATTGAAGTGCCTTCCTTAGCCCAGCAATATCAGGAAATTGTCTATGACGATTCCAAGAAGACCGTTCTCCCAATCCTCCAGCCTTTCCGTTGCAATGCTCGTACGAAGAAAGCATAATTTCTTTGAACCGCGGCATGACACACGCTTCCTAGGCACACCCTATCGTTCTTAACAATTTGAATCTGTCTTAAAATAATTAGCGAAACAAACAAAATCTGAATCACTGAATGAGTTCATGTTCATTGCTTGATCAGGGAGAACTAAGCGGCATGGTCAGTATCAAGGATCTGTTGACGTATTTTCTTCTCCAGACCAATGAAAGACCAGGTACCCACTTTATTGATGATGTGTCTGTTCAGATTGGCATGACTAAATTTTCAATTTTTAAGAAACTAATCTCTTACTAAATGAGCTACTTGGCAACTGTATCAATGTGTAACACTCAAATTGAATGTGTAGCGATTACAAGGACATTGCTAAGAGCCAAATTAATCTCTTACTTTACTACTTTTTAGTCTTATTTAACCATTTTATGAAGCTTATATGTAACTTATTAGAGTTTAAGATGAAGCCGATTCCTGACCAAGAAGAGGGAAGAACATCAATGTAAGCAAGAGGGAGAACAAAGTTTGCCCAAACAAGGATAGCAATTTCAGGGAAACAATAAGAGGCAAGATGTTTTATGCGACATCTTGTTACCCTCAGGTCATTAAAGAGAGCTACAAAAGGAAGTGGGATATTTAATTACCTGAGCAGTATATTACCTGCCAGTAGGTAGGAGGGGCACATTTTATTATTGACTCAAACGGACAATGTTGTAAAGCGGGAGCGTACGACGAGGGAATATTATTTACTACGGCGGAGATCTCAACTAAACGAATCGCCTCCAAAGCATACACTCCAATGTTTACGACCCTGCTAACTGGGCTCAGGATACGCAGACAATAGCAGTTCATCCCAACTATATAATTACAGGCTATCCTCAAGCGTAGTCTCACGAAGATCCTTCAACATGTCTGATTTCTGTTTGTCTTGTTTTAGTCTGGTAACTTCAATTCCGATTCAGTTTTATGGGTAAACGTAAATAATGTCAAATAAAGCTTGATATGTTTGCATATTTTTCACTGTCTTATTTTTCGTCCGCAGGCTGAATATACAAAAAATTACATAGGGTTACAAGAACTGTAAAAGTGATCAGTATTGCCATTACCATAAACATTCTACTAGTCCTTGTACAAAAGACTCTGATCTCCCAACTTTGGGAAGGGAAACAAATGTTTGAATTCCTGGGCTGGTTGACTTTAGTTTCATGGCTGACCCACGAAGAAAGTATCATTATTTTTACTCTGCAGTTCAGTAATACGTAAGATAATCCGTAAATTCATAACACCGTTAGATAACCATATTTAAAAAAAAACAAAAAATAACTTCTTGATATATACAATCGTATACAATATGTACATCAAGGAGGTATGTAATTTCTTGACGTATTGTCCAAGTATTCTTGGATTAAATTGAGGGAGAAACTGTGGTAAATAATTAATTGAAAAGTATAAAAAACGACATCAGATAGTGTAAAAAATCCCATCGAATAAACAGTAGAGAAAAGCGGTTATAGCAAGACTTAGGATTGAATTTCTCCATTCGAAGTGTATATTTTGCGAGACAACTGACAATCAGACATATTTTTAAGGAATTTCCACATACGAAAACTTTTTGATTAGGAGGAACGATTAAAAGGTAAATTATAGCTTGGAAATAATAAATGAAATTATTAAAATTCTTCTTCGAAAAAATATAATAAACCAATACACTATAAGGTAAACACTTGTTGTGAACAGGAAACTGAATATGTTGAGTAAATGAGTGGAAAAAGATTACAATGACAGGTCAATAAATTAGTGTCAATTCAATAACAATTCTACGTTACAAGGTCTCTGGACCATGTTCTTTTCAAACGCCTTGAAGGGTCATAAAGAACAGAGTGATAGGCAAGTTGGGAGACTTGATAATACGAATGGGTGTGTAGTTTATCATGGAAGGATCGCTATTTGGATTAGACCTATTCAGTTCAAAACAGCGTGACTTATTATATGTTTATGAGGAGTATTGAGAATTTTACGAAGGATTTTGGGTTGTAAGAATCGGAGAAGAATTAGAAGGTTTAGTGAAGCCTGAACAATGCTTAAGGCTTATAATTTTTTTTTTTAAACAAAAAGTGTCACTACTTTTATCCGATGTTTTATATTTATATACATTTATAAATAATATGTATATAGAATTTTATTTATCTAGAGAGCAGCTGTATCCATAGTAACATAAAAAAAAAGTACACTCTTACTTTCCTTACTCTTTATTCTTCTGAGAAAAAGGTCCCATGAAACCTTAACCACTCTTACAGAGATACCATTTTAATACTCTCTTTTAAAATTCTTTGTTTACATTTCTAATCCATCAGCCCTACCGTTTCTGGAGACAAAAGTAGTTTTCAAAACCTCGACTAGACACCAATTCGCTACTAATAATTATTAGTACGTGAATATAACCTAAGAACATATCATATCAATCGATTTATGGTTGATATTTATTTTTTCTTCATTTATGTCACAATTCGACATTTTTTAAAGCTTTTAGATGGCTCTCTGTACGTAATATGACTCAGCTAAAAACTGGGTGCACCGTACCTTATACTACAGGATGCCCCAAAGCAAACTGACGTGTAGAAGTCAAAAAGAAACATTTAAAACACACATAAGAAGGTTGAGCTGGCCGAAGAAAATTATAAATATTAATATATACAGTTGATTCCATGGCGAGATAGTGTCGTCAGGGATTAGTTGAGTCTTGGTCTGTTGCATTAGCATAATGTCGTTTAGTGGAGGCTTAATACACCACTCTTAGCGGCCCAACTTGTCTTTCAGTTCCATCTAGTAACAATTTGTCCCTTCTTTTTTTATGTTATCATCCCATCTACGTTTCTGCAATTCATTTTAATATAGCAAATGTTCTGAAGAGGAATCTGTATCAAGGATTAGGGATAATTCATGGAGGCTGCTTAGAAATTGATTTAATGTTTAGTTTGTATCAAATATCCACATTTATTTTTTATAAATTTTTTTGCAACCTTTGTAAATTAAATCATTTACTACTGAAACAAATTTATTTTTATAATATAATATTAAAATAATTTTTACTCCCAACAATTCTACAAATTCTTATTTATCCCATTAGTAACTGTGCGGTAAAATAATTACAATGACATGTCAAAAACTTGTTAAGAAACTACTCATTTGTTGCTCTTTGATTCAATTCATGTTCTACACTAGAAGGTCCCTTGGCCATCTTCTATTCAAAAGACTCGAAGATTTAATGGGGAATTGAGTGGAATGCAAGTTGGGAGATTAGTGAATTTTAATTGGCTTGTAGTTTCATGAAACGGTAGGTATCTTGTTTGTGCCAATTCTGCAACATATATAACAATTAATCATATGAGACATTAGGACTTTTCGAAGGATTTTGGATTTTAAGGAATGGATTAGATTAACCTTAGTTTTTTGTTTATTATAGTTATAGTTGTCGAAAGTTCTCTTTTAAGTTCTTCCTGCTGGAAGTAGGTTTCGTACATAAGGCATTTCTCAAAAATGTGTCTGATTTTTAAAGGACTCTTACAAGATACCTCGATGGGGCTTCTCTGCTTATAATATAGCCAATGTTAAGATTAGTATGGGCATAAGGATTTGATAAAAGAATAAGGTTTAGTGTAGCCGTAAAGCTCAACTCCGTATTTCCGAATGGGTCAAATCACTGTCATGTAAATAAGTCTTATGTAATTAATTGGAAGATTTGAACGTTTTCTAGTACATGTTGA
Source organism: Euschistus heros (assembly GCA_003667255.2). Classification (NCBI taxonomy): domain Eukaryota; kingdom Metazoa; phylum Arthropoda; class Insecta; order Hemiptera; family Pentatomidae; genus Euschistus; species Euschistus heros. The sequence goes on along the minus strand of RCWM02000206.1, from coordinate 748,270 downwards.
AGGGGTCGAAGTGATGTGCAGTTTTTGCATGTTATTGTTAAAGAATATTATATTATACTTAGGACACTACAAAATATTAACTGTATTTTTCGTTCTCTTTCATACAGCATCTAATCTTGGGTGATTCTAATTTCTCTAGCTATATTTCTCAGTTCTAAAGTATTTTCCCTTCAATGTTGAATTTCCAATAAAATCAAAATGCATTTACATCACTCCTCTATTGTTGTGACATAACTTTTTGATATATCGTCAATCTGATATCTAGATAGATTTTGATTTTTAATAACTGCCCTTGACAATTTTAACGTGAGATTAATCGGTGTGGGTTTATCTGGCCCGTGTCTGTCATAGTGTGGGCATCTGGTGGATAAAATTCTGAAACTTTAATCCTTTGTTGTTTTAACATATGGTAACCATTCATCATCTCATAATTATATCGATCATAGTGGTCTGTATCGATTTATTTTTCTTATTTATATAAATTTATTATACACTTACATTTTAAAAGTTTGAGCATTCCTTAATCAGAGATTACTCCTAGGAAAGTATTATTTTTTCTTAACTTTTTGAAGCAGAATTTACTTTAAATTTTGCTTATTGTAAGTCGATAAAGTTGTATGTTTGTGAAATAAACGATTATTAATGTTATCGTTTGAATCATACTGTACATGAAAAGAATCAAGGAATATAGTCTATTAATTTAGTATATTAAAACTATAAATCGCATAGTTTTAACAGATATTCTAAAGGTGTATTTAGAACAACGCATCAAATTTCTAATCATTATTTTCAAGTAATACTGTATGCATCAGTAATTCTAAGTTGTTTATAAAAAATATAATTAATTTTGTCTTTATTCAATCATATTTTGGCTGATAGCATCTTATAAAATAATTATCGATGTACACGTAATTGTGTATAATGTGTATAATTTGGAATTATAAATTCTTTGCTTCTTCTATTGGAATGTTTTTTTCAAACAGTAGTTTCGAATGTGATAAGTTTTATGGCCTTTACTTTACTTTCTGACCTTTATGGCTTTATTTTTTAAGTATACGATATTAATGAATAGAGAAAACATAAATACAATATAAATCATTAAAAAAAAATTAACATATTTTTTGTTAGATTAATAAAATACAGCACTATAAAAATAAAACAAAAATTGGAAAATAACATTTTACTTATAAACATTTTTTAAAACAAATACTTACCTATATTTAAATTCCTGGACCAAACTTAAACGGTATTTCCATGCTTGACAACAGTACTCCACTTGATAATACTTTGATAAATATAGCCAACATTTACCATTAAAAATATTCAGGCTCAGCTTCATTCCAGATTTTTCCAGAAATTTTACTCTGAATTCTCTATTCTCACGATAGGACATACAGAAATGATACACATCCTCTCTATCGGATCTATTACATAATGAACACACTCCTATACCTGTGCCATACCTCTTGTAGTCCAAATTTAGAAGTTCCCTCCTTATTCTCATAATCCAACAAATATCTTTAAATTGTAGGGCACTATTTATATAACTATTGCTGGTAGGGTTTTCATATGAAACAGAAGAAGGATGTAGCAGCCTTTAAACCTTGTTCTGGCTTGAAACTTGGTATTAATGCGTTTCTTATTGTTTTAAAAACAATACCCCAATTTCAAAAATTTTCAATAGAAATATTATCTTCCTCATTATATTTCTTCATAATTTTAAAACCAGAGTATTTTTCTTAACTGCCTCTATAGCAAGTATCTTAGTGTAGCGGTGATCGGGTAAATTCAACACTTTTAGCAAATTATTATGATGCATTTTTATAGTATCTATAAAGTTTGGGATGAGATTTTTTTTTTCAAATATAGAACATACTCTGGTGAGTTTAATGGGATTTTAATATATATATATATATAATATTTGTGGATTATTTTACCCCTACATAATAAAAGAAAACATATATATAGCAATACAACTAAAACATGATACTATATATATAACTATTTACCCCACGCGAGTATGGTGTATACTGGAGTGTTAATGCGTTTCTTATTGTTTTAAAAACAATACCCCAATTTCAAAAATTTTCAATAGAAATATTATCTTCCTCATTATATTTCTTCATAATTTTAAAACCAGAGTATTTTTCTTATGCTATAGTATTTTAGCAAATATATAGTTTATATATATATATATATATTATATATATATATTTTTTTTTTTATGCTATAGTTCATCTAACGAGTATTTTATGAGCTCACAGACAGGATATGTTTTTTTTAATCGATGGTTCGAGGGATTGATGTTGGAGAATCGGCAAGCCTGAGCAGAAGACTCGACCTATGCAAATGGAGCAGCGTGCCTTACCTTGGCCAGCACACTCCCACCCGGCAATAAATAAAAGACCGGAGATTTAAAGGTGCAGAGGGACGGAAGGAAGCATTAAAATCGGCCGTATGAAACGATTACCGTGTACCGAGGATATACACAATCGGTACAAGAGGGCTGTCCCGATAAACGGGGAGAGAGTAATTCAGAGATGACGAGGGCCATAAAGCGATCGGTCTCTTTATTGAACATTAGTAACAGACAAAAGGTAGAGGAAAGTCCATTTGGTGAGCTGAGCCTTATCTCTGCCCCTGAGATGTTTATTAGTGTATATTCCTAATGGTCGGAGCGATGGTCGTTTTGCCGAGGGTCAAGACAAGGTGCCGTATCTTCGGGTCGTGTAGCGATAACTGCCCACTGCCGATATAGTCTGTCCAATATACAACTCCTAGGCAAGCTTATGTTCTTATTGAAACACTCCGCGCTTCCAAGATGTACTCTGAATTCGTAATTCGTTCTAAATATTCCTTCCACGAATCGCCATTACATCGAAACCATCATAGACTAGGCGCATAGTATATCTAATTTAGAAAAAAAATCATTAAATAACCAGTCATTTCCAATAAAAAATAACCCTAATATATTGATCCATATACGAATGTCTTTGGAAAATTCCAGTTTGGTTTCTTTAGTTCTGTGCCTTGGAGGTAGAAAACAATGTCCATTTTTTACTGATTTATTACTTATTCTTATTCACATTTTTCTCTTTATAAAGAGGTATACAGTTCTATGTCCTAGACTAATTAATTGTAAGGTTAGTTACATAAAAACATTTTTTTTAAATTTATTTATTTTTTTTGGGGAGGGGGAGGAGGGCATAACGTACTTATGTACTCCAATTAGGGCAGGAAGGACGAGTTACTAATCTATTCTATCCTGGATGGGAAAGTCAAGGTTCATTTCGTTCACATAAGTATAAACATTTCAGGAAATAAAATCATTTTTTTTTTTAAATTGCTCTCCTGTAAAGTTACTGAAATGTGACATAGTGTTCTGTACCTCCGAGGTACAGAGTTGTAGATAGAAAAAAAAATTCTAAGTAGATAAATCCGTCATAATTTTTAATTCGCTGTCTAAATTGAAAGGTTCGGTGGATGAAGGGATAATGTCACATTTAAAAAAAAAAATGGAATCTAGTTCATTGGATAAAGGATTTATGTGCAGTGTTAGGTAGCAAAATCAAAGTATTTCAAAACATCTATCAATAAATGAAGAGGACAAATGTGCAATGTAACATTTACCTGCTAAATGAAAATTTAAAATAAAAACTCTAAATATAAATTACTCAAAATAATCTTTTGTTACATAACCCCTCCATCCACCAAGCCCTTAAATTCTTACTTTATTGTCTACATCAGTTACTTGGTTGCTCAATGTCACATTTGCCAAGTTCATTAATAGAAATTAATGAATAAAATTTTGAATTCAACTGATCAAAATGAAAATTTTAATACGAATTTATTGTTATTTTTTAAAATAAATTATTATTATAAAAATAGAATGGAATGACGAGCATTATTTTGGTGTTTAACAAGAATAATTAAACATAGACAATAATTACTGATTATTATATGAATAAAGGAAATTTATCTGTGATCTGATTAGTTGTTTAGTAATCTCCTAAATATGCTTTCTTACTTTACTGACGTTTTGAAATTTTTTCATAGTTTCTATTTTACAGTCGTTATTCGTTCTTAAATGAAGAACCCTGATGCTATTACATCACTTAATTTCTACTTAAATTTTGTCTATTTAGGGATGTTTCCTACCTTAATATAAAAATAAGTATTTACTTTTTTTTATTATTTATTTATTTTCTTTTATTCTTATTGAAAATAAATTACATAAAGCCAAACTAGGCTAATAAAAATATAGGTACAGTGCAGGTTTGGATACACATCAATCTCACATGAAACAATAAATAATAATAATAGAGGAATCTATAAACAAATGAATGATGCAAACAAGATAGAAGAGTAGGAAAACCTTTAAAAAACCTACACAGCAAAATAAACAATACTAGTTAAATTAACAATTTATGAATAATAATAAATAATAGTCAAATAATCATTCAAGCCTAGAGTGATAAGGATAATGATAAAAATCTTATACAATTACAAAATACAAACAAAAGATAATAAAACTACTTTTGTGAAATAATACAAAAATCAATCTCTTTCTTAATAAGTTTATTGTGTAAAAAGATATGTACACTACTCTAATTTATGTAATATTTTGTAATTTATAGAAATTAGTCTTATTTTTTAGTTGACATCGTTAATCTATACAAAGTTTTTAAATAATTACTTTATTCAGTTAATTATTTTTATTTTCATTTTGACAGTTCAAATAAAATCTTTAGTGTGCGCTCAGTAAGAAAGTTCGTGCATTCGAATCCCACCTGGGCGGGTTAATATTTATTTCGTGGCGGACCCACGGATTGAATTGATCTTCCCATTATGGATAGAATAGGTTGGTAACTTGTAGGATAACTCGTCTTTTCTTCTGTAATCTAGTGTACATAAAGACGCTAAGCCCCAACTAATCAACAAAACCAAAAACAAACCTCTCCAAAGTCCAGTTTATTTTTGTTTTTTTTTAATATACTTTCACAAATTTGTATTTGGTATTTATCTTATTAATCCTTTTCGTTATCCCGGTAGAAGACAAGGGATGGCTTGGGCCCCGGACTCCAAAGACAGTGACGCGGGAGACCACACGGGCACGGACTGTTTACGATACGGTTGAAGGGAACACGGCTCGATGGCTATTTACATATCGGCTAATCTGTATGCACCAACCTCTTATGTATCAGCTAGCCCTTACAGTATAACAGCCGTCTGTCTGCTCTCCTTCAATAATATCTCACCTCCCCGTGTATCTATTTGCTACATTTTCTCAACCTACGCCTAAATAATTAAATACAAGACCGCCGCTCGACGGGCAAATAGTTTTGATAAATATTTCATTCTGCTATGTTAGCCGAAGGTCGCGCACTTTATCGTCTCTGCCTCATGGCTGCGAATTTAAAATGCAAGATTCGTGAACCGAACAGGAAACAGGAGTTTACAGTACTTAATAACTATTTTAGGGTATACTCAATTTATTGACATATGTGTTTAAAAAGAAAAAAAAAATCATTGTAACCTAATTTTGAGATTCTTAAAGCATTACCTTTGAGCAACTCCTCTTCAATTTCATATGCAAACATGGCCCCCGATCTTAACTTAGTTGACATTTTGTGATGTCCACCACGAATCATCAAATTAAAAATAATTATCAAAAACTGCCTCTCTTATGGGCAATGAGTAATATGGATAACAATGAATCATACGATGCGTACAATGAAAATGAATTAAAAAAATTCTAACTAGGATAAATCCTTTTCTTTTTTGTCACAATATATGGGACTTAATAGAAGTGAAATTCAAAACTTGGAAAATTTATTAATTTGTAAAAGTAGCCAACAAATTTGCAGTATTTACTTATTTGTAATCAGTACTATCAGAAGGATTGTCTGAATTGTATTTAAAAGTTTTTAATTGCTATATCATATTGAAGTCAGTAAATATTAAACAACGTGATTAATATTATTTAAAATCTTTTCTTTTGTTCATCTTTTTTATTTTTTGTTATTTTCAGTTGATTTGTTCAAATTTTGTTTGATATTAACATACTATTATTTAAATGGAGATTGTGAGTATAATTTTATTGTCTGTTAGATTTTAAACTTTTTTTTTTTTTTTTTTTGCATTAAAGGAAAAAAAATAAAATAATAAGTTTTATTTTATATATATTATTATATTATATCTGCCTCAAAAGAACCAGACCTCCTGTAATTGTAATTTACAAAATACAGTATTATTTCGTTCATTTATTCATTCAACTAGGATAAATCACTAGTTATGGTAATAGTTAAGGGAACTCGTCTATTAAAGAGAGAATTTCGTTGATGCAGCTTGTAATATGACATCTTTGAGTGTAAAATTGACAAATACACTAAAGCTTCCTTCCAAATAAATGTTTTGAATTTATACAATGAGCTAAAAATACCTATTGTGGTATGATCAGAGCCAGAACTAGTTATGGTATAATTTAAAAATTAGTAATAATTAATGAACAACTAGAACTATAAAAATAATCTAAATACAAATACAATGCGGTCTAACAAAAAATTAAAATATATATTTAAATACACATTCACTCGATGTACCCATTAACAAACTTAGTAGTTACTTAATAGTTTAGAAAGCCAACATGAAATGGTATAGAATTATTTATTGATTTTTTTAATCATAGAACTGGATAAAAATAAAGGAAGCATCTTTAATTTTTATATTCATAAAAATTACAATAAATTATTATAATCGAAATATTAAAGATGAATTAATATAAGCTTATCACTATTTTTTAATATGAGTAAACTATAACTAAAAGTCTACGAAACACTGATACTAACTTCTGTGTTTACTATTATTTAAACAAATAAAAATGAACCTTATTAAAATCAATATATATATTTTATATTTTGAATAAATTATTGCATTTATAATCATAATTATCTATAACAAATTATCAGTATTTAGGTAGTTAAAATTATTTACATAAAATAAACACTGCTTCCTTGATATAATAGCCGAGTTACGGGCTCATCGAAGATGTGGCATGTGCTACTATCTAGTGGCGGCGAGGCGAACTAACCTTTCATGCATTTAATTACTTTCAGTTTCTGATCTACATTTCTCTACATTTACCATTTATTTATTTTTTATAAATTAAACTTATAGTTAATAATTTAAATTATATTGTCTATGAGTATTTTTCCGCTTTTTCTGTTGATTAATTTTTTCTTTAGTGATAATTATTAATTTTATTTTCCAACATGTTTTAATAACATTTAATACTTGTATAAAAATCTTTAAAGAAATTTATGTTATTTTTATAATATAAATATAGACCATTATCTTTTCAGTACAAATTAACATTTTTTTTTTTACTTTAATAAAAAAAAAGGTTTCTGATTTATTCAACAAACATGAAGCCATGAGTACAAATACTGCATAAATAAAAATTAAAAAATAATAATACTTATACTTAGATTTTTTCATAAACTTAAAAAAAATATATATTTATTTCATGAATCATTAATATATTAGACAATAATGATAAAATAGTATATTTTCAAAGAAAGTTCTAATTTTTTTTTTTTAATTTTCTTATAAAACTTTTAATAATAATAGTAATTATTATTGATAGGTATTGAGGAAATATTACACCAAAATTTAAATAGGCTTCAGTAAAGTTTGTAAAAAAAAAAAAAAATTATAAATCGATAATATTTTCATTTATGTTAATAATTAATAAAATTTATTTCATTATCAAAAAATATTTAGAAAACATATAATTATGTAATAACTGTACTAATTATTTTCACAGAAACTAACATAGTTTATGGTAGCACTAAATCTTTTAAGTTCCTTTAGGTCGTAAAAACGACTGCACTCTCGGCATCATATTCCACTAAACTATACTTTAAAATTGAGAAACGGTCAAAGGATTCTGAAGTAGGAAACTAGCGTTCAATAAACTAGACAGGGTTTTACATCGTAACTGCGGTGTGGACACAAAACTACATACTATGAAAACTACTTTTAATCTATCCTTTATAATAGTTTAGGGACTGAGAATAAGCTGATCGTAAATAACTATTGACTCCTTTCAGCGCGTACTTCTACGTCTGTGTTTCTATAGGTACGGCATATTTAACCTAATCTATTGCAGTATCATAAAAATTTATAGCGAATTTTATAGGTTTTCCTATTAAATGCTTGACCTAAGTGGCTATGATAAGATTTATACCCAATATTGATACGGTCTTATTAAAAGTAATTTTTTTTTCCAATATAACTTTATTACATTCAGATACATAAATCGTGGTTCGAGAGACCTGTATAAGGACAGTTTCTGTAAAGTATTAACTCCATTTTTCAGAACTACACTCTTCAATAGGGGTATATGTATCATAAAACTAAATACTCGCAATAAATTTCATGTAGAAACCTTTCGTAATTTTTCAGCATTTACTTGACAAACGCTCTAAGATTAATTACAAAAAACACATTTATATGAGAGTAATTAGACTTATTTGGGCATAGGAAGTTGAAATCTGTGGCTACACTAAACCATCTAGTTCATCTCGTACCCAATCCTTGTAAACCAAAACCCTTTGAAGAATCCTTAACGGTTCTTTATTTGCCACAAATAAACTTATCCATAAAGACCTTTATTTTTGATATTTTGCTGGTTTAGTCCAAACCAGATACCTATCATTTCATAGTAAACTTCATAACCATTCAAATTCACACTCAAATCAAATACCAGTATCCTATCGAGGATACTGAAAAGAAGATGGCCTCGGAACCATCTCTTATAGAATTTCTATCAGTGGGTAGTTGTAATAAGAATTTGTCATCTTATTATGAGCGCTATTAACACATTTACTGGATGTGTAAAAAAAAAAAATAATAAAATCTTTTATTTTTCATTTTTTTTCTTATTATTTCATATTTATTTGGTTTATCTTCATCTATGGTGGTCAAAATATTTTATTTATTTATTGATATAAACATCTGTTCAAAGTATATAAATTATGTAAATGTCTGGAAAAATTATTGCAATTACATGTAAAATATCTACACCTTAGTATTTCTTAGATAAAAGGTTTAGAAGGTCTCTTAACCATCTTCTTTTTATACGCCTTGGCGGTATATCGGGAATTAAGTCAGAAGCTGTTAGGAGACGAGTGGATCTAAGTGGGTTGTGAGAATAACAAAGAAGGGTAGTTGTATAGTTTAGAACTATTTAGCAACACATGGGACACTTACATCATTATGTATAAGTTTATTTGTGACAAAATAACATAGAAGATTTTACAAAGGATGTGGATCGTGATGGATACGAGAATTGGATGGTTTAGTAGAGCCACAAAGCTCAACTCCTCATTTTAAAATATAGTGTAACGTAGTCTGCAACAACTTCCAGTTTCTTGAACCTCTTGTATGTTTTCATGCAAGACGTTTGTCCAGATGTAATCATATGTAGCGGATATGTTCAACAAGGATTAGCGGAATTTCAAAAAACTGTATGGCAAGAAGTCACGTGCTTACAATGAAGGAGAACATATATTTTTTTTTATACTGCTTAGATAAATATAAATAATAAACTGCGATAAATTTATTTTTTTCAAGACTTAATTATTTTACATGAAATGTAAGACATTTTAGCCAGGTGTCTTCTGAGACAGCTGTCAGTAGTAGCAAAAAGTTCACCTGCATTACCTTTTATTACCTGACCTACCTTTTATAAGTAACTGCTACCTAAAAATATAGAAAGGTAGTTACCTACGTTTAGTGGCCAATATTATGGGCGAACGATTTATTAAATTTAAATGATTGGGGTGTTATCTTCAAAAGGAAAATTGTTAAAAAAAAAAAAAATCATATTACTATAGAATTTTACTATCAATAAAGCATACTACTATTATATAATTGGTTTTATTTCTAATTAAAATTATTTATAAACTATAAAATAGCCATATTTATCTTTTAACTCTCTCTGCCATATAACAGAGATGTTATTCTGAAAGCTAGATTTATTTATTTAATTATTGAAAATTTAATTAAAATGTATTTATTTATTTCTGCATAGTTAATGTATGAATATGGACGAAACGTTATATTTATAAAAATATAAACATACAAAAAATATAGGATACATATATACGAAAAAAATAATAATAAAGTTATTCCACTATTGTAGCACTTGAACAGACGAGCCTTTTTTAAATATTTTTTTGTTAGAATTATACATTTGAATTTTTGAAGTTTTGTCTGACATGATAATTCAGTAGAGATTGAAATAAAAAAAAAACTAAAATAATAAAATAAAACATTTATCTACACATATTTAAATTTCTCTATATTATTTGTAAACTGTGAACTTAAAGTAAAACAAAATTATAAAAATAAAAATATTCTGTTCTATTATAAATGTGTACAAAAGTTCGAGCCCCATTTGGGTATAGTTGTGAGGTTTTCAGCTTCATTGTATCCTATTATTTTCTAAAACATTATTTATCGATGTTTAGATGTAAGATAGTAACCAGTAAAAAAAAAAAAAATTAAGTAAATATTGATATTAACTACTTTAACCTTAAAAATGTTTTAAACATCTTAGAGGTCCGTGATAGCTGAGCATCTGAAAAATTGTGGGTTTGATTCCTTTCTGGGTTAATATTTCTTTCCAGGTGATTCCACGAAATGAATCTCTTCATTACCACTGAAGATAACCCGTCTTTTCTGCCCTAGTTGGAGTACAAAAGAACGTTAAGCCTCCCCTCCCCCTCAAAAAAAAAGGTATTTTCAGTTTAGTCTGGAAATTTCTTTTCAATGGCTGCCTCGTATAAATCAATGTATAAGATAACACATCCTTTCTGCCCTAGTCAGACATTTGAAAACTAAACTCAAACAAACAACAAACTGTGACTTCAAAATTAATCCTTACCTTCTGTTTGCAGTTTGATTGCGTCATATGAATTAGCAAATAGGGTTTATAGCATTAGGACATGATCAGATATGAGAATGTATTTCAGCATTTGATATTTTGTAGTAAGTTCAGATTCTGTATCCATCTTCTCACTATTTTTCTCATCAGTTCCTTACTATCGTCTCCTATATCTTAGCAACATAGGTTATTGTAAAAATACAGATAGATTAGAAATGGATTTAAATGACGGTATTTTTAGAATGTGAATATTCAGCTGAAATTAATTAATTGTTACAAGCTTTTTATAAGTTCAATAAACACAACTAACCGTTTTTTATATACAATAGATCTTCAGTAGAGCCTAGAATAGAGATAGTCTTACTAGGTATTCGATTCAGAGATGAGCCAAACGATAGTTACTCCTGACTTGATATTCCTCCCTTCACCAGCTGCTAATCCCGAATAACAAGCCATTTCCATACCAGCGACATAAATCGGCGAAAGCTGGCCGATATTATTAAAGTTGCACGGGGAACTCAGGTGGGGCCAAGCACTTCTGATTGCAGAACCGTTGCCTCAAAACGGGCAACCACTGAGTCAACAAAAAAAAAAAGAATTGTTCTTCCCGGTTAATGGGAAAGATAAAAGATGTATAAGAGGGTGGCCTCAAAATTACTTTAAAGTGTTTCTCATCGCCCTCGGGAGGAGAAGATATACGGGAATAAAGAGGATGAAGAAAGAAAAAAAAAAAAAGAATTAGGGAAGGAGCGGATAAAGTAAATAGTTAATGCCATTGTCGACCGAAACCCTTGATTGTTATGTGTTCCCCAAGGGGCACGGTTAGGCACCTGTTACTTTTAATGTTGCTCCCCCCACCCTTCCAGCTTCTTACAATATTTCTTAATTGCCGAGTTCTTTCTTCTTATCCTGCTAATTCTTTCTTTATAGCTTTTCGGGAGAAATATTAGTGTCATCCCTGAATAGGCAATTTCCGCCAATTGGATTCTTCACATTACAGCGCTGGGTTTTTTTTTTTAAGCCACTAATGCTTTGAAAGACCGTTTTAAGCACCGGCGGACAAGGAGTGCTTTGTAGCTTCCTATAGCAGGCTATTAAATGAATCCAAACTGTACTTGAACGTTTCCGTCTCTATTAGCTTGATGTTGAAAAATAAATATGTTTACAATTTACCTTTCATCTAAACTAGAATAGTCTAGTAAAAATAACACTGTAAATAATTAAAACATACCTGGAAATTATACGATATGAAAATTTTTTTTCTTTAAATATCAACTTCCAATTTTTTACCGAAAATAACTCCAGTTAATCAACTCAACCTGAAGTGTATTATGGATTGACACGCAAAATTATTTATTTACTTATTTTGGCTTTTTGTATATACACATCTGCCAAAAATTAATTATTAATTTAAGTAATTTCATCCTTTTAATTCTAAAATGTGAATTGAGGAAAGCAGGTTTAAAATGGATAAGAGACAATATGGTAATTACTATAATATTATTGTTTTAATATGAAATTAATATAGATATAGAATCAACAATGACGGACTATCCTGCGACCTTTTAAAATCGTTAAATCCTTTAAGATTTCAGAGCATTATCCTTAAGAACGAATTTTTTTTTTTTTTTTTTTTTTTTTTTTTTAAAAAACTTTTATTGAGTAATTATTACAATCTGCCACAAATGTGGGCTATAAGTAATATAATATTACATTCACACATAAGAACGAAAATTGATTTGTCGGGAAGGAGGGTGGCCAGGAATGTCGTACGTATAGCCGTCGAAAATCGTCGGACCCTGGTAGATCTGAAATCATTATCCTTCACAGGTTTTTGGGCTCATTATAACATTGTATATGTTTATTTTTTGTATATTGCGAATAATATCCTTACTTATTACTTATTGTTAATCTTTAACTGATTTGAAGAATTATTAAGTTATTTTATAGTCTGATATTGCTTTTACGTGAAGTATCCTCTTTTATGAGATAGTTTTTTTTATATATAACTTTTTATACAAAGCTTATCAACATTAGTTTTTACTAATAAAAAGGGTCGTTTGAGGTAGTCAAGTTTGTTAATGTTTTAGGTACTTTGCGGTTTTTTAAAGTATCTTTGGCTTTAGTTTGAATCCTGGGCGAACATATACCTCTGTAGCAATCTAGTAGTGCCCCAGATATACTACACAGAATATGTTTTCAATACTAACGGTTAATCTTTGTTATAAGAATTTCCTTCGTGCCCCATATACACACAAAATTCCTAAGGATAACATTTTAATATGTTTACAAAGAATCGCCTTGGTATTCTAAAAACATTATACTTGTACAAAATAAAACATCTGAATGCCATGAGATTGAAATTCTGAGTGAGGGAACACCACTTAAGCGAAATTTCTCTCAAACGCTGTTAACTAAAAATTTAATGAAAGACGAGATTGCTTCCGTTAATTGGAAGAAACAATCATGTTACCAGTTAAATTTTCAAATATCATTTTTGATTAATATTTCAGGAATAGAATCTTAGACCTTGACATATTTTTTTGGCTGGTTGTTAGTAACTGCTACTAATGAGTGATAAATTCACACTTATAAAAATTTTATATTTTATTTACTAACATTTTCCTTCTCCTTAATCACGGAACTAGCTTTAATTTTGTTTTCAGGTCTCATTTAATTTATATTTTAGAGTTCCTTGTCTTCCAAAAAAAATATTAAAATAATTATCCAGTATTTTTTAGTTATCCATCCAAAAATATATATTAATGTTATTTTCGTCGTTTTCTTAATTATTTATTAACCTGACCCATTACTCACAGTTTCCTCAAAAAAAGTATTTCCCTACAAATATTCATTAAAAGATATCTTTGATAATATCACCTGCTGTTTAATGAAATTATCAACCAAATCTGCACATAAATTTGTATGGTTTTTTTTTAACAGTATAATGTATAATTTTTCAATAGAATACAAAATAGTAATGTTTAGTATATTGCAAAGGAAGATATAAATTTTTATTTCACATTTATGATTGCTGTTTTGTTTTCAATCTCTACAAATATATAGGATTAGTTAAGGAATAATTCATTTTTAAATTATAATTTTAAATGGTGTTACAATAAATACTTTTTCACAGCGCAGATTTTAAAACCTCAGATTTTAATAATTCAGTCGCGTAAAATTTCAAAACCAGCTAAGTTTAACCCACAGTTATCTATTGGAAGATAAGCCACCCCCAAAATGCAACGAATGTCAGGTAAACCTTACAATAGAGCATATTCTCGTAGAATGCAAAAAATATAAAAAGGAAAGAAAGAATAATGGTCTGATAAATCAAGACATCTCAATATTGCGTGAAAATAACTCGAATCTCTACAAAAACATCATTCACTTTTTGAATGAAACGAATCTGTACAAGGTCTTATAGTTCTCAACCTAAGTATGGTGTCTCTAACCAAATGTGGTGCTACACGGCACCATAAAAAAAGTAAATAAAATAAAAATATATATTTGGATGGGGAACTAAAAAATACTGGATAAATATTTTAACATTTTTTATTGGAAGATAAAGAACTCTAAAATATAAATTAAATGAGATCTGAAAACAAAATTAAAGCTAGCTCCTTGATTGAGAAGAAAGAAAATTTCAATAATTTAAATATAAACATTCAAAGTCTTAAAATGTTAATGCTGATAAGGCATATCATTAAAATGGTTTTCTTAGTCGTAATATCTCGAAATAATTTCTATTCCTTCCTCATTAACCTATTTTCAAGAATAATATACTCGTGAGGCTTGCTCCATTGATTTTAATGTGCGGCACGGATTGTTGTAACGAAACAAATCCGCTGTTCATTATAGGGATACCCACCGCTGGCAAAGAGACCGAAGGAATGCCAGCTGGAGATATGGCTCGTCCCGGGTCGTGGTCCACGCCGCGGCGAGGAAATACTAATCTCACTATAATTAAAAACAGCTCTGATACAGTTCTCTCTTCCAATGCGCTCTTCCTCTCTGATGGGGGAAATGTCTGATTTAGTCGGCTTTCGGCATTGAGTTTAAAAAGAAACTATAATGATTTAAAAAGATGAAGTATGTAAAATTGACAATTTTAAAACTTCATGTAAGGATAGACAGAAAATGACAGGAACAGTGAGCTAGTAAGAGACCAATAGAATTCAATTTACATTCAACAATTCATATTTAGTGTCGGTCATCAATTGACTTTTTAAAAAAATACAAGACCGCATCAAAATCCTGTTCGAATCATTAAAGAAAATTAAATATAAAAACATTTGTTTTAGAAGATTCTTGTCGTAAATGACTTTATGGAATAGAGACAAAAATACAAATTAAATTAAACAATGTACTGTGCTGATAACATGAAATAATTGTTAATACAGTTAATAACTTTAAAAATGCCTTCTATAGTATTCTTTTGTTTTAGGAATATTTGTATTGTTATGGGGCATCCATACCTCTGAATGAAATTTCTATGCTGGGTGTATAGATAACCAAAAGCAACTTGAAATTAATCCTTACGATAAAAAAAACATTGTAAGACAGTTTTGTGTTGGTGAATTGGTTCATCTGATCGTTTAAAATTTTATCACTGAGCAGGTTTTGTTATTTATTTATTTATTTTTTAGGAGCTAAGCTTTGGGGCTCTTCTAAGCCTACCAGTTCTTCTCGTATTCGATTCATGCAACTCCAAATCCTTCGTAAAATCCTCAGTTCTTCATATTCTACAACAAATAAACTTATCCATAATTATGTCGCTAAATTGGCCAATACGATCAACAAATATTTCCACGGTAAGCTAAATGCCTGCTGTAATCCACTATTTTTCCAACTTCTTTCCCACTCTGTTCCCAGTAACCTACTGAGACTTAGGGACATTCTGATGTAGAACATTTATAGAAATGCTAATTATTGGTATTTTATTCACAAGTTATTGTTATCAATTTCCTGCACATTTATCTTGTTGTATATATTGCATAAAATTGTAAACATGAATAAAGTATTTTTTTTTAAATGCACACAGTATTACTACTATTATTTTCTATCAATTGATAGAAAACTTATATAGTTCAATCAATAGTTTCCCACATTGCAGGACTAACTGTACTATAGGAGAAAAACTTGTTAAACAATGCGAGGAAAGTACATTCTTTATTTTAACTTCTCATCCACTCGGTAAATTTATACAGTTACGTATGACAGGAAACTTGGTTATAATTTTATAAGGAATTAAGTTAAACGTTGCATACACATATCGTTAGCATATTCATAAGTTATTATTCGGCTCTATGGCTGAGGGTGGGATACGGAGGGTAAGAAACCTAGAACTGGGGAGGACTCCAGCCTCAGGCGCCATCTGTATTTGCATAGGAGTGGTTTGTTCACAGTCAAAATATTGCTCTGGGCTGCTTCATCTTAGCAGTCTCTCGGGGATCGATTTATAAAGTGTAGTCTTCCAGCGATGGAAGGGCATCTGTAGGTCTTTATTTTCAAGATGAAACTATCAAATAGTTCAATCTCTTTGCCGAAAAAAAAAAAAAAATTCTCACTATTTCGAAGAAAACTGAAATCACCTCTACCTTAGGTAGGCTATAATAAACTTTCTATGTTTATATGACAAAAACTGAATCAATCTAATTTTTAAAAGCTGATTTGTATGTTTCCATAATTTCTTCTCTTGAGGAGTCATTATCACTATCATTGTCATCTTCTTAACGGCCCAAAAAAGATATACTTCAACATATAGCTACAATTCCGTAATTATTGATAAACAATATTGATGCATACGTTGAAATATAAAGGAAAGCACAAACATTTACTATTAAAAATGCATTAAATATTATAGAAACAACATGATAAAAAGGGTGATTTCAAGAACATCAAGATAGAGAAAAGAAAAAATATATCTAGGATTTTGAAAACAGACAGCTACGAACTTCAACATAATCCAGAAGTCGCTACCCATGGTCAGGTTACGTACAATCATAGTTGGGCAAAATTCAATCATAGCTAAAATAATAAAAAATGAAGTATTAAATTAATAGTTAAATAAGGTGTTCCACTATTTGCAGAGTAAGTCTAATTGTAGGCGGAGTTGGGCAAAATTTAGCTAAATAGCTAAAAAATAATCATAATTTAATCATAACTATTAGACAACTAATTTTCTGGAATCAATCACCTAATTTAATAATGATTAAATCTTTCAGTCATTTTCAAGTGAACTAATGATTATTTGACAGAATGATTAAATCATTATTAAATTAGGTGATAGAATTAAATTGAATCATAGCTATTTGACAGCTAATTTCCTGGAATCAATCACCTAATTTAATAATGATTAAATCTTTTAATCAAATAACCAGTAGTATACTTTAAAACGACTAAAAGATTTAATCACTATTAAATTAGGTGACTGATTCCAGGAAGTTAGCTGTAAAATAGCTATGATTAAATTTTTAGCTATGATTAAATTCAGTTAAATTTAATTCAATCACCTAATTTAATAATGATTTAATCATTATGTCAAATTAATCATTAGTTCACTTGAAAATGACTGAAAGATTAAATCATTACTGAATTAGGTGATTGATTCCAGGAAATTAGTTGTCTAATAGCTATGATTAAATTATGATTATTTTTTAGCTATGATTAAATTTTGCCCAACTCTGCGTACAATTAGACTTACTCAGCAAATAGTCGAATACCTCAATTTAACTCAAACAGCCAACAACATGTATCCTAGAAATACAGAAAATGTAGAAAATGGAAATCACGAATACCGGGACGTATACAAAAAACAGATTGATAAATGGGATTTACTACCATAACAAACCGTCAAAAAATGTAAACCCCAATGGTAGGAAGATAATCCAATCAATAAACATATTGTTGAGTTCATGAAATATTATTTTTTAGGAGAAGTTAGAAGATAAACATACTAAAAGTCCCCGTACCTGGAGGTTCGAGCTAACAGTGGGGGGAGTGAAGGAGAAAAATAATTTTTACTTCACTTTTTGTCAAACATTTGCTTCAAGTGCAAGGAACGTATATATAATATTAAAGTATATTTAAAATTGAAAAGGTCGTAAACATCCAACAAAAAAAAATATTCGATTGCCTATCGTTTTCCTTTAAAGGAAAATAAAAAAATAAATAAATTAAATGCAAAATTCAAGATCTTGTGGTGCAAATAATTTTTAGCAACTAAAAATATGTTATCTCCTATAAATAGTGGAATTTGGTATTTTCGAAATGCTAATATAAAAATAAAAACTTAACTGCTTATTTTCTTATTTCTCTTTTAAAATAAAAGCCGACTTAAATTGCTGTAGATATTTTACTGGGAACAGTTCTTAGTAAACTGTTCCCATATGGACATCGTAACCCCATTTTAAGGTCTTTTGTCTCCACAGATAACAGCATGGAATTATTATAACCCGATAGTTTCATGTCCCATCGGGTATATTTATTTAATATTGCGTAGTGTGTTTGTATTAATTAATTGAAAATAGAAGAAAAGATGGCTGAACACTATTCAATTATGCAAATTGTTCTCTTTGTTATATTAACTTGCTATTATTTCAATCAGGGGAACAAAAAAAATAGAAAAAAAAAGTATGATTCAAGTTTCCAGCAATTACTTTTACTAGTGGAACGAGAAAAATTAAAAAAAAAAAACATAACCAACGAGGCTCGTTTTGGAGTCCATATCAGCTCCAATTGGAGCAGATTTAATGGTGCATGCTGATTATTCGTTTGTTACAGCTGGTTTCTAATGATGGCTGCACTCAAGACATTATAATATAAATGTGCATATTACTGTTAACCTTAATAGTTTAGAAACAATGTTAGAAAGTTAATGAGCAGCTATTTCATTATTCCAAATTGCAACCTTTGAGAACAGAGCAAGGAGTTATTGTAACATCTTTGTTAGTTTTATTTTATTATATATAAAACATGTATGCATTATATATAAAATCTAAAATGAAATAAAATAATGTATGTATACATATATCGTCGGTTTCGAAGAAGACCGCCAATAGTTAAAAATGTTTAAATTCCTGGTAATTACATTATATATTAGTAAAATGTATGATTTATAAGTGAAGACAACTTTTTTAAGTGTAACTGTCAAAAGGGCCTCTAATGATCACAAGTAATATTCCACCATTTTTAGAACTTATTACCTCGTTAGAGTTTAGTTTTAGAAAGAGTGCCACATTTTGCGTAGTGACATTGTTTTATTAAATTTTATGTGTAGAAAACAGTGACATTTCGAATCATAAACACTATTCTATTAGCAGGCAGAGTTTTTTTACAGTTTGATATCCTAAAATCTAAACTCCAACAACCACCAGATTTGATCACATTAAAGCCAGAGTAAAGTGGAAATTTTACAAAACAAAAAAGATAGATTACTGATAATAAAAAAAAAAAAAACTGGTAGCACAGTGTTACAAAGACTTTGATGAAAATTTTAAATCTCTTATGACATTAACCTTGCCTTTGACATTAGCCCAGTACTCTGTTCGTTGCCGGTATTGCTTCTTTCTGTCTTCTGTCTGTTTGAATATCATATTTTTCAGGTAATTTAATAAATCGTGTATTGTGTATTTTCCATTATTAATGCATTTTATGAGTGCTGGTAACAAATTTAATTCCTGTTGTTGTTCGATAAATATAGTATAATTGCTATGAAGAGATATTTTCAATTAAAATGAATGCAAAAAAAACATTACTTTTCAGAAGAGATCTTTTTCCAAACACGAGTTCTAAACAGTTTTCTTATCCAATTTTCGTATCACACTCTCGAATTCTATAGACCATGCAGCAGTATTTATAGCACATTTACAGCAGCAGTCATAGCTTCAGTATCCAATCCCCCACGTTATAGAGTCGCCGCTTCATAATATCCTGGAAGAGGACGAAGGCGTTGGGATATTTAATAGTAAGGGGGATGGTGGGAATGGGGAGGGTATGACAGACAATAAGGGAACTGTAACTGCTGAATTTATGTCCCCGGAACGTCTTGGCCGTAATCGGGGTAATCTTGGACCGTAACCACCCGTCCGAATATGGAGGTATGAATGTTTTAGTCTTCACTGAGTTTCCCTCTGAATTATTACGGACTGTTTAGCCTAGTATGCACTTCTGAAATTGAACGTTCAAGAGGGTTGAAAGGGTTGTCACTATAAAATATTTTGTTCTGAATAATCTTTTATTACGAATCATTTGTTTCTGCTATTTTTTCTTCTTTTTTTAATAATTAATTCAGTAAATTCAATTCATCACTGATGAAACATTAATTATATATAGAACCATCCTCCTAGCATGGGTGTCTTGTTTTCTTATAAGTTACAATTTAATTATGCATTGAAGGTTTGCTAAACAAAGGTCAGGTTTGCATTGAAAAGATCGACATGTTTGACAACTTGAAATTTCATACCTGAAAAATGTCTTAATAATACCATTCGAATGAGTTACTTAGTGAGGGTTAGATACTAGTCATATGTCTAGAATTCTTAGGTTTTTAAACAAAGTGGCTTTTTATTATTTCCTGAACCCTCCTATCCTAAAAAATAAAAATAAAATAAAGTAATAATCCCTTTATTTCTTGGTACAATTTACCGACAACACTTCGTTAGTAAGTACAAGAAGGTGGTGTGATTAGCAATCACGCTCAACCACCAGGTTTCCCCCCTGAGTTTAAGTTCACCACTTTGTTGAGGATGAGTGTGCCTCTAATAGGGCTATAATAGTTTAATCTCACTGTGTTTCTAATGTTTTTCTTAGATGTATTCCATTATAGCTTGATTAAACTTTGATTTCTGTATTGTAACTAGTTTCATTTTTGAATTTCAAAAGTTTCTGACTACTTCGACATTTACTTGACAAACGTTAGGGGCTCCCTGCGTGGTGGTTTTTGGGAAATTTTCCAAAAAAAAAAAAAAAAAAAAAAAAAAAAAAAGACCAAAAGCTCCCAATTAATTAAAAAAGACTCATATACATGACTGTGATTAGACCTATTTGGACTTATGGAGTTGAGCTTTGTGGCTCCACTAAACCATCCAATTCATCTCGTATTCAATCCTTACAATCCTTCGTAAAATCCTCAATGCTCCTTACTTTGTCACCAATAAACTTATCCATAAAGATCTTAATGTTCCATATGTTGCTGATTTAGCCCACACAGATACCTATCCTTTCATAGTAAGCTCCATAATCACTCGAATCCGTTAGTTTCTCAACTTGCTTCCCACTCTATCCCTGATAATCCTCCAAGGCGTCTGAAATGAAGATGCCCTAGAGACCTTCTAGTGTAGAAGTTTTAATAAAGTGCTACTGATGAGTAGTTCTTTCCAAGTTTTAACACGTTATTATAATTGTTGTCAATGCATTTACTTGGTGCATATATTCTGTAAAGTTGTAAATTACAATAAATGTATATATATATATATATATATATATATATATATATATATATATATATATATATAAAAAGAATTTCAAAATGTCTTTTAAGTATTTTACTCTGATGCTTGAACTGCATCCTGATGCTGTCTCTATGGAGATAGTCTTTATCAGTGGTGTTGCTTGAACTAGTTTACGTTGATTTGGGAGGAATACTCTCTGCAGTCTACAGGTTGCGATTGCATAAAAAAAATATAGACATCATAGAGAACATAATGATGTCTTCTTACAAATCCAGAGCTATTAGCGCAACCTGCTATATTTCACGACTTTGTATGAACTGAGAACCAGAATTATCGATCGATCTTTTGGAGGAACAAAGAATCTGAATAAATAACCGTGGAAAGGAGATGGCCGATACTCAGATCCGATCTGAGATCTAGGAGTTTTTAAATTTTAGTTATGCAGAGTGCACAAATGCCATCCATCACCGTGAGAATTCGCTCTCGTCTAATGGAGCCTTCATTCGATCCATCCGGGCATGAATTATTCAAAACAATCTAAATTGAATGGCGGCCCGTTGGCGATCACTATACACAATGAGAGGATTTCTCTAATTGCCTTGTAATTACTCGTTGAATTTCCCAACCCACATCGCTTATGCGGCATAAATGGATCCGCTTAGCTACTGGCTTCATTAACTGTCATGGCCGGTTTAGCCCTTCATGCAATGTTTTCCTATTATTCACCTAGAATATAGGATATTTGTCATAATTAATGTGTGTTATTATAAAACAAATAATAATAAATCTATTTAAAATATTATTCTATTTGAAAATACTGAATGAACTCCGATAACAATCATAAATACAATTTAATGTGTAATTCATTACTGTCAATATTACTAATGGACAGGGATAGCTGAAATAAAATTAAAAAATAAAATAAAAAATTATCAATAATCATTAAATAAATTATTTAGTTATTAAATTTATGATTAGACTAAATGGATAGCATCAGCTTAGCAACATATCCTGATTGATCAGAGAAGTTGGCTGCTCAATGACGGAGGTGTCTCACCGGGGTCAATACTGGCTCCCCTTGTATACACAGTATATACTTCTCACATAACCCAATGTCACCCCTCCCGTCACTCATGCAGTGCACGATAATACTGTTTGGTTCACATGATTAGACACTCCAGTTTAGTGCTATTAAATGGAGTTATCAATATTTTTTTTTCAGTTTTTTGAATTGTGTTATTATTAGTTATTTTAATTATCTGGGGGTCGATGCTTTTTTGGGGTAAGGTTTTTTTTTTTTTTTTTTTTTTTTTTTTTTTTTACACTCAAAAATATAAAATTTTTACACTCTCTAGATCTGTAGGTGTTGCTCAGATCAAAAATTTGATGACAGTTCCAGCTAAAGTTCAGTCAGAAATTCAAAGATTATTTTTAGTATTATAACATTTGTCACTGCGACCTATCCTTTAGGAGCTAAATTGGTTTGAATGAAAAAAACTCATGTTTGCCTTAATTTTGTAAATGTTGGGGCATTTTTAAAACGCCCTAGCTCTGTTGGTGTAATGTGACGACAGTTCCCTTGTTAGGCATTTATTAGACATTTTTTATAAAATGACATTTGCCACGTTAGAAACCCCTACTTTTTCTCAACTTTATTTATTTCGAATGAATTATTATTAATTTATTTATTAAAAACGTAATTTGATCCTTTAAAATCTAAAATGTAATTTGAGAAAATCAGTATATTATAGGTAGGCATATCCATGTTTTATTGTCTTTCCCAGTCAGGGAGAAATTGATCTTTTTTTTTTTCGCCTGTATACAATGAATTCTTAAGTGCGCCTAACTTTTGTTGAAGTTGTTCATATTTGATTACAGACTATTAATGATAGAATTATTAATATAACTTCGCTCCCTTGAGACATTGTTCCTGATTTCTATATTTTTATGTGTGCTTAGTTCGAATCAATAGTAAAAATAAAAAAACTACCAAACACCATTTTTTAGAAATTTGGAGGTTGTTTAAAATAAAGCACTTCCTTCATATATTTTTTAAAACTTTTTTTGGTGAAAAACAGTAATATTTAAAATAATAATATTTAATACTGAACATAATTAGTGTGTATCTTTTCCTTTTGTAATCTTCATCACTTGTCTCCGTTGTAGTACACAACAGTAATCGGCAAGCATCTTCTCATCTACCGCTGTACCTTTTTTCCACTTTGGCTATCTCTTGATGAAATCGTTCCCCGTGTTCATCAGAAACCGCTACTAAGTTGGGAGGGAAGAAATTCAAAGGAGAATGCAAAATTTTTTAGGGCATGTTGCAACCCATGGCGTTATATTATAAAAACAATTCTTCAACAATGGCATTTATGCAACAAAGACTAATACTTGAAAAAAAAAATTCTTCAATTATTTTCATATTGTAATACATTATAAAAATTTCAAAAGCAAACAGGTTTTTCAATTTTTTAATGATATAAAAATGCTTTAAATTGCGACCTAAAACACAAATTTGACAAAAAATGGTACCTGATTGAGTTTTTCTGACTTCAGATTCGTGTTCAGCACACTTCAAAACATAATAAAACAACATTTTTGTTCAAGGGAGTATTTTGATGCAGAACAGTGTAATTTCAGTTTTTGCATTGTTTTTCATATTAATTTTCCAAACGTTCTTTGATGTTTTATTTAATTCTAATCTAAAATTAAACAGATTTTAATCATCATAAGGAGGATGGTCTGAGATATTTGTCCCGTTGATGATTTCGGGTTCCACCTCCGCAACGGGCCGTGTCGAGGGAGATATTCAAATGTATTCACAACAGAATCTGGAAGGATGTTTGCTTTGATTAGGTCAATCTGGTGGCTGTGGGTGGATGGTGTCCGGAGGACTAATTGAAACAAGAGGGTTCCCGGTGGATTAGCCACTAATCCTGCCTCTGTGTATAATCCTCGGCCGGCAAGGAACAAGCCGTCTTAACAGCAAATCTCAGCCTACTCCAGGACCTCATCAACAGGGGCTACATGGCAGTTGCAAATGGGGCTTATTTGAATCTTAGGTTTATAAAGGAATTTTTGTGAGTTTCGGCGTTGTTTTCAGTGCATACAGTAATATTTTTTTAAACTATATATATATATATATATATATATATATATATATATATATATATATATATATATATATATATATATATATATATAAATATATATATATATATATATATATATATATATTCAATAAAACCTTACTAATTGGACCTCTAAGGGACAAAGGGGTATGGCGGAACGGCTAAAAAGTTGGATCAACCGGAGATTTTAATGAAACCCGTGTTTTTCATAGTTAAAAGTGAATTATAATACTACTTTATATACACCAATAGACCAATTGGTTTGGATAGGTGTCCAAGTTTTAGCCAGCTATTTACGTATAGCATTGGTCATAATAGCACCGTATTGTTTTCTATTTTTCCACATTGTAGTAACCCTGCAATGGGTGCATGTATTTCTACACGTACCATCTCTCGACATAACGCGTATTATCATTAATATTTGTACAAACATGTTCAGTTATATATATTGTAAAAATATTTTAAAATAATATAGAAATTAATATGAATTATAAACAATAATTAGTTAATGGAATTGGAAGTTAATACAATTTAAAAAAAAAAAAAATTAAAAGTGGGAAAAATGAAGCTAAAAAAAATAAATAAATGAATTGAGAAAAAAAAAATAAAATAAAAATAAAAATAATATCAATAAACAAATATAGGTAGAATTATAGATAAACTTTTCAATTGTCGAGTTCCGTACAATCAAAATGCATCACGAATGCATCAAAATCTTATTTATCTAACCACAAAATATATTTATCTATGAGATCCTTTTTTGAAGGAGGCCATTGGTCTCCGTTCATCAAAGTGTTGTGATACAACCAAAAAACTATACAGTAGAACCTCGATTATCCGAACTAATTCATGGCAGGGGTGGTTCGGATAATTGAAAAGTTCGGATAATCGAGGTTGAAAATTGTACATAGAAGCGGAAAAAAAAAATTGGTCCGTTAAATTAATTGAATGAAATCCGGAAAAGTATGAAAAATTCAATGCATACATGTAAATTTTTCATCATTTATTACAATGTACATTAAAACTAAATATGTACATATTATGTTTTTTCTACATACATTCATACAAAAGGCCTTAGTTTTTTGTTTCTGTTGGTTTGAAAAAAATCTTTAAAGTTCGTCTGCTTTAACATTTTAATTTCTTTGTCAGTTCTTTTATTACATCATGGTGGGTACCTCTGCGAGAGATTACCCGGAATGTCGGACATGTGAGAGTTTTTTTAGTGAGATTCCACTGTATATAAAAATAAATGGTGTTGGATGGTTCATGAACTGCTCTAGTCAGCGGATTCCAAACAGTATTAGATCATCGAATTGATTTTTTTTCATTCCATCAGATCATAAAATTTTAAAGACAATTTAAATTATAATTTTAAATTTCAGCTTGGGATGAATGCAAGTTATCGAAGAGGACAAAGACAGAGGGGCACGTGGTAGCCCATTACAGACTAACGCAGTTATCCGCTGAGCAGTTATTGCATTTAGCCTACCCCTTAGCCTATCGGTGATTAGTCTGCATTGATTTTACACAGCTCTGAATTATGACCCTAGGGTTCTTCCCAGTCTCTGCCAATGCGCATTATATGTATATATACACTACCATTGCAGAGAAACTGTGACAAATATGTGCCTATGCTGATGACATTGTCATAGTTGCGAGAAACAAAAGTAATAAGACGAATATGCGGCGCAACACAATTGCATTAAATTTCATAAATATACTAACTTTAATGAAGTCATAGCTTTTTGTAGAGCTTTTTCATTTTTTTTTCTCATATTTCCCGGTAGTTACGAGTTATTTTGAGTAGATTGGTTTAATTTATTAAAATAAGCAATTAAACCACCCCTAGCCACCCTTTGTGATATTAAGAAGTTATCATCTCAATTAGTTAAACATTCTTAAAAAAAAAAAAAAAAAAAAAAAAAAAGAATATGAATTTTCACTAATTATTCCTCTTAGTGGTACAATAGAAAACGAACGAAAAAAAAATCTGCGCTTACGAGTCTTGTTATAGAGACCCCATAACGCAAACATTTCTTAAAAAAAAAAAACAATAATAATAATAAATTAAATAATTAATTTTAAAACATACGGGAAATTTTTCACGAACAAGAACTTACACACTAAACTGGAGAGCATGAATCATAGCTTACATTTTCAATTCTACATGTTTTATTTAATAGTAAAAAAATTATTAACGCTTCGCAGAATATAACAGAATGTAACCTTTCCTGTTTACAAGCTAAAAATTTCACACATATTACACAGTAACCCGTTACATTACATAACAGGAACATGCGATAATATATTAACAGTAATAGAAAGGTGGAGGGGAAAGACTGAGGGAAACGATACGTAGCTACAATGGATGGGGGAATATTAATTAAATAAGCGAGCAAACATAGGACACATAGGACTCGTTTCCCATTGTCCTAGGCGACTTGTATTGTTTTAGTTTGATTGCCTCATCTGTTAGTAATACGCTTTCCAAAACCGTTCGCTTTCCAGCCTAGGCCCGATTCTTAATTCACCGTCCCATTGTCAAAGAGAGCCGTGTCTAAATCGCTTTTTCGACACCATTGGTTCTCTCCTTTATGGCAATTTAGTTTTCATAGCAGCGTGCCTCAAGGTGATTTAATCTTATTGTTAATTATTTCTAATTGACTCACCGAACCAATGGTTCCAGTTAACCAACCTGATTCATCTTCTGACTCTTGTAAGTCGACCTGTCGGTAATCCTAGTGAGAGATAAGTCATTTAAAATCAGTAATTTTTCAATGATTTTATTTTATTTTATTTTTATTTTTAACTTGTATTATATAAGAAAAGGTTTCTTAACTAACGAAACCACTTCGCCATAGTTCACTCATATTGAGAAGACATATTAAAAAAAATAAAAATAATAATAATCTTTGCAGAGTGTAACCAACGAAAACATCTAAAAATGAGTTACATAGAAAACAAGCCTCAACTGCATGAGGCATCTAAATTTCCAATAATCATTGAATATTTAATTGGTTTAAGTTTAATTTTTTGACTTCTCATAAAATAAAACAAAGCAGACATTCATCTAACTAACACCTGCTATATTACTTTAAAATGAAAAATATCGTTCGAAAATACAATTTTATTTTTATTATTATTTTCGTACATTAATAAGAATAAGGAGAGTGCAATAGCTTAGTATATTAGTGACTCTAAGCTCCTAAATTCCAAGCTCCAAATTTAATTTCAGGAAAATTCAACCGTGGATCGACTTCGGGGTCTGGAGACCCTCTAAGTATACATCTAGCCCCAATAAAAGAGTTACCTTCAAATTCGGGGAAACCTGGAGTTTAAGAGTGATTGTAGCTGAGCACATCACTTCCTTGTACAACCTTATAAGTACTGAATCCAATACCCTTCATAGGTTTTTATGTCCTCGTTTTAGTAATTTTTTTTTTTATTATTAATAATAATAGTAATAAAGCCTTTGATTATATTCATATCACATCACTAAACAACAGGAAAACGAATCAAATCACTAAACATATTTTCTTATAATAATAAATAAATAAAAGAACTATTGCAATTCGAGAAAATCTCTGAAAACTTCATTGTACAACACATGAACGTTGAAATCATGCCATGATTATTTTAATAAATGAAATTTTGATTTTCCTTATATGCTTCAGAAAGTGGAGAAGCATCAAGTAAAAAAAATAAAAATAACACAGTCCCCGTCTTAAATTCTATAAGTTGACAGTATAATAGAAAAAACTAGAGATTGATTAACTATAGTTATGTTTTTTTCTCGATTTTGATCGTCTAGGACAGCGTTTAGTAACCATATGCCATCATTTCCATACTTCTTTCCTTGAATTCTAATAGTTCTTCATCCGTTTACTTTGCTGCCACGTTCGTTCTTCTCTTCAGATGCTTATTCTTCCTCTCTTTTCCTTCTTCTGGAAACACTTATTGTTTAGTATCTTCAATATCAAATGATAGACTATCAAAACATTTGATCCTGGAAGGCTGGAATATCACCTTAATAAATTATATTTCCCATAGCAATAGCCCTTACAAACTACCCTCGGACTACCCCTTTGGCTATACTATCACTCAACCCTTGCCCGACACCTAGCGGTGTTATGGCAGAGAGGAAGCAAATAAAATTATGCCTCCTGAATCGCCGAGACCCCCCCCCCCCCGCCGTCTTAGGAGGGGCCACTTAGCAGCCTCTCTCCAGGATTAATATTTGCATAGTCCGCGGCGGGTGGGGACCTCCTTGTCAAAACAACCGACCATTTTCTTTTAATTCTACACCAGCCTCCGCTCTGTTGACACGAACGGTATTAGATTCCCGCTTTTCAATTTCATTCCTGAGATAAGAAGAAAAAAAAAATGATCCCATTTCTGAGTACAGCTCCGTCGAAAATTGCCGAGGGTGGGTTCAGCCAATACCAGTTGGAAGTTATGTTAATGTTTACGGATGATCTATGTTAGGGATTATCTCTGTCATTCTGCTACCTTTATTCGACCATATAGAAGTTTAATAATTTACTGTAAACAATACCTCTTCAATAGATTTTCGGATTGTAGATCCATACGAGCTTTAGTGTTTGCCTAGTTTTCAATGTTGACATTTTGAACCATTTGCTCTAATTGAATAAATAAAGAAAAATATATATATTTTTAATTTTATATTTCTCTACCCGTTGTTTCTTTTTAAACTGTGATCAGATCGGCCTTTTGAACGCCGTTAATTCAAACAAAAACAAGTTTAGAGATGGCAGGTAAACTGTAGCCTGTTACTGTTTATACGATTCCCGATAGTTACGTTCCCTTTTCCTTAGCGCCGACTATATGATGCCCCCCTAAAGATGTTTAAAGAAGAGTTTACTGCGTATACAGTAGGCTTTGCTCTCGACCCATTTGGAAACACAATGCTCCGCTAAGAATGTTCCCCAACAGACCCGATGTTTTGAGTAGGTGTCTATTTTTATTTACCGAAGGCAACGTCCAGAACCACTAACTAGTAAATAACCAAAATTCTTCAAACGGAATATGGACAGAGATGGGGTATGTTGAACGTATCTAAAACAGCTTGAGATACAGGACGGCGTAGTAAGATACTCAGCGCGCCTAACACGACCTGTTGCGGGTTAGTGTGCTCTTCCTGAAGGAGGTTTGTTCATGTCTTTAAAGTTTTCTTCTTGTTTTAAAATGTTATCATTAAATATTTATGCTTATTATATTATAAATTAAATATTTGTGTGTATTACCACTGACATTTTTTTTCTTTTTACAGCTGAACTAAAGATGGACGTTTTACGGGAACGAGAGGTTAAAGACAGCTTAGAAAGACAGCTTTTGGATGAACAGAAAATGAGAGGTAGGTTCTTATTCTATTGAATTTAGCATTAGTTTTAAATATTATCCAATTTGAACTAAAAGTAAATTATATAAACAAAAACAAGAAACGTTATAAATGTGCTAGAAAAATATATCGTTTTTATTTTTTAATTTCGTAGTTTTTTTTTTTCGAATGGGCCAGCAGAGGACCACGTGCCAATTTCAATTCTTTCTTCCTTGTTCTTTTCTTTTCTTCTAGTATGCTTTCATCTGTTCACCATGTTTCCTCTTTCTGTCCTCAGACCATTTTGCACCAGTCCTTTTCACTTCCCTGCCCTGGAATCCCTCTATTTTCAATACTTTTCGCCGAAAGTCTTCTTTATTATTTATTTCCTTTATTTATATATTGTTTTTTCTAAAGTACTTTTTACTTCATTGACCCAGCTTGTTGTCGATTTCTTAGCCCACAGATATCTGAAAATCTTACTTGTCAATCTATATCTATACAATCAGACATTCGATATAATTGACCAAAAAAACATCAATCTTCTTTTTCTCATTACATCTGATATATTTTCGGCATTTTGATATATTTCAGCATTACTTCGTAACTTCCAACCTTCTGTTGTGTTTTGTGGGCCTAATCTTTTCCTCATGATTCGCCTTTCTGGTATTTCCAATTGATCCAAATTATAGTTTAATGCTTCATTCACTCGAACATTCGTAGTTTTATTCTTTTAGTTATTTAAAAATTTCAAAGATTTTAAAATATAGTAACCCTATTAAAATATTTATTATAATTAATTATAGTAAACTAAGATAGGCGATTTTTAAAGAAGTAGTTACAAAAATAATCTAGAATTTAGCAATAACATAAATAATTCTAACATTATCAGAAATATATCGGAAAAATACTAATTTTGATAAATAAATTAAATACTTCTAAAAAGTTAATAATAATGCAAATAATATTATTTTAAATAGTAGAAAAAAATATAATTTAAAAATATCTTATTTCACTCAATTATTGCACTGAATTATATTTTAACAGAATAATATTTCATGTAAATATATTACCTAATTTAGATGCTAATAAAACATATAAGATATTGTACATTAGATAAAATCTAATATACAATATAAGTATATAAATTTTTTAAATTTTCATCAGCTAAGGCAAATATGTGGTAGCAATAATAATATTAGTGTTCAAGGAGTAGACATTCAAGTCTTGTTTTCAAAAAAATTAACAAAATTATAAATTTATAAAATGAATGAATGGAAAAAAACACAACATTATTTTGGGGCTTACTGTCCCATAAGAATAATAATAACACACAGTTACAGGTACAATTGTCTGGCCGTATTATTTACAAATTAAATGCTTCAGTAATTGCGGGATATATTACAGGGAAAAATAAAAAAAGAAATTAAAATACAATATATGAAAAAATAAAACATATTTAAATATTTACTTTACTATTTATGTATGTGAGGATGATTGATTATCTATGAGGTTTAAAAATAAATTATTTTTGAATGAATGGGATGAAGCTTAACGAACAGCAATGGGTAAAGATTTCCAGAAGGAGGTTGTACGAACGAATGTGTTCTTTGAGTTTTATTCACTTATATTTTCGAAAACCTCCCCTAATCTTTTCTCTGGAAAAACTGGACAAGACCATGGAGCTTAGCTTCCATGAAAGGGAAGTACCCAGCGCGGGTGGAGGTGACGTGTATTTACTCTGAGATGACAAAAGACCCAAACAAAGGAAATGACTAGGTCCATTAGCCCCATGTTCCGCTACCTGCCAGTGCCCTATCTTATTTCAAACAAACATATATATTGTAAGCTATTGTTTATTATTTAATATGAGGCATATAATTCGAATTCCAGCCAAGTCCATTTTTAAATAAAGGTAAAGGCCTGGATTAGGAAGACGTCTTATTTTTTATGTTTTCAATGTGAATTAACTACTTGTGGAAGAAAACCTTCTACCTAAAGATAATCTAGTAGAAAATCTATTAAAAAAATAAACATCTGGAAAATCGACTGTTTGAACTTCTACACCTCATATGTACTAGCTATTGTGTAAGACAGGTATTATATTCCTAGTATTAGAAAAAAATTAAATGTAAACTCAATCCTCTGTTAATTTGAATTATTTAGGCACGCTTATGCAATTAGGGAAGATTAAATATATATATATATATATATATATATGTATGTATGTGTGAATTTAGACTTTGTAGTTTTCACAGTAAAAAAAAAAAAAAAAAAAAAAACAACAGCTCAATAATACATATACACTACAATACCTTAGCCTGTTACAGTCCTTCACTCTCAATTTTTTCTAAACTCTGAATCCCATTATCCTTAACTAAACTTTACAATTTTCAAAAGATAATTATTAGTTTGTTGTTTTTTGATGACAGTTATTAAGAACACATTGTCAAAGATATATTTGAGCAATTTCTGGAATTTTTATAAATAAAAAAATCACAATAAATAAATACACTAAATCTCATGCAGAAATTTCGACTACAATTTTTATGATTATAAACAAATTTAGGCTTATCTTGATAAATGTTTATTAATTATTCGCGGATTCCCTAAGGTAGCCGTACATTTTACTGGATATGGCGTAATTATTAACCGCATATATGCTTCTTATACGGGGTTACCCTATTAAAAATATTGTAAGTACGTTTTTTATATGAGAAAAAATATACAAAAAAACTTTGAACACTTGTGTATGTACTCCTTTTAACGGATTGTGCAATTATTATAATCTTCTTTAACATGGTATATTATTACTTTATCAAGAAAAACAAATAACAATGGACTAAGATCAGAAATTGAAATTAAAATTATCAACACAAAAGAAAAAAATTAAAAAAATAAGTTACTAGGAGAACTACTAGTAAGAAAAAAAATTTTTTTTTACTATACGTTTCATTCTTTTATAGGTGTTAACGTAAATACTTTTATTGGGGTCCATGAAACGTGTTAAATAAAATCAGGTAGTATTTACAAAAAAATAAATAAATAAAGTTACAAAATTTTTAATGCAGATGATTTATTACAGTTACATAGGGCATACCTGTCAAGTATACAAAATCACATTAGACATATTCTTCATCGAATTCAAGACTAATGAACTCTAAAGGCTGAAATCAACCTCATGATTTCAAAATTTCGTATATTTTAAATTAGTTAGTAATATTTTTAAATACGAGTGAATAAAAAATATTCCTGAGTGAAGTGTATAGGTACGTGAACACCTAAAACAGAATGAAACTTTAGGACGAGAAAATTAAAAAATAAATGGATAGAATTTTATGTGCGTGTGTATACAAAACAATAAAAAAAGGGAAATTTAATATCCAGCACATTTGTTTCGTTCAGTTGATTGTTCATATATTGTATATTGAAACATTAACTTAGACTTTATTATTAAAATATATATAAGTATATAAATAAATTTTAAAATTATAGGAATTTGTTTAGATATAAACAGATCACATATGCTTTCGTATTTCTAATCATTGCCGACTTAGATGTACGGTTTGACTGTGGCCTTTGCCAGTATTCCTTAAAGGACAAGAGACAAAAGGGGATGCGACCTTTGAGAGCGCACGGACAAATGCCAAGACAGAGACGACCACCCCCACCCTACCTCTCCCTCTCCTAATGATACCGATACCCACCACTCGCAAATAATTAATTTATGTTCCGACTGACATTAGGTTGTAGTCCGAGAGGAACACAATTCCAAAGGCCATAAAACTCCTTATTATTCCTCCTTCCTCCTTCCCTCCTCCCCAAGCGATGGTAGGGAGGTTGGGGGTAGCGGGGGGAAATTAGCCATGAAACATAAGTCCCCTTTAGAAAACGCTAAAGTGTTGAAGGGTCGGAGAAGAAAGGCAGGTCTCAGAAATTGGGGCTATATTTCATAATTAAAATTTCAAAATAAAGCTTTTACAAGAAACTTACACCCTTGTATTATTACTGTCATTATTAACTTTAACACGGAAAAGTGTCTCTAGAGGAATTTGTAAGGCGATAGAGGGAGAAAATTAAAACCTTTAATTTCCCCTATTCCGCCTTAATACAATCAGGTGACAAACATTTAATAATATCGTGTCGTCTACTTATTAAAATATATTTAGATTTAAAAGAAAGCTCCTTCCGAATTTAGCTATTAATCCGAGTTTGAAATTTTAAAAGTCCAGTATTCTATTTTACTGTAGTAATAATTTTTCAACACCGGACTTGACATTTGGGCAAGGTTTGCGTTCGGCAAAGGCAGATTGAAAATTATTTATTATATTTTATCAGTTTAAAATTGAGCCTCTCAATCAAAACAATTCTTTCACAAGACAGGAAAAATTACAAAATCATGATTTATCAATAGTTCGGTTCATATATTTTATTAGCTGAATAAAAAATAAAAAAAATATTTATGAAATTAGCCGTAGGAATTTTATGAATACTTCTATGTTGAAGGAGTAATTTTGATAATATCAAAAAGAAAATATTATTTAGCTTTTCGGAACTATTGAAATTTAATATGTTCTCTATAAGCCAAAACCCATTTTTCATGATTTTTTTCTGCTTTTCTTAAGTCATGAAAATAATATGAAAATCCATCAGACCCATCCGAATTATTTTGTTTAATTTTTTTTTTTTTATCACCAAAGATAACTTTCCTCCACTGCTTAGCCCATGGCATTACATTTCGAGCGAAGATCATCCTAGCTAATTTTGTATATTTGTATATTTGTGTATTTTGTAATTTCCTATGCGGTTGGTAAAAACTCGCTCCTTTTAAATATTTTTCTAACAAGTGTATTTTACTTTTCTAATAATGATTAGACATAGATGACGTTCTTGTGCCTTATTTAGAAAATAATTCAACACTGCTTTAAAGTAGAAATGGTATTTATAAGTCTCAAGCTCTGTAGGATTAAAACAATAGAAAAAAAACAAAACAGTACGTCTATTTTGACGTACATAAAATTTAAATATTTAGTGATATTAGATTAAACAAGGTAACGTCCATTCTGTCTCTTTTTAGTATATCTTAAATTATACTTCGAGCTGTCTTTAAAAAGGAATATCAATCCAAAAAAATAAAATAAAATTATAAAAAGTTTTAAGTATTTACATGGGTGTATTTAAATTTTAACACTGAGGGTAAAGTATTTTTTTTTTCTTGCAACTATTAAAATTCAAAAGATTCTCCAGAACTCAAAATCCATTTTTAATCAGGGAGCCGCTGGACAAAAAAGTGTGTTTAGAAAATCATTTTTCAAAAATATTTTCCGGTAATCATAACTTAAGTATAACAAATTAAGTAAGTTATTATTTTAAAATACCATGTTAATGTATTTTAATAAGGATGATAGTCTGGAATGTTTCTTAAATACAAAAATATCAGATTAATCATTAATTACAACTTAGGCCGACTGTAGACGGTATCCAAGGCTCTGTTTATATCCAGTTGCTAGAAAACAAAGGCGGACAAGAGATCGATGGAGGTCTAAGGCAATGACTGATCAGCGCTGAGCCGCTAATTAAATGGGCCAGGAGTCGGCAATCCGGGGGGAAAATTACCCCTTTCTTATCTTTTTAAAGCAGTCTTTGTACAAATGGTCTACAGCCCCCTCCAATCCCCCGGTTCTGAGTCAGAGATAGCCGATGACCACCACGAAATCAGATAGCGCTCTAATGCACATTTATTGTCCAGTTATATTTGTCTTCACTTATCTCCCTCCTTCCTTCCTCTATTTGTTCCCGTCATCCGTCTCTACTCGCAATACGATATGCCCTCCTCCTTGACCAACATGTCATAACAAGGATCGATCATTTATTTATAAAGTTTCTTCATTGTAAGTGGTACTGAGGCGTAGTTATGTTGTTTTGTAATTTATGTTATCCTTCTATTGATAACTCGTCTCATAATCTATATTTTAAATTAGTGCACAAATTAACTTATTTCTGTTTCCTTATACAATTGTAAAAATATGCAAATATATTGTTTTATGATAATAGTTTTTAAAAAATCTGAAACCCAAAAACAATAATTTATTTTGAAATTTATTAATTTGCATTATTACAACCGTATCTTTCGATTAGACCTTGCTACTATTTCATATTCAATTATGTAATTTAACTTCAGATATTCTTTTGATTATTTAAACAACAATCAATTCTTTGGTAAACTAGTTTAATTTGTATTATTTATTTTTTATTTTTTAGTTTTTATATAATCTTGGTCACATCCAATATTTGTTATTTTATCCCTGAAGAAGACCTGCAAGGCAGGTCGAAACGTCGGCACTCCAAATATAAAGTTTTTTTTTAATTTAAAATGTTGACGTTTTTATTATACTTGACTGCATCCCTGACCATTTCTCTACTATCACATCCTACAATCATAGAATCCTCATCATTAATTAATTTGCTTTCACTAATATTAAGAATTATACGAAATATTAAACTCAATATATGACTGTTATAAACATTTGTGTTTATACTTATTTATTAAAAACATGTGCAAGACAATTTGTTTTATTGTAATAATAATTAGTTTTATAATGGAATATACGAACTATAAATAAAATTATTAGTCAAATTTTTGCAATTTAAATTATTAAAATATTTGAAATAGATACAACAATAATAAATATGCTCAGCCAATCAAAAGGATGGATGCCGACATCACCACCTCCTCACCTAACACTTCCCTCCATCCCACCTATAAAAACCAAGATCAGACTCCCATCTACGTCTCGGTCTATCCCACGGATTACTATTACAATAGCTATAAACTTATAAAAATAAAACGTTTTAATAATGTATTTTAGGATGCCTTCGTTAAAACTATGTTGTATTTTGAATGATAAATGTGAATTTTTTTTTTTTTCTTATTTATATAATAATTCAGTGTTGATTGAAATCCTCCATTTAAGTTTTTTTCTTATATACTTTAAAGAGAGAAAATATTAAAATACATTAAGTATTAAAATCTTATTGCCACCTTGATTTTAATCCTTTTCAACAAGTGCCCACATAACCACATTACTTTATAAAATAGTATTATATTTAATTTATTGTATCACTCAGCTTATGACTGTTTCGCTACTTTTTTGTAATACTTTTTTAAATTACCTAAACACCATTAATTAAATAATAGAATGTTAATTTCTTTTTTAAACATTAACAGTTATTTTATGTTTGCATTTTTAACACCATAATAGATAAACAAAGTTCGATACTAATAAACACTGTACTCTAATCTAACACTTTTCCAGATTTTTTTATCAACCAATATCACACGAAAACATTTTATTATGAATAGAATAACACGCGTATAAGCCACCCCATTTTTGAATAATTTATCAAAAAGCCTGCTCACGGAATAATTTGTAACGGTTTTCGTGTTGAGGCGAGTGCACGCACGAAGACACCAGCTGTCACTGTGCCATCCACGCTTCAGTCACGCTTCTTGGACATTATCCGCTTTGACAGTTCTTAAGGACGGCATAGAACACCGTGGCCGAATTCCTTTCGGAAGCTAGAAAGATCACAGGGAAGATGCGCTCTATATTTTAATTTTACTTCAAAACAATATTCTGTAGATAGAAAATTAGGAAAGATGAATTTTAAATTATAAAAAAAATGAACCATCGTGAATGATATATATCTAATGTATTTAGTGTGCTAAAGCAGTGTGTACTATTGGGTTGTCTGAAAATTAATAGAGGTATATGGTTTGAAACTTTAAAACATCAAATTAATTACAATTTATGCAGAAGGAAATTTTGTTCTTAATTCAAACTATTTTTTTGCACAATTACTAATTTATTTATTTAGCTTGCTACTACATGTTTCGGGACTTAAGTCCCATCTTTAGGTTTCTGAAATTGTACAAGCACATAAATATTTAATGATTACTTTTAATTAATTCTACAATCCTCAATACAATTCATTATTTACGCTATTTAAATCAGTAATTATTTTAACCTGTTACTAATTTCTATTTCTTATATTTTGTTACTAATATTTATTTTTTATTAGATTCTTTTAAATTTTATTTTATATATTTTTTTTCTTTGCTTGAATTGTAATTATATTTTTAATTTGTTTATTATATTTGCGTAATTTATTCCTATTTTGTATATATCCGTTCTATAATTGACCGCTTTATCTATTGTTTTTTAATGTATATTGCCTCTAATAACTTTCTATTATGTTTCTTATGTTCATGATTTAAAATTATAGTGCACAGACTACTTCAACATTTACTAGACAAACGATCGAAGCTTCCAATTAATTACAAAAGACTCATTTACATGTCTGTGATCAGACCTATTTGGACGTACGGAGTTGAGCTTTGGGGCTCTACTAAACCATCCAATTCATCTCGTATCAATCCTTACAATCCAAAATCCTTCGAAAAATCCTCAATGCTCCTTACTTTGTCACCAATAAACTTATCCATAAAGATCTTAATGTTCCATATGTTGCTGAATTAGCCCAGACCAGATACCTATTCATTCATAGTAAGATCCATAACCACTCAAATCCACTAGTTTCTCAACTTGCTTCCCACTCAATTCCCGATAATCCTCCGAGGCGTCTAAAAAGAAGATGGCCCAGAGATCTTCTTGTGGAGATTTTTATTGAAGTACTACTATTAAGTTATTCTTCACAAGTTATTTACATGTCATTGTATTCACTATCAACACATTTACTTGATGTATATGTTTTTGTACAGTTGTAAATATCAATAAATGAAAAATGAAAAAATAAATAAATAGTGTTTTCTATACCAAATTCGTGTTTTAATTTTTGAGCGTGTTCACATAGTGCATTTTTTCATTATTATTCTTTTTATTAATTTTATTACAGTCATATCTATTAAAATGTTAGAAACCTAAAGATGCGAACTAAGTCCCGAAACATATAGTAACAAGCTAAATAAATGCCAAAAAAGGTTTGAATGAAGAATCAATGCTTTAAAACATTTTTTAATAATAAAAATACTTTTCATTTCTATCAATACCGCCAACGGGTAATAACCTTTCTATACCCTGTGAATAGAAGTGTGAATCTTTGGTATCAATAAATTCTAAAAACGCATTATCCCCCAAATTTCTACATTATGAAAATGGTAGTTGGTTGGTTATGTTAACCAAATATAAAATTTAATATTTTTCTTATCAACCCTGTCCGATTGATGAGATGTCCGGAAGAACGGGATCCAGATTAGTTCGACCCAACTGCAAAATAAGCGTACCCCAGCAGTCCATCAGTCAAAAAGAAAATTTGCCCCAGAGCGGTTACAGAATAAAACCAAGCCCGCCCAACTGCCAAGAATGATGAAACGAACCAAGGCGTTCCGGCATTTCCCTGAAATATGGTGAGCTGACTTCATATAAAGAGATCATTCTCAAAGAACTAGTCAATGAAATAATGAAAATAACATTAGCCCCGGGGGAAAGGGATATTGTAGATCATTTATCAAGGGAGCACTGGATCGGATAAAGACGGCAGGATCATTATTAATGAGATAAAAATGGCTACCCTCCCCGTTCCTGTATATTTCTCTCTCTGAAGTAATAAGAATGATTCCCCGGGAAGACAAATTACAGGAAGGCTGTTTAAGACGTTAGCTCTTAGGGAATCACTTAGCACCTGCCTTATCCTGTCATATCCCAACGGATTCGGTTATCAATCTATGTCCGACTGAGGAATCGAAAAAAATTTAAAAAGATCGACCATTATGATCTTAATGGATTGATATAGTTCAGTCTAAAATACGAATAAAAAATATTTTTCATTAAATACTAACTTGTCAGACAGAAAGGTAATAACATAACTAAAATTAATTAGTAATTAAAAGATTCGAAACAGCCATTAGTCCCTCGAATAGAACTGGACAGAATATTGGGTTGTCCGAAAATTCATGACAAATTTTATATTTTCTAATTACCTCTCTAGAAAATAAACTGTTTACTTTTGACAAATTTTATCTGTAGCATGTCATTGCTTGGATATAATTCTTTATATTCTAAGATGTAAAATCACGATTTTCGCCTAATTTTGTTAAAAATTGAGGCTAAAGAATTTTAATGGCTGCGAAGGTTATTATGAAAGCATTGGTACTTAGTTTCTGGATAATCGGCAAATTTTGGAGAATTATGGTAATTGAAGATAAATTTATATGTCACATAGGATCATAGACAATTTTTCGTAGGATTTTAGGTTTTAAGACTTATTGGATACGAAGTCAATTGGATGGTTTAGGCATCTTACAACGAAAAAGAAGTTTAAATTTTAAATTATTGAGCAAAGTGACGTAGGTATTCTTTAAATCTAAAAAACATTACGGACTTCAATGATTTTAAAAATAATTATAATAAGTTATAAATAAGTTTTGTTAATCTCTGTTTTGAAACTGTATATCCTCAACCACGCAAATTAAGCTGAAAAAGTTTATATAAGAGAATTAAAATCGCTTAGTTGGGTCTCACAATCAGTACTTTATTTTTTTACTAAAAATAAAATATATTTGGAAAAATACTTACAATATGAACAAAAACCCATTGATATGTGAATAGTCTAAATAAATTTCTAGAATTAGAACTCATGAGGAGATTAATTAGTTTAATACTGATTTCAAACTAGAAAAAAATGAATTTTTAGATTTAGAGTCCTTTGTATTTTGATTTCAGTATATTATCACTTCAATAGAAATATTTTGAAGTTTAAATGTTCTCATGAGTTTTAATACGTTTAGAACAAGAATGGAAGACCTAAAATTCCAACATCATCCTCTTATTTTTATTTTATTCAGCTCAAAAAGCATTGAAGAACTGTTATAAAGGGTATAATGGTCAATAGAGTAATATTCCCTCTAGAATATAACAATTACAACAATAAACAAATATATTTGTTCTCATTACAGAGATAAATTAGATATTAACACTATAGAGATGTCTACCAACCTCACTGCAAATACCTCATGCTCTCAAGAATCTTTCGAAGAGTGACGGTATGTCTCTGTCTAGCACGGGAGACACCGCCAGCTTCGACGGAATTCCTCCCCCAAGTGGAATCCGTGTGTTGTCATAATTATGGTGCGTTCTTCAGATGTCTTGGCATAGTTGCTCCACTCCACTGTCAAACAATCCTCCGACCCCTGTAGTTCTGGCCTTTCCCTTCTTAGATGAAATACTTACTTCGAACCCCCTCCTCGAACCGAACCACGGAGACGTCCTCTTTGTAGGATGATAACCGCTGGTTTGTGTCGGCTTTGAAGTCACTATATAAAGGTATCTACATGATATGATGTATACGTCAACAAAACATATTTGAACAATGAAAGTTGTTGTGGAAAGTATATTTGCGATGCTAAATGAATAGTATATTAACAGTTGCAATTACATGAATGAATGAAACACAGAAAACTGGAACAATATAAATTTTTGAATTGATTTCTTTTACGATCAATCACTTTTTATTCAATCTGCATGCTGCTATATAACTGGGGTGTACTACTTTTAGACGTCCATGTCTAAATTTTTCCAATTATTCGCTTTAAATAGACTGTCTTTCAATTACTAATTGCTTATTTTTGTCTATATATTTATTGATATGTACAATTGTATACAATAAATACGTCAAGTAAATGTGTGTAAATATGATCACCCGTTATGAGCACTCCAATAAAATTTACAATAGAAATCCCTTCTTCGTCTACTTCGGTTCTACCTACATTCAATAATGAAAATAAGATCAGCGGTAAAATCTATATGAGAATTCAGGAAACCGAGCCTAATATGCGAATTATAAGTTATTGAAGTATAAATTTTTTTCTAGAAAAACTAAAACTATACAAGTCATTGATAAGACCTGTAGTTACATATAGAGCTGAAACTTGGTGTTTAGCCCAAAATGACGTCCAGAAACTAAAAGATTTTGGATGAATGGTAATAAGACGGATATGCGGCGCAACACAAGAAGGCGGAATATGGAAAATAAACGAACGACTGGAAAGAGGAAAAGGGGAAGACCGCGAAGCAGATGGGAGAGTGAAGTGGCAAAAGATGCTGCAAAATTAAGAATAATAAATTAGAGAATGGAAGCGGAGGGCAGAGTTAGATAGAGAAGTAAAATCCAGGAGGCCAAGTGTCACCCAGACCTGTAGCGCCGAGGAGTAAGTAGAAGTCCGTAGG
This sequence comes from Euschistus heros, assembly GCA_003667255.2. Taxonomy (NCBI): domain Eukaryota; kingdom Metazoa; phylum Arthropoda; class Insecta; order Hemiptera; family Pentatomidae; genus Euschistus; species Euschistus heros. The sequence goes on along the minus strand of RCWM02000206.1, from coordinate 706,148 downwards.
CCATCTTTTCAGGCGCCTTGCAAGGTTATCAGATTCCTTAGCAAGGGAAGGGAGAGAGTGTCCTTTGGAAACGAAACAATTCAATTTTCAAAATGAGGACAATAGTTGAATAACCTTCAGCGATGTAAAAATATGGATACATTATATGGATAACTTATATAAGTCAATGTATTAAATGTTAGAATTGTCGAATATGGTTAATTATTAACTTTGATACTTACGCCATATATAATAAATCTCAAACTTAATTTTCACATGCAAAAAATACAATCAGTTCGTCCATTCCTACTTCTAAGAGAGTCGGTACCGCTTCTTAATACCTCAGCCCTTGTCTTAATAGCAGTCATAAACGGTCCGAGATAAAATATATAATTGCTAATATGATTTTATTGTAGGAGGCGGCATTGTGCTCAGATATGAACCGGCTATGGGATAGAATTTATGAGGGATGAGGGACAAGCTGATTGAAACTATAAACAGAGCGAGTGGGGGAGGCCAACTTTATGCTTAGCTGGGACCTTTGTCAGCCAGTTAACATTTATACCTGACCACCCCCAGGGCGCACATAACCCCTATTGTCCTCTTACCCTCTAGGATTCCTTCATACTGTCTGTTTGTCTTCAGGATTATCGGACTTTTCCTCGGTTATGGTCACTCAGCTCCAAACGTCTCTTATACGAGTATGTTCCCCTCTTCCATGAACCAAACTTCTAGCATGATCTAGATTTAGAATAGGATATATCCACGAAAACCTTTCCTCGACCGGCGACTACCAGGAAGTGCTTGTTTGAATGGTTCATTCAAGAACGGCGCTGTAAACAACAATATCCGGAGAAAATTTAAAATAAAAACAATGGTTTGTAAGACGATTTTAATATTAACGATAGATGGTATAGATAATATTTACTAGCACCCTAGAAGGGTAAATATTTTTATTTTGGTGGAGTAAAAAGTATATATGATTGAGGTAATCATTAGTAGCTAATAAAAATTAAAAAAAATAAATATATAATCCAATATTTAACTGGAATACAAATTTTTTATTCAGTTCTTCTGTAACTTATTGCTAATACGTTTAATATATATAAAAATATAAAAAAATAACTTACCTCTGCAAAATATACATTGCATTACGAAACAGTTTCCTGACTCACGACTGTTCAGTTACTAATTTTTTTTAAATTTGTGAATTCAAACGAACGACAAAGGTAACATTTTTATTCCAATTTCACACTGAGCCCACAGAAACAGAAACAGTTGCGCCATCAAAACGAAATGGTTTGTATCTTACAGTTGCTAAATATCCGACGCTTCTATCGAAATGTCAAAATATGTCCCTGCGTTATATTATATATATATATATATATATATATATATATATATATATATATATATATATATATATATATATATATATATATAGGAGGAACGATAAAAATGGTTGTCCCACATTTGGTACTGTGAGCCTTGTAGGATAATAGTCGTATAGGGATAAGGTTTCTAAGTTTTTTAAGTTATTAAAGAAAAAAAACACTGTAAATAGATCATTTAGCTATTAAACTTTTCCCAGATAAATTTGCGTCCGAAAATCACGATTTGGCTCCAAAACTATTCTACAACGCCGAAGAGAAAAATTGCTACCTCTAGTCTACTATCGAACAAAAAACACCAAAAACTTGTTTGGCTTTCTTTGTGTGGGCCAATGACACTGTCATAAATTAGATCTGCATAAATAGATTTTTTTCTTCTGAACGATTATAAATATTTGCTAAAATACAATAAGTTGTCAATAATTATGTTCTTTTATACATCCACTAATCTGCCACTTTCGGTTATTCGGCATTCCTATTGTCGGATTGTCGAGACTGTACATTATCATGCATTTTTTTTGGTTTTTACTAAAGTAAAAGTAGACTTCATTTAATTGCTATTTTAAGTGAATCAGTGGCAACCATCTCCGAATACATATATTTTCTCTAATGTATGTTTAAAATTTAGGACGCTAAGCATATGAATTTATATATTAAAAAATAGAATAACAGGAGATCGCCTTTGTTTAAATTCCTAAGGCTGACAATTTAAGGGCCGAGGCCTACAGGAACAGGGAACACATAGACCTAAATATAAATGAAACCCTGGCCAAGGCGGGGAAGGGTTGCCCCATCAAAGGGGTGTCAGGGGCAGCACCTCTTTGTGCACCACCACCTCCAATACGCTTTTGATTCCCACACACGCTCCAGTGTCCGCCTCTTTTTCACTCTGACAACTGACCAGGGGCCTCTTGTTTTCCCATCAAGCCCTGCCTTTTGTGAAAGAAATCCTTTATGCATGAATGTAATCGTTGCGGAATCACTATGGAAATCTGATGAGCGGCGTCAGATTGAGAATTCATAATCGCGGAGAATATGAATTGTGTATAATCCACCCTTCTTTTGTTCGTTAAACATACCACAGCATTCATACAAAAACAATTCCAATATTTTTGACACGAAACATATTTTTCCCGTGACACTTTTGATCAACTATGAGAATGTTTTGGGGAACGCGAGGGCGTTACGCGTAATTTGACCCGGAAGTTTACCTATCGGAATTTAAATGGAAAATAATTTGTATTAAATAATATTTTTCTCTAGGACATACCGTAAGGTGCTATATTCCACTGGGTTTTTTACACCAGTGACGCAGCTGAGAGAGAAGAGCTGGGACCTCTCTATGCCTGGCTTGTCCCTCTATAATAAAAGGGAGGGGTCTGACTGGGGGTCCCTAGGATGAGCGTGTATTGTAAATAAAGTACTATTTATTTATTTTTACTTACTCGATGTTTTATGTTTTTTATTTTAGAATTTCATTTTATTTTTATGTATATTGTTTATGTAGAGGAAATTCTTTCTATCTTTTTATTTATTTTATTATATATATAATTTGGTTTTATTTTTATTAATTTTTTTTGTCTCTTTGTACACAATGTGTGAATGTAATCATATGCCATCTATATTACTTATTGCCCACATTTGTGGCAGATTGTATTAATTATTCAATAAAAGTTCTTCTAAGCAAAAAAACAAAAAAAAGAGCTTTATTGGTTTGAATTAAAAAAAAACACGTTTTGCCTACATTTTTGAAGTTCAGGTTTTTTTTTTTTTTTTACACGCTCTAGGTCTGCTGATGTTGCTCGGACCGAAAAAATGACGACAGCTACCAAGTCAGACATTTCATAGAGGACATTTTTTGTAAAATGAAATTGGTCCCTAGGACGCACTGTTAAGAACTATATTGGTTTGAATGAAAAAAAGCTCGTTTGAAACTATCGGCAAGTTTACTAATTAAAAATTAACGGAGAATATGTTTCGTTATATAACATTGTCTCTATTTATAACATTGTACCTACCGTTTAGGAAAGTCACGTTTGAAATACCTATTTTTCTCAGCTTATTTATTGCGAATAATCATTCATTGTAAATTTAATTTGAAATCATAGAGATGCGCTGAAATAAATAAAGAAAATAAGGGTGTAAACGTTCAGCAGAATTAAGCAATTCAATTAAAAAAAATTATTTTCTACAGACAAATAAGAACCACAGGTAAGCGGGAAAAAATAGAAGAAATATGAGCATCGATGGTCTAGGGGACAACCCCTATACATGTTCCATGTTATCCTTTCTTTAGTCAACAGACAATTTTAATTCTTTTTTTTTTTTTTACTGATATATATATTTTCAAGGAATCGTTACATGCTATGGAAGTAATCCTTGGATGTTAGCAATTAATAGGATAGATGGGAGGGGATAGGATGGCTACACAGTAATGACAGACCACGGATAATCCAATCTGTAAGTAAATAGGATGGGTCACGATCTGGGCAGCTCCTTGATTATCCACCGACTTAGGACTCGGGACCGTGCGCCACAATCAAAATCACCAACGCAATCGCTGTCCATCGACCCTTCTACCCGCACGAACCGCATTAAATAAACAACGTCCAAAATCGTAATTCTGGGAAAAGGTTTTAATCACAAGTCTTTTTTCAAAGTTATACTTGATGGGAATTTGAGCGAAGTATGCTGTTTTGAAAGTGTTCCACTTTTAATTAAGTACTAGAACCTGGATTCATTGATTTGCTCCAGGATACTTATCATTCTAATTAATTAGATATCGCTTGAATAGTACGCATACATAAATTTATATACTGTATAAATGTATAATATATAATACTTATATAGTGATCATTTTACAAATAGCTTTCCCTCCAAATCCGACTTTCCTATTTTCCAATGTGGATGAAAATCGGTTTAGTTAAAGTTTCAAATTAAATTATATTAAATTTCTTTTAAATTATTTTCTAAACATTTTTTTCTGGAAACCAGTACTTTTGTCAGCAAGCGGTAGAGAACTTGACTGTAACAGAACAGTTTCAAATTTCTTAAAAAATTACTATTTTTCGGAAATATTCTTTACAATAATTACACCAATAATATGTATTGTAGATATTCTGGTCTACAATAATATACTGGAATTATGTTTATAGTTTTCCTCTATTTTTTTTTCTTTCTATGTCTCTTTATCTACATATTTATCCGCTATATGTAAAAAAAAAAAAATAAAATAAAATAAAAAAAGGACTTATAAGAATCTAGACTATATATCAATACTGATTCATTTAGTATTAATTAACTATATTATCCATTTATTTTAGTATTACAAACGTTTTAAAATGACACATGTTCTGGGATGTATATCCTCAGCCATCCAAATAACATTACATCAACAAAAACATTTCTTTTCTTCAATAATCGTACATTTTTCATTTTTTTGTACGACAAAATTGTCATTTCCATTTTAAAAAAAACTTTTGTATATTCCATCTCACATACTAGACGCCAGAAACATAAAATTAGACCTTTTACTCTATTTTACAAGATATTATTGATATCACTTGTGAACGAGTTCGTAAATGTTCACATGCTGTACGCTTTAAATAATAATTAAATTTACAACAGAAGAAATCCTAAATTTCTTTTTAAATAAATATATTATATAAATAACTTATATCTCGATGGCTATGTTAAAAAATCATAATTGCATGGTTAATCGAGATTTTTTTTTAAACATGCAGTGTTCCGTCTACGTTTCAGAACCAGGCTTCGTCTTTTATGGGTACGCTAGCCTGTTGAGAAATTAGACCTAGAGATGATCAAACAGAGAACTAACAGAGCTAGATGAGAGGGCTGGAATTCCTGCCCCTCTTGGACTATTTAATTAAACTAGGCGCCCTCCTCCAGAGAGTGGTCCAAGTTGGCCGCTGTGGTCAGCCCGACAAAGGAGTTATCGCCTTTCAATAGGGCCGCCGATGTTGAGGAGGTTTGGCCAGCTCTTGTTGGAATCAGTGGAAGCTTATAGGAAGGGGATCCATCTAATATCGGATCTGTAAATCAGCTATGAGGTGGACATGTAAAAATTTGTTTATGGATTTTAAATATTTTCCCAGCTAGTGTGCCATAATGATATAAAAATGATAGCCACTGGTGTTAATATAAAAAATTTATATTGTAACTAAGTCTTAGTGATCCCAAAAGGGATCTTGTTCACTCTACTAGCCAGTCTCAAATAAAAGCTAATTAAATTTCCTTCACGTTCCTTATTTTAAGTTGGAACCTACCAAACTTAATTATTATTTTTTTTTTTTTTGTATTTATAAATTGGGTTATTTCTCCGCTGTGTCTGGGAAGCGTTCATGAAACGAAATAACTATTATATGATAAAAGAGTTGACCCAAGAAGATTCCTGAATTGGCATGATGTTAACCAACATTGCTGGAGATTTCGATTATGAATAAACAACTCGATTTAAAAATACAAATGATATAATTTGCTATTACTTGTTACAAAGCTGTTAGTTGTCTTTTTGTCAGATTCAAAGTTCTCAATCAGAGGCGAGTGTTTAAAATCGCGCCTGAATTGTGTGTAAATTAATCGCCGCAGCCTTCCCAGTCAAAGGACTGACCAATCAGAATCATCAAAGAGGACCATTGGTCTGCGAATTCTGTCCCTGACACCTCCATCAAAGGCGAATAATTGACTTCAACCCTTTCCTTTTTCCTTATTGCTGACCAGACTTACAATGGCGCAGTTCAAACAGACTTCAATGTCAAATAACTGATTAAATAGAGCACTGTAGTACAATAATGCTATGAATAAAAGCATAATATAACGTAAATTTCATTTAAAGTTTGCTGCTTTGATGGTTCATACCAAAAACTACTTTACAAGTTCTAATCCTCATACATTAATTAATAAATGATATTTTCATTAATTAATAAGAAAATTAATTTCTGTTATTTCATTTCAAGATATTTCTAAAATAATTCTTATTGGAAAAACTGTATAACAATTGGAAGGAAACAATTAGAAAAAATATCACATACAATAAACTATATCAAAATATATTGAATATATATTTTTTTGTTTTAACAGAAAACGGGTTGTATATTGATTTCCTTGAAAATTTTAATGACGGCTACTGAAGGGCAGGTGTCTTGTAACGAATCGCTAATCGTCCAATGCCTCATTGATTTTTATCGCGTCTTATGTATACTTACGTTTTGCTAACAAAAGAGACGTACATTAATATAAGTTAGGTACGGTTGTAGAATGTCCTATGTTTGCTTTGGATGGGAATGTACCGATGGAAAATCAATCATTTATTATAATGTATTACAGCTTATTATAAATTTCGTGGTTCCGTATGTTGTAATATGGCTCATTAGCTTGGGTGTGTTATAATATAGATAATATTATAATGTGTATGAAAGTTAGTTAGTAATTATAAAATTTTAGAATTTTATTAAAAACTTCTCAATTATTATAATTTTTATAATTCAAATTTATATTCAGAGACTCGAAGTAATTGATAATAATCCTAGATGGGTTACCGGATAACGACAATTTGAGTTCTTTAGAGTCAAAAATCCATTTTAAAAAAATCTTCAAAAGGTCAAAAAAAAACGTGAAAATTTAAATTTTGCAAAAGGTTTCCCAATCAATCTGATATGTTTAAAATGTAACAATTTGAGCTTTAGTTTGATATTTTCATAAAATTTTTGAGACTGCTCAGGTGTGCTATAATAAAATTTGAAGAATATTGGACTTGTGTAGGTTTTGAATCTGCACTTTCTTAAAATTATTTTTTAAGAAATAGGTACGACAAAATAATATATCTGCATATGAAAAAAATTAATTTTTCTCACAAAGACCAAGATATCTATAATAATTGTTAATTTTATTTTTATATACACATTTTTTGAAATTTACAACTATACAAAATATATACATCAAGTAAATGTATTGACAACGATTACAATAACATGTTAAAACTTGAAAGGAACTACTCATCAGTAGCACTTTATTAAAAATTCTACACTAGAAGGTCTCTAGGCCATCTTCGTTTCAGACGCCTTGGAGGATTATCGGGAATGGAGTGGGAAGCAAGTTGAGAAACTATAGGATCTGAGTGGTTATGGAGCTTACCATGAAAGGATAGGTATCTGGTGTGGGCTAAATCAGCAACATATGGAACATTAAGATCTTTATGGATAAGTTTATTGGTGACAAAGTAAGAAGAATTGAGGATTTTTCGAAGGATTTTGGATTGCAAGGATTGGATACGAGATGAATTGTATGGTTTAGTGGAGCCCTAAAGCTCAACTCCGTATATCCAAATAGGTTTAATCACAGTCTTACATATGAGTCTTTTGCAATTCATTGGGAGGTTTGAACGTTTGTCTAGTAAATGTTGAAGTAGTCTGTAACGACGGGCAGTTTCTTGTCGTTTTAGTCTTACAATTGTTAATTAAAATTAAAGAAAAGCACTTTCATTTTCATCTTCATTGGCCGAAACAGTTATATTTGCTCTTTTTCATCATCAGCATTTTTTAAGGTCACCAATTAAGTATTCTGACTTAGGATTTGAAGTCCACTCATCGCCGAAAAGTGATTTTAATAATGAATCTACCTAACGCTCATACCATCTCCCCGGTTAACTACGGACTTAGCAGGCTTTGATTTGAAAACTGATTTTTAAAGATCTTTTTGAAGTGGACTTGATAGGTTTTGGCACTAACACTAATAATAAAACATCGTTTAAACTTATGAAATTGATAAAAAAATAAAAAAGGCCTCATTTATATGATATTATTATCTTATTTGATTCACTGACTACGACTATTTTTTTTTTTAAATGAAACATTTTTTTTTAATTAATACTTTATTTATATTTACTACTGTACTCACTATATACTATAAACAAATTTACGGTAAAATGATTACAATGGCGTGTTAAATAACTTGTGAAGAACTACTCATAAATAAAATAATAATAAATAAAAAATACAAAATTCTTATTTGTAAAATCTTTTATTTCAGAACAATTAGGTACAACCTATTATGAAATGTATCTATTAACAGTTAATATAGAATTCGTTTTCTTTAATCTCTCTCTTTGTTTAATGCGAATGTCTATTTTTCCATCTTTGCAATAGTCTTTTGTTTGAGAATTAAGTAATAATTCCTATTTTTCTCATTAATATACATATATCTAAATTTATGACAATAAAATTCATGTGATAGGTAAAAAAACTGATAGGTTTTCATGGTTTTTTTTTTTTTTTTTTTTTTTTTTTTTTTTTTTTATTTTTTTTTTTTTTTTTTTTTTTTTTTTTTTTTTTTTTAAAATAAACGAAAAACCATTAATATTTCGTTAGAATTTTTTTTCCTTTGTAGGTTAAATTGTGAATTCTGGATACTAAAATACATTTGTCTTTGTAACACATTCTCAAGGCAAATACGTGGGCAAAACGTTCCCACCTTGAATAATCCTGATAAATCATTGTGTTTGAAAAATCCTTCGAAGTCAAGTTATTCATGTTATTTTCTTACATCATGCAGCTTTGAACTTTTCCACCTATTTTGAATTTCAAATACCCCCTCCATTTTCTTTTGTGAGTTAATATTTAAACAAAAAATGTCGCTACTCTTGGCTTCTAATTTGTTTAATGCCATCACCTAATTATCCCCCGGGGGGGTCATTAACGATAATTATAACTCCCTCAGCGGCGGTTCTCTTGAATACCAAAGTGTTATCTTTAACCGTTGAGATTGTTTTAAGTACAGCCTTGAGATCGCCTAACATTGAGTCTCAGCTGAGAACTTGTCCGGCTTCGAACCGTCGGGATATCTGGGACTGTTTGCATAAATTATTATTTGCAGTTTAGTCTGGCTTCTTGGGAAGGAGTCGGGTTCCGCCGTTGTCTCAGGGTGTAATTGAAGAAACCGGTCAAATTCAAAAACATTTTTATTTTTGATTCATTTTTTTTTTTTTTTAATTTGTTTTAGTTGCTGTAACTGCCATTCACAGAAACCTTAAAAAGATTGACATTCTCGTTGAATGCAGTGCTTGAGACTATTGTTTTAAAATAAAAGTAAATTTCTCTCTTCCATGCAGGGAAGGCAAAACAAGATTATTCCCTTCCAATTATTTTATTTTATTTTTTTTTAAATATTAAATATGGTAAAATGTCAAATTTGGATTAAGTATGCTGTGTTTTTAGCAACCCATTTAAAATGGGCAGCACCACTTAATAAAGTGTTTCTCTCTCTTGTATGTTTTTATTTTAATAATTGGAGGATAGGAAAAAAAAATCTCTCCCTCTCTCTCTCTCTCTCTCTCTCTCTCTCTCTCTCTCTCTCTCTCTCTCTATATATATATATATATATATATATATATATATATATATATATATATATAAATATAATTATATAATCAGCTCGTCTGCTGGACTTTTGAACCCATCAGTATTTGTATCATATTGAAATCAACTGTCGATTACATTTCAAAATTGTTCTCTTTTTTTTCTATCTTTTGATCAATTTACATTTAAGAATTAAAAGGATCAAATTACATAAATTAATAATTGAATTAGCAATTCAAAATAAACAAAGTTGAAAAAAAAATAGTGGTTTCAAATGTGACTTTTTTCATTCGAATGAATATAGCTCCTAAACGGTATGTCCTAACGACAAATGTTATATAACAAAAACTATTTTCCATCAAATTTCGGATAAGGTAACAATCGGCAAATTACCAATCCGAGCAACACTATAACGCGTCAGATTGTTAGCTTTTTGAGGGTGAATAAAAGTTTAAAAAAAATACTATAAGCCCCCAGCCAAAATAAAAGTCAGTAAATGTCAAAAATAAAAGCGTTTATTTTATATTATCTCTGTCCATTAATTTGATAATTGATTGTTGCTAAAAGTAGGTAGCTCCACTTAAATATTTTTTTTTAAAGTATACAACTAGTTTGAAAATTGAACAAACTTGCTACAAACAATTTTTATATTGCAGTTTCTAATTTTTCTATTTTCTTGTCAGTATAAATATTACATGTAATTTTGGGTTTTCTATAATTATTCTTAAAATATAGCCAGTTGATTTTACTACTGCCAGTTTTTCTTCTTGATTAATCAAGTAATTCTGTCTATAATTCTATAATTCTTTGCGAGAAATGTCATTTTGTTCAGTTGTTCAAAGAAAAGCTCAAGTTTTAAGTGTTAGGATGAATTATTTCAATATTGAGCAACATAGAGTAACTTCAGTCGCAGTAGTAACAAGCCTTCAAGGCGATAACAGTAGCATTACGAGTTAAATAAGTTTTTACTTTCAAAATGGACGTTTAAATTTAGAAGGCAGTGGAAATAAGTTAGATTGCGGAAAAAAAGTTGACTGCTTCATGTAATTGTTTCCCCAGAACATTACCAACTCCATCGCGAGTCTAATTCCGTAGCCACTGAAAAATGAACGAAACCGGCCGTCGAGACGCTGTGTTACTTTTTAAAACCCTCATTAATCCAAATAAATAAACTAATTGAGTTTTTTTTTCTGGGGTTCATTAGAGAGAGGCCATGTTTGAAAAATTCATCCGAGATCCTCTGGTGGGGTGGCGGTATTATTAAAAAGCGACCCCCCCCCCCACGCAAACGGATTAGACCACGTGACCCTTCGCAAGGGACATGCCATTATTAGCTATAAAGGAGCTCTTTAAATACCTCTCTGGACCGGAAGGAATTCCGAATTGCGGTTGACCGCTTTAAATTGCTATTTAGCTTGAGAAATTCCTTGTGCGGATAACGAGGATGGGGAGATTACACATTCTCCCCTCCCCTTGAGGAGTTTGTCCCAACTTCGTGGTCCAGTTATCAGTTGTCATACCTCATTGTGTGGGACTTTGAATATTTGCAATAACGATACTTTTTTTTATTTTACTATGGCAATAGAAATTTTAATATGGTTATTTTTAAAATTCAAATTAAAACTTGTACCGCTACAACCCGTGAAGGGTCTTCTTGGATTCTGTACTTGGTAAGGTTTTACCAACGGTTGTACAAGGAAGTAAGATTTGGCCGGAATCCCACTCTTGAAGGGTACCCACTTTAATGGGGCTGGGTGTGCCCGACAAGGGACTTCAGACCACAAAGTTGGGCCTATGCTGAAATAACTAAATATATTTTTTGCCTACTACCGTAGCCGAACTTAGGCTAATAGCTATGAGTACAGTGCATAACTTACTGAGCTAGCCTTCCCAAAACATCCTAATAATCTCCCAAATTAGACATAACAGCTTTAAAGACGAAAATACCTAGAAAATTACAATTGTTCCGTTAGACATATTGATTTTTTTGGGACGTATTGAATTAAATAATAACGATTTCGTGGAAATGGACAGTGGACAAACTACTAGGATGGTTTTCGATTTTAAGTCAAGTCCTAAAAACTGAAGAACACCTTTTGATGTAGAAATAAAAGTGTTCTAGACAATCTATCCTTATGATTTTTATGGTTGGGTAAATGTAATATTGGTGTTGAAATCCCGTTTTAGAGTCCGAAATCCAGATTTAGCTAATCATTTTTTATTATGTTGATTTATCATTTTTTTTTTTACTACGAAGACTACTGCCTATTTGGTTTTTATCCTACATTATTTTAATTTATTCCTAGCCACTTATATAGAAAACGGCCATTACATTAGAAAGCAATATGAAACTATGTCTGCATCTACTAGTAAAAATATTTTTCTTCTTCAAACTATATTCGGATTTTTCTATATGGTATTTGATAGTTTACTTTCAAATTTTATGCTGCAGTTTTTTATTAGAATTTCATTATATCAAAAAGGTTCAACGGAAGTATATTCACTGTTTTGATTGATTCCACTAATTGTGATTAATAGGATAGACGTACCTTCAGAAGGTGAGAGGTTATAATACTCCTTTCGTACTAAATCTTAATTAGGAAAAAATATTGAGGATATTTTAAAAATTTTAAGTGGCGTTCTTCTTATTTAAACTTAAAAAATAAAAATAAATACACCCTTAACATTATATTATCTCTATCCAAAGTTAGCTTCTGACTTGCTGATTTCCCGGTGGCCCCGAAGGGATGGAGCCATCAGCAAAGGGAGAGGACAGATAAAATATCTCTGCAGTGGCAATATGTTACACAGGTAGGGTGGCGTAATTACCAGAGAGCATGTCACCTTTGGAATGCCGATATATGTACCATCGTACCATCGTACCATCGGGGGATAGGTTCTGTTAAGAACACTCCCGCTCTCTGGAATCTTTCCCTGATAATTAATGGCATTCCAGTTCCACATTCTCACCCGTGCGACACGCTCCGGAATCCACGGTGGCGGTCAGGCATGACTGCCCTCGTCAAAAGGGGTAAGATGGCATTTCGCCTATTTCTTCATAAAGTCGTCCGTGGCCGACTTAGCGTATGTCGCTGGTTGGAGTCCCTACAATCAGCGAAACGGCTGTTGGTCATACATTCACATACAAAAGTTGACCAAAAGTAATTTGAGAACGAAGAAGTTAATAATCAACTTAAAAACCATTAGAACTCATATAAACTACGAACGTTTTAATTGAAGAATGACTTATAGATAACCACTACATTTGACAACATTTAAACGAGATAAAAAATAAATTCATGACTATTGCAATAACCATCCTAACTGACTTGTAAAATACAAGACACCAAATATCCCCCTCATGTCATGTCTCACACGATACTGTATATTTTTTCTTATATTTAGCACATTCACTGATTGCAGCTAATATTGGTGATAATAAATCAATAAAGTTAAAAAAAAACTTACAAATTAGGAAATCATATTTCCTGGGTTACCGACCTGATAAATGTAATCCGAACTTTTCTGATAGACGCTATGGAAATTGCCTCTGCCGTGGAAGTTATAGGAGATTTAAGGAGAGCCGAGGTACTCCCGGCTGGCGGCGGTAGAACCCAATATAGCGGCTGATCTTTCGGGAATACTAAAGAGATGGTTTGATTAAGGGTGATGGATGGCTTCGGGAGCGGCCCTGGCTACTTCAAAGATCTTCCGGATGAGCAAGAAGATGAAGAAGAGTTGGTTCGTGGCGGGGCATCTTACCGCAGGATTTCATACTTTTACTGTCCATTAATGGAATTATGGATTCCAGGGAGTGTCGAATTTTTAATTCATGGCTGCCGTTTCCGCTGGATACATTCTAGGCCATCAATAAGGCGGTGTTCCTTTTATGGTTGTTAGGTAAGATTCATTTGTGGGTGTGTTAGTTGTAACAAGTATACAGCAAACTCTCTCTTATCCGGCGTTCATCAGCGCGTTATCTAAACCAGTGCTTATAAACAAAGAAAACTATTACCTTATTTGTCTAGATTTTATTTAAAAAAAATCAAAAATTATTAAAATAAAAATTAACGTATCCGTAACAAATAAAATGAAATTTATTGCATTTTAATAATGTTTAATTACAAGTTTACCTGTTTGTTAAATTTGTATGCTAAGTAATTTCATATAACTGATCGTTTTGTGATAAAGACTACAATAAATAAAACGGTTATACAAAATGTATTTAATAGTATTACATTTATAATTAAGTTTGATTTGTAAAAAAAATGACAAAGGTTTTTTTGTTTTTTTTCTAGAAAAGAAAACAGCTACAAAAGTGCTGAACGATTTCGTGTTTCTGCGTAAAAACATTTTTACTAAAACCTTATAAACTAAAAACAATTTTTTTTTTTTTTTTACACTTCATCCTCCCCGGTAACAGCGTTTAATCTATTAACCCTAATTTTGAATTTCTATATTTTTAATATAAACTTGATTTTATTTGTTGATTCTTAATTACAATTACATTTTTTGAATTTATTCATTGACGTGATTATAAATTTAAAAGGTTAATGAATTTATTAGTATTAATAGTTATTATTATTTTTTTTTTAATTCACCACCATTTGTAATTCATACCTTTGTCTGTTGATACAACTAGCTGATGCAATGATCCATAGAATATTTTAATGAAGTGAAATCAGAATCTACGAAATATTATGAGAAATAGTTTAATAAATATTAATAACGTTTAAAGGGATTAATAAAATAATTAATCATTGATATCGATGAAATATCACATCCGAGGGGTCAATAATAAAATATTAAAATTAATATTATTCCTTTTTTAAGTGGATCCCACAAAATTGCAAGTGGCAGCGTTTTGAAAGGTATCTATAGTATCTATGATATGTTCTCCTTCTTGAACCTGAATTAAAAAAAGTAATAGTTTTATAATGAAATTGATAAGCAATTGTATCTCCCAAATATAATTTTGTTTTTCAAAAATTATGCTTTATAAAATGGACAAGTAGACACCACATTATAATGTGTTCTTTTAAGAAATAATTCTAATACTTCATGGTTATATAGCATAATTTAAAAAAAATAAAATTATAGTTGGGAGATACAATTGCTTATCAATTTCCTTATAAACCTTACATCTCCTTATATAATGTATAATAATAATATAATGATTAACAGTTTTTTTTTAGTATTTGGAAAGATAATTATTGAAACAATAATTTAATAAAGGTTAAATGTTACAATTTAATATCGCTTTTAGGTGACATTGAATATTTTGAGTTAAGAAATAAAATAATAAAAATTGTATGAATAATGAAAACAGATTAATTAGTTATATTACATTAGATTACAATATGGGAGGATAATAATATCATAAAACATCCGGTGGCACGGTCTCAGACGGCACTAGTGTCACTTGGCCAAGGTAAGGAAGATTAACGCGGCAAGTTTTCACAGCTTATTAAAGGTGTCAACAGGCATTTCAAATAATTGATGGCTTTTGGAGAAAAAAAGTGTTATATCGCCGAGACGGCTCAATAATATTTCCCATCTGAGAGTGGCCATTCAGAAATTATATTCCATGAGAACTGTCCCAATAAATCAGTGATATCGTTTTTACCAGGAGCTATAATTATTATTAACAGGGGCTTGCGGTCGTATATATTGTATTTGTCTTATTTTGGCCGGAGAGTCTCCTTCCTGTCCTCGGAGATAGGAGCTTCGTAAATCAAACGGCATTTAATTTGGCGGTAGGTTTGGGAGAGGGCAGTATATTTAGGGTAGCGGCTAGGTATTGACTGCTAGGAGCTGACGATATTGGGCCTCCACTGGCTACTGGAGCTTTATGGCCAATATACTGCCTCGAGTAAATAACGCGATTAAGGTCTCGTCTCTCGGCCGCAATAAAACAAGATTAACACGAGGGTCCCTCCCGTTCCTGATAAACTTCTCACATTTCGGAACATTTCTCTGACTACGTTCTACAACTTGTGTCCTTAGGCGGGTGATCTTCTATATCTTGGACCCTATCCCAAGTTCGACCAATCTTGATATTCCTCCTAAGGAGAAAGAAATAATAACAAAGTGGAATTCGCAACGACGTACACGTCGAAATTATTTGATTCTTATGATTATTGTCGCTAAAAATATTGATATTCTTAGAGAGTAATTACCAATTCTATTTTTTACCAATAGATCCTAATCCAGCATCCCCCCTCCCGCCATAATGACGATTCAAAGAGTTTCATATCCTGATTATCACTAAATGCCATTATTCACCTCTTCAACTAGTAGAAATAGCAAATAATTTATCAGTCCTAGTCGTAATAATCCTTATATGCGCTCATGCGTACCTCAAATGAAATTACTTTTTTTTACACGATTCATCCTCTTAAAGTACCAAACTAGTAAGACAAGAAACTTCCAATTCTTCTCGTATTCAATCCTTACACTTATTAAGAAAGCGAATTATTATAATCTGTCAGTCTTCTTTTTCTAGATTATAAAAAAGCATTCGATTCTCTAAAAACAATTGCATTATTAATATGTTGAAGAAGAGGAACATCAGTCCAAGAATATGCAAGATATTGGAAGACATGTATTCAAGATCCAACGCCGAATATAAATTAGGAAACAGAAAAGTAAAAATAAAAATTTGCAAAGGTGTAAGAAAAGGTGATACCCTATCTGCATAAATCCGAAATCCTTTGTAAAATCCTCAATGCCCCTTTTTATGTCACAAATAAACTTATCCATTAAGATCATAACGTTCCATATGTTGCTGATTTGGTCCAAACTAGATACTTTTATAATAAACTCTATAACCATTGAAATCCACTAATAGTCCAAGTTCCTTACATCCTTACACAGGATTCCCGTTAATCATTCGAGGCGTCTAAGAAAAAGTATGCAGTTGTATATATCCATATTTAATTTTTTTTAAAAAAATCCTCTTAGAGCAATTAGCTCGTAAAACTATAATTCCAAGTGTTATTTGAATAGGACACTAAAGCAGAGGGTGAGGCTAATTCGACCAAGAGACCCACCCCCAAAATGACAGCCAACAAGACGGGACAGGAAGTGAAATGTGATTGAGGATACGACTGGAGGCAATGAACGGATCTCAGGTGCAGGAATGAGGCCGTTAGTAGAAGAGCTAATGCGGACCTAACTACACGACATTAACCTCAGATATGAGCTCCCAATTTATGCTGATTCCTCTGCCTTAGTGGGCTGCAGCTGGGGCCCACCCTCTTGTTTTAATATTTATAACTGTTCGTCAGCCACTCTCTTCTGTCGTTTATCCCATTTGGCCTAAGTAGTCGGTCCCATCTGCCTCAAGAATAGCATTGCTTTCATCATTTCTTTAATTCTCTTATCCTATCATCCATTTTTCTCTGCGACTTGGCATCGGGTTGGCAGGGCAGAGGAGACCCTCAGAGCATGGCGAAGCATAAATTATGTAGAGAAGTTAATGGACCAGGGAGGGTTGATCTCCCAGGAGGCAAAAGTTTCATTCTACTTCTTTATTTGTCATTGCTTGAACTTATTTTAATACTGTGTATCTAGTAGATTTATTTTGAGGGATCAGTCAAAGAAAAAAAAAAAAAAAGCCGAACTATCCAAATCCAGTTTTCGTCTCGTTACACACAGTCTACTTTAGATCTTAATATTCTTTTAAAATCCCTTCAATTTTGTCTGTCTTTAAATCTATATCGACATGTTTGACTTCTTATCTTACACTTAGAATTCACTATGTATATCTGTATAGCAAAGTTCTAAAGTTTTGATTTTTTAAAATGTTTTTAGAGCTGATAATGAATGTTCAATCCAAAACTAGTCTTTGAATAATAAAAAAATCCAGTAAAAGTAGCATATAATTTATTAATCTGCAAAAATTACTTTACTTCGAATTGAACAGATTAGTTACCAAATAGCACTATAGTTTTTCATTTCTTCTAGGTCACAAAGTAAGACTGTTTATGGATTTTATCCGTAGGGACAAGCCTCAAACTCATAGTCTATAAATAAGACATTACAAAAAACTCGAAATGATATCAATTCATGGATTATTTCAAGTTCTCTGAAAAATTTTGGTTTCATTCTTAGAAACAAATTCCTCTTGACCGCTGTTATTTGGGCGTTCATTTGAAAATGGTTAAGGTCCGGTTTAGGTTCAGAGGAATGATGGAAAATCTCTTTTTCCTATATAATTTCTTGATAAAAAGTAATTTTTTTTATTAGCTATTTATTGAAATTTTCACTGTAAACAATAAAACAATGATTCGTGTATGTGAAGACAATGCTCATTATGGCATACCGATTGGTTGCAAAGAAACTAACCCAACGGGTATATTATATCATAAAAGTTAAATCAGAAACATATGGTTCATTAAGATCTTTGTGGATAAATTTGTTTGTCACGAAGTATTGAGGATTTTTTGAAGGATTGTAAGGATTGGATGCGAAGCGAATTAGATGATTTAGTAAAGCCCCAAAGCTCAACTCCGTATGTCCAAATAGATCTAATCATTGTGATATAGTGAGCCTCTTTCTGAAGGTAGGAAGAAAAAGTTGATGAAGGCGAAAACGACGGGCAGTTTCATGACGTTTTAGTTTGTATAAGTTAAATTTAAATTAGAAATATTAATACATTGCTATTATTATATTTGTTTATGTATTATTTTCTATACTGCAATTAAAATGTACGATATGTTTTACGTTATTTTCTGAAGATATTCTCAGTTGGCTCTTAAGAGGACGGGATTCTTAGATCCACTTAACTCTTTCACTGTCTTTTAATTTAGTACCAAACTTTTTTTCAGGCGCGGGTTCATAAAATAAATAACTTAAACATCAATTATACCGCGATGTCATAAAATATATTATTTTTTTACAACCAAAGCCATTACCCATTCCTTAGCCTAAGGGGCAAAAATAAAACCTGGACTTCGTGTCATTTAATACGAAAATAAAACAAAAGGTGGAAATTGTTGGTGGAATTTAAAAATTGATCTCTCGTGCAGGAGGTGCGTGGTTCGCGTGCCATAAACGTGTTAGACTGAGTACAATAAGACGGAGACTGGAACATAAATACTGACAGAGCACTGAGGGCGGCCCCATGCTGTGTCCTCATTGTCCTTCCCACTGCTTTTGGTACCCGTCAGGACATCGTAACTTAGCCAAGGCTCATTTTACAATAGCATACAAATGAGCCTAGTGATTGGGCGTCGGCGTAAAACTGCAACCGACTCATTTGGTTACTGCATCGTGTTATAAGGGGCATCGATTACGGATGAGTTATTTTCTGTTTGACCCTTAACATTACTTGATGATAGGTTTCTTGTCGGTAGGTCGAGCATTAAAGTTGTAATGGATTTTTAATTTGTGATTATTGACGAATTTTGTGAAATGGCAGATTTATTTAGGCTTACTTGACACTAAACCTAACATGGCTGGCCAAATGACCCTTTTCGGACATTTTGGCAGAATTTTATGGAAATAACTTTCATTACTTTTCTTTTTGACTTCATTACTTTTATTAAAACACGTAGCAAATGTATTTTTTTCTTTTAATATTCAATCCTCTTACTATTGTTTCTACCGAGAAATCGGGGTGGAAACGGGTGAACTTACATTAAATTTGGGTAGGTTTCATGTAAAAATAAAATAAAGTAAAAAAAAAAACCTATAACCACACATGAAATAAACTATAATGTAATAAATTATAATATACAACAAACTATAGTAGTGTATGTAGAAACAACTAAAATAAAAATAAAAAGCTTAAATACAATCATACTATATTTACAATATTTAGAACAAGCGTGTTCCTCCACTATGAAAGTACAATCCAAACTCAGAGAGACCCCTGCGTTGCTCTCTCAGCTGTGTGACTAGCAGAATCCAGTGTAGGATGAGTGAGAGCACTATGTCACAGTCGCTTAGGACTGAATAGAGAAGCTGGTCATTGACAAAACTTCAATTAAATGAATATTTAATATAGGACAATATATTCAATATAGGTGGTTTATAAAGATGTGTGGAACTGCGTAATGAATGAATCAAAGCGTTGGGCTGGTTGTAAAGGTGTTGTTGGAATGGCTTCCTTTAAAAGTTTTTTCACTGTTATTATTACGTTACCATCTTCGATACACTATTACGTTGAACATACCTAATATATTCCCAAAAATCAACAAAACCCAAACAAAAAAATACCGTAACACGATACGGGGCTAGAAGCCGCAACAGAAAAGATGTGATGGAAACAGTAACCGAATACAGTTGGGATACAGAGGGAAACGGAGAGCTGACAAAGGAAGGCCACCCAACAGAGAAAAAAGATACTCGGAATAAAGAAAGAGCCGATGAAAAAAGTTTTCGAAACTGTGCCAGGTAGGTATATAGTTCTGACGGGGCTGAAGGGATCGCCAAGAAAGGTCTAGATTTCGTAAAACGATACTGCACCGGTGGGCTAATGTTACTACTGCCCCACAGCAACTTACTTTGGCTGTCTTACTGCACCCCCTTCTGCCAATATTAATTAGTTTATAATTGGATCCATTCGAATAACTGTTAAATATAAATTGGCTGCTTTTGTTTGTACAAAACAAAAAAAAAAAAAAAAAAAAAAAAAAAATCATGAAAATATTTATACATATATCGTCAGACTTTGTTTTGGAGGATTTCTAATATCCTTGAAAACAGGAGGAACTGGAGTATAGTTTCTTAGGGCATTTTTATCCTATATGTTCAAATTCTTTTGTTTTTGTTTTAAAATTCCTTTTATCATTATATTTTAAACTTATGACATTGACTCAGTTGAAAATTACATCCATTCTTATTGACAACTCATAAAAGTTCTATCGCTAACTGGATCGCCAAGACAGAGGGTTTACGACGTGACTAACTGTACCATTCCTCCACCCAAGAACTAGACGCCGGTGTTTCAGATTCAAGTGGCAGAAGCGATCGTAAATAAGCTATTAGACTGTCCTAGCGGAGGGAATGTCCTCCTTAACGACATGCCGATCCAGCCCATACTAATGAGAGCCACATCGACGGCAGGTGCTGCTCTCTGCCCTAAGACCTCTCCCTTAGGTCCGGCGGGTCTCGAACCCCTAATAGCAATATGCTGCATAGTCATGTAGCATCTCAACTAGCAGTCTGCAACTCCTCCTCAACTGTTATTAGGATGGAGCAGATCATCACTGCTATCGTACCCTTTGCCCCTCTTAAGTGCACTTGTGTACCTAAAGGTAGTCAAAATGAAGACCATGAAGATTTTGGGTTTTATATCTAATATCATCACCGTTCACAGCCCGCAATGAATTTTATTTGGTCGATAAAATTTATTTGTATTTTGCAGTTTAAGTTAAACTAATCTCAACAAAAATGTTACGTCTCCATGTCCATCCCGTAACAAAAATACCCATCTCGTCCAGTCTTTTTTTTCTTTACTTGATTCCATGTAACACTGTTACACCTTTGATTATTTCTGTTCGTTCAATGTATTTAACGTCCTTATGAACTCTTAGAGCTGACTGTTATACACAATATTTGAATGTATGGCAGCTGTTCGTTTGAATGTTGTATGTTAGGTTTCATGATTTTTTTTTTTTACAGCGGAAAAACATTCTTTGAAGTCTGGGAATATCCTAAGCATGGTCATATAGCCAATTTCACATCCAAATCATGCGATAGCTTATGATATACATCCTGAATTTGATCATTACTATAGCGTAATGTTGTTAGAGATTTCTAACCTGATCCGTTTAAATATCCTTGTATTAATGTTGAGGTGGTGGAATTATATTGTACTCAGAAGCTCATTAAGGTAGTACAGTAATGCTATTTTAGTTTTTGTCACTGTTTAATGATGCCCTTTATTCCCGCCACCCATATATTTGTTTGGTTGTTCGCAAAATAAAAATAAACTTTCAAATTACTTATTTGTACCAGCACCGCTTTTGATACAAGCTACGTATAACACTTTTTGAAGATGTTTGTATCACATGACGTTTAGGTCAACTTTGAAAACTGCATTCCTTTGTACTCTTAATTTTTTTTTTTTAATGATGCAATGAAAAAAAAAATCTTTTTTCGTCTAGCTTTTTTATGATTTATTTTGGTAATTGACCAATTTTGGTGTTTTGAATCTTCTGGTGAATCATCTACACCACATTAATATACTTGGATAGGATTTCAGCGTAACTTGTAATGTTTAGTAAATTTTTACTTATTTTGAATATTTGAATAATTTCAAATAAATATAAAACAACTTAATTAATAATAAAAAGAAATGATTGTAAAATTAAATAGCGTTTATATGAATAACTGATTGGAATTGTTTAATATACAAAATTATTTACATAATTATTCAAAAAATATTTTAAACAATTGTTTGTACTGGGTACGAGATCCTTTGTTTGTTTACTTTGAACGACTTTATTATAGTTTTTATGATATTAAATTTTAGAGCATTTTATTTTTTTATGGGAGATATTTTAACTTATTTTTTATTTTCATTTACTGTAATCCAGGCAGATCATGACGGACATCCTCCTCGAAATGCTCAAATAAGCAGAGACAGAGTAGATATTATATGAGAGAGGGGAGGTGTTGTGGTAGCAGTGTACATATGTAAATTGGCTTGGCTTTGTCTTTGGCCTGATATTGATGTAGGCATTGGGATTAGGAGCTCCGATTGTTCCTCTAATGGCTTCTATTCTCTGCTGGGACTTACTTAACCTCTCTATGTCCTAGACCGTTACCTCAACTTAGTTGGCTTAATCTTACTTTAAAGATTAACTTTATTACTTAACGATTTATAAATAATATATATATTATAAATAATATATATATATATATATATATATATATATATATATATATATATATATATATATATATATATATATATATTAATTAATAATATACTAAGAAATTATTCAATTGAAAATAAATATGTTTGTTGTGGGACTTAATACAGCAATTTTCCTCTTATATCAGTTTAAAAAAAAAAAATGGCTCTGTTCCTCTTTCTGGATTCGAAGAAAGGGTCTTTTCACATTAAGGCTGCCAGTTCTCATATGTGACTTGTAACTCACAGATTTGAATGCCGATTTTTCTGTATGTAGTAGGGACCTATAATAGTACAAAACTATATTTATAGCCGCCGATGAGCACTGGGAGTCAAGAAAAAAAAAATTAAAATCACGTTTTATTTTTTTTTATCAGCTCTCAGTCAAGATAGAGAAATAATTTGTTCACGTAAAATTGCAGTTTTGTGTGCCTTTACCACTACCAAAACCTGATAAATAATCTCTTAAATAATAATATAAGGTATTGGTTTAAACATGAAATCCTTCACTAATTTCCGCACAACGCGTTTCGGTTGTAGTAAAGAGATAGCATACAAAATTAGAATTTTACGTGAAAAAATTATTTCTCTATGTTGACTGAGAGCTGAGAACTGGCAAGTAACTGGAAGCCTCAATGTGAAAAAGATCCGAAAATTTTTTTTTTTTAGATTTCCTTTAATTAATTCTTTTTTTTTTTTTACAAAGGGTTTCAATTAAATAAATTGAGTCATTCAGGATAAAAATACGTTAAGATCACTTTTTCCAAAAACTATTTTTTTAATGTAAGTTTAAAAGCAC
Source organism: Euschistus heros (assembly GCA_003667255.2). Lineage (NCBI taxonomy): Eukaryota > Metazoa > Arthropoda > Insecta > Hemiptera > Pentatomidae > Euschistus > Euschistus heros. The sequence continues at coordinate 682,739 of RCWM02000206.1, read as the reverse complement.
TTTTAGCTAGGCAATAGATAAAAAAAAACAATAGATCCGAACAAAAATTAAATCATAATCAGCCTTCGTCCCATAGCTTACAAATTGCTTAAGTTATGAGTTCAGAGTTGGGCAAAATTTAATCATAGCTATTTGACAAGTAATTTCTTTGAATCAATGATCTCATTTAATAATGATTAAATCTTTCAGTCAATTAATCATTAGTTCACTAAACAATTACTGAAAGATTTATTCATTATTAAATTAGGTGATTTATTCGAGGAAATTAGTTGTCCAATAGGGATAAATTAATTTTTATTAATTTTTAGCTATGATTAAATGTTGAGTTCACTATATTTGTCACCTGAGTTACGCATCATGGTGTAGAAGGATCAATAAAATTAGGATTGATGAATTAATTACCACTTCCATTAGAACTCTTTTTATTTGAAATATAGTTTTAAAAACATCTAAAAATTTCAAAAAATCGGCCCAATGTCACATAGATTATATTTAAAATGTAACATATTCTGTATATACAATCTATAATAAATAAAATAGTTTACATTATCCGTATACGTCTGTTAATAAAGTTGACTGCTCAAGCTTGCAGAAAATTATTGTTACAATTATAACACTTTTTTATATTTTATAACAATAAATAATTGCCAAAATACTTATTTATATTATTTAATAATTATAATAAGCGTTAGTCGTACCTATACGTTTTGCCAGCTAAGCCACCCCAGAGTACTCATGCCGTTGCAAATCCTCTTCTAGTACTGTTTTATAATTAAAAGGCTTGGGGGAAGGGTTGCTTCAGTGGTAAGCCGATTTGGACGTCTCACGGTACGGGACTTGCTTTTAATTCTTTCCCATCCTTTGCTTTACACAGAGATTTTTTTTTCTTGAAAACCTAAGTATTTCTTGTCTCAAACCCGAACTCCCTGGTCTCACAACAATTACGCACATGCTATATAACGCAACACCTAGAAAAGTCTGCAAAAGCGATGAATGAGGTATCTGCTTGGTTAAGCATTTCTATCTATCAAGGTAAGGATTTAGGTTATTCACAAGAAAACATTAATCTCCATATTTTTTTTTATATTTACACAGTAATAACCAGTTCTATTGCTGGAAATAGCTAATACAAAGCATGTGATTTTGCTTAGATTTTTTGAAAATGTTTACTGTGTTCGTATTTTTTATAGGTTTGTAAGAATTCTAAAATATAAATAATTTGTTTATGTGTTTCAACATTTATCAATATTGATATTAATTAATTGTTTCTAATATTGCAAGGTTTGACAAATGTTAGCTCATTTCTCATTATTATTATTAATTAGAAGTTATAAATTTTTTAGCTCGAGAATTTTAATTTGAATGCCATAATGAGCGGAAATGATGATTTAGAATAATCAAAAGAAATTTTTGAGGTTTAATATTGCATTTAATGAGTGGTATATAGGCTTGCAAAGGGTGGCTCCGGCCTTCCGCCAAGAATAAATGCAAATTGGCTGCATTAAAAAAAAAGGGAAGGGTTAGATATTGAAAACGGAACGAAATTAGATTGAGAAGACGGTGAAAAAGAGAATCCAGCGGTCAGCGAAATTAATTTAGGGTCCGAGCAAAGGAAGGAGGAAGGGTTGAAGAAGAAATCAAATTATTCTCCCCGGTGACGTCATATTGTTATTTTTTCCAGGCCTCTTCCAGGAAGGGTTGTTCTCGGGGTTAAAGAGGCCAAATCTCTTTTTAATGCCGCCAGTGTTCCGTCTTTTTATCCTCCTTTAAATACCCCCAGGCCTTGTCTTTTTCTACCGGGTAGGGGCAGAAAACGAATTAGCCGGGGTGTTGAATTTTTATTGTCATCTTTTCCTTCTCCTTCATTTCTTTTTTATCTCTCAGTCTCCTGGGACGGAGTGGGACGGAGTAATACTCCTTGCGCTCATTGGATAAACACCCCCGAGCCGTAATCTGCGGCGGTTTAGCGCACGGTTGCCCGTCCTCGGATTGTAATGGATGTCATGATTGGATCTCTTTGAGGCGGCTAATACATTAAATATACATTACACTTGGTGCTTGATTAAGCGACATGGTATGAACCAAGGTAGGATCGGATAACCAAATACATGGTTAATCGAGACACCAAAAAAGTAAGGGAAATGCACAAGAAAAAATAACGTAGGACGATGGACTATTTCATATCACAATAAAACTTATAATGTATGCAGTTGTCGAGAATGTTTAGTGTTAACGTCAACCAGAAGGTCTCGACAAAAAAAACTACGAGGCTAACTATTACAACTAACTGAGGCAGAGGCGCAGATCGGGGGACAGAGCCATCTTACGCCTTGCGCTCATTGGATAAACACCCCCGAGCCGTAATCTGCGGCGGTTTAGCGCACGGTTGCCCGTCCTCGGATTGTAATGGATGTCATGATTGGATCTCTTTGAGGCGGCTAATACTCATCCACGTAGTCATTTCCTGAAGAACAATCTTATCTTAGCCAATTCCATCGCAAAGTTAACTCAAACATACACAGAGGATTGTTAAATTATATGTGTTCGATTTTAATATTAATTAATTATGCATTACACTTGGGACTCGATTAAGCGACATGGTATGAAGCAAGATGGATCAAACAACCAAATCCATGGTTGATCGGGACACCAAAAAAGTAAGGGAAATGCACAAGAAAAAATAACGTAGGACGATGGACTATTTCATATCACAATAAAACTTATAATGTATGCAGTAGTAATATAAACAAATAACATTACTATGCATGTAAATCAAAAAGTATATAGCATAGAAAATGTATAATTCTATAATTTTATCTGCCGCCTCAAGATTTCTCCATTCTCTAAAAATCATGAAATTGAAAGATGTTGCATTAGTTATGGCTGCCAGATATTGAAGTACCTTCTCCAAACTAGCAATACTTTCTTCATTAGATACCAAACCTCCTCTTGTAATGCTAGCACAATGATTAGTTATGTCTTGTTCGGCAATAGATTGTATTGTGATAATAATAATAATAATACATAATGAAATGAAATAAAAACATAGAAGACTCGGTTGATCGAGGTTAATCGAGTTCCGAGTGTATACATTTATTTTAATTTATTTAATACATACTTGAATTTGCCATTATCTTTATTATAATTTTTATCTGATGCCCTTCACTTTATCATCACTTTATTCCGTCTCTATTTCTTTACGACACTAGGTCCTGCTGAAGGTTTAAAACGTAAGCTGAAACGTAGGCAAAATAAATTAATATATCTATTTTTTTGTGTAGTTTTGTTATGATCGCAGCACCTTATGGATAGGTATACTTTTTTGTTATTTTATTCATATAAAAATGACAAACCATATTGAAGATAAGAATATCTTATCTTGAAGATGAAATAAAATCTAATTCTAGTTAAGGAATTATTTTTCTGATTAAGAAGATCAGAAGATCTAGCTATTATTTTCATTTCATTCTCTTCAAATATGATTTTTTTCACTATATTGCAGTTTCAGTAACAATAAATACAAATTTTGAAATGACTCAATTATTCAAATAAAACTAATCATCAGTCTAAACGAAGCTATGAGATCCAGCAACCGCAAGTTTGACTTATGTAGGCCATATCAGGTATTGAGGAACGATATTACTCAAACCAAATATCCTATCAGGTGTCTTACCCCGTCAGGTGGGGGGTTTCCTCCTCCCTCTTGCAGAGGTGGTCTCTTTTTTTCTTTATTGAACCTCGACTCGATAAAGGAAAAAAAGTCACATCCTTCATGCCACAGCAGATTTATTTTCTCTTAACAATTTGGCTGGAAGTCCTTTTCAGTTTCGAATTCGACACCTCAAGTGTATTATGTTTCCATCCCGAGACATTGTTTTTTATTTTTTATTCCTTGTTTTTATCAATTAACTTACACGGAGCTGTTTATTATTCATTTTTTAATCAACGACTTCATTCATAAGGTTTGGTTACGTTCAAATAATAATAAGCTATCGAATTTCCTAAAGTCTTGATCTGTTTTTTCAAGTCTGCCTCAAGATAAAGAAAATAAATATTGCAATTTTAATGAAATTATATATTTTTCAATTTATAATTCTTTGATATTTTTATCTGTTTTCTATGTCATTGTCTTTTTCCCCAATATTTATACCCACACCTGTCACCGAAATCTCGACAATAAGTGGATGTTCTCTAAAATGGAATTAATTGTGAATATTAGGCACGAGGAAGCTCAACACCCATTGGCACCTAAACAAGTCTTGCATTTACAGTTTTATCTTAGGGGATCTCTTAGCCAGCTCGGTAGGTCCTAGCGACAAATTTTATATAAGAAAAAAACATTTTTCATTAAACTTCTGATAAGAATCCAGTTTGCAAATTTTCGATCCGTGCTACAACAAGATAGCTAAGCGTGTTAAAATGTTACGTTTCTAAACGGTATGTCCAAGCGTCAAATGCTGTATAGCAAAACATTTTCTATTAAATTTCTGACTAGAAAACTGTCGTCAAATTTTAGATTCGAGCTACACCAACAGAGATAGAGCGTACCAAAATGTATTATTTTTAAATGTGAAAAAAAGTTATACCAAAAGAGACCCCCGCGCAAAAGATATATCTATTTTAAAATATGAAAACTGATATGTCCACTATTTGATAAGTAACAAGCTATTAAATTCACCATTTATTCGTAACGAATATAATAGATATTATGATATAAGGAATGGACTTTGGGAATATACCTTGGTAGTTGTTATGTCACGAAATGGATTAGTCATCGGTTGATGGTGACGCATTCACGGATTTATGACCTTGCTAGATAGTGATATGTAATTGAGGTGTTTACGAGTGTACATTGCACCGGATCGATTCACGCCACTAATCAGACAGTGTTGAATCCAGCTGATTGCCTCCAGCAACCTCCTTTTACGATCCGCCCTTAAGACAAGTTATCACCATAACCGTGAGATAGCTCTGATGGTAGTGTTACCTGAATCCTTCCCCTCTCTTCTATTTCACACACCGATTCCCCTCCCAACACCCTCCCGCTTTATCTCATTTGATAGGCGACGCACCTCTGCATAAAAATCTAATACCACAATTTGCTTTATGCTGTTTGCTCCCGTTCTTTATGCTACTAAGAGGGTGCTATTCAGCGGGATGGTCTTTAACAGAACTCTATTTGGGCCGTGAGATTGCTATCTGCTCCCCTCTCGTATGTCTCGTGTGCAATCTGCAGAATCGAATGCATGCGGTTGAAGAAAATTTATTCTAAAATAAACATTAAATTCTTCCTAAGAATCCATTTCAGAACATGTATCAATGACAGATTTAATGTGGATTTAATTTAGACGATTTTTCAGAGAGAAGAGGGTGGTTTAAAAATTAATTGGAACGTAAAGATTTACTGCGTTATACGACATATAAAAGTAAAATTAAAAAAAAAAATATATATTATTCTGGAACTGGATTAATAAAAATGTAAAATATAAAATATCTATAAAATACGGATATTAAATATAATATAATGGAGACAAATTACATCCCTGTCATCTCACAGTTGCAATAAAGAATTATATATTTTTTTGTTTATTAATTTTTATTTATTACCTTGTATCATCCAAGTGAATAAATGATTAAGTCGAATTTCTACTAAGATGAGTCAAGCGACTAACACGAATGGTGAATAAATATTTAAATAAGATGCTAGTTTCAAATAATTATGTTTCAAAATAAACATCTTACTTACACACTTATTCACCAAGAAGAAAACATCTCAACGTTTCTTTTTATTCACTTAACTCATTTTGGTCAAGATTCAACTTAATCACTAATTCACTGGGACGACAGATATAATTGTTCCTGGAGTAATATTTTTTTTAAACCTTAATATTTTTACATTCATTTTCTTTTTTCCAGTATGTTTTTATACCATTGTTGAGATTACAGAATGATTGTATATTTTAATGCTGTTTTGTTTTCTCGTTTTTCCTTTTGCGAATCTCAACTCAAGCAATCATTCACACTTATTTTAAACGCCACTTATTTTTTCATCTTCTCAACTATAAATATATGAAAATATTTAAAACTTCACAATATATATGGACAAAAAAATATAGACACAAAACGTTCATTTGATCTATGTAATCAAATAAAATATTTCTGAAATATTCGATACTTAAATAAATGATATATCAAGTAAGTTATATAGCAGCGACTTTAGAATATTTCGTGTCTCCAATATAAAACACACTTTTCATATGTGCTTAACAGTGTGTGTTGTTTTTAGTTTCAAATGAAAAAGTACATTAAGAGCTGTTTTTAATTTTAATATTTACATTGTACATTTTTATGTGTGTTTTATTATAAACTGATTAGTTTTTTTTAACAATTAACAATGCAAATTTACTACTAATTTTTGTTATCCGTTAGAGACAATATGTCTCAGATTAATAATTATTTTACATTTCAGTTGAAAGCTTTAGTGGGTTGTATGTACCTAGTTACATTGTGACTAGAAAGTTAACTCCTGATATTTCTTTTTTGAATAAAATCCTTCCTCATGAGTGCAAAAAACAGACTTACGTCGCTACAGTTTGTTTAATAATTTTTTTTAATTATTACTCCTCTTCAGGTTCCTTAGTTTCATGAAACATGAAACATCCCTGAGTACTGAAGTAGATACTTGTTGTTCTGAATTGCCCAATCTAAGGTGCGCTGCCCTCATCAGTATACAATTTGCATAGAGGCCATTAATAATTTTCTAATAGCCCCAACTGGAGATTCTGGGTCCGATTCGTGATGAAGGAGTTGGTAACGACTTTGCAGCATTAACATTCATTAGTGATTTAGCCCACAACTTCGATACTTAATGGAGTAAAATGAGAGGGGAGGATTTGTGGGCGGAATGTCGATATGAATTTTTTGAAATGTCGATATGAATCCCCGACTAAAAATAAAGAAATATATGTAAATCAAATTGAAAACATAAACTTTTAGGTTGTCCGAAAATTTAAGCATGTTTATATTCTTAAAATAAATAATAAAAAATCATTTTTAGTAACCGAAATAAGCTTCATTCCTCTCAATACATTTCTGCCAACGCGTTGGTTCCTCTGAATAGAAATTTAAATCCTTTTATAGAATTATTAACGATTTCTGAATTCTATTGACTTTTGATCAATAATTTTTATATCGTTTTAAAAGTAGTGTAGGTCCTTTAAAAAAAAATGGTAGTTAATGTCTACTAACCATATATTATAGCCTTAGAAGTCTGGAAAGAAGAGGGTAGAGGAAGATATTAAGAACAAACATACAACATAACGATCATTAGTGTGGCTTTTCTATGCTTAAGCATTATTTATTTTACTTGCCTTGAGGTGAACAACATCATTACATTTGCTAACTGTAATTTTTTCAGTAAGTTTTGGAACAACTCTGGGATTTTCATCTATCGAAGCTCGCAAAACATCGCCATCCAGCCGCCATTATTTCGTTTTATCGCTGTTTGTTTATTAAAAATTACTCTACTTTGGAAATAAACAATACAAGCATACAGATAAGAAGAAAAAAATAAAGATGATAAGGCTATAGACGGTCAGCAGGATTAAGCTATTTAATTTGAAAATTTAACTCCTACAGAAAACTGAATCACAGGTAATCGAAAAAATAAAAATTGAAAGAAATGAGCATTGACTCCTAAAACATTGTTCCATGTTATTCTATCTTTAGGCGACAAGCTCAAGAGGCCAGATTTTTTACAAATGGGGATAATTTAAAGAAAACAAGAATACCTGAATTATTACAGCATCTTTGAAAATTCCTCCATTTTTAAACTGCGTGGACAAAATAGCCCAGTCGGCAAAATATGGTATAATATCCAAGATCTTGCACTGTGTTTTTTTTAAAATTCCTTTCAGCTCTGTACATATATTCGCTTACACGGCTCACTGATCCAAAATTGAATCCGATCATAAGATCCGTTATGCCCTTACGTTTTCCACATTCGACGGGATCTTTTATTCGGCCAACTGGGGGTGAGATAGCGTAGGAGCGGACCGTCATAAAGTTGCTCCTTATTCTTGGGGATAATCGAGTTTGGAGGAGTTTGTGCCGGGCAGATACTCGCCGATATCGGAAAATCATGAAGGCGGTGGATCGGATATCTTGAGGAAATAGGCCATTGACTCGGATTTGGCACCCGCCACCGAGGGGCTCTCCTGTCAGTCGTTTATCGACCCTCTTACGTCTCGGCTTCCCCTTACACCTTTAATTTATGTCATTAGACTTATGAAAAATTGTTTAAAAGTCAAGCCGACACAAAACATTATTAATATGATATTTAATCAATGCATTATAAGTGATTTTCACAAGATTATCAACAGTATCTACTGTAATTTTAATCTCTAACATAAGAGTATAAATAAATATTTATTATATGTAGATAAACGTTTATGAAATCCAACTCATAATATGTACAATAAAAAATTATTGAAGAAATCTCTTTTTACTACATTTTCGTTTTTAATTTATTTTATATATTGTATAGTTAAAGTTTTATTTAATTCTAATTCATTTTCTTTTTTTATTGTAAGTATTGTATGAATGGATTTTTTTAACTATCCATATTACTTATTGCTCTTAAGTAAGGCTGATAACTGTAAAAAAAAAAAAAATAAATAAATAAAGTATTTATTAAAACATTTGTAGATAGATGAAATATCTGTACAATATAAAATATATAATGTATAAAAAAATTAACATGTAAGTCTCTGAAAGTATAAACTATCTTAAACCATCATAATTACTCAATAATTTCCTCTTAAGTATTTAAAATAAATAGTAAAATTTTAATTATTAATGTGGTAAAGTGTACTATATTATTTTTCTTTGAAGATTCATGTTGAATTTGTTTATCATTAATGTGTATTTTTAAATTTATTTTTTTTAAATAATTCCTACGCATCATATTTTTAGAGTGCAAAAAAAAAAAAAAAAAATAATAAAATAAAAAGTCAAAAATATTTTGACTACATTTTCATATTTTTATTTAATTTTTTTTTTTGTAAGACTAGCTAACAGTAGACTCTTACCAATTTTCTATTATTTTATTTAATTTAAAATTTCTGATAACATGAATTGATTGGGTTATTCAATTATCAAATGTATGGAACCTTAGCGCAATAATTCAAAATTCTTTAAAAGCCTCTTGGAAAAAAAATTGAGCCTAGGATTAGTAGAGGCTAAAAAAATAAATTCATACATTAAAATGAGAATTACATTCATAAAACAAAACGCCAGACAATTTGATTACACGTGTTTTTACGTTTTGGCAGTAAATTTATATGTTTTCTACAAAGCGGCTTAAAAACTCACTACGACCAGTCAAAATAAAAAAATAAAAATGTTTTTTTATAAAACATCAGGTAAAGATTAATCAGGTTCCGCAACCTTTCATTAAACCAGGCAGCTCTTACCTATTCAATTAAATACCGTTCAAGGTAATTAAATATTTTATTTTCGTACAACCAGTTCTTTTTTCAACAGGTTGACATTTTCATAAATTATTTAGGTCCATTTACATTATTCAGCATTGACCTAATACTCAGATAATTGTAGAAATATCGAAATTAAAATATCAATCAGAAAAATAAACATTCCTCAATAAAAAACAAAAACCTCCACCTACAAGGGGTGGTCCAGAACTAAATCAACCTTCAAGATCAAAGGTATACCGCTGTGGATGAAAGAAGCCGATAGGAGCACGTTCGACCAATGGCAGCCGTGCCGGAGGTAGAAACGGACCAATGAGAAGACAGAAGACACCTTTGTTATCCCTCCTCTTCATTATGCCAGATAATTAAAGCAGTTGTGAAGACATGGAGTACAATGGTGACCGCCACACCAGGATTGTCTATTGTCGGAGGGAAAAACCTTTCAAAACTATATCGCCTTTTTTATATCCATCTTGCTCTCTGTAACGGGACGTGGTTCTACATGTAATTAGTTATCTATTCAGCCGCCATTATTGTCATTTTTCTTGTTCTACAATATTCAATTAGATTTAATTTAAAACGTGTTACACTCAACAATGGATTCAATTTGGAAAATCAATCTTGAATGTGTATTTCGGGGAGCACAATGAGTTGGAATAATTAAAATTGTATTTTAAGTAACATCTTCAATAGGTTTTGATATTGCCCCTTTGCGAAACAAGGAAATATATTGAGAATATGTCATTTTGCTTATATCAATACCGATCAGCAGCACTTAATGAGTATATTTTTTTAAAGAAACTAAATTTTTTTATTCATACTAATAAATAAAAGGTAAAGCCATTTTTCTCCTCCTAGCCGTGAAAACTACTGAATCAATCTGTACCTAATTTGAACCACATCATCTTCATAGTTCATAGAAGATTCAGCAATAATAAAATTTAAAAATATTCAATCATATTACCATAAAAAAAAGCGATAAGTATGTGATGCGCATAGAAGTTTGATAATCGACCAACAGGTGGCGAGCACTATTCGAATGAGGTTACAAAGGTACGATGTTATATAGAGCTGGACATTTATGATAAAATTTTCTTATTTTCAATTCAATTTTTATTAAAAATGCTTTAAATATATGAAGCGACATGTCATCCTAGTGCAGTTTAACATTACCGATATGTGGCCATTCTGCAATAGAGATTGCAATGGTAAAACTATCAAGCCCAACTGCACCAAATTTTAATTACATCTTTACAGTTCTTAAAATTTATAATAATAAATTTTACTGCAATAATAATCACAATGTATAGTCTTCAGTGCCAGAAACGAGGTTTACAAAACAGTCATATAACTTTCTGGTTAGAAATTACAATCCAACCAGATGGATCAATAAAACTATTTCTGCCGATTAGGATGTCTAATTGTGCTTTTACGTAGTCAAGTTGAGTGATGGTACATTTTTTCATTCACATATAAAACTATCATCTATAAACTACTGTTAGTTTTTGACTTTTTACCATTTACTAGACCAACTTAAATGTTTCCGATTGATTTTAATACCCATTTTCATGACTGTAGTTAAGTCTTTTTTTTTTACCAATTTTAGCTTCGGGGCTCCACTAAATCAGCCATTATCTCGTTTTCAATCCTTACAAAAAAAAAAAATTCTTTGAGAAATTCTCAATGCTCCTAATGACCATAATATTCTATATGTTGCTGATTTAGCACAAAGCAGAAACTTATCCTTTCATAGTATGCTCATAAGCATATGAATACACTAATCTCTCAGCTTATTTACTATTTTATTCCCGAAAACCCTTTCAGGAGTGAGGCCTATTGACTTAACGGATTAAAAGTAAACACAAATTAAGATCCTTTTTCAAAAAAATTTTTTTTAACTATGTTAAGATATTTAAATTTTGGATTTTTAAAATAATTATTAGTGCAATTGTTCAACTTCCCGAAATGCTCATATTGACTGATCTCCATCCTACGATGTTTGCTTTACAAGAACCCGTATATTTAGCTATCGAATCGTTCACTTTTTGATTTCTTGATCTTTATTATTAGATTTTTCTTCAATCAAATTTTTAAATCATATTTTATTTAAAAATTTGTAACATTCTTTAATTTGAAAATTTAATTTTCTGTAAAGTGATATGAATAACTGACAAAAGTACTCTTTATTTCGTACATTGGACTTGAAACTTTTAATTCTGAGGTTAAACTAAACGATCGAATTCATTTCGCTTCCCAATTTTCTAATCCAAAATCCTTCATAAAATTCTTGAAGTCTCTTATAACTTAGCCAAGAAATTAATCCATAAACACCATAATGACCCAAATATTGCTGATTTTACGCGAAAAAGATATATACCCTTTCATTATAATCACCTACTTAAATCCAGAATTATCTGCTTCTCATTTTTTTTAAATATTCTTAGATATTCACAACTGTATATATTATATATAAAACAAGAAAATGATTACAATAACATGTAAAGTACTAATTACTAGTAGCACATCTATAAAACTTCTGCATTAGAAGGTCTCTTGGCCAACTTCTTCTCACACGCCACGGAGGATAATCAGGAATATATTATGTGGACAGTTGGGAGACTAGTGGATTTGAGTGGCTATACAGTTTAATATGAAAGGATAGGTTTCTGATTTTATAGAATATTGAGATCTTTATGGATAAGTTTGTTTGTTAAATAATATAGAGCGTTGAGGATTTTACGAAGGATTTTGGATAGTAAGGACTGGATACGATAAATGCTGGAAGGTTTAGTGGAGTTCCAAAGCTCAACTCCCTCTGTCCAAATGAGTGTAATTACTGTCATGTAAATAAATCTGTAGTAATTTATTGGGAGATTTGAATGCTTGTCTAGTAAATGTTAGAGTAGTCTGTAACGACGAGCAGTTTCTTGTCGTTTTATTCTAGTATGTGGATTCCAAGTTAAACGTTTGTCCAAGTGGAGTCCTAGGTAGCGGATATGTTCAACAGGGATTAGTGGAATATCATTAAAGGATACCGTAGGACAGGAAGTCGTGGGTATACAACGAAGGGTGAAGGTTATTTGGTGAGATTTTTTTGGTATTTGACATACATTCCAGACATATGTGAAATAATTTTAAGTGCTAAAATGGCTGATTACATGCTGATTATAATACTAAAGAGAAATAGATACTGTATAATAACCACAGTAGTAATTCAAAGTGAAATACTATTATTTATAATTATAATAATTAAGTTTCAAGATATAAATTTTTTTTTTTTTTTTTTTTTTTTTTTTTTTTATTATGTATTTATAAAATTACAACTGTTAAAAATATGATACATGTGATAAAAATGAAAGTCTTGTTTTTAAAGCACCTACCCAAGCACTTATAAAGGTTCTTTATTATGAAGTATATATTAAGGCCATCTTCTTTTCAGGCGCCTCGGAGGATTATCTGGAATAGAGAAGCAAGTAACTAATGGATTTGAATGGTTGTGGAGTTTGCTATGAAAGGATTGATATCTGGTTTGAGCTAAGTCAAAACGTAAATATTAAGGTCTTTGTGGATATTTGTACATAAAGCATTTAGGATTTTTCTAAGGATTTTGGATTGCAATAACTAGGATATAAAATTACAGTAAAAAAAATGTTTTAAAGAAGTATATAAAACTCATAGATAACAATACCTAACTAAATAAAACTATGTACATAAAATTGCAATAACTAGGTATTGAAAAAATACAATTTTAAATTTACTATCCATCTCTGGCCTTGCCATTTCAGTTACATAAATAAAACATTGAATTATAATATATAAAAAAAATGTTGTTAAGTCGAATAATTTTTTTTTAAACCATTTTCGTTTAAAGTTCACATGAGCCACGGTTGAATCTGCAATTAACAATTCCTCTGAATAATAAATTCGTTGTTATGGTAATTAAATTAGTGCTGAATTGAGGAGGTTATGGCTTCCTGTGCCTGCCATCTTTGAGTAGGTTTAATTGACGCCATTAATATAATGTGTGAGTTGGGAGTATGAGTTTGATTGGGTTAAGTCTTCAGGAGTGCGCTTTCATCACTACACATCACGGCCCTTCCATCAAGTTCATTAGGTTTTGAAAAACTTAAACTTTTCTTTAGTTAGTGAAAAGGTGGTGTAACTCATTCAGCCTTGGTATAATTATTTCCTGGTAGTTTTCATTGTAATTTTAATATTAATTTGAAAATTATCATAATTGTACAAGGCCTCCTAATTATTTAACATTGCTTAATTATTGTTATTTATGATTCTTTAAGTGATATCTTATTTATCAATTTAGATTAATATTTTAACTTTTAAATGTAAGTTAATAATCTATGAATAAATAATTTACTAATTGATTATTTTCGAGGCTGAGTTTCTCTATTTTCCGGAAATATTTCTATTTTTTTTTATAACTACAATCTACTTCGACAAATCAATTAACTACTATAATAAAATTTGAATATATTTTTTTAATTTAATATTCGGAAGGGGTTAATTTTATCTTATCAATAAAAAGTATACTTAAAAAAAAAAAAAAAAAAAAAAAAAAAAAAAAAAAAAAAAAAAAACTCAATTTCTCCCTCACTAGGAAATGTTCATGGTTAAGTCCATCTATAAACTACTGATTTTCCCAGTTTACATTTTAAAATAAGAATTAAATTTAAAGGATTAAACTACATTAAATTAAGTTCACAATTAATGATTATTATTTGAAATAAACAAAATTAAGAGAGGATAAGGTTTTCAAACGTGACTTTTTTCATTCAGTCCAATATAACACCTAAACGTCAGTTCCATGCGAATTATGTTATATAACTTATTATGTATTATATTTTATTTTTATCTCTTGTATATTTTATTTCATTTCTTGTATATATTTTTATTTTATTTCTTGTATTTTTAAAGGCGATTTATTTTAACTTTCTTATTTTATTTTATTTCATTGCACTTGAGTGAGGCAGCTTGTAATTATTCAAATAAAATGTTTTCTAAAAAAAAAAAAAATGTTACATTAAAAAAAATAAAATATTTTCCATTAAATTTCTGGTCAGGAAACTATCGAAAAAATTTCTATTAGAGCGATACCAACAGTTCTAGAGTGTGTCGAAAAATCCCCAAAACTCAAAAATTTAGGCAAAACGTGACTTTTTTCATCCAAACCAATGTAGCTCCTAAACTGTATGTCCTAGCAACAAATGTTGTATAACAACAAATATTTTCTATAAGAACTTTTTGCGAATTTTTTATCTGAGCAACGCCAGCAGAGCTAGAGCCTGTCAAAATGTTACATTTTTTGAGGGTAAACTAAGTTACCAAAAAAAAAAAAAATTCCCCTAGCAATTCGATACTTATATCTATGTCCAAAAATATACTTAATATTAAGAAAAAATAATAGTGAAATATTTGTATAGAATTAAGTTAATCTGGAGTTACATCAAAATGATTACCGCTACAATTACTCTTTGATTTGTTTTAATTATGTGTTTTTCTTGAATTTTTTTTTTCTTTTCAACTTATTAAAATCCTTCATATCATTTTGATGAATGTCTTCCGTATTAAAATTATTCAGAGCTCATTAGCCAAAATAAAACTAAAAAAAAAAAAGAAATAGGAAAACCGCGGTCATTGACTGGGGCCCAATTACAATTCTGGATGTTGTTTTTGAAAACGAAATACTCTTCTATAATACGTGTTATTTATTCTTATAGCTTCTGTTTTTTCCTCCTTAAACATAAATAATTCAGTGAGCGTGGAACCTGTTCTGAAAACATTTAAGACCGATTATAGAAATTACCGTGGACATGTCTCGAGCAATTTTTCTCCGAATCTTAACTGGATTTAATTAACCGTCAAATCTTGTTTTTAGTCTCGGTGGGAGTTTTAAATTCTCTTTATGTCCTTACCTCCTGAATAAATTTGTAACAATATTTTAATAGGTCCGGTCGGATTGCACTTATTTTTTATTTCTAACAGCCGACTGATGGAACCCTGAGAAATGTATAGAAGTTGTTATTGGATGGAAAGTCAAAATGGAAACGACTTGATAAGATCAGAGCTAACGGCGGATTTTCAAAGGATTGATTACTTGATCTGATTGACTTCCTATCAGAGACCTTATCTGATAATATAGTTGATAATCCTGTGTGGTCGCACTACATCAAAATTTTAATTGAACCATCTTGTGACAGTCTGATGATAATTATAACGTCAAACCAGTCGTATTTTTTTTTTTTTTTTTTTTTTTAATTACTGATAAGTTGAGAAATGCCATTCTGCAAGTAGACACTCCTATATTTCTTTTAGAATAATAACCTTTATTGATTGAAATATAATATTTATTAACTATTCGTTTATTACTGTATGTATAATAAATGATTAAAAATAATATTGTGTTCATATTTTATGGATTTAAACTATAACTTTTTATAATCACAAGTTAATTAGTATAAATCATATCGTAAGCTTGGTCCTTTACAAGTCATCTTTACAAGACTAAGAATTGGACACTCAAAATTAACCCACAGTTACTTATTGGAAGACAAACAACCCCCAAAATGCAACGAATGTCAGGTAAATCTGACTATAGAACACATTCTTATTGAATGCCAAAAATACAACAAGCAAAGAGAAGATAACGGTCTGACGAATCAAGACATTGCAACATTACTAGAAAACAACTCATATCTCCACAAACACATTATTCAATTTTTAAAAGAAACAAACCTGTACAAGGAATTATAGTTCTGAACCTGAGTATGGTGCCTCTAACCAAATGTGGTGGTACATGGTACCAAAATGTAAATAAATAAATAAATATCGTAAGCTTATTTACATAAGCGGGAAAAAAAAAATGTAAATTTTAATTTAAATAAATAATGAAATATATAGATATCATTTAAAAATACTAAAAAAGTAAATAAAATAAGTAGGAAACTATAAACATTTCTAAAGTTTGTGTTATATAAGAAATTAAAAAAAATCTCATTTGAATCACTTCATTTAAAAATATAATTTTATATATCAACGTTTATAATTAAATGCTCTCAACTGTTAAGTTGTTTCCAATCAGCTTACTAGTCTCTTTTCCTATTGGACTTTTTTAAAAAAAATAATAAATAACAAAAACAAAATCAAAGAGATAGTTAGACAATATTAGAGGATAAAAAAATATTAAGAAACAATTTTTTGAAACGCGGAATTAGGAATTAGGAAATTAGATTTTTAAAACTCATAGATTCTCTCATAATTTATCGGTGACTGGAATGGTTTTTCAACTCAAAAAACTTAGAAACTCCTCGTAGGCTAAATTAAATTCTTTAGAAAAATGATATAAAAAGAAATACTTGAAAGAAACGTTTAATGTATTTATCTCTTATTCGAAAAATTTTAATTTAAATTTTTACTTTTCCTCATGAAATTCATACTGTATTAGACCCACTTTTGATCCATTTAAAAATCATAATGGTTTGAACAAATAATATATTTAATCAAAATTTGTATTTTCCCCCTGAAATACGTATTCAGTTATGAAGGTTTTGAGGGCAAATATATTTAAGATAAAAACTAGTGGAAGTTCCAAATTAGGAATCAGATTTTTTTTTTTTTTTTTAATATTTAAACTAACATCAAGGATTTTAAGTTGTTACTGTTATCTAAACCGAATAAATCTCTCAACTAACTCCTTTTTAACCTATTTTTTTGGGAATTCACATGCATATTTCTGGACACCATGGTTTGTATTTGACTCTTGATTTGCCCGTAGGATTTTTTATGAAGTTTGGATTCGATCTTGTACAATGGGTATGCATATGTCTCTGGGCAATGTTATGTTATTGACGTACCCGGTTAATTATATAATGAGTCTTAATATTTTTAAATTAAAAGTCTGTATTTTTAAATTTTACATTTTTTTAGCTATTCGGTAATTTTAAGAATTCTTTTTAAAATAATTTTTAATTTTACCTAACCTAAATCTCAAAAATTTTCATTTAAATTTCAGCTTCGTTCTAGCTCTGCAATATATTTCGCTGATTTCTTTTCTTACTTTTATTTAGTTTCATGTTTATTTGTTTAACTTTATATCCATTGTTGTATTTGTCCAAATACTAATGGTATGCCATTGGTATCACACAAGGAGATGAACCAATCTAGATACAGACACCGACTGATGTGTTAATAGGACCGTAGGCCACCCACTATCCTTTGTCCTAGCTACATAATTATGTTAATCCATTATCTATGTCGAGGGCCGTCTCGGAACTTGAATAATTTTTTTTTTTCTAAACGGACTCGCTGGGGAAACCATCCTAATCTCTGGACAGCATAATGTCAATCAATTGCCTCTAAAGATAAGGGCACTATCTCTGTATAAATGTATTGTATTTAAATAACTCGGGGAGGTTATGAGATCCTCTCATATGGCGCACGAACCTTTTGTGTCAAGATGCGTATTAGCCTAGAGACAATGTCTATTTTCCTCTTTTTATGCATTCATAACAGTGGGAAACACTTTCTGTTTACTAATAGAGGACGCTGTATATGTGGAATTTTTAAGTCGTCTCTTAAAGTTTACCTTATTCAAATTGTGGAATTAATATTATTTACCTTGTTGGAACGACTTTCTACTGCTAATTGGGAGTTCGCAGATCTTGACTCGATAAGTTCCTCCTAGTTGTAGGGGATTAGCATTGAAAAGATACCCTTTTGTCTTAAATGCCCTGGGATGGTGTTTTGATTATTTCTTTATAACGCCTTATACATTATTCCGGTATAAAGTGGGCTACATTCATTTTTGTTAAAGTGATACATATGAATTTCGTAAAAGAAAAAAACTTTATATAATGTACCAAATAAAATCCCTTTAACAGTATATATAACTCTACCCTTCAATAAACATACTTCGCGTATTCGAAAATAAATTAAAATTAAAAAATATACTTTATTATAGTACACTAAGACATGAAAATGTATTATAATATTTCATTGAGAAAAAATATTTAACTATGTATTTACGATATTAATACAGTATAGATACAAGAATATAATATGTAACTTATAATCAAATACATAAAAAAATAATAAATTTCCGAGCATTTCCATTCGTTCTTTGTACTTTTCACATGTAAGCCCTGTTCCATATTTTCAAGTTTAACGGTGTTTATTTCCATCAATCTAAAGTAACCTCATTTGCTGTAAATTATGTTTTCCATAAAATATCGCCTAATAAGGCTCCCATCTTCGTTCAGATTTGGGTTGAAAACCCTTTCGTCTTTAATTTCTTGAGATAATTATCTGATTATTCATGTACTAAGATTATTGGAGTTTCTTGCTGAAGTGATGCACATGATGTACAAACTTCTTGTTCATTCATTCATTTTACCTTACCTTATGGAGCTACCAACCATCAAGCTTTCATCCATATATCAAAATAAATTCAATTTATTACCATTAATCTGACTCTTAGAGCGAAATCTATTTTCCTAGGACTAACTCCTTAAACTTAATCCTCCATTGATTTTTGTGATATCTATTGGCTATCATTCTTTTTACGTAGCTGAATGATACGTATTTTCTTTCTTCCATGATCAGGACTAGAATCTTCCATTTAATAATTTTTTTATTTTTATTTTTTTGACATGCGTGTTTGTCAATAAGCCACTTTTAATTAAACAGTATTTAATTTTTGAAATAATTATGAATTAGTAAATATCATTCTTGTTCTAAGTAAAATAAATTTTTATTTCACTAGGCTTTTTTATTTAAACCAATAATTACAATCCATTATCAATAATTAAAAAAAAAAGGAACTGGATGAAATAATAAATCAGAATATAGAGAAGTACACAACAAATAATGGAAATATAAACAAATAAAAATTATAAATGTTAAAATTAAAAAATTACATTGTATGATATGTATGATTAGTTCTTGAATTTTTTTAATATCTTCAGCTCAGATAATATATTAAAAGAATGTCATTAAAAGGCTTGTTGGGCTTATCTAGTAGGCACTGCATCGGTACACATGATCCTTAA
This sequence comes from Euschistus heros, assembly GCA_003667255.2. Lineage (NCBI taxonomy): Eukaryota > Metazoa > Arthropoda > Insecta > Hemiptera > Pentatomidae > Euschistus > Euschistus heros. The sequence continues at coordinate 663,187 of RCWM02000206.1, read as the reverse complement.
CTTCTCCGAACATGTTACCTCAATGAAGATATAACGTACTAACGTGGATATATGTCTCTAAGTTGTATGTAATGATTTTGGAGGCCGTGGCTTGTGGTATGCTGTCAATAACCGCTTCGCGTGTGGTCCCTAAGACAAAAGATCTATTGTTTTATAGAGTGCATACACATCCCAGCTCTAGATACGGCATCTTCTCGGCTCCATTTGTCATGCCTACGTCTCTCCACTGTCACCGCTACACGACTGCCATCTTGGATATGAATAAATTTGAATATTTCCACTATCGAAATTCGCTGATAGCTGCCAATTGTAAAGAATGATATGCAAAATAATACAACCCTGAGACGGGAATGGTAGAGCTGTTTTTAATGGCTTTCAATTCATTTCGGAGTAAAGAAATATATTAATTTATTTTTATTTCATTTTTATGTTTTTTACTTTGAATTAAATTATTCAGTAACTTATAAGTTAATAACAAAGCTTTATACAAATCTAATAAAACCAATATTATAAAATAACCTTTAATATTATTTTAGAAGGCGAAAATAATCGTGCTCGAACTGTCCAAATATTTTATAAAAATAAATTAAATAAAATATAAAAAGAATGAAATTTAAAAAAAAATGTAAATTATCGTAGTTTTTTACAATTAATAAATATGAAGGATATTTACATACCTGTTGATACCATACTATCATTGAAGGGCAACAATGAATATTATTGTTCTATTTTTATTAATTTATTATTTAAATCCGTCGTTTTTAATTTAATCACGTCAGCCACCTAAATTTGAGTAAATATAATAGCCATTAATGAAAATGTCTTTACCATTTTGAAAAAAAAAAACTATGCAAGCCCAAAGTCATAGGTTTTCTGGGCAGCACTTTGAAACTCTTACTTTCATTGTAAATATTTTTTTAAAAATATTATTTTACTAACAACAATTATTCTACAAAGTCTCTATATTTTATTATGAAATGCATATTCATTGCCTATATATATTGGAAGGCATATATTTGTCTATATATGTCCAATAAGTCTTAATAGATACGATTGACATAACGACTTGCCTACTATTAAACGATGTTTAGGACACCAATATTGGTTGCTTAGAGCATTTATCTCCCCCTTAGGAACTTTTGATTACTTTATTACGCTTCTTTAGTTGTGGACTATGAATCCTACAAACTCGCTTGAATTTCATAATTATTTTGTAAAAAAAAAAAAAAAAAAAAAAAAAAAAAAAAAAATCAAAAAAAAAAAAAAAAAAAACTAAGAATTAATTTGAACTTTTATTTTTTCTATATTATAATGTTTGTTTGTTTTTTCTTTACAGCCCTCTACCAGAAAAGGTTGAGGAAAGAAAGGAAAGCCAGGCGACGACTCCAGGATCAGCTGGAACTGGAGATGAAGAGAAGGTCACAACTGGAAGAAGCCCTCAAAGCTGCTGGAGCGCCACCTGAAGCTCTCAGGGTACTAACAGGTGAGTCATTAAAATTTTGATGTCATATTTGCAATTTTAATTTTATGTTCTTTTGACGCTGCAGACGTTCCAAAAAAAAAAACATTTTTCATAATTTCTGATAAACTTAAAGTTATTTGTTGGTCTTTTAATAAAGTTTATTCCAATATTTAGTTGAATTATGAAGGTTTCAAAAAATTGAAAAAAAAAAAAACGTAATATATATGTGATAAATATTATAGTTTGAAATACAGTTCAAGTACTGTACCATTCCCATTCGTCTTTATTAAATTAATTGTTTAAAAAATATATTAAATATCTTGAACTCTAAATATATTTTTAAGCCTGTAATTGTTAATACAGATAACATTTTTTAATCGTTTAGTGCTGTATTTTTCCCGAAAATATCACAATATCCTTAACTATCGACTGCAAATGGATTCGGAAGGAATATTCGGAAGGAAAATTATGGCGTCTTTAGTTCCGCTGGTTCCCGCTAGATCTCTCTGCGTTAGCCCTCCTCACCCTCTCTTAACTTTTCGAATAACAAATCAACATTATATTATTATTTATATTTTTCATTCATATATTGTTTGTTTCTTCTATTATTTTTATATTTATAAAAATATGAACTGTAGACCCAACACCGTTGAATACCATCGTTTATTTTTTATCTGGAAATCTTTTGAAACAAAACATATAATCATACATTAGGTAGCTGATTTTTTTTTTTAATTTTATGTTTGTTTGTTTTTTTACTTAATGTTATTTACATAATGCAACATTGATTTAGTGTCTTATATTTTGATATTTTCTTATTTCCTGTTCATTATTTCCTTATTTTTCATTTTAACATTAGAAGGTAAACAGAAGTTAATATTATTTTGAACAGGGATTTAGAGTTTCTTCGTTAATGAAGGAAAATAGCCTTTCCCCTCGAAAAGTAGCGACTAAAACACCGAAATAAATCGGAAGAAGGTTAGAATCGATAAAAGGTATTCTGGGCGAGCGTAGGGGCTGGAGACGTGCTTTCGGAACGGTGCCAAAAAAAATAATTAATTGAACATACATAAACTAATTTGTTAATTTTAGTTTCTATACTTAATTGCATTTTTATAACTTACCTCTGTATGGTTTAGTCAATCGAGCAAAGTTTTTTATTTTAATTTTATTTATTCATCGTTTATTGATGTTTGCAACTGTACAAACTCTATACAAAATGTAAATTTGTGGTAAAATTATTACAATGGCATTTTCAATAACTTGTGAAGAACTACTCATTAGTGTACCACACTAGGCCATCTTCTTTCAGACGCCTTGGAGAGTTATCAGGAATCGAATGAAAGAGAATTTAGAAAATATTGGATTCACGTGTGTATGTAGATTATCATGATAGGATAGATATCTTGTTTGGGCCAAATCTTCGTCATATGGGACATCTAGATTGTTATGGATAAGTACGTTTGTGATATAATAAGCAGCATTGAGGATTCTGTATAGTAAGGATTGGAAGGTTTAGTGGGGCCCCAAAGCTCAGCTTTGTATGCACAAATGGGTATGGTTACTGTTAGGTAAATAAGTCTTTTGTAATTAATTGAAGCTATGAACGCTTGTCAATTAAATATTGGAGTAGTCGAAAAGTACATAGCTTTTTTTTTTTTTAAATATGAAAAGTAAGTGTGGACAAATGTACAAACTTAGTATATAAAAAAATTTAATTTATTTTTCCACTTTACAATATTTCAGCTTACACATAATAAAAAATATTATAGATCGCAACTCCAAATATTTGCTATTGGCTCGGTAGTTGTGATTGCGGTCTGGAGATAGGACGATAATTGAAATTTATCCGGTTCGGCGGGTGGTACGTGCCCGGAAGACGGAGCCTAGGCACAGCTCCTAATGTCTGAGGATTAGAGGAAATTAGTTATACCTTTCCCGAGGATTACTCATCAATTAATTCTTGGGCTCGCTGCGGGGGAAGGGAAGGAATAATTACCAAAACGTTAATTCCTTCTGAGTGGGGCTGATGGAATCATTATCGCGGCTTTTCTACAAGCTCTCGAAAGTCTGTCACAGCCCGTCAGGGACCTGGAGGATGAGGGGGAAGAAGGAGGAATCTTGAAGAAGTATATGGATGTTGACGGCAGTCAGCTTTGAGATATGAAATGGAGTTTCAGTTAACTGTATATATACATTATTATATTGTGACATAAGCCAACTAAGGACCACTCGTATATCATTTCCTGGTTTTCCTTTTTCCTCCTCTTCGCCCGTATTTTTCTCATCCCTCCTATCTCTTATAATTTCTCAGACTGTCTCTCACCTTCCTGCATCATCCTCTCCACCAAAAGGACCTTTATGCTTCCCATCATTTACCAGAATTTTTCTCCATCATGGTTGTCTTTATCTGTGATATTCTCTCCACTTCCTCCTCTATTTGTTCCGATGATATCTTGACGTTTTTCAGTCTCATCACTGTATCAAATATTAGTTTGTCCATACTATTTTGATTAATTCTTTTCATTTATCAATATTATAGTCAACAAGTCCCACTTATCATCATCAGTGGATTGTAGGAAATGTATTTCACTGTTGGCAGTGAAGTGGCACAATAGCAACATATCGCCTAGCCAACCTACATAAAAATAGAAGAGTTGCATTAAAAACATTAAACATTAAAAAAATTCACTTATTTAATCCAGTTTTACAAGGTTTTACTACCTTTTTAAAATATACTTGTATGTTTTATTTTAATAATATAGAGAAAAAGATATATCGTAAGGTTATTTTCGATATATAATAAGAAAAATATTAAAACGAAAATATTCGTTATCGAAGAAAATATATTGATATATTGTATGTAGATACCCACTCCAACTTTCAACTAATCCACGTAGAAGAATCCCATAGTCTCCATCCCATAGAGTATCACTCACTGGTTTAATAAGTGTTTTGTAATTTTCATATAAAGTTCTAGTAAAATGCCTTGTAAACTTTACGCAACACATATTAATAATAAATAAGCAAAATAAATTAACGTTAGCAGTCAAGATTATACAACTCACAATGAGTATGTTCATAGTGAGCTTTTGAATTTCACCATCTGCCATATTCCGAAAATATCATTCGCTCACAGTTGATAAAAAAGAGCATTTCCTTGTTTTAATTAATATCATTATTATTATTAATATTAATTGATTACATAATTGTAATCCCAAATAGAAAATTTGAAAGAATAGTAGGGGTTATTCACTGTGTTTGAATGTTTTTACAATATTTTCATTTCTTCTTTTATATTTCATTGGATTTCACTCACGAGACTATGGTATAAGACCTAATCTTAGACAAAATCGTTCTTGTTTAGGCAACTTATTGATCAAAGAATATATATTTTAATAATTGATAATATAATTGTAATTTCCGGCAGCATTATTCTTTATTGAAAATTTTATTGCTTTATAAGGTTATTTCTATTTTCAACTGTTTTACAGCTATCATTCTTGGCTTGAAGTTTTTTTTTATTCAGACTAGTTATAAAATTTGAATTTTAAGTAAAAATTAATTTTAAAACAATCCGAAATTTCATGGTGTCATAAAAAACAAAAGATAGAAAAAAAAAAAAAATGAACTCATTTTCCTCCACAGAAGGCCCATCGTAGTGGAATTTCCGGCCGAATGAGTTATGTTGCCTAGTGAAGAAACTGCCCACTTAATTCCAGCCATCCACTTCTTGTTTTTTCCTTACCTCCTCCCCTCCAGTAGTCTTGGTAGTTCAAGACGTTGAAAAAAAAAAAAATAACCAATGGCGTAAAAAGCTCTTATAATCAATTCCTACCTGTTTTGGGACAATTGTTGTATACAGATCCCCACCTTGGGGTAGGGAACAATTTAAAATTTTTTTGTTCACCCCCTCGAGTTCACCTGCTGGGAGTAAATTATGGATGGAATTAATGGATTATGTATCGGGGCATCTGTTCCATGGATATAATGACAGGGCTCGGGGTAATAAATATAATACTTTTTGTGTCAGCTTTACCTCCGCCTCTTACCCCCACCATTCGCGTCTTTCGTCGACGATCTCTTCGTTTCATAAAATGGCGCCTTTACGACTTCCTTCTGTTATATTAAATATTCCTCTGTTACGAGCATTATTACTTTTTTTTTAATTATCGACCCAAAAAAAGTAATATATATTTATATCGATCTACAACGATTAAGTCTATTAGCATAAATTTAATTAATTTATTTAATATAGACCACAGTAGAATGTCATTAGTTTTTGACAGATTATGTTAGTGTGAATAGTTAGAATGAAGCCTTTTAGATCCGTCAAAACACGTAAATCGAGCCTCAATTTCATTCGACTTGAATTTCTTTTAAATCACTGTTAATCTCAGACTAAACAAAATTTTTCAGACTGAACAAAATGAGCACAGCAAGAAATTTTCAATTTAATGTTGAAAAAACCCGTAATCCTATAGGCTCAATCGTAGTCTTAGTTGTGTACACAAGTCGTTTTCAAAAATAATTAAAAAGTATTTTTTCAGTTCAGAGGGAAAAACCAATAAAAATAATGATGAATTTTAAAGAAGCATTAGGGCATAAAATCTGCTTACAACTTCAAAGTAACAACAAGATAATTAATTGCCTTGGTTAACATAAATAACATTTTTATAACAATCAATTATTTTTATTTAATATGGAATAATTTAAATAAAAGTAACAGGCTTAATAAATCTCAATTGAAATGTATAATAATAGTTATAGCTATATTAAATACGTTTTTTAAAATGTATAATTACCTCTAGAAGAGTTATTGGCATTATTTTCTTTTTATATTTTTGTTTTAAAAATGCAAATAATCTTTTTATTGATTTTTCTTCGTAATTAAGATTTTCAAATATTGGGGATTTTTAAGAATGTCAAGAGTTTTATTTTTATTTTCTGTTGTGTGATTTGCATGCTGCAACATAGGTTCGTGATAAAGTCCTCACAAAATACAGCCATAGAAAAAAATAGTTAAACGTATTCTTAAGCAAATTATGAAAATATCTTTAGAACCCTTCATGGAGGGTGTCATTAAATATATATTTATTTTGTATCTTGTGTATTTTTCTCTTTAACCTACGACTTCCTATTCCAAAATACATTTTAGTAATAAGGTGCATTAATCCCTGAGTTGCATCCTCCGATGCATTAAGATCCGGTATCTAGGGGGCATTTGGAGAAACGACTTATTCACATACAAGGCTAAAAATACAAGAAAGAGTTCATAGTTATAGACTACTCTAACAATTACTAGACAATCTTTCAAAGCTTCCATGACAAGTTTTAAAACCACTCAAATCCACTGATCTCCCAACTTGTTTCCCGATGCTTCTGAGGTATCTGAAAAGAAGATGGCCTAGAGAACTTTTATTGCAGTGCTACTTATGCTACTCATAAGTTATTGTAAATAACTTTACAAGTTAGTTATTTACATTTTCATTTTAATCATTTTCCACACAGTTACTTGATGTATGTATTGTAAGCAGTTGTTAATATCAATAAATATATATATATATATATATATATATATATATATATATATATATATATATATATATATATATTTATTTTTTTTTGACCCGGTCGGGATACCCGAGTTTCCATCTGATGTATCCAACTATATCGCATCCGAACCAGGCAAATAAGCTTCAGTTATTATATATATATATATAGATATATATATATATATATTTATTATGATAAATATAAATAAATAAATTATACTTAGCTCACTACACAACTAACCTACCTACACTTACTAACCATACAACAGACGGTGTACTATTTGAATTATATTTGATAAGCGTGAGATTCTAATGTAAGGTTCAGTTAAAATCTATTACTAATGAGTTAAGAAAAAAAAAATTAACTATAAAGGAGGACTAATTTCACTCGATTAAACAAGGCTAAATAAGACGGGCTGGATAGTCAGGTTAAACAGCGCTCAACACGTTGAGCGGATGCTGTAATCGGCGAGATGGGGCTAAAAGCCGCTGTCAGATCGTTGAGGAGCAGCAGACCTGTCGAACACATCTCCAACTTCACAACCGACTTGTTGCTTGTTAGTCAACTCGCCCTCAGGAAAGTTAGCACCTACACGGCTTCCTAGATCGCTACCCGCCAGCGTATTTCCAACCTCCTAATTACTGAGGTAGGCGGATCGGTCGAATTATCGATCACGGGGAGTTGAGAGCGGACAGATCGGTCTTGAACTTGGTAATGTAAACAGAGCAATAATTTAGGAAATCTACCTGAATTGGTTCGTAAAATTAACAAAACTGAAAGAGAAGAACTCTTACAAAAGAACTGCGCCCCATTGGCTTAAAACAATTTTTAGTGGAAATGCATCCTTAGAAATGTTCTTTTACTTATTGATATGCATAAAGTAAATGTGAGATATTACAATGTTGTTCCAATAACTCGTAAAGAACTACTCGTCTGTTGCACTTCAATTAAAGTTCAACACTAGACGTTCTCTTGACCATCTTCTTTTCAGACGACTCGGAGGATTATAGGGAATGAAGTGGGAAGGAAGTCGAGATACCAGTGGTTATGAAGTTTACTATGAAAGATAGATATCTGGTTCGGTCTAAATCACCAACATATGGAACATGAAGATGTTTATAGGTAAGTTAATTTGGGACTTAATGAGGAGGAATGATAACTACGAATTATTTTGGATTGTAAGGATTGGATACAATAAAAGCTGAAAGGTTTAGCGGAATCGGATATTACAGTGGTTTAACTACGAAAATCGAGGGGAAAAAAGCGGCAGGAAACAGATACCTGTTCGCAGTTTAAAAGTCTGTCGGTTTAAGGATTTATCGAGTAAGATTAAAATAACTGCCTACAAAACCATTATTACACTCTTCTTTCCGTATGCCAGTAAAGCCTGGGTGTTTTCAAAAATATATAAAAAAACTTCTTGGGGTTTTGGGGATAAAAATATTTAGGAAGATATTTGGCTCAAAGTGGCTGAATGGCGACTGAAAGGTAAGAAAAAAAATAAAGATTTTATGATATTGTTTAGAGAGGTAAATATAGACGCACAAATAAAAGTGAGGTTAAGATAGTTGGAATACCTGAAAAGAATTTCCGCAGGGCGATTTCAATTACATATCTGGAATGTAGCAATTAGGTATTTTAATATTATATATTTTTCCAATTAATCATACTTATGCAGAAATTTAAAACATTTTAATGTTTCAGAGAGCTGCAGTAGCGGAGGAGCAGGCAACGGTAACGGTAACAGCGACAGAGGATCTGCGACAGGGGGCGCGAGCGGGGAGCGGCGGTCGGCGGAGCGAGAGGCGGGCGAGCAGGCGGCCCCCGGGGGTGGGGGCTACCAGGGCAGCCAGAGCAGGGACCCCCCGCCCCCACCGCCCCAGGACAAGCCCTGGAACTACTCCAGCATCGACCTCATCAACTCTGGGGCCCAGGCCTTCTGGCAGAACTACTCAGGTACACCATCCTTCCAGTCCCTCATCGCCTGGAACCGCTAGCAGCACCTCACTGTAGTTAGTTGTTCCTGGTTCCTTCCCCTAGTAGCTCTCTATCTTAAAGTGTTTTAATGCAAATCCAATAATAATTATAGTATACATGTCTCCCTATATCAGGTTTTTAATAGATTAGAATAGAAAGTCCGGTTTCAAAACTTTGCTATATAGCTCTACAACCCAGGAGGGTCTTGGCTTCCTTCTAAATATTATTTCGCACTTCTCAGTCTCTCACCTTCCTCCTCCATCTCCCGACTCCCAAAACTCCTCCAGGTCCTGTAACCATCTTCTTCGTGGTCGGGATTCAAAATTAGACTCTATTAGTTTATTTTTCGACAATCACAAGAATCCTCTGTTTTTTGTATGGAGCTAACGATTTCGCTCCTGCTCCTTCTTTTAACCCTTTTCCTAACAACAAAGAAAACTGAATTTTTTTCATACTCATAACCGAGGAACTGAGGTTCCTTTTTATACTTTTTTTTAAAATCTAAAAACAATCGGAAGTTTCGAAGTTTTAGTTTTTCGATTGTTTCGTTCAATCTATTGAATATCAACTAACATGACCAACACCACTCTATCGAACAGCAAAGCAGATTGTGTTTCATCCACCCTGCAGAGCCCTGCAGCAGCCGCCAACTTGATTAGATGGGTCTTCTAAACAATAAAACTTCGATTGCAATTTCTCCAACCAGCTTTCATATATTATGTAGTTCTGTGGCACTCCTTGCCTGGAAAAGGGTTAAAGCAGAGTTATTGTTTCCAAATGTGGTTTGATAGTCCTTTCCAAAAGACGGATTAGCCTTGTTCTTCGATAGTATGATATTTCCCTAATTACAACGTCTTTGAACCCTTTCCACACTTTAGAACTATTAAATGGTTGAAAAATTTTTGGCAATGATTAAATATAATCATTAAATCTCTCCGAAATTATAAAGACTAGCAGTCTAGTTCCGTTAATTTAAAATTTAAAATCTAAAACTTACAATGTAAACGTTTCCAAACCTCCACACGTTCAAATTTAATTAAATATAAATTTTTAAGCAGTTAATTAATATTAGCCTATATAATCGAAAGGCTATTATTTTTACTGAATTTTAAAACTGTACACTATTCGTTCTTTCCTTGTTAGTCAGAAGAACTATTTTGGTTCTTATTATAGTTCCAGCATATCTATATAATCTCCTCCAACAGGTACTTTATTTTAACACTAGATTTCGCTTCTATTACTTTTTTAAATTAATTTTGTTGTTCAATTAGGTTTTATAAATTTTTAAACAACCAGTTTTTCAATAGTATGTTATTTCTCAAATTGCAATGACTTGGGGCCTTCATCATCCTTCAGAACTATCAAACGGTTTAAATATTTTTAGCGAGTAATCAAAATTATTGTTAAAGTTCTTTCCCAATAATAATGACCTGCAGTCTTGTTCCATTTAAAATGTTTTAATTTCAAAAATTACGATTTACAAATCCTATATATTTCCGTTTAAATTTTGGTAAATATAAAATTTAAACCAGTTGATTAAGATAAGTTTTATATGACATCAAGGCATCGAAGATATATTAAATTGTAACAACAATATATTGATGAAAAAATTAATATAAAACTTCGTAACTTATTTTTCTTTTTTGATTTCTGGATGCTTTTATTTAAATGATATTTGTAATAATACTAAAACGTTTTATATTCCCATGCTAAAGTATACGTGGAAGTAAAAAAAAATTAAAGAATTAAACTTTTTGTAGAGAAAATGAATAAATCGATTAGGTGAAATATTAAGCATAGGACTTAATTTTAAATAAAGCAATAGCACTCATCACTAAATAAATATTTATTTTTAGATGAATGAGAAAGTTACAATATTCCGAGATTGTACTCGCCATAAATACATTCTTAGAGTATCTCTCGGTCATGAACCGTGAATCATATCGGTATTAATTTTATTTTTCTTGCTCGTGACGATTTGTCTTTAAATTGTAGACTAGTTATAGAAAATTGTCGGTTATAATAAGTCACCTCCTTCGAAGAGTTAAGAAAAAAAAAGGAAAAGAAAATAGAACCGTAAGTAAAATATACACGACACGAAGAAATGTTTAAACTAATGATAGGTTCCTTGTATAACTCGCATTTCGAGTTTAACAACTTTAATTACAAGATTCGTTTTATAATTGAGAGAGGATTGCTCTCTCAATTTGATACTATTACACTCCGCGCAAGAGTTCGTGTTACTCCCTCCTCCTGTAATGAGGATGGTTCTTCTGTGTACAAGGGTATTATGGTGTATGGTGTATGCTGTGTTCAACTAAGTCAATGCAGTTCAATAGCTAACCATCTCGTCACGTTTTAACGATTTTATAAAAAATCAGATCATTTAAAAAAACGTAATTAAAACCATTTACATTTTAATAATTTTGAAAAAACAATTTATCCAAAAAGTTAGATTAAAATTATATATTTTCTTGAGATGCAACTTAGAACTTTTTTTTAATAGCAATATTTTTAAAAAGCGAATACTTGATAAAAGAAAGAATCTCTATAAACAGTCTTGTATTAATCTACTTTTTTAATTTTTATTTCTGTTCTGATACAATAAATTATGTTATTATGCACGTCAGAACGGTCGATCAACAATAAAATTAAATCAATATAAATAGGCATAACAAGTTTTAAATAATTTAAAAAAAAAAACAAATTATTTGCATGTTTTTTCACGTAAAAATTATAAACTATGTAATAATTTTTTTCTATTTTTTTTGTTTTAATACTTCGCTAATATTTCCAACTGCGTATAATATATACAATAAATAAATATGCTTTAAAACGATTAATATTACTAATTGTAAAGAACAACCTTAGTAGGTTGCTTGTTTGAATATGGGACGTTTAGATCGAAATGGATGAGTTTTTTTGTAACTATGGAGCTTCGAAAATTTTACGAAGGATTTTACTTTGTAAGGATTGGATACGAGAAGAATTGGAAGGTTTAACCGAGCCCTAAAGCTCAACTCCGAATGTCCAAATGGGTCTAATATACAATTTTGTAAATAATTCTTTTGTCAAAAACAATGAGCAGTTTATTGTCGTTTAAGACTCTTTATGATAATTATGTAAGAAATTTTTAATTGCTTTATTTAAATGCATAAATATTTTATTTAGATTTTTTAACCGTTTAGTATTATAATAATTTTTATTAGAAGTGATTTGTTTTGAAAGGAGATGGAAGTGTTTTTATTTATTTTTTAATGTGCTTATTATAAAACCAGAATTTATTTTTAATTAATATATTATGAATTCGGAATTTGAACTGTTGTCAGCAGTTTACCTACTTTATTATTTTATTTTATTTTATTTTTTTTCGATAAACAGATGCAAGAATAATATTCTTCAGAAAGTATATCTCTTTCTTTTTCTTTTCTTCTGCAGTAATCCCACCGCAATAAGATCTTTAGAGATGGTCTCCCCTTGTTCGACTTGAAGACGAAGCATTAAAAATCGTGCCGTTTGGGGGGGGCGATATGATCAGTGCCTCCCCAATCTTCCTGCCCCAATGCCTCCATTATATACATTAGTCGAGAACCGATATTGTGGCAGGCGTTTAATAAAACCAATCTTATTTTATGAAATCCGACTTATTTGCTCCTCTCTTCCAGTCGTGAGTTCGTGAGCCACGCCTCCGTTTCCAGGAAATTACAGCCATTTTCTGACAGAAGGAGACCGCGAGACCACATGTGCCGGCGAAGAGGGTATGCCACAGAACCTATTACCAACCTCATAAGCCGGCAAAATATAACTATTTTAATGGGATTCGTGTGGCCGCCCTGTAACGGGCCTTCTAGATCGTACTTATTGGTTGAGCAGGTTGTGCATGCCATCAGTTATTTGTACTGTTTCTGTTAATATTTTTTTAAATCCTCTATTTTTGCCTTAATTATAATACGAATTTCATTTCTTTTAAAAATATTAACAATAAAAATTTAAAAAATATATATAATAAAAATATAAATATATTTTTATAATATATATAATTAGATTGGAAGAAATTTCTGATATATTTCTTAATATTTTTCATGACAAAAATTTAGTTTTAAATTCTCTCATTATAGCACAAGTAATTTCCCTCTCTCAAATACAATGATACAATAAAATATATATATAATTTTTCTTTTAGTTTTTAATTTAAATAAACTATTTAAGCAGAGCAATCATATTTTTAATAATAACTACTTTAATTCTACATCCTCTAATTCTTAGTATTATGCTTTCTAAATTAGATCTGAAATTTATAAGTATTAAAAATTTGTATTAATTATTTTTAAATATATATTTTTGTGTAATTTGTTTTCTCCGTTTTTTTCTTTGCAATCTATTTTTTTCATGATTAGACAACTCTTAAATAATTTAAAACTATTAATTTTTGGCTCATTTGTTTAGTAAACGTTCATTTATATTCTATATACTTAAAAAATATTTTATATTTTTTTAATGAAAAATTTACATAAATATGTTTTTGATTATTTTTTATGTCGAGAAATGTATATTCTTCTATTAAAGGGGTGCTACACTGCGGAAAACGTAGAGTGAGGAATAAAGTCGATAGAATTATAAGTAAAATAAAATAGATAAAAAATAAAGCTATTAATAGAATAATATAATTTTATCAATGCTTACTTATATTTACAGCTGTATACAATATGATAAATAAGTAAATGTGATGTGAAATGATTACCGTGGCATGTCAATAACTTGTGAAGAACTATCCATTAGTGGCACTTCAATAAATGTTCTACATTAGAAGGTCGCTAGACCACCTTCTTCTCAATCATTACGAAAGGTTATCGGGAATAGAATCAGGAAGATAGTATAATTGAAAATAAAAATAATAAATTAAGTAAAAATAAATTTCAATAATAAGAAAAAAATAAAAATAAAAAAAAGGAGAATAAATCATATAATGCTAAAGAACTATTAAAATATAATTATATAATTGGCTTGTATTTAATATGAATACAATAATATTCTCAACCACTTAAGTTCAAGCTAAGATAAAACAATCGATTGTTTAGAAAATAATTTTAATCGCAATATTAAATAAATTGTTTTCAAAATATTATTATTCCTTTTATGATTCGGTTCCATAAAAAATGTGGGGAGGAAAGGGAGAGCTTAATGAAAATTGAAGATTATGTGTGCTCTCACACTGATTCAATATCTTTATAAAGTTTGTAGGGGAAAGAGAGGGGGGGGGTAGAGTTTCGTCCGATGTAGAATTAATCCTTTAAAGTAAAAAATAAATGAAAAAAAAAAAAAAAACGAATGAAGGCTTTTAATACAATTTTATCCTCCTTCGAAATCCGAACCTTTGGTTAATAAATTTCATCAATGAGAAGCGATACAGCTTTATTGAATCCACTTCCAGAAGGAACACGAGCAGGGTTTTGGATTATAATAAAAAAAATAAAAATAAAGGAGGGGCAAAAAATCTTGTCGATTGTCATCTTTCAACAATAATTTGGCATGTTTAGTTTTTTTATATATAAGACCTTAATAAATAGAAATGATTATAATGGTTATAAAAATATTTATATAATTGATCATAAATAGTTCATATTTGGTTGTTTATTTGTAAGAAATAATTAAATAACTTTAAATAAATCATTTTGTTAAACTAATTTTAAAAAAAACATTATGGGTTTTCGTTTTATTATCATTTTTGAGTAACTACATTATCTTATTGAAATTTATAATTACACAATTCTGAAGTTTAGTTGCTAAAAAGAAAAACTCTATTCCTCCCTGACTATAAATGGTTACCTATAAATGGTTGTTTTTTTTATTCAAGCCAAGATAGCTCCTAAAAAAATAATTCCTAGCGTCAAATGTTATAAAACAAAAAAAAATCTCCATTAAATTCTGATACCAAAACTTGTGTCAAATATTCGATTCAGGCAACACCAACAGAGCTAGAGAGTGTCAAATTATGCGTAACGCTCTCGCGTTTCCACAAAACGCTTCACTTTGGACCAACTAGGCAACGGTTGAAACATGTTCCATGTTGAAAAAACATACAAACTAAATCAGCAATCATAGCCCTCTATATAAGCGACAAAAACAATTTTCTCCGAAAGTGAAAATCCCGATTCCAGTCACCCGGAACTGATGTCATTGGAAAACGGACAAGATGCGTGAGCGGAAAATTAAAGGGGAAATCTTGTAGGTGCATCGGTGGTCAATCGGGCGGGTGAGATTGGAAACAGTAATACTTTTCGGATTGATATTTCCTGATGGGAGGGGGCACCCCGCTGACCGGCGGGGGTTAGGCCAACCGGACCGGAAACTCGTTCACGATCAATTTACATCCGGGATTCCTAGCCTCGGGGACAGGCCGGACATCTGCTCCGAATGGAAACCGTTTAGGGCGAGATACCTCTTTCCTATCGTCCTTGGAGGAGGTCGCCATGATAAAATGATTGCGGTGTCATCGTGAGGGATGTAGATGGAGTCTTGAAATCACCATTGACGATAGTAACTTGTTACACCGAACTACGACCATGATGATCAAATATGAAAATTGGAAATTTCTAGGTATTATATCATAGTTAGAATCAATCATTTAAAGGCAATTGATTTCCGTTAAATGGCAATCAACTGAATAGTACAGCTCTCATGAAATATCAAAACTAGAAACAGTATACGATTAATATGAAATGGATGGTGCCTTGTTGAATAACTACCGATAGAGTAGGTACAAAGAGAGATTAAGTTATAATCAGGAATCGATAGGGAAGCTAGGTTAGAAACTAGTGGGTTTGTATCGGTATGTAGTTTTGGTCAGAACAGCAACATTTGCTAACCTAAGATCGATATTATTAATTATGTTTATAATATTATTATTTATCCATTAAACTGGTCTATATAGGCAGGATTATATATATCTGTTATTGAAATGTTTGATAATCAATTTTAAAAATAAATAAATAAAATAAAAAAATGTTTAGCACGAATAGTCTAGTAAATATTAAAGTTGAGTAGTGTTGGAGACTGAAGAAGTAAATTGAGAAGTGGAGTTCCTCGTCGTTACAGATTTATATGATGATCTTGGAGAAATATCTAAAAAAAAATGACGTATAAAATGACAGTAACTTTTTGTCTTGAAGTAGTGAAGAAGTCAAAATTGTTCACTCATTTTTGCTCATTTCATCTCAGGGAATTTTTGCTTTTCCAAATCCTAATAGTTACCTTGTTTTCAAGGTAATTTGACATATCTACTTCTTGATAAATCAAAAATATTTTATGTATCTTTTTTAGATATTATGTAAATTAATATTTAATTAGAATACTGTTGCTATTTTGAATCTATTGTACCGATTATCAAAAAGCAAAGCTGTAGAGAGTAATCCTTGTGTGATCTAGTTCGCTTATAGTTCTTTGATCTAGATAATGACAATGGATTCGTAGTGCTCTTGGTACTAAAGTTTGAAAAATCATAAACTCATAGAAGACAGATATTGATGAAGATGAACATAAGATGAGATAGCCATCGGGGAATCAATAGCCAAGAGAAGACACCCCTAGCTCACCCCCCACAGCCGGCTTAATCTTATCAACTTTCTATGAATAATATCTGCCCATGCTAAGAGCTCTGTTAACCGACCCTTTTACTCAGTGTTCGCTCTAATTCGACGCTGCCTAATAACAGTCCTTTGCCACTCGGAATATAATATATATAGGTCCAGCTGCCCTCCGTCCTCCAATGGCTTTTACCCTCGATTCCCTTGGCAATGGGTTAAATTAGACGGATATCCCCTGGTGATGTATGTAAATCCTTTTTGAGAGCAAAACAGTTGGAGGCATGAAAAGGGTAGGATGTGACTGTTGCACGCCCGAGGCGTTGTTTTATTGCATCAACTTGTATGTTCGCACAGTCCAATGCCCTTTTTTAAAGAACCTCTTTTCAGGCTAAATTACTACTTAGGCTCCAGATGTTGATGTTGCAATGCCATGAGCACTATAAGCATTCATCTGCGATAATCTACTAAAACATGTAATGTCCTGTAGATTTAAGAAATAATAATATATTCAGATCTGAAATGATGGGTATTAAGAACTGTTTAATGCTTTTAGCAAAAAAAAACAACATCTGGTTCCAGTTCCTTATTTTTTTTTTCTCGATAATACAGAAAGAATCAAACCTTAGACCACTGATGTTCTTACATGCAAAATTTAAACAGATGCTTTAGCGGAATGTGAGTCCATTTTTTTTTTTTCATGCAAATTTATGATTCTGAATGGATACTCGTTCTCCGCTATAGCTCCTATTAAAATCAAATGGGAATGACCTGAAACCCCCACACAAAGAGCGTAGAACCTAAAACGAAATATTTGACTTATTGGACCGGCTACTCAGGAGACAGCACAGTTTAAAACGTCAAGACATGCTACTTATGTTTAATCACTTAAGCACGTTTGAAACCCAATCAGATTTTCTTAAATTCATTACAAAAGCTGCTTTATCTGTTCGTATTTCTGTTAGCAAATTTATATGGATACGGCATAAATAATTTTATCACAGATTAATATGACATATTATAATAATATATGTATATATATATATATATTTAAAGACTATGTCAAAACATTTACGTCTGAGGAAACCAGAATAATATTGGAAAGGACTTGGAAGAATAAAGATTTAATAAATTAAGGTATTTTAAAAGAACCACTTACCAAATCATATTATATTTTGTATGTTAAATTTAGATCCTTGTCTTTGACCACTAAAACCAAAATAATAAATTAAAAATGCTAAATAAAATAAATCTAAGGGGGATGCCTGGAGTGAGTTAATAGAGATTTTTAAAAATTTAACCTTAGTTAAAAAGTGTTTAGTCATTATTATAGTTTTAAAGTATGATTATTAAAATTTCTAGTTCCTTTTTGAAAAAAAAAAAATAGTAACTCCAATAAATGGACCTTGAAATCGTTCCGCTCCTATCGAGAAAATTCATTTTTCAAGGATAGGTGTCGACAAACATTGATGATAATTGGTGGTATGTTTGTATTTATTGCGCCAATGAACAAATATAAATGTATCCATAACATTCCTCCTCGGAATATGTTTGCAAACGATATAATAAAAGAGGTAATATTGCTCAAAAGAATTCATTCGGTTTCGCAAATGGTTGTGACTGTGTATGAAAAAAATCCGAGATACCTTGGAAATAAGCGTGAGATGTTTTGTGAGCCGATACAGTTGAGATTACGACAATGTGGGCTGAAAGGCGAGCACCGATTGATCTGGAACTGACAATTCCATTTCGATAGCGAACAGTTCCAGTGTCCGCCGTTCCAGAACTAAAGATATCACAATAGGCTTCTTTCTAGAGCCGTGTTCTCGTGGTCTATCCTTTCCAGTTAGTTGGGCTCCTCTGTCTCATGGCTAGTCTTCCAAGAACATCCAAGGTTGGTAACCTTATCCGTATTTTGGAACTCCAATGTCTTAGGATTATAGCTCTAAATCTGTGTATACAATTCAAAGGTTTATCATAATTTTGTTTTAAACATTAGAAATAAAAAAAAAGGTATCGTACTACATGTTCTATCGTTGTTATTTATCGTAGATTAGTTAGCAACCTTCGTTAATGTTGTAATTAGTACGGAAGTTTTAGTAATTTTGATTCCAGGAAGACTTCTTCAAATCCAAGAATTTCTGTTCATTATAATAATGTTTACGTTTTTATGCAAGAGAAGAATTTATGTATTCATGAAATAAGTCTAAATAACTATCACAAATATAACAATCGTGCTAAATTTATATTTATATTCGATACGTACCTTCCCAGTACTGTCTGGAGGATATCTGTCAGCAGATTCAGGACCTGACGTGCCGAAATTCCTGATTGGTCACAGCCATGATCTCATTGGGTCACACCCCAATCGGTCAGCTTAGCATTCAATCAAAATTGCAAATAAAATTTGTACATCGGAGTGTGGGCTAGGAATACAATGCCCACTTCACTGCGGACTCATCTCGGTTCCTTTCACGTGTGTCGATTCAGACTACAATTAAAAATCAAAATGCTCAATAATTATTAAAAGAATTGAAAGTTTTTTGTTTTTTTTTATTTTACTGAAGCCGAGTCGTATTAGGAACGGCCTTGGAATACTAATTCGTGTTCGATGAATCCGATGAACTTTTATTTTATTTTTGAGCACGTCTCAATCCTGTGATATTGACTTTGGTGGCGTTTAATAAAACTTCTATCCTTGCTTAAGGGTATTGATATATACTTTTGTTATTATTTTATATATTTATTTTTAGTGAAGGCACAGCTGCTCAGTGCAATAAACTATCAAGCTCCCCTCCCTGGCCTGGGTTCGAGTACAACTAAAGGCAGAAAATTTATTTTCCTGAAATTCGGTCATGACTCCACCTCCATAAAGTGGGTACTATTAACGAGGAAAAGCTTGGCGGTTGAGTGTGATCTCGACCAAATCTCCTTTGACATCCATTAGTCCTACCTAAATACTTAACCCAAGTTTGTTTTTTGTTTTTTCTAATCTGATAATATTCAGTTGTACAATTACTGGTCAATTGTTGTATTTTTCTTGGAACTTGACTATAATCGATATATCTCTCTCTTATGTAACTGTGACTGGAAACTGAACTGAAATCGTTGACCCTAGGAGGAGGTAATCATAGGATCAGTGTGACTGCGGTATTGTGACAGCGGCGTGGGAGTGGATCCCTTGCACAAAAGACATCCAGATGGAACCATTTCACAGTAGATTTTCAATCAGTTGCCATCTATAGAGATCCCCTTGTTAGCAATAGTACTTCTGACAGGACGATTGGCGTAGCAGTGACTGGGCAGAAGTTGTTTTTTTAAGGAACTCTTGTTGTGTTACTTGGAACTGTTTGATTCGTTATGTCGAGAGTTGTAAGGGTTTCAACGGTCACTTGTATTGCTCAAATGGAATTAAATTTATCGAAATCATTGGATTTGTTCGTGTTTGATTTCAAAGCTGCATTCTCATTTCCCTACTCTTTGACGATTAAGCAAGTCAAAGTTTCTTTGATTTAAAAAAAAAAATATAATATACTCCGCGTCAAAAAGAAATATTGCAATTTATATTAATAACAATTGTTTATGTCTAATTTAGGAATGTTTCTATAGAGACTTCAGAACCTTACTTAAATATGAAGAAAAAAAATGCGTTTTTATAAAATTTAAAAAATTCAAACTGTTGTGATACTTTTGAAGGTGGAGTTTGTAGTTCCATAGTCAAAGTATGTATCTAATCAAAGTTAGGGTATTTTTTTTTTTTTTTTTTTTTTTTTTTTTTTTAATATTGGAACACCTATCAATCTTAAAAAAAACTTAATATATTTGTAATCCCAACATTGCTGGCCATATAACAATTACATATTGCTGAGCCAACGGTTTGTGATGATTAAATCTGGAAAGATTAATTCCAATTTCTTTTGCACAATTTTTATATTTGAACCCGAATTCACTAAAAAAAAATCCAAAGGATCATCATATGTGTTAATCATTTATAGTATAGGAACTCCAAAAGAGGGGAGTTCAACATTTTAAGAAATGATTTATTTAGAAAGTTCAATGTCGATGAATTTGAAAAATAAAAAATCTGAATGCCGTTCAGATAATACAAGCCAAAAGGTGAATTTCTGTCTTGTTGGCACCTTGCAAAATACGTAGAGCTGGTTACTTTAAGCTGGAACTTCAAAGTAGAGATGATCTACTATTTATAGCTGGTGAAAGAAGGATGTTAAGTGATAAATTTCAAGTTTCTTCTCAGTGAAATTTCTGTTCCAAAGTATTACCCCTCATCCCCTCCCCTAAACTCCCTCAATTCCCAAACTGGAAAATAGCTTCGGCTGAGTTGATTGCTGGCAACCGCTTTTGTTTCATATTTTTTCAAATTGGTTTCCTCCTCCCCCCTCCCGCCCTCCCCGATTGTGATCCGATTTAGGACCCTCCTAGGAGGGTCTGCCTCCCCCGGGCCGACTCCTTTATTTAAATAGCTTTCACTCCCTCCCCGCTCTATTTAGAGAAAAGCGATTATTGTCTTTGTCTGTTAGCGCCGTCGCTCATTTCATTTGTCACCGTCGTCAGCCGTTTGAGCCAATTTGCATTCTGCTGTCGCGATGTCTATAACCTAATGTCGGGGATCTCATCTTAGGTTTTTAATACTAATTTTGTCCTCAAACGAAAAACTACACTGACAGGCAAAAAATTCTTCCTAATTAATTTTTTTTATTTTATCGGCTTTTCGTTTGTTTTATTCTTTTTTTAAGATTTTAAGATTTCTTTTATTACATTATAATATTCAACAATATTTTAGTAATACCTTTATATATAGTTCATACAATAGTCGTATAGACAAATATATATATAGACAATAGTTCGTTACAATATAGTATATCTAAAAAACAGTTTTGATAAAAATCGTCGTTTTCTACTTCTTCAACATTTACTAGACATATCTACCCATAAATTAAAAAAATGCTTATTAACATGACAGTTATCAGACCTATTTGGACATTATTGGACACCTATTGGACAATCCTTGCAATCTATAATCATTCAAAAAATCCTTAAAGCTCCTTACATTGTCACATATAAACATATCCATAAAGACCTTAATGTTCCATACGTTAATGATTTAGCCCAAACCAGATACCTATCCTTTAATAGTAAACTCCATAACTATTCTAATCCACTAATCTCTCAACTTGCTTTCCATTCTATTCCGGATTATCCACCGAGGCGTCTGAAAATCCACGAGCGTCTATTCATATATAGAGTTGTTTTTTTTTCTTTTTATTGTAGTGTTACTAGTGAGTGGTTCTTTACATGTTATTGACAAGTCATCGTAATAATTTCCTCAAATTTACTTATTTTACACATATGTATACAGTTGTAAATATCAATAAATAGTTAAAATAAAAATAAAATAAAAGTTTTGATAAAGGATCATCCTATAGGATGTTTTGATCTGATTGAAGGCAACTTAACTTAAATTTTGATAAATATCACTCAAGACTTTACACTGAGATTGAGGAAGTTAAAATGGAAGAAAAGTCAAGAGAAGGGAATAAATAATAAAAGTAAATAAAATAATAAACAAACAGAAATTAAAAGAGAGTCTTAATTCGTACTTCCTTTCCAGTTGGTTGACTTTTTAGTAGGGTTAAGGAAGAAACAAGAACGGGGTAGGAATCGTGTAAAATTTGATGTTGCAAATTTTTATTTACCAATTAGAGATTTCCAAATTATGTCGTTTAGCAATATCAGTCGGTCGGCAATGCAAGAAGTCTTCCTATAGTCAGATTGCATTGAAGTCTCTTTAATTTTATTAAGATCTTTAATTTGTATCTTGGACTGTGTCGAAAGAGGGGAGCTGTATAAATAATTTTATGTGTTTACGTCCCTATTTTCCAGGACATATAAAATATATTAGGATTATTGAAAATATTATTCAAATTAAAATAAATAATAATATTAAAAATCACTTCAGACTTATAGCCCATAGAAGACATAATGAACATAAGAGCAGATATAATCTTATTAATTTAAAATTACTTGGTGATACTTTATTTAATTTATACTTATAGTTATATAATATGTTTTTATGACCTGTTAAAGTAAGCGGGGGTATATATAATTTTAAAGAATATTAGTTTTACCCTAGAAAATGAAAAAAATCTGGTGGAGTATTTCAACTTTTAAAAAACATAATAACATAAAAAACAAATAAAAAACATTTAAATTCAATAAAATAAATAAGCATAATCTTTTTATATGATAAATGATATATTTTCTCATTCCTTCTAATCATACTTTTCTAAAAAAATTTCTTTACATAATACATGATAAAATGCATCCCTTTGCCTGTATTTTTTTTTCAAAAATAATTTATTGGGGACTCTAAATAAAATAATTTCCTATTTTTGTTACTATAGAATCCTTGGCCCAAGAATTGGAGCTGGAGAGAAAATCACGACAGCAACAAGCTGAGAGGGATAAATCTCCACTCCAAGGTAAATTGGATTCTCTTAGTTTTATTCGAATAATTGTTCAAAATAATTTGATAAAAAGTTTCATGTTCATTTAATAATAATTTATGGGACGAGTAGGAAAAAAAGTCTTTTAATTTTTTGAGGACATTAATATAAATTAGCACATAATAACGGTACGTTGTTTATTCCACCCCTATCACTAATTTTAAAATAAATAAAAAAATAGGAAATTATCAGATTGTATTGTTCAGTAGATATTAATATAATAATAAATGAAACACTAAAATGAACTACTATAACGAAATCAAGAATTGAAGCTTAGAATTCCAAAACCAAGTCCAATTTCCAATTTATATATATATACTCGTATATATATAAAAAAAAATAATTAGGATTTATAATCAATTTAAATCATACTTTTTCGAGAATTGAGGATCCATTTTTTGGAATCGATACCAGTATTGAGAATTTAAATATTTTGGTATCGACAGATCTGATCGACGATTTTTAGCTTTCTTCCCTGGTCCACTAGAGCAGTTTATAATAGCATGTATTGTATACTAATAAATAATTATTATATTATTGCTACTATATGCTTTAATAACTTTATCTAGATAATTAAAATAACTAAAAGTCTAATTAATAATTTAATTAAATTTATTTTATTTTTTTGTTTACAGATGCGAGGCCAGGCTACTACAAGAACTCAGTGCTCTTCAGCAGCGCTACTTAAACCGGAGGATCTCTGTGCACAGGATTAGTCTTAGCCTCACAAGCATATTTATGTTTCATATTTATTAATAGAACTTGCGTGAAAGTGTGTGCCAGCGGTATCGAATGCAACTTTCTTATCTAACAGAAACAATTCAAAGTTGTGTCTGTGTATGTAAAATAGAATTTTAGTACGTATAAATCGTATACATATTAGGCATTTAAGAATAGAAATCATTAAATAAGCAAGTGACTTAGCTTTGAAAAGGTGAGCACGAATATTATTTAGTGTAATTTGTACATTGTTCAGTATCCGGCGGTTGTTGGCCATTTTTCCGGATTTTTTTTTTAATTTTAATTTAAGTATATTTTATTTAATTTTTTTTTTTTTTTATGGACAGTTATCGAAATAATCCTACGCACAACCACTGTTATTGAATAGCATTGGGTGCTGCTGTTGCAGTATTTATTTCAAAATTTATTGTATATATCAGTTATTGTGTTTTAAAGAGTCATAAGTTAAAGTCTGTTATAGTTATAGAGTTAGTATAGGCACAGAAGTGTCGGAATAGTTTTTAAAAATTTTACACTACTTTTATAGCCGGACCGCAATTAATTTTTTTTTTTTTTTTTAAATTAAATCACAAAATGACATTGGGAAAAAATATATAATAAAATTTTCTGAAATCAATTGCGAACCGGCGCAGGTTTTTACTTTATATATGAAAACATATATGTGTGTGTATATAAATTATGTTATGTATCAACTTATTTGTAGTGTCATGATAAATAGTGCAGTGTACGTAAAGGAAAAGTTGGAATTAGCGAAAATATTTTGAGAAAATTATTACAAAAAAAAAGAAAAGTGTGCAAACTTCTGACTTTGCCGAGGGCATTATCCCCCCTCCTTAGTTTTATTCTTTTGTAATTAAGATTCTCAAACCCAAGGAATGTGTCTGTCCTTAGATTTATGATAGGTACAATCGTTGTTCTCTGTCAGTGTACATACAGTTCTGTCAATTTGTTACAAAATACTTAGACTTATATCAGAATGTGGTGAATCCCTAGGCATACAATTAAATTATTGATAATTAAAAAAAAAAAAAATGTGTCATTGAATTTGTATTCTAAATTTGTATTGTTCACGCAACATTGTACAGGTTTCATCGCCTATGGGTCTATGTGTTATTTTCTACATAACTATATATTATATATAACTTATATTATCAATGTATAGCGGAAATAATTATGTATATAGCACAGCGTAGAATTAACTTATCATATTATTTTTTTTTTTTTTTTTTTTGGGCTCCAGTCTCCTTATTGTTTAAAATATTTTTTGTTATCTTAAGAACTGATGAAATGAATTTTTTTTTTCCTATTAAATGTTCCTTTTTCATTTTATATATAGATTAATAAATTTATTTAAATTTTAATTGTTTTCGGAGCTGCTTCCAGAGCGGATTTGTACTTAAAGTATTTGTAAGGCTGGTTCTGCCCGTTCCAAGATAAATGTAATATATATAAAGGAATTGTACTCTTCTTGCGATTTTTATTTATTCCATTACCCTTCTTGATGAATCATCTCAAACCCAGAATCTCCAGGAAACATTATCAAATAAAAATTATTTTATCAATTATGATCATAATTTTGACAGTGCAACAATTCTAAAATATAATTCTATAATAATAATAAAAAATATAGATAGTAATAATATAAAAAAAAAAAGTTGTTTATTGTATAATTATTACAACCTGCCTTACTCTGGGGCAATGTATTAATGAATTCATACTTACAATGTATACAAAAAAAATAAATATTAAAAAAAAACCTCTCAATATAAAATATATAAAATGTAATCAAATAAATTTAAAAAAAATAAAATAGTAATAATTTTTTTCTTAATTCAGGAAAGTATATTGATTAAGTAATTGTTGAGTAAATATTAAAATCTCACTCACTTAAGTGCTATAAGTTATATAATATAATATAATAAGCTGTATAACTTATAAGTTATATAATATTAGCAATACTTTATATATATTATATATATATATATATATATATATATTAGCATATATATATATATATATATATACAAAAATCTACTTATGAATAGACAAGCCTCGTCACAAAGAGATCACTATCTCAGCTGCGTCACTGGTGCAAGAATACAGTGGAATAAAAGTTAATAGTAATAAACTACAATTAAATAAAAAATAATAATTTATTAATTTCTTCTATATAGGGTAAACCAGACAGCCCTAGTGGTATATTTGGAAATATTCATACTAAAATTATAGAAAGAATAGTCTAATAAAGTTAAAATTTGCAGTCATTTTTCCTTACTGTAATTTAAGCTAAGCAAGAAAGTTCACATCAAACATTATTCCTGGAATTTATTTTACAAGATAGTGACAATAAATAAAATCAGTGATTGACACCCTATGAATATCTTTTAAAATAAATACGCAATTGAAAGTACTTTTGTAATCTAATAGTAACACTATTTTTTTCTGAAGCCAGTTCATATTTCGAAAACAAAAAATCCTACTTACTCTTAGAAATATTATGAACTTGATTTCTCTTGTCACAAACGATGCAGACGATGTAAAAAAAAAAAAGGAATTCTTACATTCGTATGTATTCATTAAGATGTGATGTCAGCACATTTTTAAAGTGAGATGAACGATCAATAAAACTTTTCAGTCATATTCGAGAGAAAATTTTTTATAACGATTCGCGTAATAAAAATTCTTTAGAAATAAAAAAAGTAACTACCTACTGTTTGATTTAACAAAATAAAAAAATATAAAACAAAAAACAAGTCATATTTCATTTTTTTTAAAAATATATTGTCCGCTGTAGACAATTTATAATTAACCATAACGAATTAATTATTTTATGTTTAGCTGTGGCTACACTCAGTCACTAGAAATTCTAAAATCGTCAATAAAAAAAGATGATAGACGGAAATGGTTTCAAGCCAAATTATCTTTTAAACATGTTGATCGAGTTCCTTTTATATAACCTTTTTCAATTGAATTAGTAAAGGAATAGGAATTTATAAATAAAGAGATAGAATAAATGCTTGAATAATACACTTTGTTATTATTATTTTTGTACTTGAAATAATGGCTTTTGAATTGACAATTTTTTTTAATAAAACATTTTTAAAACCACAACCTGAAGATGAAGCTTCGCTCTTGGATGTATTGTTAAATGATTAAGGGTTTTTTTTATTTATTATTTTTTTTTTTTTAACAATGCTAAATAATATTAGTTGGGAAAATAATCATTTTATACTACCTTCTTTTACTCGGGTTTCACCAAAGATTCTCAGCTAATAGAACAGTAAAAATAATATTCTGTCTCAAGTGGGTTGGAAATTGTACACGTAATTAAATACAGTGCATCACTTCTTTAAATTACCTAAAACCATTTATGTTTTAAATTTTAAA
The DNA here is from genome assembly GCA_003667255.2 of Euschistus heros. Lineage (NCBI taxonomy): Eukaryota > Metazoa > Arthropoda > Insecta > Hemiptera > Pentatomidae > Euschistus > Euschistus heros. The sequence goes on along the minus strand of RCWM02000206.1, from coordinate 635,960 downwards.
AACTTTTATAATTGTTACATTTGAACCCGGAATTATTAACAAAACCGCAAGGATCGTTATGTGTGATAAACATTTTCCGCACTGCTTGCTAAAAATAACGATGTCTAACGTTTTGAAGAAATGCTCTTTGCCCAAAAGAAGGGCAATACCGATGGATTGTGGAACGCCGGGTAAACCGGACGATAAACGCCGGATAAACCAGGTAAAGGTCCTAATTACTTCCTTTATTACTTATTCACTTCTTAACGAGTTTGAAAATAAAAAATACTAATGAATCAGCTGTGGACTTTCGGCAGCTTTGACAATTAACCTTAAATATAACGAATGGTGGAGGAGAAGAAGCATATTTTAGCACCGTACTTACCATATCAGTGTTCAGGGGCAGCTTCAAAATTTGTCTTAATTCTTAATTTATCTTATTTTATTCCTTTTAAAACCACATAAATACTGTTAAAACTCGGTAAGTCGAAACTCGTTGAATAGAAAAACTTGGTAAGCCGAAGTGAACTTCATTTCATGATTACGTTTATACGATAAATTGTATTCGTTTGTTCGAACCAACAATCGTTAACTCGAAGTAAAATTTTTTTCAACATAACCCCCGAGACTGTGTAACTCGAATTTCGGGAGGCAAGCGGCTCTACAAGACATTTTTTATTGCTGCTTAGCACTCAATTCAGCGTTTGATAGTTCGTCGCACCCCTACATATGTGCTTACGAAAGTTACAGACTATTTTAAAACATGTAATTTATTACATTATAGAAAAAACTCGATAGCTCGAAATAATATTTTTTGTGAACTCGATATCTCGAAAATGTGTTATTTCCAAACATTGATAACTGGAAGTAAATTTGTTCACCGCTCAACTTTGACTTATCGAGTGTATATGTAAAACCATGTATAACTGCCTAATTATAAATCATTTGATCAATTCAATATTCAACGCAATTTACTTATTATACAGAATTTTCATTATAATAAAGATTATTTTAAAAATATTTTGTCATTTTCTGTGTAAACTGATTAGTCTCTCTAGACTTTTTGATCCTCTTCCGCATCGTAAACGTTCAAATTTCAATATATTACTTTCCTTACTAAATTTTCTTTTATCTTCTCAACAAAAAGTCCTGTTGATGTTGCCAGTTACATCGTGGTGCTATAGAAGATTACAATTGAAACAAAGAATAAATTGTTTTAATTTTTTCATGGAAATTATAAATTAAAAGTTAAAATAATATACAATTATGTATTAAATAATAATATACAACAATTATAACACTATAAATATGATTTACATATTTACATACACGATTACTCTTCACAATAATAAATATTATGCATTATTACTCTTCACAATAATAAATATTATGCATTAAATATGTATTAGAAAGAAATTCGCCTTGCCAAGTTACTTTTCAAGAAGAAAACCAAATTTTTATCACTCTTTTATAAATTTTTGTATGTTTATTCAAATAAAAACATTTAAAATCCAATCAAAATTCTTGTAGATATTCCTCTTTATTTGGTAATTTAACTCTTAAAGTTTGAAGATAGTATAAACAATACTATTTTATTTTTAGTTGTAGAGCGTTATAAGAACGGAATGTCTTCTAATACTTTAACACTCACCGTTTTTTTTTTTTTTTATTACCCTCAAAACTATTCCTCCGATCCAATATTTATTTTTCTCAACTAATAGCTGCCAAAAAACTATCCACAAAAACTTGCAAATTTAATCAGCTTTCACATTTTATGATCAAATTAATGATTTCGTATCGATTTCATTGCGAAATTTATTTAATAATCCGGAAAAACATGGTGTTTTCATCTGGCATAGAAATCAGGTATTTGTGTAAATAAGACATTATGATAATCGCTTAATGAAAATATGTATTTTAAACATAATAAATGAAGAATTTAAGGAATAAAAAGCAAAGAAAAAATATATTATTCAATAGAAAATAAAGGAAAACTATCACTAAAGCGCCACCAGATCAAAGGATTTTATGTTATTACATTTACTTATTTATTATTATTATTTAGGATTTATTTTATTAGATTATCAACGTAAGTTTTAAAATCCAATGATAATGAACATAGTCCTCAATTTTTCCTTTAACTTCTGAATGTAGATGGCGTTTACGAATACCAATTTTTGAGGTGAATTTTATGCACAGATGAGTTTTTACAGGGGAAAGCATTTCTACCTATCTAAGATCGAATAAATTCGAGGTTACATGTACTCTGCCCTTGTAGGAAATTGAAAATCCGAAAATGTGTTCAAAATTCGAAAAATATTTTAACAGAGTTGAGATATTACAGCTTTTATGGTAAAAAAACGTGGTTTCCTCAAAAAAGTCATTGAATTATCGTATATAAGCAACGGATTGGAATAGAAAGGTAAGGTCAGCGGCATTTTTCTTCATTTTTGATCTAGTTTCACTCAATTTTTTTTTGTTTACACTAAGAGGTACTCGCCTTGTATAAACAAACAGATCGATAATAAAAGTATACAGTGTAACAAGTATGTAAGATAAGTGATCTTTGAGCTGTGGACGAGATATGAAATTATCTTATAAAACAAAGGAAGAAGGAAGAAATGAAGAACTAAGAATAAAGGAGGTAAGTTGTTTAGCTGGGCGGACAGAATATTGATTGATAGGGGTCGGAATTACACAACCCCCAGGAAGTGCCCCATTCCTCAGGTACGTTGGTCATTAAGCTAATACGGTCCACCATTGGATCTGTCTACCTGCTCCTATATTAGAACTATATCTCCTCCGAATAAACAATAACAAAAAAAGGTTGGATGGATCATTTTCAGGAAACTTTGTAGAAAAAAGAATCTCCGTGCGGAAGACAAATGGTCCGCAGCGAGAGATGAAGGAGCCGTGACGAATTTCGTTTGTGGAGCGTGTTCGGCGATAGTTGAGCTTTTTTTTTCTTTCTTGGTCCTTAGCCTCGCTATTGAATTATTTGGTGGACTGGTGCCAGCTGCTTCTGTCCCATTGTCTGCGGAAAAAGAATTAAAAGAAGAAATAATCTCATTTAAAAAACGAATTTCAAATAAATTGATAAGAAATAAGAACTGTTTGGACTAGAATTGATAACAACATATTTACATAATAATTTTAAAAGATCTGTTTTAAGTACTATTAAGAGTGATCTATATATATTTCTAGAGATAGAGTGATAGAGTGAAAGAGAAAGAGAGAGAGAGAGAGAGAGAGAGAGAGAGAGAGAGAGAGAGAGAGAGAGAGAGAGAGAGAGAGAGAGAGAGAGAGAGAGAGAGAGAGAGAGAGAGAGAGAGAGAGAGAGAGAGAGAGAGAGAGAGAGAGAGAGAGAGAGAGAGAGAGAGAGAGAGAGAGAGAGAGATAGAGAGAGAGAGAGAGAGAGAGAGAGAGAGAGTTTTATTGTCTTACAGACAAAAATATATTTATATCTTCATATTAATAATGTTGCAATCTTTTTATTTATACAAAAATTAAACTAAAATTAAACATACATAAAACAAAATACATAAATTAACTTAGGGAAGAAAATAAATTTAAAAAATGAAATAATAATAATAAAAAAAAGAGAGAGAGTGAGAGAGACCGACAGATAGAGAGATAGAGAGAGAGAAAGAGAGAGAGAGAAAGAGAGAGAGAGATTGTTTTATTGTCTTACAGACAAAAATATATTTATATCTTCATATTAATAATGTTGCAATCTTTTTATTTTTACAAAAATTAAACATACATAAAACAAAATGCATAAATTAACTTAGGGAAGAAAATAAATTAAAAAAATTAAATAATAATAATAAAAAAAGAGAGAGACTGAGAGAGACCGACAGACAGAGAGATAGAGAGAGAGAGAGAGAGAAAGAGAGAGAGATTGTTTTATTGTCTTACAGACAAAAATATATTTATATCTTCATATTAATAATGTTGCAATCTTTTTATTTTTACAAAAATTAAACATACATAAAACAAAATGCATAAATTAACTTAGGGAAGAAAATAAATTAAAAAAATTAAATAATAATAATAAAAAAAGAGAGAGAGAGTGAGAGAGACCAACAGACAGAAAGATAGATAGATAGATAGATAGATAGAAAGAGAGAGAGAGAGAGAGAGAGAGAGAGAGAGAGAGAGAGAGAGAGAGAGAGAGAGAGAGAGAGAGATTGTTTTATTGTCTTTGAGCCTGTGGCCCTATCTTACAGACAAAAATATATTTATATCAAATAAACTTGGGGTTAAAAAAAAATAAAAAAAGGAATAATAATAAATAATAATAATAATAAATAATTATAATAATAATAATAAATAATATTATAGTACCCAGGTCCATATGGATGAGTGCCCAACCAGAAGTTGACCAAGGCAAAACGGGGAGAGAGAGAGAAAGGGGGGAAAGAGAGGGGTAAGGGAGAGAGAGAGAGTGAGAGAGAGAGAAAGAGAGAGAAAGAGAGAGAGAGTAGTGGGTGAAATTATGTCTGTCTTATTTCTTTATTATTATTATCTATAATAATAGATAGGTTGTCCTAGAGCGTGTACACAACTCTTAATTCCTTCAAACTCAAAATTTTCTAGTATTGACAAAATAAAGCACATGTTTTTCATTAAAAAGTAATTTTATTATATGATTGTTTTTTAAGTAATTTTTTTTCTTCTTTATTTTACAGTTGTCTCTGTCATCTACAGTTTAACGGAAACAACAGAGAGAATCTGCTAGTCTCTGTATCAAAGTTAAGGGAGGAAAACAATTAGAGCCCCTCCATTGAAGTCGATCATAACAAAATAAATTCTGGAAATAATATCTAAAGAAACAGACTGCAAATATCATGGCGCTGGTCACTGTGAAAAAAAAAAAGTTTACTTGTAAACAAACAATTGTTTTCTAAGATATTTTGCATTTTCATAATTATTTTTAGTAATTTTATTGGTTATCAACTAAATTTAGTAGAAAGTAATTCTTTGAAAAAAAAAAAATAATATACAGTACAATCCGTGTTGTACATTGTTGGTTGTATGGTTATGGGAGAATCTACTTTATACACTTTTCATTCATAAAATGATAAATAGCCACATTTTAAGCAATTAAATCGGAATTAATTAACTTATTTTATAAGGCCAATTACTTCGGGCAAATATTAATTATATGATAATACAAAAGGTAATTAAAAACTTTGTAATTCAATGTTTGAATAATATGTCTAAGCGAGAAAAAGGAGATAATTGAAAATCACGGTATTTTCTGTTTAGTAAACAAGAACTGTTTAAAGTTAACATTGATTGGCAGGTCTACTAATTATTATCTTTACAGCTATAATTAAGATTGTGATGCGCACTCTCATGATGAGGGGACGCACAAAGTGGATAATGATACGCTGGCCACAGTTGAAGCTCACAGCTCTTCATAGATGGCTCTCAGTCTAACACGAACAGTAGTTTCTCATAGGATAGCCGCATAGTATAAAATAGTTACTGGCTATACTGATCTAGTATCTTTGACTGTCTCCCAAGAAGCTGCAACTAATGGTGGAATTATTTCATGCAATAACCTTAACAAAATGTCACTAAAGTAATTAAATTAAATATTAATAAACTTTAATATTAAATTCACTCCAGTCACTTACCTTGAAGAATGGTGTCCTAACTGGAGGATTAAGATAAATCCCAGCAAATATCTCTTAAATAGAGCACCGTTAAATAATGTTGAACAGATACCTTGGATTTTATCTTGACTAGAGACTCACGCGGAACCATCATACAAGATTGAAAAGTCAAGAAGCTGAACGTCGAATTTGACTGCTCCAACACTTACTTGGCAAACGTTTTATTCTCCTGATTCACTCCAAAAAACTTATCTATGTGATCATTATCAGCCCTATGTGGACATACCATCCCTATTGGGATCCAACATCGAATTCTACCTGTATCCAACCACTCTAAACCAAAATCCTTAACGCTTCTTAATTTGTCACAAATGAACTGATCCATAATGTCGCTGATTTGGCATGAACCAGAAACCTTTCCTTTCACAATAAACTAAATACTCCCACAAATCCACATGTTTCTCAACTTGCTTCCCATTCTATTCCTGGCAATACTTCGAGGCTTTTCAGGCCCTCTGCCATAGTACCTACAATGGGTGGTTGCTTTACAAGTTATTATCATGTGTTGTGTATTCATTTTCCCACACATTTACTGGATATAAATGTTCTATAAATATGTAAATATAAAGCTGTAAATATAAAAAAAAAATATTTTTTTTTTAATGTTCCAAATTTGGTTGTGAAAAAAAAAACCGTCATACCAAAAAATTAATTTACATTTTAGAATTAAAATTATCAATTTACTGAAATGTATACCTAAATTAAATTAACAATTATTATTATTTATTTATTTTTTAGTCTATTACTTTTCAATATAACGTATCTCCTAGACGGTAGGTCCTAGCAACGAATAGTATAAGAAAACATATTTTCCATTAAATGTCTTATTTTATGTTTTCATAAAAAACTGTCGAAAAATTTTCGATCCGATTAACACGAACAGAGCTAGGGCGTGTCAAAATATTACATTTTTGTTGGTGAAAAAATGTTACACGTTTGAGTGTGAAAATAAAGTTACACAATGTTGAGTGTAAAAAAATCGTTATATCAAAAAGTATAGACTCCCCCCCAATAGACACATCCATGTCAGGAAATGTTAAATCGTTTCTTCAGTATATGGTCATATCAATATCATGTCAAGTTGATTCTTAAGAATTTGTCAAATAAAGATTCATATCGAAGTTAACCTGAAATCTCTGGTAAACTTTAAATAAATATTACGTATTTCTTCTGTTAGTACCAAACTAAATAAAAAAAAACAACAACGAATTACTTTTTTCAAAATATATTTTGAATTTAATTACCCCCGTATTTCCCTATCTAATTACCCTTAGATTATTTCTGAAAGAACTAACTAAAATCCTTAAATTTTATATTAAATTATATTAGTATTAATGAATGTGAAATATATTTTAAGGATAATTTCCGTGTCATGTACTTTGTACAACACACCGGAGCTAATAAAAGCAACATTTTTTAACTGTCCATAATACATTTTTTGTATCATACATGTTACATATAGAGTTCAATCCTGGTTCAATTGAAATTATCAAATGCTTTAAATGCGGGAGAAATTTACTAAGTGAAGAGGCGAGGGTGAACGTTGTGGCTCTCGATGGAAGGAAGAGATGCCAGATATTGGAGAAGGTTGACCAGGTTTTGGCAGGTGCCTAGGAAGTGGATAATGTTTATGGCGGTCCTGCTACTGACACTGCCGTCTATATCTACATCACAATATCCGTCCCTTCCATCTCAATATTAACAATCCCACCGCCTTCTGGATACTCCCACCTTCAAGAATTATTAAGGCAGCTTTTTTTTTTATGCAATGCTATTACTTTTTTTTTTTCATTTTAGTTAAGACAGTAAAAGTTATATAAAAAAAAAAAATAAAAGTTCTAGTGTACATCTTATATACCCTTATTTATTTATTTTAAAATATAATTATGATTACGGTTTTAAAAGTACTTAAAAGCAGAATTGTACATCCAGTTTTTAATTTTAATGAAGAAGATAATAATCCAGACGAACAGAGAATATTTATTATATCGGTCGATGCTTAAACCTTACTGATTCACATATTTATAGTTTTTAGAAATAAAATTTCATTCAAAATAGATAAATTTTATTATAAGTTTTAAGATCTACATGACGTTGTAACATTGTAACCTTACTTGCAGAATAGTGCTCGCCACCTATCGGTCGATTTTGAAACTTCACTGGAATCCCTAGATTGATCGCATTTTTAATGTAATTTAATTGAAAATCAGTAAATTTTATTATTGCTAAACCTTCCTGAAGATATAAAGATGATGTGGTTAAAATTTGGTACGGATTTGTTCAGTAGTTTCCGTGGTTACTGATAACAAACGAAAAATGGCTTGTCCTTTTATATAATAGTGTAGATTATGAAATTATTGCCATAAACAAAATATATCATTCAACATATATATTTTTTAAATTGATAATCGTATATATTTGTTTTTTTAGTATATACATTTTCTTGTATTTTTTGTTTTTTTAACTTTGTGATTTTATTATTTTTTTTAAATTTCGTCATTGTACTGATTTAGAAAACGAGAAATCAAAAAATTATTGAATAGTCAAAAGAAGATCCCTCCATCGAATTTATTCTCTTTCTTTTAAAGATAAATAAGCAATATTAATGTGTAGCTCAATAACATCATTTATTTATTTATTGTTAGCCTTATAAATCTTGAGTAACTTTCATCTACCCCTATAAGACTATCAAGAATTTCTGATAATCTGGTAAGAAATTTCAAAATTCGTCCTTTACATAAAATAAATTAATGTAATACCCAAAACGAAAAAAACAAAACATAAAACAATATTTTTCCATCCCACAAAAATTAATTGCTGCTTCCATGGTTAATAATAATCCATGAAATATGTTAACTAATGTAAAGAAACTTTAATTTAATCATTTTTTGTACTAAAATATAACTAACCCTTAAGAATTAATTCGTGTAAATTCGTTTTCTAGTAATATTCATCAAGTGATAAGCTACATCAGGTTCCTGTTTATAGTTGTATGCATTCTTTTAAGTATTGTGACTAATAATAAAATATTTTATTGATACAAAAAACAGCCTTTAAATGTGACTTGAAACAAACGCTGGAGCAACTGATCGGGGATTTATATGTTTAAGATCAAGTCTTAGGAAGAATAAAAATAATAAAAAGTGTAAATTTATTCCAGATTGGGAAAAACAATAAATTGGGGATATGTCTATGGATATAGTACCTATAATCTATTGCATACAATTTACATTTACAACAAATCAATCAATCAGTTTACATTTTGGAATTAATGATATTCTACTAATCTCACAATCAGTTGAACAGATCCGCTACCTAAGACTCCACTTGCACAAACGTCTAACTTGGAATCCACATACAAGACTAAAACGACAAGAAACTGCTCGTCGTTACAGACTACTTCAACATTTACTAGACAAACGTTCAAAGCTCCCAATTAATTACAAAAGACTCATTTATATGACTATGATTAGACCTATTTGGACGTACGGAGTTGAGCTTTGGAGCTCTACCAAACCATCCAATTCATCTCGTATCCAATCCTTACAATCCACAATCCTTCGAAAAATCCTCAATGCTCCTTACTTTGTGAGCAATAAACTTATCCATAAAGATCTTCATGTTCCATATGTTTCTGATTTAGCCCAAACCTGATAACTATCCTTCCACAGTAAGCTCCATAACAACTCCAATCCACTAGTCTCCCAACTTGCTTCCTCCTCCATCCCTAATAATCCTCCGAGGAGTCTGAAAAGAAGATGGCCTAGAGACTTTTTAGTGTGGATTTTATTGAAGTGCTACTAGTGAGTAGTTCTTCACAAGTTATGTACATGCCATTGTATTCACTGTCAACACATTTACTTGTTGAATATTATTTTGTACAGTTGTAAATATCAATAAATGAGAAAAAAAAATTTTTTTTTGTTATGAGTCGAAAAAAAAACATTTTGGAATTAAAAGGATCATATTAAATTAAATTAACGTTAATTTTTTTTTTTCAAACCTTCGACTAACAACAATAATTGCTTATAAAATAAACAAATTAGGGTTTTCTAACGTGCATTTTTTATTCAAACAAATATAGCTTCCAAACGGTAGGTTTTAGTGATCACCATTATATAACAAAAAATATTCTCCATTAAATCAAGTTTTTTTTTTTTAAGCGTTGTTTTATCCTAATAAAATTAAAATTAAAAAAATAAATAAATAAAAAAAATTTTTTGTGACATCTAGTATTTTGTTTATTATAGCCCCGAAGAAGATCTGCAAGGCATGTCAAAACGTTGGCACACACTAAAGTATTTCAACTTAGACGTGATGTTTATCTTTGACTGCATCCCTGATTATCCTCTTCTCCATTGATCTTAACAGTCAACTATACTTTAATTATTTTTTTATTTAATTATTTATTGATATTTACAACTGTATACTATAAATAAAATAAGTAAATTTGCGATTGATTTGTTAAAATCATATGTCTATAAGTTGTAAAAATCTACCAATAGGTATGACTTCAATAAATGTTGAGTGTAACGAGCATTGAGGATTTTGTATTGTAAGGATTGAATAGAGAAGAGTTGGAAGGTTTAGTGGAGCCCCAAAGCTCAATTCCAGACTTTGAAATGGAATTACTAGTCCAAATGAGTCATGTAAATATGTTTTTTTTAATGAACTAGCATCCCCCGTCGCGGTGTAGCCCGCTCTCATAAGTTAAGAACTTAGATATTTTAAACTAATTACTAAAGTTTTGTTTTTGTTTATCGAAAAATTCGCTTATTGTAGCGTACAATTAATAAGCAATAACTTCCTCAATGATATTTTCATATACAGTAGTAATCAACCCAGTTAAAATTGCACTGATTAAGTGTTTGACAATTATGTGAAAGCATAATCAGACATCTAATTTTAATTGTAATGTATTGGATGGTAATCCAGGTCGGCAGAGGCTATTAAGTAACTCTTAGGAATAATGGGCTGTTTGCTAATATTCAAACTTTACTGTTATCTACATATAATCGATTTTTTTTATTAACAAGTTAATTGAAAATTAGTAAATTTTTATTGTTGCTAAACCTTCCTGGAGCTGTAGAGATGATTTGGTTAAAATTTGAGACAGGTGGTTTAGTAGTGGTAGCTGTTAGTGATCACAAACGAAAAATGGCGTGTTCTTTTATATAATAGTATAAATTGGGAGCTCTGAACGCTTGTCTAGTAAATGTTGGTTAAGTCCAAAACGACGAGCTGTTTCTTGTCGTTGAAGTCTGGTAAAAGCTTAGAACCTTAGTAGTAGGAAGTTACGGATGTTACTTTTTTTAAAAAAAATTATAAATCCTGTTATTCGGAAAAACCTTTATTATCAGGAAACAGACATCGTTGGGGCTAAATGAAAAGTTTCATAATAAATGGATCTGATAAATGAGTGGGCACCATTGTGCGGAAGGCCACAAAAGGAATTAACGAAAAATCGTGTACCCTGTCTACCCCCCTCCATCCCCCTCCCCCCTGGCAAACAATGTGATTGCCAATTATTTTCTTTACCGAATTAATTGGGGAGATAAGTTCAAGGATTATTCAATAATTAGTTAACCGAATTTTTCACCAAGACCAAGAGTAATGGCTGTTTTTAATTGTTTGTTTCCATGGTTCGTGGTCCGTGGTTCAATATGTGCCGCTCTCATGATACATTTTGGCAATTAAGGGCAGGTAATGATTCCATTGTTTGTTTATCCACGCCTCCCTGAACAAAAATAACGTCAATCAACTAATTTTTTTACCTGGCATGAATATTATTTCAAACAGAGGCCAAAAGAGAGTCTTTCCTCTTACTTGTAAAGTAAACTAGCTGACCCTGTAATGCTTTGCTATTGCTAGGTTTGACTTGTTGTTTAAAAGAACAAAGTATAAAGTTTGATATCAATTAATTTAGTTTAGTAAAATCAGATATTAACAAATTTTAACAAAATTTGTATGATTTAGAACTGATCATGAATGTTTAACATTCGGAGCTAGTTTTTAAATAAAATGATTACAATAATTACAAATTAATTGATCTTTCTATACCATCATGCGTACCTCAAGACCTAATAAATAGGTCCATTTTTTCTGTTTTGATGGCTTTCATCTTGTCCAATTCCAGGGTTTGTTAACATTATGACTAACCAAACATACACAATAGTACGTTAACAACAAATCTATACACACCAACCGGTGCAATAGTCAATGAGCACATATGGACGCAGTACAAACTGTTTCATGACAAGCTAAGTGAACTACCAAACAGTCATAGATAAAAGTCAGAAGTCTCATGCCAGAGAGAGATACCTACATCCAAAAGTGTTTCACATGTTTAATTTAATTTTATGTTGATCAATTATCTTCCTTCATTAAGTGTACGAATTTCAATTTCAGTGAAAATATCCAGTTATAATTTACAAATAGGGCCTTCTAACGTATAATTCAGTACATAATGATTTTTTTGGACTCTCTGTATATTATTTAAATGCGCATACATATATTTTAAATCCAGTGAATGTACACAGTTCTTATAAATTAAACGTTTAAATATTTGTAGATTTGTTGGTAAGTAATTGAAATATAATTGTTTATGACAATTTAGTAATATGTTAACACATTAATTTAATAATCATTTAATAATAATAATTTAATATGTATCCTATTTAATAATAATTTAATATGTATCCTAACGATATGAATAATTAATTGGGTGATGATAACAGTTCTGTAAGGGTTTTAAAGCGCTCAGTGTTGCCAAGTTCCTTCATGGTTTCACAGCATTGTGTTGCCAGGTTCCTAAAATCCCGTAAATTAATATAATCTCACTAATTTAGTTTTAGATTTTTTCAAAAATCTCATTCTATTGTTTTTTAATAGTGAAATAGATTTCCCTATGAAAATCTGTGAAATACTTAAGCAACCATCGAAAAATATTTGTAGTAATTATTTTTTGTACTTATTTAATTAAAATATAAATTATTATAATTTAATTCGGATTGGTTATTTATCCACGGTCTCTCGGTACAAATGAAAGGCTTCATAAATGAAAATATATGTAAAGACATATTTCACTATAACCTAGATAATAGTTACCTTAATTACTATTATATCCCCTTAATAATAATTATAGTTGAAGGGTAATCTTCCACTTCCGAAAATATATTATGGGATGAATTACTCTAATCAAGGGTTATTATTGGCACCTTATTTTATTCCTCTTGTATTTTCGTTACAGTCTTCTCGTATTTGTGTATTCGCTAAAAGGATTTCAATATAATGGTTATCACCTTTGAAATGCGCAGATTATGAAAATAAATTTAATTAGTAATAGTAACAATAATCCGTTCTTGATATAATAAAAATCATTCTTATAGGCGTTTCATATATTAGACGTTCTCAATGAACAATAAAAAAGGCACAATGAATATTTAAAAAAAATAAATAAAACATTTTTCATCTTTCAAATAACTTTTAATTTCAATATGGACATGTAACGTTGCGTCAATTCATGTTTCATCAAGACTAAAAATCACAAGCCATAGGGGCTTAGAAAAATATTTCTTGTATGTTTTAGTTATTTGTTTTAGTTCCCCGACTAATCCAACCACTGTCCTCACCACTTAAGCTGATGACATATGTGTGTTATCAGTAAACAATTGGTCCCTTCATTGCCTCCCTGACACTCCAATCCCATATCCTAAACCTTCAAGAATGGTGTCAAAAATCGAGAATCAAAATAAGTCTAAACAAATCTCAACAAATAACCTTTAACCTACGTCATAAATCTACGACTTCCTGTCCTACAGTATCCTTTAATGGGAGCTTCGACGAAACTACCATTTTTTTTTTTTGACCTGAGGGTTTATAATCTAGGTTGGCAATTGTTATTTTTAATTTTTTTCCTCAATCTCAACACGACATAGCAACCGTTCAATCAACTCTGCTGATAACGAGCTTGTCTTTGCATAAATTCTTATAATATTCAAGTCATTCACCCTGATACCAAATTATGCCCATGTGACATTTAAGACGTCACATCGTCATTTATATGTCATGTACACAGTTATTTTGAATAAGATAAAATTTAAGTGGTCTGGGATGCATTCAGGTGAAAGAAAAAAAACCACTCCCAAGTTAAAAAAAAATAATAATAATATTCCACTAATCCTTGTTGAACAGATAACCAGGACTCCGCTTGGACAAACGTCTGACTTGGAATCCACATACAAGACTAAAACGACAAGAAACTGCCTGTCATTTTCGACTACTTCAACATTTACTTGACAAACCTTCTAATTAATTAAAAAAGACTCACTTACATAACAAAAATTTGACCGATTTGGATATGTAGTTGAAATTCGGGGCTCCACTAAACCATCCAATTCATCTCGTATCCAATCATTACAATCCAAAATCCTCAATGCTCCTTACTTTGTCACCAATAAACTTATCCATAAAGATCTTAATGTTCCTTATGTTGCTGATTTAGCCCAAACCAGATACCTTATTGAAGTTCTACTGATGAGTAGTTCTTTTTAAGTTTTGACATGTTATTGTAATCTTTATCAACACATTTACTTAATCTATTTATTCTATACAGTTGTAAATTTTAATAAATTGATATAATAAAAAAAAAATTAGTTAGGGAACTAAGGAATTTTATTTAATTCTAAACTTCAACAGTTCTCAAACTGCGAACAGCCTTAGGCATGAAGAAACAGCGGTGGGGAAAACTTATACCATAAAGACTCGCTGAACGCCCTTGATACGATATTAGGCAAGATGACAATCCCTATCAGAGAGTTCTTGAGTAAACTACGGCCTACAGAGATCTCCCTAAAAAAGAGGGTTCCGCTATGCTAAGGAATGTTTTTTAAAATCTGCACCCTCTAACTTGGAACAGATGTTATTAAAGGAGAACGACACTGCTCATCTAATATCTGGCATTAGGGAGTCAAATGTCGACCGGAAAGGGCTTATCTTTAAGCGGTTCTTGCGGAGGAAAAGAAAAAAAGAATTTGCATAGGGAGGGCGGTGGGGGGCACCCCGAGCCAGGGGTGCTCTCAGCCAGTCCCAGCATCCGAATGGTAATTTTAACTCGATTTTTTCTCAGATATTGTCTCCTCTTGGCTGATGTAAAAAAAAAAAAAAAAAAAAAAAAAAAGAGGAAAAAAAAAGGAAGAAAGTTAAATATTGTTAATGCATCCACGCCATTAGTGCTAATTTGTTTGTCCTCGAGGTCTCTGTTACATTTATTAGTTTTCGCCGAGGCAGGGAACACGATCCGCTTCCCTTTTTTATAACTTACTTTTACTTTATAATTACTGAGGAGGGGGCTCGTCGGGGCTAGGTGTCGGTAATTATCAGTAACAACGGTGGCCACCTCCTGCCTTCGGTATAGAGCAGTCAACGTCCATCAGCATTCCTTTCTTATTCTTGTCAGTAAAAATATCCTTAGTAAAAAAAACAAGAAAAAAAAAACATTCATAATACCATGGCTCATCTTCCATCCGACAGGGACATGGACTGTTGCATAGTCAATAGGCACAAAAAAGCTGCAGTAGTGATTGCATTTGTTTTGAAACACATCACTCTATAACTGGGCAACAAATAGAATCGTTAAAAACTAGTAGCTATTTACAAATGCATATACCTCTAATTGAGACCAATAAGATGGCGATTAATAATATAGACATAATATCGATTATTTACAATTTGGAGGACTTTGGATTGGAAGGATTGAATATGTTTGATATTTGATATTTTGTTGTCCCCTACAGTTCAAGTTTATAGATCCAAGTATGCATTACGCCCAAAAGCCACTGAAGGATACTGATTCCAGATCTGCCAGGATTTGACGATTTTCGAAGGCCGAAGGAGATCTTTGGCCAATCTCCTCTTGACTAATTAGTTTTCGTCCTTTTGAAGATCCTTTCGTCCTTTTCCCGTTTAATCCTTTTCACGAGACACTAAAGGATACTATTGTGAGATCTGCCAGGGTTTAACGATTTTAATATTGGTCTTGTAAAGTGATATAAATACTGGTGAGAAAAATAATAAGCTATTTATAAAACTTTTCCAATTAGTCAATTCACTAAATCTTATCAAATCAAATAGTAATATAATTGAAGAGCTGCGTCAAATGAACGAATGAGACAGATAGTTTTCGAATTTGTCTTGTATATGAAGAATTTATTGTTGTTGATTCATCTTTTGGGTTCCTATTTAGTCTTTTGTCTAGGTAGAGTCCAAGATACTGTGCTGGGCCTGAGAAGTACTAATACATTGAAGTTAAACTATTTCATAAACTTATAATTTAAAATGTAGATCGTCCATTAATAACTTTTAGATGAGGAATATCTCACATCTCACATTATAGGAGTACATATTTCACTTTTACTAGTAATATTAAAGTTAAGGATCGGGATGTCAGCAGATCGGGTAGCCGATAGCCAAAGAAGTGGCTTAATCGTCAAGAGATACTACAAACATCTACAACTCATCAGGTATTTGAAACATCGAGTTTAAATCCAGATTTGGGGAAAGAGGAACGAAACAAAGAGAAATCTGTTAAATAATACATAAAAATATGGAAACGTTTGAACCGCAACAACAGAAGAAAAGATATAACTAGACTTAGGATCGGCAATACACGAATAACTCTTGGTTATGGTTTAGCGAAGGACAAATCAACGAAGGCGTAACGTGGGATAGTATACAACAAAAGATTTGACACTAGAGAACTGAGGGATACATATTTTCAGGAATAACGGTTGCAAAGGAATCACTCAACTATTCTTATGATAATGGTAATCATATAGAAATAATGATAAAGTTCCTGGAAAATTATAACCAGTTCAATAAAATTCAAAAATTACAAAAAAAAATAACACACAGGGTGAGTACCTCTTAATGTAAAAAAAAAAATTTGGGTGAAACTAAATCAAAAATGCTGTAAAATACTGCAGATTTCACCTTTCTATTCCAATTCGTTGCAAATATACGATAAATCTAAGACTTTTTTGAGGAAACCACGTTTTTTACCATAAAAGCTGTAATATCTCCATTTTGTTTAAATATTTTTTAAACTTTTACCACATTTTCGGATTTAGCATTAAAGTTCCTATAACAGCAGAGTACATGTAACTTTGAATTTTATAAACTCGTAACCTAAAGAACAACTTATTTATGGAAGTTACAATGTCTTATATTACTTCAACGCTCACCGTTTTTCGAAAAACTATCCACAAAACTACAAATCTAACATAACCTTGCAAATTTAATCAGCTTTTGAGTGATATGTTAAAAGTAATGATTCTGTTTCGATTTGATGGAGAAATTTACTTATAAATCAGAAAAAACATGGTGTTCTCACTTGGCATACAAATCAGTTATTTGTGTAAATAAAACATTATGACTATCCCTCAATGGAAATGTGCATTTTAAACATAATAAACTCTTCATTGGAATAAAAAGCAAAGAAAAATATTATTGTTTAATAGAAAATATAGGAAAACTGTCAGTAAACTGACACCAGATCAGAGGATCTTATGTTATTACATTTATTTATTTACTATTATTATTTAGAATTTATTTTATTAGATTTTCAATGTAAGGTTTAAAACCCAATGATAATGAAAATAGACCTCAATTTTGCCGTTAGCTTTAGAAATAAATACTCATCTATCCATAAAATTCACCTCAAAAAGTGGTATTCTTCAACACAACCTGCATTCAAAAGCTAACAAGGACACTAAAGACACTCGACGTTAAGTGTCCATAAGAAATTTAACTAATGGAAGAAACATAAAAAATATTCTCCACTTTAGGTACTGCTTCATACTACGTATTATGGTTTATATATTTAAGTAAAAATATAAAAACTGAAAAACTAAAACTCATGAAGAGTTTTGGGTTCAGTACTTAGGTAAGGATGTACTGTTACTGGGCCATCGGTTGTGAAAGAAGGAGATTTGGCCGAAATCGCGCTCAACCGCCTGGTTTAAATTAAACTAATTAATTAAAAGCACCCTCTTTATTGAGAATGGGTGTGCCCCAGGAGGATCTCCCGGCCTCGAAGTCGAGCCATGGACGAAATAACAAAAAATAAATTTTCTGCATTCATGATAATTTTCCCTGACATAATTTATGAAGTATTTTTTTTTTCTTTTTCTTTAGGATTTTTTGTTTGTTTTTTTTTTGAATCGGAAGATCTATCCTGCGCAATTTAAAATATCTCCTGCAATAAGGTGGATAAGGGCGGCGCGAGGTGTAAGCTCCCAGAGACGAGGCTGGAAACTGCTGGAAATTGAGCTGGAGCGGAGGGAATCCTGAACAGATTGACTATCCAGGGGTTAAATCCCGCCAAAAAAAGAGCTAAATAGCCAGGGATAAGCTTGTCTCCTGATTTATACACTCCCCTTTCCAGGAACAATTTGTGGCTGGAGCTCCACCATCCCTATCTAAGCCCAGCCCTTCACCTTCAGCCCTTACCGGTCTCTGCAATATCCCTTATTATTAATATTCATAGTTCTCACTACGCTATTCTTATCTAACTATGGCTTATCGGATTTAGATACTAGGTAAGACTGTGTCGGAGTATGATCAAGAATGAAAAGACGTTAAATTTTAGATGTACCAAGTCTAATAAATATTTATATGTCGTATTTCAATGAGCATGTTATTTTAGCATTTAGACTCATTTTTCTTTTTCTTTTGTGTAAATATACTGTACACTTAACTGGTTAGTAATAAAAAAAAAACCCATTATAATCGATCTTCATGAAATAAACAAGTCGTTGAATTTCAAAACCAGCTAAGTCCAATTTTCAGATTTTTTTTTTTTTTTTTTTTTTTTTTTTTTTTCCCTACTCGTCTATCTTTAGGTGAAAATCCTAAATCTCATTGAAAATATCAATGCGAAAAATAAGGCCCCTTCCTATTTCAGTCAAACCTTTACCTTCATAGACCAGCTGTGAAAAATTCTGAAAAATGGACTTAGCTGGTTTTGGAATTCTATGCTTCATACATTTAAATTAAATAATTTACTATGAACAATATAATTTTTGTAATTGGTTAGAAAATATATTGAGTTTGATGTTAAATGTGGTTAAACCATTTTAGCCAAACTGTAATTATAATTTAATGTAGTAAATTAATCATAAGGGACATCAGTTCATCATTCCTATGCAGGAATAGATAACTACTTTTGTATATTTGATAAAAATCGCTTTTATATTAATGCATAAATTGTTAATGATATGGGGAACAAAATTAAAACTAGCATTTTCCGTCGCGGCTTTGCCCTCTTTTGTAAGTAAAGAACTTATATAATTCTAACTAATTTACCAATAAAATATTGTATTGAAGAATGCATGCAAAAAGAAATTATATTTCGAGTATTGTCTCCCGATGTTATGAAGATGATTTGATTGTTAGGATTTCCAGTTTTTGAAAGCCCTAGATATTAATGACTCTGAGGGAAACAGGCAGTCCAAAGATCCACTATTTGTAAGACTGGCCATGGGATTTGTTAACTGCAATAGAAAAATAAACTTTAATTAGAAATATTAATCGTTTTAATTAAAATGTTAAATTAGTAGGAATAATTAGGATTCCAGAAATTAATGCGATTTCTCCAATCGCTATTCCAGTGAAATTCAAAGACTAAATGATTTTGTTTTTCACCCATAGCTGTTTTAACTTTTAACCTGGTACCATTGCACAGATTAGGTGGTTGAAGATCACGTGAAATCATGAGTAGACATCTAATTTTTAATTTTAAGTTGGTAACTCAGAGGGACAGAGGATATATTATTAGGAATATAGCGGTTGATTTTCAAACACAATTTATTAAATTTAAAATCAATAACTTTTACTATTGCTAAACCTTCTTTGAGCTATGAATAAGATGTTAAAAATTTCAGATTTGTTCAGTAGTTTTCGTGGTTAGTGATTACAATAAAAAAATGGATAAATATACAAGAATTATTCCCTTTATTAATATCCCTTGCTTTTTTTTGTTTGCTGTTATTGTGATCCGATAAACCTTGACATGAAAAGACAAATATGCCATTTTGTAACTTTCGAATGCTACTCATTGTCATATTGGTCACGAATAACGAATAGCAGCGAGTGACTGGCTTATCAAAAAAACAAAACAATGGAAAACCTTGGAGCCAACATTATCTAGCCTCGTCATCAGAAACTGTCCCTAAGGTCTCATTATTACCTCTCGTCAAACCCCTATCACATATCGTTCAGTGAACGACTCAGTCGTGACGGGAAATTTCTCAGACAGAACTTTTCCCCATCATCGAGTCTGTCAATCAAGTTAGGAGTTGTAATGTCGTGTTCTTATGTAGAACGTTTAGCTGGAATTTAATAAGTGTTAGAGGTGTTGAAACGCTGCCACTTTTCGTAGCAATTCAAGCGTCGATAATAGTTAAACGACATTTAACTTATTTTCCATTAAAAGAAAAATATCAATTAAGAACTAGAAATATATCTGTGTTTGATTATATTACATTAAAAGCCCAAACGTTTTTAAAGGAACCTCGGAGAGCTCTTAGAAATAATTTTTATTACTTGTTGGAACTTTTATTCTGGTCTTGGGATTTAGAAAGATCCTGGAATTTCGACATTTAAACCCGGGATTCCGGGATTCTTGAAAGGTAATGGAAAATCGAAGAACTGTATAAAATCAACTTTTTAATCATCTCATTATTTCATTTAATCAATCATATTTCAAATTAATAATATAGTCATTAAAAATTATGTATACTTTGCTTGTCCTGAAAGATTGCAATTGAATGATTTTCTACAAAAAGGAGGAAGCTTAGAAGAAAGCTTTTGTAAAATCTTGTATTTATGTAAATATTTTATTTCAATGTATCGCACCTTCCGTGGAATAATTTAACATCTTCAACAAATTAGATTTTGTGTTTTGTTTTTTTTTTTTACGCCAAATCATTCAAAATTACGTTATCACTATAAACTGTAATAAGTTTGGTTGTTCAGTTTGCCGAGGCGAGGCGAACGTTACATGTGGACGTTACATGTGAACGTTACATGTGGAAGATGGAAATTAACTGAAGCCATATGAGAAAGACGGCGACAATGTCAATCAGTACATGGTAAATATTGCTTCGGCTGCTTCTATATCAGAAAAAAAACAACCTACAATTAGAAAAAAAAATCATTAAATGCCATTTCATAAGCGTTGAGATTTTCTAGATGTAACTACGAGTATATTCCACGGAAGGTATAAAGTTTTACAGAATTATAAAACTAGTTTAAGTTTTACAGAATGACTACAATTATTCCAGTCCTATCGATTTTAATCGTTTCCTATATAGGTCCTATAAAGCAATTTCCTCATGAGAATTGTACTAAACTCGTGCCCCTTGTCCCATGTTGACACATTTACTTATGATGATGATAGCAATAATTAGTAATAAAACGTGTTTTTTTTGGTGAAACATTTCTGTTGATTTTTTTTCCCTTTTCATTTTAATTACCTACAACACGAATACTATGATTACGATTGTGGGTATGATTGTGGAAAGGTTCCTTTCCATATTTGCCTTATTCAAGATAAGGGTAACGATTTGGGGTGCCTCAAGTTGGCCCTTAGGGGTACTAAGCCGATGGTAACACTCATGTTTAGATGGGACTTAGAACTAACTAGGGCAATGAGTTCAATAAATCCAGAGCTGAGGGCTGTTTGCACTGGGAGGATGGTCCGATGTGTCCAAGGAAGATAGGGCACGACGGACAAGACAAACAGACAACGTCTTAGCAGAATAGTGTACACAGCCCTAAGTAGCAGGGCCACTCTCTATCTGCCCTAGGCTCCTCCTCCTTCACACCAGCCCTTCTACCCTTTTCGCCCTCTAATATCTTCCTCCCGCCTTCTACAGCTATCTTCTAGATAGCGAATTTCCCTTAAAGTTCAAGTACCTACGCATGGTCGCCCGTAAATAAATATTACTTACACAACCGTGTAAAGTAGAAGTAATTTGAATTTTCAAGTATTAAACCAAATTTCACAAATGAACCCAGAGTGATTTGAGACCCAAGGGATGGGAGCAGTGAAAATTAAAATATTTCCAATTCTACTGGGAGGGCTATGAAGTTTTGGTACTCCCATTTACGGGTTGATTGTTAGTTTAGTAAGAGTTAGTGATAGTACAGTTAGATAAAGGAGGAAAACAGTCTATTGCAGGACCTAGACATAATCGGAAATATTTAGACAAATGTGAAAAATGTCCATTTAACCTAGAATCTGTGTTGCCTGGTAGTAAAAAATAAGAGATGGAGAGAGATGGACTAGGAAAAAAGGAACAAGAAGGGGTTGTTGAACAAGAAACGAGAGGATAATGGAATATGAAACAAAGAATAAAAATAGTTTATTAATAAAACGTAGTTATTTTTACTAGTATGGTTATTATTGGTTTAGTGGATATATAATGCAGGTTTTTATATGTTAAATTCATGAATTGTTTAAATTATGTTAAATATATTTTAATTTTGTGTGGCAAGACTAAAGCGACAAGAAACTGCTTTTCGTTAGAGACTACTTCAACATTTACTAGACAAACGATCAAACCTCCCAATTCGTTACAAAAGACTTATTTACATGACTGTGATTAGTAGGGACCGGATTTATATGTGAAATAAAACTTGACTTGATATATATATGGATTTACTTTTTCATGAATATGTAAGTAAAATAAGAAATATGCAATATAAAAAAAATAATCTATTTTATAATAGTAAAGTAATCAACCTAATTTTAATATAGGTATATGTAGAAATCGTGATTTTACGTTAACATCGAGACGGAAATAGAAAAATAATAATGATTTATTCCTCAAAACTACTAGAAGTTTAGACATTTTTAACTGATCAAATGTAAATTTACTTCGATCTGAAGGCAGAATATTTTTGTATCTGCTAAATGAACACTCCACGTCTACCGAATTATTGGGCGCCTATTTGAACGCTGCAGTTTCGTTAGGTGTGAGCGAAATTTGATTTTTAATAGGGGGGTACGGAGTTGAACTTTGGGGCTCTACCAACCATCCAATTCATCTCGTATCCAATCTTAAAATCCAAAATCCTTCGAAAAATCCTAAATGCCCCTTGCTTTGTCACCAAAAATCTTATCCATAAAGACCTTAATGTTCCATATGTTGCTTAGTAAGCCCAAATCAGGTACTTATCCTTTCATAGTAAGCTGGATAACCACTCAAATCCATTAGTTTCAAAACTTGCTTCCCACTCCATTCCCAATAATCTTCCGAGGTGTCTGAAAAGAAGATGGCCTAGAGATCTTCTAGTGTAGAGTTGTTATTGAAGTGCTACTGATGAGTAGTTCTTTTGTAATCGTTATCTGCTCATTTACTTGATGTGCATATTTGTACAGTTGTAAATTTCAATAAATTAATATATAAAAAAAAAAATTTGTGTGACTTACAATTTTGGTCCACACTAACTTTTCCTCGTACCTTCGTACGGCTTTCCTTGTATCTGAGATCAAAATCACGAAGAAGAAATTTTGGGAGCCATTGCTGCACTGTACATTTACTGATGCTTCCATCACTCCAATCAACATTAATATTACGCGCAGTTTGAGCCGCACTTGCACCAAGTTAGAACGAGTAAAAATTTATTAGAAGAAAATCTGGTTTTGACATGGTTTTCGGAGGTCCTTACTCCAACAAAATATAGCACAATCTGATCCAACCTTTGAAGAAAAATAACATGATAACCAATGTTTATAATCCATTGACTAGACTAGAGGATAGATATTTGTATATTTGGCAAGCACTTACCAATATTTTTGCAACAATCCAATAATGTTGAAATATTTGAACTAGAAATGCCTTCAATTTTCAAGAATGAATTTGAAACATCTCGATTATTTTATAACATTTCAAAGACACTTCCAAAATTTTCTCCCTATGGACCATTGGTCGTTAAGATATTATTTCAAAAGATGAAATTGGCGAAAATTTCACTTGTGGTCTGTGCCTAGCAAAAAAAAAAAAAAGATTAGTACGCATGTATTATTTGCTATAATGCTACTTAAAATCAAAATTCTCAATTTGGTCTCTTGATAGAGGATTCTATCCCGGGATCCCGATAAAAAATCTAGAGAACTTTAAGTTATTTTTATTTTGCTTACACTTCTATGAAAACATAAAATAAAAAACATATGCGTTGTTAGGCTTAAAGGCGGGATAAATTCTGTGTCCGTAGTCAAACGTGTTATACAGACCGATCTTGCTTCTTAGGTTGGCATGCCGATTGATTAAGCATTAATCCTTTTAAGTTTTAAAGTAATCGTATTTCAAAAAATACAAGTTGCAACAGGCCTTTTGAAACGACCTGATATTTTCAAATTTGAAAATTTCTTTAAAATATACAGGACAATGTGATACCTACAAGTGAATATTTTATCACAAATAATTAATATCAATATTAAAACGCCTAAAGACGAAGCCTAATATTCCATTAGTTATTTTAAGGATTTAAATGAACTATATGCCTATTCATTAGGACAAAGTCGTGATGGGCGCCTTACTCCGCTCGGCCTATCATTAATAACGGCGAGGTACAGGCGGAAATAAATGACAGTAAAAAAAATTCTCTAAACAATAGATGCGGCCTCAGCAATTAATGAAATGATTAATTGTCTTCCACACGATTTCTCATTCGACAATATTAATAATTAAAATCACAGATCTTATCGGCCACCGTCGCAACGCAACATGACGATTGATTTTGTTCAACAAATAAATAGTGTCAACAAAAATAGTCTATGAATTCATGATATACTAGTATTAAAAAATGAATTGAAACAAGCATAATTAGGAATTGGAACAAACCTCAAATAACAGAGGGTCGACCTTCATATAAATTCATTCTAGATATTTCATTAACGAACTATGACAAACTCCAAAGCACACATTACACAGTTGCCCTCAATTTGAATACAACAGATACGTTGCACCATGCCCTAGAGCATGGCACTCCAAGAGAATGAAATACAAAAAATAATGATGGAATTTTAAACAAATTGTCACAAATATTGACTTTCAGTTTCAAGAACTGAACAAAAATAAAAATGATAAAAAGTACAAGAACTGAAAGAATTTTATGTCAGAAGACAACTCTGTTTCAATTTTTTTATTTATTTATTTTGTTTTAAGTGTAAACTTATTTTAGCCCGATGGGCACTTTTTGAGATAGGGTAAAAAGAGCAAACTTGCGTCATGTAACCGTACCTATACCCGTAGATTTAGATTTATTTCCTAGATTTAAATCTATTTACTACCTTCCCAATGAGCTAGAGACTTGAAACTTGGGACATATCTCAGGAGTGGATAGCAATGCAATCATAACAGTGGGGACTACGCGTCGTGTTGCACAGCCCGTTTTAGCCCCTTATAGCTCCTTATAGTACCTGTAGCAATAGTCAATTTAGCATTGAACCCTGAACCCCAAAAATAAAAAGGTCTGACTGCTGGAAATCTTCTTCGAAATACCGTCAGGTTTGGGCGGAAAAAGGTTGAAAATTAAAATTGAAAAGCCGTTACTTTTATCACGTTTTGTGTTCTGTACATTATTAATCAAGCAAATGAAATTTGCAACACATTTGAACCTATTAATTTTTTTTCTCAGGTCAATAGGTTTAGAACGGTTCACCACCAAAGACTGGCAAGGTAAGGCTACAACTACGAAACTATATCCTATTCAAAATGTCTTTTTTTTTTTTTTTTTTTTTTTTCTGAAAGCTGGTTAAATTTACTATCAGACATTATATATGAAATTCCGATCAAGTCCCGTAAACACCCGTGCCAGCACACGTCCTATTGAGAAATCCTCGTTTTTTCGGCACATTGCTCGCTATAAATCCCAAAATATTTGCCCGATCTGACATTATTTTTTTTCATCTCAAAGCTGGTAAAATTTACTATCAGATCCTATATATTAAATTTTTGTTATATTCCGTGGAATACCCATACCACCATGCCAAAAACCGCATACTATTGTGAAAGTTAATTTCTTATATTTTTCGCAGTAACTACCATACAATTTGTTCGACCCCAATTTTTTATTTTTTTTTTATTTCAAAGCTGGTTAAATTTATTACTAGTTCATACATATAAAGTTTTGAATAAATCCCACGAATTTAATAAATCCCCCATATAAAGTAAATCCCACGAAATACCCACGCCAGCCCACTGAACATATCAAAAATATCATATTTTTAGCGCGCTAGCAACGATATTTAGGTTACTAGCAACGGTAGGATAAATACCTATTTCATCAAAAACTAAAATTCACTTGAATGGAATATTCATTTGAAAAATAAATAAATTTTCATCTTATTCTCCTCTACTTTATCTTCAGATTTATTAGGTTAATTAATGTTGGTCGGGCAAACAAGTATTCACTTCCAGCGGGTGGTCTTAAGCAACCGCATATTTTTGTTAATATTTTTTTCTTTTAAATTATTACTCCCTGAAAAATATTATATTGCATTTAAACTAGCAAATCACTTATTATGGAAAATGCATAGAGCGTGATGTATTATCGTTTAATCCATAGGGGTACTATGAAAAGGAAAGAAGTAGTTTATGCTTCATTGAAATTTACAACTGTATACAATATTTACAAGTAAATGTGCTATACAATAATTACAATAACATATAAAGCACTAACCATTAGTAGGACTTCAATAAACGATCAGCAATAGTTTCTAAGGCCATATTTTTTTTTTAGATGCCCAGTAGAGTTTTCGGGAATTCAGTTAGAAGCAAGTTGCATTCCAAGTGGTTTTATTTTATTTTATTATTATTATTATTTTTTTTTTTTTTTTTTTTTTTTGCCGCAAGACTAAACCGCCCAGGTGAGATTCGAACCCACTTTCTGTACCGAGCTTTCCCTTCCATAGTAACCCTATGTATTTGATAAATAATACATCAGCCTCCCTGCATTTTGCATACTGCCTGATTTGTTTGTTTAAATAAGAGTTATAAATTGCTTGTACTAATAATGATATATAATTGAATTAACATATTTAAAAGTAAGTAAGGAAAGTACAAAATACAATACTCGTAAGTACGAAAAAAAAAAAATGTTTATAATAAACAACTGGGGACTCGATGGCCAAGTGAGTTTGGGCGAGGGTCTCAGTGCGCTTGTAACCAGAAGGTCGTGGGTTCGAACCCCACCTACGGGTTAAAATTTATTTCGTGGCGGACCCATGAAATGAATCTTGACCTTCCCACCCATGCTAGTATAGTATAGTAGACTTCAATTGAAGTCTTGGGCCCAAAAAATAAAAAATAAAATAAAATATATTAAAAAGAAAGTATCCGCGGATTTTTTCAAATCTTATCCTTGTTAAACCTTTCATTTTTCATCAGTTCTAGCAACTGAAAGTCAATGTTTGTGACAAATTGTTTGAACTAGATAGGTTGTTGTGGAAGGACAGGTATCTTGTTTGGGACAAATCTGGAACATATAGGACGTTTAAATAGTTATGGGTATGTTAAAGTGTGACATAATAAGGAACATTTACAACCAAATCTCAACTTCGTTTGTCCAAAAGGGTCTAATTACTGTCATGTTAATAAGTATTTGTAATTAATTGGGAGCTGTGAACACTTGTATATATATATATATATATATATATATATATATATATATATATATATATATATATATATATATATATATATATATATTTTAATTGAATCAATTATAATTTTACCAGCCTTTTTGGGTTTAAATAAAAAACATCAATGTTATTTTTCTTGAACTTTATAAACAGAAGTTTCCATATTTTTTCCCCTCCAAGCTGAAAGTTGCTAGTTGATCCTGATGTTGAGATCCCCTCAGAAGATCCATAATTAAGGAGGAGGCTGTCAGGTTTATAGCGTCCAGTTGACAGCTTCATGCCTCAGCTGAGGCTAGGGCACCTGCGTTCACAACTTGATAACTCCCTCTTGAAAAGAACATGTCTTGAGTCCTTTCTGTTTAGTATTAAGTCCTCACATCTAACCTCAATATAAAATATTTATGAAATTATTTCAGTGTTTTGTCATAGTAGTATCACTGGTGATCAATAAAGGAGAAACAGAATTTCGCCACTAACCACAGCAACTTAAATAAACGGCCAAGAACGCTGAACATGAAAGGCTGAAGATGATATCTAAATTACTATTATTTTTTTTTCCTTCAACATTACTATTTTTAACGTTTTATTTTGAACAACTGCAAGCAGCCTTACTCAAGTGCAATGAGTAATATGGATGACAAAGACTTATTCACAGAATATGTACAATGATATAAATTAAAGTAACAGAAACAACGTAAAAAATTAAAACTGCCTCTAAATATACAAGAAATAAAATAAAATATAATAAATGACTATATAAAATAGATAATAATTGGTAAAACTATAATAAAATAAATAATAAGGAAGAAAAAAAAAGAATCATAAATACAATCGTATACCATATAAAATATTTGCAATAATTCCGAGGAACACCCAGAGCTCTACGAGACAGTCAAATAGGGATAGAATAAAGAGGCTGCCCATTGCCAGAACTCCAATAATAAATATTTACAATAAATCTCGGGGCCATGGTCGTTTTAATCTGCAAGTTGGGTTTTAAGGATACGTGGATCTGGATAATGAATGAGCCAGAGAGTTGTGATGGTTCGATAGGTTTTGATGGGATTTTGGGAATTTAAGGAGTATCAGGCTAAGGACAAAAGGTATATTGAGATTATTATGTGGGTCTTTTTGGAGGCATAGTATGGATCATTTACAACGAAGGTTTTGAATCCTCACAGTTCAAGTCCATAGGTTTCATAATGGTTTTTAATATGAGGAGTTTGTTTTTCAATGGAGAGATGGGATGTCCTTTGTAGTAGTCTGTACAATTGGCTGAAGCGTCTGAATCTAGTGTGAGGGTTACGAGTAAGACTTTCTTCTAAGTCGGAGAAATTACTAAACTAGAAAAGTGTTCCGATGCAAAAATAGTGAGATGATTTTAGGATTTCTCAATCCGATTTCCTGCAAGAAAAAAAATTTGCCGCACAAGGGAAATGAGTAATATCGATGATAAACAAACCCTTGGTACAATACGTATAATAAATGTAAACAAACAAAAAATAAATTAAATTAAAATAAACAGCCTCTAACTAAATAAAAAATAATATAATAAACGATAATAGAAAAATAATTGATTATATAAAATTTTAAAATTATGTATACAAATTATCTGATAAAAATGAGTATAGATAAAACGTTTGGTTGAAATCACTATTTTCATGTAGTAGTTTTTAAAATCTAAATTGCTACTTCCGTACACTATGCACTTAATAATTGTATTTACTAACTATTAAATCGTAGCGACCAAGAAAGGTATTTTTATGGATTCTGACCCAAAAATAAGCAGTTTGTTTCGGTACTTATCAGTTCCCACGGTATATACAAATTACTTGATACTCGGTACTTAATACAATATCCGCCAAATTATAAGTGTCCCTGTCCGAACTTTGCCATATATCATGCCGCAGTAGTCCCCCAATTGGAGGAATCTGTTACAATAAAAAAAGCAATGAGGTAGGGGAGTATTATCAAGAGGGACCGAAAGGTTAAACTGCAAAGTGGGCAGCCGCTTCAGGTATAAACCTTTTAGTAAAGTGTCTATTATTAGAGTAAAGAGGACAAATTGTGTATCTGGGCTAGGGCACGTCACAGCGGGTGATATACTGGCACGGTTAAATGTGGGAAAATTGGTCCGCTCCGACATCTGGTCGGCGTCTTCCCGTCCTTGCTTTGTTTTAACTTTCCGTTCGGTCTTCATTGTTTGAAGGAGGAAATCGGAAGGAATTATGACCAAGTTTACTCATGCGCAGGAGGAGGATGTCAAAAGTACCTGGTTAATCATTTCATTCGTAGAGGTTAAATTGTGTTCTTTCTTCGAGCGACTTCTTGGTTATTACACCTTTTTCATCTAACTGTTGGAAATTTAATTTTCTTCCTCTTGTATACACATTACTTGTGTATTATATTTTATGGTATAGTTCAATTTCTTTTAAAAAACGGTATAATTTTGTCTATGGAATTTCTTGATTCCTCTAGAACAAGTTCAGTGGATCGGGGTACTTTATTATTTTCGAATGCTTGTTGCAGTAATGTTCACTCTTCTATTATGTGTTTAATATTAATATTGACATCTTTCACAATGTGGTTGGGCCTCTTTTGTGATTAAAAAAGCATGGGTTAGGTTGGAAAAGTTCGATCCTCAGCCTTGTCGTAACCACTTCTTCTTTTCTATTACCTCTTATGGCGCATGTTCGCAGCTTTGTACTTTTTTTTCGATCCACATGGATTTCTTATTTTCCTGACTGTTCTTCAAAAACGCCTTTACATTATTCGGTTCATATATTTGAAGTGGTGGGATATTCATCTTTGTAGCTTCTTCGCAGGTCAGCTGCTTTATTTCAGGAATTCCAGAGTGTTCAGGGGTATAGAGTGAAGTTACGTTTATTTTTTTTATTACTATTTTTTTTTGTTGGTATTTTAACATTTCTAAATGACTATAGACCCTGTCAATTGTTTGTCCAGTTTTGCTAAAATTTGCTATACTTTAAAGTGCTGACAATGAATCAGAAAAATTAAAATTGTTAAATGCGCACTGTTGACGGATGAGTAAATAGATGTGGAAATCGCTTACAGTTCTGCAGTTTATATTGTTGTTGGGTAATTTATACTTGTAGGGTGTCCCATTCATAATTATTGCGAAACCAGTATATTCATTCTTTTTTTTTTTTTTTAAACCATCATTATATATTATTTCGTAGTCTGAATACTCTTGTATCTTCTTGTGAAATTGAAGGATTTGATACTTAGGTCTTACGTTTTAAGCTTAGGTCTAATTTTATATGTCTACCATTTTCATAATCAGAGTAATTTCGAGGGTAATCGAAAGTCAGAGTCGGCTTGATCCATTGGCATATCATAAATTTCTAGTATTACTTCCTTTTGTCATTCGTACCGTTTATTGAGGCCTCTACTATTATTCTTTTTCTTTTTTTAAAATATTTATTGATATTTACAACTGTAGGCATTATATAAAAAAGTAACTTTGAGGAAAATTATTACAATGAAATGTAATGTACTACTCACTAGTAGTACTTCAATGAAAGCTATACAATAGAAGATTTCTTGGTCATCTTCTTTTCAGATCCTTGGCAGGCAAAAACACTGATGCGTCTCGTGGATTCGAGTGGATGTGGAGTATACTCTGAAAGGATAGATATCTGGTTTGGGCCAAATCAACAATATATTGAACATTAAGACCTTTATGGATAAATCTTTGTGACACAAAAAGAGGTTTTAAGGATTTTACACACCGGATTTTAGATTGTAAAGATTACATACGAGAAGAATTGGAGGGTTTTGCAGAAGCCCAAAGCTAAACTCCGTATGCCCTAATGGGTCTAATTACTGTGATGTAAATGAGTCTTTTGTAATTTATTAGGAGCTTTGAACGCTTGTCTAATAAATTTTTGAGCAGTCGGAGTATTAATATTCGAATGCATATATTTATGTTTTATTTTCCAAGATGAGTTAATATGAAAAAAAAAGAAAAAACAATTTTATGGCTTATAGTATGGCATATTTCAATGGTTTTTGTTTTTGTTTTTTTATTTTCTTCTTTTCAAGAGGTCTAAGACTCAACCTGGCAAGACGTCTTCTTATACAAGAGAAACGACAAGAAACTGTACCTCATTTCCGACTACTTCCACATATAATAGGCAAGGGCTCTATGCTTCTATTTAATAACATATGATTAGTTACAAGACTATAATTCTCATTTTATGGATACATGCATTAGCACTAAGCCATCCCATTCGTCTAGTGCCCATCCTTACAATCTAAAATCCAAAAGCCTTTTTTATATATAAATCAAAATAATTTTATCTATAAAAAACATAACGTAACATATGCCCATTCATCCTTCTGCATATGGGCAATAAAGATTTTGGAACTACATACATTTTACATAAGTGGACTCCAAGGTTTTAATAGCCTCAGGTCACCAACATCTCCAGCAACCCCTCAGGCGTGTCTCCATCACATTCCTTTCTTCGGTTTTTGTGTGCGCCTTCCAATGTTATCCAAACTTATGGATTCCAAAAAAAAAAACGGTAATTTTGTTTGTTTACCAACTGTGTAAATTATTTTTTGTTTGGACATCAAGTCTGACTCTCACCAGGATGGTCAATACAATACAAGAAGTGCAGGTAGTAACCACACTCTCAGCAGCCTCTATGTCGCAGACAATGCGTGGTTTGCGCATTGAGGAATCTATGATCTTAAATAGATGTTAAATACACGGATCAGATATTTATTCTTCCAAAATAAAATTCTGATTTCCCCAAACTCAAAGCTCAATAATTTTCCGGCACTCCTGAAAAAAGGATAGGCTCGGGATCTTCCAAAATAAAACTAATATAGTTTCTTCAACGAGAATTTATCAATTTATTATTTTATTTGAGATATTTTTGTTTCTATAGTTTTCATTTTAAAAAAAAAAATAGATTTTAAATACCGCTTTGATATATTTATTCTAGATGGAACCATTCATTCTTTATGAGGAAGTTAATGATAAAATAAATGATAAAATATAATTACAGAATAGAACAGAAAAATAATTTTATCCTGGCACCAAGTCCCTTAAGAATAAAAAATAAGTACAGAAAGAAATAAAATTAGTTACGTCTGGTCAGAGACATAATGAATAAATAAAATGAAAAAAAATACAGAAGAAATACTAATATAACAATAATAATGTATTCATAGATACTAATTAAATATACAAACAGAAAAATATGAAAACAATCTACAAATTAAATAAGTAATTGATTCATTTAATACAATGCTTATTATATACAACAGAAGGACCTAAATGTTATTCAAAGTGAGAAAAATTTATTTTGATTGGTATCTAACTTGAGCAAATAGTTATTGAGAGTGTTACAAAAAGTACTTGATATAATTTAATTGAGAAAGTAATATTGAAGAGTGAAGTACTGGAAATAGAGGTATTTAAATGTTTTCAGAGATTTTGCTTGTTTGATACGAGGAGGAATGGAATTCCAGTGGATGGTTGAGTGGAAGAGGAAAGAGCATTGAAATGCAATAGTTCTGTGGGATAGGGTATATAGACCAGAAAGACGGGATCTTGTATGCATTGAAATGACTGCAGATCTTAACTGAAGCATTTTGTTAATATGAAGGATGAATGATGCTCATAATTTGATAAAGGAATTATTGTCTATGGAATGTGGGATAGAGCCAATTTAATTCAGAGGAAGGAAACGTGGAAGTGCTTCGATATATCGAAGACAAATCTGGCCAAGCAGTAATTATAGAATAATTTTACCATAAAGTAGTAATTATTTTTGAGAAATAAACAATAAATATTTGGATTGATAGTTGAAAATATCGTTTTAATGTCCATACTTAAATATTTCGGTTTAGAATTGTCAAACTCCATGAACCTTAAATAAGAATTGGAAACGGAATGAAAAAATTAAAATATTTTCAAATCATTGAACCCAAATCGAGCAAAATTCATTTTCAACTCCAAGAATCAGAAATATTCTATATCTCAGATTAAAGAGATTTGTCCGGCGAACAGTGAGAGTATTATTAGATAGGAAATGAAGCGGGAGCTGGATAAAAGATTCCAGACCGGAGACGCTGGAGGGCGGTAGTTAATTCCAGATAATAACATATTGCCTGGACAGGTCTGGAGATAGTCGGCCATCTTGTGGCCACCTCCCAAGCTGTCTCTTTCCATTGACTTCTGTTTGTCCACTCCGCCATATCTTTGACTCCTTCATGTCTTGTACTGAAGAATTTTAAAGCTACTTGAGTTCCTGAATCTTACGTTCAAAATATATCTATTTCGATTCTCTTAAATTTGAATTTTAGCCTAATTTCAATAATCGTTCTCTTTAATATTCTAATATAAATTAAAAAAGTGACTGATTTGTTCTATATTATTCATTATTTATTTTACATGCACCTACCCAAAAGGGTCATTTCCATTTCTAATCTAACTATTGAAGAATAACGTAAAAGAAAATATTCATGTGTTGGTTATTAAATGGTTTACTGAAATTAACTTCAAACAGTAATATTGTTTATTTGCCTTAAGTTTATTTTATTTAATTATTTAGTTGAATATCTTGGATAGGATTTTCTGAAAGGTCTCCTTATTTCTATTGCCAAATGTAGAATAATAGTAAATTTAATCGACATATCCAAAGATGTCTATTTAAAGGTATGTTAATATTTACAACACTAAACAAATATTGGCATATGCTAGAACTATAAATTGAGTAGTTAAGTATAGTGGCGAATCGATTTGGTTGGCCTGAGTGTTGCAGTCCTGTGTGTAATATTCTTGGGTTAAGAATGACGGTTATGTTTTCAAAAATTTATCATAATTTTTCTATTTATTAAAATTGTCTGGCTTAATATTTAGCCAGTTTCAATGCAGCGAAATTTGACAATTTCAAAAAATTTGTTGCTCCATAAAATCCTGAAAATATATCTTCACTATCTAATATAACATTGAAGAAATCACAATGTAAGCCTTTATCAGGGCTAGAAGAAAAACAAACAATATATGACTAAAAAAGGAGTGATTAGTAAAAAATATAAGCAAAGAAAAACAGTATGGAAATAAAGAATAGTAAGTTTATAAAAACAAAACAATTAAAGTTAAAAATAAAATTGAATATTTTGTTTTTAAAAGAGATAAAAATATCCTTAAATGATGTTCCACTGATCCCTGTTGAACAAATCCGCTATAGTAGAACCCAAAATCCCTAACTTTTAGACATAAAACCGAATACAGTACTAACCATAGATGACCCATTTTTTTTTAGATGGGACAATACTTACATAAAGGTTGACACATCCCTTAAGGAAAAGATTGAAGACGACAACCCCATCATTAAAAAGAG
This sequence comes from Euschistus heros, assembly GCA_003667255.2. NCBI lineage: Eukaryota > Metazoa > Arthropoda > Insecta > Hemiptera > Pentatomidae > Euschistus > Euschistus heros. Next base: position 601,206 of record RCWM02000206.1, on the reverse strand, counting down.
ACTTTTTGCAGAACTAAGGCAAAAGTATCCAAACCACGAAGCAATTTTTTCTGATGCATCGAAAACTGATGGAGAAGTCGGTTGTGCAGTGGTTTTTAACAACAGCTTACTAAAATTTAACTTACCGTCACTAAATATCATTTTCACAGGAGAACTATTTGCGATCTACCAAAGGTCTTCTATTAATACAATACAATCTACAAATACGAAACATGCTCTTTTGGTAACAGACTCTCTAAGTTCATTATTGGCAATAGCTGAAGGCAACTCTGAAAATGCCCAAGTACGGAAGATAAACAACTGCCAGTGGGAGATGCACGAGTCGATGGGTGGGGGGACTGTGCTAATGTGGGTACCCTCACATTGTGGCATCTCGGGAAATGAAGCTGCAGACAGTGCAGCAAATTTCGCGAGACTGAACCAAACAGGAACCATTATTACAGACATTACAACAACTTCTGACTTAAAAACATACTGTAGAAAAAAGTTGCTCAAACACTGGAAAACAAAATGGAACCAAATACGCAGCAAACTTCAAGAAATTAAACAAGACACCCAGCCCTGGACATCTTTTAGAAAATCAAGAATAGAAGAAATAATCTTGACGAGACTAAGAATAGGACATTCAGCTTCCACCCACGGTTACCTGATGAGAAGCCTAGAACCACCGATTTGTACAACTTGCATGACAACACTGACATTGTAACATGTACACTATACTCTGACACCAGAACAAAGTACAATATACCCTCAAGTATAGATAAAGGACTGGAAGACACAGAAGATAAAATCAAAAACATTTTTGAATTTCTAAAATTTTGTAAATTGTTCAACAAAATCTAATGTGTATATTAAGCCGCTAATGACTCATGTGAGCAGATGCGGAAAGTAATAAAATAAATAAATAAAAATCCGCTATAGGATTCCATCTGGACAAACGTATTACGTTGACTTCACCTAAAAGGCTAAAACGACAAGAAACTGCCCTTCATTTTCGACTACTTCTACATTTACTTGACTAACGTTCAAATCTTCCAATTTATTACAAAAGACTCATTTACATAACAATAATTAGACCAATTTGGACATATGGAGTTGAGCTTTGGGGCTCCACTAAACCATCTAATTCATCTCGTATCCAATCCTTACAATCCAAAATCCTTCGAAAAATCCTCAATGCTCCTTATTTTGTCACAAACAAACGACTTTGTCCTTTTTTAACTTAAATCAAACCGCATATCTATCCTTTCATATTAAACTCCACAATCATTCAAATCCATTTCACAATTTCTCATTCCATTCCATGTAATCCTCCGAGACGGCTGAAATGAAGATGGCCTCAGGACCTTCTAAAATAGTACTTTATTATATAGAACTTTTATTAGTGCTACCAATGGGTAGCTGCTTTAAAAAACCAGTGACGTGTCAGCATTAACATCACATTTACTTGATGTATAATATTTTTATATTGTATATAGTTGTATACTTCAATAACTAGCTGAAAAGTTATAAAAATATATTAAAATAAAAGACAAGTGGATATTGTTAATGAGTAAATACATAAATAAAGAATAAAAATAGTCATTAAATAAATATAAAATTTTGTTGTTAAATAAATGAAAGTATGGATATTAGATACTACATAGCGATAAAATAATGTTGAAGATTGAGGCATAAATAGTATAATAAACATAAAAGGAGATACGTTAGTTTTTTTTTCAAGGCAATCTTTATTATAACCGCCATTTGCAAAAGCTGGGTTTGGCACAATAAGCGATGACAAGAAGGTGATGGGATATAGTTAAGTAGATCTCATAAATTATGTATTACCAAGTTCGGAAGCTGTTTCACATCATATAATATACCAGAGGCCGTGGCCTGATTGATAACTGTAACTATCTCCTCGCCTTTTCATCTCACATCTGTGTAATTACTTAGCATGGCCTTCTAGATATGTTCGTTGGCGAAAATTCCCACACTTGTATGATCTTTATATTAAAAGAAAATTAAATATGTATCAACGCTAATGATATTGAATAATGTGGAATTGTACAATTTTGTTTATATTTAAAAATGTAAATTTAAACTTATACAAATACAAAAAAACAATGAATTTTCACAAGGAATAAACTCCCCTTCAAAAGTATTGCAACACCGTAATTCTCGAGTTTTTCCTGTTTTCTACCTTAATCCATACTAGGTTTATATTCATATTGATTTTATTTATTAAACGTGAAACATTAAGGATTAGAGACATCAATATTTTTCCTGTTAGTAACAAACGATGGAATTTTAGATTTTTTTTTTTCAAATTTCCTTCAGTCCATGTTTATCATTCGTTTCGTTATTTACAAGTATGCCAAGACTAGTGGAAGCAGTCATTCAAGCGAGAGAGGACAATAAATCTTATTACATATAAATTAAAAAGTTAAAATTGTAAAAAATGAAAAATTTAAAAAGTAAGTTTTCTAACTTTTTTAATTATTGGATGAAATATTGTAATTTATTTTAATAATAATTGTTTATGTCTAGTTTAGGAATGTTTATTATAGACTTCAGAACCATTCTTTATTATGAAAAAAAAATTCCTTTTTATAAAATTCAAGTATTTCAAAGTGTTGCGATACTTTTGACGGGGAGTTTAGTTAAAATAATATGCCTGTGAGCTTTTATACTGTATATATCAGTAGTAAAATACATTTTTTTTTTTTTTTTTTTTTTTTTTTTTTTTTTTTTTTTTTTTTTTTTTTTTTTTTTTTTTTTTTTTTTTTTTTTTTTTTTTTTTTTTTTTTTTTTTTTTTTTTTTTTTTTTTTTTTTTTTTTTTATTTTTTTATTTTTTTTAGATGGGGGGTTTATTTCCTAAGTTGGCAATTTTTGTTTTTAATTATTTTCCTCTATCTCAATGCGACACAGCAACTGATCAGCATTATAGGTCACAAGTTTCAAATTACCTATACCTCTACTGATAACGAACCTGCCTTTGCATATACTCATTTAATATTCAAGTCATACTCATGTCATAATTCATACTCATAAGTCACAATTATGTCTATGTCACACTTAAGAAGTCACATCGTCTTTTATATGCCATGTACACAGCGATTTTAAAAAAATAAATAAATAAAAAGTAAGTTTTCTTCGTTTTCGCAGTCAGGAGAGAAAGAAAAACACATCCAAGTTAAATATATATATATATATATATATATATAATATTCCACTGATCCCCCTTGAACAGATTCCACCCTAGGATAGGAACAGATTCCAGCTTCCTAGGATACCATCAGGACAACTGACTTACTTAAAATCCTCATACGAGACTTAAAAGACAAGAAACTAAACGTCGTTTTCGACAATTCCAACAATGACTAGACTAGCTTTCGAAGCTACCAATAAATTATAAAAGACTTATTTATATGGCAGTAATTTTGCCTACTTAGACATACGGAGTTGAGCTTGGGGCTCCACTAAACCTTCCTACTCTTCTCGTATCCAATCCTTACAATCCAATATCCTTCGTAAAATCCTTAATGCTCCTTATTATGACACCAATAAACTTATCCAAAAAGATCTCAATGTTCCATACTGTTGATTTGGCCCAAACCAGATACCTGTCCTTTCATACTGAACTCCATACTCACTGGAATCCACTAGTTTCCCAACTTGCTTCACTCTCAATTTCTGATAATCCTCTGACGCTTCTCAAAAGAAGATGGTCAAGAGACCTTCTGATGTAGAAGAACTATTGAAGTGCTACTAGTGAGTGGTTCTTCACATGTTATTGACAAATTATTGTAATTATTTTCTCAAATTTACTAATTTTATATATGTATACAGATGTAAATATCAATAAATAGTCAACGGAAAAAAAAAGTGCCGCTATTTTGACCTGCCTCGCAAGGTTTCTTCAGGGTAATCGAACAAGTCCAAAGAGATGACGGTTTTAATTTGTGTTGTTTTGTTCTCCTGTCTCCACCCCAAACCATATTCGTATATTTTTCAACAGTGAAATATACTTTTGTCATTATGGATCATAAAATTAATAATATTCTCCTAATTCATTTGACTGAATAAACACAGAGAGTAAGACATTAAACTGCCATGCTCCCGGGTCCAAGTTCGAGTCCGACTGAAGGCAGAAAATTTATTTATTGCTACTTCGGCCTTTGATGTACTCCGAGGCCTGGAGATCCTGCCGTGACGAATCCAGCCTCTATAAAATGAGTACCCTTAACTGGGGAAAAGAGCTTGGCAGTCGAGCACAATTTCGGACAAATTGCTTCCTTTTAGTGGTGTAGATATTTATTTATAATTTTGTTCACTATTAACAAATACTCTCAATATTATTTCAAAAACTACAAGAAGGTCATTATAATGTTAAAATTATTCATTACATATTTATATCCGTTAGAAATAAATCATTTAACGTACTCAGGGGATAGTTCCTATGAGTGTACTCCTGAAATACTCGAAACCTATATTAAATATCCGACTGAGTTCATAACATTTGTCTGTTAGCCCCCCCCCCCCTCCCCTGCTATATGACTTATCCCCAGTAGAGGGCCTCCCTCCACAGATGGCATAGAGTAATCACCTCCACAAACATCACCCCTGTTATCCGATATGACGGATCCAGAGGAGAACCCGTTCGGCAAAATGAGTGGAGTGGGATCGAGATGGGAAACGAGATGGCCCCTTGGGGCTCAATTAGCAGCTTGGAAATTGATAGAGCAATCTGTGCCATTGATTCAGTTACACTGCCTCTATCTCATCTCTCCCGATCAACAGCCTCTCTTACTGTCTCCCGCCGGGTTCGTTCCTATCCAAAACAGTTATATTTAGCGAGTCGGATCAACTTAAACGCCCGATAGAGAGGTGTCTATCCTGCGTTAATCCTGCTTGCTTATTATTGCTTTAATCCTGCTATTACTGGTGAGTAAATCAATATGGACCTGCATAACATGTTACAGATGTAACATGAACATTTTTTACGCATTATACGTATGATGCCTGGGTTAATACAACGGATTTGACTATAAATTAACTATAAAATTGGGTGCGGTTCATTAACATTGTTTTTATTTTTTTTTTTTTAAGAAATTTGTTTTAAACTGACAGGCAAAAAAGTCTGTCCACATATAGGTAATAATATCTGATTTGAATTTTTTCATTTTTTTTTTTTTAACTTTTAGTGATTAAGGCAATGCTTGAAAAAGTAAATATATATAAACTGTTAAGGACAACAAAAAAAATTAAAAAATCGAACAAACTATAATTTTCTTTAAAAAAGGTAATATATAAACACTTTATTTTTTTTTTTCATTTCATTGTAAATATTGTATCAATAGATTCATTGTCATTGATATTACTCATCGCCCTTGAGAGAGGCAGCAAGTATATATATATATATATATATATATATATATATATATATATATATTTATATTTATTTTTATTGATTGTTACTATTAGATGTTTAATAAGGTTCTTGAGGTTTAGTCAATAAAATAACAACTTATTTGGGCGACGTTCTCATAATTAAGTCCTACAGTGAAAAGACAGCTAGCAATAAAATTATATGATTTACATATGTTATTTCAAAACATAACGTTAGCTACAATAAAAATATATATAAAAACATGCATTAGAATATTTAACTGCATATAATTAAAAAGTATGGAGGTGTATGAAACTACTTAAAATGTTATTGAAGGATACGCTATGGGAACTGTTATAATTTTGTAGTATATACCAATAGCATATTCTCCAATATATGTAGTTAAATATTCTAACGTATGTTTTTATATATATGTATATTGTAGATAACTTTATGTTTTGAAATAACACATGTAACTCATATAATTTTATTATAACCTGTTTTTTTCACTGTAGGGTCTGATTATGAGAACAATATAGTCTTGAAACGTCGCCAAAATAGTTGTTTTTATTTATTGAGTGAATCTCAAGAACATTACTAAACATATATATATACATATATATATATATATATATATATATATATATATATATATATATACATATATATATATATATATATATATATATACATACATATATATATATATATATATATATATATATATATACATATATGGCATAATTTACTAGTGTCTTGTTTCCTTTTTTTTTTTTTTTTTTTTTTTTTTTTTATTATTCTTATATCATAATCTTTTTTTTAATAGTTATAGTCTCGATTATTATAATATACTATATCATATGAAAATGATTTTGATTTGCTTTTGTATAAGGGATGAAATTGTATTTTAGTGCACTAATAATTATTGCTCTTAGTAGTTTCAGATTTTAACATTTGTAAAAATAAAATAAATAAAAAAAATCAAAGTAGGGATGTTTCTTAATGCCATTTTTATCTCCATTAAAATTTTCCAAATTATAGCCATTAAAAAATATAATCTGATATAATTTATGGAAGATTTCCGAGATTTATAGGTTTTTTAAAAAATGAAAATTATAGTTCTATATAGGTTTAATAAACAGTGCGTTATTCTAAATACCAGATAACTCGGTTTGCGAGTTCGAATCTGGATAGTAGCTGGCTGGTATATCTCTGGCATGTATACGTAAATGATATAAAAATTTCAGTATATTCTACTATATTAAATATTCATAATTATCGTCACATATTGTCTGTGTGTATTAGCTGACCATTAACTCAAGAAAAGTTGCTATTCACATAAAGTCAATAACTGCGTTTGGTTATAGAAAAAAAAAGTCAGTGTGTGAGTGTATAAATATATGCATATGTATCTATTATACAATACAACGTAATACTGCGTTGTTTTCTGTTGCCTGTTCCAATTAACATAAGTTAATTAGGTTTTCCTTTTCCTCATGTGATCCCAGTTCATTAAGAAAGAATAAAAGGAAGGCGGCTTTTCTCATAAGACACTGGCAACGGCTTCCATTTTAATGACCATTAGTAGGGGCAATTAAATCATTTATGTATTTCAATTACGAGCTATTATTACCGTTCCAAGTAAGCTTTGATTATACGCTTATGGACTGGCAATTTCTGTTCATGTCTGTTAGTAATACATGTTTTTGAATTTCATTCCAACTCTTTTAACTCACATCTGAATCTGATGATTTTTTACGGCCACAGACATCCTTGGCCACTTATTCCCAACAAATTAGTTTTCGTCCTTTGGCAATTTTTAAAAAAAATTAAAAGGACACTCTTCCAGGGTATAAAGATTTTAACCTGTCGCAGGAATCATTTTTAAATTTTTGTATAAAATATTACATTTGAAAGATTCAAACTAGAGTTATCCTTACCTAGTCTATCACTGCAGTTTTAGTGACTCGTGTAGGAACTATTGGAGTTTAAATAGTTTAGCCACCTGAGTTTACACACCTACCTGATGTTCTCTAATGAACAAATATATTTTAATAATTAAAAAAAAAACATATATATATATATATATATATATATATATATATATATATATATATATATATATATATATATATATATATATATTAAAAAAAAAAATAGGAAGTTCATTCCATTTAGATAAGTAAGGTTCCATGGGAAATGGAGAGGATTTTATCAGAAACTCACTACATTTCATTCTGAGGTTAAATGGTTAATTATTTTCATTTAAGTTCAATTTGAAAAATAAGTTAACATTATATCATTACTATCGTACAAGCTTTACGAGGTAGGATACAAAGTTTAATTTTTTTCTATATGAATTCTCCACTTATGAGCAGCATATTTGATGATATGTGGTGTGTGTGTGTGTGTGTGTGTGTGTGTGTGTGTACATTAATTAATATAATATTACTAATGTTTACTGCAAACATAAAAAAAAAAAGTATTTAAATAAATATACAAAATAAGCTAGTCAGAAAAGAGTCTATACTTCAGATGAAATCGTGGAAGTAAGTATTGTAAATAAAAATTTTAAATCAATCATTATGTATTTTTGATGTTGCGAGTATTTTTAATGATATTAGTTGAATGTTATAAATTAAAAATTTGCGGTTTGCAAGACCTTACCAGTCTGTTCCGTTAGTTCGAATCGGGTTTAGGTTCATGCTTTTTTGTTTGAAGAGGTTATGTTTGGAGGGAGATGATTGCAAGGTAGTAATCTTTTGAGGTTTTTGAGTTATTTTAAGTCATTTATGTATTTTAAGAAATAATGCAAGTAATTCAACAGTCTATGTATGGATCAAAATATTTAATTTTTTTTCAAACTAATTTTAGTTGATATAGCTGCACAGTAAAATTTATGTAGTTGGATTTTCGAAGGGTTAAGCTATTGATCCGTTCTTTAAATCATTTACCGAAATAGGTAATAGAAAACCTCTAGGTTGGAGTCTATTATATTCGCTTGGTTGAAGAGCGAATGAAAATGGCAATCAAATATAAATAATTCTTTTGATATTTGGCTTGAAAATTATAGTGCCGCTTTTGATTATAATACTACATTCTATAAATACGTACTTATATATTATCTACGTATAATATATATTATACATACTTATAAAATTTAAAAAAAAAAAATGGTACATTACATTTTAAAGTATATTACATTTTTCTTTTCAAATTTAGCTTAGAAAGTTTATGGATGAGTAGAGGTTTGGAGGGATCAGTCAATGAGTATAAGGTCATTTTTAATTTTATTTTTATGCCTAGGTTTTGGCCATTACAACGGTGACTATCATCAAGGATTCACAAAGAGTAAGCAAGTAAAACAAATGAAAATTTACAACTAAAAAAAAAACTCATATTGAAACGTAGAAAATGATTGATCACAAACATTGCTAAAACCCATTTTATAGTCTGTTAATATTTTCTCTCATGTAAAAAAGATTTTACTTGGCAACGAACTTTTCAGTTTTATTTTTAAAAAATTATTAAATAGGTTGAAATATATCACATTGTTAAACATTAAAAATAACTTATCAGTTAATTATAAATAAGTTTACATGGACGTACTTATGAAATGGCGTGGCACACGCTCCTTTCTAAACACCCCTTTAATGTAATATTTTTTAAGAATAATCGCACTTTCTTTGTCTCGTTAAAAATTTATCCTTTTTTTGTTTATCATTAATTGCGATAAACTACCTTTATGGAACAACGGACTCCAGTCAATAACTGTTGTGGCTGAAATAAGAATCCTATAAAGCATATGCCAATTTTTCATTATTTGAATCATTCCGAAGGGAATTTATATAAATTTTAGTAAAAATAGGTGTATTAACCTATAATATACTTAAAGCACATTACTTCATTGCTTCGACCTTAAAAAAAAAATAAATAAATAAATAAAAACTGCTTGTATGCCTCTGGGAATCTTTAACAGAATAAATTAAATTCTCAATATATTAACAGGAAAATAATTCTTGTATATTACGAACAGTAGCCTAAAATTCCAATTTTTTTTTTTTTTTTTTTTTTATGTTTTCTTTTTTGGATTGATAATTTTTCAGTTTAAGAAAAGTATAGTTGAATTTTAAGTATGCTATAAGAAGAAGATGAGCAGTGATGCAGTCATGAAGAAATAAATAAGTCAAAGTTAAAAACTGTAATAGAATGCCAACGTTTCGACCTTTACCTTGTTATAAATAATAATTTATTTCTTTGATTTTTATTACAGTGAAAAGTTTATTTTATTTGCATCAAGCGATTATCATACTTTATTTACCCAAGTATCTGCTTTGTATGCCCAATTATTACACTATGTTTATTCCGATTTCAAAAATAAATTTCTCCATGAAATCAACAAGCAATCATTTATTTGATGATACCAATCGAAATCTGGTTAAATATGCAAGTGTTATTTGCAGTTATGTGGATCGTTAAATCCTAAAAAAGATCAAGCTGTTCTTTAAGTCCTAAGTTTGTAGAATTTAAGGTTACATACAATCAGGGCTTATAGGAAATTTAATAATAAATCCGAAAATGTGGTCATAATTTGAAAAATTTATAAGGTATAATAGTTGACTGTGAAGTATAGGAGATGTAGACAGTTAGGGAAGGCAGTCATAAATACTCAGCAGATCAAAATAAAATTGTTATTTTATTTTAATTGTTAAAGCCAACGTTTCGACTTGCATTGCAAGTCTTCATCAGGGCTAGAAGAAAAGAAAACAAGCAAAAAGGTATGACTAAATTGTAGAAAAAATATATGAAAAAACACACCACAAAACATAAGTATGACTGAGAAAAAGTAAAAATAAAATAATAAATAAATAAATGCATGAGAGTAAGGATAGTACATAAAGGCAATATTGAAAGGCCATAAAGACAATGCATAAAGACTATTGAATTAAGGTTAAAATGCGAATAAATTAAAATGAGTGATAGTTACTTAAAAGCAAATGAGTAATTTCAACAAAATAATTGGGAAACATAAAGAATGTTTTTATTCATTCTTTATGTTTACCAATTCATTCTTTATGTTTCTCAATTATTTTGTTGAAATTACTCATTACCTTTTTGCTTGTTTTCTTTTCTTCTAGCCCAGATGAAGACTTGCAATACAAGTCGAAACGTTGGTTTTAACAATTAAAATAAAATAACAATTTTATTTTGATCTGCTGAGTATCTATGGCGGCCTTCCTTAACTATCTACATCTAATTTGAAAAATGTTCGAGCCAAATGGAGATATAGATTTTATGGCAAAAAGCGTGGTTTCCCTAAATAAATCTTTGAATTTTCATATTATTGCACGGATTTGAATAGAAAGGTGTGGTCAACGGCATTTTTCTCCAGTTTAGGTCGTATCAATCAATTTTTATTTTTATTATTTTTTTTTTACACTAATTGTAAGAGAGAATTACCCTGTATAACACTTGAAACTAATCTTCGGATAGAAAGCATTCCTTAAGAGTTATTATGTCTTCTTGATGAGATACCGTATTTTACAATACATAATATTTTGAAAACAATTATATGGTTTTATTATGAAATATCATTTAGTAAAAATAAATTAGTATCTTCAAGATGATTCTTATTATTTTTTTTTATTATTATTTTATTTTTTTTTTTTTTTTTTTTTTTTTTTTTAGTAGTAATGATTACTGTCATATTCAATTTCAATTTCTTGAAGAAATTACATAGGCGTTTTTGATTTTTATTGTAGTTTGACGATACATTAAACGATTAATAGTTTTTTTTTAATTGCTAATAGGCAATAAAATGCAGTGGCCGGGAGAGGATCTGACTACACTGTAGTAGCCTCCTAGATATAATTACAGTTGCTGGGCCTCCAATAATGGAATCGCTTTTAATTGTTGCCCGGTAGTTATTACAGAGGCTGTGCTTTGTACACGCCCACCAACAGCCGATCTCTCCAATTGGTTTTCTCATTCTTTTTGTAAACTCCCCATTGGATTCTATCGCCCTGATTGGATGTTGGAATGTAGTTCTGATAGTTCTTTTTTTTTATTACCCTCGGAAGACATAGTTGATGGTTTTTGAATCAGTAGTCTTACAGTTAGTTTTAGGATAAATAATAAATATGTTGTAGTATATTTTATTAATATAAAGAAATAAACATATATAAACATGTATCTATACAATTATATTATATGAAAAGCCATTTTTCGTTTGTGATCACTAACCGCGAAAACTACTGACACAATCTGTACCAAATTTTAACTCATTATCTTCCTAGTTCAAGGAAAGGTTCAGCAATAATAAAATTTATATACAATTTATTAAATTACTGTTAACAAAAAATCGATAACTATATGGTGCACAGTGAAGTTAGAAAATTGACCAATAAGTGGCGAGCGTCATTCACGGGATTTTACAAAGATACGGTGTTTTATAGAGCTAGAAATTTATAAGAAAATTTACTTTATTCCATTAAATTGTTATCATAACAGCTATAAATATTTGGTATGACGCGTAATGACGTTTAGATTCCAGTGAAGTTTAAAAAATCAAACGAAATATGGCCATTCAGCAACAGAGTTTTAGAAAAATTAATGAATCTATTTGAACCAAATTTCAACTGCTTCGTCTTCATAGTTCTACGAAGATTTACAATAGTAAAATTCACTATAATAATAATGTAAATGTACAAAAACTATTTAAATGTGTTAATTAAGTGATAAAAACGAGGTTTGTCTCTCTGTAATTAACTTTTAATGCTAGAAATTAAAATCCAACCAGATGAAATCGATAAAAAATTGTTACCAACCCATTTGAAAAGGGCACTACTTTATACAGTCTCTCTCTCTCTCTCTCTCTCTCTCTCTCTCTCTCTCTCTCTCTCTCTCTCTCTCTCTCTCTCTCTCTCTCTCTCTCTCTCTCTCTCTCTCTCTCTCTCTCTCTCTCTCTCTCTCTCTCTCTCTCTCTCTCTCTCTCTCTCTCTCTCTCTCTCTCTCTCTCTCTCTCTCTCTCTCTCTCTCTCTCTCTCTCTCTCTCCTCTCTCTCTCTCTCTCTCTCTCTCTCTCTCTCTCTCTCTCTCATAATCATCGCAACCAAACTCCCCCGAGTTCTGCGATCTACTGCAGAGCAAAAATAGTGAATTGCCTAGCGTTCAGAGGACGGAAATCTTCGCCCTTCTTCTAACAATCGCTCATTTGGTTCAAGATTTCACAGAAACTATATTAATCATGTTGAGGACTTTAGACATGTATACTAAATGATTTTGTAAATGCATTTGTAAATATGTCAATAAAGCCTATTATTATTATTATTATTATATATTCAAGATTTTACTATTTTCAGGAGAAGATCCGTATAATAGAAAATTACGAACGATACTTTATAAATTATACAAACTTTAAACAATATAAATACAAAAAAAAACCCATCAGTTATGGAGAAATATCAAATTCCTAGCACAAAAAAAAAAAAAAAAAAAAAAGTCAGCGGTATCGATTGATTCCAAAGAATTGACTTTGGCTCATCGTTAATTTATTTATTTTTCTACTCTGTTTCTACATAGTTTTCTTTCTGTTACATTATCCTGAAAATCCGTATTTAATTGTATTTATCTTGTCTTATTTTAGAAATTATTCACAGAGAAGTTGTCTAAGAATGAAATTGTCCTTCTATTTTATTCTGCTCTAAAAGAGACATAAACTCGCCAAATTTTTCGTTTCGTTGAAAAATAATTGTCAGACCACAAAGCTCAAGATAAATTAGACACAATAAGGTAATCCTAGGAAAGATCTACATAATTTTGGTAGTGGTGTAACCACGCCCACGGAAACAGCTACCGGCCACTTAATGGCTGTTGAGATGTTATCCGTTTGTAAGCCGGCTTCCTATTGGCCGATGAGAAACAATTAGCAATATCCAACTACAATTTACAACTAGATGAGAGCCCTGGCTACTGCTGATTGTAAATCATAGCACGATCTTGTTTGTTAATTACCGTTCCCCATACCACGGTATTACTTCAACTAATTTTATACCTAAAACTATAGCTCCGTTAATCTTTACAAGGTGGTTTAGCCTATCTTATATACATGCATGAGTTGCTACGATTGAAATAGAATTCATAATGAACGTTCTATTTTTCTTATCATTAAAATCTAAACCCTACTTACAGCTAACAACCTAAACAAGCCAGTTTGAATGGTCTCTTGAATCTTGTTGTGGAGATAGTGCTCTAGACGTTTGCAAGGATAAAACAGTACATATGGCCAAGGATAACCAATATATGGATACATGTGTTCTGAAAACCAAAAGTTCAGTTGAATCATCTTGAAAGATGAATAAATGCTATAGGAACGACAGATGTGGACCATAAAATTCCTTAAGAAGCGAGGAATCCTATATTTAGAACTATGGAGTAAATTGGTGCCCCTCTTTCTCTAGAAATGAACTATTGGAGGCATACATATGTTGTCTCTATGAATTAAAAAAAAATGAGTATAAGAAATATTGATATAAGGAAACAGTTAAAACAAATAGAAAACATCCTCTGCAGTATTGAAATATTAAGGCTATATCAGTTTGGGTATGTATTGATGATAGAAGAGAGACGCTGGCCTAAAAAAATCCTAAAGTGGAGTATGGTAAGAAAACGGAAGTGAGGTCACCGTAGAAGATACTGGATTGAAGGTGTCAAAGAAGAAATGATAAACAGAAGAATACATGAAAAAGATTACCAAAACAAAATAAGATGACAAATACTTATATTTGATGATAACAGATGAATAAAATGAGGCGGTTTTTTAACCGACTTCGAAAAGAAGAGGAGTCCTCAGTTCAAGTGTATTTTTTAATTTTTTTTATTTATTTATTTTTTTAACTTTGTATGTTTGTTACGCGATTATTTTTTTAATTATGAATATATTTTGATGATTATTTTTTAGATCGGTAGCTCATGCGTCAGGGGTGGTCCCATAATTTTTTATTGAAATCAACTCAGCGCTTTTAAAGAAAAACAAATAATAAGAATCACTGTTATATAACCTTCCACTGTAAATATAGTGACTAAATTTAAATTATTAACTCAAATAATTTACATTTAAAAACCAAAATACACTCACTTATCATTACAAAAAAGAATAAAGTTATTGTTTCGGAAAAAAAAAAAAAAAAAAAAAAAAAAAAAAACGATTTCAAGATTAAGTATACAAAAGTTTTCATTGTTGATAGAATCAGAAATGGTAATGAAAAAAGAATCATATGGCAATCTGCGAACAAAAAATTACTTTCTGTACACCAAAGTGTCATAGAGTCAGCAAAAATGAATATTCACACAAAGTAATTTTATAATGGACAGATGTCTAGTTCATTGGTGGAATGACAAGACTGCAGGACTCGCAATATGAATACAAAAAAAAAACACTAAGAACCGATACAAAAAACAAAGATCGCTTGGAAGATTTAAGTGAATTAAAAAAATGAGATCAATTGCTAACAAGATATTCTGAGGGCCAGCAAAAAAAATTCATGGATGGGACTTACGTCAATTATATCAACACTTAATACTACCCTCAACAGAAGTATGGAAAAAAAAAGTTTAAGGCCATCAAGGATGCCAAAAAAACTTGACTACATTTGTTTCTTCGGTTTTCAGTTTCCTTTTTTTTTTTTTTTTTTAGATAAATTCAAATAATAAATGAACCTGGTAAATAGTCGTGGAGCATTTTGGAAACTCACTTTCTCTACTATGTCGAATACAAACGAACTAAAAAGTAAAAAATTATAGTTTTCTGTTAAATGTATGGAGAAGAAGATAATCAGGGATGCAGTCAAAGAGAAACACCACGTCTAAAAAGTCGTAGAAATACTTAAATTGTTTGTCAACGTTTTGACCTACTTTGCAGGCATTCTTCAGGGCTACCGAACCACACTGGAGAGAAGACGAACGATGACTCGCTTTGACTGCATCCCTGATTATCTTCTTCACCATAGTAAATAATATTTTAATTACTTCGAAACAGAGAGCATTAAATGGCAATCAACAAAATTATCGATACTTATATACTAATTCACAATTTATGATCACTTATTTTTGGAGTCTGTGCCAATCTAAACAAACAGAATTCGAAAAAAAGCTGGTAATTGTAAAGATCCCTCCACTACTTCATCACCGCCACACGGCTGTCTCGTGTTATTCAAAAGTTTTTTTCAAAGGTAATATTAAGCTGCCCTTCTTGGCTGGCTCCGACTCCAAAAATAACTAATCATAAATTGTGAATAGATACTTAAGTATCTGTAATTTCGTTTATTGTGCTTTAATTTTCTTTGTTTCGAAGTAATTAAAATATTATTTTTTTACTTTTTAGGTTTAATCTTGAAGTCGGTTTTTTTTTTTCTTCTAAAAATTAAGTTTAATAATTAAAACGCATTATTACTTATTAAAATTTTCAATATTACAACTAAGGGCTGAAAAAGGTAATATATAGATTAAATTGTTTCCTTTTTATTGCATTTATTAATTTTATTTTTGATCAGTGTTTAATATATATTATTTTATTTTCTTTCTTTCTTAACTTTTAAAGTTTCTGTTTTTCTCTTCTCCTATGTGCACGATGTGGTCTTTGATCATCCAAAACCCTCCTGTTCTAACATCTGCTCACAATCCTTTCTACTATTAGGGGATTTATTTGTCTATAATTTTGTTCAATTTTTCGCTTTCAGCCGGACTTGAACCCGGATCGGGAAGTATAAACGTCTAGTGCCTTACTTGCCCAGTGAATCACCGCGCCTCCTCTCAGGTAAAAAGGGACAAAAATTGATCTTCACTTTTTTTTTTTTTTTTTTTTTTTTTTTTTTTTTTTTTTTTTTTTTTTTTTTTTTTTTTTTTTTTTTTTTTTTTTTTTATTAGTTTTACTAAAAACTAATACTTTTTAGTTATTTGTTTCCCTCCTTCGAATACCAACAACTTCTTATCCAACAGTATCCTAATATTCTACTAATTTCTGTCGAATAGATCTGCTAACTGTGACTCCTTCTGGATAAAGGTCTTACTATAAATCCACATACAAGACAAAAACTAACAAAAACTGCTGAATGGTTATTATTATGCCACGAATAAACTTTTCTATAATGATCTAAATGTTCCGTATGTTACCTACCAAACATTTATTTGATAACTATTTTGTAGATTATTAATAGATTATCAATAAATCAACCGTACTTGCCAAAACCGAATCGCCAATGCACATAGAATCAGCAAGCTTCAGAAAGCGTACAAGTTAACATAGGGTCACTACAACAAAAAATGCATATCGACTGACGTGAAATTAAGACATTATAAAACAGTGATTCTTCCTGAGGCAACTTATGCAGCCAAAACAATGGTAATAGACGGTCATTCCAAAATTAGGGAATTAGAAAAGCAGGAAAGAACAATCCTTAATAAGATTTTTGGGGCTATTAATAGAGATGGAATTTGGATGAAAAGACCTAAAAATAAACTCAATGAAAAGAAAACACAATAACAGAAAAAATCAGAAAACGCCAAGCAAAATTTTACACACATGTCTACAGGATAGATAAATCCAGAATACCCAAGAAAATACTCGTCATTATTACAACAAGTAAATGTGGCACAGAATGGCTGAAAGAGATGAAAAGAGTCCTACAACAGATCAACAAAGAAAATCTCGAAGACTGCACCGAGTGCCGCAACAATGCAAAGTTTGAACTACAGATATCGCGACTACCTGGGAAAAAGTGGACAGAAAAACGGAAGAAGAAGCGTCCCGAGAGGATCAAGAGTTTTGAGGAGTTAAAGAGAAAGAGCAAAAGGAATGTGAAATCATGAGTTTAAGTTCAATCGCTCTCCTGAAGGGGAACAATCGCAATACTAATAAACCATACCTGCCAGATCTTTGCGATGTTCAATCACTTTTGTTGGATTGATTTAGTTACATTTCAGCAGATAATTAATAGTTTTACTTCATTTAAGTAAAATGAATACCGTAGCGCAACCGAATGAAACTAGAACATAGATAGGTTATTAAAGCGGACACAGTTAGGGGGCAGGTGGGAGAGTGATCGCCTCACCAATACTCAATAAATAACTGGCAGATCTTACAATGGACTCGGCCAAATTGTCTGCGTGTTTTCTCGACATATCTCACCTCTCGCCCTCCTTTGACATATCAATCTCACCCCCTCCTCCGACCAGGTAAAAAAAAATCAATTCGTTTTTATCGGCAGCGGTCTGGGATCAGTGGCTGTCTGTCTTCACAACTGCCCTGCAACTGAGAGGTTTGATTCATCAAAAGAAATTTATATCTAATTCAGAAAGAAATATTGGTTGATAAAGGATGTAATAGTTCATTGTTGAACTTCAAATATTCAACAGGTTTTTTATGCTGTATGGAACTAATAATATTTTTAATGATGCAAGTTTTGGGGGTTTGCAGTCATAGATACCGCAATTGAATATAAATTTTAATTATATAATGCCGACGTTTCAACTTACATTGCCAGCCTTCGTCAGGGATAAAAGAAGAAAAAAAAAAGTTACAAAATTGCAGAGAGTATAGGAAAAAATAACAGTATGAAAATAAATATTAAATAATTTTATTTTTAATTTATTACTCTTTATGTACTGTCTTTATATTATTGTATTTATTTTATTGTCTTTATGAATTTCTTTATTCACATACAGTTATTCTTTTAATACCTTTCTTATACTCTCTGAAATTTATTCATCTTTTCTTTTTTCATGTAGCCCTGATTAAGGCTTGCAACGAAAGTCAAAACGTAGGCATTATATAATTAAATTTTATTTTTAATTGCTGTGTACCTATGACTGCATACCCCAACAATATACATCTTTAATTATTTCTCAGTCAACAAGAACCCCATCTATTTTTTATATTTTTGTTTTTCTGTAATTCTAATAGTTGTAATTCTTTGCTTATATTTAAAAAAAAATAAAAAGTTTTATTTATTGTAAAATATATGCATATACAATAAAAGTAATAGTAGTTTTTCATAAAAACATATAATTATAGGTAATTCTGGTTGTCATGGTTTACAATTACTGATGCAACCACTTTGATTAATTAATTTATTACAAATAATTTTTCCTATTTTATTTTAATAATTTTTTAATGTTATTTATATATCTAATTGTTATAATTAATTTCTTTAATTATCATGATATTGATCACGTCAATTTTTTCGGCTAAACAACATTATACCAACCTGCCAACCATAATTACTCGTTAGTTTTATAACTACATAAAAAAAATCTATAATGTATTTTAATTACTCAATACAAATAAGAGAATTATTTGATATTATTTAAATTAAAATTATTGCTTATATTTTAGATATGTTAATCTTTTCAAATTATTACTATTTTTTACATTGCTTTGTAATACTGAAAAATAAAAAATAAAAATATTCCGACAAAAATTAAAAAGGTACTGTGGAATTCGTTAAAAGAGTTATTATAAGGGCCCGGACTTGCATGCAATAAAAACATTGAAAGATACCAAAAACAGTACAAGAATATTTGATACCTTTATATGGTTAAATGGAATATAATATTCAACCATATTATGAAAAAAAAGTAATAATGATTGAAAACCATAATTGTGACAATAAATAAAAAGGTATTATCTATTCATTATTTAGATTTTTTATATTTAAAATTTTTATATAATTAACGTAAACTGTTTTAAATATAGAGATAATTTTTTTTTTTTGTTTTTATATCAATCATTATCAGCACCAACGATGTTACAGTTTTCAACATTAATACTATAATTGACTAACAACGCATTTCAAAAATGAATTGTATGTACGTGTTAAAAACTTTATATGTGTTAAAAAATACGGTCCAATTACTTAGATTTAAAGAAATTACTTTTAGCATAATTCAAAGTGTACCTATGGAGAAACAAATCATATATCTAATTGTAAGAACTTTTACCATTCAATAAAGTTTAAAATATTTTCAATATTTTAAAATAATTTTTTGTTTACTTAAGAAGCAAAATATCTGCAACGGCTGAATTAAATAAAACCTAAAAGATTGAATTAAATTTTGTAAATTGACATCTAATTCACTAGATTTTTTTTTTTACAAAAAAAAATAAATAAATTGCAAAATTTTAAAAATGCGTTTAAATTCTAAATGTGTGCAATAATAAACTTTAATCAAAAATAAACCTCAAATGTTCTTGAAAAATGAAGAAGAAAAAATATACATTTTCATATAAATAAATTCCTTATACGTCACTGTTCATAAAAAACTATTTTCAAAATTGTTGCATTATAGTTTTAACAAACGCAATTAAAGTATTTTAATTTATAAAATTGCATTTTTATATAAGCAGCGACTAGATTCCTACTTGGATATGGACATACGCCACACAAATATACGGGATTGCCAAAAATACGCCTCTTAAAAAAAAACAAATGTTTTAATCAAAAGTACTTCAATCACGAAATCACCTTAGTACATTTTAAACCACACACTCAGATTAACATGTAACCAAATTAAACGAGCTTTTACATAAGCTTTAAAGACGATTTCTTTTTTAACTTCGTGGACTTCATGGACATAACAACATACTCATTAATGAAACGGCCACTAGCATGCCCGGAAATACTCTCAAAAGGCTAAAAAGAAGCTGGATGAGAGATCCAATAAATGATTTTTAACTCATGCCAAGAGGAGGGACTGTTGACTGCTACTCTCACTCGCGTCTATAAGGCCTGTAATATTACACTTATAATTCACAGATGACTACTTTAATAACAGGTTTAAATAAAATATTGAAAGATAAAAACAAAAATTATAAAACTATTTATAAAATTTATACATTTTTGTAAAATGTAAAAATAAATATACACTTTTGAATTCCATATTAAAAATGTACTATAACTTAAAACATGTGAATGACCAGAAAAACGAGGTTGGATAATTCAAGGGTTCAACTAAAATTTTCTAAATTTTAATTGAAAATAATCAAAAGAAAATTATCATACATTTGATTTCAATTTATTTAATATAACTCAAACAGCTTACAATAATCAAGTAATTTCAATTACTTCATAAAGTCAAGTTAATTGCGCTCCTTTGTTATGGCATTTTTTATTGTTTCATTAAAAAAATAATTACTAATATTTAATAAAAAAAAAATTTATTACAGATCTGTTATATCGGAAATAAGAATACATAGAGGGAGACCAGTTTGATCCATTAATTCCTGAGTCGCTGTTATTTTTAACGACTAACCCCGAGGGCAGGTCCCTGAACCGATGAGAAATCATTAAAGGATTTACATCACATCTTTAGATATTTAAATCAAATTCAAATTGCTTCATGGAGGAGACAAAAATCGAGGATTAAATGAAATACCAGCAATTTGCTTGAATGCATTTTTTTTTTTTTTTCTAAAACATATTTCGTTTATTTGACATCATCACAAGAAGTCTATTAAATATCATTTATGGTTTTAATTCATCAGAATCCATATACAAGACAAAAGCAACAAGAAACTGCCCGTCGTTACAGACTACTTCAACATTTACTAGACAAACGTCCAAATCTCCCAATTAATTACTAAAGACTTATTTACGGAGTTGAGCTTTGGGGCTTCTGAACCATCCAATTCATCTCGTGTCCAATCCTTACAATCCAAATCATTCGAAAAATCCTAAATGCCCCTTACTTTTTCACCAATAAACTTATCCATGAAATCCATTCTTAATGTTCCATATGTTGCTGATTTAGCCCAAACCAGATACCTATCCTTTCATAGTAAGATCCATAAACACTCAAATCCATTAGTTTGTCAGCTTCCCACTCCGTTCCCGATAATCCTCTGAGGCGTCTGAAAAAAAGATGGCCTAGAGATCTTCTAGTGTAGAATTTTTTTTTTAAGTGATACTGATGAGTAGTTCTTTTCTAGTTCTGATATGTTAATGCAATCGTGTTCAGCTCATTTACTTAATGTGTATATTTGTACAGTTGTAAATTTCAATTGATATAAAATATAAAAATTCATCAAATTTTCTTTAAAATTCTGATTTAATTTTACATATGTGCTATTATAATATAAAATAATACTGTGGTAGCGATACAGTTACTAAACCAAATCACAGAAAAAAAAAATTTTTTTTGTTTTGTTTTTTCATCAAGCACTAAGATTTCGCTTAATTCTTTTCGTTTTCTGTTTCAAATCCTGCTGTTCCTTAAATTGTAATTGTTGAACACAACAAACGTGAAACATTAAATTATTTTCTTTAAAATAACATAATAACATTTAAATTTTAATTACATATAATCCGACAGCGAAAAACACAAAATAATAACAATTATTAATTATTTTTTTTACAAAATGAATAAGCAGATACATCATAAAATGTTTTGTTTTTTTAAAACTATTTATTGATATCTACAACTGTACATCAATAAACATCAAGTAATTTTGAGGAAATGATTATAATGGCATGTAAATCACTTGAAAAGAACTACTTACTAGTGTAGCACTTCAATAAAGGTTCTAAACTAAGGTCTCTTGGCCATCTTCTTTTCAGACGCCTGGGTGGGTTATCAGGTATTGAATGTCAAGCAAGTTGGGATACTAATGGATTCGTGTGGGAGTGTAGTTGAGTGTAGTGTAGTGGGAGTGTAGTTCCATTGAAACATATGGAACATTGAGATCTTTATGGATAAGTTTATTTGTGACAAAGTAAGGAGCATTAAGGATTTTGGATTGTAAGGATTGGATACTCATAAAAAGTTCATACAAATAAATAATTATTATAAAATTACTATATCACTTTTGTTTACTGGGGCTTAACTTCCTTAGGTACTCCAACCAGGGCAGGGAGGAAAGTTTACCCTACATGTTACCAACTTATTCTAACCTGGGTGGGAAGGTTAAGATTCATTCATCTGCCTAGGTGGAATTCGAACCCATAACTTTCTGCACCGAGCGCGGCTGAGACCCCACTTTATTTCTCTTTTCCACACATTATTTATCAATTACTCTTTTTCTAGATAAATCAGTTTAACTACGATCGACGTAACGCAATGTGAGGAGAATTCAACTTAACTAGTTATTGCCAGTGACCATAGAAATAACGTTTAAAATTTGTTACAAATTTTTTTAAACTCTGGTTTCTAAAAATTCTCCAGTTCTTTTCTGGATTCCCCATTTCCTCCCTCTAAGGCCAGTGGGAAGACCAAAAGTGGGAAAAATCTCCATACTTGGCAACGCTGTTGATGAAAACCAGCATATGTTGGTTGTATGCACTCACATATCTTTCTACCTCGTCAGAAGGATGGATCAGTTGTGATCCAATCCCTGATTGACTTACTCATAAATTAAGCACGCTCCTTGGTCGCGTTGATTAATATTGCAAAGGAAGAGGAAGTTCGTGGGTGAAGACTCCCAACATCACCCACCCCCTCCGAAAAAGCCGATCCGATACCGGGCGTTGCAGTGGTTTGCCCTAGACGTATCTAAGAGCTATATTTGAATTTTAATAGTTCCAAAGTGGAATATTAACCCCGATGCGGCTAGACCAGCGGCCTGGGGGACTGCAATATTGAGTACATCTGGGTCCGGGGGAAGGTCAGCCTTACCTGAATTAATTATAGCCACTAATGAGGTGGCCATCTTTGCCCGAGGAGGGCCTCCATTAGGCCGGCACGGACAAACTTAGCCAGCTCCTAACGCTGTTAGCTGCCGCCTTCCTCAGGATCCAGTTATAAACATTAGGTCCACCATCCAGACTCGGGAAATTGACCGTTAACAATTAGCCCGTCGGAACCGAATTACACTGGTCGATATGGACAATGGCTTCTGGAGTCGGTTCGAAATCGAATTATTAAGGTCCTCCAAGAACCGGAGGAGGTAGTGATTGCGCAACTGGGGGAGGTCATCGGGAGAAGTTGAGGGAGTGCCTAACACAAGAAAACGTTCAAGAGCCACAAGAGAAACATTTAAGAAAAGAACTGCTATCTCAGGACATACTTTTAGAGACACCATAAAGTATCCATATCTTATTGTTTCAAAGCATCGTTTTGAGACATCATTGTCCAAGAAGGTTTGGAAATAATCATGAGGTATTCATAGATTAAAACTGAATTAAATTAAATAAATAAATAAAGGGCTTTGGGTTCAATCTCATGGCTCACTGGGGAAGAGGTGCATCGCATTGAATCATATTTTGTTTTAATTGATGATTAGATATCAACTAAACGAAACATAATGATCTTTACTTGAGGTAAGCATGATGTTATAGAAGGATCAATACAATTAGGATTGATAAATTTTTTGTCACTCTTAATGGAATTTTTTATTCGAAGACCAGTTACGAATGTTGAATTTCATCATCAGTTTTAAGAATATACAAAGAATTCAACATTCAGCAATTAGCTACATAGAGTATATATCGTTCTCTCCAAGGTAAAAGATCATTAACACCATTTTCCAAATTTTACAGGGGGGGGGGGCAAAATCTCAATTAATCATAGAATTATTTTAAGAACTCAGGTCAGATAAGAATGTTATTAGGCATATATAGGTAAAATACGAAACTTAAATAGGTAAAATACGAACGAGGCAAATTTATTGGAGCACAACTAAAATTACCTACTGTAATAGTCTCAGAATAGTGTCTACTGATGGTGTCTTTACCCTAAGTGTTCAATAAAAAACAGATCGACAAATATAAATTTTTTACAAATGTCATAAAGATAAATAAGCATAAACAAATATACTAATATATAAAATATTGAAAAACGTTTTTAATTAAATGATTAAATCTATAATAACAACAAAATCTTTAAGGTAGTTCTACAAAAAGATGTAATGGAATTTCAAAATCAACAAAAGATGTTAAGTAGAAAAGGTTTAGAAAAAACGGCGGGTGCACCCTCCGAACATAAAAATCCCCAACGAGCAATTTCCACCGACGGATCATAATAGTCTGTGAGTATAATAAGGCAGTTTGGGGATATGATAACATAGGGAGAGTGTTGATGGATGTGTAGCAATTAACATATAAATGTATTGGACTATTATCTTTGCCCGCAACGTTTCGGCTTCTTTATTCGCTACATCTTCCGGCAAATATTACTGCTACCTGATTGCTCCCGATAGTATATCATTAGGCCAGGATCGAACAAGGAATCCGAGAGTATTTTCGCATTACAAAAACTTGTCGGTTTGCAATAATTTTCTTATTAACATTTAGCAGTATCCGCGGTGGAATCTGGTTCCGCTAGTATTTGCATGATTAAATGATTGCTTATATTATGATAAACATTCATCTCCAGATGAATAATATTTTAGAACACAATAGAATAGAAAGATTTTTTTTTTTATATATTGGGACATCCCTTAATAATTTTTAAAAAAAAAAAAAAAAAAAACCTGTACCACTTACAACCCATGGTCTTGTGTTCAGTACTTAGGTAAAGTGCTGTTACTAGGCCAACGATTGAAAAGAGGAGATTTAGCCTAAATCAAGTTCAACCGTCAATTTTATTTATGATATAAAAAAAAAAGAAAAGAAAAGAAGAACTAATTGGATTGTTCATAAATAAAACAGAAAATGACGAAATACACAATATATTTGATTTAGTGAATATATTTAATTCCCAGTTTAGTCCAATCAGACGGAATTCAATTAACTTTGCAGATTCACATCTAGGGTACTCATTACAGCTACCGCCCGTGAACACTTGTTCTCCCATCAAGCGCTAATTAATTTAATTTTATTCTGTACAATGTTATGTAAGATTATATTAATTTATTCTTTATAGCCGTAATTTTTTTTTATTGTATTAAAAAAAATTAAAACATTTTTATACAGTAAAATAAATATAGAAAAAATTTTTTATTGAAGACAATATTGAATTATACCAGTAAAGTTTGAAAATCGACTGCTAACCCCGAATTCCGCAATTGAGTTTAATAATAATAACAATAAACGTTTATTTGTTAAAGAAAAATTGTTGCACAAACATTTTTTTTTTTTTTTATATATACAACATTATAACATTACATCCTTTGGCCTGGTATTTTAGAAGAAATTAACTAAATAGATTACGAAAATTAAATAAAAATAGACTACATAAAACAATATTGTTATTGATTGTTCAAATCCACAGCCAAGTTGCCAGTAATATAAGTTCATTTGAATTCCAATTATTATTTAAAACAGTATTATAGTGAAATTAGAATAAAAAAAAATAAATAAATAAATGACATTGAAATGATCGATAGTTTCAACTGAAAGGATGTTTTGTATGTCAGTTATACCGGAGTTTCCGACTGCGTACTTGTTAAGTATTTATTTCTAGGTTCTTGGCTGGAATGGAGCAGCAGATGTTTAAGGCAGTTCTCAACAAACTAGAGTTTAAAATATATTTTATAATGGTTAAACAAACTATCACATCTGTACCAAATATTAACTATGTCATCTTCATAGTTCTAGGAAGGTTTAGCAATAACAAACATTTAAATGTACAATGCTAACTGGCAAAAACGAGATTCGCCACAATTTACGTTAGATTTTAAAATCCAAGCAGATGGAACCGATATAATTATTTCTGTCGAATAAAAATTATTAACAAATCAAATTGTTGATTCTTTTCTTTTTGGTATTTCGTGTAAAAAATATGATTCATGAGCCTTTAGTTTTAAGCAGTGATAATTCAGTCCATTTTCCCCAAAAATTTCTTGATAGTCTCTTTCCATCTGAATTCCCAACTCATACATTATAATTAAATATTATATGTCCAATTTTACGGATTCTATAAGACCTTATCAGTGCAACTTTAAGCAGGTTAAATATTATTGATATAAGTGACAATTTGAAGAAATTGTTCTATAAGTTTTATACTTATGAGAGCGGGCGAATGTATAAACTATTTTTATAAAATAGTTTATTAACAGACATTGTAGCACGTGATTCGGAGTTCACGTTATATACTATAGGACCCCGTCTTATTAGTTTCCATGACACAATTAAAAACTTAAAACTAAATAGGACAGAAGGCAGCTACCGGAACTTCATCACAGAATTAGCGCGGAGCCACACACCTCATAAAAGTCAATTTCTGATTAAACGCACTTAGTAAATTTCTAGAAGCATAGCACATCCATCCTACACGGGTTTTGCTCAGTCTGGGCCCTATGGCCGTCGCGAGTGGCCTCTTTATAAACTTAAAGATTTATGGCACCTAAAAGAAAACTTGTAATAACTGTCCATACCAGAATGTCTTAAAAATGGCAAATCTGGGGGAAAAAAATGGCGGATGAGTTTTGTTTTGGAACATCCACGATTTAACTAAACTTTTTTGTTACATAAATAAACAGCTACATTTTTAATTATTTAATAAATGCCCTAATTC
Organism: Euschistus heros; assembly: GCA_003667255.2. Taxonomy (NCBI): domain Eukaryota; kingdom Metazoa; phylum Arthropoda; class Insecta; order Hemiptera; family Pentatomidae; genus Euschistus; species Euschistus heros. Next base: position 574,388 of record RCWM02000206.1, on the reverse strand, counting down.
AATAGTAGTTCTGATTATCCGGATTTTTGGGTAAATCTGGATCAATTTCGGCCCCAATTAATCCGGATAATTGGAGTTTCACTGTACCTTCGAATATATAAATTACATGTTAGCTATCGTGTATCTTAGGAAAAAACAAAACGATAGAAGGAAATTTAGAGAGAGAGAGAGCTGATGAGGACGGTAATGCTGCCTTGTGGTGCATATCCTTGAGGAAAGGACAGGAAGAAGGATTGGAAGCGGCCACCCGCCGAAGACTCCCGAGTAACAATATTAATTGGTCGATTATTCCTCAGACGGTACAAGGTTTAATTACACGGACTGCGGAGTGGAAATGTTGAGAAGGACTGGGAACAAATTGGGAGAGAGATGTGCTCGGAATAGGCAAGAGTCGATCTCCTCATTTGTCTGGGGCCTCATCACCTCGCTGCAGGGAGCCTCTTCCAACCTGTCGGTCCGTCGGCAATCTCAACGACAATATTTCAACTTCATCCGAGGGTTCTCCTTTCGTCAGAACACGATCACCGAACGATGCTCCTGGAGTGGATATGGACGATGTATGGATATCACGCCTTAAGATTTCGTCTGCTAAAGACTACAGAAGCATTGTTACCTAAAATCAAAATTTCTGCAGAATGGTCGGACATTTGTATATTCTATAAAAGCGATGATTACGGATTTTGGAGGGAAGTGGAAGAAATATTCCAGTATTCACTCTGCAAGTAAACGTTTTTCAAACGAAGCTTCTATACTGACGTTATGTTATATATATGTTACCGTGAAAGACCGAAATTGGTGAATGTCGACTTTCACCGGTGAATGTCAACATATACCAAATACGTCGGTGAAAGACCGAATATTTCATTACATTCGGACCCTCACCGTTGTATGTTGACAATCACACATATGCTCCGGTGGAAGTCCAAAAGACAGTCTTTTCTGTGTTTGTTCTCCTTCGCTCCTTTGTTCTCCTGGAAGTCAGTCAGCTTCGTCAGTCTTATACAAGCTTTGATGTGCGAGTAACGTTTACTTAATTTTTCTGTTTCTGATACCGTAATTTATACTAAATGGATACTGCAGTAAATCGGGATATTTTTCTTGAAAAGTTAAATGAATTAATTGCGGGTAAACGAGAAAATAATTGTTTTCATTTTTCTCAAGAAAAGTACTCTAAACTACTTACTGAAGTGGTTTCTGCAAAACCTAAGTGCAATACGGTCAGTTCTGAGTTAAACTCAAGATGTCAAGTTGATCTGATAGATCTGCAGTCAAACAGAGATGGCGAATATAAGTTCATAATGGTGTATCAAGATAAAAAAATATAAATCTCTGACATGTTCAACATTCACAATTAGAGCATGGTGAATGTCAATATTAACCGGTGTAAGTCCGAATTAAGTGTATTTAACAAATATTTCAGACATTCACCAAGCGACTTTGTGAATGTTGACATTCACCGGTGAATGTCGACATTCTCCAAATTTCGGTCTTTCACAGTAACATATACATACAAATATTTCCTTAGAGCAAATCGCGGAGCATCTAACGGAAACGACGTAACGAAAAAGCGTTGCCAGCTGGATTCAAAAAAGGTTAAATACGTTATTACAAATTTAACGTAAGGTCAAATATTGAACTTAAAGTTTAAATATATTACCGACAATTGTTTTCAATATCATATATAACTGTTTTAAATCGAGTTCTGTGGAGTTCTATGCCTAAGCTGTGCATGATAAACGAAGACGCAATGATACACAATTAATCAGCATGTACTTTTTATATATTATCATGAATTTTATTATATAAAATCAACAGGCAATGAGTGTATGCAATTTACACTATAGTATGTACTTCCAAAAAACACTGCAAACACAATACTGCTCAAAACACTAATTAAATTTGCTTTCTTTCATTTACAAAAATTATTTTAAGATATTTAATTAATTTGTTCAGGCAAAAAAACATTATTTTTAATTATTTTTTTTATGAATAAAATATTGTACTTTTTCAATTATAAGAAGCTTGTTGAGCTTTAAAGATCAACCAAACTCTCCAATTTTTCTCTTATACAATCCTCACAAACGAAAATCCTTAATGCTCTTTACATTGTCGCAAATAAACTTATTCATCCAGATCTCAATATTTTATATGTTGTTGATATATCCCAAACCAGATACTTTCATACTAAAGTATACTAAACTGAAACCCCTCAAATCAACTAGTATCTCAACTTGCTTCATATCCTGGCATCTGAATACAAGATGGCCTGGGAAGGTAACATAACACTTTTATCGAAATTGGTAGTTGTATAGACTGTAACTGTATAGACTACAATTTATCTATAAATAAATAAAATTTCAATATATTTATTTTTGGAAATCGGCAAAAGTTAGCTAATCTTATTAGACATTCATTCAGCCAATTTCATTTCTAACTACAGTACAACCTCACTAATCCGACCCCCAAGGGACTAGGGGTGAAACGGCCAGAAGATCAGATTAATCTCAGATTTCAATGAAGCACATAGTTAAAAGTGAGGTTTTTTTCATTTCACTACCGCAAATCACTTTTTAATAAAACATATGGTTTTGAGTGAATAGTTTGAAGTAACTGTTACCGATTAGTTGTTTATTGTTTACGTTCTAGAGTGTTTAGAAGGGTTAAAAAAAAAACATTCATTCGAAGAATAATCGGCACCCACACCATATGTTTTTGTTAATTAGTGATTTGTGGTAGCGAAGTAAACATGACTCTAAAAGTGTATTATAAGCTACCAGGTCTAGAAGCATTGGCCATAATAACAATATGTTGTGTTTGGTTTATCGCAAACTAATCTTAGATTCGTTCATAATGAAGTATGCTCTACAGGACGTTGTCAAGGAGGTGGAGGGCAAGAACCATAAAAAAAAAGGTCCGTCACGTTTGGAGAGAATTCCGAAAAGAAGTAATGTAAATTTGGAAGCCTGCATCATATTAACCGTTTAAAGTTACAGATTTTTTTTCTCCTCAAATTTGAGTAAATTTAGCCTAATTTGATTTTGAATATAACAACCTTTTCATTGGAACCAACCGTGCAACCGATACTTTGGTAAAACGTAGAAAAGTTCGAAATATTTGATACTAATTAGCGAGCGGTGGCGCTTCAAGCTCCAGAATTTGGAATTCCGTACACAAGCACAACACTAACAGCATTAAATTAATAAACCCAAACTACCCGATCTTTTATAAATAACAAAAAGTACAATTTTACTGGACTACTGAAAATTCGCGGAAGTCGGATTTGTGAGCTTCTACTGTATTTAAATTATAGTTTGTAATTACTGTGTATCTACTGAAGCTCAAATTTTTAATCAAACTTCTAGCTTTCAGAAAGTATTTTTATAAAATTTGTAAAACCGAACTTGTAAAGAGACGATCACATATAATTGAGATAGGAGCTGAAATGGAATTCGAAACAATCTCCATCGGAACATATATTATAGTAATCTTAGCAATTACGGTGCACAATTAAATTAAATTTTATTGCTCCTCAACTGTGTAACGACCATCTTTATTACTCGTTAAGAACTCATTTTATTTTCCATTCTCCTGTATGCATGCTTCTGCTTCTCTTACCCTCAGATCCAGTTCAGGTATGGTAGCTATTAATTACTTTGAGATACAGATAACATCTGATAGTAATTTCAGAAGCAGAAATACTTTCATGTTAACATGATATTAAACTTGCATGCATTCTGTTATCTGAGTCTTTATATATTTTCTACGACAGATTTATAGAGTATGCATCGTGATCGTTCCACCGTGCTTCCTCTTTATGGAATTCCTTGTTTACCACGATTTGAAAATGCTCCTATCTAATTTCTTTTAAGCACCATCTGCTTCTATACCTCCTGAATTATCAATTCTCTCTCTCTCTCTCTCTCTCTCTCTCTCTCTCTCTCTCTCTCTCTCTCTCTCTCTCTCTCTCTCTCTCTCTCTCTCTCTCTCTCTCTCTCTCTCTCTCTCTCTCTCTCTCTCTCTCTCTCTCTCTCTCTCTCTCTCTCTCTCTCTCTCTCTCTCTCTCTCTCTCTCTCTCTCCTCTCTCTCTCTCTCTCTCTCTCTCTCTCTCTCTCTCTCTCTCTCACTCTCTCTCTCTCTCTCTCTCTCTCTCTCTCTCTCTCTCACGCTCTCTCTCTCTCTATTCCCACTATAGATATTTTCCAGTATTGACTCGATATGGACAAATTTCTTGACTATTACTATTAAATGCTTAGTTAGGTTCTTGAGGTTCAGTCAATAAATAAAAACAACTATTTTGGCGACGTTTCGGTGCAACGTGTCGATAGTCTCGAAACGTCGTAAAAATAGTTGTTTTTGTTTATTGAATGTACTTCAAGAACCTTACTAAACATTTGTATACCATAATAGTAACAGTATGCCCGATAAACCGAATTTCTAAAAAAGGCAAACGAATAGAATATTTAGGACATCTCGTCACATCAAACGAGTAAAACCAAACCCTAAAAAATCCTGCTATAAAAAATATCCCATTACCGAAGAACTACTAACAAATTAAACTTTCCTTGGACTATAGGATATTATCGCCGTTTTTATTCCAAATTTTGGCAAATTTACGGTTATTAAATAATAGAGCGAATTCAAAAACAGACGCAATGGAAAAAAAATTAAATATGCCGTCTCGCGTATAACAACACACTTATTCATTCCATCACACAACTACTACAGGCCAATCGAAATAATATCTGGACATTTAGATATAACTCGCCCGTTGCAATAGATCTCAATAATCAAATCATAAATGATTAGTTGCAAAACATTAAAAATTTTGCAAATCATAGGATCCGGTAGCAAAAGAAACAATATATAACCGGATGAATAAAAATCGCGAAGAATTGCCAAACGAAATCCCGGAAACAGTAATTTGTAGCTATAGGCAAAACAATCAAAATTAAAAAAAATTTAAAAAGGAAAAGATTAAAAAATAATTAACATAGTAAAACCGCTTAATTGATAAAAAACATTGATAACACGCGAGAAAAAATTCATTAAAAAAAGGATAAACGACGCAAAAGAAAGGACAAACGTACGATGTTGGTAGACCCCCAGATGAAAGAGCTGGACCGAGTCAGCATTCTTAGAACTGAGATAAGCACTCCGCACCGGACACATTCTTTCGCTTAGACCAAGCTATAATTACAAGCTATAATAATTATGTTTATTTAAAACTAATTTTTTTTAATATTAGGGACGAAATAATGTTTTTTTTGCTTTAAAAATAATTTGATTTTCTTTAAAGATAAAAAAGCATAAGAAATAATTTAATATAATAAAGCAATTTAATATACACAATAAGGTGCGCTGGATACGACTTATATTGATGTTGAAAGGATGGCAGATAAAATGCCCAAACTATATAACAATAATAAAAAAGAAAAAATTCAAAGAATATAAAAAATAATTATTGTGTGATAAAACAACATAACGAGTTCAGGGAATCTGACTGGTGGACTTACTAGTTTAAGAGATGGCATTATAAGCCAATTACATGGAAAATAATATTTTATACAATAAAATAGTGTATAATTAAATGATTAGACTTTAATTTTTATAATTTAATTTTTTAGGTTAGTATCAACTCTCACCTGCAGTGATGATAGAAATAAAATGTTACTTCTAACCTCGGCGTCATACCTATCAACCTAGGACACGCTAATTGCAAACATCCCAACACACAATAATACACTTCTTAGACTGTAGGACCAACTATTTACGGAATATGCTTTGCGTAAATTGGCACTTTGAAAATTACCTAAATGAATCACATAACAATTCAGTATTTAAAGAATAAAAGTTCACATTAATATAATTAACAGTACAAGATTTTATAATTACGAAAAAATAAATAATACTATAAACTACATGATACCAGAATACTGAGGTAAAAGGGATTAATACACGCTTTATAGGCACTATTATAAAAGGTATACCGTAACTTAGATGCGTATGATAAAAAAGAATGCGTTGACCCAAATACATAACCAATATTCCATAAACAGTGATTTGTTTATCCATTATATATATATATATATATATATATATATTTATATAATATTTTATAAATATATATATAAATCTTTAATAACGTTCAATCAATAAAATAACAGCTTGGCAACGTTTCGAGACTATTTCGTTCTCATACATGCCCTACAGTGAAAAAACAGGTTATATAAGTTTTGATAACAAATAACAAAATATGGTGGAGTAGGAAACTACTTTGTAACTGGTAGATATGCTATTGGTATCCTCTACTAAATTATAACGATTATAATACACAACTGACCTGAGGAATTTTAAAAAAAAAAAAAGGTAAAAGATTGAGAGGGTTGATTTTTCCAAAAACTAGTGGTGTTCCTAGATACAGGTACAAAAAGGATTTCCGTATTTAAATGGATAAATGAATAATATGATGTATATTAATGTAAATGTATGTTATTGGTCTGGATGTATTAAATTGGAATAGCATCTGGAGCACACCACAATGAATTGATATGTAATTATATGTATTAAATTATTCTGTATTGTTGCTACCTTTATGTTTTGAAATAACTTGTATAACTAAATAGTTGTATTGTAACCGGTTTTTTCGCGGTATGGCATGATTATGAGAACAATATAGTCTCGAAACGTCAAAATATTTTTTTTTTTTATTGGCTGAACCTCAAGAACCTTATTAAACATATATACAGCAAATTTAAGTAACATTACTTTACATGATTTCTCCTTTACTTTATAACTTATTATTAAATTTATTAACAATAAATTACAGTCTATTTCCCTATTGTAATCTTATGTTATTCTTAAAAGACAAGTTCTCTCAGAATAAAGTTTTTTTTTTTTCTTCGTCTTCTTTTTCTTCTTAAGCAATTTACCTAGAATAAGCTTATAATACTATATCTTTGAAACGTTGATCAATTTAACGTTCAGAAAAAAATTGAAAAAGAGCAAGACAAAAACTTTTTTTATTATAGTAGGCACATTATTCGTAAATTATTCATATATATACACACACACACACACACATATATATATATATATATATATATATATATATATATATATATATATATATATATATAGTATTTGCAATTTGTCTATATTTTATTTCCAGTTTCATATTCACAAAGTATTACAATTTTTTTAAACCACCAGCCGATCATGCTTCCAACTAGTTTCGAATTTCTACCAAATAGATTTATTATAAAAGTGAATCCTCAAATTCTAAGAATTATTTGGATTTACCATTAGTTAGTCAAATATACATATATATATATATATATATATATATATATATATATATATATATATATATATATATATACATTTCACTAACTAATAAGTCTTGATACAATAAGATACAATACTTGAATAAGTCTTGGACAGAGTTGATGCTTGTAGTAATACATTTTTCGATTTTAGACAAAGTTTCGATTTCAAAACCAAAACATCATAGCATCAATTGATAGCGAGAAAAATGGTTGTAGTCCAGTCCTCATTTGTCAGTGACCAATGAATGTAATGATTTTTTTGAGGTAAATTTAGTGTTTAAAAAAATGAATTCCCTTCTGTTTACATTTTATAAAACAAGTAAATTTGAGGGAAAATATTACAATGACTTGTCAGTAACATGACAAGAACTCCTCACTTGTAGCAGCTAAATAGTTCTACATTTTAAGGCGTTTTAGCCATCTTCTTTTCAGACTCTTCGGAGGATTATTGGAAATTGAAAGTGAGACAAGTTGGGAGTCTTGTGGATTTGAGTGGATATAGAGTTTACTATGAAAGGAAAGATATCTAGTTTGAGCTAAATCAGCAGCATAAGGGACATCAAGATCTTAATGGATAACTTTGTTTGTCGTATAATAAGTAGCATTAGGGATTATACGAAGGATTTCGGATTGTAAGGATTGGATACGAGAAGGATTTAAAGGTTATTTGAGCTCTAAAGCTCATGTAAGTAGGTCTTTTGTAATTTATTGTAAGCTTTGAAGACTTGTTTGGTAAATGTTGTAGTAGTCGAAAATAGCGATGGAGTTAAAATTTAAGTAATAAAAAATAAATTCACTTCTATTTGTTAATATTTAAATTTAAGAATGTGAAACAGGGATACCGTAGCTCGTAAATTAAGATACCGGACTCCAAACATCGGAGTTCAGGTTTGAGGCAGCTTATTCTCTTATACCAACTCTGTTGGTAGCCATATCATGAAGGTTTATTAAATAGTTTGCTTTTTTAAGTTTATTAAATTATATTATAGTTAACTTTTGTAAGTTTATTAAATTTCTTAACCCGCCCACATGTTAAGTCGGCACCTCAAAGTCCATGACTACCTGGTCCATCATCCCTCAAAGTCCGCTTCCTATAGGGATCCACGTTACTCCGTTATCTATTTCTTTCCTCACAAGCTTCCCTTAAAATGAACTCTTCTTATTTCCTGGGTCCATTTTAAATAGGTCTATAATTTTCCCCCGAATCAGAGGTATACGAAAAAATATTCCCCTCCGTAGGTGATATCTGTTTAATATAAATCAAAATGTGGACTACCGACCTTTTTTCCTCCTGGACACTCATTTAATTTTCTATTTCTATATGTTTTAGAATTTATACTAAACCACTGCATGTTAGTATTATTATAGATTCTTGAGAATATCGGTGGCTTATGAGATTTTTTTACAATGTTACTTTGTCAAATGACCGAAATCCTACTTTTATATCAACTTAAAGAAAATTAATTTTATTTTTTGAATGTATAAGATTCAGAAATGTCAGTCTATTAGCATTTTATAGGATGAATAAATACTATTGAATGAATGAATCCAATATATACTGAGAGAGTTTCTCTTAAAGTAATAAAAAAAAAATGGGTGAAACTAAATCAAAAATGAAAAAAAAAAAAAATTGTAACAAATCTTAGGAATTCTCACTATTCAATCTGTTGGGCAAACTATTATTTTCCAACACTATTCAACAGCTTTTTCTTTGCTTTTTATTCCAATGAAGAGTTTAGTATGTTTAATATACATATTTCCATTAAGCGATTATCATAATGTACTCGTAATATTACACAAGTAACTGATTAGTATCGCAAATGGATACACCCGGTTTTTTCGATTTTAAAAGTAAATTTTTCCATAAAATCAATACGAAATCAATAATATGATCATACCATATAAAAGCTGGTTAAATTTGCAAGTTTTTATGTGATTTGCAGTTTTGTGGATAGTTTTTTTTTCGAAAAATGGTGAGCGTTGAAATATTACAAAACATTGAAACTTCCCTAAATAAGAAGGAAGATCAAGCTGTTCTTTAGCCCAAAAGTTTGTAAAATTCAAAGAAACGCGTACTCTGACTGCTCTTATTGGAAATTAATGCTAAATCCTAAAATGTGGTCAAAATTTAAAAAATGAAGATATTACAGCTTTTATGGCGAAAAACGTGGTTTCCTAAAAAAAGTCTTTGAATTATCGTATATCTGCAACGGGTTGTAATAAAAAGGTAAGGTCTGCGGCATTTTTCTCATTTCTTGATCTAGTTTCATCCATGTTTTTTTTTGTTTTTTTTACACTTAAAGAAACTCACCCTGTATATTGTATTTTATGAACAAAAAATACAGTAGGTCTTACTTCAAAACGAAACACAATCAGTTAAACCGGAAAAAAATCGAATATAAACACATAATTTCCGCTGATATTTAAATCACACATAATAAATAAAAATAATAGAAAAAGTGCTTACAGATATTAGTCAAAACATTCTGAGATACCTAATCACTATCTCAGGGATTGCGTTAATTACAAATAAATGAATGTATACTGTATTTTGTAAATATATATATATATATATATATATATATATATATATATATATATATATATATATATATATATACAACCACAGGAGGTCTGAAAACAAAACGCAATCAGTTAAAATAAAAATATCGAATAAAAACACGAAATCAACTGACATTTAAATAACACATAGTCAATAAGGCAATCATTTTTTTTTTTTTTTTTTAAATTAGACAAAACATTTTTAGATATTTAATCTCCATCTGCATTAAATGCTTTAATTAAAAATAAATAAATATCTTATGATTGCTTTACACTGTTTACAGATCTTCCAAGGTCAACTCAGGAGTATGTTTGGGTAGCTGATAATCCCAGAAATATTTTTTCACTAGTTTTCGCATGTTCGGAGTGCATTGATGTATTTCCTTCCCTAGTGTCTACTAGAGTCTTATAGTTCAACTTTGTTTCTTGCACATATTCTAATTCTAACACTATCCTTTCTGTTTTAAGAGTTCTGGGGTTAAGGTTCCCCAAGTAGAATAGTCTATCTGATAAAATTCTACTTCTATTATAATTTAAAGAAAAATGGATTTTTAGTTTGTATAAATTCAGAAATATCAGCCTATTTTCATTTTATACGATGAATAAATACTATTAAATATTAATGAACACATCACAAAAATACGATCCAAAGCAATCGATACCCTGACCATTGGAGGTTTTTCCTTTTTCTTGTTTTCCTCAAAGCGGTGGAACGACTGGGCTTAGTGATTGGATGAGAGATGGAAAGATTTAATTAAAAGAGCCAATAAGCGATGAGGAAGGTGTTAGAGAGCGCGGTTGGAGTTATTAAGGCCTAAATTGAAGCGATATAGGATAGGCCGTGGAGGCACGCATCGCGCTCTAAGGCCCTCCCGTCATTATTATACCTATAATAGCATAGCTGGAGTCTCTATAATAGTATACAGATTAGTTTATTTAATAAGGGCCGGTATCAATTCGTTTTCAAAGCTCCGTACTATTCTCCTTTCTTTTTCTACGTACTCCACCCGGGGCTCAATAGCTGGCAGGAGTCCTTGTCTCTCCCGATAATAGCGTCATTGTCGCTCCTTATAACTGCCCCCACGTTCGGGATGAAAGGTAATGCTAAAACAACGTTGTCAATGCTACTCCCGAGTTCAATGTACCTTTGTCATTTAGAAGGAAAAAAAACGACGAAAATATCATTATTGCAACCATCTCTATACACTCTTTGAATAAGCTACATTTTGCCTATAATGAGTAAAGGATGATTGGCTAGAATGTGAAAAGTTTGAATTATTAATTAATTGTGACATTAAATAGTTTAATATTTCATAAATAACAAATTGACGACATGTCAATGTTTTTTCAATAAGCAATTTTATCGAGCGAAGACAGACTGAAAAAAAAACACTGTCTACACTTGTTGTAGACCACAGTAATATTAAAGGTTTCATTGTAAGTTAATTTATGGTTAAAACCGTAGGAGTGCGCTGTCCTTTTTATTAGGTGATGCACTTTCGGAGGCCCCCCAAAAGACAAGCACGCACTAAAATGAAGTTTAATTTATTTAAGAATGAGTAGAACCTTTTAAATCAGAGAGGTGTGGTAGCTCAGTGGGTAAGGCAAATGACTACCAAGTTCCTGGGCCAGAGTTCGAGTTCGGCTGAAGGCAGAAAATGTATTTTTTTGTTATTTCAGCCGTGGATCGACTTCGAGATTAGGAGACCCAACTGGGGCACACACAGCCTCTAAAAAGTGGCTATCCTAAATTGAGGGAAAAAAATTGGCGTTTGAGAGTGATTTTGGCCACATCTTCTCCTTTCACTACCGTTGGCCCAGTAACAGTACATTCCTTAAGTACTTAACACACGACCCTTCATAGATTTTGTTAGTGTTTTTCTTCCAGCAGTAACCCTGTTGGAAGGGATTTTATTTATTTATGTACACACCATACTTAAAAGTATACAATGTACATGTAATGTTTAATTCTTGTTTTGATTATTATTTTACATACATATAAATAGTACATGTCTCAAAAGTTAAACATAATGAATATAACAAAAAAAATAAAATAAAATAAAGAACATGAAGTTATATGATATTAATATTCAATAAAACCAAGTTATTCTATCATCAATAATAATTAAAAAATATTTAACAGAGGAAAATTTATGATTTTTTTTAATATTTCAAAGGTATTTCATATTGATATCCCTTATTTGCGGTATGGAATTTTTTAAAAATATTTTGAAGTCTACAAATATGGACCTACCATTGAATTGGTACATGGGTAGTGATGGTACAGGTTTTTTTTATCTTTTAAATACTTAGGTGTTTATAGAGTGTAGATAGTAGACTAATATTTAATAAGCTTGCTTATCCTTAAAAAATAAGCAAATTGTAGACTAAGATTGCTATGTAGTCTTCTGCCTGTGCACACTCGCATCCCCCCTGCACACACCTATGGTTGTAACATTTGTTTGATGGGGCTCGACTACAGTTTCCAATTAATTATATTGGATATAGAAATAATATAGAATGTATTACAGATCTTTACTTTTTCTTTCAGGACATATTTCCAGTAGCGATTCTGATCATATTGTTTCTTAAAAGCAATCAAAAAGTAAGAAAACATTGAAATATATATAAATAAAGTAGGATTTATATTTGTGAAAATTATTATAATTTTGATCGTTTGTTTTTTTATAAATATATTACTACCACTAACTTTTCAGAAACTGCATATATATTTACAAATGGGCGTAAGCGAGACTTCTTTTCGGCAGATATCAACACTGGAAGGTTGATATAAAGAGATAATAATAATCTGGGTCACTTGACCAAATTCCTAGACATAGAACAGTGGTTTTTACCACACTTGATAAGGAAATGACTAGTTTTTCCTCCATGACTCTAGCGGCTGTCAATGCCGGACAAATCTAGAGTTTCGAACAGCTTAACAGCTAAAAAACCGTTACTTTTTTTTTTTTTTTAATATAAAATTGGATTAAACTTCAAATCTCAAATTTTATAAAAGCTTAAAAATTAATAAATAAATTAAAATAAACTAAAATTGAATTTTACATGAGGGACAATTTAATATAAAATTCATTTTGAATTTCAGAGTTCAGTAAACAATTTATAGTGTTTCCTATTTAACATTATTTTAATCTTAAAATAGTTTTTTTGAAAAAAAAAAAAAAAAAAAAAAAAAAAGTTTTAATAAAATTTCATTTCTTTCTTATTATATCTTCTTAACTTTTTTTTTTTTTTTTTTTTTTTTTTTGTTAATATTTGAATTTTCCAGTCCTTGGCACAGATGAACAAAATATAATTAAAGCACCCGGTTTAATTTTGTTTTATATTTTATTTTAATTAAATTAGGTTTTGTTAATAAAGATTTAATCATACACATACGGTTTTCTTTAAAAAAATACCTGAAGAGACGATTGGAAAAAAAAAATTAGAACGAGGTTTCCCTGGCGAAGGGAAGCGCCCGTGTCTTACCCTCGGGTACTTTTTTTGTGAGAGAGAGCTCGAGATGCTAGGCATGTATTATTCAGTTGGGCCTTCTAATAGCTATGATATCCGGCCGATATAATCATTATCATACTTGGAGAAGTGCACCTTCCGAGAAATATACCCTCACCATAGCACCATCATCATATTTTCCTAATCATCTGCCCAATTCACAGCTTGACCTAGGGGAGAATTTCCTTGGTTACGAAGGTCGGGGCGACAGCCGCTATTATGCATAAACATGAAATAGACGACATAGGCTACTGTTTAATTTTTTATTAATTAGCCACTGAAATCCATTAGGTTGTAAATGTCGGGTTAACTTTATGTCTTCCTCTATGTGCTTTCATGGCCATGTTCCAATTAATAAAACAACATCTGTTCCCTTTACCTGTTTTTTTTTTAATGATTACCCATTATAGCTCGATAGACGATTCTTGTAACCAAATCTAGAATATAAGAGAATACACACATCAATTCAACAAATACATGATACTTGACAATATAATCATTATTATTTAATTTTATTTTTAAAACTAAAACGACAGGAAACTGCTCGTCATTTTTGGTTTCTTTAACATTTACTAGTCAGACGTTCAAACCTACCGATTAATTACAAAAGGCTCATTTACATGACAGATATCAGGATTATTTGGACATATGGAGTTGATCTTGGGGCTCCTCCAAACAATCAAATGCACCTCGTATCCAATCCTTGCAATCCAAAATCCTTCGAAAAATCCTTAATGCTCCTTTCTTTGTCGCAACCTTATCCATAATGACCTTAATGTTCCATATGTGATTTAGCCCAAACGAGATGCCTATCCTTTCATAGTAAACTCCACAACCATTATAATCCAATAGTCTCTCAACTTACTTCCCATTCTATTCCCGATATTCCACCAAGGCGTCTGAAAAGAAGAAGGCCGGAAGACCTGTTTATTATATATATATATATATATATATATATATATATTTTTTTTTTTTTTTTTTTTTTTTTTTTTTTTTTTTTTTTTTATTTTTATTTTTTTTTTTTTTTTTTTGTTATTTATTTTTTTTGCTACGAGTAAGTGGTTCTTCATATGTTATTGACAAGTCGTTATTATAATTTCCTTAAATATACTTATTGTATTTATACGTATACAGTTGTAAATATCAATAAATACCTAGTTTTTAAAAATGTTTTACATTTCGTAAAGCTGCTGCTCCCTGTTCTATTACAACATTCTTTGATAATGTTCCATTAATCCTTGTTGAGCAGATCCGCTAACAAGGGCTCCATTTAGACAAACTGCTTACTATAGACTACTCCCTATCCTCCAATGGTGATGCTTCTGACAATAAATGAGTGAATGTAAATCCATTGTTGAGTTAGTGATTATAATTTAAATGAGTTGACAATGTGGTAACACAGTAATGCAGGTCTTACCTGAAGATGGGAATGTTATTTCCTCTAAACATGTAGTGGAAAGAAGTAAATTTATATAGAAGTATATGCCGATTAGGTATGTTTCTGACATCTGAAAGGTAGTATCTTAAACAGTGGAATCCCGAGTGTAAATTTGAACAAAGTCTTCCCCGATAAAGGTAATTCAGTAAATTTCAGGCTTTTTAATTTTTTTTTTTTCTTTAGGTCACTTAGTAAATAGTATTTCCAGCTTAAAAACATATGATAGAGAACAAATTTAATTTTTTGTCCCTCTCCCTGTCTCGTCTTCTCCTCTTAAAGCAGTAGTAATCAAGGAGAATTTTAAGCTGGATGTTTATTAAAGAAAATAAGTATGTACATTTTTTTTTATAAAATGCATTGTTTCTAGTATAGTCTATCTACACTATTATATAAAAGGACAAGCCATTTTTCGTGTCTGATCACTAACCGCTAAAACCACTGAACCAATCTGTACCAAATTTTATCTATATCATCTTCATAGTTCAAGGAAGATTTAGAAATAATAAAATTTACATATTTTAATTAAATTGTTTTTTGAAAAAGAGCTAAATGTGCGCAGGGAGGTTTGAAATATGACCGCTTAATTCAGTTAAATTTTTTTTATTAAAAATCTTTAAACTTGCGGTTTGACGCGTGATCCCAGTAAACTTTAACACTCGAACGATATGTAGCCTACCGCCATTCTCCAACAGAGTTTGCAATGGTAATATTGAGCCCATCTGTACCAATTTTAACTACATTATTTTTATAGTTCTAAGAAAGTTTACTACAGTTAAACTTTATATGTACTATAATGCGTGGCAGAAACGAGGTTTGCCACAAGGTCATATACTTTTATGGTTAGAAATTGAAATTCAACCATAATTGAAACCTATAAAATTATTTCTACCGAATAAGTATTATTACCAATCGATCCATTGCTTTCTGATGTTGTGTGTAAAAATATGATTCATGGGTCTTTAGTTGTAATGTAAAAATTTGATGTTCAATTATACCTTTATGTAATCTTCAAACAACTAATCAGTCCAATGACTAGTCAGTTTCTTATCCTTATGAGTTATCTGGATTACTATTTTAACTGAAGTTCCCTGATGTATTGTTAACTCGAAGCTAGTACCCTAAATACCAAAAGCCAAGTCAGCGTAGAAAGCACCCAAGGATCTCTTAGATTGCCGCCTTAATCCTGAAGCTGATGAGTAAAGAGAATGCTGTAAGAAGAAGAGGCGGAGGTAGGTTAACAATGCAGAAGATAAGACTGGTGAAAGGCCCTGTATTATTGAAATAGTCCTTTCCAAGATAAGATGAGGTCCATGAATAGCTCAAGTGGGGTAATTAGATCCGATCGGAACCAGCTCTGTAAATATATCATGGCCCATCTCACTTTTGACTTCGCCAGTAGCTCTAATCCCAACCCCCATTACACTTCCTCGTCTTGGCAAATAGCTTCTTTAAAATTAATGAAAGCGACATACCTAGCAGGAACTTAAATTACAGTCTTGGAGATATTTTTTTTTTTCCGATTTGAATTCTTGACAATATATCTTCAGCAAACCCTTTCAAAAACAGTGCGAAAAAAAAGAAAGAAAAATTCTTACCACATATGCTTACAATTTATAAAACAAAAAAAAATGCTTAAAGTATTCATAACAAATAAAATGGAATTTGCTACATTAAATTAATATGTAATTATTGGTCTATCTGCTCTGCCATTTGTATATTTTCGAGTAGTTACATATTAGCGTTCTTACATAATATGTACTTTCTTATTGCATATTATGTACTTTATGATATCATATCAGTAATATATCATTAACCAAAATTTGTAAAAAAAAAAAAAAAAAAAAATTACAAATTTAAAATACAAGACATCAAAAATTTGTCTGGCAGACTAATTTTACATTTTTCGTAACTAAAGCTGTTGTTTGCGACTTCTGCGTCGAATTAAAAAAAAAAATTGGAAGTATATAATGAAGATCCATGCCATCTTCAATACAGTATCCACAGATTAAAAGTTAAAACATATAAAGCACTGAAAGAAAATTTCTGGTGTATTGTTCAGCCTTTAGGAATGTACTGAAGGAGGTTATATTGATGAATGTGATCTGTTACTTGAACTATATTTACCGGATATAACGCCCGAAGTTCCCCATTGTGAAGCCTTCTAAATTCTCCAGTTCTTTCATCCTTTTTTGGGCCAAATATTCTACACAGTACTTTATTTTCGAAAACTTTAAGGCGTTGTTCCTCCCTTAACGTAAGCGGCCAGTTTTCGCACCCGCAGAGAACTGTTGGCAGTACAATAGTCTCATATATCCTAATTTTTAAAAGTCTGAAGAGCGCGAACTAGGTAGTTTTGCGACCGAAAAATAACATGCATTACCGACTTTAAACCTTGCCTTTATTTCCTCTTGTATTTGATTTTTCTTTCATATAGTAGTTACTAGATATTTGAATTGCTCAACGTGTTCAAACTTTATCCCGGAAATATCTACATTACTAAAATGTTCACCGTTTCTACTACTAACCATATATTTCGTTATATCGCTATTAATTACTAGCCCAATTTTGTTACCGGTATTCTTGAGCGTAGTTGCATTTAATTTAATAGTTTCCTCGTTTTCACCCAAAAGTACCAGATTATCAGCATAACCCAAAACTGGAATTTTATTACCCATCTCTAACCCTTTTCCCGTAAGCATCACCTTCCTAATGAAGTATTCTAATAATAAATTAAATAATATTGGAGAAAGAGAATCACTCTGTTTTAAACCAGAACGTGCCTCAAATTTTTCGGAGTAAAAAGTACCGATTCAGACTCTATTAAATGTTTCGGACATGTACTAGATTAACAAATTTCTTTGCTATCCCCAGTTCAATCAAAATATCAAACAGTTTCTGGCGGTTAATCGAATCGTAAGCCTTTTTGAAATCGACATAGAGCTGATGCACTGCGCCCCTAACCCGGCGTTGGTGAGCTAAGTGAGCTATTCTCTCACTTCTTTGATTTTCATAAAAAAAACAGTTTTATGTTGCCAAATATGTAGTTATAAATGATTAATAAATGTTATCATAATATATCAATAATTTTAGTATGGAGCATAAGGATTGAAAATATATTTTTACAAAATTTACAAAGATATTTATTGTAAAAAAAAAACAACAAAAAAAAACAAACAAAAATTAAATATTTTACTATTTACCTAATAATGAGTTTTTCATCAGCTAGATAATTTTCTTGCATTTCTATACAATTATTACAAGTATATTTAGTATGTTCATTGCAAATAGGAACATTAGACTTTTAGATTTTTTTCGTTTATCTTTTTTTGTATCTTCGGCACACATATACCAGATCTATTTTATATTACCTCGAGCAGCCACGAACAAGAATCTGGAATAGTAAAAATTTCAGATTCATAGTAAATAATTGAAGAATAATATAAATACAATTCACGACGATTTATCGACTAATTTCTTACAATTTAACTTCTCAACTGGCTTTATAGCCTACAAGTAAAGCATGTTAGAACCACGACTCATTTTGAACCCAAATAAGCACTAATTAATCTAAAGAAATTAGAAAACTCGCTAAGTGGAATGTCACAAATAAACTGCACGGGAGATAAGCTGATGCTGAGGAGTGTGGGCATGGCAATTTTCAGTAAAAATCTCCCAATACCCAGGCCACCTGCATCCGTCTTACTTAGAAACCAAATATTCTTATTTGCAAATGTCATAAACTCAGTTATAGGGTCAGTGAACAATTTCTGACGAACTACGACCAACGCCTCTCTAAACTTCGTCAAAGAGAAAATATTTGATCGAAGTTGAACGACCACATTGATAGTCTCCTATTATTTCCTCCGCATAATCAGTAATTCGGTTCGCTAGAATATCTTATTACTAGTTCGTAAAAATTTATGATTTAACTATATTTTTTTTGTAATTACACCATGTATTATAAGTTATACTTTAAGTGCCAAGACCGCGAAAAAGCTGCTAGAGACGAGAGGAGAGGTATCAGATGCCAGTTATCGGCAGTGTTAATGTAACTTTAACGAAAGGCGATTACCCGACGGGCAGATCTAATCGCCAATAATAGCAGCAACTATCGAATTATACACTAACCCCAACCAGGCCCGTATTAACCATTTTCAAAATCGCTAATGAGCTCTCTTCAATTTTTACCAAGATTAATTTATCGGTAATGCACACACTTCACAGCCTCTACGCAACAATTTTCTGATTAAAGCTATCATTAATCGGATTTACATTTAGGCTATTACCTCGGGCCAATTAGTTTTAAATTATTCTTCATTATTTTGTATTAGTATTGCTAACAATATAATCGTTGTCCGGTAAAAAATTACAAATTAGTTGGTTGATTATCTCGTTAAAAGAATATAAAAATAGAATAAGCCTACTTGTTAGCCCCAACGATCATTATCTTTAATTCGATATACTTTTTTTATATACAATAAATTATCTAACAATTTGTATTGAGATATATCCGCCACGTTCAAGGACGATAAGCGATAGAGATGATGAAGCTGTACTTTCATATCATATAAAAACACAAAAGTAAACAAATAAAATACACTCAATTTAAAAAAAAAAAAAAGTAATTAATTTTAAAGTAATTTTAGCATGGAACATGTTTTACCCGTGGTCAATTTGCTCAAAATTTAAACAGTTTGGCATGAACGTGAGGGCGTTACGCGTAGTTTGACACGCGTTAGTTCTGTTGTTGTTGCTCAGATCAAAAATTTTACGACAGATTCCTGATAAGAAATTTAATGGAAAATATTTTTTGTTTTGTAAAATATGTCACCAGGAACTAAAGTTTAGGAGTTATATTGGTTTGAATTTAATGTCACGTTTAGCCTAAATTTGTTTTTGACACGGTCTAGCTCTTTTTTTATTGCTCGGATCGAAAATTTGATGAGTTCCCATACGAAAAATCAAATGGAGAATATTTTTTGTCATATATAATTTGTCGCTAGGATCTACCGTTTAGGAGCTGTATTAGTTTGAATGAAAAAAGTCACCTCTAAAACATGTTCTTTGTAATTCTTTCTCTAGGCGACAGGCTCAAGATGGTTTTATTTTATTTTTTTTTTTTAAACTTTTATTTTGACGGTTTAAGTTCACACTCACGTTATGTTAAAACAAAAAGAAGTAACATACAATTCCTTATAGCAAATCCAAGGGTCATGCCCCAGAGAAGCTCAATTTCCTCAATGACCTGAAAAAACAATAGATATACTTATCCATGTATATCTATTAAATGTATTTAGCTTTATAAGAGATTCGATACATGTTAAATCGGTTATTATTATGCCTTTTATTCCCGAGGATCAATTTCCTTTTTTATTTCATCCCCACGTTTAACGGAACTTCTTCATAATATGTGAAGAAGTCCGCTAAAACGTGAGGACGAAGCATTATCAAAGAAAACTAAACCCATGGAAAAAATTGCCTTCAACAAAATTAAATAACATGATCGATATAATTCAAATGTTTTGGTATCAATAACTACACTATTTCATTTAGGTAGATAAAAAATATCCAATTTTTTTTTTTATTGCATTACATTTTTATTTTGTCACATTACAACTTTGCTACTTAGCTACTCGGCACTCACTCACAGTGACACATGTTTCAGTTTCTCGTATACGAACTTTTTCTCGCTTTAGGCTGTAATCTACTACTGCTTCAACACTGGAAGTTGAAAAATTACATGCCAAAATATCATTAAAAAAATATATCAGCTATTTTTTCTTAGGAATTGGTATTAACCAGAAAAAATTGTTTTTTTTATTTGTTTTTTTTAGCCTTCAGGATCCTATTCCTAATTTTTCATTTTTAATTTTAAAATTACCATTTTAGGAAAAGTCCAAGACACTTCGACCCCCATTAGTAGATTTTTGGAAACGAAAATATGTTTTTTTCTAGTTTTAGAAATGTCCTAAAGCTAAAACAATATAATAAATATAACTATAAATATAATTATAATTATAAATATAAAAAAATATACAACAAAATAATGTAAAGAAAACATAATCTGCACTATTGAAAAGGAAAAGCATAAAATGGATGGCTATAAAATGTTCCTATAAATGGATCTAACGCTAGGAGTCAAGACGAAAAAGAAGAAAGAGAAACCCCGACCATTTGATAAATAGATATACGGACATGGGAATAAAAAAGAAAAAAGATGAAAGATATTATTCTTTAGATGTTTTAGATCACTATGAATTTGCCCAAGCCTATAGATAGATAGATACCTATCCTTTCGTAGTAAACTCCATATCCACTCGAATCTACTAGTCTCCAAAATTGCTTCCAACTCGATGCCTGATAAGCCTCTTAGGCGTCTGAAAAGAAGATGGCCTAGAGACCTTCAAATATAGTACTTTTATTTAAGTGCTAACAAGGGTTGCTTTACAAATTATTGTCACTTTCCCATATATTTACTGAATGTATATGGAGTAAACCAGACAGATATCAACACCCTTAAGGACATATTCGGGAATATTCATACTAAAATTATAGAAAGAAACGTTCAATAATTTTCCTTTATAATTTTTCATATTTTACTTTAGGTACTGTGCTTTAAGCATTGCAAAAATGTTCACACCAAACATCATTCCTGTAATATATTTTACAAGAAAGTGACAATAAATGATGTAAAATCAGTTATTGATACCCTATGAATATCTTTTAAACTACGGACAGAATTGAAAGTACTTTTACACAGTTGAGTTGTAGGATTTAAAAGGAATTTTATGATTTTTTTTTTTGGTTTAATTTTTTTTCTTATTTTTTAAGATATGGTGTCAATAACTGTCTGGTTTACCATATAGTAGTAAATATCAATAAATAAATAACAAATACAAATAAATAAATAAAGAGTTCACAAAACCTTGTGTTGTGTCGTAAATATAAAATAAATAAATCAGACCCAATAAATTCGATAAATTTATACCAGTTATTCAGAAAAAAAAATGATTTTTACAACATTTTTAATAATATTATTGCTGATAATAT